>OY728135.1:2033576164-2036076164 GCA_963277665.1 Viscum album
TGAACAATTCATGATTCTAATTAAAAACCGATTCATTTGTGAGAGAGGGATAACACGACATAGAAAATAATCAAGATACATCACATAATCTACTCCATGTGTAAATGGGCTAACATATTGTAGAAAACAATAGAGTGTTCACTATGACATCAACACTGCCCATGGATTCTCATGTATGTGATACCATTATCAAATTCTCATTTTGGGGGAAGTTTTAAATAGATTTAATGAGAACTGGAAGTCATTATCACATCCCAAGAAGCACATTAAAAATATATTGTTCAATTTATAAATAATTGGTAAAAAAATTTATTGGAAAACCTATTCATTCATATTTTTAATAATGTTTACATAATTATAGATTTAATGATTTCAAACACTTTGAAATCCTTTTAATAGGTTTTCATCCATAGAATGGGATGGACCCAAATTCATATCATCTTGGTAGTTTATATACTCAACAATGAGAATACTCTATGGTCATAGAGTTGTGATAGCCTCTTCCAGATTCCCCAATATTTGATTCCTTTAATTCCCTACATGTTAAAAAACATGAAATGAAAGGAGATAAGAAGGGGTAAATTTCCTTCCAGAATGTTGATAGATGTATCTCTTAGGATATCATCTATACTTCCCAAATATATCATTGTGATAATCTGTAACCCTCTTTTACAAATTATATAATCATTTATCCTTGTAGGAAACCTGATGTTCTCCTTTTTCTGTAATGGAATATTGTGTGGGACCTATTTTATTTAATGTGAAACAAAGTGAAATGCAACATTATATGCTGGCATATTCTTCTTCATATATTCCTTTTTCTTATTAGGAATTCCATAAAGTCTTTTATAACATTTCCAAAAACCTGTTATCTCCCACATAGTTTCTCTAAAAATATTCGTTTTTCCTTGTTTCATTTCCTCAAAAACTATATCTTGTTCTTTAGTTGGATCTCTGTTTTTTATCGTGCAATTTTGAATAGATTTTATACTTCTTATTTGAATCATCTAATTTTTAGAAATCATCGGATAATTTTTTTCGACATCTCACTTGTATATTTTTATATTATGGTTTTAATCTTATTTCTCACAGAATTTATTATTCGTTTTCTTTGATTTATCTCATAGATTCGTTATTGTTCTAGGTTAATCATATGTTATTATAAAAATTAATGTATTTGTACCAAAAATCCCACAACAAAAATAGTTACCCTTGAATCATTGTTCTTAGAATGTATTGGTGACTTTAGAAATGAAATTATACATTCTATCTAGGAATCATGAAACCTTTATTTAGTCTTCTCTTAAAGGGAATATTCTTGGTTTTCTTTAACTAAAATTTTTCTTTATGTTGGAGTAACCTTATCTCATATTTCTTATGCCCAAACCCCATTTTTTTTCATTATAATCTATATTTTTAGGGAAAACACATTAATTGTGATTTGAAAAATTAAGAGTTCCATACCTTTCCCTATGGGCTATTATTCTTTGAGAAAATATTCCATTATCCCAAACACCATTTCTCTTGCCTCACATTGGGATATTTTTCTTTGAAAACATCTTCCATCATCCAAAACACTATTTTCATTATCTTCCAAGATTTTATGGAAGAAACTATTAACTTTTGTATCACTATGAGAAATAATTCAATGATCTTCAGATATTTTATCTTCTAGTAAATTATTATGAACCTTTTGATGGTTTTCTCATTTAGCTTCCATTGATTCCTCTACTTCCTGTGATTTCTACTTTATCTTTTGGATAATCAATTGGTTTTTTCTACGAATCATCTTTTGAAAAATTATCTACATTATTTCATCAAATCAATATATCTTCTAAATGAGCACCTTCCTTAATCTATTATTTTCTAAAATGCTTCATCTGTGGCAACCTAGTGCAGGATGTCTGTATTTTTTTCTATAGATCAAGGATCTAACACTAGATAATGTATACACTTTGGAATTTAATTCCATTTATGTTTTTGTAATACAATTTTAATTTTTAATATAGGTTCAGTTTTGGTTTTTATCACACATTATAGTAGATTTAATTAGTAATGACAGTTTAGTTTTGTTGTTTTGGTATTCTATTCAGGTTTGTTTTTATGGGTGCAAGATTTCTAGAAGCTAGAAGCGGGAAGGTTGTGGGTAGCAACTGCTGCGTTTGGGAGAAGCATATATTCCCATAGTTCAATGAATTGTGGGTATATTAGTATTTTTGTGACAATTGATTCCCATGATTATGGAAATCGTAGTAAAAGATATATACTATCTATGAAGCATTTATACCCAGAGTTCATTGAACTGTGGGAATGTTTTAATGCTGTTAAAATCTATTCCTACAGTTCTGAAAACCATAGGAATAGATTTATACCAACAGTTTAAGAAAATTGTGGGTATTATTGTGTTTCAATGGGATATACCATTATTTTTGTAAAAAATGTGGGTATAGGGATATAACGAGGCCTCGATAGCCAACTGTTCATGAAATTGTTGGTGTAGCCTATACCCATGTTCTCATGGGCTATATCCACGGTATTGAACCATGGGTATTGGTGATATTTCCGGTAGTGTAATTTGAGTCAATCACCTAATAAAAGGGATAATAATTATGATAGGAATTAAAAAAATATTTCGTCCAATGGAACAAAAAAATATAACGGTGTAGTTATTTAATCTTATATTTATTGGTCAAGTTCAATATATGTTTGTCGGAAATTAATTTTTTCAAATATAATTATTTTCATTCTTTTAATTTGATGTGATAATAAGTGTGCATTTGATCTATTTATATATATTCAATATAAATTTATGAAGTGGAGAAGCCACATTTTATATTTTAACTCAACATATAATAATTTTTATGTATGAGGATGCAAATGAACTTCTAATTAAAATTAGTTCCATTATATGAGTCTTAATATATATTCATGAGTGGAATTTATCTAAAATGGTTGGGTAGAAACTAAAAATTATAGATACAGAGTTATGATCTATATGGTTAATGGTTTTATATATATAATAATCATAAAATCATGATGTATATATTTACAAGTGTTTGATATGCACAAAATGAGATGGTTTGAGATGATTAGTGATAATGACAACTCTATACACTGCCACCATGGGAAGATGATCAAGGTGGATGATGGTCTGAGTTGGAAGGACCACAAAATTTTTTCAATATAATGATTACATGAGTTCCAATACTAATATATTTTTTAAAGATATATCTGGATATAATAATCAATATTTAGAAATAATATATTATAGAGATGATAGTTCAACCACCCATCTATGTAATGACTAAAAAGGTAAAGAAGAATATGTGGGAACAAAGAAGAAGGTAATGAATATTACATATTTAAATAAATATTTTTATGGATTTATTAAGTTCATGAGTAGTTTATGTATCGAATAAATACTATAATTGAAGAATATTTTATTTTATAAATCTCATCGATCGTAATTTTCTATCCATCTTATAACTAATAGGATTTATATATATCTAAAAGAGTAAGTATAGTGGGATAAATGACCAACGAAAACTCAAAGTATATAACATGATTACTAGTATGTAAGCATGTTAAATCTAATATAGGTAATTCTAAATGGATTTTATATACCCGTACTAGAATATAAATGTTAAAAATAATAGTGTATTTCAGCATAATACTCCCCCAATCATCTATAGGAGATTATAATATATTTTCAGTAGTCAATCACCTAATGAAGTCAACCTATTTTCTATTTCCTAAAATATTTCTCTCTTGATTAGATATCCAGGAAACGTAATATGAGATATGTATGTTTTAACATAGTACTACATTCTATTATGCCTAATTAGGATCTATGTTTTCTCACAATGTTATGGAGAATTCTTCCTCAATCCTTTAATTTGAAAATGAAAAGTAGCACCACATATCATCGGTAATTTTATGGTTAGTATGCTAATATTATTCAAACACTATAATATACAGTGTGTATATATTTTGTGGATTTTAAAGGTTTTTGGGATATACACCTTCATCTAGTAAAAATTTCTTATAAAAATATAATTTACACAAGCTTTAGGATGATTCATTTTTAATTCATCTTCCATAGGAAGTATATAACTACAATGTGTTGCGATAAAGTTGGAAACATAAATTTTTTGGGATTATTGTGCAATTTGGATAAAATTGTGAAGGTCAGATCCATTTAGCAACATATTACAGTAAATTAGAGACAAAATAAATTTCATGGTGGAAATAATCTGTGAGATCTATAGTTTTATGTTAGTATACTGGTTTTCCTATGAATATCTCTCCATAATTAGATTCTATGATTTTGAAATTAGAAATATATGACCCTTGTTATATCAATCCCTTGAATATTATTAATGATTTCGAGGATTATACTCAATGATTGGTGATTCCACAAAATCTCTCTCAAATAAATTATATTATCCATGTATATCATTTAAGGAATTTCATTTTTAATCCTTAAGATATTCTTGAAATAGATTTTATATAGTTTAATCATGATAAAACTTTTATATTGGAACTTGTGTGTATTATAAATTGGATAGATAATGTGTTTCAGAATAAGTCTACTCACCTGGTTGACATTTTATGGTGAGGATATAAAATCAACGATTCCATATGGGAGTATAAGATGTAATGAATCTATATTGTACTTATTATTTTTACACATGTAATGAAATTTGGGAGAATGTTTATTATAACAGATTATAATTTATTATTTTAATAATAATTTATATATTTCTATAAATTTTATGTGTTTGAAATCTTTTATTACGTGCAACACTAAGCCAAAATAAATCATGGTATACAATCGAAATATTATTATCAAATGTGATTGTATCACCAAGGAAATTTATTAATGGGTAAGAATAGAAAGAACCAAATAATTAAAAGTATGTTTGAAATTTTTTCATACTAACAATGTAATAATTTTTTACTAGTAAGTACATACTCACTTTTAAATATTGAAAATAATAGTGTATTATGTTAAAAATAATTTTAAAACAATTGTATTTTTTAGTGTATTGTGTGTCATGACCACTACCTAACAAGTATTTATATTGAATTTATAGTTATTGAATGTGGAAAAACGAAAAATCATTCATACATTGATGTTAAATTTCTTATAAATGAATATAAAAGAAATTGAAGGTAAAAAAAGATATTTTGTTTTCTGCAAACTATTTTTATAATTCCTAATATATTTTATCTTAATAAATTAAATTTATAAATATTTAATAAAAAATATAAGGATATTTATAGATAATATATTCAAATATATATATTAATACTCATAAAATTGTAATTACTTGGAATGGAATAATAATAAAAAAAATTTCTGCTTACAAATCCATTTTAGCACAAAAAATTTTCATTGATTTTGGCATAGTAATTTTAAAATTATTTCCCATAACTTATAGAAATTAAATCTAATAAATTTTTTTCATTTTTGGAATCATCATGTAAAAATTTATTTATGATATTATTTTCATTTTGGTCATTATGAATAGTAACCACAGTACAACGTCATTTCTACAGTAATGGTTCATTGTGTTAACCTAGGGTATAATTAAAACAATTAGGGTTAAATGATAAAAAACTTTTTAAAATACTATTTTATGAATATATTTTTATCACATCTCATTAAATATTATAACAAAAGGAAATTTGGAACCACTTTCTCTTGAGAGTGGCTTAATTGTAATTTAATATTTTTAATAATTACAAGTGTGCCACACCCATCACTTATAAAAGGGTTCCTCCCATCATCTATTATCATCAAAATATGAGCCCTTTATCACAACCAAAATGAATTAAATCTCCCCAAAACATTCATACATCATCCTATAGGTTTTATTCTTTATAATATAACACTTCCGGAGATATTAAGGTGATATCAAAAGGAGGTTTCCTTGAAAAGTTGAATATGTTGTTACTGAAAAATTTCATTTTTATTTATATTTCAAAATCTTAAAAATCATCAACCACCATATTAACACGATTATATCAGTATATTTACTATATATAAATATTTTTAATGGAAAAATGATTTTTTATCTCTTTTATATTTAATGGAAAATAAATACATAACCCATGAATACAAAGGAACTACCATCTCCATGAAGTGATGTACTTTTTTTTCATCACCTAGTCTAATGGATGTTAATAAAGGAGCATTTAAAGGATTTAATTTATTTTTATAAAATAATTGTGATCCTATAAATGTATGATATAGAATACCTTTTTACCCCCTTATACTTTTGAATGTTATAATGTCACATGTGAGTATATGTAAACCACCACTATAATGAATCAGTGTGATTTATGATTCATTTGATGTCTATAAATAGGGTAAAATGTATATATTTAATAATCATATAATATTATTATGTTATAATAATTATTTTTAAATGAATTATTATTATTTTTCTTTTATTCATTCCATCCATTAAAAAGTTGAAACCCCACTCATGTGTTTATTAGAACTACCATCCCCACAAAATGATGTAAGTCATTTTTAATCACTAAATTATTAGTATATTATAAATTTATATATAATTAATAAATATGGTAATTATTAATTGATTAATATTTTTTATATGATGAAGCAATGAACCATGTTCAAGGATAGGAACCGTAAAACTGAATCATACAGAGAAAATGGTTTAGTTTTCACGCGAATAATGATTATAATGAAGAAATATTAATAAAATGATATTTGGAAATATTAATATAATGGTATATAGTAATAATTACAAGAATATTTTTCTAAAATAATTTTTAATAAATAATTAATCATCAAATATTATTTTTTAATTATTAAGAATAAATTGCAGACCTATGTTAAGGGTTTATCATCTCTCATTAATTTCTTAGAGTCAATTTCTAGATTGACCACTTTTTTCAAGGTTATGGATTATATAATACCCATTATATCATTTTATGGTCCTAAAAATATAATTATGGGTATTAAAAAAATCCATAAATGGTTCTCAGTTTTATGAATGTTTTATAAATTTATTACAAAATCTATAAGAGTTGCAACCTAAATATTGTTACATTGAAGAATTTATTTTTATTTTATGACTCAATATGTGTTTACATGGTTAATATACACCTCTAATGATATGTTATATCCGGAATATATTTATATTTATAGTATTTAATGTTTCATTTAATTTTATTTCATTAATGTTTTTTATGATTTAATAATTACCAAGTGCTAAGATTTCATGTGACAATCTCGTTACTTTTTGGGTGTGTTATTGTAAAATTTAAATTTAGATATATTATTTGATAAGTATCATTTAAACTATAAAAATGTTATTATAATATGGTTATTTATATAATATTAAAAATATTTTTACTATTTTTTCTCTATGGACTTAAAATGATGGAGAAAACACATTTAAAAAAATATGACCTTATTTCTTCTGTTCGTGTTGGAAATATTTCTTATTCATGTTCATATTATAATAAAATGTTTTATGAAAGGTTTAGTTTATACGTAAATTCTTGAAAATTTTAATTTTTACTAAATTTTAATCGATTAAAAATTATTAAAAAAAGATAATGTTCTTTGAATATAAATTTATTTATAGTTTAAATGGAATGTTTATTTAACATTTTATAAATTAATTGGTTTTAAAATTATCATGAATATTCATTGAATTTGAAATTAATTTAATACTACCAATGGTTATATTCAAATAAAATTATTTTCTTAATACATAAGGGACATATTATTTTTTTAATGACTCCAACATAAAAAATATATATTTTTCTTATGTTTAAATTAATTTTTTAAATATTCTAATAAATTTATATTTCATTAAAAAAAATTGATGTTTAATATTATCCATTTGGGATAATATACTATGATACCATATAATTTCATTCTTTGCATGGATTACAATAATTATCTTTTAAGGATGATTCTTGAACACCCATTAATTTTCAATGGGTTAATAAATTTGTTATAAAATAAGTAAATTTTTTATTTTATCATCTCCTTCAAGTATTTATATGGTTTTGAATATGTGGTGATAAAATAATTATGAAACACATTTATTTACAAATTTTATTACGAGATGAAATTATGAATGTTATTTTATTTGGAACACTTATGTTTATTTTATATTATATGATACATTGAACAAGAATTTTATATCACTAAAATACATTAGCCTATGACTGATATCGCAAAAGATATTATATACTGGAATGGGGAGCAAACATAGTTTAGTAAGGGGTCCATATTTACCGTGATAGTCTTTCCCTGTAGCCAAGACTATGGAAATTAATGTGAGTCCAATCCACAATGGCCCTCCACCCACTATAATTGTCTTAGAAGTGATCCTTGTCTAATGTGATGACTGAATAGAGAGTAAACCTAATCCACAATATTAAAATTTTAATTATGATAGTCTCTATAGTTATAATTTACTAAGGAAATAATTTTGATGGTTTATTTTTATTCCAAAAACAATGTAAATGTGATTATGATATGTTCTCATGGATCATTATTGAGTATTAATTATTAAAATATCTTAGAAAATATTTTTTTGTCATAACAAATCCTTATTCCATGAATCAATATTTATTATCCTTAACTAGTTAAATAATAAACTCATAAGTTATTATTATTTCATTATAACATTGTTCTTATCAAATTCTCACTAATGGTAATTGATTGATATCACTTATGTTATTCATTACTAATCATTTATGATAAAACTTTTTTATGATTTTATTTGATAGGGTAATGATTAAAGGAATTAATAGGGTCTATTTAAGAATGATACAATATGTGTATAATTTATTTGGAAGTTTTTAAGAACGTTAATGAAGTAATTTTATTGTGTATCTAAAATTCAAATACACTAAAGAATTTTGGTTTATGTGCATGTATTATTTTAAAATTTATTTAATTTTCACCTAAAATGGTGTAATATCTATGTATGTAATGCTTCAATGACCTCATTAATTCTATTTTTCCACTTTTCTTTATAGTAATTGTATATTTTCAATCATTTTATAATAGTTCTTATAGAACATAATTAATTTAAAAACACATAGATAACCCACTATTAATTTTTAATGTAGTTGTAAAACATTAAATGTGTGTGGTGGTCGATGAGATAGTTTAACATGGGTGTCTACTGTGTGATATAATGTTATTAATCTTTTTAAATTCATTATCCCTAGAATATATTTATTTTTATTGATTTTTTTGTTAATAATAGAATAAATTTTTGTTGTTAAAAAAATTGTTACATTGATAATACTATGTGATGTGATTATAGAACTTTTTAAATTTGTATTTATGATTGGCATATTTGGGAGATGAAATTTATGGTTGTGGTATTAAATAATTTGAAATATTTATTTACCATCATGCTAATGGAAAAGTCTATTGTGGATTTGTACAATATTATTTTCAGTATGTGGGTTCAGTTCTAGAGGGTCCCTGTTATTGTAACTCTCTATCATGTTATTTTCATGATCATAGACATAGAACATTGTATCTACTAGTTTTAATCAAGTGGTATTATGTTATTGTAATTTCATTCAAATTCTTATTTTTAGTGGAATATGTGGTGGAATTCTTTGTAAATGGATGATATTTGTTGATGGAAATTAAATTATCTTTTGAATTATTATTATTGGATCTATATAATTAATGGATGAATAATTTTAATCAATCAATGTCAATAACTAAATTTTGCCAAGCCATAGCGGCGTTTAAGAATCATAGGATACACCATCACACTAATGTGGGGCACTGGTGAGTTGGTGACAAGTTTCTAGAAAAATGCAAGTTGTTGGAGTCCATTTGATACCCAGTAAAAGATCGTGGCCTATCTAGTTGAAAAGTATGGAATTATCATGTCAACCACAAATCCACTCGATAGCATTTGGAGTGTATTAGATAACTAATGGAGAAATTAAATAAGTAATACCATCCCAAGAAGTGCACCAGCTACCTGATGGTATATATCCACTATCATATGGTCTTTTAACAACACAATCAAAATTATATTTTTTGGACCATATAACACTTATTGTTAATTTGATGATTATTAATGACAATGATGAAATAGAAAATGTTCATTGTTCATTCAGAGGCTATAAATAGATGACTCATAGGTTATCCCAACAATGGTGGAATGATCAATTAACTTGGTTTTTCCTTTGATAAAGCAATGTGATCTTATACATTTTTATCAGATATCTTTCAAGGTTGAATTTGAATTCTAAATCTCTTAGTTTCTCATATATATTACCTATATATCACACCTCTGAAATTTTCTATCCCTATTAAGAGTTAAAGAAGAGTATTTGTAATGTATTTGTTCCATGAAAATATATATAGTACTCATCTATTATTACAAAGGGTTTCTTGCTAAAATAGTTAAAATTTAAGGGGGACTGTTACTAAAAACTAAAAACTAATCTAAATTCATAAATGGGTTATTATGACAACTTAGCTCATGTAACATGATTTCTTACCAATTTATCCAAAACATTAAGGGATAAATTTAGTAAACTATCTCTAATAAAATCAAAAGATAAAAATTTAATACTATGAACCCATGGGGAGGAGGATTAGGTGATCATGTCTAGAGGTTAAAAAGCACCATAATCAAATCAATCTATCTCATTTTAATTTTATTCATTGAATTCTGTATTCACATTGAATCGAATTATTTCATAATTTCGATACACATTATTCCACTAATCTTCTCACACAATATAATTTGATATTCTATATTATAAATCATATTTCTATCATCCTGGTCACATTTCATTTGTAATCTCTTTAATTAATAATTATTTTCACATGATCCCATAATATCAAATTATTTATTGAGGGAAATCATTTATTTAATTACATAATCACTTTATCATTCCATAATGTTTTTCTATTACATATTCTTTCAATATAATTATTATATTTATTTGAAATCGCTCTCCATGTTTTAATTTTTCAAAATAAAATTTACCACTTTCAAATTCATTTTACCCCCTTCTACATATGCTATCAATTGAGAACTCTTTTTCTTCAAAAAATATCCATGTATTAAAAAAGTATTTTTTTTTGATATATTAATTGATTTGAGTTATTTATCTTTTTGAATGGAATCTTTTAAAAACAACTATAGTGAAAAATAATTGAAATTTAGGGGTCATCCTCCTAATTTTGATAATTATAATTATTTTAATTGAATTAAAATGATGTCAAAATTTCTTAGATATATGTTTTAAATTCATTTTAAATATAATTGGGCATGTTTATACACTCAGTACTGAAATGGAAGTAAAATGTGAACCTGATAATATTTATCTTTTATTATATGGGAAATCTATGAATGTATTACATTGTGGATTTGATAAAAATTAAGTTAATTGTATTTAACATAGAAAATATCTCAGAAATTATTAAAAAACTGAGATGTAACTAATTTAGTAATGAAAAAATTTAATGATTCTAGACCTGATAAGTATTGACATGATTTTTAACGTTTTATTACGCATCTTAAAGAGTCTATTATAGTCATATTTACAAATTTTACTATGATTTGAAATAGAAAAAAGTATCTTGGTGGTTTTATGTGAATATAGACATTAATGATGAATATTATCTTGGTTTTACCATGCTTAAGTTTCCTAGGGTAATAGGTATACAAAAAATAAAAGAAATATAATACATGTCACATATAGAGGTTATTGAATCTTTTATGAACCTGGTTATTTACTCCAATGTGGATCCTTTAAATTTCTATCTAATTCATTAATTTGGACCAATTTTATATTACTAGTGAGTTATTGAAGGTCTTAAGGGTTTACATGGATTGTTCTGAGCCTAAAAACAGAACTATTTTATGAAAAAGTATGGAACAAGGTTTATAGTAAACTATGTGGGAAGGCCCCCCAAGTTTGAGAAAACAATGCAATTGGCATGTTTTTAGATAGAGACTTACCATATGGTTGTCACACAATGTTCCAAGATACTGGACCTAACTATGTGATATACCCTTTTCCCAAGGTACCCGTGCATTGTTTGTACACAGTTTTTCAAACTGTGCGGACAACCCATGCACATGCTTGTTTTAGGGCAATTTTACTATTTTCCCTTAATTATCTAATTAAGTATCAACATTCATTCTAATTTGAGGTTATGTGGTATCGACCTATTTTTCATCACTTTTAGAGCTATTTTAAGGACAATGATATATGTTAGAGGATCATCTTCATCCGAGACATGATCGAGCTTATGTTCATCACGTGGGATGCGCAACAGTACGTACTGGAGTCATTTTTAGTCATTATTCTCCCCTCTTTCTCTCAACCAAGTTATTTATGTGTGAGTGGTTTTAAATTTCAATTATATAAACTATGATATAAGCTGAATTAGTTTCCCATATCATATGAGAAAGATTAATCAACCTTAAGGATGGTGATCTATAACTCATCCCTCGAGTTCTTTGATTTTGGAATTGTTCTATGGGGCCCAACAATTTCATTGGGTGATGTTTATTGAAATTATATTTAATTATTATAATAATTATAACAATATGATTATTCTATTTCTATATATGTGATTACTTATTAGTGGTTACACACATAATGTTAAACATACCGTGTAGGATGATATTCCATAGTTGACTTTTTAGGTTTCTGACACGTTTGAGCCTTTGTTCGGATGTGCTCGAGCTTGACCACAATAATGGTAGGCCTAATTATCATTAATTCGTTTAACGTCATGTAATGGTGAAAGTAAATTACCATTCCACATCCACTTAACCCAACTAAATTATGTGATTCAAATTAATAATTAAATGTTAATGGGAAATTGGAAAAAATATTATGTATATGAATAGAACGGATTAAATGTGAATGATTAATAGATTTCATGTCCATAGAACCCATTAATACATTAATTTAAGGTATTATAATGAATATTAGTTATTGAATATTATTTAATTATAATTAATAAAGGCTTCATGCTACTTCGATTTTTCACACTAATGAATGGAAAGGCTAGAACCAAATGGACTAACATATTAAACATCTCTTGATTAAAAGGTTTCATGCTACTTGACCTCATCAGACTAATGAAAGAAAATGCTTGAACCAAGTGGAATAATTGATTAATAATGGCTTGACTAAAAATAATCATGCTACTTGAACTTTTCACTCTAATGAAAGGTAAGGAAAATCCCCAATGAAATATTGCATGTCTTCATAATTAAATAGGAATGTTTAGAAGGAACCCCATTTTAATTCAAGGATATGGATTTCTTAGGTTGAGATACACCAATAACCCAATCATTTTCAATTCATGGATTCCTGATCTAACATCATAGGGTCCCTCAAATACTATTAATGTATGCATTTCATACACTCTTTGGATTCAATATTGAAAGCTAGGTGAATTTTTTAAATCCCATAGGGCCCAATAACTACTTAGTTATGATTTATCTAGGATGATAAACATGGATTTGGTATGCATATTACTGTAGAATTCCTTCGAATATGATCTTTGTATTACTATGTTACCCTTAGCGAGTCTAATCTTATTACTGAGTTAGAGAACCTTGAGGTCGATGTTGCCTTGGTTATTACCTTGGAACATCATTATTAAATGTCATTACAGGTTACATTATAATCACATGGAACCATCACTATTTTTAACTTGTGGATAATTGATAAAATAGTATTAATCAATTAATGAACAAGTTATGTTTAGACACAAGCTAAGGGATGAAGCAGGTACACATGCATTTAGATATGTTTTACTGAATTACATTATATTAACATGCATACATAATGTTACACTTTCATTACAAGGGACATATGTTATAGCCACCATTTGTGGTATCCCAATGAGATTTCTCTCTCACATTCACTAAGAACAGTTGGGTACTCGATGTGGATTACATGAATTCAGGTGTCGAAAAAGGGATTGATATCACTTTGAACACTTGACTCCATACTATTTAGAATGGAGCTTGATAGCAAGTGGAAAATCCAGAGCTCGAGATGCTCAGGATAGTCATTTTGTTTACTATATACATTTTTAGAACATGTTATGTCTGATATCTTGTCTCCATGTTTTCTAGTTATTCTATATACATGACATATCACCATCAGTTGGTGTATGTTATTCTAGTTATCATATTCAATGTTATTGTGGTCACTAGTTTTCATTGTCCCTTCAATTTAGTTTTATTGATTCCTCTATTTACCTCTATTAAAATTTATCTTTTTCACTACACATTGGTAATGAGGGTATAGTCTCCCCATGGACACAGCCTAGGCCCTCTCTACTAGTCGGAATCCTCTGCTGTATAGGGAGATGCACTAGAGGCCATGTGTCCCAGTAGGCTCGGGGATACTTTTAAGTTGAATCTAGGTCTAGGATGTCACAAAGTGGTATCATATAAGATTATTTTCTTACTTTAATATTTTCAGAATAAATTCAAGAGATTACGAACCCTTATGAATTCAACAAAAGATGTGCTTGGGCATCACAAACCTAGTTTCGGGGTTAAATCTATGTTACTAAAAAAATTATTATTGTTCTATTTTTCTTATTATTGTTGATATTCTTTCACCATTGGGTGACACACATAATGCATGGTATTGTTGATTTTTCTTCTGATTTAGATTATATTTTACATTTTTTTCTAATGATATGATAGAAATTATCATTATAATATGAATTATATTATTCAACTAGGATTCACATGTCATGTATATTTCAACTTCATATAGGTTCATTACACTGGTTTCCACTTCTTCACATTCCTATATCTATTGAGTGATGTTGTGATAGATAACTTATGCTTGTATTACTCTTGGTTGTGATTGAGTGATTTCTTATCTATATTCATGAGTTATATATTTCCCACATGGGATGGGATCAGTAATTTACTATGTTTCTCCATTATCTTATAATTAAATGGGTGTTGTTTCCATTGATATGGTGTATGTACACTGATTCACCAGGAATGGATATCCATTATATGATGAATCATGAAATCTAAAATGAATTGGGTTTACATCCTTATCTTTTCTATTAATGTTTATGAAAGGTAAATGAGTGAACCTGGTAATTAACTGTAAAATGAAATGAAACTTATACATGAGCACTTACCAATCCTGGGATGTTTAAGCAGGTAGCTGGGTTAGTATGCCTAGGGTAGTGAGTGTTCTTACATTCAACATCTACTAGTGATTGTGTCTTTCTACATAAGTTTTTTCTATGGAATTTTCTTTCCAATTGTAGACCAATACCACCATGATTTCCTCATATCATACTCTATGAGGTAGGTGGTGACCATGATCCATACATGGTGGGCTATGATCCACCACGAGTACCACTCAAGGACCAACATGTTGTACCTAATGTAATAAATGATTCCTATATTTGTGATACTTTCCTACAAATGATGTAATACATTCATGGTACTCAATGGAATGCACCTATGATGGGTAATATGACTCATGAGTTCCAACTACATCTTCCTCCTACTTTGTTAGGGGATGACGGTCCTCATGTGGTCGAGTCTTCACTAGAGGTTACCCTATCATTCCTTGAGATTTTGAAACACCTCTAGAGTGGAGGGCCATGAATTCGACATACACGATTTTGGATTCAGCTAAGCACTGGTGGGATGTGACTACCCAGGTTGGTCACCAACCGAGCATGTCATGGGTTGATTTCTTGACTACCATCAATGATCAGTTCATTCCTCATATATTGAGAGATGACAGAGCCAAAGAGTTAATGCATATCAAGTAGGGTTATATGTTAGTCATGAATAATTTAGTGTGTTTGACGGAGTTGTAGTTCTTTTGTACAGTCTCTAGTCGGTGATAAGCTATTTCATGCTAGATGCTTTGAGGATAGGCTGCAGTACACCATCCATACGTATGGGCATGTATTTATCCAACATAATTTTTTGAGATATTTAACCAGGTTATTATCATTAATTGTAACCTAATGGATGTCAATAGTATTGGGCATAGTGAACTAGTGTCATGATATACTAGTAGTTCTTATGGAGGTAGAAAGCGATCTCTCATGGTTTCTTATTAGGGCATTGACAACTCAAGTAACCACTTTGATAATTCAATGGTGCGTTATCATTGATGATGAATAGGTAATCTAAAGAATCATTTTGATATATACCCACATAAGTGTTGGTCTTGCGGCCATATAGGAAACCTTTAATGATACTACAAGACCATTCAACCACTTTCGAGTGGAAAAGGATCTATAATTGCTCCACCATTAAAAGTGGCTTATTTCTCATAGCATCAGGCAGAGAGTTGGAATTTCCCAAGTAGGTCTAGAAAAGGTGGACGTTATGGTCATGGTATCTAGACCACTAACCACCAACATCACTAATTGAGCAGTTATGATTGTTGTAGTCCATCAGTCTCACAGGGTAGTTGATCATGTCATATTTATGCACTATAACCAATACCCAAGGATCATGATGTGGGACCAAATACAGTACGAGGTACTATTCATGGGGCATCTACTATAGAATCTTCTTTATTTGATACATGTGATTCCAAATCGTTTATCTCTATATATATCATGGAAATTCTTGGATTGATGATACAATATTACTACGGTGTAATGACCCTAGACACACCGTTTTGGGTATGAATAGAGGGTATATTCCGATGTAGGGAATACCCCTTATGATAGGGAGTTATTATTTAATATTGATACCTTTTTTTCCTGATATGACATGTTTTTATTTGATTCTTTGGATGGATTGGTTGGTTCAGTATATTTATTTTGTATAATTATTTCCCCATAGAGTAACATTTACATCACTATATGTTAGAAGTTATCTACATAAAGGTGAGTGGGATGTCCAAGATAGTAGAGCTAGACCAGAGAATCATGGTATAGTTATAGTGACCACCTAGATTGAAAATATCTTAATTGAGGATTAGGGTTTACGATAAGCTACTTTCCCTCCAATAGTGGATTATTTTAGGGATGCATTTATAGACAATTTTTTTGGATTATAACATGAGGGAGTGGTGAATTTTATAATTGAGCGTGTTATAGGAGAAACTCTAGTATAAATTCTTTCATACATAATGACACCTATAGAAATTCTAGATCATAAGTAGCTATTAGTGGATTTAGAGGAAAGAGGTTTCATACCGACCAATGGATCCACTTGGGGTTTGTCTATTCCTCTTTCTATGAAGGTGGATAGAAGATTATGTCTATGCATGGATTATATAATGTTGAACCAGATTATTGAAAACAACTAGTATCAACATATGTGAATAAATGATATATTTCACCAGCTCTGAAGAGCTAGGGTCTTCTCTAAGATCGACATGAGATCAGGTTATCATCAGGAGTGAGTAAGGCCATCATACATTTGTCGTATTGCTTTTCATAACATTTATGGTTTGTATGAGTTCCCTGTAATTTCCTTCAGTCTTATCAACATGTTCTCTATTTTCTTTTCTATATTTAATATGGTTTTCATATGGATCTTGATGTTTTTGTGGTCTTTGTGGACAACATCTTCGTGTATTATCAAACTAGTATTGAAAATTCCAATTACATTTTGACAGTTCTGAGTACACTGAGAGAACATCAAAATTATGAAAATCAAGCTATGTTCCAGTTTTGGATAAAAAAATTCACCTATTGAGTCATATAATATATAATCAAGCATATATTTTTACCTAAAAAAGGATATGGTTATAGTTTTTTAGAAGATTCCCAAGAATATGTTTGTTATAAGGAGTTTTTGGGGGATGGTTGGATATTATAGCAATTTAAAGCAAGACATCTCAAAGATTTATTCACCACTTACATTCCTTACCGAGAAGGGTGATATGTTCTTTTCGATAAAAACATGTGAGAAATCCTCTTAGGAGATAAATGAGAGGCTTGTCTCGACCCATATTTTAATTTTTCATAATCATGGGAGAGGTTATGACATCTTTTATTATGCAACAGGAATTATCCTAGGAGTATTACTAATGTAGGAGCACAAAGATGTTGCATATGGATCATGGTATTTGAGGCCTCATGAGAGTTATTACCAAACAAATGACCTTGATATAGTAGAAGTTGTCCATGCCTTATGTTGATGGAGACAATATCTGTTAGGTTCGTGCATTGTGGTGAACACAGACCACAAGAGCATAAAATATATCATTACTCTACATGATAAGAACCATAGACAATGGAGATGGGTCATATATATATATATAATGATTTTATTTTTATCTTTCTTATACCCATGGGATGGGAAATGTGGTTGAAGATGCACTGAGATAAAAAACATAGGCACAAGCTGTACAAGAAGCCCATGATGAATGGATGATAGTGGTCCTCTTTTCGGAGCTAAATATTAAGTTTCATTACAATCTCGAATTGCCTTACCTCTTAGAGTGGACAGATACATCTTCTCTTTTTGAGAAGGTGAAGGGTAGAAAATTTTTAGATCATGAAGGATTGATTCTCCATGAGAGAATATTAGGAGATAACTCACCTCCATATATTTTTTCGTATATAGATGAAATCATGTGTATTCATGGATGTGTTTGGGTTACTATAGATATGAGAGGGGAGTTGATACAGGAGTCCCACACATCTCAGGGGGAAGTTCATCATGGTATTTCCAATATTTATCGAGATACGTAATACTAGTATTAGTGGCCTAGGATGAATCATTAGATAATATGATTTATCACCAGGTGTTCCACCTGTCAGTAGGTGATGTCAGAGCACAAGAAACATAGAGGCTTGTTACAGCAACATCCAAGCATAGTATGTAAATGATAAGATGCTACTATAGTATTCGTAGTCGGATTACATAGTTCACCTAGAGTTAGTGAGTATATATGTATTATCATTGAAAATTTGATTAATTTACCTCAGATCATTCCTATTTTAGAGACATTCTCATTTTATGATCTGGGGCGATTGTATTTTTTTGAAATCATAAGACTACACAGAGTCCCTCATACTATAATTTCAGATAGGCATGCTCATTTTACGCCACAGTTATGGATGGGATTATAGAAGGATATGGGATCATAGGTGCTTCAATGTTTAACTTTTCAACCTCAAATTTATGGATAATTAGAACAAAAAATAAGGGTTCTACAAGATATGCCTCGATCATATTTCATTGATTTCAGTGGTTCTTAGGAAAATCATATCCCTCTCCTTGAGTTCACTTATAATAACATATTTCAGGTGACAATTTAGTTGGATCATTTTGAGGCCATAAAAGGTCGGTTGTTTTGTTAACCTCCATGCTAGATGGAGGCAGGTAATAGGACCATACTAGTTCCTCATCATGTTCATTAGTATTTGGAGTATGTAATGTTGATCAAAAAGTGTATTACAACTGATCATTCTAGTCAAAACTTTTATACTGATCACAATCAATGACCTCTTTAGTCTGTGGTTTGGGATCATTTTTTTTTTGGTATCACCCAGGATAGGTCATACACAGTCATAGAAGTGATTGATGTTATCTACTTATTATATAGGTCCATTTAAGATCCCAGAGAAAGTCAAGATGGTTGGCTATTGGTTACTACTATCTCAGAGGTACCATGCGATGGATGATGTCTTCTAGGTCACAAATCTTCATTGGTATCATGTATACCCATCTCATACATTTGATCTAGATGAATATGAGTTAGATTACAATGCTACCTTTGAGGAGTATCCAGTATAAAATGTCAACTAGAGAATGAAGGATCTCTATGATCGGTATATCCCTCTTGTATAGGTTCTATGGTAGTATGGACAAACACATGATAATACATGGTAGTATAAGACCGATAAACAGTATTAGTGGCCCGAATTGTTCTTATACAGTGCCTCTATACCATTGTAGGGTGAACTTATGGATGAGTCATTTTAAGGGGGAAAACAGTAAGAAACTGGTTTTTCACACAGGTATGGATATTTTAAATATCTGTATAATTATTTATTTTGGAAATATTTTTTTATGAATAATGAGTTTTTGAAGGTCTAGAGGGTGTTTGAGGCTTGTTTAGAGCCTAAATCTCATCTTTTTGGGAAAATAGTCCAAGCGCATAGTTTATTATAAACTTTATGGGAATATCGTACTATTAGAGAAAACCATTCAGGTGGAATGTTTTTAGATAGATACTTGTTACATAGTTGGCACATGTTTTACCTAACCATGTCACCCAATCAAGAATGTTCCCCTTTTCCCTAGGTACCCATGCATGGTTTGTGCACATTTTTTCAAACTCTGTGGAAAAACTATGCACATGATTTTTTTCTGGATAATTTTACATTTTTACCCTTAATGATCAAATAATGCCTTCTCCTTACCCCTAATATGTGTTTATGTGGGTTTGAACTATCTTTCATCATTTTTAAAGCAACGTGAAGGATTAAACTAGAGATTGGAAAATAAAAAAACAAGCATGGCGTACAAGAAAATTACATTTTTTTAGTGGAATACTAAATACATTGCACATATATACACCTTTAGATCATATTAATTTAGTTTATTTTGAAACATTAAACAGAATTTTATATCATGGTGAATGATCTTTATCATCTCACAAAAATATCTCCCCCTTTTTTTCTTACCTAAACCCTTTATTTATATCATAGGGAAAAGAAATAATAAAAAGAGGGTGCTCAAATGCTCAGTAAGGGTAAACATTGAGAACATAAAACAATCCACTAACATAAGAATTTCAAAACATGAACATAATTTATAAATTTAAAAATATTTAGTCATGAAATAAATCATGGCAGTATGTAAATAAAAAATCATAAAATAATATTAACTAGATAAAATATCATTGGCAAAAAATATGGAATTATGGAAAAAAATCAGCTCATAGTAGGATTTCTAAAGTAGTCAATTCATTGCTTCCAAGGCCATTATAGTGGAAAAAGTACATTAATGAATCATGTTTACTTGTCGTTCTAACCATGAATTGCTGAACCAGATTTTCTTATTGTTCTGACAGTATATCACTGAACCATATTTACAATCCATTCTAGTCATCTGTATATCAGGATATATAAATCATTACCCACTGCATTAGAAGGAGATATTGGTCCCACCAATCTTATAATTAAATCATTCTTACATGCTCCATAAAAACATTAATCATTCTTCATAGTATAACCCATGAAATAAAATGGGTTTCTTAAATATCATTACATAAAGACATAATCTATATATCATTTCATTCCATCATTAATACAATCAAATATCCATTCTTTTTCAAAAATGTTTTCCATTCTCAAAATACCACGAAATTTGAAATGAAAAAAATTTAGTTGAATATAAACATGAAATCATGTAGACCAAGAATAATGGAAATAATGTGTCATGTTAAGTTAAAAATCCATTCATGTTGTTTATATTAAAAAACAGTATCCTCATACTTTTACTGAAAAAAGTCAAAAAGTACCTCAAATCGAATAATAACAAAAGATACATTTCATAACATTTAATAAAAAATTACAAAAGTTTAAAATTAACATTAAAATTTTGTATAAGAATAAAAATAATATTACGTAATTATGAAACATGGATATGGATGGTAAATATACCATTGTAAATACTTTCGTATAAACAATCTCAGATAAAAAAGAGATTGCAAAATTATCCTTTACCATAGATATGATATTCATCATATTTATCTAAAACACTTGAATAGTTTTTTGAAACATATTATTGACTTTTAAAATAAACAAAATAATATTTATGATATCATATATGATTACTCACCACCCGTTCATTTATCAATTCAACACTAGAGCAACGTTTTGGGTAATAATCGTTTTATTTATCATACACATTTTGACATTTTATTCTAGATATTATTACATAGATCATGATTTAAATATTTCAAGAGTGTAAAGATGATTTATATATCATATATATTTGGTATAAAAATAAATATAATAGATAGATAAATGAAATGGAACACACCATTCATGGAGATGGTAGGTCATACGTATGCAAGAACACTATTTTTGTTTTCTTATTGAATTGAGTAGAAGAAATTAAATGAAATTAATATATATATCTAGTATAATTATTATGTTATATTTTTATTTTTTATGTGATATATATACTTAATAATCATCTGTGAATGGTTAACAAGGAGAATGAAACTCATCACGTTGTGGAAATAGAAGGCCATACGTACGCACGAGTGACGACATCATTCACTTGATGGAGAAATGGTATGGAATTGAATGATATATTAATTATAATGAATAATTATCAGGTTATATTAATTATTTACATACATTATACTAGTCCTTATACCCATCCAAATTATTTATTATTGAATAAAAAATTACACCATAACATCGAGACGATATGTCTTACGTACACACACATAGTGATATTGTTATGCATAGGATAGAGAAAAGGAGGTATAAGTTTGTACCATAACTATAGTAATATCTCATAATGTATAAGATACTGGATTTATAACTTTAGTAGAGAAAAATCATATGAAGAGGAAGTAGAAGAAGAAACAAACTTGGAAATATGTTATAAAATAATTAGCTCTTTTTGGAGTATCTGCTTTTGATATTCATAAAAGGACTCACTATGATGGATTTATTCCAAAAGTGTGGCCTCTAGAAGAAAAAAATTGATTTTGGGATCTTATTTGAGCAGATTTTAGATAATCCGGAGTGCTGGAAATGGTATAGTATGTGGGTAGAGGTGGTGACCTTTTATAAGAGGAAGGAGGGTCACTTTTGGAAATTATTGAAATATTAATTTATTATAAATTTATTTTCATTTAATAATGGTCCAAAAATAATTTGATAAATCCAATGAACATTATTCTTGAGAAAAATATCCATTCTTTTTCAAAAAATTTTTCCTTTCTCAAAATACCACGAAATTTGAAATGAAAAAAATTTAGTTGAATATAAACATGAAATCATGTAGACCAAGAATAATGGAAATAATGTGTCATGTTAAGTTAAAAATCCATTCATGTTGTTTATATTAAAAAACAGTATCCTCATACTTTTACTGAAAAAAGTCAAAAAGTACCTCAAATCGAATAATAACAAAAGATACATTTCATAACATTTAATAAAAAATCACAAAAGTTTAAAATTAACATTAAAATTTTGTATAAGAATAAAAATAATATTACGTAATTATGAAACATGGATATGGATGGTAAATATACCATTGTAAATACTTTCGTATAAACAATCTCATATAAAAAAGAGATTGCAAAATTATCCTTTACCATAGATATGATATTCATAATATTTATCTAAAACACTTGAATAGTTTTTTGAAACATATTATTGACTTTTAAAATAAACAAAATAATATTTATGATATCATATATGATTACTCACCACCCGTTCATTTACCAATTCAACACTAGAGAAACGTTTTGGGTAATAATCGTTTTATTTATCATACACATTTTGACATTTTATTCTAGATATTATTACATAGATCACGATTTAAATACTTCAAGAGTGTAAAGATAATTTATATATCATATATATTTGGTATAAAAATAAATATAATAGATAGATAAATGAAATGGAACACACCATTCATGGAGATGGTAGGTCATACGTATGCAAGAACGCTATTTCTGTTTTCTTATTGAATTGAGTAGAAGCAATTAAATGAAATTAATATATATATCTAGTATAATTATTATGTTATATTTTTATTTTTTATGTGATATATATAATTAATAATCATCTGTGAATGGTTAACAAGGAGAATGAAACTCATCACGTCGTGGAAATAGAAGGCCATACGTACGCACGAGCGACAACATCATTCACTTGACGGAGAAATGGTATGGAATTGAATGATATATTAATTATAATGAATAATTATCAGGTTATATTAATTATTTACATCCATTATACTAATCATTATACCCATCCAAATTATTTATTATTGAATAAAAAATTACACCATAACATAGAGACGGTATGTCTTACGTACACGCACATAGTGATATTGTTATGCATAGGATAGAGAAAAGGAGGTATAAGTTTGTACCATAACTATAGTAATATCTCATAATGTATAAGATACTTGATTTATAACTTTAGTAGAGAAAAATCATATGAAGAGGAAGTAGAAGAAGAAACAAACTTGGAAATAGGTGATAAAATAATTAGCTCTTTTTGGAGTATCTGCTTTTGATATTCATAAAAGGACTCACTATGATGGATTTATTACAAAAGTGTGGCCTCTATAAGAAACAAATTGATTTTGGGATCTTATTTGAGCAGATTTTAGATAATCCGGAGTGCTGGAAATGGTATAGTATGTGGGTAGAGGTGGTGACCTTTTATAAGAGGAAGGAGGGTCACTTTTGGAAATTATTGAAATATTAATTTATTATAAATTTATTTTCATTTAATAATGGTCCAAAAATAATTTTTCTTGAATATAAGAGTATTATGAGTCGAAATCCTCATAAACAATAATATTTAGAAATGTTTTTATTTTATTTTAAATCATTCCATGCTGATTTATCCTTATTTAATATACTTAATTTTATTTTTGGTAATAATATTCCTAATATTAAATGGTTATAAATACTTACTTATGGGTTGTAAATTGTACATAACTGGATAATTTACAACATTTTCAAACATATAATTTTAAATTTTTAATGTTTAAATATTTTTGTGATTTTTAATGAATTTAATAATATGTTATTTTTATTAAATATCAATAATGTCAATATAGACACAATTCATTTATTTTATTTAATCTAAAATACTAAAAGAAGATAAATTCAAACAAAAATATTTCATACAATTTTAACATGTCATAGTAATCTCTAAAATCTATAGACCACATTAATTATTTCATATGATATTTATATTAATATTTTTAAAACCATTTATTTGATATTTCTATCAATAAATTTATTTCTACATCACTATTATGTCATAATTAATGGTAAATATATAGTTTATAAAATTTATAAATAAACTCAAATGATGTATATATTTTCATTATATTTCTAGAAACTATTTATGTTTTATGTTTTATGATTTTTATCACTGTATTAAAATTAGTACACTTATATGATATAAGAGAGTGACATGTTTTCACTTTCTTTAGTTTTAATTATAATTACATAACATTCATTATCAAAAGACTATTAATGGAATAAATTTCAAACATATGTGATATTGGTAGACTATGATTCCTTCAATAAGATTTTTTTAGTGTTAGGGTAATTTTATTATCATTATTATATTGTTTTTTACCCTAATCTACACGTTATACATTTAACTGTCGTAAATAAAAATCATTATAGTTACTATTCATAATATCAAAAAAAATTAACATATAAACATAATGTGGACCCAATTAGTCTAAATACAGAATCCATTTTTCATAATTCAATACACAAATGTTTCACTATTTAATTTAATATTTATTCTCATTGTTAAAACCAGAAAGAATGCTTTTAATAATTAAAAACAATAAAAGATTAACACATATTAGTGTCAAATTTTTATGTGAAATTAAATACAATGACCACAATTGGATTAAATGATAATAATATAATACAATTAAACTTTGAAATAAATTATAATAATAATGTAACTATATAAATAAATAAGATGAAAAGGTTGTTTTAAATTATAATGAAATATATTTCACTATTCATTAAAATATGATTTATATCTGAAAAATACCAAAAATTCTACCAAAGTACATTTTTATGTCCCTTTTACAAAGTGGATGTTTTTTTTGTTAACTAGAATATATAAATATTTAAAAATTATTTTTGAAATTAGTGCTTCATCAAAAAGAAGGAAAACAACATTTTTTGAACAGTATATCTTTTATCTGAAAAATTGAATTGATTCTAATATTATTTACTAGAAAATAACAAAGATTATTGTTAATGTTATTTAAAATTAAAAATCTAGTTAAAAATATACATAACGACTATTTTATATACCATAAAAAATAAAATTTTAATAATATATATTAGTTTAGTGAAACTCGGTATTGCGTACAACACATGCTATTGAGGAAGGTCGGTCTTGGGTGTAATTAAAGACATGTTTTTGTTTCATTTAGTGAAATATTACTTTGGTGTTTCATATAACATAATCCATATATTGTTCTTTTATACAATGAAGAAAATATATTCTTAGTGTTGTGTGAATTGAATTCAATAAAAATAACTTGATTTTATGTGTAACAAAATCCATGTATATTAATACATATATGGAAAGATAATACGGTGTTTCATATAGCACATGATATTTTAGGTGTAGTATATAACACAAGACATCATAGAAATTTAAAATAATCTATCTCATAAAATCTTTTGTTCTTATATTATACCCCCACTTAAAATAAATTTCACCCTTTAAATTTATTAGGTTTATAAAAGGATTACTACATGATTATTTCTTTCATAGAAACCCACACTGTAAAAGATAATCCAAAAACATAAATTTAAAAAGGAAATCTAGAAACATAAAAGTTACCCAAAGAAACTCATCAATGGGTTTCCACATAGAAGAACATTGGTGGGAAGTGAAAACATGGTTACAGAAGAAATATCTAACCATCATGTTCTGATGGATAGTGATATAGAAAAATGTGTGGAGATAGTTAAGAACTAGAAATCCGTAAATATTCAATGATTTACAAGACTATATGATTCATCGGATAATAATTTTTGAAGATATCATTATTGGAATTCAAGATACATTCCATAATATTGAATAATTTTTCATCATAATAAATACTTACTTGATTTTGGTACAATATCACTGTTGTTCGTGCTTTGAATAATTTTTACCTCATCTATTATTTAATGAAATGAAGTTTAATTTTTCATTCCTGATGTGTTAGTAGATCATGTGATATAATGATAGGCCATACCATTTTTCTCAACAAAAAGGTTATCATATGTAATCAAATATGCATAAGTCCTCCTATAGTGAGATAATACATTAATTTAACAAACATAAAATTAGATATAACTTATGTTGGATCTTGAATATACAAAGTATACACATGAGAGGGTGAATTGTGTCTTTCATATTTTTTGTTAACTTTTCAATTGATCAAGTTCTGTCCTATTTTCTTTATTATATTTGATCATGTAGTGGAATAAGTAAAAGTAGGGACACACAGATGTATAGTGGTTTGGGGAAAAGAAGGCCCCAAGTCCACTCCACCAGTGCTCTACTCTGTGAGCTTGGTGATTTTCACTATCTAGTCATCCAGACCATCGAAAAACTGAAAGCAGGCATTTGAAACCTTTACAATTTTCAGTCAAACAAAGCCTTCTTGTTCAAACACGAACCTTTTCAGCTTAGTACAAGAAGATGTTCACTCAAGAGAAAAAGTGTTTTCATCTAGAAATAACTTTTCCAGTTGAAATACACAATTACAACAAAATTCAATTGACAATAGATGAATCGTTGTCTTTAGTAATATTGATCTTCATGTCAAAGCAATTCTGAGTCGATCCAGTTGTAGTAGATATAGAAAATATTATTCCAACTTAAGCAGCAGCAGATTCTCAAAATATTGTCATTGACAAATAGAAGAATCTTTTTTTGTGTTCCTTCTTCTTCAATAAAACAGAGCATAGTCGCTTTTTATAATCTGTAGATCTTCGTATCATTATTTGTTTCTGTTTTCCCTCTTTAGAAATTGCATTGTCTGTATAGCAGATCCTTCTTTCAAATACAATATTTTTATATGAACTTGCGTTCTTGATCACTATGTCGATCTCTGTACAATTTTTCCTATATCACACTTGTTTCTGTTATGATGTTTATTGTGTATTTTGAAATTCAAAATTTGAATAGATATATAGAGTGCTTCCTCTGCAAAATCAGATCCACAAAAATTTCCCATTGACTCGCAATATTCAAACTTGTGAATTAATCTGAGCAGTCATAAAACTCCATAATATTCTCCATGAAAAGATCCGGTTAAATCAATCCTTCAAACAGTTCTAAATCTATCAAGGACACACTTCAATAAAATTAAATAAAAAAACAGATAAATAAACAAATTTCCATTCAAAAACAGTAGTATGTTCATGATAATGATATACACAGGAATAAAGGGATATTAGTGTTAAGATAGGTTCTATCTTCAAGGAACAACATCCTTGATTTTTGAAATCTATTCCCTCAGTCACTTAATCATCCCATCTCTACATTTGGTAATGAGTTCTCTATTCTTCGGAGTCATATGAATACCCTCGATTAAATAGACTATGAAAAACTCATACAATCTTTCTTCTTTTTCTATAAACACTGACAGCTTCTCTGACATCTGATTTAATAATATTCTGATTCTGGGCTCACAAGATACCAGCTGATCTACTAAAAATTTCTTATTGTCTAGCAACACTGATAATGGAGCACTGTTACATGGAAGATCAGTCAACCACTCATTCATATTTCCCATTACAATTGTATTAGCCTGAAATATCCTTATGAGGTCAGGTGATGTACCAGAACCACTAGCTCCAATGGACCTTATGGATTCAAACGGATTTTCCATATAATCTTCAAAACTAGATAGATCTAATTTCAAAAGAATTTCTGATTTCATTTTGACCACTTGTTCCAACATTTCCTTTTTTGAAATTCTCAAATTCATTTCTTGAAACTGTACTGGATTTCAGTCTCTGAAATTTAAACTTTTATAATTCCAAATCTCTCATTAGAGAAGAATTCTCAGTTTTTACTCTTTGTAACTTCTTGTAAACTTCTTAAATTGCTTCATTTGGTGAAGTATAAGCACTCTGTGCTTGATTTTCTTCTTCAGTTCTTTGATGTATCAACACTAGGGGAAAAGATTCTGCAACTGTTTCATCATCTCCCATTTCACCTTGGTCTACAGATTTTTCCTCATAGACTTTTGTAGACTCTTCCACAGAAAAATCTTCCTGCAACACTTCATTGTGAACATATGATGCATTATCAGCATGTTCTTGTATAATGATATCATCATGAACAATATTTTCAACAACAGTGACTTCCTAAACAGTCTGAGGACTAGCCACTTCTCCTCCACCCACTCCATCTTTCACAACTTTAATTGTAGTCTCATTTTGGAGTTCTTCCACTGATTCAACTCTTTCAGGTTCAACAACAGCAGTTTCATGTCTCTCTATTTCAACATTTGTTGCAACTTGAGCTACCTATTATTGAGGTTTAACAAAATTCGTCTTATCCCTCAAAAAACTATAGCCCAAAATATATTTAACAGATAGTGGTTAAGAAACCACTATGTCTTATTCAACTCTAATAGCTCTTTTCTATATTACTTGATATCTTTCCTAACTTCCTTCATCTTCAACCTCTGAAATTTCAAAATGAAGTCTCCTTGTAGTTGTAGTTGCTCTGGTTTGAGGTTATTTTTCTATATCTTTTTCAGGCTGAGCTGAAGCAATCTTGTCTTTATCCTCTTTTTCCTCTTTAGCCCCCACTGGAAAGATTTTTCATTTTATGGTGCTCCATTAATAACCAATTTTCCTTAGTATCCTATCACTAATGGTATTACCGTGATGACACCTTGTTCTCACATCTACAAGTCTCACCAATCCTTTCTTCAGGAACAACTTTGAAATCAACCTTCCAAAATGATAGATGTTCATTCTTTCATCTCTCTTGCAGTAGTAATTGAGGTACCTTACCATGTACCTTGGGAAGTTTAATTTGATATCACTTAATAGAAGATAAATTATGTAATATCATGGTACAAAATCTTTTTTTTTCTGACATCCTGGGAGCTATTCCAGTCTGAAGAAATTTAACCAAGATCATCTAATCCGATTCTAAATCATTTGCCATTATTTTCTTAATAGTAGTTTTTCCAAACATAAAGAACGAAATGTTTTCGGAATTTTTCACAACATATCCAATGTTTTTGAAATAAAAATTATATACTCCTTCATGTAAGCAATTCAAGATTTGTCTAATTTCAATAGAAGAGATTGAAAAATCTATGTCCTCGATCTTTGGAATCATAGTTTCTTCGTCCTCACCTAGACTGAGCTAAATTATTCTAAAGAAATAACATAGTTCTACCTCATACATAAAGTCAAACTTTTCTCTATTGAAATTATGTTCAAGGTTTTGAAAATACAAAGCATGTTTCAACAACAGATTAATCAGGAATAACCATTCCAGATCTATAACTTTACCATGAAAAAGTTTTCGCCCAACTAACTTTTACTTCTTCACGTCACTGATCTCAGCCTCATCTGCTTGCTTGGTCTTTTCCATTACTGAGTATATTTCTGATGGTTCGATGATTAAAGGGTTTGATGATTCGAAGATCAGGGTGTTGCAACAATATGCAGTTTCCAGGTTTGAAAGGGTTTTTGTTATGTGGAAATGAAACGGTATCAAATTCGAAAGGGCTCTGATAGCCTTGATTTTCGTGTAATCACTAATCATTACATTTATTTTAAAAACAAATAAAATTTATATGCGGAGAATTTAACATAAATTAAAAACGAAAGTTAAAACTTTTTTGAAAAACAAATAATTGATTGATTTTAAACAGTATTGAAAAATAAAATTTACACAATTAATCAAATAAAATTAAAACAAATAACATTAAATAAATATTATTTAAAATTATAATAAAAAAATTATTAAAAATTAAATAAACCTAGCTCCCCCTTAATAAAATCAAAACTTGCAGTGGGAAGTGGTTTAGTAAAAATATTTGCCAATTGAATTTTAGTATTTATAAATCCTAAAAATATATCTTTTTTAATAACATGATCTCTTAAAAAGTGATGCCTTATATCAATGTGTCTTGTTCTAGAATGAAAAATATGATTTTTTTGAAATATTAATTGAAATTTTATTATCACATAAAAAAGTGTATTATTAAAATTCAATCCAAAGTCCATACGAGCGTTTTTCATCCACAACAATTGTGCACAGCAACTGCCAGCAGATACATATTCTTCCCCAGCTATTGATAGGGAAACTGAATTTTGTTTCTCACTTGACCATTACACTAAGTACATTCCTAAAATGTGACTTGTTCCTTATGTTCTTTTTCTATCTAATCTGGAACATCCAAAGTCGGCATCTGAATATGAAATCAAATTAAAATCAGAAGTTTTATGATTTAGTAGAGATTGAAAAGTAGTACCTTTTAAATATTTAATTTTTTTTAAAAGTAGTTAAATGAGATTTGTTGGGATTGGATTGAAATCTAGCACAAAGACATACTGAATACATTATATCTAGCTTGCTAGCAGTAAGATATAACAATCTACCAATCATACCTCTATATAACTTGTTGTCAACTGATTTCCCAGTTTCATCCAAATCAACTTTTATATTAGAACACATAAGTGTTTTAAATGTCGTTATTTTTTCAATTACAAATTTCTTAAACAATCAGCAATGTATTTGCTTTGATTTAAATCTTTTCCAAAATCTATTTGAAATATTTGAAGTCCCAAAAAGAAATTTAATTCTCCCATAATACTTATTTAAAATCCTTCTTGATTTAATTTTGAAAATTCATGACAAAGTGTTTTATTAGTAGATCCAATAATTACATCATCAACATAATTTTGAACGAATAAAACTTTATTTTTCACAGTTTTATTAAAAAGTGTAGGATCTACCAATTCATTAGTAAAATAATTTTTCAAAAGAAAAGAAAATAATCTTTCATACCTAGCTCTGTTTTCTTGTTTAAGGCCATAAAGAGATTTAGTAAGATTAAAAAAAGAATCAAGTTTTTGAATGTTTTCAAAACCAGGAGGTTGCTCAACATAAACTTCCTCCATTAAATAACCATTTAAGAAGGCAAATTTAATATCCATCTGAAATAATTTAAAATTCATATGAGATACATAGGGTAAAAGGATTCTAATGGCTTCTAACCTAGCTACAGGTGAAAAGGTATCATCATAATATATTCCTTCTTCTTGATTATATTCTTTAGCTACTAATCTTGCTTTATTTCTAGTTATTATACCTTGGTCATATTGTTTATTTATAAAGACCGATTTGGTTCATATTACTAGATAATTTTGTGGTCTTTCCACTAATTTCCAAACTTCATTTCTTTTGAACTGGTTTAATTAATCTTGCATTGCAATTACCCACCTTTCATCATCTAAAGCATCTTCTATTGTCTTGGGCACTAGTTGGGATAGAAAGGCAGAGAATTCCACTAGATTTACTACGTTTTTTCTAGTTTTAATAACAGTTTCTAAGTCACCTATCACAGTTTGTAGAGAGTCATTCATTAGGGTTCTAGACTGTCTAGGAAATACATTTAAAGGTTATTCAGTATCATGTCCCTCTGAACTGGACTGAATTTCTTTTATATAATTTTCAAAATCATTCTTTAAGATCTCAAGTATCATGTTATTGTTAATGTCGGGTTCATCTATTTGATCAGTCCATTTCTCAAAGGGTTCAGATTCATCATATTTCAAATGAACAAATTTTTCAACACTCCTTGATTTTTTTTAAAAATTATATAAGCTTTGGAAATAGCAGAATATCACATGAAAATTCTTTCATGAGATTTTGAATCAAAATTACCATGATTATCCTTGGGTTTTAAGGAATAAACCTTGCATCCAATAACCTTAATGTAATTTACTTTAGGTTTTCTGGTATTCCATAGTTCGTAGGGTGTCTTTTTCAAAATAGGTCTTATTCAAACTATGTTAATTATATAGAAAACTGTATTTACTTCTTCTACCAAAAAATATATAGGTAGGCTATATTCATTTAACATAGTTCTAGACATTTCTTTAATTGTTCTATTTCATCTTTCTACAATATCATTCTATTGAGTTGTTCTAGGGGTAGAGAAATTATGTTCAATACCCATGTTTGAGCAAAAGGAATTAAATTCATGATTCTCAAATTCTCTTCAATGATCACTTATCAATGATATTATATTAAAACCTTTTTCATTTTGAATAGATTTGAAGAAACTTTAAAATAAAGAAAAAGCATAATTTTTAAATTTCAAAAATAAAATCCATGTAAATCTAGAATAATCATCAACTAATACATAAACATATAATTTACTAGCCAAGCTTGGTACTCTTTAAGGTCCAAACATATCCATATGCATATGTTCAAGAGCATTAGTTATAGCAACTTTGTTAACAGATTTGAATGAGGATTTTTGTTGCTTTCCAAGTTGGTATGCATCACATAATATGTTACTTTCAAATATGAGACTAGGAAAATAAGAAACTAAGTGTTTCTTAGATAACTTATGTAAAACATATTTATTACAATGTCCAAGACTCCTATTCTAGATCCAAGATTCACTTACTTTAGAAGTCGAGAAATTTACTTGTTGTTTACACAAGGAATTTAAATCCAAAGTATAGATGTTGTTAGTTCTTGGTGCCTTAAATTATAACAGTTTATCTTTAAAAACAGTACAACAATTTTTAGTAAAATCAACAGTATATCCATCATCACAAAGTTGATAAATAATTATCAGGAAGAGTTTTAATCCTTGTACATAAAGTACTATGTTGATTGAGACTATTTTTGGATCTCCAACAGTTCCAATACTAATGATTTTTCCTTTGGAATTGTCACAAAATGTGATAAGTCCTCCTTCCTTTTGAGTGAGTGTTATAAAATTTGTTTAGTTCCCACTCATATGCCTTGATCAAACACTATCCATTTACTATATATCTTTTCTGCTTTGGTGGCCTACTACCTGCAAAGACATTTAAACAAATTGCTTTGGTACCAACATTTTGTTGTGTCCAGGGGTGTTAGCTAGCAATGATCTGGGTATCCAAATTTTCTTGGTTCTTTTAAAATCAGTTGAATCATATAAGTCTTTTGAAACATAGGCTTTCTTAATACCACAAATTTGAGGTTGTCTTAAGAAACAATGTTTAGCTATATGTCCCTTTTCCCCACAGAAGTTAAAATTAACGCTTTTAGTGCTACGAACAAAATTATTTTTTGTATAGCATTGGTTTTTCTCCTTTACTGCCAATTCCAAATATTTCATTTTTAATAATATTTTTTTCATGAATTTCATTTAATGAATTCTCTCCTTCTGTAAAAACCAATGCTGCCAATTTTTAAGAATCTACATCATCCCGCCATGTTTTTATTCTTGATTCAAAATTAATATAGTTAGTGTTAATAGAATTATATTTATTAGTTATTTCCTTATGTTGTTTCATCATTGTATCTCATTCATCTAAAACAGCCTTATGTATGTTTTTTTTCTACTTATGATTCTTAAACAGTGAGTCATATCATTCTTCAACCATATTGTAGTAGGCTACAATTTTTTCATTTGTTTATCTTGATTCATAACTTTATTGATTATTTGAGTCAAAGGAGTAATATGATTGTACCTCATCTATTTCTGCAATGAAACACCTATTTTATTTCAGATTGAATTCTTCTTTCTCTGAGCTTGATTCTGGAGAGCTACTGGAGTCTTCAGATACACTCCATGAGGATTTCATAGATTTTTGTCTATCATCTCATAGACATTTTTTTTGAAGAATTTCTTCTTCATTGTATCATTCAATTGTGGGAAATCTGGTCTGATGTGTCCTATCTTCTTGCATTCATAGAATCTAACATCCGTATCATCTTTCTTAAAAGATATTTTGAAGCCTCTTTTCATATTGTAGAATTTTATGAATTTTCATGAAAGCTGAGCCAGTTCTTCATCTTAGTTTGATAGGTAAGATCTCTTTGATTTGGCTTTGACTTCTCTCTTATTCATCATTCTATTCTTTTGTTGAGAAGTTACCTTCAAGGAAGTATCATCCTTTTTGATGTAGACTTTATATTCATTTTCGTCATCTTGGATTTCTGCTTTGTACATCATCAGTGTACCAATCAGCTCTCTCATGGTTAGATCTTTAACAGGTGTTGATTGTCTGATTACAACAGATATACCATTCCATCAAGTAGGAAGTACCCTCAGTACTTTTAATGCTAGATCAGCCTACTTGATAGAATCTCCTAGAGCTGTTATATTACTGACAATTTCTATCAATCTCCCTTTCATGTGGGTAATGCTTTCACCTTTAAACATTCTAAAAGTTTCAAATTTCAATTTGGATGTATCATATCTGATTTTTCTTAAATTGTCTATTCCTTCATACGCCACAACTATTGTTTGTCACATCTCATATGTTGTCGTGCACTGAGATACTCTGTTAAATTCATTTGGTCCTAGACCATAGAAAATTGTATTCATAGCTTTCAAATTCATGTCATACTCTGCCTCTATAGCAGCACTCCATGTCTCAAGATTTTCAGGAATTTCATAATGAGTAAGAATCTTTGAATAGACTTTATATCTGAGGTTTTTCAGATATATTATCATGCGTGTTTTCCAGCATCCATAGTTGTCTCCATTAAAATATGATTCTCTAACCATTGACATCCCTTCTCTTGTATCACTTACGATGCACTATTGTATAATCTTTCAATGCTTATCGCTTGCTAAGGTTCTATATGAACCTCCACCTATGATACCAATTGTTGGATCTTGAATATACACATTATACACAAGAGGGGTGAATTGTGTCTTTCATATTTTTCGTTAACTCTTTGATTGATCGAGTTCTGTAATCTTTGATTTATTAGATTTGATAATGCAGCGTAATAAATAAAAGCAGGGACACACAGATGTATAGTGGTTCGGGGAGGAGAAGGCCCCTAGTCCACTCCACCAACACCCTACTCCACGAGCTTGGTGATTTTCACTATCTGGTCCTCCATACCATCCAAAAACTGAAAACAAGCAATTAACACCTATACAATTTTCAGGCAAACAAAGCCTTCTGGTTCAAGCCCGAACCTATTCAACTTAGTACAAGAAGCTGGTCACTCAAGATAAAATGTGTTTTTGTTTAGAAAGAACTTTTCCAGTTTATATTCACAATTGCAATAGAATGAAATTGATAGCAGATGAATCATTGTCTTCAGAAATATTGATCTTCAATTCAAAGCAGTTCTAAGTCGATCCAGTTGCAGTAGATATAGAAAATATAATCGCAACATAAGCAGCAAGAAAATTCTCAAAAGATTATTATTGACAAATATAAGAATCTTTTGTTGTGTTCCTTATTCTTCAATAAAACAGAGCATAGTCACTCTTCGTAATCAATAGATCTTTGTATCTTGATTTCTCTCTATTTTCGCTCTTTAGAAATAGCATTTTCTGTGCAGCAGATCTTTCTTTTGAATACACTGATTGTGTCTGCACTTTCATTATTGATCGCTATGTTGATCTATGTATAGTTTTCGTATATCACACTTGTTTCTGTTATGATATGTATTGTGTATTTTGAAATTAAAAATGAGTACATATAAATAGATCACTTCCTCTTCAAAATTAGATCCACAGAAATCACCCTTTGACTCGCAATATTCAAACTTGTGAATTAATCTGAGCAGTCGTAAAACTCCATAATATTCTCCATGAATATCTCCGATTAAATAAATCCTCCAAATGGTTCTGAATCTGTCAAGGACACACTTTAAAATAAGCATTTAGTCTGGCTGAAAATTATCCTGATAAATCACTTACAAAACATTGAACAAAAATATCAACTTCAAATTCTTGACGCCAAACGAAAGGTTGAGTTGCACTGCATGCGTCCTTTGAAACATACATAGATTTAACGTAGGGTTGATTTCGCATTCATCAAATGTAAGGTTGATGTCGAACATAAGGTTGATAACAAACATAGGGTTGACCATCCATAATTTTCTCTTCCACATCCAAATGAATATCATACTCATCTTAGCTTTCAAATGAAAGGTTTACGATCCATACTTTTTCCTGTAACGTCAGGTTGTTTACAAAAGTAAAGTTGATTAACCATACTTTTGAGAAACACGCAAAACATTAAAGACTTACGTTATTTTTCTTCTTCCATACTTTCTCAATATCCCAAACGTAGGGTTCCTTCCTAACATAGGGTTTTTCTTCACGTAGGGTTCCTTTCATTCATACTTTCTGATAACGTATGGTTGTTTAACCATACTTTCATGATAATCTTTAAAGAGTAAACAGCAGGTTCCTTTCCCTTTTTTATTCTACGCTTTCCTTTCCTTCATTACGCTATGATTTCTAAACGTAATGTATGAATAGTTTTTCCAGAACACTTTAAATTGATTCCCGAATGGTTTAGTAATTGTTCTACAGTGTGTAAACACTTGAATATTCTTCTAAAAATGAGAATATATAAAATATATAATTCCTGAAAAATAATTAAAGTTATATCATTATAAACAAATTAAAGGTTATTTGTGAACATCAAAATCATCATAAAGAGATAGAGTGTTGTTCTCAACAATATCTCACATAAAATATGTATTGTTGAAAACAACATGTGCTCAACAACTTGTACTATCCATAAATGGATGACATTACAAAAATTCCAAAAAATAAAAATATACAACTTCAGAAAGAGATGGAATAAATAGACATAACATTTTTCTCCCATATCTCATAAGGTAGTTATTTGTTGTCACATTCCAAACATGTGAATACCCTAATAATGTGTTCACTCAATATGGTAATAACCCGAATTACCATAGAAACATAGCGGGAACACGAATTTTGGTAAAATTATCTCTTTCCACACACCAAAAATACCAAAAATTCTATATAATCAAACCATGATATCACATTGTCATTATATCAGTCATGAGCTCATTAATACTATCAGACATCTCATTATCTTCTTATCCTGTCATTATGCACATATCATGTGCTTTCAAAAAATATTTCAATCGATTTTCATAGTTATCAGTAAAATAAACATTTGGAGAACCACAATGATCCAGTACAAAGATACTCATATATTCCATAATACTATAAAATAGATTCCATAACACTATTCTAGAATCCCACTACATAAACAATTAATCATTCCACCACATTGTTGTCACACACAACATTACCAATAGTGATTTAGTGTGATTTTACTTTGTATTTGGCCTTAAGAGGTTACTGACATCGAGCATCATCATTAACCCTTGTATTTGAGAATTGTTTAGAATAATGCCTCATTTCTATTCACTAAAAGAATTGAAGTGTGGGTGGTTCATTCTCTATATTATTTTCTCTATTGACACCATTAGAAAAAAATTTCCCATTACATTGGCAGTCAACTACTTGATGACTTTATTTTTAACACTTAATTTATTTTTAAGTCCCATTCTAACAATCTCCACGATTCTTCTTTCCTCATTTTGAGCATAAATTAACATTCAAATTCTCTTAACCATTGTTTTGAGACTTTCCTTGAAGTTTGTCATTCATTTCTTGTCAAAACCATGTGATCAACATGTAACACAAACATCCATTTATACCTTGATAGAACAACAAAAAAATCTCTTCGTTGCAACAAAATTCTTTTATAGGTAATGCCCTATAAAGACTTTGTATTAACCCACTAATTAATCCTTCAACCTTAATTTTATAATAGACGAGATAACTATAAGAATACCTTTCAAGTCTTGTAGAATTTTCCTTGTATGTACCAACAAATTCATCGTCTTTTTGAATGAGCTGAAGAGACTCCTTTTACATCTTCCTTCAAAGAATATGGGGGATGTTCTTAGTGAAAAATTAGTTCTTGATCTCATCCCATTACAAGGATTCATCTTCATCTTTCTAGCTTTTATTCAAGATTATAGTCCACCACTGGCTTGCTTCACCTTCTAAATGATAAAATTCCAAAATTATTTTTTCATGTTTTGAACAATGAAGGTTGGAAAATATAATTTCAATGTACTAATCCATTGTTCAATAACAAGTGGATCAGAAGACCCACTAAAATAAGAAGGATGTTTCCTCATGAAGGAATCAACAGGATGGTGTTTCCCTCTCTACTGATTTTGATGTCAAGGATGATTCATATCTTGTGTAAATATAAGAATAAGATTTTTCATTCCATATCCCTTAACATTATGTTGTTCAGGAGGGAACTCATCACATTTTCTAGTGCATTGATCATTATGATGGTTCATTCGGGTTCCACCCATTGTCTAAACCCCAAAAAAATAATGTGAGAAGAAAAACACATACTAGGAAAACAACATAATCAAGGGTGAGTAATTTCAATATCTAACATATTACGTTTAATCCTAGGCCATTCATGATCATTAAAATAATTTTAAGACTGTAACATATAGTTTGACTTACCCTTAGGAACATGTCCAGATATATATTAGAAATATCTCCAACATCTTTAAAATCGCATGATAAATTGAATAGTGAATGAAAACCTCCTCCCACTCTTATAAAGTGGATCAAAATACTGGGAAATGGTTCTGAGACCCCCAAATAATTATTTCCTACTAAATAATCTATAAATGACAAGATATGACGAACTCACTATTTCATATATTCCATTTAAGTTTTTATTAGTTAATTATAAAATATAAAATATAATAAATGAGAAAATAGTGCCATTTAACTTGGCTCATCATTCCCTAAAATAATTATATATATTTGAATATAAAAATAATATTTAATTTTATAATATTTTCTTTTGTATTCAAATTTATATCTTGAGAATACTTTTCAATAAAAAACTTGACAATAATTATTATAAACCCTAGTTATATGAATTTATTTACTCGTGGTTATTGTATATTCTTATTCAACCATGAAAACCAATGGTGAGGCCCACAGTATCATAAATTAATATATATTATAATTGATCATACTTGTGAAAATTACCATTATGTTACCATCTAGTCACTTATCTCGATATTAGGGATTAATATTTGTATTACATTATTAGATTCAAGTATCCAATTAATGCTCCTATAGGGATAAGTTATAGTCTTAGTGATTACAACCTTTCCTACTAACACAGTATGTGTAATGTAATCTATTTATCCCACAATATCTCTTAAATAATGATGAAAACCTCATGTCATAATCCTTTATTTTATTAATTATTTATTGAACTTACTGTATGGACCTACCTTCTTCTAACATGTTAATATATTTAGTGAAGGTACTACCATCATCATTAACTAGGACTGAGCATTATTTCCTTCAATAAGTGAATTGTTTTCATGATTATTCAATCAACTTATTTCCAATAATGATGAACCGAAAATAAGCTACCTATCTATAAATTTTTTTTATAGTTTTAATATTTTCCAAAATTATATCTTAAACTGGTATATAAAGATAATAATCTCAATTAAGGATACCATTACACATTTTTACATATAGTAACAACCATTCACACTTCAAACATGTAGTGTTCCAATTGGAAGCCCAGTCCTCGGGATCTCATCTACTCTAGATCACTGCGTATAAACTTCATAAGACAAATCCTCAACAAATATGAGCCAACATGAACTGATTGTATCACATCATCAATGTCCTATCAACATTATTTTTCTATATCATAATAAATATTCTTATAATAAATTTAATAGAATCTATAGTTCCTCATTATATTCTGGAAACTACTATAACCATTTAATATAATAATAATCTAAAACATTACCATATATATATAGTGGATGAAAAAATATCAACCCAATAATAGTAAGTTCACATCATTAATAAATTACTATATACATGATATGGTAATCAGAAATTACATATCAAGTTACATCTAGGGAACCCACTCTTATAATAATCCAACTTTCTAAATCTCCAATGTGCTAAATATCCTTCTCATCTAGCACATGAAAATATCATAGTTCTACAGACTCATGGATTTATTCTATGGGCCTCTCATGTCTCTCCTACATTTCTTCTCATTTATTTGTGGCATCACATCCATGAGTTATACTACTGAAGAGATGATAACATTGAGTATACATCACTTTTCCATATTCAAAACTAAACATATTATCTAGTACTAGTAGTTGAATTATCATAATTTTTCTTATGATTAAACATTACTAACTATGTGTGATTCAATGAACTTGAACAAATCATTTCATATTTTATAATTATTATATAGCTCCATCAGTTGGCTCAGTGAACTCTATAATTGTATATATGGATACGTTTTGCATTAGTGGGAATCTTTTTCCCATTACCTTATTCTGACTATGATATTAAATCTTAATAATCTAAAGGATGACTATGTTTTTTCCTATTAAACTAGTTCCCCTTCCTCTATAAATACCAAGCTCACATCATATCAAAATTATTAAGTACAATTGCATAGTTATCATTACTTCCCATGATGTTTTCTTATATAATAAGAATATTTTCATACCATAATGTATATGTTGTCAATTTCATATATTGTATATAGAATGTCATAGGTTATATATCCATTCATGGAAATTATGGAATTATAATCACCACCTGATTCAATTCTTGTATCTCATATATGTATTGTGGAGAGATTACTCTAGCTGAAAATGGTTAAAATCCTCTCTCGAATTATTCCAAATTTTATTTTTCAATATTTATTCAGAATATATAAATTGAATTGGTATAAGAACACCTTAAGATATATATACATAGATCTTATTATCTAATACTTGGGTTTATAGGTTTACTCCATCTTTTAGAACTAACATTAATTTCTTTTTTAATTAACCATATGACCAATGAGTGTTTTTTATTTGTTATCAATAAATTTTTCTTGGAAAAATAGTGATGATCCCACAAAAATATTATAGACATATGTCAATAAATAATTCAAAATAAATATTCGTTGATCTTGTTGTATACATCAATCGCCAATTTCATTTTAATAACATGTACCCATTATTAGATTTTTTTGTAATCCCTAAATCATTTTGGTTATACCTTATTGAGTCATTCAAAGAAATGTGGTGTTGATTTCATATACTATATAAAATGATGATTTATAATATCTTTTCCTTGTAATATTCTAATTGATTTTGGAATGAATAATTGGTATAACCAATCAAGACTTATTTTTACCAACCTTGTCCCACCCATAAAATGTTTCAATTTAATACCACTATAGTATCATGAATTTAAATAATCCAAAAAATAATCCCATTTACTTCGATACATGGAATCGATTACAGAATTTTAAATGAAATTTTCAATCATAGATAATTCCATATACATCTTCCTTATAGGGTTCATTATTATCAATGGATAATGTATCATAGAACGTGGTGAATATAAAACAATCATAATTATTTCATTCATCCCACACAATATGCCCCACTATAAGATACCTCTTTTCATAAGATCACGTGAAACATGTTCATAGAAAAACAAGTGATACATCTCTAGTATTTATCAAATATAAGTTAACACTTATCACACAATATAAAATAGATATGTGAACACTTTATAGTAATATAATCTATAAATTTACTATATATTTTATAAAATATCCAATATGAGATTTAAGATATTAATATAGATTCAATTTATTTTTTTCTTATTGAAATTTGTTTATATCATTAATGAACTCTTTTTTTCTTAACACAAGTTATTGTGACATGATTAATTTATACTATAAATCATATGATATCCATTTTTTGAAATATAAGGTATATGTTAATGGATAACCTCTTATTTTAAAATCAGGTCATTAAAAATAATGTATGTTTTTACAACACATATTAGTTTCAATCATTGATACTCTTTTTATTTATATTGTTACTATGATGTGTATTATGAAATGAACCTTATTTAATTACACAACAATCTATTATAATTTTCCATGTTTTTATTTAAGACTCATCATTGATAATTTTTATTAAAATTTTAGATGTTTTTTTGTATATAGATGTGTGATTTTTGGAATTAAACCACACTAAATTTTCATGATCGAACATTTCATGGAACATTTATTGTTTAGTAAACATGCATGGAGTAATTCATATATTCTAAAAATGTATTAAACTTTCTTCACTATTTCATTACATAATATTCTTAATTAAATCTAATTATGAATATATTCCACTATGTTAAAATTGTAATTTTTCACTCTCTTAGGTTGTACAAGTTATGCTTTCTTAGTGTCCCTCATTTTTTTAAAGGATTCATTGTCCAAAAAATCATGTAAATATGTCAATAATAACATAGATATTTAGATCCATGGATTTTAAAACCATACCATCTTTATCATTGAAAAATATAATGTTTTATTGGATAATTAATTATTTTCCCACAACTGGGTATAAATGAGTCATGCATTTTATATTCAACATTTATTTCCAATGATTCAGAATTACTAAACTATTAGATTAGTATTCGACACCATAAAAATTTTCATTACACAAATTGAATAAAATATTCTTCATCCCAACAGACATGTGAGAATAAGGTTTTTGGTAGTAATTATCAAAAGTTAAACTAGAATCATTAATCATGGAATGTAGAATTTGTGTACTTCTCAATTTTTACTTTGGTATCCCCCTTTTATCAAACACTTAGAGAATTGTCCTTACTTCATGTAATGCTTATTTTATAATTTGTTTAATGTATACCAATAAACCTATGTGATGGGAATATAGTAATTAATAAGAAATAAGTATGATATAAACATCAAATTCAGTGATGAATATACATTATGTGGAATCCTCTTCTTGTATACACCTCAAATCATTGCATTTAATCTTCTATAAAAAATCACGTTACATTTGTTGAAAATAACCACCTATATAATAATATAAATATATTATTCAAAGTATGTGGTAATGGTTCTTCTATAATCACACATTTCATTGGACAATTTTTCATGTCTTTCAACTTATTCATCATAAGAAATTATGATTAATGTTTATTTTAGTTTCTATTTTTCTGGAGAAGACTACTCAATATGTAAAAAAGAATTTTCTACATACTGTTCATTTTGTAATACTAAATGAAACAAAGTTATGTGTGTGTTAAACATACAATAATGGTATTTAAATAAATATTAGGATACATCTTTCATTTTAATATTATTCACTGTAATAATAATCTCACTCATATATTTCTTCACTTACTCATCAGAACCTTCTCAGAGATGTGACAATCTGTGAAATCATTCTTTCTTTCATGTTATTTCCATAACTAATTTGACGTTGATAATAGAATTATTCTATAAACAAATAATGATTCATACATAAGTCGCATGTAATAAAATTTCATGCAATCCCTTCTTGAGGTACCTCAATCGGTAATGGGTACCTCAAAATATTGAATTTTTGGTATTATAGAACGTTGTTCAAAACAATACTGATATAATTTGGAATTAGTTTAATATTGGACATGTTATTTGTCTACAATAGATCATTGAATATCAGTTATGTTAATTTCCATTTTCTATAAAAGTAAAATTTTAGTTATTAATAATTTTATTTTGATTACTAATTAGACATTACAAATTACTTAAATCATTAAATTTCTCCAAATATTTTATGAAAACCTAGTATACCTCACTACTAGACTTTTAATACCAAGTGTCTTGATTATTATATTAACTAGGATCCCTGAAACTAATATTTTTATTTCATAGTACAGAAATTCCAATATTCCAAGAGTTTCAATGTAGTAATATGATTGGACAACCACATTAACTTGAAGCTCCTGGAACTCTTGATTAATTTCCTAGATTCTAGATATTGTATAATTTATTTACTCAACTATTTTTCTCTATGGATGAAAAAACATATCTTTGTATACTTCTCCATTATCTTCATTAGTTATATTGATATGTTTCTTTTATATAAACCTTCTATTAGTTGGTAGAGCACCAAAATATGGCTGTTGAGCACCCCGTACCCCCAATTTTGATAACATTAATATGATGTAAGGGTTTACATCCTGATATTACTATGATTTATTTAATTATTTCTCAATGAATTGATCATTTTCAATATTTTACGCCCATTATATATGATCTTACTCAAAATTTTACTAAGAAATAAATACAAAATAGTCATCGCATATGAATTTGATTTAATTTATGCCTTTTAGGTTATTAATTAATATAATCATAGAAACAAGCATATTCACAATATAATAACAATAACTTCCAAAATTAAATAAAAAATGTCATTGATCTTGATATTTTGGTATTGGAATATTCATTTACTCTCAACAGATCAACCATGGACCAAAGGGAAAAATACTTAAGTATATTATAACAATTATCATAGCTCACACCAGAATTCAATGTATCAAAATATCATCTAGAATACCCCTTTAACTCATCATGATCCACATATAATAAGATCATCATCATAATTAAAAAATACTCATACACATGAGAGGGATTCTTGGGAAGTTTAAAATACATACAAAATTATATTGAGGGACATACAAACTCATATCCATATTTTCTGACGAAATACTATGTATGGTAAATCAATAATAAATTCGCCATTAAATTCATCACAAATAATTATACTAATGAATTATATATACAATCTCATATAAAGATTGTGCGATCAATGGTCAATATTAGTGATTAGGTAAATTAAATGAGTAATAAAATTAAAAATGTAATAAATTCATGTCGAGGGAAACAGAATGAATAAAATAAATTATTTGAATTAATTTAATATACATCATGTGGTCCCAACTAATTTTTTTTATTTATTTTTTGGAAATTATTTTCTTTCTAAAATTTGATTGAAATGTTATATGTATTTATGTTTCCCATAAAACCCTTAAACGGGATTTTATTATGTTTCAAGACTGAATGAGGAAATGTTGGTCAAGAATACCCCACCCTACCATGTTTCAGATTTGGGTAAATAGGCTTCTTCGTAGGTCCAATTATCTTGAGTTGGTTGAGCGGTAGAGCCCGACATACGATGGCCAAACATTGTCAGGAGATGGTCGAAGTAGTAGTCACAACATATAAAGTTCATGGAATGGTATGGTACGACATATAAGTATCTAGATAGTGGTGAAAGATGGCGTGGTTTGTCTAATGGAATTTGCAGTACCTGATCTGACCATCAGCGCAATAAATAATGTGTGACTCGTGTGTGATGTGGTAGGGATAATCTTGGTAGCGGTCTTAGTGTAAGAGTCAGAGGTTTTTAATATATTGTGGTCACTATGGAGGCATTATATTAGGAGGTCAATGGAGTAATAGTGGGATTGAAAAATTATTAAGATGATGTTCATAAGGAATGTCGTCTACATCCCCTTATATCCATTTTTTCATTTTTTTATTTTATAATTTTAGGGAATGAATGATCCATTGTTAAAATTGTTCAAGTTTCCATGATTTGGCCAAAACTACCATGTCCACTAGAAAAAAGGATCATTTATATATATATATATATACATAATTTATATATTTAATTATAATTTATTCATTTAAAAAAATATAATGCTATATTTGATCTTATATAAAAATATCTAAGACATCAGAAGATAGATTGGATGTTGAAATATGGTGAAAAGACTTCTATGATTCTCGCTACATATATTTATAGAAAACATGATTTTTCATGGCTTAAGAATTTTTCATGATTTCTATTATACCAATTATAGGTACAAGTGAGAACAAAAAAAATTATGGGATTCATATTTAAAATACTTCATCATCGGATCAACATAACTATGTGGTATTTAGAAATGTAAGTCCAGGTAAGTGGAGAATACCATTTGAATTGATTAATCCTGATAATTAAATTGATAAACACCTCATTATATTAAAATGTTTCTGATATATTCTCAATGAAGACAAAAATTTCAGGATGGAATGAAAGTTGAATCCCTCTTGACTATCCACAGACACTTCCAAAGTCTATGGGGATGTCCATCATCACATTCATGGCGCTAGTGTAGAGATTCAACGAAGACTTCAACATTGTGATAATCATCACTACATTGTTCCTTCTATATGTGAATATGAACTCTGATCAAATTGAGAGATTCTATCATTAGGAAGCGAGAGATATGAGAATGAGGCAATGTGTATACAAAATGAATAGTACTATGATTGTGAGTGTCCCCTCACTTATATAGTGAGGCTAAAAATACCAAAAAATGGGTCCCTAAACCCCAAATATTTATTTCTCAGTAAATAAGAAAAAAATAAATTTTTTAACCAAATATATATTTTATAAATTTAAATTATATTTTTATCAAATTCTTATTATAAAAATAATATATTATATAATAAAATTGAACCATTTATCTCAGCTCCTCCATTTTGTAAATATCTTATGAGTACTTTTAAATAAATAAATTCAATGCCAATTATTAAAAACTAAAATTATATGAATATATTTATTCATTTCCATAATATATTCTTAGATATTCCTAAACTCATTGATGGGGACCACAATTACCTAAACTCAGATTCATCAGAATATACCTAATATTTAAATATGCTTACTATGTGACCCTATATTCTCATGTCATGATAGTAGTGAATACTATTCATAGTCCAATAGTAGAGTCTTGCAACTCATCATGGAAGCTTACATGAAAAGTTATATTTATAGAATTTATAACCTATTAAATGAACACATGTAGTGTAATAAAATCATTGTACCTCGTGATATATGCTTAATCACGGAACACACTTCATGTAATCATCCTTTATTTACTTACCATTTATTGACCTTACTATATGGACTTACCTTATTATTCCATGGTTAGGGATTTAGTGATGGTATTATCATCCAAACCAACTAGTCTTGGTACATCAAATCCATTCGTATGAGATAAAATATATCTTGATTATTCAATCAATGTCATACCACCAATGTCAAACCCAACACAAGCTACCTCACTATGAAATCGATTTCATAGTTTTCATCTCAGACTAATGTACATGATCAAAACATATACAATGAAAATAATCTCAACTTAGGAGACCATTATACATGTTTTAAAATATGAATAACTAATGAAACATGAAAATTTTGGTGTTCATATAGGTGGGTAAGACAACATGATATCATCTACTAGAGATTATTAATTGATAATATGAATAAAATATGTTTTAATGCATATGATCTCCATATCCTTATGGTAAAAATAATATATTTCGCATCATCATGATATTTTTAACAATAGTACATATATTTAATATTAATGTCATTGTATCTTGAGGATCTCATTATATCCTAGTAGCCAATATAGCCCTTTGATACAAAAATTTATATAAGTATATTACCATATAAATAGTATATTAATAAATATAAATATTATTATGGAATGTTTATAACATGAATATATCACTATATACATATCAAATATATATTGAAAAGTGATGTTGAATTTGGGTCTATGGAACCCATTTTTACAATAGGTTTATTACTACTACAATCAAAATGCAAGGGTGGTGGGTTCTAACAATGAAAAAGTGATGGATATTGGTAAACATGTTCTTAGTACTATTAAATTGTTGGATATTAGTTTCTTAACAGTTTATTTCCAAAATTAGTGGAGGAATTGGGTACATGAACTCTGTTGACATCAATATGGAAATATATAGACTCCATAAACATAGTTATGGTGGAATAGAGGCTAACATAGAGTTACTGATGAACTCCTTTATCATATCTGACCATCTCCTTTTTCACTGAGCAATGTATATCATATTTATATTTAATCACACAATCATATAATTTTTATATTCCTTCGTCTTCTATGCTTTTTATTGAATATAATTTGATATTGTATTTCATAACTCGTATAAAACTTATCATGATCAAATTTCACGTATAATATCTTTAATAAATAATCATTCAATATTTCTCTCATATTTTAAACTTAATTGCTATCTAAATTCAAAATTTTAATTCCATAATCATATTTTATTAAAATCATATTTCTATTTTATATACTATGGAATCCCGCCTATTTATTACATATCATTTTATTACATTTTACAAACATAGAATCTTTAATGTTTAGTTTCCTCGAAATAAGGTACATAATACATGAAAAAATAAGGAATTATTATATAACACTTTTAAAGATTCATAAAATATTAATCCAAAATAAAATTACTACATCTCATTATATGGTGATGTACAACAATCGAAAGCATGAGCAGAAGCCTCAGTAAGGGTAAATAAGGGAAACAATTTACTTTGATAACAATAAGAACTTGATGAAATACAAGAAGGCATGAGAAATTGAAAAAAAAGAAAATAATAATAAAAATATCATGTATCATAACATGAAAATTTGTTTAAAACATTTATATTATAAATTAATAATCATACCACCAATTTCAATCCTCAAGGTTTCAAACAAATTACCAATGTTATTAACCAAAGTACTGCAAAACTTATCGTCTCTAGAAATTAATTCCTTTACCCAATGAATTAGAGTGATATCGGCGAGAACCCACAATATGTTTTTATTTTCATGTGATCCATGTAGATCATATTTAAATGTTAGATATATAACCCATATAGAATAAAATAAATGGGTTTCATATCAAAATTGTGACATTTTAAAATGTGCTAAAAATGATCATTATATCATTTATAACACACGAAAAAATAATGTGGGTTTTATATATGTCAATTACGGAATCAAATGTATAATTTTTACATATTTTTTAGCACCTCTAGAAATGAAATAGGTTTTTTATATTTTCATAAATTAAATAAGGGATTTTCATTATAAAAAGAGATATTTTAAGATAGAACTTCTAAAACATAACAGGTACCCAACATGGTTTTATGAAAAAAATAAAAAGAGATGTGAAAGCGGTAACCCATTCATAAATAAATTATATTATAGTATAGAGACAGAATAAAATGGAAATTATAACATTTTTTAGAATAATTAAAGACATACTACCTAAAAGAAAACATAAATGGAAAAAAGAGAAGTTTAGGATTCTTTTACCAGGAAGAGTAACTTCTAAAACTCTAGAATGAGGACCTTGGGGGATTTAGAATACCTTTTTAGGACTCCATGGGAGGTATAAATATAATAAATCTATAAATAATGTGTTTTTAATGAATTAAAATTAAGGAATGGATGGGTAATTATAACAAAAGTGAGGGAATATTTTATTAATTTCACAGGACAACTTATTAGTGGTATTTAAAATATGATGGTCCTGCACATGGTATTTTCCCATGGTAATATCCATGTGGAACAAATAATATCATATATTAATTCTTATAAGTTAAACATAACCATATATTAGTCATGAAATCATTATGAAACAACTATGATGTCATTGAATATAACCAATACCGAAAACTATATTTTTACTATTCCTAAACAATTCTTTTATTTTATAAAAATACTAAAAAAAACTCCCTAAACATTTTTTGATGTGTAGAATTAAAAAATGAAGACCATATTACAGAAATGAATTTAATTTTAAATTAATTTAAATAACTAAAATACTAAAGCATTCCAAAATTTTTTAAAAAAATTATTTTCTTATAGTGTGATATAATTATATAGAATTTCTATTTAAAATAACTAAAACATATTTATAAATCCTTATATGCGGTTATAATTATAATGATAAAATAAACATTCATAAGGGTTAAATTACTATTCCAAAGGGTAATGTTATTATTCACCAAATAATTATTTTGATCTTATTGAATAAAATGTTTCACCCTGATTACAACATTGTATGTCCCATTATTGAAATTTTTTTTACAGAAAGAATTATTTGATAATAAAATTAATTATTACTATTAATCAAAAAACTATTCATAAAATTATATTCATCAAATGAAACACTATTTATCAAATACCAAAAAAATGAAACTTCTTTGAAAACATCTAAAAAATTATCCTAGATTAATTTTGAAATTTGAAATAAAAAAATGGTGTTTATTTTAGCATAAAAATTATCTATGTGTGAGAAATCTCTAAAAAGTATATCTTTTTACATATAAAATTAATTTATCAAATTTTTCTTCATGAAACATATATTTTATTATGATATAATATTCTTAAAATAAAAATAATTAAAACACAATTTTATTTATAAATTGGGATTTCACAAAGTAACTAAGGCCTCATCATGTAACCCCTTATAACACCCGCATAGGACCTAAGAGTAAGGTGTGAAATGGTGATAGAATCTGGGGTGTCTTAGAAACATTTCCCGAGTGGTGATTTCGATCAACAAGAACATCTCATGTAAGTGATCATTTCTAAGCTCAACGTGTTGTAGATCACCTTGGGCTTGGTCTAGAATAAAGCTCAAAAATGCCACCTCCTTACCAAGATCTAAAAAATGGGCTTCGTATAGCCCACATCTACTAAATGTCGCCATCGACTCTACTTCAGTCAAAAATAACCATTTTAATTTCTATTTATAACCACTAATCTTAATGTTGTTATTATAGTTTCCTCTGATCATATTAACCAATAATCATATAATAGTCGAAACACAATGGTCTCATTTCAATTATACTCACTTCATTAATAAAGGGATATAGTTTTGTTGAGTACACAAAATAATATAACATATATCTTCATTCATGAAATAATAATTATTCTAAATTTTATGGTCATTCCGTTATCCCCCTTAAGAAATTAGATCCCAAAAATTTCAAATCACAACCTCATAAGAGAAATGGTGTGGGTACATCGATATAATAGTCTCCTCTAGCTCCCGCATCACTTCTTTATATTTGTGTTTCTTCCAAAACACTTTATCAAGGTCGGTAGTCTTTTTCCATAGAACATTGTATCTATGATCCAAGAACACCATCGGATGATCGTCATAAGAGTGGTCATATTCCAGTTTCACCACCTCAGGATGCAGTACATGTTAAGGGTGAGGTATGTATTTTCTATATAGGGATTCATGGAATACAACATAAACATAATCTATATATGGAGTAAATGCAATATGATAAGACACTACACCTATATGATCATTTATTTTATAGGGGACAACATACATGGGGATAAGCTTCCCTTTATTTCCAAATAACATGACTCTCTTCTATAGAGAAATTCAATGGATGACTTTGTCACCAACATCAAACTCCAATCCAATTTGATGGTTGTTGTAATAGCTCTTCTCTATAATTTGAGTATCTTTAATGTGTTTTTGGATGGAATGAACCTATTCTATCATCTCTTCCACAAGATTCGGCCAAACAATAATTCTCTCACCAACTTCATCTCAACAAGTAGGAGTTCTACATCACATTAAATATAGAGATTCCTATGGTACAATTTGAATTCTATAGTGGATGTTGTTGTTGTAAGAGAAGTAAACTATTGGTATATATTGATCCCACACACTTTTAAATTTCATTGAGCTTTATCTCAGTATATATCATTTTTTTTAATAGTTCATTCAGATTGAACATTTGTTTAGGGGTGATAAAATGTACTGGAATTCAATTTGGTACATATAGAGAGTTGAATACATTTCTAGAAAATGGATGTGAACCCTGGATCATGATTAGATATGATACAAATTAAAACATCATAGAGCCTTACCACTTCCTTAATGTAAATCCTATGAAGTTGATCAAGATATAAATCTTCTTTAATAGAGATAAATGGGTAGTCTTGGTGAGACGGGGCACTATAACCCATGTTACATTATTTACTCTGGACTTTCTAGAGAGACCAGTGATGATGTCTATAGGGATATAGTCCCACTTCCAAACTGGTATGGGTAGTGGTTGTAATACCCCTTTAGTAAGTTTTTTCTCTAACTTAGAATTCTAAAATATCAGGCATCTTATTGTGTAGTTTTAAATATCCCTTTTCATTTTATCCCTCCAATAATGATCACAAAGGTCCCTATCAATTTTGTTTCTTTCAGGATGTATAGAGAATGTAGGGCTATGAGCTTCATCCATCATCTCCTTTTTTTTCTAAATATATGGAACACATATTCTTGTATAGAATTTAAATACACCATCCTAATCGATATCAAACTCAAGAAACATCCCATAATTTATATCCTCAAACTTCTTTTTTAGTAAAGGATCTTATTTTTTTTACCTTTCGTGATATTCTTTAATAATGATGGTTGAGAAATCATTTGGGATAGGGTGGATGATGTCCCTTAAATTAAAATTACAATGTCTAATTTCACTAGGTTTTTGATTAAGGTATCTCCAGGGATCCTCATAATTTCTAGAACAACAAGGTCTTTCCTACATAATGCATCAACAATACTATTTGCTCTTCCGAGATGATAATGAATTGAACAATCATAGTCTTTAACAAACTCCAACCATCTCCTTCATCTCAAGTTCAATTCATTTTGTGTGAAAATATAATTCAAACATTGATGGTATATGTATATATCACTCTTCTCCCCACAAAGATAGTGCCTCTATATCTTTAGAGTAATATCAATTACAACCAATTCCAGATCATGCATAGGATAATTCTTCTCATGAGTCCTCAACCGTCGAGATTCATAAGAAATGACTTTGTCATTTTTCACGAGAATGAACCTTATACCTTTTTGAAACGCATCTCTAAAAATAAATAATCCTTCTCTGATTGAGGTTAGTGTTAACACGGGTGCAATAACCAATCTCTTCTTCAGCTCTTGCAAACATTCCTCACACTCTTTTGTGTAGATTAACTTAACCCTTTTTTGAGTTAACTTAGTCAGTGGATTATAATTTCATGAAAATTTTTTCACAACCCAAAAATAATATATCGCTAAACCTAGGATACTGTGAATCTTAGTTAATGATGTTGGTTAAGGACACTCTTCTATAAACTTTTTCTTGGATGGGTCAACTGAGATTCCTTAACTGGTTAAAATATTCCCCAAGAAATAAACTTCTTTTAACCAAAACTCACATTTGATAAACCATCCAGAAATCCTTTCCTTCCATAGAGTTTGCAAAATAACTCTTAGATGATCAACATTAACCTCATGAATTTTGTAATATTAGAAAATATCATCAATAAAAACTACTACAATGTTATCCTGGTAATCTAATAAGACTCCATTAATCAATTCCATAAAAATTGCATAAGCATTAGTCAAATCTAAAGGCATAACAAAAAAGTCATAATTCATATATCTTGATCGGAAGGAGGTTTTGGAATATCTTATTTCTTCACACTCAATTGATGATATCCAAATTAGAGATAAATCATAGAGAACAAAAAAGACCCATTAAGCAGGTCAAATAAATCATCAATTCATAGAAGAGGGTACTTGTTCTTTATGGTGATCCCAATCAGTTCTACATAATCAATGAATAACCTCATCAATCTATCCATCTTCATCACAAAGAGAATAGGTTCTCCCCAAAGAGACACACTTGGACAGATAAACCCCTTCTCTAGAATATCTTGGAGTTACTTCATTAATTCCTCCAACTTCACATTCTTCATTCTATACGTGGTTTTTAAATTGGTTGGGAACCAGGTATGATTTCAACGGAGAAGTCTATCTCTTTTTCTAGGTTAGATCCACATAACATCAAGGGATATAAGAAAAATGTATTCTTGAACTGGGGAAACATTATCTATCCCTATACTCTCATTTCATTCTTCTTCTTCTTTAGCAATCATCTATATAATGTAGGATATAGTAGGTGCCTCTAGAAAAAGATTATGTTGAGATATTTCTCTAAGGAAGATAATTGTAGGTTTTCCATTCAATACTATTTATATTTCCTTACATCTATATTTGATATGAGAATTATAAATTGATTTTAAGTCCATTCCTAGTATAATATCAAATTCCAACATGGGAATTACTACTGGATTTTCAATACAATCATCCTCACTAATTGAAAATCTAGAGTTTCGAAATACATTTTTTGTTTGGAAAATACCTCCCAAAGTATTGATTGATAAATATAATGTTAGATGTTCTTGGGATTGAATCTATATTCTTTGAAAACATGGAGGATATAAAGGAATCTATAGAACTAGAATCAAACAATGTACATGCTATTTTCTAGGGTACAATATTAGTATATATCACTACATCGTTTTGAGCATCAACATCATCTATAGAAATAGAAAAAGCATGAACTTCCTCAATTGGCCTATGCTGAGGCAGATGGTGATTCCCCTCCACTTACATAGGATTCATAAATTGATTGAAAAAATTCACAAGATGACCACACTTAAATCTTTGGACACCATGTAGGTCATTCGTACTCTTCCCATTATCGTTGTTGTTGAGAAGATGGGTATTTACCTCACTATGGCAATTCTAGGGAATATGGACTTCTCTTCTACACATATGACACTTCCCACTACCAAGATAGTAGTTCCCATTATTATTTTCCCACATTTATCACATAAAGTATGTTTCAATTTCCATTCTCATCTTCCCTAATCAAGTATCCTCACCAATATTGGAACTATATATCTCCTATTTTTATTGGATTTTTGAGACCCCTATATCTCACTGATCTCTAGTTCAACTTTCATAGCACTCCACACTATATATTAATAGTTATCAAAGTATCAGTTGGCTAGATTCCTTCATAGTTGAGGAATTAGTCAACCATATAATCTGTAAAACATCCTAATAATATCCATGAAAATTATTGATGTGTAATGGGAATGTCTTGTGATATTCATCTCATAGATACAAATAGATTCATTCTCCTTCTGTTTCAACTTGAGATATTCCTTCTCCATTTTGGTCCCCATCGAAAGAGGGAAACAGTTATTGAAAAAGATCCCCCTTAACTCTTTCCACATCGTAGCTTCAATCTCCCCTCTTGGCCTCATGTTTTTTTATGTTCTCACAACTGATCCTTTTCTACCTCTATGTGGTAAACATTCAAGGTGAATTTTTCTTATTTGGGACTACGATGTATAGGAAAGATCTTCTATATAGAGATTATCTCTTTTTCCTCAATCAATGTGTCTGTAGATCCATAGAACCTTAGTGGTAGTTGACGCAAAAAGAACTCAAGAGTGTGTTATTAAATTTTTTGTGAAATTTGTATCTCATCATAATACATGTTATTTTCCATAACATTTGTAATTTGATTCAACATTCTCATGAAATCATCCATTATGGATTCCATGAGTGGGTTGTTAGTGCATTCTCCATTGCGGTCAAAATTTGCATAGTTCCTCCTATTTCACTCCATTTTCCAAAAGAAGAAAACTTTAGTGAGAAACTAATTTCATTTAGAATCCTATAACTCTTAAAAGATTTTTATATTATAAAACATTTTTCTTAAACATGTTATTCAATAAAGACAACTTCATGTCCTATAAATCCTTTATAATGATTCATAAAAAGCATATTATTAACCAAACATATTGCACATGAGTTTCAACCCAAGAGTGCAGTAAGGCCTGTTTTCATGCACTTGTTCACATTCCAGTCTAGCTAAAGGAGATTTTTCAAGTTTTACCGCTAGATATATATTTTCCAAATCCACATCCATTAGTTTGTTTCCAAATTAGGATTTATATGTTCTCAAACCACTTACATAATATGTCAACAAAATACCAAGAAGTTTTCCTATTAATAAAATTTTCTATAGGTTTGTTTTTTAATTATTTATATCATAATTTCCATAAATAAATATACTATATATTTATACCAACTATAGAATCCTACCTTTTTATTACATAACTTTTCATTACATTTTACAAATAGTGAATCTTTAAAGTCTAGCGTCTTGGAAATAAGATACATAATACAAAAAAAGCATTATTCTAAACCACTTATAAGGCTTAATCATAGGTAATCCCAAATTACAATTACTGAATATCATAACCTAGGGACATAAAACAAGGGAAAAGGTGACCAAAGGGCCCCATAAGGGTAAACTAGGGAAACAGTTTCCTTCTGATATCAATAAGAACATGATGAAATACAAAAATACATGAGAAATTGAAAAAGTGTAATATTATAATAATAAAAAACCATATTAACAACATGAAAATTTGGCCAAAAAATTTAATTTAGACATTCATAATCATATCATTATGGTCCATCCACACAGTTTCATAAAAATTTCCATAGTTATTCACCTAGGTATTGTAAAACTTATCATCTCTAGAGATTTATTTTTTATCCAATGCATTGGAGCGCTATTAGGGTACACCCATAATATGTATTTATTCTAATGTTAAAAAAATTTATCATTATAAGACATTTCAAAAATAACCAAATTATAATAAAATAAATGGATTTCATATCGAAATCGTGACATTTTAAAAAGTACTTAAAAACATGATCATTATGTCATTTGTAAGCTAAGGAAAAGGAATGAGGGTTTTATGATTATCAACTATAGAATAAAATATATCATTTTCTATGTATTGATTAATTCCCTTGGAAATGAAATAGTTTTGTCTATTCACATAAATAAAATAAGTGAATTTCTTTTGAAAACTATCAAGATTTTGAGAAGAAAATTCTACAGCATAAGGCCTATGTAACATGGTTTTCGAAAACATTAAAAAGAGAGGGGATAGGGGTAACCCATTCATAAATGATTAAAAATATTCTAGAGGGATGGACTAAAATATAAATAAGAACATGGTATGGATACTTGAAAATCATACCAAATAAAAGAGATTTTGTATGAAAAAAAAACAAATGTTGAGAATTCCCTTACATTGAAGAGTAACTTCTAAAACTCTAATATTACATCCTTGGGGGATGTAGTATACCTTTAGTGGAATCCATGGGAGGTATCACTAGAATAAATTTGTGTATAATTATTTTCCAATGAATGTAAATCAAGGAATTGGTGGGTACTTATAGAAAAAATGAGGGAATATCTTACTAATTTCAGTGGACACCTCAATTAGTGGTATTTCCAAAATCATGCGATTTCAGTTGGTATTTTCCAAAGGTATTGGAAATTTGGCATACCTAATATCATATTTTAATCCTTAAGAGTCAACTATAATATTATATTACTCATGAAATCATTTTGACAATGTTATGAGGTCATTGAACATACCAAAAACTCAATACTATTTTTACTATTCCTCCAAAATTCTACTATTTCAGAAAAATACGAAAATACCCTGACCATTTTTTTGAATTGAAGAATTAAAAAATTAATTCCATTTTATAAAAAATATTTTCATTTTAAATTAAATTAAATAAATAAAATATTAATGCATAACTAATGATTTTTAAAGCATTTATTTACTTATATTGTTATATAATTATATCAAATTCTTATATAAGATGACTAAAACATATTTTACTTACTTATGCGAGTTTAAAATTCCATTGGTAAAATTTCACTTCATAAAGTTAAAATTTATATTCCAATGGGTAAACTTACTATTCACTAAAAAATTATTTGGATCTTATTGAACCAAATTTATCACCCGGATTAAAACCACGAATGCCTGATTTTTAGAAATAATTTCACAAAAAAGTGTTTTAGTCAAATATTTTTTTACAATACTCATTAAAAGAAACTATTCATAAAATATTAATCATCAAAGAAAACACTATTCATCCAATATAATTCATCAAATACTAAAAAATGGAATCTTCTTCGAAAATGTCTAAATTTTTTTCATAGATTAATTTTGACATTATAAAATTAATAATGATGTTTATTTTACCATAATAACTCTATATGTATGAGAAATATCTGTATGGAATGATTTTTTACTTCTAAAATCAATTTATCAAATTTTATTCAATTAAACATATATTTTATAAATCAATGATATTATTAAAAGAAAAATGATGAAGTAAAAAAACATTATACCATGTGATTACACAAAGTAACATTGGCCATGTTTCATATCCCATTTATAACACACAATTAGGAATTTATAGTAAGGTGTAAAATGGTGATAGAATCTTGGGGTAGATCAGAAAATATATCCCAAGTGGTAATTTAGATCTACTTGAGCTTCTCCCATATGTGAATTTGTTATAGCATAACGTGTTGATATTTATCTTTGGATTGGTCCAAAGTGAAGGCCACTGACGCCACCTCCTAACCATGCTCTAAAAAATTGTCTTCGTATGGCCCTAGTCTACTAGATGAGGTCATCAACTCTTCTTTCTACTATAATAACTATTATAATTTCAATTTATATTCACTAATCATAATGTTAAGAGTATAGTTTCCAATGGCCATATTGACCAATGTTAATATAATAGTCAAAACCCAACAACCTTGTTTCAATTATACTCACATCATTAATAAAGGGGTATAGTGTTTTTGAGTACCAAAAATAATATAACACAAAATTTCTAGAAACAATTATTAGTCAAAAAGTTCAGGTCATTACATATACTCTCAATAATGTTTTTTTATTTTAGAATTTTTATCAATATAAATGTTAGAATTTTTATATCATATATTCACCCCCACCCCCATACTTTCCATTTCACTCTACTCTAACCTAAACATTTTTGTGAAATACCGGTACTACATATATTTTCCATTTTGGTAGAAATCCTCAATACTCAAGTGTATATATTAAGTAAATATTTTTTCAAGGATATAGAAGATATTACCCCTAATTGAGGAAAACATGGATCACATAAATTAGGTATATTGGTGTATAGATATTGAAGAATGGGAAATTATCACTTGTTATCTATTCAATGGTCCATTTATCTTCTAATCATTATAGTATAACTCGGGAAAAATCATTAACGATGTAACAAGTTCCAGATTAAGATGTTTTCAATTTAGTTTTCTATTGAATTAGGTCATATTCTGATGATATTAATTAAATTTATCAATGGTTTATGTTTTATATAACAATTTGAAAAATCTTGGGATGATTTCATTATTGGGGATCTAATATTATGATATCCTTAAGATTTTTATTATATTTAATTAAATTATAACCTTCATTAATATATGATTTTCATTAAAATTCCAAAGAGTTGAGGCTTTAATCGAATTCATAAATTTAAATGGGTTAAAATATCAATAAAAACATGTTTATGGTAGTGTTTTTTTGGATCCAATGAATCATTTAATCCAAAGATTAAACCCGACATGTCATTAATACATGAAATTTTAAGCCTAACATACATAAAATTAACCTGAAGAATATTCAACAAGAAAAATATCTTAATCACATAGCATCCATAAATTATGACTCACCAAAATGGATGATTTAGTAATCCATTTTTATGGTTATTAATCTTTTTTATGATTTTAATGGTGATGATTTAAAAATAGGAAAAAATGGGACAATATAAGAGTAGTGCACCGAACACACACATTAAATGTGAAGATAAACAAAATAAACACATTTGATTGAATAGGAATGAAAAATTTGGGAATTTTTTTGAACATTATTTAAAACACATTATGAAAATTATTATTACAGAATATATCATTCATGAGGATAATCTATAATGGAGAAACAATATGAATTAAATCAAAATTACTACACAAACACTTAAGATATTTTTAATGAAGAAGAACACAAAAGTAAATCAAAAGAAATCATTGAGTAATAATATATAAATTAGAAACACGATTTTGTAAGATCCTACCATGTCGTTTTTATGTCCTTGTCATGAAAATATATCATCTTAATCTAATAAATTTCACCCCCTTGCAAGGAGAGGAGGGGGATGTATTTATAACCCAATGTGTTGGACTATTTTCATTATAAATCTTCTATTAAATTTGATAGCCCAATATGACCATTTAAATAGTAAGATATAGAAATATATTACACTTAAATGTTTTATATGGCCAGGTGTAATTTTCCCCCTCTAAATGTTTTGTCCATTGATCTTTTTGAGGCATATTTTTTTGCTATTTTACTAAATAGTGTGTTGGTGTCCATTAGTATCCAGCCTTTTTCAAAGGCCACAATGGGAATGGGTGTTAAATAAGAGTATTCCCTCAAATCCAAATCATTTATTCAATAAAGATAATATCCTAAACCTTTTAATTCACACCACAAAATTCCCTCCCAATTGGTCAATGATAGTAGGAGAAAAGTCAGGGAATTTGGTATGTTTTTTATTCTTGGATAAAATGGTGGGGAATATATTCATGCATCAATTGGGCCCATTATTGGTTTATTTGGTCCTAATTTTTTTCTCCCAGTTGAAATATATAGACCCTATATTTATGGGGAGAATCTATAATTTTGGACTATTGGATTGATCCTAGAAATTATATTTTAATTGCTGATCTATTTTTCATCCCAAATTTAGTATTCATTGTACTGTCTATATGGGCCTTTATATTGCTGAATTGTTCCTAGATCCTATTAAATTATCCTATAAAATTTAAATAGAATCCCTTATAAATTGCATAATTTTTATAAGTAAGGTGACAGTTATAAGTAAAATAGTAAACTAAATCTAATCATGATTAACTCAAAAAATTCTTAAAAATTATATTTAGTACAAAAACATTGGTATTTCACTCCAATTGTGAAATTATAGTAGATAATTACTAAAGGGAGTGGATAACTAATTACTAATAAATTAATAACATTTACTCCCTCACATTTATACTTTTTAATTTATCTGTAAAATAATATAAAAACCTAACTAAATCAATTTTTCTCACCAAATAATATTAAAGTATTTTATTCTTTAATATGAAGGTCTATATTAGTCCACTCATCCATAATAAATTCCATTATAAACTATTATAGAATCAATTTTCCAAACTTAAATCATTTTTCATGATCAAAATTAGAAACATAAAATGTGGGCACTCAAAATTCACTCCCCTAAAGATGATAAAAAATTATTTATGGAGGGTAAATCATTCACCATCCAAAAGTGAAAATATTACAGTTTGTAATATTTCTCAACATCCATTCACATTCATAAAGTGCACATGAATCATTAAGTCTTGTTTGGGTATTTCAGTGGCTCTAGTATTGTAAGAAAATAATGTCGAAAAAAGAAGAAAATAGGGGTAAAAATACAATATGAAAAAATGCACAATATTTTGGGAATGAAACATGAAATGAAATGGAAACACGTATTAACAAGGGAATGAATTTGTGATGGAGTACAAGATACGAAGAAAATTTTAAGTGGATAAAATTAAGACATATGAAAAAAAAAATCCCATATACATAAGAAAAGAATATAAAATTGTTCTTTTTATATTTTTTCTGTCTTTTTTTTTTTAAATTTGAGTTTAGAAAAATCTGACACTCATCTCACAACCCATGACTGATATCCTCACCACACTATTTGTAATACTTATAACAGGATTAAAGGTTTCTTAAAATTAATTTTTGACCTACCAAATATACAACCCATTATTTTATTAAATATTTTTGGTTTTTTTCATATATGTTTTCAAAAAATTTCAATATAATTTGAAAAATATTTCAAAACATATATAATCTTCCAAAAAACATAGAATGAAAACCTTTCCCCCACATTAAATGTATTATTTCTTTTTAGGAGAAGATGAAACATTGAAAATTAGCGAAAATTTTACTGAAAAATAAATGCATTCCCCTACCTATTAAATTATAATAAAATTATCAATTTAATTCTATATAGATATTGGGTGGGACAGGGTTATGATATTGATATGTGTAAATCAACAAATGGTTTCCTTAGGCTCAATGGGGATTTCAAAGGGAGGATCCATATATGTGTAATGGGAGGATATTTGGATATTTCTGTTCTCATGTTGTTCAGAAAATACCACTATAATATTAATGAATTAAAAAGTAGGAAATTCATCTTAAAGGTCCAAAAACTCATGAATTGAAAAAGGGGGTTAAAAAGAAAACAATATAAAAACATGTCCATTTTTGACCATAGAATGAAATTTAATTTTTTTCCACATGGTTTGGAAAAATCAATCTCCAAATAAAAGAAATTAATTCAAATTTTATTGGCCTTGAAACAAAATAATTTATCAAAATTTATAATGAAAACTATAAATTATTGATATGAAAATACATTATTTGACACCCAAAAAAGGATGCACAAAATTTTAAATTTTAAGGTCAGTGAGTTTGATTTTTTTTCTTTTTTTATTTTTCTTATATTTAATTGTTAATATATTTATTTCTTTTTAATTAAAATACATATCCCCAAAAAAATAGTAAGTGAAGAAAGGGTTTGATGAATAAAGTAGTTAAAAATTGATAACGAGAGAGGAAGAATAAGGAATAGGGAGATAGATAGAGAGAGTGTGAGAGTGAGGGAGATAGAGTTAAAGGGAATGTGGTGCCCACTAGTTTGGATATAGTGGGTAATCATCTCAATCTAGTGGTGAGTCTACTATAGTATTTAGGGATCTATTGAAGGTCAATGTTATTCCTAGGATGTGTGTACTCTCTTAGTGATTCTATACAAGAAGTTTATTAACTGTGAATATTCTTTTGGAAGAGGGTTCTCAGAATTCCACTATGAAATATTGTTAAACATTAATAACAATAAAAAGAAATTCCAAAATAGAATTAAGCTTACCTAGAATTATATGAAATCTTGAGATAAAAATAATTCTATTTTTACTTTCATGGAATAACTTTCTGATGATGTTTTTTTCCTTGAGTGAATAAACCTTTTTTAGTATAGATTGGAATTTTCATAAGAATCTAGTCAAAGATTCTTCAGTTCCTTCAATTTCAACAATATATCATCACCAGTTTTTTCACAATTAAAAAGTAAATGTTTTGACAGCCCAAAATGACTTATATTTGAGTTTAACTGGTAAATTAAATTCTTGACCAAAAACAATCTCAAATGGATACTTCCCAAGGGGTGTTTTATTTGAGGTTTGATATCCCAAAGAGCTGAACCAAGTCTTTTAGGGTAATCTTTTCTTGTGGGATTTATAATTATCTCGAGTAGTTTGTTCACATATTTATTAAGAATTTTATGCATTAGCTTTTTTTGGGGTGATGTCCAATTGATGATTTATGTTCTAAACCATTCTTTTTTATAATATATTCAATAGTTTAATTATAGAAATGGGATCTTAAGTCACATACCAATGCACAGAGAGATCTAATTTGATGGAAAACATGGGTGTTGAGGAACTAAATAATATAATGTTCATCATCCTTCATAGTGGGGTTGTACTATACCCACCTATAAGCATAATTGACCATAAGAAACATATATGAGAATCCATTTGAAGGGTGAAATGTATCATGAAATAAATTCCCGAAACATTAATGTTGTCATAGAATATTAAATATTTTAGGTTATTTAGTTTCATTTGAAAATAGTGCGACATTTTTTGAATGTGTTTCATGATTGAAAGAACCATTATGAGTCATTTAAGAGAGAATACAAAAATAATATTGAGTCAAGGACATTTTATGGGGTCCTTTGTGGTGTATAGTGACCACTACCTAACATTGAGTAGAAGAATTATAATATGGATTAATGTTCAAATTCATCAACACATCCCCTTAATAACATGTCAAACCCATATTTAAATATATTATTATCTTTTAAAAAGTATAATTTTGAATCAACATTAATTTTTACTTTTTTTAAAAACATTATGGAAAAATACAATTGACCATGTAACTTACAATTAGTTCCTACTGTTGTGATTTTGATGTGAGAGACGAGAGTTTTTTAGTTGATAATTTAGGCTCAATTATTTCTAAATGATAATAATTGTTAATTATAATTAGGTGATCATCTACAAAGATTTATTTTCCAGATCCACCTTTAATCATAATGTAAAACTCTTGGAGAATTAGGCTCCATCTTATTAGCCTCATTTTAGAATAATTTTTCTTAAGTAAGAACATTAAAGAGAAATGGTATTTAAAAATAATGATGTCAGCACCTAAGATATTAGGATAAAATATATATAATGAAAAAAACACAACTAGATTTTCTATTTTAGTTAATTTTTATGAATATTTTATTTTATATTGGTTTTTTGAGGCATAATCGATGACACGAGGAACTTTTTCTATTGTTTGACCAAGAACAACCCCAATAGCCCTAACAAAATAACCACACATAAACTTGAAGGGTAAATAAGAATGGGGGGTACACTAATGAGGAAGATGTAATAACAGATTTGAGTTCAATAAAGGATTTCTTTAAATCCTCATAAAAATAGAATGTAAGATCATTTTTGAGTAGAAAACTGACTAGGAGGTAAATCCTACTAAGAGTTTGAAAAAATAATCGATAGGAACCAGAATGAACAAGGAACGAATTGATTTATTAAACTGATGTACGTTTAGTAAGATATTAGATCACCTTAATTTTCGAATGATAGACTTTAATAACCACTTATGAAGTTATGTTCCCTAGAACAATCCTATAACTAACTTTGAAGTTATATTTTTCAAAATTCATCACAAGGATACATTTTACACACATTTTGAGGACTATAATGCTTTAATGTATGTAGTATTCAAGAACATCATTATAAATGGTAAATTCATCCATTAGTACCTCTATGAAATACATGATGCAATCAAAAACTATACTTATCATACACCAGTAGAATGTTGAAGGGACATTAAAATATAAAAATGACATTCTCTTATATGAATATGTTCAAAAGGGGATGAGATTGTAGTCTTCTTTCAGTCCTGATATGTGATTGGGATTTGAATATAGCTAGTGTATCCATCAAGAACAATATAGAATAACTTTCCAACTAATTGTTCTATAATTCGATCAAGGAAATGTATAGGGTTGTGATTTTTTTACCTTTTAAAGTTTTATTTCTGATAATCAATGCATACACTACATTAGTTTTTCACATGAGTTTTAACCACCTCCCTCTATTAATTTGTGACAATGGTTATCCCACCCTTATTAGTTACCAATTCATTTAGACTAAGCAATTCACTATCAAAATTGGTTAGATAATAAAAACATAGAGATGCTTGGTAGTCTATTCCCTATTAATATCAAGTATGAGTCAATTAAGTCTAATTTGAGGATGTCTAATTCATTTCATTGAAACTCTTAGATGTATTTGATGAATTCAATATTCCTGGTTTATGCATGGTATGCCCTATTGGGTATAAACTAAGGCCCTTTTCACTACCACATGAACAAGTTTGACTCCACTGTTTTAATAATTGAAATAGTGAAAATTACAGGATAAGAGTTATCATGGAAAATGAATTCATTTTTTAGGTGAACTAGAAGAGGTTTTAGATTATATTCATCCTAGATTTATGGGTTATAAAAAATAGAAATAGGGGAAGAGAATTTTGTTTCTTTTAATTCATTTTCCTTAATAATGTCCAAGGTGGAATAATAGAGTCAGAGTTGAGAAGACATTAAATATAATTATCAAGATATCTTAGATTAAGGGAGTCTATGAATGAAAGGTCACCATAAACATCCCAATTTATTACGTGTTAAATAAAGAAAAAAATGTCAAAAATATCTATCTCATTAGAAAAGTATGAACATGATGGAATGGGGGGTTAATCCACTCTTAGTATATTTCTTGAAAGAATAAATATAGAGTGTAGTGTGATCTAATGATGGGTATCACATGGAATAAAAATGGTGAACATGGACAACTGGTCACCAACTTCCAAGGATAAGATAATATATTGGACATCAATCTTAATTATATGTGTCCTGAGTAATGGACTTCCAATGATTATGTGATATCTAGAAGTAGTCATTTCACCAACCATGTCAAGGATATTAAAATTAGCTATGAAGATACGATACTTGACTCAAACAAAAACATCCTCAATTATTCCCTTAGAAATGGTACTGCTCCAATTTTATAAGTAGAATGAAACACTGGTTGGTTGAAAGGAACCTAGTCCATGGTTGAAGAAAAATAATTTTGAAATGACATTTGTTTAGGATCCAAGGTCCATGAGTTCATCATCAATGTTGGAACTCCATATTTAGCATGGAATAATAAATGTTCTTGTGTCTTTTCACTTTATGGAATGGAATTTTGGGATGAAACAATTTCAATGGTTCAAAGTTTTGTCTTGAGTTTAAAAAATTATTTAAGAAACATTTAATACAAAGGGAATTTTTTATGGATTCTATGATATGAATACTGACAGCAACATGTATAAACATGCCAAGCATTCCAGAATTAGGAAAAAGGGATTCTTAATCTTAGATCCAACTTGAGGAAAAGTAATTGGGTTACATAGATAAGTGGAAGGAGATAAGTGAGTGTCGTAAATTTATTTTCCTAGTTTTTTATACTTTTATCATTCAAACTCAATTTTTAAAGGATAGTTGGAGGATTCATCATGAGGCATAGCAATTTGGATTTCATATCAATGTGAAATTTCATATGCTTTTATCTTGGGGTTGGTAAATGGTTGAAATTGGATTTGGGAAGAATTGGTATTTTGTTGTTGATGTAGGTTTGATTAATATTTAACAAGTTGTATTTAAATTGTTTCAAGGCTATAATGGGTGAAGGAGGATGAAACATCAACAACACTTTCCTTTTGTGGATTTTAAAAATTATTTTGACTAGAATTGATATTTCCATGATTTTTTTCTTGAGAAATAAACATATATGGGTTGGGAACTGGTAAGCCTAACTAGGATAGTGGAATCATTAAAGAGAAGGTTGAGGATTTCATCTCGGATATTGAGGAAAAAATGGATATGGGAATGGATGTTTCCACTAACTTGACCATATACAAATTTGATTGTAATTTGAGGAGGGAAATGAGGGTGATGAGATATAGGATTACCACAAATCAAGAATGGTTTATATTTAGGAGAAAAGAGATTAGAATTGGGTACTTTGGATTTTCAAATGAACTAACCTGATAGTTTAGGGTTTTTGTTCTACTGAGCGTATATTTCTTTGAGTTCCATTGGTCAAAATAAATCTGATAGATCATCGTAAAGTAGTGTACATGTGTTTATTGGATAATATTGTGAGCTTTAGATTATGAAATTCTTAACAGGTCCATGTAATAGATATTGTGGATAATTTGAGGCTGGGGCTTTGGTAATTATCGCTAGTTGTTGTACAATACATGTAAGTTCACTCATCCACTTTGTCATCGTTTTAGGCTATATTGGTTAATTCTATTGAACTCTATTGACTTGATCATGTGCTCAAGTGTTTAAATATTGGGTGTTTATATAAATATTTATTATGAGATCTCATATTTCTACCTGAGTGTTTTCAATAAGAGCACTACCATTTTGGGAATCAATGATTGTTCTCTCTATATAAAATAACACCACATAGATGTTTTGGGACAAGATTTGTTATGGTAATTGGTTGTGTGGGACGAATTCTATATTATTTTAGTATTTCCTTAGTAATAATGGATTTATTCATTGAGGAGGTTAATGGATAGCACTTATTTCATTTTGGATATTTACGGTATGAGAAGAGTGGAATAATTATTCTAATAAGAGATACTTCATGACATTCCATGTGGTTATGGAACTAGGAGGGAGGTAGTAGATCCATGAATTGGTGGACTCAGTTAGGTACAAAGGGAATGCTCAAAGTTCTATTTATTCTTTAGAAACACCATGCAGCTTCATGGAAGGGAATACCACATGGAACTCTTTGAGGTGTAGATGTGGATCCTCATATGGTATCCCTTGGATATGAGAATGAAGATGAGTCAAAGCTAATTTCAGTTTGAAATGTGCCTCTAAATTTTTATATTGAATACTAAGGGGATGGTAATTCATATCAGGGGTATAAATTTATTTAAGGGTATGTTCCCTTGGATTGGATATATCTTATTCAATTTGATTGGAAATGAATGGGTCATGGATTATTTGACTATCCATAATTTTTCCTACGTCGGTGAAGATATGTTCCACCCCAAACCCTATTGACCGGAGCTGGTGTATTAGATGAAACATTGGAAGAGTTATAAATAATGAAATCTTAAAGGAATGACTAGTTTAAAATTCTTTATGAAACTAGACACATAGATTCAACACGAATTACATTAGTAATGGTTACAAACTATAATATAATACAAAACTAAAATGTGCATCAACCAAAACTCAATAAATGATGTCCTCTTTATAGCTTGTTGAAGTAAAAAAATAAATGGGTTTGATTAAAGTATATGTAATGTTTAAAAACAATTCAATCATGACTTTAAAAATATGTAAATAATTTGACGTAATCAATATGGCATAGTGAATAAATGAAAAACTCCCACCTTTTACAAACTGTAAATGAAATTGCATCAATATATTTTGTCATAGTGAAAACATAATATATAGTACAAAAGGATAATGAATAAATATAATTAATATTAATTGGACATCATTTATTTGGTACGTGATTTCATAATAATATTAAAACGGTTTATATCTGTGGGTAGAAACCCATCAGATTTTTGCAAACAAACTCGAAGGGTTTGTCGCCAACTGATTTGTCTCATGAGACCTAACGATGCATTGAGGTCCTATAGCGATCACCACCCATCACTTGAAGTCAAAATAATTCTCTAAAAATAGATTTAATACAAGTCAAATCTTCCTTCTCAATATCCGTATAGAGTAGAGAATATGGATTCATCAATATTTCCATATTTAAAATAACATTCCAAATAAACACCATATGTAAAAGGGTATACGGCGTAAGAAAATACTCATATACATGAAACCAGAATATGGATATATAATATATTTAAAATTTCAAATGAAAAATGATCTCTAATTGGATGATGATACACTGCATTAGAAATTTTAGGTGTAGAATACCATGATGGTCTGAATGAAATCGAAATTGAGACAATGAACCTTACATTATTGTAATAAATTGAATCGTATGAACGAAAGTCAATATTCACCAAAATTAATCACATAATACCATTAATATAAATAGAATAATTCTATTATATATCAAATGTATGTACACATATACCACAAACATGAAATAAGTGTTGAATAATTGAAATCTCACAAAAATGAAAGTGAAATGAGAAACCCCATACCATATGCTCGAAAGTGTACTTCATTTGGTTTAATGACATGAATAATCAAATTTAGCTTCTATAATTAATTATTCCATAACCTCTTATACATGTAATTGATTTTTTATCACTTTATTATGTTCATTCATGGCCCTTTTATGGGTTTAAGAGGATCAATTTTATTGGTGTGAAAGCATTTTCATCCTTATTTTTCATTATCTGTTTACCTGTATTCATGAATAGAAGTTAATTTGAAATGTGGTTAAACATACAGAATTGTTAATATGACATATTAATTACATTACAGATATATAATTGATATTATAATGATTTTGGGTTGTATACCATGATGATTATTCATTAGTTAAAAATTAATTACAACTGTTTTGATTAACATGGCGGTTTTGTTCATAATGAACATGTTTTGTATTTTTATTTTATATTTTCAGTGTGTAAGAAATACAAAAGATTAATGAGATGAAATACATATATTCTGATCTGGTTCAACCAAAAAATGGTTTCATGACATGAATTTAACATGGTAAGGAATATTGAGAACTCATCGTCCTTGAATGTTTTAAATTAACACGTCTCAGATGGTTTTTTCATTATTAGTATAAGAGGACGGGAAAGAGTGATGATGATGAAATATTATATTAGCATAATATAATTATAGTTCATGTAATGTACTGGAATTATAAAAATATTTTGATGAGGGGAGATAAGAACATAATTATAAAATAAAGGTACTCAAAATTGATGAAAAATTGAGAATTCTCTTACAAAAATTCAGTAGCCTAACGAAATCTCAAAAAATTTCAAAAAATATTTTGATGAGAGAAAAGGAGGTCTCTCATCACACTTAAAAAATACATTCCAAAAGTGGAATATGTAATGACATATCCAAACACAATCCAATTGAATATAAAAGGGAAGACATAAAAGGAATGATTTTTGAAAAGAGAAGGGTGGTAGATTCTATTACCTTGTAGAGTAACTCAAAAACCAAGAATTTTGGGACCTTGGGGGTTTAAGAACACCTTTGGAGGACTAATAGGGAGGTAATAATACCAGAGATTCGAGAGAAATGTGTTTTGAATGAAATAAAATGATTGCAGTGAGTGGGTATTTCTAGTAAAGAGAGGCAGTTTTTTATTAATTAAAAGGGACACCTCATTAGTAGTTTTTACAAAACCATGGGCTTGACCATGGTTTTAGCCTCATGGGACATGACATGAAATATGTCAATACACACAAGTCGACCAAACTTTTATATTTAATTATTACATCATTATAATGTCGTTAAAATACCAAAAACTCAAAACTGAACTAGTTTCTCTTCATGAAAAATTGATGTATTTTAGAAAACACCAAAAAATTCACACTTACCAATTTTCGATGTGTAGAATTAAAAAATGAACTCCATTTTTTGAATATAAATTTTTATGTATTTTTAATTTAATTTTTATATAAAATCATAATTAATTCTAAAAATAAAAATTTTAAATGTATAATTAGTTTAGTATCACATTGAAAAATTAATTAAGATCTCATTATATTATTACCATAAAAAAATAAAATTTTATCATTATTTACTATTTGAAAGGGACATATTACTATTCATGTTACTATTCATAAGGGTATGTCACTATTCATCAAAAAGAAAGTTGTTTTTATCAGACTCTAAATGACTTACTGGTCACTACTCTAGATGATCATTTTTAAAAATTCAAAACATAGAATTGGAAAATTTATGTTTGATGGTTATGTTATGAATATCTCCTAAATAAAAAAGTTTTGTTTTAAACCAACATAATTATTTCTGAAATATAAGCTCTAAATAGAATATATTTAAATGAAACATACTATAAAATGTTTGGGGTGTTATATCATTCCCTCCTTCATAAATTTGGTCCTCAAAATATTATATATAAATCCAACGAAAAAGATGTGGGTGCTTTTTCTTTATTACATCATAAAGATCCCATGTTGCTTCCTCTATATTCTGTATTCCCCAAATAACCTCTACTTAATGTGTTTTTTGATTTCTCAATACCCGCTTCCTTGTGACAAGAATCCTGATAGGCTCTTCAAAATATGAAAAATCAGGTTCCAATTCTATTTCATCATCGGTAAGTACATGCATTGGGTCTGACTAGTATTTCATCAAAAATGACACATGGAACACATCATGAATTTGGAGAGACTTAGTGGCATTTCTAAGCTGTAAGCTATATCTCTGATTCATTCCAAAATTTCAAATGGTCCAATGTACCTAGGGCTCAGTTTTCCTTTCTTACTGAACCTAAAGACACACTTCCATGGATATACTTTCATAAATACATGATCTCTCACATGGAATTCAAAATATTTTCTTCGGTTGTTTTCATAACACTTATACTACATTTGGATGCTTTAATATGGTCTTGGATTTTCTTCACCTTTGTTGTGGTCTCTTTAATATGTTATGTGCCTATAAGTTTCATCTCACAAACTTTGTCTCAACAAGATGGTGTTCATCATCTATTTCTATATAGTGATTCATAAGGTGAAATTTGAATACTATACTGGAAACTATTATTGATAGAAAATTGCACCAAAGGCATGTATTAATACAACTTACCTTCAAAGTCAAGATAACATGATCTCATCATGTCTTCTAGAGCATGAATTGTCCTTTCTGACTATCCATCAGTTTGGGGGTGATATGTAGTACTCATATAATGCTTAGTATTCAAATACTTTTCGAGGCTTTTCTAGAATTTTGAAGTAAAATGTGTATCACAATCAGAAACAGTTGATAAGGGTAAACCATGAAGTGCTAAAACTTTATTAATATATTGTCTTTCTTAATTTTGAAGTGGTAAATCATACATTATAGAAGGAAAATGTTTTTATTTTGTTAGACGATCAACAATGACCCATATCTAATTGTTATTTCTTAGTGTATTGGGTAATATCATGAAAAATTCCATTGTAATATCATCCCATCTCCACATAAGAATTGGAAGGGGTTGCATGACTCTTCTAGGATTTTGCCTTCCAGCCATCACCTATTGACAAACAAAACATCTCAACACATAGTCAACAATCTCCCTCTTCATGTTTTCCCACAAAAAATAATCCTTCCAATATCTATACATCTTACTGGTACTAGGGATAATAGAGAAATTGGAGCTATGAGCATCATCCTACAATTCCATTTTTATATCTGGTATATCAAGAACACAAAGCCTCTTCTAAAATTTCAAAACTCTATCACTATAAATGAAGTCAATCAATCTCCAATCATTAACAGCATTAATATTCCTTTTAAACACTTCATTATCATTCTAAGAACTTTTTTATATTTTCTAGTAAAGATAGTTTGGAAATAATTTGAAAAAGTATCGATGTTTCACCTTCTGTGATTATTCCCATATCCTTCTTTAACAGATCCATGAACATAGGATCCCTATCAGCCCTCATCTCATTCAGAACTCGATGATCCAATCTATTCAAACTATCTTCCATCTTATTTTCCATCCCTGAGTGGTAGTGTATAGTGAAATCACAAATTCTTGAGTATTTGAACCCAAGTCTTTGCCTCATGTTCAGTTCTTTATGTGAGAAAATATACTTCAAACTCTTGTGATCTTTATATATTTCACATTTTCACCAAAGAGATTGTTTCTCCATATCTTCAAAGAAAATATTATAGCTTCCAACTCAAGATCATGAGTTGGATAGTTTTGTTTATGAGTATTTAGCTACCTAAATTCATAGGAAATCACTCTATCATTCTGTATAAGGATGCAACAAATTCCTTTCATTTATGCATCACTAAAGATCACAAATCTTTCATTTCCCGATGGTTGTGTCATGATTGAATCATTCACTAGTCATATCCTCAATTATTCAAAACAATCTTCACATTCCTTTGCCTAAATGAACATAATCCCTTTTCGTATGAGGTTGGTCATTGGGTTGGCTTAACCGGCAATTTTCTGAACAAAACACCGATAATAACCTTCTAAACCAATAAAACAATATACCTTAGTTATGTTCGTTGGAATAGGAAATTCTTGAACATCCTTTTTCGTCATAGGATCTACAGATATACTATCCTTAGAGACAATGTGGCCCAAAAAAAATTGATTTATGAAAAAAATAAAACTTTCTAAAGTTACCATATAATTTATTTTTCCTAAAAGTCATTAGAATAGTGCGCAAGTGATTTTCATGATCTTCATAAATTATTGAGTATACCAGGATATCATAAATAAACACCACTAAAAAGTCATGAAGATATTCCTTTTAAAAATAAATTCATTAGATCCAAGAAAATAGGTGGTGCAATAGTCAGTCCAAAAGGCATTACTGTAAACTAGTAAAGCACATACATAGTTTGAAATGTCATTTCTGGAATGTCTGACTTCCTCACAAGCAACTGAGGATATCCAGATTGATGATCATTCTTTGAAAAATATTTTTTTCCATTAATTTGGCCAAATAAATCATCAATTCGTTTCAAAGGATACTTATTATTTATTATAATAGAATTTATATCCCTGTAATCAATTCATAGCCTCATGGATACAAATTTCTTCTTGAAAAATAACATATGGGTTCCCTATGGATAAACACTAGGCCGAGTAAATCATTTTTCACTCAATTCCTATAGTTGTTTCTATAGATTAACTAATGCTACACTAGAAATTCTATTGGGAGTTTTTGATATGGGCTTTCAACCATGAATTTTGTCAATGGAAAACAAAATTTCATGATCTAGAGGATGTCTAGGTGAATCCTCTGGAATGACAACAACATTTTCTTGTACTACATTCATGTCTTCAATGTGAAGAATTAGTTCTTCAGCCATAGATATTGGGTTCTATTCCTCTCCAATAATTGAATTTATTATAGCTAATAGGGGTTGATCTAGATTAGAATCATTTTGCGAGATTTATGCTCCAATAATTAGGGATCCTACACCATTTTCAATGGTTGGAATTTCATTCTACTTGAAATAAATCACAACATCATAGTTTTACAGCCAATTCATAATGAGAATTATTTCAAAGTAATTCATTGTTATAATGATAGGGTTAGAAACTTAAGAACATTTATGTGTCATGAGGGGGAGTAATGGAAATTTCATTGTTGCAACGATACATCCTAGAGGAGTTTTGACTGACAACTCCTTTAGTAAATCAAATTAGACATGTCTAATTTCATGGAAAAATGGGAAGATATAAATGAATGCGATGATCCAGAATCAAATAAAGTGTTGTAAAATATTCAATAAATGATTAAATTACATGCCACCACATCATTAGGAACTTCAAACTCCACAGTTGTAATCGCATATGCTTTCCCTTTCTCTTGTATCCTATTCAAAGGAAATTTTCGTCAGATCATTGGATAGTCATTTGCATAGTGTCCCATCTCTCTAGAATTTTAGAATTGACCATTATAAAATTTCTTCTTTCCCGTGCATTTTTTTGATCTATGACCCTTTTCCCCACACTTATAGCAGACTCCCATGACTTTCAAGCATTTCTCGGGATGATTCCTTCCTCAGTTATCTCATAATGATAATTTATTCATTCCCTTGTTCATCTTTAATGCTTCACCATTTCCTTCGTTATCAGAGTGCCAATTATTATCTTGGTTTCCCTTAAAGAAACATGTTCTAAAAAATTCCTTCTCTATATTGATGGAACTTGATACAATTTCATCCAATGATGAAAATGATTGAGAATCCAGTTCCCTTTTAAGACTTGTCTTAAGGCCTTAAATGAAATGATCAAGCATGTCTTCTGATTTTCATATATAATCTATGGCATACATGTGTAGTTTTGTGAAGGTGTCTTCATACTCTACAACAATTCATTCTTATCTTTGATTTAGCTAATTATTTTTCTCTTCATTTCGTCTCGTTACTTATGAGGGAAATATTTTTCAATGGATATTTCCTTAAAAGGCCTTCATTTCATATCTTATATTTCTTCTTTCTCAGTGGTATTCTAGATCAACGACCACCATTGATCAGAATTTCCTTTGAGACAATATACTACCATCACTATGTTTTCATTTTCATTACATCTTAATGCCCTGAATAATTTTTCAAGGGACATGATCCAATGCTTAAAACCACTGGTTTGGTAGTCCCACTAAAATATGGAGTCTTCTGTCACATGAAATAATCCACGATAGGTGTGGCATGGTTATTCATCACAACATGATTATGCTTTCCCAATATGGCCATGATATGATCTTCTCCAACATTGAATGTGTTCAAATGCTCAGTGGGGAGATCCCAACATTTCCCAAGAGTATTGATTCCACTTATTCCATTAGGAGACATTTATAAATAATTGAATACACTAGATTAGGTTATGAATCTAAAATAAAAAATCACATACCATAGACTTTAATTCCATGCATAGCTAAACTCATAAACATCTTTTCTTTGAGAAAAAATTACATAAAAATTCTTTATAATAGAATATAAAGAAAATGTAAATTATCCCAAGCATATCCCTTTTGAGTGTAATTACCAAGAGTGAAAGTATGACCTTTTTCATGCTCCAGGATACTTCGGGTCAAGCCCGAAACTCCTTATTAGAGTTTTCACTCCTAAGTACATATGTGTCAGTGCTACCTCTACCTGTTTGTACCCTGACATGGATGTATTTTCTAGAAATATACACATAATCTATTCCTTACTAAAATAACGAGATTTTATTTTCTGTTTATACTAAAATACTATCTTTGGGATTAGTTCACCAATCTACAATTTCTAATCTAGTTTCCATGTTTTCTACTAAACTTCTCTGATACAAACTGTAACACCAAGACCCCTCTTAACCAAAGCCGATGAATTAATTATTACATTTTCATGATTATAAGGAAAAAAATTATGATGGAAAGATCCATTTAGTAGTATTTAAGAAAATATATATGTATATGTAACTCAAATAACATGTTAAATTTTACAAAATAAAATACAAAATGAAAACTAAAAGCAACATCCACATTAACTAAATAAATGATCAGTTCTTCACAACTTATTGAAGGTAAAAAAATTAATGGGGTGAGCTAAATTTCTCAATAAGGGTTAAAAATAGCAGAAGTATAAATTAAATAATATGTAAAAAATTTTATGTAATCAATATGGTATAGATAACAAATGAATAACTCACAACATTTACAAACTGATAATGAAACTACGTCCATGGATTTTGTCATAGTGAAAACATCATGGATTGTAATAACTGATAATGAATAAAGAGAATTATTTTTACTTGGAATTCAGGTATCTATAACATGATAATATAATATCTTTAAAAAGGTTTAGTTCTATGGGAAGAAACCCATTTTCATTTGGAAAACAAATTGGAAGGGTTTGTCGCCAACTGATTTGTCTCATGAGACCTGTTGATGCATCTAGAGGCTATAGAGGGCCCCAACCACCAATTTCAGTCCTAATAATTCTTTATGAATAGATTAAACAAAATTTAAATCTACCTTCTCAATATTCATTTAGATTATAGAATACTGATTTGTCACTATGTCATCTGTTAAAATAATTTTCCAAAAAAACATTGTATGTAAAATTGTAAATGTATTAAGAAAATACTCATATCAATGAAACCAGAAAATGTATATATAATATATTTACAATTTAAAATGAAAAATTATCTCAAAGTGGTTGTAGATAAATCATATAATAAATTTTAGTTGCAAAATACCAAGAAGGTCTCAACGAAATTGAAATTGAGACAAATAACCTTACCGTATTGTAATAAATTGAATCGTATAACCGAAAGTCAAAAATCTCCAAATTAATCACATAATAACATGAATATAAAGATAATAATGTTATTATATATCAAATGGAAGTATATATATTCCACATACAAGAAATAAGTGGCAAATAATGGAAATCTCATAGAAATGAATGTGAGATGAGAAACCTCATACCTTATGCTCGAGTGTGTTCTTCATTTGTTTTAATGACATTAATAATCAAATTTATCTTCATTAATTAATAATTATATAAATTTTCATAAATGAAAATTACTGTTTACTACCTTTTTAGGTTCATTCGTACAACTTTTTATGGGTTTAAGAGGATCAGTTTTATGGTTTTGGAAGCATTTTCTTCCATGGTTTTCATGATCGATTTACTTGTATTCAGGAATGGTAGTTCATTTTAAATGTGGTTAAACATAAAAAATTGATAATATATATTATAAATTATATTACAGAGATATAAATGATCTTATAATGATTTTGGGTTGTATACCATGATGATGAATCATTAATTAAAAGTTAATTACCCATATTAGGACTAACTTGGTAGTATTGTTCATAATTATCTTATTTTGTATTATTATTTTATATTATGAGTGTGTAATGATTACAGAAAATTAATGGGATGAAATAAATATATTAAGATCTGGTTCAACCATAAAAATGATTTCATTACCAGAATTGAACATGGTAATGAAAATAGAGAACCAGTCGTTCTTGAATGTGATAAATTTACACAGCTCGGACAATGTTTTAATTGTTAGTATAATGTAAGGGGGAAAAATAGATTATGATGAAATATTACAATATCATAATATATTTCTAGTTCAGCTAAGTTACTAGAATTATAATAATATTTTTATGAGGGGTGATAAGAAAATAATTATAAAAGAAAGGAAATCAAAATAGATGAAAAATTGAAAAATATCTGACGAATCTTTGGTACCCTAATGGTGTCACTTAAATTTATATAAAATATTTTGATGAGAGAAATGGGTTATTTTATAAATCATCAATAATTTATACAGATATGGGAATATGGAATGACATATCCCAACATAATCCAATTGAAAATAAAATAGAAAACATAAAATGAATGCTTTAAGAAAAGAGAAGGGTGGTAGATTCTCTTACCTTGTAGATTAACTCCCAAAACAAGATGGTTGGGACCGTGGGGGTTTGAGGATACCATGAGATGACTCTTATGTAGGTAATACTACTATAGAATCTAGGATAATATTTTTTGAATGAACGAAAACGTAGGGGTGAGTGGGTATTTATAGTAAATGAGAGGGAGTTTTTTATTAATTAAAATGGACACCTCATTAGTGGTTTTTGCAAAACCATGGGCTCTCCCATGGTATTTTCCCACGGTTTTAGCCTCATGGTACACCTCATGCCATATGTTACTATAAACTAGTCAACCAGCATTTTACATTTAATTTTTAAACCATTATGATGTCATTAAACTACTGAATACTCAAAACCGTTTTTTACTATTTATAAAAAAATTCAATTATTTTCGAAAAATCCCAAAAAAATACCCTAACAAAATTTCAACATGTAGAATTAAAAAATAATTTCTATTTTTTGAAAAGAATTTTCTAAGAATTTTTAATTTAATTTTTAAAAAAAATCCAAATTAATTTGAAAAATAATATTTTTAATGGTATAATTAGTTTTACATCACATTGAAAAATTAATTAAGAAATCATTATCTTATTAACTTATGAAAAATGTATTATAATTATTTACTATTCATAAGGGAAATATTTCTTTTCATATTACTATTCATAAGGGTATGTTACTATTCATCAAAAAATCATGTTTGTTCTATCAGACTCCAATTGACTTAGTGGTCATAACTCTAGATGACTGTTTTTTGAAATTCAAAACATAGAAGTGGAAAATTTATGTTTAATGGATAAGTTATAAAAATATTCTAAATAACCAGGAATTATTTTTAAAGGTACATAGTTCTTTATGAAATATCAACTATGAATAAAATATATATATAAGAGAAGCATACTATAAAATGTTTGGGGTGTTATAAGATTTCACTTGATATTCGGGTCAAAAAAATTTGATGGATTGTTTGGGAGGATAAGGGGAATATAGAAAAGTTTTTAAAGGATGAGAAAGTCATGTTTTTTTCTTTTTTTCATTAATACTTTATATTGGATGTGGAGTTTATTTTCTTTATATAAGAATTCAGATTTTTCTTTGTGTTGTTTTCATTTTTTGTTGAATTGTTTTGTTTTTTATAAAAAACAAAAACTTTCGACTACCAGTTACACCGCCACTAGAAATATAACCCTTTTAAGAAGATCCAATTTTCTCTTATCTACCTTAAAAAGTATTAGTTCTCTATTAGTATTCATAGCAGCACCTGGTTCGAATCCTTGTTTATTGTACTATTTCTGGGTTCGATTATTTTTTATTTTGTAGTCATTTAAATGGGTAGATTAGTTTTTATAGATTCATAAAATTTAATGATGACTGATTTTTCATTTAAAAAATTCTAATCATTGAGTTGAGATTGTTGTTAGGGTTTTAAGATTATGATATCTTTATGCTTTTTTTATACTGCATTAATTTTACTCCAACTTCACAAGTTTATGTTGAACAAAATTATAATGTTTTAATCCTTTAATCCTATATGTAACATAACTAGGGTTATAATATCAATAAATACTAGTTTATTTTAGTGTATGCAGTGTTCTAAAAACCGATGGAATCCACACATTAAACAAAACATGTCATTAATAATTTAAATTTAATTTTAAACAGACACAATGTTAACCTAAATAATATTCATAGAAAAAAGGACTCAATATCATAACATCCCCTAATTAGGGCCCAATCCAATTAATTATTTACTCATCCATTTAAATGATAATTAATTAGGTTAATGATTTTAATAGTGATGTGTTAATAATATAATTAAACTAATGGTTCATGTTGAGATTAGTGCGGTGAACACCCACATAAAAGGAAAAGAGAAGTAAAACACATGCTTTTGATTTATGAAGAAATAGAAATCAGGTAATTGCTTTCATCATGATTTTAATAAAACAAGAACATTAAAATTTCACAATATAGTGTGGATTATGATAATATCTAATGAGTAATAATAATTCATGAAATAAAAGTTACAAAAAAACACTAATGATATTACAAATAATGAAGAGATCATAAGTAAAACAAAATAAATCATGTATGAAAATTGTCTCAAGTAGAAACATGAGTTCAGAAATTACTCCCAGTACATTTCTAGGGCCACATTAATTCAAATATTTCCCCCAAATTTCATAAATTCTAACCCCTTTCAAGGAGAATAGGGGTTAATTTATATCCGAAGGTGGTGCAAAACATTCATTCAAAATATTTCCCCACATGTTCCATCGCATGTATGACCATTTCTAAAGTAGAATATTGAGATATCTTCATCATAAGAGTTGTAGATAACAATGTGGAAATTTAATTATCCAATTTGGGTGGATATTTTTCCTTTGGATCCAAATTTATAGTTATTTTACTAATCAATGTGTTGTTGTCTATTTGTATCAAGACTTTTCCAAAGGCTATAATGTGAATGGGTGTGGAAGAAAAATATTTCCTTAAATACGAACCATTTCTTCTACAAAGATGATATTATAAAACATTTATTTAACGCCACAAAATTCAATCTCAATTGGTTGATTTTATTAGGATAAAATTCATGAATGGTATGTTATTTTTAATTCGTAGATAAAATTGTTAGATGGAATTTAATAGATCAATTGGGCCTATTATTGGACGAAATGTGCCTTGAAATTTTTATCCAAGTTGTAATGTAATGTCCCATGAATTCCTATTAAGAATAAATTAATTTGGACTTCTTCATTAAGCCAAAAAGTTCTATCATCATAGGTAGTCTATTTTTTAACATCAATTTGGTGCGAATTCTTGTGTGGTAAATATGAACCTTTATATAAAAAAATTATCCCCTCTACTAGTTCAATGACTTGTTGAAAATTTAATTTTTAAACATAAAAAAAAACTCACTTAATTAGGATATGTTGGGGATATTTATAGTTAAAATATTAAACTAGCTCAAATCTAGATTAAATATAATAATCCAAAAAAATATATTTATTATTAAAACATGATTATTTCACACCGGTTATGTACTTTTACATGAATTTAATGAATTAATTACAATAAAAATCATAAAAAATTAATAACATCAACTTCCCCACACTTATGCCTTTTTATTTCCACATGTAATAAAAATATGAAAACATAACTAGATAATTTTTACACACAAAAAAATATCAAAATATTTTTTCCCCAATCACAAGGTCTAGAGTTTATAAGAGAATTAAAATTACATTAACTATCCTAATGTTCAATAGAATCTATATGTCTTTTTTGGTGGTTTTTGAGTGGTTAGGTTAGTCTAGAGACATAGTGTGTAAAAGGGAGGAAAATAGGGTAAAACCCCAATGCTGAAAAAATGAATAATTGTTTTAAAATGAAACATGGTAGGAAATGGAAACACATATTTACAAAGGCTTAATTTTTTTATGTAAGCTGATATGTGAATAAATATTTATGGGCATTAAATGATTAAATAACTAAAAGCACAATACTTCTCACAATTTCATAAGAAAAGATGATGTAACTGTTATTTTTTCTCAATTTATTTTCAAAAATTTGAGCTTGAAAATATCTCACACTCATCTCTCAACCCAGGTTTGATCTCCTCACAACACTAATTTTTATAGTTAAAACAATGTAAAATTTTTAGGATGAGTTAATTTTTCCCCACCCAAGACAAAACCCCTACATTTTACTTTTTTTCTTTTTGATTTTTTATGGTTTTTGATATTTCATATATTTTTTTATCACAATTCAATATAATTTGTACAAGATATCAAAAATTTATATATAGTTTCAAACCTCACTAAATGGAAACCTCTCCCAGTACATAAATGTATGTCTTCTATTACAAAATATGGTAACACATTTATAATGATGAATATGGCACACAAAAAAAATCCAACCTCCCAAAACATAAATTTAAATAAATTATACAAAAAAATTCATGTAGATATAGGGTGGAATAAGGTTTTGGTCATTAAATGTGGATATAAAAAATGGGTTGTCATATGATTGAAGTGTATTTCATAGGAGGGATCAATGTAAGGGTAATGAGAAGCTACATGGATATTGTTATTCACATGTAGTTCATAAAATGCCTATATCATATTAATTGATGCTAATATAAGAAATTTAGCTCGATGTTCCACAAACTCAAGACTCACAATCTGGGGGAAAAAACACAATTTGAAAAATGGTCATAGGTGAACTTGGTAAGAAATCTAATGGTGTTACTCATGATTGGGGAGTAATCATTTTCCCAAAAATAAATTTAACATTCAATTTTTGTTTCTTAAATGAATAATATTTATCCAAATTTAATAATGGAAATAAAATATTATTATGATGAAAACTAGTCATTAGTCTCCCCAATATTTATAGAAAAGTTTTGATAATTTATTTGAGAGTAATTTTGTCTTTTTTTCTATATTTTTTTTCGTTTTTTTATTATTGATTTATTATTTTTATTAAGATAAAAACCCACTAAAAATAGTGAAATAATAGAAAAAGGGTTTGATGATGAAATTGTTTAAAAATTGAGAATTACAGGGTATGAATAAGAAATATGGATAGAGAGGGAGAGATATTTAATGGGAAAGAGATTCCTCTAGTTTGGATTTTTCGGGTCGCCATCTCCACCTAGTGGTGGGTCTACTGAAGTAGTTTGGGATCTTTTGGAAGTCAATGTGGTTCCTGGGATGTGTGTTCTCTTATGGTAATTATTTAATCGATGTAAATTAATGTTGGATGTCCTTTTGAAATATGGGTCATATAATTTCACTTCGCCAAATGGGAAAACATTAATAATAATAAAATGACCTTCCCAATGAGAATTAATATTACCTAGGGAAGTTGATATCAATAGTTTAACATAATTAACTTTTCACCCTTATGTAATAAATTTTGTAGGATGTGTTTTTTATGGAGTGCCTTATACTTTTCATTGTAGAGAATGGAATTCGGATAGGAATATAGTCTAATCTCATCCAATTAATTCTATTGAAAAAACTTCTCTTCACTAGATTTTAATCAATCAAAATTACATGTTTTAATTTCCCTAAATTAATTATTATATATTTCTAATGGATAATTATATTTTTTTATAAAAAAATCCTAAATGGAGAAATACAAATGGGTGCTTTATAAGAAGTTAAATAATCCCAAAAGTAATTCACCAAATCATGTAGGATAATATTTTAATGTGGCCTTTACTCTTCTCTCAATAAATATGCTCACTTAACCATTAGAATATTAATCCATGCCACATGTTTGGTTTGATATGTAGTGTTTGTTTTATTCGTAACCCCATTCCATTTTAGAAGATATTCAAATGTTTTATTACAGAAATGATTCCTCTTTCACATACCATAGAACACAATGTTCCAAATCATTGAAAAATGTTTGTTTTGAATAACTTTGCAATAATAAGTGCATCATCCTTCCTAGTGGTAATGGCATTGAATCACCTGAAAATATAATCAACCATAAAATGATGTATAAGAATCTATATTAAGGGAGTACTTGTCCCCTGAAATCAATACCTGAAACATTGAAGATCTCATAGTAGATTATTTTTTTTTATAGAATATTATTTATTTTAAAAATTCTTCCAAACTATTGGCTTGTGGTAACTGATTTAGAGGACTCATATGAGTCATTGAAGAATGGAGGTAAAAATAATATTGATTCAATGACCTTTTGTGAGGTCCTTTGAAGTCCAATGTGGCCACCACCCGATGATGAATGATAGAATTCTAGGATGGGGGAATGTTCATTTTCATTAAACAAATACCCTAATTCCCATATCATCCCTAGTTATATAATGTTTATTACATTCTAAAAAATATTAAATTTAATAAGTTTTCATCTTCAGTATTTTTCCATTAGAAAAAAAATTAGGAAAAAATTTAGGAGCCAAGTAATTTACAATTGGTCTATACTGTGGTGTCTTTTGAGTGAGATATGAGTAGTGTTCTGTTGGAAATTTAGGATCAATTATTTCCAAATGAAAATAATTGACTGTTATACTCAATTGATCATCAACAATTTTGTCTTTTGTAGGTCTATCAATAATAAAAATTTCAAACACCTGGATAATTATGATCTATCTTATCTGCATCGGTTTAGAATCTATTTTATTAAGAAATAAATTTAAAGCTGAATAGTATGTAAAAATGCAGATTTTGTATCCTAGGAAATATGGATAAAATTTTAAAATAGAAAAAAACCACAACTTGATGTTTGTTTTTAGATAAAGTGTTATTATATTAAGTTACATTTTGTGTTTTTGGATTAATAGAAGACCTGGATAATTGTTTCTCTTTATTGACCAAGAACATCTTTAGTGGCCCTAAAAAAAGTGTCACACATCAACTAAAAGGGTAAAGAAAAATATGGGGTTTAATTTTTGGTTAATATTAAAGAACATATTTGAGTTAAAAATTGTATCTCTTAAAAGCATAATCGAAATGAAATGTAAAATCATTTTGAAGTAGAATGGTGAGTGTGAAGAAAATCAAACTATAGATTTTGATGAATCACTGATGAAAACCAATATGGACAAGGAATGAATGGATTTCTCAAAATGATATGGGTTCATAAAGTGATTGGATCGCATCAAATTTGGTAGAGACAAATTGAATAACCTATTGTAATATTATGTTTCCTAGAAAAATCCTATTATTAACCATGAAGTGACATTTCCAAATATTTAGCACAAGGTTACATTTTACACAATTTTAATGGAATAGAGAGGGTGACTGAAAGGAGGATTCAAATAACATACCACAATAGTAAAGTCATCCATGAAAAACTCCATGAAATGATCAATGAATTTAAGAAATATTCTTATCATACACCTCTATAATGTCATAGGAGCAATAAAAAGGCCACAGGTATTCTCTTATAAGAATATCTTCCATATGGGAATGTGAATGTAGTCTTTTCCTGGTCCTAAGGTTCGATTTAGATTTGTATATAACTAATGTATCTATCAAGAAAGAAATAATGTGATTTTATAACTAATAATTCTATTATTTGATCAAGGAATGGAGAAGGGTAATTATCTTTTACTATTTTGGAATTTAATTTCTGAGATCGATGGATAAATTCCATTGTTTTTTGCTCAATTTTGGATAACCAATCTAGTTTCATTTATGAAAATAGTTATCTCACCCTTCCAAGGAACCACTGGAATTGGACTGACCCATTCAATATTATCAATTTGGTAGATATTTCTATCTTACATAATCTTGGTAAACACATCCCTAGCTACTTAAATTATGATTTCATTAATTCTTCTTTATAGTTTTCTAATTGGGTTTGGTGATTAATATAGATTTATGTAATGGATGAAAAGGGAAGTTTTAATGCCTAGTATGTCATCTACCATCCAAACCATGAAATTTTTTTCCTATTACACATGAAAAAGTTTGGACTCCCTAGTTTAATTACGTGCATCAGAGACAATGAAATAAATATAGTGATCCTTGAAAAGAAAAGAATCTGTTTGTTGCTTCCTATGAGTTTTAAGATCAACATTATCCTTTATTTGTGGTTAGGACAACTTAAAATCTAAGGACTGTATTTCATTTTATTTTGACATATTTTCCGTAATAGTATCTAATGTGGAATAATAGATATCATAATTGATATTATATTCAATAGAGTTTTCAAGAACCTCAATATTAAATGAGTATATAAATAAAATGAAAATATAAAAATCCATATTTATGAATTGGTTAATCATGATGAAATTTTTACAAACTCCACTCACATTATAACATAATGAACATGATGTAATTGGGTGAATCCAATCTCAAAAAAGTCCCATGAATCATGTATATATAATGAAGACTGATCCTTGGATGTATATTGCATGGCTGGAAAAATGTCGAACATAACCATTTGGTCTCCAAATTCCATGTATAAGATGGCGACATGTCAAAAAAATCTTAGTTTTAGTTGTCATGAAGAATTTTCTTCCTAAAATTAGGGGATATTGAGAATAAGTCACCTCACCATCCATGTTAACGAAAAAGATATTATCTAGGAAGATAAGATATTTTACTTAGACAAGGACATCCTCAGTTACTCTCTCATGGATGCTAGTGCATCGATTGGTTAAGAAGATGAAAACACTTATTGGTGGAAAGGGATCTAGACTAAGGTTATAGAATATGGGTTTGGGAATGAAATTTATCAAGGATCGTATATAAATGAGTGGATCATCAAATATTAAAATCCCTATGTAGGAGTTTGAACTTCATTGGAATGGAATGTTGGGTAAAACAGTTTCAATGGTCTTGGGTTTTCTCTTATGTGTATGTAATTCATTATGAAACATAACATACATAGGGACTTTTTATGTAATACAAGATGTTAATTCTGACTTCAACACATTTAAACTTGTATATCATTTAAAAATCATACTCAATGTGATTATTAGGCATAGATTTAGCAAGAGGAACAAGAATTGGGTTACACATCGGAATGGAATGAGATGGTTGTGGGACATCAAGTTATTTTTACAGTTTCTTTTTCTTTTCATTTTATAGAAGATAATTTAAAGAGGCGCTAGAGGATTAAACATGAGGCATAGAAACATCCTTTCTATATTGAATTAAAATTTCAATTTCAGTTCCCTTGGGGTTGGGAAATTGTTTATTTGGGAGTTGGTAAGAATTGGTTTTTCGTAGTTGACTTATGTAAGATATAAGATTGGAAATTCAATTTTCAAATTTTTAAGGCTATATTGAGTTAAGGATTACTGATAATTCACAAAACATTCCAATGGTTTCTTGGAAGAACGGGCTTTTCCAAAATTAGAATTCCCTTGATTTTGGGTCATGGGAATGAGATTGTATTGGGTTAGGAATTGGGATGGATCTCTTGGATAATGGGATCTTGGAGTTGTATAAAGAGGAATTATCCTTTTTTGCTGATGAAAAGGATAAGGTTTTTGGAAGTTACCACAAACATTACCATATTATAATTAATTAGGATTATAAAGAGGGAAATGTTGGGGGTGAGGGACAATATTTCAACACCTCATTCCTAGGTTATAGGTAGAAAAGATGGTCCCAAAATTGGTTTTCTTGTATTTTATAATGAATTAACCAGATATTTGAGGATTGTTAATCTACTAAGAATATGTTTCATTAAGCATCATTGGTTCAGATGAATCTGATGGATCCCCATAAAGCTTCGACCATGTGTCAATTAGATGAGATGGTGAGCTATACATTCTAAATTTCATGATAAATCTGGGGGAGAGATGTTGTAGAGAAGATGAGGTTGGATTTTTGGAAACCAATTCTAGGTGTCTCACAAGATTTATAATTTCAATCAACCACTCATTCATATTGTTAGGCTTTATAAATTGATTATCTTGGACTTTTTTCCAAGGTGTGTTCTTGAGTATAGAACTTTTGTGTGTTTGAAACCATGTTTCTTATGAAATCTCATGCATCTGTAAGAGAGTTTCTCTAATATAGCACCATTACTTGACTTGTCAATGTGTGTTCGTTCAATAACCAATAACCTCTCATAGAAGTATTAGATCATGAATTTCTCAGGATTTTTTGGTGTGGGAATTATGACATAAGATTTTGGATGTTTTCATAGTACTCATGGATTGATTAATTAGTTAATTGAATTTTACCACTAAAATTCCTTTCAAGAAGAAGTTGTTAGAGAAGCCAGATCCAATTTCTTTAAAAATAATCACTTCTTGCCATTCCATGTGGTTATGGAACAGGGAGGGAGGAATAATACCCGTGAGATTATATGGTCATATAAGGAGAAATTAAATACTCAATGTTCGATTTATTCATCAAAAAACCCTGAGGCTTCAAGGTTGGGCACGGAACATAGAACACTATGATTTGAAGATGTGGATCTTTATTGTCTATACTATGGAAATGAGGTAGAAGATTAATCAAGCCCAATTTCAGTTTGAAATTAGCCTTTATATTTTGATGTTGAATACTAAGGGGATGGTAATTCACAACAAATGAAGAATGTTATTAATGTTTTTTCCTTAGGATTGGCCATGTCTACTTAATAATATGGAAAATGAATGGGTTTTGGTTTATTTGACTATCCGTAATTTTCCTCCAAATTCAGTGAAGAAATCCCTAGATTTCTGAGTTAAACACATCTGATGGATTATTTTGGATGCAATAAAGTTTTATTGTTTTATTTTAAATGGTGAGGAAAGTTGGGATTTTTTGTTTTTTATCTATTTACAATATTTACCAAAAGACAGGGTTTTCATTGACTTTTTATTCTATTTATCATTTTTATAGTAAGGTGGACTTTTCTCTATGTTATTTTCTGTTTTTTATTGACCTTTTTACAAAAAATGTAAAGTATTATGTACTAGTTTCACCATACATAGTAATGGTTCCTTTTGATTAATGGACAATTGTTGTATATCAATCGTTCAAAGGTCCGGTAATCTACTAAAGTGTATATTGACACTGGGGTCAAATCCCTATAAATGTTACTCTTTATCAAGTCTATTAGTTATGATTTCATTGTATTTTGAATAGAGGGTTTGTATGCAGAGCCTAATTAAATTTATTGGTGGGTGATGTTTTATTTAATAACATCATAGGGATTTCGGTGAGTTTGTTATAGGGGATTTCAGCATATGATATTCTTGATATTTGATTTATATTATATTAAATTAACACCAATTTACAAGATGATTTTGTTTTGAATTTCAATGTGTTTAGTATTTATCAAAGGCTTAACATTACTAGGGATATAATATCAATCAATACTTGATTATGGTAGTTCATTTAGGGTTCCCATTATCCATGTAATCGAAATAATAAACAAAGCATTTCATTAATCCTTGAAATTTTATGTTTAACATAATAAATGTTAACCTAATGAATATTCATTGAGAAAAATCTCTATATCACTTAACATCCCCAAATTATGACTCACCCCAATAGATTATTTACAATGACATTCTTATGGTTATTAATTTTACTTAATATTTATATGGTGACGAGCTAAAAACGGATGAAAAAGAAAATGATAAGATAAGAGTAGTGCAACGAACACTGATACGAAATGTGAAGAGAAGTAAAATTATCTCTATTGATTGAATGAAGAAGTTAAATAAGAGAATGGATTTATGGTTTATTAAAAAAAAGAAAATTAATACTACACAACATTTTTTGGATGAATATAATAGATAATGAAGTAAAACCCTGCATTATAAGACGAAAAAAACACATATAAGATTAAAAATAAAGAGGAATGCAAAACTAAATCCAAAGAAAGAAAGGATAAAATGTCTCTAAAATAGAAACATGAGTTTGGAAGACCCAAAAAACCCTTTGGAATGTAATTTATCATGAAAATATATTTTTATAATCTCTTAAATTAAAACCCTTTTCTTGTAAAATATAGAGATGCATTTATATCCCAACGCGGCATACTGTTTGCATGCAAAAACATCCTTTAATGTTTACTCTGCAAAAGCACCATTTGTACATCTGAATCTCAAGATACCATCTTACTAAATGTTTTAGATATGGACTTGTATAGTTCACCATACAAATTTGGTTTCGATTGGACTTTTTAATCTAAATTAATATCTATTTTACAAAATATTGTATTATTTTCCATTTTTATCCAGAAATTTTCAATGTCCATTATGTGAATGTGTTATTGGACATGAAGAATACTTCAAATATAAACCTTTTATTCAGAAAAAATATTATCTCCTAAGTCATTTCATTCACACAACAAAATTCCTGATCAACTGGTCAAATTTATTAGAATAAATGTTAATAAATGTGGGTTTCTTTTATGTCTTGAACAGAATGGTCTGTTAGAGTTTCATGGATCAATTGGTCCTATTTTTGGTGATTTTGGAATTTAAATTTTTATCCATGTTTTAATGTTTTTTCCATAAATTTTTGGTTGATAATAAAAAAAATTCACTACAGGATTCATCCGATAAATTCTATCTTCTTAGCTGGTCTAGTTTTCATAACAATTTTGGAAGGCCATATTATGTAGTCTATATGACCCTTTATATGGCTGAATTATCCCCAACTCCAATTGAACCATATGTATGATATTAAATTTTCAACCCTGAAAAATATTTACCACACAATTTCGATATGTAGGGTGATATTAATAATTAAAATAATAAAATTAATCTAATATAGATTAACACAAATAATGGTCAAAAATTATATTTAGTTTTAAAACCTGGATATTTCACACCAACTACGAACTATTACTTGAAATTTATTAAAATAATTATATATAATGTTATGAATAAATGAATAACATCAAATCCCCCACACATAGACATGTGCACGTCCTCATTTATGATAAATATAAAAACATAACTAAATCGTTTTTACTCTCCATAGAATATTAATTTTTTTCTCCAATCAAAATTATTAGATTAGTTCTCTCATCCACAATTAATTCCACCATTAACTACTATATCAACAATGTTCTAAAAATGATTCATATTTCATTCTCAAAATATGAAATTTAAAATGTGGTCACTCATAACTCACTCCTTTCAAGATGATACAAATTAATTTATCGAGGTACACTCATTCACCAACCAGAAGAGAAAATGTTTGAGTGTGTAAAAGGTCATGTCTTTGATTACATTTCATAAAATACATAAGAATAAAGAGGTGTTCTTGGGGATTTTAGTGGATACAGTAGGGTATGAATATAATTTCCAAAGGAGAGGGAAAGAAGAGTAAAACACCAATATGGAAAAAATTACAATTTTTTGGAATGAATTGTGGAAGAAAATAGGAAAACAAATATTTACATGGGCATGAATTTTTAAAAAAATAAAAGAGTATGAGGAAATTTTAAGGGTTTTAAATGATGAAATATGAATAAAAACACAAAAATTATACAAGCGATATAAGAAAGGATGATGTAAGTGTTCTATTTTTCTATCTTAATTTTTCAAAAGTTTATCTTGAAACAAATCTCACACTAATATTCTATTTTAGGCTTTATCTCCTCAAGACACATAATGTAATTGTAATTACAAGATACAAGGTTGAGTAAGAGTTATGTTTGACCCTCCAAAGACAGAAGTCATTATTTTTTCCATTTTTTTCTTTTTTTTTTGAATTCTCATGTATTTTAATAGTTTTAAATATCAATTAAACAATACTTCAAAAACCTAAATATAGTTCTAATCCACACTATGTTACAACCTCTACCATACAAGTAAATGTATGACTTCCCTTAATATTATGACAACAAATTGAAGATCAAGGAATTGCTACCAAAAATAAAATCCGTTCAACCCACAAATAAATATTAATAAAAAATGAAATGTAAATCCATGTAAATGTCAGGTGGTAAAAGGATTTTTGTTCTTGAAATTTGGATGTAAATTTTTTTTTCAAAGGCTCATGAATTCTTTAAAAAGGAAGATAAATGTAAAGGTAATGAGAGGATATTTGGTTATTCTGATTGACTTGTTGTTTATAAAATTCATCAATCGCATAAATGTGCCCTAAAGTAGTAAATTCCACTCAATGGTCCAGAAAATTATGACTCAAAATCAGTGGTGAAAACATATACTGTGAAAATACTTCCATAGGTCCCCATGTCATGAAAGGTATTTTTGTTCCTCATGGTTGAGGAAGAATCATTTTCCAAATCACAAATTGACCATTCAATATTTACTAGTCTTGACAAAAAATTCATGATCAAAATTTATAATTAAAATAAAAAAATTATTCAGTTGAAAAGATTTAATTGGTCTCCCAAGAAAATGTTGGATAAAATTTTAAAATTTAATTTTCAGTAATTGTGTAATTTTTTCATTTTTAAATTTTTGTATTTCTTGTAATAAAAATACACACCTAAAACAAAAGATAAATTTAGGGAAATGGATTTGATGAAGAAATTGGTTAAAAATGATAAAATGAAAGAAAAATAAGAATAAATAGGGAGATAGAGAATGAGTTTACAAGAAAGAAGTTCCCCTAGTTTATATTTAGTGGCATTCCATCTCCATCTAGTGGTGGGTCTACAGTAATAGTTGGGATCTAGTAGAATTAAATGTGGTTCTCGCTATGTGTGTCATATCATGTTGAAACCATAACTGATTCCCATTATCTGGGAATGTATTTTAGGAATAGGTGTCTTTTACTTTCACTTCACCCAATTGTTAAACATTAGTAATAATACAAGTACCTTACCAATGAGAATTGATCTAACTTGGATGAATCTAAAATCAAGAGTGGAAGATAATTAACATTTCAATATAATGGAATACCTTTATTAGGATGTGTTTATTGAAGAGTGACTTATCCTTTTATTTTTAGAGATTATAATTTTCACAAGAATCTGGTTGAATCTCTTCCAGTTTATTCATCTGCAACAATCTCTCTTCACTGTATTTTTAACACGAAAAATTACATGTTTTGATAACCCAAAAGGCTTATGTTGGATTTCAACTACTAAAAAAATTGATTTACCAAAATGTTTGTAATTGGAGACATCCCAGGGGATGTTTTATATGATTCTCTATAATCCTTGAAGGATTTACCATGTATTTGAGTCCAATCATTTCTAGTGGACTTTGCAATTATATTAATCACTCTTTTCACTTCTCTTCCAGAATTCCCATCAATTTGATTTGTTTTTAGGTGATATTCACTTGATGTTTTATATGCAACCATATTATTTTTAGAACATATTTCATAGTTAAATATTGTAATATGATTTTATGTCACTTACCCAGGAATACAGAGTTTCAAATCGAATGAAAATGTTTGTTTTGAGGAACTCACTAATAGTATGTGAATCATGCTTCTAGTTGGCTTGGACTTGACCCACATAGAAACATTATTGACCATAGGAATGTTGTATGATAATCTATTATAAAGGGGTATAGTACAATGAAATAAATTCCCCAAATAATGATGATCTCATAGAATTATAAATTATTTTGGGGAATTTCATTTATTTTGGAAACTATACGAAAATTTTCACAAATGGGATGTGATTGATAGAACTCATGTGAGTTCTTCACGAGTAAAGGCTAAAATAATACTGAGTTAATGATATTTTTTAGTGGTTCCTTGTGGTCCAAAGTGGACACCACCCAACAATGAGCAGCATAATTTTAAGATTTAGAAATTTTCAACTTCATCAACATATATTTTAATTTCCATGGTAGCCCCAGGTTTACAATGTTTATTATCGTACCAAAAGTATAATTTTGAATAACTTTTCAAATTTCTTTTTTTTTAATTATAACTTTTCTAGGAAAAATACTATAAACTATGTAATTTAAAATTTGGGCATACCATGATGACTATGGATTCAGACATGAGAGGTGTTCAATTGAAAATTCATGATCAATTATTTAAAAATAGGATGAATTGTAAATTATACTCAAGTGATTAGTAATATTTTATTATTTTTTGAGACTAAAATTAATCAAAATTTCAATCTCTTGGACAATTAGGATCCATCTTTTTATCCTTGATTTGGAATAATCTTCATAATTAATAACATTAATGTTGAATTGTAATTAAAAATGATCATTTTGTAACCTTATAGATACAGATGAAATTTATCCAAGGAAAATACCACAAATAGTAGTTTTTTTAATGAAAATGTAATGATATTATGTTTAATTTAGTTTTTTATGTATAAAAGTTTACATAACAAACTTTTTTACATTGTTGACCAATAACAACCCAAATGGTTTTAGCAGAAGATTCAAAAATCTACTCGATGTGTAAGGATTAATGTTGGGTTTAAATTTTTAGGGAATATGTAAGAATATATTTGAGTTAAAGAAATTCCCTTTTAAAAGCCTTTTATAAATGTAATGAAACGTAATTTCAGAGTAGAAGAGTGATTGGAAGGGAAATCCTAGTGAACATCATAAGGAATCACCGATTGAAACTGACATAAACAAGGAACGAACCAATTTATCGAATTGATGTGGGTTCATGAAGTGAAAATTTCACCTCAATTTTGACATCATCGACTCGAATACCATATTGTGAAATTATATTCCCTAGAAAAATCCAATTACTGACCATGAAGTGATATTTTTCAAAATTTAGCACAATGTTATATTTGATAGAATTTTGAATGAAAATAGAGATCAGATGGATAAATGATTCAAATAACTCACCGTAAATGGTATTGTCATCAATGAATACCTCAATGAAATTCTAAATGAATTTATAAATGATATTATCAAACTCATCTGGAATTTTATAGGATCATTGTACATGCCAAATGTAATTCATCTATATAATAATGCTCGAAAGGGGCAAGTGAATATATTCTTTTGATAGTGTTGAGGTATAATTGGGATTATAGACGTAGTTGGATTATCCATAAAGAGATAAATAATTTTCCTTTTTAGATAATCTATTTATAATTTTATAATGGAAAGGAAGTGTGTGGTGATATTTTCATGTATTTGCATTCAATTTCTAGTAATCCATGAATACATTCAATTTTTTCACTCGTGTTGTAACCAGCTCTCTAAGTTCATTTGTGAAAACAGTAATACCAACCTTTTTAAGTACCAATGGAATAGGACTAACCAATTCAATATCTAAAATTGGGTAGATAATAGCATTATTGTGAAGCTTGATAATCTCTTCCCTAACTACGTCTTGTTTGAGTGGATTGAGTCTTCATTGAGGTTTTTTGATCAGTTTTGATGATTTTTCTAGATGGATGTGATGAATGAAAAGGGAAAGGTTGATTCCTGGTATGTCACCAATGGTCTATCATAATCCCCTTTTGTATTCCTATAACACGTGAACAAGTTTTTACTTCTTAGATTTAGTAATTTTAGTAGAGATAATGACAGGATAATAGTGATCATGGAAAATGAATTCATATTTCTAGTGTATCGGAAGTGGTTTCATATTAGTTTCATCCTTTATTTTTTGGATTGAAAACATATAAATAGAGGAAGGTATTTTATTTGGTCTTGATTCATTTTCCTCAATATGTTCCTTATTTTAATAGTAGAGGTCAGAGATGAGATGAGATTCAAGAGATATTTCAAGATCCTATAGATTGATGTAGTCTATGAATGAAAGGTCACCATAAACGTACCCATTTAAGAATTTATGAATCAGGATATAAATTTCTCAAAATAATATCTCATTATAAATGATGAATTAATGGGGGTGAATTGTAACGCCCCAACCCCATTTACCCAGAGTCAAAGAGTTCTTAAAAAACATTTCCATTATACAAGGAACCATGTCTCTAAAGACCGCACATCCTCAAATGAAATTATCATATATATACAAATAGAAAAAATCAAGGTATTATATAAAAGTGAATTAAAGAATCATATATATAAAATAAATATCATATATATCATATACAATTACAGTTCTATCATAATGGCCATCATAAGAGGTGGTATTAGAAAATTGAACAATCATCGTTTCATGAGACAATAGTTCACCATCCACAGAAATGTAATGTTCTATGACCATTATATGGAGGTGTGTTTATGTTTAGTACAAATACTCATCATAAAAACAACCTATTATATTTATTATACTATTTTGTTCTAATTGAAAAAATTAAAGAGAGATTAGGGGGTGGAGAAGTAAAATAAAATAAAAGATCATAAGAGGTGATGTTAACATTAAATCTAGTAACTCTGTTTGGATTGAGTAAAAAGGCTTACATGAAAGGACTTCTGCCTAAGTTAAGGCTTCTAAGTGGAAGTGAGAGATGTAGGGATCTTAATTCAGTAGAGTTTTGAAAAGTCAAAGGTCTTGAGAGGTGTGATAAATGGGTTAGAGTTGAGGAATTTTTATAAGGGGGAGGATGGGATCTTTAAGAATGTTTGAAAATATTATTTAATTATATAATGATTTTTGATTTGTAAAGGTAAAAAAATCATTAAAGTAGAAGATAAGATGACTCATGTTCAAAATAAAATCATCCAATAATAATTGGACAGGTTTTGGATATTGTTTTAATTTTTATAATCTCATTTATTTAAATCATTCTTAAATGAGGTAAACACTGCATCATTAATGTGTCATAAATAGTTTTATTTATGTTGATGTCTAAATATTTTTTAAAAATTACAATTTTGTAGGAAATAATTTTATCTTGCTAAATATTATTTATATTCAAAAAGATAATGTATATAACCCCTTGTAAAAATTATTTTACTAAAATATATATTTTTATGTCATTTTTGTCTTTACTTAAAATTAATTAATAAAAAGTGTCATTATTACTCTCAAGTGGCTCTACAGGGTCCCAAAATCCACCCAAGGACGACCATGGTCAGACCTGTATCAACCAATATGAATAAGACACTTTTTATGGAATAAAATATTATTATAAAAATATTTGTTTATCCTTATCCACCATATTTACACTTTAACCATGGAAAATTAAATATTAACTGAAATAAATATTCATAATGTCTAAAACAAAAAAATACCTATTAAAACAATTTTGGACCTCCTGATTACAAATATGGAATCCATTTTTCCAAATTCAAAACCCATAAGTGGTAGAAATTAATTTAAAATTAATTATTCTTGTCAAAATTGAAATCCTGTTTTTAAGAAATAATAAGTATAAAAAGATTGACACATGTTTATGGCCTATTTAAATGTTAAATTAAATCTAATGAACTATGTTATATTAAATTATAAAAATATCATTTATTGATTCATTAAATCTAATCAAATGTATAATTTAACACTATAAATTATTTTGATTTAAAAAATTGTTTCTAATTATAATTTAGTATTTTCTCTATTAAACAAAATATTAAAGTTCCCTAAAAAGTACCAAAAATGTTTCCAAACTAAAAATTTATTTTTCACTTATAAATTATTATTTATTTTCATTAAATTGAATGTATAAAATTTTCAAATATTGGTTTTAAATATTGTTCTCCGTTAAAAGGCAGTCAAATTGCATTTTTTTAAAAATACTTATTTTATCTGAGAAAATTGAATTTGTTCTTATATTATGTCGAGGAAACAAATAAAATGGATTCTAAAATTATATGGTTTATATAAAATTCAGAATTCAGTTAAACCTATTTATATCCGCTTTTTGAACAGCTAGTTTGGAAAGTCGTGGTGCACTCGAACTCGGTGTTGCGTGTAGCACAAGTTATTGGATTACATTGATGAGATAACATACTATCAAATCATGGGGTGTTACATCCTCCCATCCTTTAATAAATTTCTTCCTAAAAATTTGAAAATTTTCGTTGAAAATAAAAAGATAAAAATAGGAAAATACATTTGTGGAAACCCCACATCGGAAATTGGGTTTATGAAATGTAGTCTTAATAAGAAGGAAATAGAAATGAAAAAGTCACCACCAAATTATGATATCGATTTGGAGAACATTGGTTGAAATTAGAGGCACATAATTGGAAGAAATACATAAATATTTTTAGGTTGTGATGGAGATCATCAATCCCAAACAAGTGTAAATTTGATGGCCTTAAAACCATCAATCTATGATGATTTAGAATATCATCGGTTCGACCAAACATAAGGTATTACGAAAATGAATTTTTGGTTTTAAGATACCTTCTGTGAAGTTTAAGAATTAATATATTCATATAATAATTTTGAAAAATATAATTTACAAGTAGTGTTTCGTCCTTCAACTAATTCCTACCACATACTCATCATTCACATCAAGAGATAATAAAATTCAAAAATATTCTATTTATCCTTATCGTATAGGGTTCCAAAAATAATGAATTTATAATTCCTTTTCTAGAATATTTAAAAAACTACATAATAAAAACTAGGACGTCACGTAAGCCAGTCGTAGGTGATTACCCTTGTCATCCTTCAGTTGTGAGTTCAATTCTCATGGCCATACTGAACAGGACGAGTTGTTGCCCGACCTGCGGTTTTTCCTTTTTATGAAAATCCCAAAATAATCTTAAGAAATTATTTATCTTTAACAATAGTATCCATGTCAAACATAATATATTCCAACATTTATATTTATCCACAATACTTCTATCAAAACTCACAATCAAAAATTTATAAGGAAGGTCACATAATATACAAGTGAATACCTTAATCGTGTATTCTCTTAAATTGTGGTAATAAAATAAATTTCCAAAAAAAACTATATTTGAATTGTTATTCACTTTTTTGGTCCTTTTTTAAATCAAAGAATACTAGATATAATCCTAAAATCCAAAAATTTTGTAATCACCAACAATGATGGAAAAAACCTATTAATTAGTTCTAAGGTAGTCAATAATATCCAATATAATTTATCCAAATAAATCATCTCTTATTCCAAAATCAATACCACAGTATGAGGTCCATAATAAATTTTATCTTTCCTTAAACCATGTATTTTCCAAAAAATTTTAGCATGCTATTGATTCACTTTTCTTGGTACCACACAATCTATAACCCTTAATGAAATAGTATTGCAATAAAATCCTTATATACTTTATAATTATTATAACTAGTACATCGTTGATACAAAAACAAATAACATATTTCTTTAATATCAACATAATAACACTAGTTATTACTCTTCATCTATGGTAATATCATTACTTGATTATTATCCAAGAACATCATTTGTTGTATACTCTGATTATTGGGACATTAATTCATGTAGTGTCCCAACTCCTTGCAGACGAACCATTTTACATTTAAAACCATTTTAACCATTCAATCGCGTAAATGGTGTCCTTTTTCTCCACGATTATAACAAACTCCCATTCCCTTGATGAATTTTCCAAGGTGATTCTTTCCTAAGTTATCACTTGTGGGAAAATCCTTATTTCCCTTATTAACTTTATGCATCTTTCTCTCTACCATCCTTTTCTTCTCTGGCTTCCCTTCTAAGCTATTGGACTCAAAAAATTATTTACATATCTGATTAAAACATGATACTATTTCTTCATATAATGATAATATGTGGGAGACTATTTCCTTTTTACATGTTTGATTAGTACCATGAAATATATGATCATTATTTCACTTTTGATCATTAGTATTGTTGGAGTTATCATTCTATCTACTAGGCACCATTTCTAAATAATGGCATACACTAGATTAGTTTATGAGTCGAAATACATAATTCCAAACTTGTAAAACACTTATCATAAATTGAACGTTTTATGGATATAATCCATAATCATAAAAAAAATTATTTTTTGAGGAACTTTATACTCATAAATCATTCATAATGGTTTGTAACAAAAATGTGAATTATCCTAAGCATATCCCGTGAGAGTGTCGTAACCAAGAGTGCAGCAAGGCCCGTTTTTGTGTACCCGGATGCCCCGAGTCAAGCCTGAAACTTCTTGTCTAAGTTTTCACTCCTAGGTACATATGTTCTAGAGCCGCCTATACCTACTTTTATCCTAACAGGGATGTATTTCTTGGAAAATACTCAAAATATCTACATTACCAAAATTCTCAAAAATTATTCTATACTAATCCTCAAAGTCTGTCTTAGGGTATTGTGATCTAATCAAAGTTTATCTAAATCTTGCTTCCTAGGTCTGTACTAAACTTACTCTGATACCAACTGTAATGACCAAAATCCCGTTACCTAGAGCTTGTGCATTATTACATAACATTGGACTGATATAAGGAACCATGTCTCCAAAGTCTTATTAGTTTAGTAGCCTTGAAATTTGTAGATACATACATAAGTTTTACATTACATCATTAAATAAATAAAAACAACATTTGGAACCCCTTGAACACACTCATATCCTTGGCATATCCCCGCATGTTAATCATAATTTACTTCATCTCAGCCTAGAAAAAAAACATAAAAATGGGTGTGATCAGATTCATATTAAGGTTAAAAAAATATGACAAACATTCATAAATAAGATTAAATATTTAAGGCAACATATGAGAATAAAAAAAGCCTTTTAAAATTAAACTTCAGCATAATATAGAGAAGATAAATCAAATAATTCCATTTACTTATTCACATGGATATTCTACCAGTCGAATAATCACATGTAATATAAATAGCTAATTTCATAATGATAGAATGCATAATGTCAGACATCATAACCACATAGTCAAGGCTTCATGCCATGACTACAAATAAGATTTTGTCAAGGCCTTATGCCAATACACTAGTTTGTCTCATGAGACTTACCAATGAATCAAGGATATATAGCGGGCTATATCAGCCCCTTACTATGTCCAATTATTTCCTCATATGACAAGGACTAAACATTACATAGAAATTCGTATTGAGACTAGCATACGAAATGTTAATACATTAACCAATAATCATGAATGGTATAAAAATAACACATACATAGTTAAAAATATCCCAAAACCTTCAATAAATTATAAAATATTTTTATCATAACAAATCAACATCAATCAAGTATAAAATCCATTAAATGGTGTTGATATAGATGAAATCAAAACTATTTGAGAGAAATATCAATTTTGTATTTTGAAATCATTTAAAAGTAATTTAATTATAAAAGAAAACATTCATTTTAACAATATTCTTATACACTATTAAGTTAAGATTCAATGTTTTTATAAAGGAATAAAATAATTGCACCTTCCATGTACGTTAAAAAAACATTTTTACATTAATTTGTTGAAAAGGTCACAAAGTACCTTGTTTGGAAAATGACATAAAGATTCCATTTAAACAATTTTATAAAAAGTAAAACAAGGGTATAAATGATATTAAACCATAGTCTAGTAAATAGTAACAATGTTTTGAAATAAATTTTTAAGAAACATGGATGAGGATGATAAAGAGGTCCTATTGGACAATTAAGTAATAACAACCTCAGATAAGAAAGTGATTGGGAAATTAACGGTTACCATGTACTTTTACTTGGTAGAGGGTACGTTGACCTCTAGTATAATATTTAAATAATAGTTATTATGTTATAAAAGAACCACATACATAAATATGATATCATATATCATCTTATAAAATTACTTTGTTAATAATATTTTAGTAGTATCATTGTTTCAGGTGTTAACATATTTTTTTCCTTTATATGTGTTGTTATGTCAGTCATGTTTGTTATGGATAGGATTATTTTATTTATATACAAAATTATATAATGTTATTAAGTATTATTTTTAATAATCACATGAAAATTTATCTTTAATGGATATGATGGGTAATGAATCTCATCGCGTTCATGGAGACAGTAATCTGTACCTACGCACGAATGCCACTTCCATTTAATTTTTTTTAATTTTAAAAGGAATGAAAACCAAATTATACATAGTTATATTATTATTAGAGAATAATATAACATTTTTTATAATTTAAATATGTTCATTAACCCCATACGTTATATGTTCTGTGTTTGGTATGAACGATTCATATCACTTTGAGGGGGTGGTAGTCCGCACATACTCAAATGAAATTATCTTATATATACAACATGAAAAAATTAAAGGTATGATATAAAAGAAAATTATATTATATTATAGAAAAAATAAATATCATATATATCATATATAATTATATTTCCATCATATTGGCCACCATAAGAGGTGGTAGTTGAAGATTAAACTATCATCATTTCATGAGGCAGTAGTTTTCCATCCACAGAAACATTATGTTCTATACAACCTAGATAGAGATGTGTGTATGTGTATTTAAAATCCATATTATGACAACAACCTAGTATATTTAGGATATTATTGGTGTTATAAATGAAATGAATAAAGAGAGTTTAGGGGGTTGAATAAGTAAAATAAAATAAACGAACTTAAGAGGAGATGTTACATTTAAATAGGGTAACTCCATTTGGTTTGAAACAAAAGGCTTCCTTGAAGTTCCTTCTTCTTATGGTAAGGCTTCAAAGAGGAAGATATGGATGTAGAAAGCTTAATATGTCATAGTTTGGACAAGACAAGGGGATTGAGAGTTGTGAAAAATGGGTTAGAGGTGAGGAGTTTTTATAAGGGGGAGGGGCTCTTTAGGAATCTTTGAAAATATTATTTTATTATATAGTGATTTTCGGTTTCTAAATGTCCAAATTACATTAAAGTCAAATATATTATGACTATGGTTTGAAATGAAATCATCCAATATGAATTTGATAGGTTTTGAATATAGTTTTTATTTCTACAATCTCGTTTATTTAAATCATTCTTTAATGAGGTAAACACTGCATCATTATTATGCCATAAATAATTTTATTTATTTGATGTATAAAAAAAGATACCATGATTTAGGATATCTTTTTATATTTCAAATTAATATTTATAGTCGAAAATATAACTTATATAACCCATTGTAAATATTATTTTACTAAAACATGTATGTTTATTTAATTATTTTGTATTTACTTTAAATTAATTAATATAATGTGTCATTATCACTCTCAGGTGGCTCCATGGGGTCCCAAAACTGACTGAAGGACTACCATGGTCAGAAATATATCAACCAATAGGAATAGGACACATGTTTGGGTAATTTAATTTTATTATAATATTATTTTTTTACCATTATTTACCATATTTACCCTTTAACTTAGTAAATAAAATATTTACTTAAGCAAATATTCATAATGTATAAAAAAGTTACCTATTTACACAATTTAGACATCTTGATTCCAAATATTCAGTCCATTTTCCAAATTCAAAACACATAAGTGGTAGAAGTTAATTTAAAATTAATTCCTGTTGTCCAAACAAAAGCGTGTTTTTAAGAAATAATAACAATAAAGAATAGACACTTGTTTATGTCCAGTTTAAATGTGAAATTACATCCAATGACCTAAATTATATTAAATGATAAAAATATAATCTAATAATACTTTAAAAAAACTCAAATGTATAATTTAACACTATAAATTATTTTGATTAAAAATGTTGTTTTCTATTAAAATTTAGTATTTTACACTATTCATCGAAATATCAAAGTTATCAGAAAAATACCAAAAACTTATCCAGACAAATTTTTTATGTCCCAATTATAAATAATAATATAGTTTCATAAAATTTAATATATAAAAGTGTCAAATATTTTTTGTTAAAAATGTTCACCATTAAAAGGCGGTTAAATTAAGGTTTTTTTGAAAAATACTTCTTTTATTTGAAAAAAATTGAATTTCTTCTTATATTGTGTCTATAAAACAAATAATATGGATTATAAAATTATATGGAGTATATAAAATTTAAAATTAAATTAATTCTATTCATAACTGCTTTTTGAACGGCTATTTTGGTATGTCATGGTGCACTCGAACTCGGTGTTGCATGTGGGGCAAGATATTGAAATACTTTGAAGAGATAGCGTACTATGAAATCTTGGGGTGTAACATGAATTAACTATCAAATGTTTCCTTGTACCCATGGATGTAAAATACATATTGATTCACTTATGGGTTTCTCATCGGTTAAAAAATTATGGACATGAATAGTTGGTTACCAAATTCTATGGATATGATTCCCACATAAAAGTTAATCCTAGTCGCAGCTTTCATGTGGAATGGTATGTAGGTCTTGGGCGTAGGGGAAGAATAGTTGGGATGACACCCAACATTAATTTTTACCATGATCAATGATATTTCTAGGACCAGTATGATGAGAAACAGCAGTCTCCATGGAATTGAATCAATGATTTTGATAAAGAAGGAAGGGGCTTCAAAACATTAGAGAGGATCTCTCACACTATGGTTATAATTAATATAATTAATTTCATAAAGAAAATAATACACAGATTATTGGTATTTTCTTCATTTATGATGTTGATCATCTGGAATGACCCTTCCAAATTATCGTGTTGCGCTAGTAAGGATCCAAACAATAATCCCTATAGCGGTGATCCACGCATGCAATGATGGCTTCCGATCGACATCAATCATTCTTTGGGTGCTAGCACATAAAAGTGAGTGTGTTGTGTTGTACGTTCTTGATCACTTGTTCTTAGGCCCTGATGAACGTCTCACATTCTTGAGAGGTGTTGGAAGATGATTCACGAGAGAAATTTTTCAACTCAACAATTATTAATTCACAAACTGTGTGGTTCAGTACATGGCACAATAGGCGTTTGTGTCTATTTAATGACCTGAGGCTTCAGTTAAAATATTTAATTATGTAGAAATAATTAAATACATTCATAACCTTAGAGAAAACCTGTTCTATTAATAATAATACTAAGTCATTATTTATGGTATTCCAATTTGTAAAAAATAGAATTATAAATAAAATTCTGCATCAGAAAATAATAGTAGTGTTATATTAATTTTTGAAAACTATATAAATAATTACTTAACATATTTAAAATAAATTTATTACTATAAGATTGGCCTTAGTATGCTCGAACATTACTTCCATTTATTAATCACCAAAATAAATAAATGAAAAAATTATTCTCTTAAATAAATATTTTATTTACAAACTAGTAAATAAATATTTAATAAATTTTCAATAAAATAAATAAATAAATTTTCCCAATAATTCGATGAATGAATATTTATTTAATTTAGGCATTCATTTTAACATGAATAAAAGTATTCCACTATATTGGGAATAAAATTTATAAATTAAATTTAAATAGAATTTAACCGAGACCAACAGAAGCACTTAGTGTGTGACCCTCTATGTTTTTTTCTCATTGGCATTAGGTGGGCGTGCATAAAGTCAAAGAGTACTATCTTGAAACAGATCAAGGAACCAAAGAGATAGAATGTAAAATTGAAACAACAACATAAAAATACTAACACTCACTATGTAATATAATCCCTTTTTCGCAATATCTCATCAAGAAGGTTTAAAGATTGTGTCATAAACTTTTAGGCTTGATACGTCGTTCTTTGACTACCAGAAATAATCTCATCATTACACAATGACCATGGAATTTTTTTCAACGGTTATATTTCAATCAAGGGGAATAGATATCAACATTCATAAGTAGAAGTGACAAATCATTCTTTTACTTATCCATTAATAACATGGCACTCGTGACGCACCTAATATACCCTACTTCCTGCTAACTTTATACATGTCCGTTTTTTCAGTAAATCAGAGTGTATGAGTCGAGACATGTATTAATGATAATCAGAAAGACTAAGTATCATTACAACTACTCGATGATAGAAATATTAAATTGCACCAAAACAGGTAGAATTCCTACTGGCATGTCTATTCTCATAATCTCTTATCTTGGATACTACAAAGTGAGAACTTCATGAGAGGAATTCTCATCTTCTTACGAGTACTCGCACCTGATTATTTGTATGCACAATGTCCCATCATAGTATGCCATCCTACCATAGAACTATATTTAAGAATGTTGTTAGAAAATTTCAAGGTTCTCATCATATCAGGGATCCACAATGACATTATCAATAAAACAAATACTCGAGGACATTATTACATCATAGTAATGTAGAACAATTAACAATAAGTAATAAGATGTTTTGTATTTAAATACATTAAATATCCAGGCAATCAGAGTACCACCATTTTTTTTCAAAGACACCACCTCTTACAATCATTAACTTGGACTAGAGACAACTGCCTATGAATTTCAGTCAACTAGACCTCAAATGATGATCATGTTTCTGCTTTGTCAAGGATTTAGTCAAGGGATCTTCCACATAGTCTTCTATGTAAATATTTCTCACTAAAACATCACCTCTCCTAGAATAATAACTTAAGATATGATACTTCCATAGTATGTCCTTTGCCCGATGATGTGACCATGGATATTTTGCGGGAGCCACTACTATATTATTATAACATTACAGTGTGATGGTATATTTAGTACTAGGTATCAAATCCATCTCCTATACGACGTTTCACATCAAAACTTCTTCTTTAGCTACCTCAAAAGCTATGATATACTTGGACTCTGCTGTTGAATCTTTGACCACACTATTCTTTGAGCTCTTCACAATCACTTCACCTCCAATCAATCTGAAGATTTTTCTATTTTGCGACTTCTTTTCATCTTGATCAGTCTGGAAACTAGCATCTGAAAATCCTCGGAAGATTAGTTACTCATATACACCATAAACCGGGAACATATCCTCAGTACACCTCAGATACTTTAGGATAGTCTTGACTTCCATCCAATGGCGGTAACCTATGTCCTCTTGATATCTACCTTCCACACTCAATGGGTAGTTTACATCCAACCTAGTATATATCATGTCTTACATGAGTGACCCAATCACTAAAGTGTATAGATTCCTTTCCATTATCTTTCATTCATCATGACTCAGAGGATACATTTTCATGTAATGACTAATTCGATGTGATGCTTGCAATAATTCCCTCTTGGACTGTTCCATGCTAAATCTCTTCGATATATTATCAATGTATGTACATCAACTTATGCACAAAAATATCTTGGATCTATCTTGATGGATCTTGATCCCAAGAATATATTTTGCCTCTCTGAAGTACTTCATGGGAAAGCATTGATTAAACCATCCCTTAACAGAATATAAGACTGGAATTTCCTTTCCAATAAGTAATATGTCATCAAAATATACTATTAATAAAATGATTTCACTCTCACTAAACTTTTTGTAGGCACAAGGCTCATATTCATTCTTTCTAAAACCAAATTTCATTATGGATTCATGAAAATTAATGTTCCATGATAGGGATGGTTACATTAATCTATAAATGGATTTCTACAACTTGCATACCTTATTCGAATATTTTGGAGACATAAACCCCTCAGTATGTGTCATATATACATCATCCTAAATGATCCCATTATGGAAGGCTGTTTTGAAATCCGTTTTCCAAATCTCATAGTCATGGTAAGAGGCAATGTCCAATAGAATTATAATGGATTTCAACATTGAAACTGGTGAAAGGGTATCATTGTAGTCAATTCCTTGACGTTGTTTGAAACCTTTTGCAACCAGTCATTCCTTATAGGTATTGAATTGTCCATCCATGTCTAGTTTCTTCTTGAATACCCATTTTCAACCAACATTTTTTACATAAACTGTAGGATCTACCAAAATTTAGACATGTTTTTGATACGTAGAAACCATATATAATTCATGGTTTCTATCCACTTGGTAATATTTGTGCCACATACTTCTTCCTTGTAGGTTTTAGTATCATTATTATCAACTATCAATGAGTCACAATTCCCAATAACAAGAAAATAGAATCATTCTAGTTCTCTATCCTTTCTTTTACTCATAATTATTTTTTGGGTCTCTAAAATAGTTCTTTCTTCCATGGGCTTTTTGGTATATGCTCACGTACCAACTCTTGTGCACCTTGAGCCTCAACTTCATCGAATTATATCTCTCTCCCACTATCTCTTTTGGATATGTTCTCCCTATTAATAAATATGGTGTGTGTTTCCAATAAAATATTTTTTTCTGAGGGGTTGTATGGATCCCCTTATTTCCTTGGGGTATCCAATAAAGGTACACTTTGTGCCTTAGGGTGCAATTTTGTTACCTGAATAAGACTTAACAAACAAATCTCTTCCCCATTCATTTAAATTCAATAACATGGATTTATTTCCACTCATGAACTTGTATGGAATATCATTTATCAATTTAGTGGGTACTTGTTTGGGTATGTACATCTCTTTTTGTAATTAATATCCCTAAAATGATAATAGAATACTCATATGAATAATCATTGATCTCAACATCTCCAACATTGTGAGTTTCATCCTTTTTCTTACACCATTCCACTGGGTGAGTAAGGAGAAGTGGGTTGGGATATGATCCCATACTCCCATAAGTAATCAGTAAAGTCTTGATTAATAAATTCTACACCTTGATATGAGTGGAGTTTCTTAATATTCATTCCAAGATGGTTCTGAACATCATTATTGTATACATTGAACTTATCAAAAGAATCTTACATATACCTCATTAAGTAAATATATCCATATCAACTAAAATCATAAGTAAAATTTATGAAGTATGAGTACCCTCCCCTTGCTTCTACTGGAAATGGTCCACACACATTAGTATGAACCAATTTAATAAGTTCTTTATCCTTACTAACTTCTGCACTAAATGGGGCTCTGGAAATTTTTCCTTGTAAACATGCATGACATATGCGAAGTGGTTTTAGATCAAAATTATATAAATATCCATCTTGAAGTAACATTGTCAATTGTTTCTCATTTACATGGCCTAGCTGATGTTTCCAATGATGGGTGTGGTATGTGTCTTGTGAATTATCTTTGTTATCGATTTCCATTACTGGGTTCATGTAATCCAACATGTAAACATCATTGTACAATTTTTCCCTACAAAAAAAATATATCTTTTCATAAGAAGCATCATTCATTTCCAAACATGAAAAAAAATCCAACAGTATCTAATCTGGATATAGAAATAATGTTTTTTGTAACAGAAAACACATAATAACAACCCATTAACACTAAGATCCCTTAGATGGAAACTTGAGGTGGTAGTCCTTGATAGCTATTGCATCAAGTCTGGCTCTGTTGGCTACTCGCATATTTATCTCCCCTCAGTCAATATTCTAGGATCTACTTGGTTCATGTATTTTAGAAACATATGTTATCACCAAAAGCTGTATCTAATACCCAATTTTTAGAAACAAATTGATTTCATTCGACAACATATGCACCTGAGGCTTCCCCTTGATCCTTAGGTTGGGTGTGGATCTTCTTCTAGTGTCCTTTCATTCCACATTTCAAAAAAACAGCCTCATGTTCCATTGCCTCCCCATTGATCGTACTTTTCTTAGAATTCATTTAAGTACCATTGGGATTAAAGCTATTCACCATCCCTTTCCACTTATTCACCATAAGGAAAGAAGGATTTTTCTCGCTTCATGTGTTTTCCACAAGGGTAATGAGGATAAGAAGATAATATAGAGACATTTAAATGTTGTTCATGGTAAAATTGACAAAAAAATTTGATAATCTCTATGGGAGTGATGTGAGAATAAGATCAGTGCCAAGTTCTTCAGTGTGATTAACACCAATAACCTCCAGGCACTCAATGTATTCACTGTTCTTTAGTACCTGATGCCTAGTTGGGGAACCGTTTGCAAGATTACTCTGAAAGAGTTCATTGAGATCTCAAAACATTACTATCGTTCTCTTTATTGGAAAAGAACACAGAGGTTCTCGAGCATGCTATAAGCATCCATGTTTTCATGAGACATCAAGAGCTCACAAGACATTGATGATAGAATCAAACATTGAACTTTGATCATGCAATTCATATGTTTCTCATAGACCAATAAATACTCATCCATTACCTCTTTGGTATGTGGATCAGGCAATTCTAAATCTATTACGTAATACTTCCGTTCTTAGCGTAGGTTAACCTGGAGGTGTCTAAACCACTGTTGGAAGGTATTTCCGGTGACAATGTTGCCTTTATCTAGAATTAATCGTAGGTATAGTGTGGATGATGAGATTTTAATTTTCATTCTACTATTAAAAGAGCATATCATTCGTACTTTCTTGATTTTTTGGAGAAATAATAAATTAATTTTTTTATGTATCCCTCTATTTTATCAATACCCAATGACCCTCACCATTGACCTTGGAATATCTAATGGTCATGATATACTAGTTACAAGGATCTATATTCCCCTTCTCATAACCACAACATGTGTTGGTAATGCTAATTGAATGTATTTAAGTTGGAATGTCTTTTCCAACTGTGGGCTTATAGCTCCTTGATCTATTGAGTGGTCTCCCAATAGGGGTTGGTCAAACACATGGGATTCTTGAGTTTTATCTGTAATCAAGTAATGGAAGGCTTGGTCTGACATAATATATTATTTGATGGATTTTTATCTCTTATGATTTAATTTCCTATAAACATTATCACATGCTTATTAATATAAAGTGAAACATAATTATGTGATTAACCATGTCTTGATAATATTTAAGCATAAGCCAGGTTTATTTTTGTTTCATCTTTTACGATTTCATAATAAATTAATTACATGATTGTGACAACACATCCATAACAATAAAACATAAAACAAACAGATATAAAATAATTCTTATGTTCCAGAGATTTTCTAATAGTTATTTTATATAGGAGTTGATTAACTAACACTGACCTAGAAGAGAAACACCATGAACCTCTTCAGTTTTGTTTTACATCATTCAACATTTCCACCTCTGTATCCCCTAGGATTGGTTTTCTTTAGGATCCATCTTGAACCACCTCCGCTAGCATGGGAGTTCCCTCCATTACATATGCTTTAAAACTCACACATAGGTGAGGGGTAAAGGGGGGTTTACATTACAGAAACCATGGGTACGAATGGCCAAAATATTAATGAGGATAGATTGATTACCTGCCAATAGTTAATTTAATAAATTGATTAAAAGGAAACCAATCACATACAAAGTTCTTGGTCTAGATCATGATCACCCATATAATGCAACAAGTTACACATTTAATAAAACTAGATTTCAATTGTTAAATCATTCTTATTAAGATAAATTTCACTCAAATCAATTAGTTATTAACTCTAATTAATCAATCCTTTTATCATAATCATATTATGATTATCCTTGACTTTCTCATCCATCATAATTTTAAAAGAATATGTTCATTGAAAATTTTTGTTGTACATAACATGTACCTTGGAGGCAACCTAGTGAAATCATGTTTATAACTACCTAATAAGTAGAAATTTAAATTAAATAGATATTAATTTCAACACATATACATAAAACACCTTTCACATGTTGTACCTAAACTTTACACTTGCACCATGGTACACGTATCAAGGGTTTGTATAATATAATAATAAATTTTAATAAATCGTCTTAATTTGGATGACTAAACAGTGTGTAGTTCCAACTATGTGTAATATACTTTCATTCAGCATCCATCCAATTGAAACACCCAAGGATACGATGGGCGAATTTACATTAGAAATATTCAAAGTATATAGTGTGTTCAATGGACCATACACTGTGCAGTACATGTGTTACACAGTATCCAGCCGGTGAAGCCATGCACATGGTAAATGATCCAAACCTATCCTGAAGGGACTACACACCGTGTCCAATGGGCCACAAGGAATATAATCATAAACTGTGTGCCACCTATTCATGGTCAACACACAAAGTGTTTTAGACATTGACAAACTCCAATGGAATGTCTTCGTTTCGCGGACTAATCCCGATGCATTGAACCTTGATACATGGTGGGTGAATCCAACTACACACTATTTATTCTAGTGTTGTACAGCTAGGATCTATTGGTGCCTCTAGATGATATCCTCTATTTTATTTTAATCAAAATTAAAAGAGAAGATTTAATCTTTAAGGTGAAAGAGAAAAAAATAGGGAGAATTGATCTTGAAATTCATATTACAAGAACGACTAACCGTGAATTGACAAACTAAATTATTAAACCATAAATCATCAACTATTTACTTAAAAATAATAAACTATGGTGTAACCCCTCTGATACCACATGTAGGTTCTGAGTGCAGTGGAAGCGCGGTTGGGCCGACACCTAAATTTAATTTTTACCATGATCTATGATTATTATATGATCAATATGACGACGAACCCCAACATCCATAGAATAGAATAAAATATTTATATAAAGGAAGAGCCCCAAAACCTTTAGAGGGGATCTTTAATATCATGTTTATAATTAATTTTTTTAATTTCATAATGTAAATAATATCTAGATAATTTGGTATTTTCTTTATTTATGATGTTGATCATCCATAATGCCCCTTCTGGATTATCTTGATGCTCTTTCAATGATGAAAACTAAAATCCCTCTAGTGGTGATCAATATATCCTCTGATGGCCTCTAATCGGCTCCACTCATTCTCAGGGTGCTAGAACAACTAAGTGATGGCTTGTGTCAGTCATCCTTGATCTCATGTTCCTTATCCATGAATAATGTCTCTCGTTCTTAAGAGGGGGGAAGAGGATTTAAGGGAGAAATTGTTTAGGGCAACAATTCTCAATTCACCTGGTGTGTTGTTCGGTACATGGAACAATATATGTATGTGATTATTTTTTGACATGGGGATTCAGTTACAACATTTAATTATGTAATAGAAATTAAATACACTCATAACCATATAGAAAACCCATGATATTAAAAATAATACCTCATCATTATTTATGGTGTGTCAACCTGCACCAAACATAATTAGAAATAATATTCCTCATCAAATAATAATATCAGCATTATTTTAAATTGTGCCAACTAGTTAAATAATTATTTATCTTCTTGCATCTAACTATTTTATTATGCAACCGAACATTGTCCACTCGAACTCTACTTCCATTTATTGAACACCTAAATAAATAAATAAATAAATTATTCTCTTAAATAAGTATTATATTTATAAACTATTAAGTAAATATTTATTAAATGTTAAATAAAATAAATTAATATATTTTACCTACAATCCGATGAAAAAATATTTCTTTAATTTTGCAAATAATTTTAACATGGATAAAATTATTCCACAATCTTGAGAATAATATTTATTAATTATATTAAAATATAATTTAATTGAGGCACCAAAAACAAATAGTGTGTGACCCTTGTGGATTGTTTCTCATTGGCAATAAGCTGACATGCCTAATGTCCAAGATTACTATCACAAAATGTGTCAAGGAACCTAAGTGAGAGATCATAAAGTTACAAAAATAATAACCACATATTAATGCTCACTTTGTAATATAATTCATTTTTTAAAATATATCTTCGAGAAGGTTTGATGGTACAGTCATCAACTATTATGCTTGATACGTCGTTCGTTGACTACCTAGAATAAACTCATCATTTCACTATGGCCATTGAATTTCACGTGATGGTTCTATTTTAATCAAAGGGCCAAAATATAAAATTCTATAAATGGAAAGGAAAAAACCCTACCTTGACAAAACCATTAATAACATGCCACTCATGATGCACCCAGCGTACCGTACTTCCCACCAACTATCTACTTGATAGTTTTCGTTAGTAAATCAATGTGCGTGATTTGTGACACATATTAATGATAATATTAAAATCTAAGGATAATTACACATACTCACAAATAGAAATATCCAATGATTCTAAAACATTCTTAATTCCAACTGGTGGGTCTATTCTCATAATCTCTTATCTTGGAGATTACAAAGTAAGAACTTAATGAGAGGAATTCTCATCTTCTTAAGTGTTCTCGCACCTGATAGTCTGCATGATATGAGTCCCATCATAGTATTTCATCTAACTATAGAACTATATTTAAGAATATTATTATATAATTTCATGATTTTCATCATAGCAGGGATCTTCCATGACCTTATCAATGCCACAAATACTCTTGGACATTATTACATCATAGTCATGCAGAAAAATGAACAATATGTAATAATATTTTTAATATTTAAATACATTAAATGTCCATTTAATCAAAGTACAAATAATTGGTTCTAGTAAAAAAACTCTTCCTAGAATTAGTGGATATAGGGAATAATTCATCTTTTCTTCCATTTTAGGGACATATAAATTAGCTGGGATGGTAAGATCATTGACACAGAAAATGACATACATAGCTATTTTCTTGGTACTGGAAGTTCTTAAATTGGATAAATAGATAACAATACCCATGGGAAAAAATGTATACATACTAATTTTTTAGAATATGGATTTGGGATTGACATTTATCTAGGATCCTAGGTCAATTAGTGCATCATAATAGTTGTAACTCTCTATTTGGAATGGAATAGTAAATGCCTCTAGGTCTTGGTAATTCATATTAAAATAATTCTGGGTTCATAGAGTTCCAAAGGTCCTATGTTATCTATTATGGTTGGGAAATTACATTATAAAATTTTTGTAAGTAGGGATTTATTTTATCGCATCAAATTGGGGAATGTTGACCTAAACATGTATAAAAAGGCCAAGAATTTCAGAACCAGGCTCAAAGAGATTCTTAAGATTATTGAGATCAATGGGAAAATGAATTGGGTTCTTTATTGGAATGGAATGAGGTGTGGGAGAGGATTCGTGTTCATTTTCTAGTTTACATTTATTTTCTTATTATTTCTGAAAATTTATTGGTATGATAGAGGATTCATTAAATGTTGCATTAGTTTTCATTCCAAAAAAATGTACCATTGAACTTATATTTCTCTAGGGGTTGGGAAATGGTTGAGATGTGTGTTGGGAATTATTGGTTTTTTTTCATTGAAATAGGTGGGATGCAAGTTGATTAATTGTTTTTCATTGTTTTTAAGGTTAAAATGATTGAAGTATTATAGATCTTCCACAACACTTTCCCTCAGTTTCTTGGAAGAAGATGCTTTTCCCAAATTGGTATTACCTTAATTTTGGTTCATGTGAAAGATATTTTATTGGGTTGGTAATTGAGAAGGCTCACTAGGATAGTGGAATCTATGAAGAGAATGAAAATGATATATACTTTTATTTTGAGGAAAAAAGGATATGTTTTTTGTGGTTACCACTATCTTGATCATATTTGAATTGGATTGTATTTTGATGAGGGAATTATGGGGTATGCTATACGGGATTCCCATACCTCAAGTATATGATATTAGTAGAAGATAAGGTATCATAATGGGGATAGTTGGGGTTTCTAAAGAACAGAATTGATAATTAAGGGTTGGTTTCCTACAAAGTATAAGTTTCACTAATATCAATTAGTCCAGATGAATGGAATGGATTATAATGAAGATGTGTAGATATGTTTATTTGATGATTATTGGAACTGTAGATTCAACAGTTCCTGATAGGTTCAGGTAACATAGATTGTGTAGAAATAAAGTTGGGGATTTGGTAGCCACCAATAGTTTTCTAAAAAGATCTTTAAGTTCACTCGTCCACATGGTCACCTTTTTAGGAAATCTGGATGGATTCTCTTGGACCTTTTTAACATGATAATGTTCTCAATTATGGATTTGATGTGAGTTTATAGCCATGTTTCTTATAATATATCATGCAGCTATAATAATTTTTTCAACAAGATCACCACCACTTATGGCATGAAAAATGTACTCTCTATAGAAAATAACCCCTCATTAATGTGTTTGATCATTAGCTGGACAATGATTTTTGGTGTGGGAGGGTTGAAAATGATTTTTGAACCTATCCCAACACTCGTTGAATGATACATTGGGAAATTGAAAAATAAAACTTATATTATTTTAGATAGAAGAAGTTATTAGAATCGAGGAAGAATTTATCATTGAAGAGTAACTTCATTTCAATCTATGTGGTTATGGAACCACGTGTGAGGTATTACATCCATGACATTTTGGATTTAGCTAAGGAGAAATTGAATTCTCAAAGTTTGATTAGTTCTTTAAAACCCCATAATACTTCATGGTAGGGCACACCTATCAGAACTCATTGAGCTGTAGATGTCGATCCTTAACTAATATTTCATGACAATTAATTACAAAATTAATCAACCCCAATTTGGGTTTGAAATTAGCCACTATATTTGCATATTGAGTTCCAAGGTATTGTTAATTCATATAAGAGGGAATAATTACTTTTAGGGTTTGTTCCCTATGATTGTGTGTATCCTATTATATTATATGGGAAATTAATGGTTCTTTTTTAATTGAGTATACTTAATGTTACTCATATATCGGTGATGAGTTTTCTCGATTTCTGGGTTTAAAAATATTATGGATTGTTTTGGAGGATACAGTGCATTAAGATATATTTGGAATGTATGAGGGTGGAGGGTATTTATTTTTTTCTATTTATTATTTTAATGGGAAGTCATGTTTCCCTTTGTGATTTTTTTATTTTTAATTTTTTGGGAATGTAGGGTTTCCTTGTTGTTTCTTATCAGAATTATTTTTTTACAACTATTAAAATCTATGAATTACTACTTCAACCCTCAAAGGAAATGATTCCACCTAAATCGTGATTTTTTTCTAAATGACTATTAAATGGTCTAGTGCTCTACAAATGTATTTAGTTGAACTCAGGTTGAACTGTTGACAATGTTACTATTTCTAGTGTTGATTTTTTTATATTTACTTTTCTTCATAATATGGGTATCTTTAGAGCATAATTAAATTTATTTATGTATGATTTTTTATTGAAAAACATCATAAATATTGGGGTGATTTAATTATTGGGTATTTAATATTATAATATCCTTTAAAGTTTATTTATATTCCATTAAATTTACACCCACTACACAAGATTATTTTCAATAGAATTCCTATGTGTTGAGCATTAAATCCAAGCCCTTACATAACTAGGGTTCTAATATCTAAAAATATTGGTTCATGGTAGTGTTTTGATGTTTATAATAATCTATATAATCAAAACATTAAACAAAAAATTTCTTTTATCTATGAAATTTTAAATTTAACACATATAATTTTAACATAAAAAATATTCAATGAGATAAATATATCAATCACTTAACATCCCCAAATTATTACTCATCCTAATGGATTATTTACTAATCCATTGATATTGTTATTAATATGGTTTATGATTCTTATAATGATAAGTTTGAAATATAAAAAAATGGGAAAAGATAAGAGTAGTGCATAGAACACACAAATGAAATGTGAAGTGAAGTAAAATTCACTCATTTGATTCGTTAATAAAAAAATAAGGGAATGGTTTTCAACATGATTTCATAAAATTAAGATCATGAATATTATACAAAAAATGGTGGGTGGGGATAAGAGATAATTAAAAATAACTATATATTGATGAAAAATTACAAAAAAACCACTTATGATAAAAAAAATGAAGAAGAATGAAAATGTAAATAAAAATAAAGCATAAATAAAAAGTCAATCGAGTAGAAAAATTAGTTTGAAATATCCATCCAAAACATTGTAATGTAATTCTTCATGAAAAATATATCTCTTAATAAATTATATTCCAACTGAAAGAAAAGATAAAAGGGCGATGTATTTATTTCCCAAGGTGTGAGACTGTTTGAATTTAGAATATTCTATTCATTTTTACATATCATTATGACCATATATACAACCTAATATCAAGATATATTCTTCTAAAAAGTTTTTTATGATGCTTTTTCAGTTCACCCTCCATTTTTTTCATCCATTTGACTTTTGGAGCCAAAGTTTTTGATATTTTACTAAATATTGTAATGTTTTCAATTTGTTTCAAGAATATTTCAAAGGCCAAAATTTGAATCGGTTTTTGTATAGAAATATTCCCTAAAATCCAAAGAATTTATTATAAAATGTTTATATCCTAAATTGTTTCTTTCATACCAAAAAAATCCATCTCAATTGGTATATTAGGTTAGGAGAAAATTCTTGAAAGGTGGGATGTTTTTAACTCCCAAACATAATGGCGGCCTGGAATTTTCTGGAACAATTGGGATCATTTTTGATTGATATTGTTTCTGTAATTTTTATACAAGTTGTAATGTGTTTTACCCAGAATTATTGTGTAGAATTAATTCATTTTTACATATATATTATTCATAGAAATTATATCACCATGGATTGTCCAGTTGTCATCAAACATTTGGTGGGCCTTCTTGTCTAATCCATATGACCCTTTATATTTCTGAATTATCCCCAAATCCAGTTAAATGATATGTACAAAAACTGAATAAGTATGGTGATATTTTAAATTAAAATAATAAACTGAATCGAATCTAGATTAAATCAAAGAAATCACAAAAATTATATTTATTATTAAAACAAGGGTATTTCACACAATTTATGCACTTTTACTTGAAATCTATAAAAGGAAGTAGAAAAATATTATGAATAAATTAATAACATCAGATACCAAAATAATTTTTTTAGAGGAGGTTATTTATGTTATGTGTGGATATAGATTATGGTATAGATAATCCTAGAGGGTCGACACCTGGTAATAATGAGATTTTATATGGATAAAATTATAAGAAATATATATATATATTAAGTGGTCTTGTTTCGTGAATGACTATATGGAGATGTAAAAGTGATATCCCTATAAGTGTTAATGTTATAAAAATCAAATATGCTTCAGAGGTAGTTGGAGTATTTTTCTTATTATTACTTTTTGAGAGAGTATAAATTTATAAAAATGTATATAATTAATGATCCACATTAAAAAATATCAACTACAGGTGGTGGTAGAATAAATAAAAGAATTATATCAAATGAGTATCCTCTCAATGGTACATCAAAAAGTTTCTAAAATATATGTCTAAATTTTTTTAACTTTTAATATTATATTCTCCATGAGAGATTCATTTAATGATGGAAAGAGATAAATTTTTTGGGGAAAGATCATTCTAGAAAATTTATATATTTTGGGGAAGGATTTGATATTGACTCATCATGATCACTACCATTGGTATATATATATAATCTTTTTGGTTATAATACATGGTTGATAAGTGGTCATGTTTGCTTTTTGAATCTCATAGAATTTCGTTCATCGTAGATTGAACAATAAGTAATGTAGTGTGGAAAAAAAATTGATTTGTGGTTAAAACAGATATCATTCAATTTTTTTCAAGATGTCTCAAATTTTAGAGGGTGAATGTAATTCATTAGAGATCAATGTTTATTTAAAAAAATACTCCATTACTAAACTTCATTGATTTAATTATAGAATTAAAAATTATTAATGATTTATAATCCAAACAAAGTTAAAAAAATATGTAATATTTTTTTTTCATTTCATGAATTTATCTCTTTTATTATATATTAGAGAGACTCAGAAGGTAGATGATTCTTGAATGTATTATATATAATATATAAAAAAGACATATTTTATTTATTAAAATATTATATCTAAAAAATATATGAGATTAACTTTTATTTTATTGTCTGAATTACAGATTTCATTGAATAAATGGGTAAAGATAGGTTTTACATTTCATCTACTTATTGGAGGACAATTTGAACATACAACGTAGATTATAGATGAAGTTATAAGTCTATGTGTTTGTTTTTTTGGAATTTCTTGGGAGTATCATTAGTCATTGGATGAATAATATTTAATTAAAAGATACACAAAATATTTTAACATTGGATCCTTAAATGCATTGTATAGGGGACCATGTTGATAATATTAATTGTATATAATGGTCAGAAAATTACCCATTATTGGGATTATCTTGGTGTATAATACCCTTGATCAATTTAATTTTACAATTATGTGTTCAGCTATAGAATAGAGAGGGAGAAATTGAATGTGGATTTGGGTTGTATTCATTAAGGATTTTGCATTTATTGTTTTTTATTTCTTTTAATTTCACCTTAATTGGGAAATCTTAGTTTTTGAATGAAAATAATATTAGTATTATTTATTTGGGTCTCTTATAGATAATTAAATGGATTTAAATTTTTTTATTATCGGTTTTTATCATCATGGTATAGTGGGATGTATCATATATTTTATATGTTTCCATTTTTAAAATATGATACATTCTAGTCTAATGGGTCTCTTTTTGATTATGTATAATATGAAGTAGATGAATGTTTTATTAATAGAATAGTATATATTCTCAATCAGAGATAGATTAACATGTAGGTAGTTACTATAAAAATTATAAGGGTTTTTTTAAAGTATGGGTGTGTTGTGGAGGAAACAAGGTTATGTATTGGGTACATTTTGAATTTTTTATATGGAGTATTTTATTTATATTACATGTTTTTCATTGAGATTTAAATTTATGGAAAATGGATATGATTAATTTATATTTTTTAAAAAAATATTGAGTTTTATAGGTAGCACCAATGACCATAGAGAGTTCATGTGTGCTCACTAAACATTATGTGGGTTAATACATAAATAATGTTTCCTCTATAAAACACTAGATGAATAATGGAGATCTATAAAGAATCCATTAGTTTCCATTTATATATACATAATCTTATTATATCACACTACACCAATTTAATGGAGCTTATTTTTGAAAATTAAACACCATAAATTCTTTTACAAATTTATATTTTCCCTTAATTTTTTTCAGATAATGCTTTTGTGGATATCCATTTTATTTGTTTGATGTCTTACTTCATTTACCACCAGAATTATCTTTTCTAGATGGATTTTAAATCCATTGAGTACTCTGGATTAATTGAGATAGGTAATTGAAGGAAATATGTTTTTATTTTTTATTTTTCCCATTTACTTTCTAGTATAACTAAATATTATTTTCAACCTAAAATTAATATTATTTTCTTATATTTGGTGATTATTGTGGAAATAGAAATCATTTTATTATATTAGATGATTAGTATAGATCATTTATCTAATATCAAATAATTGATTAGTTCAAATAAATTGTGTATTTTTTATTTTAATATTTTTTTGGATGATTTTAAACAAAAAATATCCAAGCATAATTTTAAATGAATAAAATAAAAATAAAAATAATTAGAAAAATTTTTATGATAAAAAATGAATTTTTTATGTTGATATTTTTTAAATATTTGACATTAATTGAAATATAGTGATTTTGTTCTTTTTATTATATGACATGAGATATTTTATTAATTCTATAATTAATGAATATGTTGATATATAGTGGAATTCATAGTTGGGATTAATTATTTGATGATATTTGGATTTATATTTAAGATTTGGGATCATTTCATTAATATCGTAATGTTATTTAGATTTTAAATGAAATAATGTAAAATGTACATGTTTTTTTAATTATAGTCAATATTATATTGTGAAAATATTGATGATAATTTTTACAAAGGGTTGTTGGGTTTTATTTTGGTTTTTAAATGATTTGATAAAAAAGGAAAATATTTTGGGTGTATTAAAATAATGTTTTCATTAATATATAATGAATTGTTTACATATTTTTCTAAAACAATTAATAGTTAAAAATTTTAAAAAATTTATTTCGTGGTTTTTGGATTCTATATGACAATTAAATTTTTTGGAAAATATTGTTTGGTATAAAAAAATTTTTATCTGTGTTTTTTAATTTTTTGGTATGATAATTAATGTCCCATGTCATTAGTGTTTAAAAATTATGCATGAAGGTCCATGAAATTTAATATAAATTTAATTATTCCATTTGTTTTTTCTGATTTGATTTCTGAAACGAGTTTTGCTATGATGAAAGATAATCCATGTACATTACTGGACATGTGATTGGAAATTTGGTAACTTAAGTTATGTGTTGCGAAATAATATGATATAATTTTTAATAACATTATTTGTGTAAAATATTTTATATCCCCAAAAATAAGTTAAAATTATTAAACATGGTGTCTAGGTGGATTAAAAAGCACTTAATTACTTTGACGTTCATTGTTTAAATTATTTTTAAAAAATAAATTCATTATAGAATATTACATGGTAAAAATATGAACATATTTTAATAGATGATGTACTTGAGATAACTTCTAGAATCCTATATAATTATTTGAAAAACTTTGTATGTGGAAACAACATATATGTATTAATTTCACTTTTTATGTTATTGTAAAAGGAAATGAAACTATGTGGATAATTTATGAAGGATAATGGTGTTTAGAAAAAGTTTTATAATAGATAATAGCATTATGATGTGTGGTTGTTTTCAATACTTCATTTTCATTATTTCACTTTTATTTTCCCTTAGGGCATATACTATAATCATGATTCTCCCCATAAATTAATTTGTAGACGTTTTTGGTATTTTGGGATTATTTGGGATATTATTTGATGGTGTTTGGTTCAATTTTATACATTGTATTTGTTACTAAATTTATTATTATCTTTTATCTCATTATATGTTCTAATATAGGGTAAAATATTTCTCATTTTCATTTTTTACCATCGGAGACAAAGACTATATTTTGATCATTTGGAAGAGTACTTGATACCTTTACACAATCCTTATCATTGGAACTATCACACTAAAGATACATGTTACAATATGAGAACTTGATGAGGAATTATTTTACATGAGTTGAATTCTTGATAATCAGTGATGGAAAATTCTTCCTCACATAACATCAGGTAATTTCTCACTAGAATAATACAGAAGGAAAAAAGAGAAACTATGGGATCAATAATGAAAAAATGATAAATAAATTCAATAATACACTACAACATATATAGTATTTTGAGGTAGTTTTTTAGTGGCAGTTTACAAAAGCGGTGCTATGTTTTTTAAAAATAATTTAGTGGTGATTTATTAAAAATTCCCGCAAAACTTATTTTTCAATGCTGACACTTCTACCCCCCACCCCTGCATGACCTGCCATCCCCCCTCAACCCATATGAGTCTCTCACTGGTGACTCGTGAATCCCTACGCCTCCCCTCACCGCGCCTCGCCACCTCACCGCCTCACCACACCTCAATGTGTATCGCTGCCCATCACTGTCGACCCCCTGAAGCCCTAGCTTGCCTCAATAGTATTGGTCTTGACCCATGGTGCCGCTCGGCATTTCTCTCCACCCCTCAGTAAAAAACTTCTTCTTATTATTCCATCCTATTGTTATAATATTATCACATAGAGGCCATACACACACACATCCACATGATAATTTCATCAGTTTGAAGTATAATATTATAAACCCTCCACACCATCAAATTGAACATTGAGACAATATCCTTGCACCATTGCAGTTCACCCCAAACATCTAGTTCATTGGATAATTTTTTTTAATTATGTTCTTTAATTATATTCTCTATTTTATGAAAGTAGTTATAAAACATTTTTTTTAAATCAATTAATAAATAGTTTTTTTTAAAGAACATTCATTTTTTTTAAAAGCCAAAAGAATATTATTATTTTCACAACATTGTAAACCCATTTTTTTATATAATTTTTTAGACTTTGGTGAATCTCAAAATATTTTTTTGATATAATAAAAAATCCATGTAACTTTATCACATTATATTTAAAATTATTTTTTATAATTCCGTTTATTTTATTGTGAGTTTTTACATATCATTGAAGGATTGATTTTACATATTTTTAAAACATTTCTATATTAAATTCAGTTAGGAAAAACCTTCATCATGTTTTTAATGAGTACATTTTATATCCTTATATAATAGGTGATTGGATAATTATTAAAAGGGGGAGAGTGAATTTTTAGTGGAAGATGAATAAGAGTTAGATTTTACATCATGACTAATGTCTATTTTAGTCATGAGACACTAGGAACTTTTTCCATTGATTCCCTTTATAAGAGGGCTTAATTATTCACGCACTATGTTGAATAATTGAAGGTTTCCTTGATTTTTTTATTCTCCCCCATGTTATTTTTATTAGTCTTATAGAATTATAACATTATGTGTTCCTTTTTTCATTGGAATAACATCACTTGTTATTCTCTACCATGATCCAACTCATATTAACAATTTTATGATTTCATTATTTTGAATAATGTGTTTATATTCATGGAATGATGAGCCATTTCATCATAAATATAGGTTTCATCATTAATTTCATTAAAATAAAACATTATTTTATTATTCTATTTTTTGGATTATTTTATTATCATTAAACTTCATTGTGATCTCATAGGTCATAATATATTCATATAAATCCTCAAATGACATGTTTTTATTTAATTTTCCTCTTGGAATATTATATATTTCAGGTTTATATTTCTTTTTAAACCCCAAATTATTTTGATCACTTGATATTATATAGTATGAGTATAATTAATGTACATTCAACTGTTTCATATGTCAGTAATGTATATAAAGGGTTAGTTTTAATGAATTATTTGAAATGGGATTTCAAAGAGGATAAAAGTGAACTAGAATTCTTATTATTTTAATAATTCTCATTTGTAACTTTCAAAATTAAATAATTATAATGTATTTAATACCATCAAAAATTCCCCCTTCTCTTTAGATGTTTTTTATGACATGGATGATATTTGGGTTTTTTTATTGAATGTTTGTTACATGTGATGTTAGATTTATATTATGTTGTAGCATTAATCATGTCACTTGTTTGATTACTCGTCTCCTATTATTTCTAGCATGGGTACACTAGGCACTGATAGAGAGGTCTAAAGGGGGAGGGGACTTTAGGGGACAGGGGGAGGGGTGTGGGCTATCCAAGGAGCGGTGCGGGCTGTTCAGCGGGTCACAGCCGGTTGTCCATGTGGGGTAGGCGGTGTGGGTTGTCTAGGGGGGTGGGGTGGGTTGGGATATCTAGGTGGGGAGTGGTGTGGGCTATCCAGGGGGTGGGGTGTGCTTTACACGTGGGGGAGGGGGTGTGCGTGGTCCAGGTGGGGGTGGGATGGGTGTCCCGGTGGGGGTGGGCTATCTAGTGGGGGGTTGTCCAGGTGGCGGTGGGGATGGGGGTATCTTGGTGGGGGGCTGTCAAGGTGGGGGTGGGTTTTATAGGGGTGTAGGGGGGCTGCAGTTGTGTGGGGGTGGGGGTGTGGGCTATCCAAGTAGGGGTGTATGTTTTCTAGGGGGATGGGGGTGGGCTGTTTAGGTGGGGGAGTGGGTGTGGGATATCCAGGGTGTTAGCTATCCAGAGGGTGGGTGTAGGCTATCCAGGTGGGGGAGGGGTGTGGGCTGTCCAGGGGGGTGGGGTGGGTTTTCCATGTGGGGGATGGGGGTGTGGTTGTCCAGGGAGGGGGACGCCTATCTAGGTTGGGGTGGGGGATGTCCATGTGGGGGTGGGATTTCTAGGGGCGTAGGGGGGATACACGGGTGTGGGGGAGGGGGTGTGGGCTCTGGGCTGTATAGGGAGGGGGTGGGTTGTCCAGGGGTGGGGGTGGGCTATCCAGGTGGGGGAGGAGTGTAGGATTTTCAAGGGGTCGGATGTCCAAGGTGGTGGGGTGGGCTGTCCAAGAGGGGGAGGGGCGTGGGATGTCCATGGAGGAGGGGGGTGTCCAGGTGGGGCGTCTTGGAATTAGATCTCACCTAGCCTCTCAATGCATCAATAATCCACATACCTATCTCATAATTTTGATGTGTGTTTTCAATTAGGTGTGTTGTGATTTATATGTATGATATTAATGGTTTACACCATCAGTCTTTTGTGTTATCTATAATAGTTTTGAATTCATGCTACAATTGGAGAGAGATTGGCTATACGAGTCACATAGTATATTTTATCGGGGAAAGGGGAAATCATCTTCATGGATAATTCTAATTTAAAAATTGGTCCAAGCACTTAGGATATCATTATATTATTTTATTGATATTATTAATTTTCATGCTTTGGTTTTCTAGTGTCTAGGTTCATTATTTACCTTATGTATTTATATAGGAAAACCTTATTTAACATATTTATTTAATTTTTCAACTTATATATATGAATCAATTTATCTATTTCTTAATCGTTATGTGTTTTTATTTTTTCAAATTTTTGTAGGCACATTGTGATATACATGGATAATAGCCGGATCACATTAGTGAGGTCCACACCTCAATATGTTGAGGGTTTAAACAAAATTAGGTTTTTTAATTCCCAATCGATACATTGAAGGGAGAACATGATATCAATGTCCTAAATGTAAATTTAGAATATGGTTGAAGAGATATAAAGTTTATAAACATTTAATATTAAAGCAATTACCTGGTAAATTTTTATGTTGGATATGGAACGGAGAATCAAATGTTACATAATGGTTGAAAACTGATAAAATCCATAGAATGAGCTCCCATTTTCATCGAAAATGGAATATTAAATGAAGAACCTTATAAATGATGCATTCATCAATGAAAGACACCACCATAAACATCAATAAATATCAAAACAACTAGATGAGGGTGCTATATATAGAAACGTGATAAGTGATGTTTTAGAGACTTTAGGACAATCAGATCAAGATTGTAACAGATCAGTGGATCCTCCTCTTGATTATGTTGGTAATAATTTAAGATAAAAAATCAATGAGGAAAATAAATTTAATGATTCAGTTGACGGCGTAAATTAAGAGTTGTATAATGGATATCTCAAATATTCAAAACATTTTTTTCTACTAATGTTGTACCATTTCAAATGTCTATATGGAATTTTAAATAAGGCAATGTCCATGATATCAAAAAAATTTCATGATTCATTTCTTAAAGAAAACATCCCCGAGTATTTTTATGATATTAAAAAAGTTTTTAACAGGCATGAATTGAATTATAAAAAACTACATGCATGTACCAATGATTGTATGCTTTATTGGAAAGAGTATTCAAGAAGATAGAATTGCAAAAAAAGTGTTCTTCTAGAAGGTAGTCAATGATGGATTTTGGATATCTGAATCAACATACTACTGTGAATAAGAAGAAAAGGAACACATCAGAAAAGTTTTTGTGTTCATTTCCTTTAAAACCTTTATTAGAAAGATTATTCATGTCATAGATAACCATTGAACACATGAAGTGGCATTCTGTAGATATTAACAATGATGGGTTAATGGGACATCCATGACATTAAAAATCATTGAAGAAATTCGATTCATTACATCCAGATTTCTCAGCTGATCCTAAGAATGTTCGATTTGTATTGGCTGTCAACGTATTCAACCCATTTGGGTCTTTGAGTACTAGTTATAGCATATGTCCAGTTGTTTTGATCCCTTAAAATATTCCTTTATTGATGTGTATGCATTAAACATCTTTTATCATTTTGTTTATTATTCCTAGAAAACAAATTTTTTGAAATGATATTGATGTATACATATACCCTTTAATTGAATAATTACAGGAGTTATGGACTAATAGTATTAAGATATTCGATGATTATTCTAAAATAATGTTAAAAATGAATGTTTCTTTAATATGGACCATTAGTGAGTTCCTTGGATTTGGGAATTTATCTAGTTAGAACACTAACACGGTTTTGTGTTTTTCCTATTCGTAACTTTGATTTTGAGCCCAAATGGATTCCTCACTGTAGAAAATGGTGCTTCTTGTGGTATCCATGATTTCTTGAAGCATCTCATAGATTTAAAATGAACATATCAAAATTTAATGGTTTCATTTATCATAGACGACCTTCAAAGTTGTTCCCTAGTCCAGAAGTATTAACATAATTTGTAAATGTTGAAACATAATTTGGAAAGGTTTATCATTTGAATGACAGCAGAAAACATTTTCGAAATGCATCATCAACTGAAATTAGAATGCAAAAATGGAAGAAAAAAAGTATATTATTCAAACTTTTGTTATATGAATTTATTTTTTATGGTATAATCATGATGTGATACATATTGAGAAGAATTTTTGAGACAATTTGATCTTCAAATTGCATTATGTGCATGGAATGTCAATGGATCATCTCAATGCTCAGAAATACTAACAATTAATGAACATAAAATTTGATCTCTTTCCAGATGAGAATAAAAAGTATGGTCTAGAAATTTTTTCCATGAAATATAAGGATAAAGATACATTCCACTGAATTTGAAATCATTTGAATGTTTCAAGTGGGTATTCAAGAAAAATATTGAGGTTTGTTGAATTAAATAATAGTAAGTTACATGGATTGAAAAGACGTGATTCACATATTTTGTAACAGTAGTAACTACCATTGGCATTATGTACATTATTACCAGAAAAAGTTAATGTTGTTGTTCTCTAATTCTGCACATTTTTCAGACAACTATGTGAGAAATCTCTAAATCTATTTGAGCTTGACAAAATTTAGGAGAATATTGTGTTGACACTTTGTTCAATGGATATAATATTCCCTTTGTCGTTTTTACTGCAATAATGCATTTAACTGTGCATTTTGTAGAAGAAGCTAAATTTAGAGGCCTCGTTCATTATCGATGGATGTATCTTAAAGAGAGGTACTTTATTTATATGTTTTTTGGTTAAGTAAAAAAAAATCACTTAATTAAATGGTTAATTATGTTTGATTATTTTATTTCGTAAATATCTTGGGCATTTGAAATCCTAAGTGAGAAATAAATCTCATCTAGAAGGATCTATTGCTGAAGGCTATTTTGCATAAGAGTGTTTTGCCTTTTGTTCTAGATAAATGTGTGATATTGAGATATAATTTAATCAAGTTGGACGTGTTGAAGAACATCAACTGAATCTAAAATATATTTGAAATCAAAAATATTTATTATTATTAGCCGATCAGTTGGGAGGACCTCAAATGTTACACTTACAGAAATGGAAATATTATGGGCACATAGATATGTTCTGCTAAATAGTCTAATTGTACATCCATTTATTGAATAGTTAATTATATAAAAAATATTAATGAGAGGTCAAACACAAAATGAGAATGATATAACAAAAGCTGTTAATAAAGAGCTTGTGTAATGGTTCGCACGACATGTAAGTTCATAAATATTGCAATAAATACGAAAATTAGTTTGAAACATATATTTTTTAATTCTAAGAAAGTATATTTCTTTTTTTATATCTTTAATACTGATACATTATATATTTGTTAGAAGATTTTAGGTTTCATGCTTGATGTCATCTAAAACAAGTTAGAAAGTACAATGCTTACGATGTTAATGAGATTAGATTTTATACAGTCGATCAAGAATAGGGTTTGAAAACACATAATAATGATATCTTTACATTATTTGAAGTGGGATAAAATGGAATGATGTTAGATATTATTGAATTAATCTACCATGAGAATTTTTTAGTTGTTTTATTCAAATACAATTAGGTTTATTTTATTAGTGGTTTTAAAAGAGATTCCATGCAATTTACTTCTATGAACTTCTCTCGCTTGATGGATGTTGGTGATCATGAACCTAATGATCCATATATATTATCATCACAATCAAAAATGGTATATAATGTGAATGATGATGTGGATGAAGGGTGGAGTGTAGTTTCTCACATAAAACACAGATATTTGTAAGATATGGGTGATGATGTGAAATATTTGACCTTTGACATTGAATCTCATCAACAACAAGAATCGTAATTATTTTTCCATAATGATATTGATAATATTAGTCTACCAAGGATGAATGATGTGGATTAAGTAATGGATTTGGAAACCGAAATGACGGAAGGATAAAATGATTTTATGTACAGTTATTCATTCATGTAGCAACCACTTATTTCATTTTTGCAATCATTCTTGATCATTCTTATATATTTTTTGTTTGTTAGTACTGTTCATTTCATATCAGTTTTAATTTTTTTTATTTATATAATTTTAGAAATATATGTTGTGAACATATTTTTATATGATTAAATCACTTGAATGCCAAAGAGGAAGTGATATATTGTTTCATCGACCACTGCGACAGATGTCGATCAATCTTTCTCCCTCCCTAAGGCATCTGAGTCTCCATCCACTTTCCCCCATGCACCATCTTCTCCCTGCACCATCTCTCACCCCTTTGTGAGTGTTCCTTCAGCATCTCATTTGTTGCCTCCCACTTCAATAGCCTCAGTAGTGGGAGAGCAGAGTGCCACTAATTTTTCATCATGGGGACACTGGAGGGTGAATGTTATAGGTAAAAATTTCAATATGAATAAATTTATTACAATTTTTTATACTAACTATTTGTTCATTAAGGATGGAAACAATGAAAGTGTGGAGAAAAATATAAAATGTTCATATGTGTGGAATTTGACCGGAGAGAATATGGTTGTCCCATTTGATTCATATGGGGTCCCTACAGATGATTCCAGATGATTACATGGCCAAATTCTGGGCCAGCTGGCTGCAGAGCCCGGTGGTATTACATAAACTAGTGGTGAGAAGGTAAATAACAAATCTTTAAAATCATTTAGTCTGAAAATATTTATTTGGTTTTATGATTAAATATAAATATACAACAATATTTAATTTTCAATATAATTTTCTTATAGGTGGTAACAGGAAGTAGAGATGCAGGTGGAGAGGGTGACGAGATGTGTTCATCATCAAACCATGATTAGTGGTACTGTTGATATGTTGGAAAAATATTCTAATAGTCAGTTTGTATATGTATCATGTGTGAAACATAGTTTGCACCAAACATTTTCATGACCTAATATTTTTCTTGATTTATCATGTTTCCTTTTATGTATTTTATTGAATTATGATGTTTTGTTTTATGCATTGATTTCTCAATTGTGGTATGCACCATATATGACTTGATTTATTAAGTGTGGTATGCACCAAACATCTGTTGAACACTTGAGTGTCATGGTCACATTAAGGTAGAGGGACCTTCCACTTTATTAATAGTATAATTTACAAATATCTGCTGATGACTTGAATGTATTATAATACCATAATTTGAATCTCCCCAAAAGAAGCATCTGGTGGCCAAAAACTATAATAAAATCATGAAGCATGTCCTATATGGTTTCGATCATCCTTCCTAATTTCTAATCAATATGAGTATAAAATGTTATATACAACTTCAACTATCAACTCATAGAATTCTATTATAGTTACCGAAAAATTGAGGTAAAACAGGCAGGCCCAAGGTGAACATCCCACTTCAACTATCAACTCTGACACTACCAGAATTTAAATGAACTATAGGTGCCAAAGTACCCAACAAATATCTCTCCCATGAGGTTGTGTACTGATCATTTCTATGCGTGGACAACAAATACAAACTAAAATAAGGATTATATTATTTCATCATGTGAGTTAAAAGATGATGATGCCAAAAGTAACTAATTTATCACACTACATAATAACATATCCTAATCAATATCTAAAAGCATCACATATCACTACATGTCCAATGTTAGGCCCAATAAGGCTTAGTATAATAGCTGACAGCAACCATTTCTTCAACACTGTTGAAACTTCCTCACTGTCGAAACTTCCTCACACTAGTCTGTACGGTCAAACCTAAATCCATTCATGGTAACTGTGGTCTTTGGAAATTTTATGTGATATATCTCCAAAATTATTCCTCTTTAATTTACATATAATCCATTAAAACATAAACTATCGATTACAATATTTTGTTATTAAAAATACACAAATACATCAATATACTGGAGATCAACTGTTATCCCTGATTGTGAAACCACTACATCCAAAAGTGACACTTAATGTACATATAATAAATTATATGTAACCAAATCATACCAAATCTATTATTCAAGTATCTATCATGTTATTTTTATGATAATTATGGTCTTATGGTATTCTTTTGTATGTGGGGTGTATGTACTTGTGAAATTGGAATGTTTTTTCATTTCGGGGCATTAGTACTAGGGCTATATAATCATCACCTTTTTTTGTAAATCCGGATTTAGCAGTGGATAAAACCACCATTAATATTTAAGTATTTTTCTATATGTGGTGGTAAAAAATGATGTTGTGGAAAATAACTTAGAAGTGGTTTCAATCGACACTGAACATTTTTCATATTCCTTTATTATTTCACAGCAGTTATCATTATTTAAGGGGTGGTTCTCGTGGAGATAATGATGTCCTCTAGTGGCGGTTCTCACCGATGCTCAATAGAATTCATATTCATTTGTTATATCACGGTAGTTATCATGGTTTTAGGGGAACTTTTTCCATCTCAAATTTTTTTTAGCAGTTGTTTTAACCACTTCTAAAAACTAAATACATTTCTGACAGGAAAACCGCTGCTAAAACCCAGATTACTGCCTCGAAATATTCCAACTGAGACGTTTTCCATAAACTACCACTAAATCAAGTACACTTCCGCATATTGAATGCTAACACATGATTTAGTAGTGGCTTTTAAAACTTCATCATAAGCATTTGGCGACACTTTAAACCACTATGATATGTAAAAAATTCCACAAAATGGTCATTTTCATGTAGTGATAGTTTCCACATCCTTATGATATCCATATTCGGGATATAAATTTAAAAAAACATTATTGATGCAAGGATTCATGATTCATAAAATATTCATGAAACATAACCCTTTCTCCACAATCTTCCAATTATTTTTCATTTCTAAAAATGGTTGTGGGGGTTTGTATGGTGGTGGAATTTACTCTGTATCTATCTTGAATTAATAATTTCACTTATACAATATATTTTTCTCCTCCATTATCACTTTTTATTCCTAATTCTAATATCGTATCCTTCTTTTATTAGAACATTTATCAATGGTTTATCCACCTCTATTGGTGATTTATATACCGACCAAATCATTATGTTCATAAATATTACTCCACAATATATGAATTTTAATTATAAATCATTATGGTACATGGCAAAAATCCTTAAAGTTTCAGTGTCTTTGGAATCCTAAAAACAAAAACAACTCATACATAAAAGATCTACATCATCCCCATTATATTATTTAAAACTATCATCATGCATACTCATATCATAATTAAAACCATTCCTCTCATCCTAGCAATAAAGAAAGATGAGAAAGTGTGATATTAGATTATTAGTAGTGGTAAAAAAGTTAGATATAAATAAATTATCATATATATGGTTATCATGAGAGTAAGGGTATGAGAGAATGAAATTAACATTTCAAATATATTCCCCACAATTCATATATTCATAATTCATTTATAAAATCATGGAAATTCATCAGATAGGAATCATAAAGGAATCAAAGAACATGATGCTTGGGATAATAAAATTGACATAAGATCATGTCATAAAAGTATGTAATAAAGAGTATCAGAATCAAAATATCATAAATATTATGTATAGGTTAAATACTAAAATATTAATGACATGTTTGGGTTGGTATAACTGTCTAGATATATACATTGTTATTGGGAGAACCGCTATTTCTCTATCTTTTATACTTGGGATAACCTATCATGTACCCTGTTTGGGGCTTCTGATAACTCCATGTGTTCTATATTTTGGCCATGACATTACTTCATGTGTACCATTTGAGCTCATAAATCATCAATAGTTACCCATTGTATTGGGGGGAAATAATGGACCCATCAATCACATAATCACAATCCTTGAAAAAAAATTCCCCAATATCCTAAAAACTTTTATCATTATATCAATGTTTAAAAAGTGGAAAAGAAATTTTTTTCATAATTTTGCATTATCAAAATCATAAACCATATTGAGAAATATTAATGATAGAAACATTTGATCATAATCCCATTAATGTATTGAAACATAAAATAATGTAGATATAGATGATAATACCCTTAAAACATCACTGGAACATTTATTATGGAAAATATCCTTTTCATTTTGAAATCACATGTTTTAAATCTAAAAATATTAAAAATATTAAGGAATACCTTTTGTTGAAAAAGATACATTTAATTCTATATATGGGTAATCAATGAAAAGAAAAGTCATGAAGGTGGGAAAATCTATACATACGACCTACATTAAAAACGAAATTCCATTATCATTTTCTCTAAAAGGACAAAAATACCAAATTTTAGAAATAGAGGAGAAGATTACTTTCTAACATATTTATAAAAAGTAAAACATGTATAATAATGAAATTAATTAATATTTATATAATAATATTATTATTATTGAAAACATTTTAAAGAAAATATACACATGGATGAAAAATATTCTAATTCAAAAAAGAAAAAATAAAGTCAGTTCCCCTTCGAAATATTTCTTTTGTATCTTCAGTACATAAAGAGTAGGAAAATAAATAAAATAGATAATTTATAAAATAAAAAATGGAGAAAAAAACAATAATATTTGGGAGAGATAGATCATATATGGGATTCTCAGACCCACACAACCGGATTCGAATCCATAAATAAGTACTTTATATACTAAATTTTATACCATCTTGGAAAGCATAGATATAAACTTCATTAATTAAAAAATAAATAAAAATATCAATAATATTATATACCAAGGATAATTTTAAATTTATATCAATAGATAATTAGGATAATCCAATAACAAACAAAGTACATATAGTTTGCATCAGTCATTAATTTCCTTCATTATATATGAAACTATATAATCCCCAATGAGACTTCAATATCTCCCACCAATTCTTTCACACATTTTATTATTTCAAACATTTAATGTCTATTAACTTTTGTCAAAACATTTGGAATGTAATCATAAGAATGGAAAGACATCAAATTCAACATTATGTAAAATATAAAACTAAGGAAATCATGGAATTTCACAGGAAAAAATATTAGGGAAGGAATAATTAAATAACATGAATCCATAATCAAAATTGAAATGAGATAATTCTATATCCATTATAACTAATGAAAGCATGGATATTGGTATATTAAAATCTTACTAATGGAGTTATTAATGAAGAACATCAAAAAGAGGCCTCTAGGCATGGTGCCAAGACACAGTCTCTTCATTGGAATAATTATACACCAAAACCCAAACTTTTGTTTCATTATACATTTCAAATAATCAAGTGGAAATGTAATGAAACTACCCACATAAAAAAAATTATTTCTAATTCATTTAATGTTATATTCAATAGTTTGTTTCATTCCAATAATTTTGTAAATTATGGATGAATAAATACAAATATATCCATGTAATAAATAGTAAAAAATATTAATATATAGTCAAAAGGTATTATCATCGAATATTTATCCAGAATTTCGATTCTTTCCCCCATGCCAATATATGGATAACATGATAAAAATAGATATTGTGAAAGGTAGTGGATGATCAAACAATATATAGTCAAATTTCTAATAATCATTCATATCAGAATAAAAATATTTGATGTACTAGTACAATTCCCCATGTTAATAAAAGAGATAGCATTGCCATAACACATATGGAGATAAAAGGTGGTTGGTAATACAATACAATGAAAACATTACTATAATAATCAATATTGGATAAAAGTGAAAAATGAAAATGAATATCTCTATAGAATATTGTACTCTCTAAGCTAAAAAATCAAATATAAATTATTTAAAATGTGAATTTGACACTGTATAGATCAATGAGTCCACAACAAAGCCAATACTAGAATAACTTGACGAGAAACAATCTAGAGAAAGAAGGTGTATGGTTTCAAAAGAACATAACCCAATGAGTGAGTAATACATTTCAAATGTATTATATTTTATGAATGTATATACTTAGATAAAAATTGATAATACCACATAATAAAATAAATGTGGATAATTTTCCTAATATATACTTTTATGATAATGATCATCACTCAATGAATAAAAATTTGAGTTTCCAAAAATCCTTATTGCTAGGGAAACAACTGAATCAATTTCCACTTGAATTAGGGGATATGATTTTTCAATTCAATCCAACTAAATAAATAGTTTTAGAAAAGTAAATATCCATGGGAATTATATACATCATAAAAAAGGAAATATTTTTTTCAAAATGTGTTGTCTCTCATTAAATCAGATTTGAGACCAGGAAAACCCTTGCTGCTTGACTAACACTTTATTAAAGAAACATTAAATGAGTGGTCATTTTATTGAACATAAAATACCAAGATTAAAATATAATCACTGATATTATAACTCAAATAGGTAGTATGCACAGCACATAAATAAAATTTGGTGCATTATAGTGATCATGTATCAAACAGAGGAATTTGGGATGAAAACCCTTAACACATATCCATAATTTCGTGAAACATAATTTCACCTAATGTATAAAAACATAGTAATCATTATAACATAATTCATAAAATTTCTCATATTTATTTTAAATTATAATCTTAATAAGTATCCATTCTCTATATTAATTTTATATATTTTGAATATTTGATTTGTCAAATCATTAAGCATATGAACTAGTTTCATAAAATTCTTATTGGTATATATCATTTTTCAAACATATATAACTATTATATCATATATGGTACTAGAAAAAAGATACAAGATATTTTTCAAAAGATGTAATTTAATTTCGTGTTAATATAGATTATGAACCGGGATGTTGAAATAATTGACTGAAAGTTATCATTTTTATTTATTTTGAATATGGCATAGTACAAGGGATATCAAGAAACAAAGAACAATGCTCTAAAGTAATGCATGCATGTCACATCATTAAAAAAACATCATCCCCTCACTAGGGAAAGAACCCATGTTAAAGAATAAGTACATACTTTGATTTCAAGGTTCAATAGGCACCAAAAAATCTACCACCATGTTACCCTCATGCCATGTGTGAGAGACCTTAATATGATTACCTGTGAAGATTTTTCATTTCCGAATGATATATTCAATATTCTAGGTAAAGATTCCTTTTCCTAGAATTGATTTATAATGAACCATGGAGTATGTCTCCTCTATCATTAGAACTATATGCCATTGATTTCATATCTCTAGACCCCCAATCCTATCATGAGCCTCCACATATAAGACATCACATCTTGCCTAAGAGGCCACGAATGTAGCATGTAGTATCCCCACCAGGTTTCTAACAACACCTCCCCTGCACATCTATCCCATGAGTAGAGACCCATTTATATTGTTATTGATCCCTTGTGTGGGAGACCTCCAACGTACCAAGAATCCATACTCCATTATACCATCCTAGTTTTCAACTAAGATGCTTCGGATAATAGATCTTACAGATTCCACAGAATGACAATCGGGGCTCAATCGGACCAGAATCAAAACAGTGTTTTTCATTTTAATGATTATAGTGACATGTGATCCTCTTATGTTATTGTGAAGAATAAAATTTCTATACTTCTAGATAACACAACATCCCATGACGAGGATGACTGTCCTGGCTTTTGTCTTGGCCCAATGCGTACCAGCTCCTCTAAACCAGGAACTGATGAACATTTCTTACACCCCACCAGACATGTCTCAGTCGAGGAAAGCTTTGAAATCCTTCCATACACCTCTAGTCCATTCACTATCATAGAATATGTGCCCCACTGTTTCATGGTTGGAGGACCGACATCACCTTCACCAAGTTGCCATGTTCACTCTCATGCATTGCACGTTCTCATTAGAGGGTAGGTATTTATTCCTCACATAACATAAAAAGAAATTAAATTTTGAGGGAAGCTCTTTGTACCACATAGTCACCCCCTTGTCGATATTAATTCGACAAGTACCTTATCACAAATGTGACGTATTTGATTGAGAATACACCCAACATAGAGCCCGTGAAAATGAGCCTAGCATGATCATTACTAGGAACTATTCTATTGAAAAGGGAATGTTGGCTCCAATCCACAATGGCCAAAATAAATCTAGGATGGCCACATGCCTCCTTAAAAGACAGTTATAGGGTGTAGAAACTCGAAAACCACATCCTATCTACCCCAAAATCATACAGCCAAAAATTGATGCTCACTCTACCCACAACCCACCAAGAGTAATGTTGTAGGGTCTCCATGTACTGATGAATCAGGCTCTATATCTAAGATTGTTGAGTTCTATGACCACTAACATTCTATCCATAACTCTTTTTCATTATCCTGACCCAAATTGATCGACCCTCCCGAGGCTCCCACATATTCTTGGGATGAATCCCTTGTATGGTTGAGGAGACACTCTATATATTAATGCCTTATTCAAAGAGAGGTCTAGCAAGACATTTCCATGATGCCCACTGATTTATTCCTTCCTTCTCTCATCCCATATGAAGGACACCATTATCCTCTCTATATTGATAATCAGAATCTTGGGAACCTTAAATAAGGAATCAATATGAATGGTAATTGAAATAATAACTTTGTTCACTAGAGTAATACAACCTTCAAAAGATAAGAATATGTTTTTCATATTGTAGATACGCCCCGTGATTTTTCATTTAACCTTATCAATAATATGAATCCTATTGGAATAAGGAATAATCTGTGATTCGATATAGTCTATGGGAAATGATCCTCTTTTCATACACAAGCTTACCCCCACACCCCTCTCCCTCCTTTCTCAGATCTTCCTGGATGTATAAAAAAGACTCTTCTCTTTGTTCACCACCTTCCCAATCAACTAGTAGTATTCCCCTAGAATCCCATTTTACCCCTGCATTGAATGTCAACTTCCATTGATAAAATCAATTGTTTCATCAATGGACATCAAGTGCGATATATCCCTTATGGCATTCTAGTTATGATAGGGGAGTATTTTACTCGTGTTGAGGCTTTGGTTTGTATAGAAGCTAAGAGAATTTTGAGTGATTAAGAAAAGAGTGGGGGAAATGGTCCCCTTTCTAGTGACAACTAAAAACTATGAATATCCAAAACATCTTACACAGAAATAAGGTTAAAATTCATGTCGGTCTGAATCAACTAAAAATAAGGTCACTAGTCCATTTGGAGAAACCCATGTAAGAAAGGACCCTAAGGACAAAACCACATTCCACCCAATCATAGGCCTTACTCATGTCTAATTTAATAACCAAATTCACCCTGAAAGAATTGTTTTTATGCCACTTACCAAATCTGTGAATAATCCTGTTACACCCTAAATTGACAACCTTTTAATGAAAGTATACTATTCATAAGTCGTCCATGTGTTCAAGTGAGCAGCCATTATTTTGTTGAGGATACTGTATAGACACTTATATGGTATATTACACATACTTTTGGGTGGATACAGATCAATGTACTGTGGGTGACACACCGTAGTAATAAGAACTCTCATGGTTTCATAAGAAATATTCAGAAAATCTCAACCCTATAAGAAATCTTGGAAAGGACTCACAAGATCCCCTTTAATAATGTCGCAAGACACCTTATAGAAAGATCACGGGAATCCATCGGGCCATGGTTCACTATTTGGGTTCAACATCCATATCGCATCATTAACATCATCTTCATCTAGATTCCTCCTCAATCCCTCATTAAATTCCACAGAAACACTTCATGGAATACCCAAAAAACTCAGCATCACCTCTTGGATACCCCCAACCGTACTATGATAGGGATCCGCCGGAAAATATTTGAGAGCTTCATTAACCATGGACCCTACCTCAATGCAATAAGTGGAATAGATTCCATATTCCCTTCATATTTTGGCCCACTGAAAGAAACAATTATATCTAATGAATGTGTGAAAAATTACAGAGTTCTGATCCCCCTCAAGAATCCATCGGACTCTAGATTCTTCGCTATCTAGTTGTTCCTGTCTTAGGGGACTATCAGTGAGCCGACCATTTTTTACTTTTGTGTTAATTAAACGAAATCTCATCCCAATCCTATTCCATGAAAGAATCCATTCATTCTACCTCATTGTTGATCTCAATCAAGTCCGAGCCCCAAGCCGGATTATTATTTCTCCAATTGAAAAGGTGATTCTTGAGTCATCTAAACTTATTGTGTAAAGTAAACCATCGGTCCCCCTAGTAATGATTATTCCAAGATTATATGACCATCTGGAAAAATCATGGTGCCTCTAGCCATGTTTGGAAAAATAAACCAGATCCTCCCTCGACGACCCTATACTCATTGAGATGTGAAGTAGTGAATGGTTCGAAATACACCGAACCTAGTGAGTGGCTTTGAAATCCATGAACATAGAAATTGAAGCCTCATTCATCAAACACTGATAAAGCTTACAACATGTATGTCTCCATCCATGAATTTTATTGCACCAGGTGAAGCTATTTCCATCATATCCTACATCTAGAAGTCTGTTCTTGTCTATGAATGAAATGATTTCTTGATAGGAATTCCTAGGAAAATTGCCTCGCCCATTCTTGATGTTATGGAATGATATAATGTTGAAATTTCCCTCAACAATCCAGGGGTGTCTTCTAGATTACTATCCTCGAGATCACTCCATAATGTCTCTTAGTCCTGGGAATTACACTTGGCATAAATGATGGAAAAATAAACACTTGACCCCAAATGAAAACTCAGTGATCAGAGAATGGTCTGATACACTAAGAAGATCAACAGTAATGTTATCCTTCCAAAATATCCATATTTTGGAGTTAAGTGTGTCCCCATGCATAAAATCACAATAATTTATCCTTAGAACATACTCTTTAATATTTTTAGAGGCCTGTTTTGGTTCCATAATAGCCACCATAGAAACATAGTTCATATTTAATTCATTGATGATGAAGTCAAAGTTCACCCTGGCCCCATGACAATGGGAGATCCATATTAACACTCAAAAAATTGAGACAAGAATGTCTAGATTTGGCCCCAGACTCCAATCCCATGGCATGATGAGATGAGATTTCACAAAACAATGCACTCAATTTTGATTGAGAGCGGGTTTGAATACCAGAATGCACTTGCAAGGATATTGTCACAGGAGAAACCACACCTCGGGACAATTCCCTACAAGTGAATTATAGAGTTACAAAGTGATATTCTTATATAATACACTAATCCAGCTTCGAGATCACTATAGGAGAGTCTGGAGGGTAATAAGGAGTATGTGGTGCTGGCGAAGGCAGTGGGGAATACACCACTGTTTGAGAGGTCAAGGCCATAAGAGGAAGCTCCATGTGCGATGAAGGAATATAGACTTCTAGATCACTCAGTTCTGTCTGCATCATAATGTTATCTTAGATAAAAATATGTGTAGGAACCCACTCCTTGGCAGACAGAGTGAGAAGATGAGGAGAGTTTCTTAGGGTTATCGATATAGTAGGCGAACCCTCTTCTGGAATCTGCACCCACGGATCCCCACCCAAGGCGCGGTGCACTGAAACCAAATCGCAATATGGGGATGCATTCCCATCACCATTAGAAAGCATTGATGAGGAAGCCTCTGAAGTATGAGCAGTGGGGGGGGGGGGGGGGGGGGGGCTGATACAATGCCATTACCCTGATCACGCCCCACAGGGCCTAAAGTAAACATAATGCAAGGAGGATGAGCATAAGGCCTCAAAAAGTTCTATGATTTGGATCCCTCCATAAAAAATTTGAGGCACACCTACAGAGATTGACCTAATATGTGTGAAAATGAGTAAAATATGGGAAGGATGGGGAATACCAGGGGTTGAAGATGATCCTCTTTCCCTTCGATCAAGGTCACAAGGTGGACCGAGAGCAGCTGAGATATATCCATCTCAATGTAGATCCTCACCACCAAAAACTCCACCAGGTGAATAGTCCTTTCATCCAAGAATATAAAGAACCCAAATGAGTCCCCAATTACCTTCAGGATGTCCTATTCATAAGGGTTAGAGGTATCACTGGAAGCAAGATCCAAACCGCAACTCTAGGACATTGTCTACCAGAATGAGCATCGTTCGACTAGCGAGAAAGGGAGAACCTCCATCACCCCACTAAACATGGGCTCCAACTCCCACCTATAACAAAGTCCACCCTAGAATCCACGATGATGCAGAACATCAACTTTTCCAGGATTGACATAGTTGATGATAGATCAAAGCCGCAACGGCTAAAACAATCTTGAAAATGTAAGAGGAGGCTTGTCAGCACCAAATCTCGCTACCAGTGTCCACTAAAGATCCGTTGATGTTGCCATAAAGGACGTCACCAAAACCTCAAGCAGGTGGGATCCATTCCTTGAGAATGAAGACGCAGCCACCAGATCAACCAGCATTACTTTATAAGACAAATCTATTCCTGGGGGAGTGTGCAGAAGACCCTCCTAGAAAGAGGGCACATGGGGCGATTCAAGCCATCATCAGTCATCGAATATCCAAGTAGAAAGGGAGAGATGCCCACTAAGGGCACCAGAGCAATGGCCAGGAGAGAATTTAAGGTATTCATTACATTTCCATTAAAAATGTAACTATTAATGCATGTATTGGTGTAGCCTTACACAAACTGTGCACCACACGTCCTCGGAGAGGCCCAAGGTGGCTAAACATGGGCTTCAGCTAGTTCAAATCGGGGTAGATGGGCCCATGAGAGGTTTGTTAGAATATAGTGTCTGTTGCCTTTGGGGTACTCAAACTCGAATCCTTAGGGTCAGGACGCCACCACTTTTAACCAACTCACATGTGCCCCTACGATCTCTTGAAATCAATGATGTTTACATTTTTTCAATTCATAATGAATGAAAGGTGTTTTCTCAAATAATGAGGTAAATGATGACATTACCTTAAAATAAATAAAAAATAGTTTACATATTCATATGATATTATATTAGTAAATATATTCTCATAGACATACATTACATAAATGTATAATATTTTTCATGTAGATTTTTAAACCGACCAAAACATGAACCTACCATGATTAATGGATGATTATAAGATGGATTAGTTCTAATATTATTATAATACAAACACAATATTATTATTTAATAGTTAATATTGGTTTATATAATAGTTTTTAATATTTAAAAATATAATATAATTTATCTAAAGTCACTACATAAAAAAATATAGATCACTTCCCAATTACTTTTCTGGTATAAACAATTTATTTAACAATAATCATTTTTCAATAATATCAATACTAGGCTCTTAAGTTTCCATACAATAAACATATGGATTTAATAAAAAAAAATCCATGATCTGATTTCATTAACCTCCAATTACATGTGGTGAAAATGAAAATTAATTTTGTTTCTTGAGGTGGTGAAAGTCTATACCTACACACAGACAATGATTTCATTTTTCTTAATAGAAGGGATAGATGCATAGAATATGGTAATATCAATAATATAAAATCATTATTATATAAATATGAAATTGAAATTTTTATATTAGTATAGTGTACCCATATTTAAATGAACCCAATTAAGAAGAAAAGAAAATTAGTTGATGATACATGTGTCGAGTACTTGAATTTTCCCTGGAATTTCCCTTGGAAGTGAGCCCTTATGAAAAATAATGGTGACCAGAATCCTTTGAATGTGTGATAGGGTTATAAGAGTAGAAATTTTTTAGGGTATAAATAATAAATTTTAATAATAGGTCAGTCTTTATGTGGTTAAAGGGGAACCCTTTTATAAGTGAATGGAATGATGGTTTCGAGGGAACCATCAAAATCATCACCTGTGTGATGTTACTATTCCAATTTCGATGGATTAAAATTTGAAAAAATAAAATAAACAAGTTATTTTTATCCAAAAATCATCTCATACAATCATTCAGGATAAAATTTCATTTTTTAATGTCATTTATGCTTACTTTAATCCTTTTACACCAATGTACCATTATATTGGTAATTTTTTTATACATAGGAATTAATTTTAATGAATTTTTTTTGAATATTGTAGAAAAATGGAAAATTATAATTTAATATTTTCAAATTATTTTATTAAACTACATTTTTATGATTTTGAACATTTATGTTTAATATATGTGAACATAACATATTAAATGTATTTTTATAAAAAATATATTTGTAAGGCTAAAATTTTTGTGTAATCCAAAATTGTTAAAATTATTAAATACGATGAAATTTTTATTTATTTCAAATAAAAAATAATATATCAACATTTAATAAAACTAAAAATTTAATCCAACCATGAAAATAGAATATTTAAATTAAATAATGAAAATAATGTTTATTAAACACAAATTTATGTTTTGTTCTAAAAATATTAGAAATAGAATTTATATGCTCAAAGAATATTTAATATGAATAATATATTTAATATATTAATATTCTATCAAATAAAACGATATTTAATATTATATAATGATAAATTCATAAAAATTACAATTTTCATGGAAACATTATTTATTCGAAAAAAATTCAACTTATTATGAAAAATTTCAAAAAATCATACTAATTTAATTTTTATCTGAGTAATTAAAATAATAAGTTCATTTTATTAATTTAATAATAAAAAAATTTATATATACAATTTTTAATAGTAAAAAATATAATGAACTTTTAATTTTAAAAAAAAACATTTTCAAATACAAACTATTATTATTCTAATTTTATATAATTTACTAACTAAATTGGTGTTAAACAACTAAAATAAAAATATTATTTATCCTCATCAATAATATGATTATTGAAATATAAATTTATACCATATAAAAATAATATTTTTGTAATAGTTACTTTTCTAAAGAGTAAATGATTGTATTAGTCATTTTAGGTAAACTAATTGAATTTAATTCATATAAAACCCCATATTTTAATGTACCATAATTAATGATTAATTATATAATAATAAAATTAATAAAATCCAAGAAGATCATGACGACTATTTTTATTCAAAAATTTGGATTAGTGAATAATAACATTAAAAATGGTTAGAACAACATTATTTTAAAAACTCTAAAACATGTCCTGAAAATTCTATTGGTCTTCTAAAAATGAAACATATAACATAGGGATTTAAATCAGAATAAAGTGAGATATAACCTTTAATAAGAGAATAATCGAATAAAATAATATGGAAAATTTTTATATGTTAGTCATGAAGGATATCAAGGTAGCATAAAAGGGTTAATAATCATAATATTGAACATCGAAGTGTGATATAAGATTATAACACAATAGAAGCTTGGGAATGTGGGCAAAATATAATACATGGCCCCATAAAAAATCAGGATTATTTGTTAAGTAATTATAACATAGTAATCTTAACATAACCTCATGTGAAACATACATGGTATATCTTGAGGTAAAATCATTACCCAACACATTGTAAGGATATATAATTATGGAACCACTCACCACATTCATATCATGTACGAGCATAATTGTGCCAAATATATCATACAACATAAGGATGCATTTCAACCATTTTAATCCAATTATTAACAATTGTGGGGTATATAAATGGAATTATCCAGTAAATTAAGTATAGGTACACCAAGTTGAATAACATTGAGTGGAAATGGGGAAGTGTATTAACGATATAAATGGTTGTCATAAAAACTAAATTATAATTTCGATATCATAAATAGTGTATAAAGAGATTTATGGAAAGTTTTAATGAGATAAAATGGATCTATAATCACTTTTAAATAATATTTAAATTAATATGGATGTATAAAAATGTATCACAGCATGGATAATGGGAAATAAAATTGAATAATAAAAAGAAGGTTCTTGAATGAATGGTTGAATAATATGATCCCTTGCCCTGAGTGTGTGATAGTAAAATCATGGGAGGATCTTCTTAAAATATTTGGGATACCTTTGGAGATCACTAAAGGTATAATGGAATTGTTAAATCATGATATATGGTTTTATGAGTTAAGATGAAGTGTCGTTTGGGTGGGTTACGTAGGAAAAGAGAGTGGATTATTTATCAATTTATAATCATATGTTTGGACTCTATGTATTAAATTATCAAAACAAACAACCTAACCATATTATTTTCTCATTTTTTAATCCAATGAGATGTTTTTTTTAATATTTCATATGGATAAAAACCTAACTCCTAAAAAAAATATCCACGGTGGTGTGGAGGTGAGTCATGTTCTGAAAGAAATAATTTTAATACCATGAAACAGAACATAGTATTGGATATTAATTGAGGATTTATAAAATTAATTGAATATTGTCCAATGAATATTAATTTAAATGGGAAACGCTAATATTTTCTTCAATACACTTTATATTAATTACTAAATCACATGTGATATTTTTTGAAGTTATAATAAATAATATATACAGAAGAAAATTTTAATTTTTACTCAAAATATTTATCTCTTGTGAAATTATAAAAAATTCATTATTGGATAATTTGGACATTTTGATTCCAAAAATAATTTTTATATAACAAATATAATTATAAAAATTTTAAAATATATCCTTTAAATAAAAAAACTCTATTTCTATAAAAATATGGGGTTTTACGATGAAACAGTTCACTGGCCCACATAAAAATTACATTGGAATTCAAAAAATTATATTATCCATTAAATTTATATTAATAATTTTCGTTATGATAAATTTAAAAATATAAAATTTACATCAATGAATTATTGATTTCATTAAAAAGAGTGTTTTGATTGAAATTATATGTTTCCGAAAAATAAAATTTTTGTTTCATCGTACCAAGAACAAATCTTTAAAAACCACATTACTTAATCATTTATAAAGTAATAATAAAAAGATATTAATATAATAATTATTTAATTAAAAATAAATATATAAAAATTCCTATAATTATGGTCTATATACATAACCTCTTATTACACTAGATTATACCCCAATGGTAAGGTGTGTAATGATGACACATTGTTGAGCTGGTTTAGAGAACATGGTTTTGGAGGGGATTTCGATAAGATTTAAATTATACACTAAATTGGGATTATAATGCGCAAAATATTGAATCTCATTTTGATATTTCTGTATATAAATGCCCAATGATTCCATTTCTAAATGAATATCCAAAAAATAGGCTTCCTCGGGTATGATCCTTCTATTTAATTCCATAATTTCTTTTTTTATGTCTATTAGAGTTAACATAACCCATTATATATGATAATAATAATGATTAGTATAAAATAAATATATTATAAATGGATGTGATTCTATAATAGTCTTCTAAATCCAACATGATACTACATTTAATGTTCAATAATTACTGTAGTATTTTATTTGTTTTCTATAATTCTATTTCGTAATAATTTATTTATTTATTTAGAAGGTAAATTTCATTTATAAAACATCGATTCATAACATTAATCCCCTTAAAAAAATTTATCCTTGATAATTCATTTCATAAACTAAAATAGATCATGGTACATTTGTTTTTTCACCACTTCTGGTTCTGATGTTTTTTCCTCAAACATTTACTTTCTCTAAGGTACTTTATTGAGGTGAGTTATCTTGTTTCATATAACTTTGATGCTATAATCTTAGATCTTTATCCTATACTCCCCATATAAAAGATCATTCTTCAATTATATGACCTCTATATTTTGTGCATGTGGGGGGAGTGGTATTTACTTCTTCAAGTGGGATACATTCAATACATCGTATACAAGAGAGAGATCAAGTGGGTGTGTAAGTAAATTTTCCATAACTCTAGTGTGATCGCGATTCTAAAATTTGGTGATGTATATGGGATTAATATTTACCTTCTTCCCAAACCTCATGCTTTTATTCAACTATGATATATAAAGGTACCCTTCATCACTAACATCAAACACTATGTCTCATCCAAAACTTTTTGCATATATTTTTTGATGACTTTATCTGGGATTCATGTGACACAAAATAGATCGAACCTTATCATTATTACCAATGATAATATGAATTCCCATTAGCTTCCACTCTATAAATTTATAATGGAATATGGGAGCCCAAAATCCATTTCCATGCAAAGCCTTATTATGTGATATTTGGATTCTATAATTGAAATTGATTTTATATGATAATTATACTATGGGATTTTTTTATCCAAAAAACCATGAACAACTTTTGAAATACACCTCAAAGTATCCTCTTGATTTTGAATTGTTCTCTCAGACTGACCATATGTAAAAGGGTGATAAGAAGGAAACAAACTCAACTATGTATCCAATGCTTAATGAATACTTGTCCCAAATGTCAAGGTAAATATTGGATCTTGATCAGATATAATATATAGCGTCACTTCATGATGTCTTAATAGTTATTTTATATATATCAAGGTTATTATTTTAAGATAGAAAACATATATGATATAAATGAAATGAACTTCCATTGTAAGGTGATCGATTTCCACCTAAATGGTTTTATTTCATGTACATATCTAGGGGAGTCCTTTGATAAAATATGTGGTTATTTATTCCCATTTACATGCTAGTATAATAAATTTTTACGTCATTCCCATATTATTTTATTATTTTTCTTTGTCTTATTTGATTTCCAAACTTCTAGAAACAAATTTTCTAATCTACTACTTTATGTTATCCAACTAGAAATTTTTTATTCATATATAAATGCATCATAGTACTTAGTAGATGAATAGAGAAGTATAATAATTCCCCAAGATTTGTTTAAATATTATCTTAAATTTAATTTATTATTTTTTATATTTTTCATTACACATGACACTATGTTTAAATAAAACATTATGTACTGTTAAAATATTATTAGTTAATATTATAGTTTTCACCGAAATGTTAGAATAGTGGATACAAATAGGATACAACAAATTATAAAAATAAATATTTTAAACAAGTAAATAAAATGATATATTTCTTGAACATTTAATTAGAAATTAAAATAAAAACTATTTCAAAATAAATAAAATCTTATTCTAAAAAACAATTTTATGAAAAAAAATGTGGTTTACCACCAATAATTATAAACCCGCTTTTTTTGAATGATTTTAATTAATTTAACATATTATATATTCATTAAATTTTATAAAATTCATCTTAAGTGTCTTCAATATACTAGATAAAAATAAATATAATTTTACACTTCAAACTCAAATTTTTCTAAAAAGATGTTATGATGCCTTTTTGTAAAATTATAGTTAAACAAATTTTTTACACTTTTATAAAAATAATTTGAAAACAAATTTAATGTATTAAATTATAAGGTCAAATTTATCTGATGGTTTTTTTATAATTTTTTGAAAAGTTATATGTTTCGATGAATAGTGAAAATATATGTTTTTATTAAGATTTTTAAATTAGCCAGAATTGCCCGAAAGCCTTCATTTTTTTTTTGATAACCCCCCTTTTAAGGGATGAGGGGGAAGCCATACAAGGCCTGTAGGTTCAGAGATTACTTGGCATGTAGGCTTAGGAGATTACATGACCCAATGGTCTTAGGGAATTCAACCAGACTATCTACAAAGAACTGCCCCTCCCCAGTATCTGCATCATAATAGTAGCTCTCCAACATCGCATGGCTGTCTGGCTAGGCTTCCTATGTAAGCACAGGCTAGCTCCAATTACATATCCATACCCTCTCATTCTAAAAAATCCATTTCTCTCGACTCTAGTGAGTGCACCTACACTGAATCCTCTTCTGGGGCTACTCCTTTTTTGTAGTGTGTTTGCGGATACTACATGTGGCCCGAAGGCCTTGAGGTGTCCTGAAGAACGTAAAGGTGGCCCGAAAACTCTACTGACCCAAAGGACCGAGTGGAAAGAATGTCTTAAGTACTCAAAGCCTAAATCGGTGGCCCCAGGTGAATAGTTCCAGCTACTAGAGTACCAAACAGTGCCTGCTACAGTGGCCACACATTGTACACCAGTTAAAGTAAAAATGTGTTTATCAGGGGTTAACCTAAAAATATAATAATTAAAAATTACCCATGTCATATAAAAAAGTACATTTTCTAGAATATATATACCTTATATCTTCTATTATTGATAATATACAATTTTTTGTCCTTCTAGCAAGTGAAAATCGTGGGTACACCTTTTTCTTTCGAAAAATTATAGGTGTGCCTTCTGACTCACATTTAAATGGCCACCTTATATCCTCTCCCATTAATAAATCAAAAACCTCGTTTTTAGACAATAAATAGAATTATATATTACTTAATTCAATAATATCATACTATTATCCTTATTTTGGTCATAGATCTAACATAAGAATCCTTTTGTTGAAAACTAAATGAAGTTGTCTAAAGAAGAGGAAACGTCCATAACCTAGCATTTTATATAATTTCATCTTCCATATACTATAATTATTATTAAACCATGATTATAAAATAAAGTCCTTATATTAAATACTATTATATTTTATTAATTTAATTTAAAAACGTAAATCCTTCTCTTCTTTCATTAAATGGGTTACAAAATCAGTATTCATGTGTCTGACAGACTACCATCTCATGAACTAATGTTATTTTTTTCATCACCACCTATCATTGATAGATATAATGATGGATTTATTATTTATTAGTTATATTTTTTATATTATTATGATTATATAATTATTATATTAAATGTGGATTTTTACTTTAAAATTAATGAGAATACGGTAATATCGCTCTGGTGTACGGTTGACTATAACCTTGTGAAGTGATGTGAGTGTTCAATCATTATAGAGGAGGTAAATTGGATATGTTTAACAAAATAATGCGATATATATGAAATAATAATTATTCTATAATATTAATATATTATTTAAAATTCTTCATTTTATTCCATTAAGAAATTGGAAACTACATTCATGAATACGTACCACCAATCATCTCCACGAATGGTGTATTTCATCTCATATCTATTGCTTTTATATATTTATAAAAATACACACACAGACACATAATATATCATAGAATATTTATATATATTAATGGTTTGGTAATATATTTATAATAAACATTAACTTGTTATAAAGTGGGTTCTAATGTGTATGAATGAAGTTGACACTTACTATAAGGGAGTTCCATCACAATTTTTTTTTCTATGAGACACAAGACATATTCACAACATTTTTATTTTATGTGGTGTAAATAAACCCAAAAAAATTATATTATGACTTTTACCCCCATAAATATGGTTATTTAAAGAATACAATTCTACATCTCTCTTTCATGGGGTTTATGGTTTAAATGTTACCAAAGAGGTCATTGATTTTTTTCTCAAATTGCCTTCTTGCTGACATAAGATAATTTATGCACCTGTATTCTTCTATGAGGTTTATATTTATCCACATTAACAAGTTATATCCAGAATATGCTAATTTTAATGATATTATGTGTTTCTATTAATGTTATTATTTTATGGGTGTTATTACTCAGAATTCCAAATGTGTTAAGATTTTTATGTTACAATACCACCATTTCTCTTGATTGTGTATGATTATGCCTCCAAAGATGAAATATTATAATATATATCTCTTGAAAATCATATTATTTATTATCATCTTTTTATTTCTATATTATACACATTTCCCTTTATTTTCCATAGTTTTTTTTCTCAAGAGTTCAAAATTATGTTTCAAATAATAATCCCCTTTATTTCTCATTTCATCAAAAAAACCATTTTATTTAAAAAAACATTTTTTTTAGAAAAAAAATTAATGAATATTTTTATTAATCTAAAAATTATTTATCAAATAATTTTTTACCCGTGTATGACTTTTAAAAAAAATTGAGAGGAATCATTATTTCATTTTCCAAATAATCCCCAGTAGGATTTGTTGAAAATATTAAAGGAATCATTTTTTAACATGTATAGTTTGAACAGAATTTCTTACCATCATCAATATTATTTTCTTTGAATAGACATTTATATTTTTTCAAGGTTATTTTCAAATAAAATAGTTTAAAATAATTATATGTTTTTTTCAATGCGGAATAGATATTTTCCTCAATAAATGTATTAAATGATTTTTTAAATAATTCATTATATCTTTTAAATTTATTTTTAATATAAATTAATTTTTTGAAATATAAAATTTTAAAAAATTATTTTTCAAAGATGAAATTATTTTTTTACAAGAAATGATAAAAGTGATTTTTAAAAAATTCTTTATAATTGATCAATTTTTTTTAGGAAAGGGATTTTCAAAATATTTTCTATTTTTAAAAGTGTTCTTCAAAGTAGAAAATATGTTTTTCTAATGAAATTTTTTTATATATTTATAAATATTACATTTTAATTTTTCCACTAATTTTTAAAGAAATATATTTAAAAAATATTTTCTTTATTCTTATTTTTTAAAAACTATTTTAAAATAAAAGTTATTTTCCCAATAAATATTGCATATAATATTTCAAACAATATTCCATTTAATATGACAAACTTTGGTGATAATTTTGATTTACTAGGGATATGACCCAATGATACATTTAATCCTCTTTATATATATGGTTTATGTTTATAATGACAACATGTTTATGAAACTCGTTTATATTAAATTGGTTATCCCATGATAAAATGATTAAGAAACCCACTTGTTTTTTATGGGTTGTTCTTTGATCAATTGATGAAATGGTTATGAAACCTATTTCATTTCTGTCAGTTATGTTATAATGAAATGTTTTTAAACCCCATTTAATTTCATGGGTTCAAATATTATAAATGTTTTATAATCTTCCAGCACACATATTTATGCTTTTCATTATATGATGTGTCAGATATATAAATTCATCCAAAATATTGGATAAATATTGATATCATATGAGTTAAATAAGACTAGAATAAAGAGTGAACCCATTTCAGTAAGGGATTATATCCACTATGATTGTATTGGGAGTGAACCTTAAAAACTATGATGGTTTAGAGAGTGAAACCATTCAACATTGACTATATTTGAAAATATCGTTGACTACAAATGAAATGATTTTACATTCTTGTGTATGCCATTATTTCAAGTCTGATGTTAATATTATGATCCCATTGTTCATATTCTTTCACATATTTTTAATTAAACAATTGTTAACTAAAAATATTTAATGTGTGACTCAATATCATCACCATTGATATATAGGGTATGGTTTTCAAATGTTATGCTCATATTCTCATACCCATGTGCTCATGTTATGCCTATATATCTCCCTTATTTACCAATACTGGTCATCTAAGCTGACCATTTCTTATTTTAATTTCCACACATTATAAAAAATGGTTTTAATTATGGTATCAATAATTGGAGTACAATTTGGGAACATCTTTATCGTATATGTTGATGAAATTTCAAGAATACAAATATTTTGTTTCTAGTCTCCAAAGTCCTTATACCACTGTTATCCTCAGACGTGTGTTTATTTAATTTAATGAATATTTATCTTAAAATATGTGATATTTATGTATAAAAATATTTTTTTCATTATAATAATGAGTTGTGTGCATCATCTATATGATTCCTCTTTAATTATAGTTTTCATGGGCCACATATCTATCATCCAAAACATATAACAAAATCTTTAACTAAATTTAACTCTACAATAATTTCTACAGTTTTCTTTAAAACCACACAATTTTTTCATGTCCTCCTACATCAAAACATGAATGTAGAGTTAAGAATTTATTTAAGAAATTTATGATTATGTTTTTCAATTATTCATATTTTCATCAATTTCATATGTATGAATGTTGAATCCCATCCAATCTTCATTATAGAACAGGTTTTGGGGTCAATACACTCAGAGCATATTCTACTTTGTTAAACATATAGAGATGGTAATGGATTGAAAATTCATAATACATGATCATATATAGCCACATATATTTGAAAATATTGAGATCAATTTAGGTGAATACATACATGTGGTTTTTAGGATCTTCATATATGTCCCACTTCTCCCCATAAAGAAATGTCTCTAAATATTTTTGTTTATATTTTTGTATCCAAATATAGATCATGGGTTATTAGTTCTATTCTTGAATATTTAATTGGCCTGAGGCATAGTCTATTACTTTATTAACATTCATCATTTTACAACCAATTCCATTTTAAACACAACACTATATATATCATAAATCCTTCCCAACTAATGGGTCATGTGATTACAGGTGTAGTGATTGACCACTTCTTTACCTCTTTAATTTAGTCTATTAATTTAAAAATCTAGGTAAAATTTACTCCCTTATAGGTTTCATGGTTTTTGAACTTGACAATCATGACAATTTTCTAACAAATCAATCATATAATCCAGCTAATCCATGGAAACAGTATATCCATATCCTAAATATTGGTCTGGTATATCCTTTAATTACCATAAACATTAAAGGACCCACATATATCCCATTACAGATGATAAAATTTTCACAGAATGTAACATAGTACATCTAGAATTCTCATTTTCAATACTTTTTATAAGTAAATTCATTCCATAATGTGTATTGTATAACATACAAATACTCATCTTATTCCTCTTTTCTTTGGGAGTAGATATAACTATCTTCTATAAATTGTATCACAAAATTATCATGGTAATCCCTAAATAAAATATTCAATATGTTCATAATGATAGCTAAGGAAATAGTGATATCAAATGGAATCATTATGAACTTTTTTTATCAAAACCTTGTAAAACATTAGTCATAGGGATATCATCATTCTTCACCATTACATGAAAATATTCCCACCAAATTAACACCTTAGAGAAGAAATGTGTTTCATATATCTAGTTAAACAATACATAAATCATTGGCTGGGAATATAAGATTGTTATCATGATGTTTTTGATCTAGTAATAAATAATGTATAGGCACATTGTCCAGTCCTTCTTCTTTATGTGAATGACATGTGCACCCCACGATGAATCACATGGGAATATAAACCAATTATCTATATTATCTTGTAGTTTCTTCTTTTTCTATTGATGTTTTATAGCGGTCATTCTATATAGAGTCTTGGATATTATAAATGATATAGGTGTTTGTTGGAATGATAACTAAACCTCTCAACATCGTGGGAGATTAAGAAATTATTTTGGAATTATATTATTGTATTTCCATAATAAGGGAATGTAATCATGGATGATGATTTCATTAGTCATAGTAATTTATATTAGATATGATTTCTTATAAGGAAATAATATCCATTCGTGAGAATATTTTATCATATGAGATTCATCCACCTCATTGAACATGTATCAAATTAGAGGGTGATTTGTAATATAAAGGGTGATTTCCTTTTCTTGGGAATTTATGTTAGATATATATAGTGAAATCAAATCGATAGCTAGAATATGAAATGATTTTTATAATTTGAGTATCATAATTTTTTGAAGAAAATTTGACCCAAAAATATCAATAGGATATAATTTATAAACTTAAGATGTCATAAATTTCCCATTTTTCACTTTTGTAGATAGATTCAACTCCATTTTTTGAGGAGGTGTTTGAATAATTATACTAAACTCTCATGATAAAGAAAAATTCATAAAACCATAGTCAAATTGTATTTTCCCAATCTAGGAATGAATAACTATAGTACATTTCACCACTTGTTTTTTGGGATACACCTCAATAGTTGGGGTGGAATAATATCTCTTTTTCCCTCTATAACTTTGCGTTTTTTATCATCTTTTGGCATTTATAACCATTGGATTAGTTAATTTATTCATATAGCATCCTTCATCTCTGTAGTTGAAACTCTTTAATATAGACTGATTGTTGATTGGATAATTCCTTACTTCAATAAAATTCCTAAGATTATCCATTCATAATTACATATCAAGGTACCCTTCTTTCCCAACCCTAAATCATTTTCTTTTACACCTTTAGGAAATTTTTGGGATACTTCTTCCTATTATTTTTACAAGTGCGATATGGGACTTTATTTCCCCAATGATATTTTCCATCATTCCACAAAAATAAAAATACATCCCACATTTCCTATCTTCATATTCATGAGACCCATCATATTACCCAATATATTTTTTTTAAGGCACATAAAACAATTTCTTTATAGTGATGAAATTGTCATATCACCAAGTAATTTCATATGCTTATAATTAACCTAATGAATAAGATGTAAAATTTAATTCTAGAATTAATGAAAAATATGGAGGAATATCATTCAAATATAGTTATTTTTATCTCATACATCCAAATATATTTTTCATTCTTTTTATTATGTATAAATAAAAACCTCCCAATTTTGTGTTAGAGTTTTCAAGTAAAATATTTATCAAAAGTAATTTTTTTGGAATGATTTTTACTCTATCATATGGATCTCCTTATTATGCTTTCAATTTTTGATCAAAATCCACCATTAATCAAATTATCCATCAATATAATTAGTATAAATTACAACATTCCCTTTTTATAATCATAGAAGGATAAATAATACTTTTGATTAAACGGTTCAGAAAAGCCACTGATAGATGGTAGTCATTGTTTTTTAAAGGTATCAATTTAAATAATATATTTTTTAAGGTGATGTGGTTGTTCATTATGATTATTATTTATATTCAAACTTGAGTTAATTGGGAAATTATTATCATTATGTTTCAAACCTCTTATCTCATCGGGTTGGGAATCTCATTTAAGAAATCATTACATTGCCACTCACATTGGTTTCTAACTTAGATTTCCCTATTTCTAACCATTTTAAAAAATATAGTCACAAATATGGATGAAAATTTATAAATTATTAAATATACAAATGTGAAACTAATAATATGAAACAGGTAACTCCATATTGATATATATTCCACATCATGTTAATTTTTGGGTTTAAATGAACGTTATTGCTGATGTATTTCCTATCAAAAAATATTATGTGATTTTCTTCCCTGAATAATGGTTTATAAGGATCATATAATTTTAAAAGTCATATCCCATATGAGATTTAAATAATTTTATAATCATGAAATATATTTTTTTGTAGTAGGAGGATGTCAAGACAAGGCCAATGTGCCGGTTTCAATGTTATAACCACTAGATACAACTCTACCAATTGCAAATCTCGTTAATGTATCCAAGTAGGGATGTATTTTATTATAAATAACATAATCTAATCTACACAAAAAAATTGGATGTTTTCATATTTTATCCTTATCCATAAGAATTTCCATATGTATTTATAATCTCAATCCCAAAAAATAACTACACTTTTCTCGAACACCAACTATAAAAGCCCATATTTTAATATAAATTAATTCATGATTTGTTAAATAATTGTAAAAATAATAAAATCCAACAAGATTGTGTGGATTAATGTATTTGGGTTATTAGGTATATAAATCAATAACATTAAATATGGATAAACCATCATTATTTAAAAAACACCACAATATTCCTTTAAAATCAAATTCACTTGTAAAACATCATGCGCTAACCTGGGGAAAAACATAAGAAAGAGATGTGATATAAATCCTTTTAATGGAATAATTAAAGCATATCATATGGTAAATAATTTAATATAATTAAAATACTATAAAAGGTAACTTAATAAGTGTGATTGACGTTATCTTGAGAATTGAAGCATAAAATAAGATGATAACATAAAGGCAACATTAAAGTTTGGAAACAGCATAAAACATGACATCATTAAAATAAGTAAAGTATAAACACTAAGAAATCAAAAAATATTTTTCATAAAAGAACCTCACATGAACCATACATGTTATCTCATGAGATAAAAAATCTCAATTAATTAGAGGGATATATAATTTTAGTTCCACCCGTCATATTCATATCATGCGTGTGCTTAAGTGTTCCACAAAAAAATGAATCATAAAGATATATGTCACCAATTTTAATCTTGAAATTATGGTGTGTGGGTTAAATGCATGAAATTATAAAATCTATTAAGGATATATGAATCTAATTGAATACCTTTTAGTGTAAATGGAGATGGGTTTCATGACATAAATGTTTTGCATGAAAAATCGTAGGTTAATTTCAACTGCATAACGGGGGTACATAAAGATTCATTGAAAGGATTAGTGATATTGAAAGTGTTATCTAATCACATAAAAATACAATGGATAGTTTTGGGTATTTATAAATACATATACCAACATTATGAATTGGGAATCCAGATGAATTATATAAAGAAGATATTTGATTAAGGAAGAGAATGATAGGATCACTTTATTTTTAAGGGTGCTTCTAAAGAATGGTATAAGATTCATAAAGGAATAATGAAATATTGGGAGGGATATATAGATGTAATTTAATATCATATTCATCATATTAGGGTCTTAGTGAATGGGAATGGGAGGATGGGTGGTTTTTTATAGAAAAAGAGTGGTAAATTTGTTATTAATTTTTAAGTATAGTTTTGGACATTACATAATAAAATAATGGAAACCACAATACCCCCAATTGGTTTTCCCCTTGGTTCCCAAAAAGTTGGAGTGGTTTTAAATATTTATATGTATGTGAACAAAAAAATTAAAATAATACACTTTTTTTAAATGATTCATTTTCATAAATAATTTCTTATAAAAATTTAAAATATAAAATAGGTTTTTGATGATTCATTAAGGGTTTATAAAAATAATCAAATAAATAAAGAAAATATTTTTAATGGGGCCATAATTTTGGTTGTGGATACTTTTTTTATTTAGTATATCAATTATTGGATTTTATGAATTCATAATGCATACCATATATTTATACCATATTTAATTTTTGTCCAAAAATTCATATGTCCCTTATCCAAGTGTTTTTAACACCCTTGAAATCATAGATTAATTGAATTCATAAGGTATGATCAAAATGGTCAACATAATCTCTTCTTTTTTCTATAAAAATTGTATTTATCATAATACTTCATATATACAAATCACAATGATCATTTTACAATGAATATTTTATTCGTCATTATTATGAATTATAGTTCTTTTAATTCGAACATGATATAACTTATAATGGTCCATAATAACTTATATAGTTCATGTGTTTTCTATAATTTCATTTCTTAATAAATCATTTATTCATTTGAAAAGTTAATTTCATTTATAAAACACCATGTCATTAAATTTTATACTAAAAGTATCCTTTTAGTAATTAAAAATATATTTATTTAATTTACTTATCTTATTCATACATTTTAATTCAAAAGTTAGATTTAAAAGGTAATAATAAAATATTTAGATATTATTTAAATATGACATGGTTTCATTATTGATCATCATTTTTTGTGGAAAAAGAATTTGAACACATGAAATTATTTAAAGGTAATAATATATTAGGATTTTAGGATTTTGGTTTCTCACTCATTAAATAAACTCCATCATCATATTTTAAATTATTTTTGTAGAATGTATGGTATTCTATTCTTACCATATTCATCATTTAAGGTATAACCACTAACTTGAAATCATCCAAAATTTGTTAGGATATATCATGATAAATATATTTATTCAAAAATCATCATCCATTCATACAATCATATAAAAATGATTTTATAAACTCTTATATTATATACTCTATAAAGTATCTTTCCCAAAACTATATGAATCTCTATATTAATAAAACATAATGACCATATATATTCCCCAAAAAAAATTAATCTTATCTTCTAACTCTATCTCATAAATTCATACACTAGTATATATTTATATAATAATAAAAAAATGTATTTAAATATCACCAAAAATATAATGGATTAAATTTACTTTAATTCAATAATCAATTGCATGGATATAAACACACTCTAACTAGGTTTTATCAAAATAATTCAGCCATATAATACTTAAAAAATCTAAAACTAATTAAACATAATAGCTCTTTATACATCAATCATGTGTTCTACAATTATAATCAAAAAAATAAGACCTTATTTTAAAATAACATATCACTGTTACAAATACCAATAAAATTATGTTTCACTTATTTTACATTAAAAAAAATCTAAAAACCCTGATACGTTTCACATAACTCCCACAACTTTTATAATATACAAAAATGTCATCAATAAATATCTCTCACTATTGACAATAGTATAGATCTTCAAGATTTAATTTCTTTTTAATATAACCATCACTACTATTTGAATAACTATGAAGCTCACCTTTTACATCATAATAATCATATTCTAACATTCTTAACCATTTATATTTTCGTCCTTATTCGGTTATAAAATGTACTAGTTTCTAGATACATACCTTTATCATATTCATCTTTGTTATCCCATTTCAACCAAATATGACAACTGAAATGGTTTTGATAATATCCAAAATATTAATTTTAAAACATAAAAATGTATATGACATAATTTATGAAACATTTATTTTTTAACATATGATAGCTTCAGATAAATCTATGACTATTTTTATTCGATTCATGGTTATTCATGGTCACGTTTCTTATAGGTTACCTCACTTAATTTGTAAATATCATAATCCAAAATTATAATAATTTATAAAGAGAATATAATTACCCATATAAGATACCAAAATAGTGTCTATCCAGGTGTGTTGTCTTAGTCCAATTTATCATGTTTCGAGTGATGATTGATTCAATACTTAGCAAACCTTTTGGGGTTATTACCCTTAGGTCGATCTAATCCACAATTGCATCAAATTTTTACTATGTATATATGGATATATTTCATGGAAAATTATTATTATATCTATTCAACAAAAACATCAGGGTGTTATACACTAAGTAGTATTATTCCTATAATTTTCATTAAATATATATCATCCTAAACTACAAATAAAATTTTAATTATCATTGTAGAATAATGTTATATGTTATTCCCAAGGGTTGTATATACCTATTAAATGATGATAAATCATCCCTTATTAACCATAAAATTATTCTAAAAAGCAATTATAATCTCCAATATTATCTAAACCATTCATTTGATATCAAATCTGATTCTTCAATCCCATACTCCTAGATTTGGTTCCATAAATTGGAACTTTACATACTCACATTGATAGAAAATATAGAACCTTGGATATAACAATCATTAATTACAGAATAAAAAATGATTACAAAATTTATTACATCTAAAAGATATTTTTAGTTTTATAGTTCTAGATACTTAGGAAAAATGAATATATAACTAATAACATGTTTTTTCACCAATAATATATTTTTTCATTTTATATTAATCCCCATAATTTATAATTATTCTTTAATATCTCCCATAAATTAATTATCCTTTGTTATCATTATAAACATGTCAAATGTACGATGTTTCTTCACAACCTGGGGTATGGAAACAGAAGAAATGGGTGAACTATAAATCTCAGGAAGGGAAAACTTTTAAATAAAGAAATAATAGCATAATGCATAAATAAATATTTTTATATGAATAAGTATCCATCATGAGTCCAAAATTTTAATTGAAATTGTGAGAATTTTATATCTATAATACTAAATGAAAACATGGATATCAAAAATAGTAATATCATATTTATTTAATTAATAATGTTAGAAATCAAAAAAAAGATTGTCAAGGCCTTATTAAAAGAAACTATTATTTCATGGGAAGCTTTATACACCCAAACACAACCAGTTTCATATCGTGAGACTTGTTAATTCATTAAGGGTTTATATAATTATGATCCTCACTTTTCACCTGATTACTTCCAATAAATTCATTATAACAGTCATAAATTATTTTTACACAATTCCCTGAGTAACATTTAGCTGTGATACATGCTTATCTATATAATGAAAAATATATAATATCATTACGTGTTCAACCTACATTAGAAGATAACAATTATCAATAATATCATTACATTTTCCCATGTTAACAAAGGGATAACATGGTCATAAACCATCATAAGAGAGGACGTGGAAGATTAAAAAATACATATTAAACATTACAATAATCATAAATATTGGAAATAAAATATATGGTACACCAAAAAATTTCACTTGTTATTAAAAGGGACAACAAGATCATAGTTAATCCATTGAAAATTTTGGATCTTCAAGAAATACATTACCAACATTCTAATAATCATCAATATTGTATCAAAAATATATGGAATGATAATAATTTTCTCTCATGATTAAAATATTTTGTACGTTAACTATATATTATCTAATGTATTTAATCTGTTATGTTCATACCATATAGAGAAATGAGCATATTTCTAGGTCAGTACTCAAATTAAAAAATCTAAATCCGTCCATCGAAAGAAGGTGGATTTTCAAAATAACCTAATCTATGAAGTGAGTAATTATTTTAAAATGGATTTTGTAGTATGAATTTACATCCTAAGAAAGAAATTAGATAAAAATAAATAATAAAATAGTGTGGAATAATGTGCCCAAATTATATATTTATGAGAATTATAAAAATTCAATGGAAAAATGTCGTCTTACTAAAATCCATAATACTGGGGGAATAACTAAATCAATAAAACCATGAATAAGGGGACATGATTTGGATATTAAGTCCCATGAAATAAAATTAGTACTATACTGATACATCCAATGGATGAAAATAAACCATTAAATGAAATCATGCTTCAAAAAATGTATTATGTCTTGAATAATTATATTTGAGACCAATAAAACCATTATTTTCGAGCACCACTTTAATAAAAACACTTTAAATGAGTTTTGTTGTAATTTAACAAAAAATTCCATCATAAAAATGTAAATCATGAAATTATATCTCAAATAGGTTTTATATATTCCATATAAATGAAATTAGGTGCATAATACAAATCATGTCTCAAAGGGAGGAATTTGAGATAAAAACCCTATCCTCTTGTCTGTAATTGCACAAATATACATAACATCAAGTATCAAAAAACTATCTTTGGAACATAGTTAAAAACCATTAATATATCAAATTTCAATTATAAACATCATATATAGTCCCTATCTACATGAATTATATTGATTTCCCATATTAGGTGTTTTTAATAATTATCACATTGAAATATTTTCATAAAATCATCATTAAAATTTGATTCATTTTCCAAATAAAATACTTATTTGATAATATAAATTACTAAAATAGATGATAAAACATATTTTAAATAGATATTATTTCATTTCATTTAATTTTTGGTTATGAACCATGAATATGGAATCAATGATTATCAAATTTTTATGATTATTAATTAAAAAACGAGTTTTCTAAAATAATTTATATTGATATTGATATAACCTTACCAAAACTATAATCAAAAAATAATTTACCTATCTATTTATTATTATATCATAAAATATGTTCTCATATCATCCAAGACCTGAATGAATAGTGATGTTCATGTAGGTGTCTAAACTGACCAAAACATGAACCTACCAAGATTAAGGGATGATTAACAAATGTTATAGACATAATATACTTATATTAGAATCATAATGTTGTTATTTTGTGTTTATTTTTATGATATATCATACCTAAAAATTATTTTAATGTGTGGAAAATTTATAGAAATTTTCCTATAAAAAAACCATTTTCTTATTAGATCAAACATTTAAATGATTAAATTAAAGATAATAATTTATTGATCATATCATCATGTTGGTATTAAATTTTTCATTCCAATTCCATAATGATTTCAATAAAACCCCAACCCAAGCAACATCTTCTAGGATGGGGTTCCATATGGTCTCATGCACACAACATTATAAGTTAGAAGTTTCCGACTACCGTTAAGGGCATGTAGAACATCTTGGGAAGACTATGCCCTTGGTACCAATTAAAATTCAAGGTACCATAATTAATGTGAAAAATAATAATAAATAAATGAATAAATAAATAATAAATAAAGTATAAAGATATTAAAATAAAACATTACCATGAGTAATATATATGGAATTTCATATAGGTAAACTGAAAAATTATCCCAAATGCTAGGTGAATCCAATATGTAAAATGAGCAGTATTCATATTTCCCAAACTCCATTTTAAAACATACCTAAAATCTTGATAACATACATAATATTCCTATACAAGGCCCTTTCCCTTCACCATATCCATTAGCATGAAATCTATAAGGTTATCGAAATGTCCAACAGGGCGTGAGTACATGATAGAGTAGGAAACCATCAAGTGTAATAAACAAATGTTTATTATATGTATAATAGTGTATTATATGATTATAAATATAATACATATAAATAAAATTAATGTCATAGAAGCGCGGTTTATATTCTAGGTTTTTAAAGACCGTATCTACCTACTTTGTTACTATGCTCGATGCAACGTCCACCGACTACCATACACATCTCCATCAATGAGATTGTCTAAATGCAATTTTGACACACATCCATTTATGGTATACTATAATTAATTGAAAAAAACATATAAAACATTCATATCAATGGGTATTACGCTACAAGAATCCTACATGCTCAACTACATATGAAAGAAGAATTAAGCATACATATAATGCATGATAAAAATTATAGATGAAGCATCACATTAAAAAAATAAAATTTCATAACCAACATAATTAATATATAAGATAATAATATACATAAAAAAGTATGTGATCAGAAATAAATATAGTTTTAACATGGATATATATATATTCAAACAATCTTACATGAACTAGTAAAAAACATGGACTAAATTAAAAGACATTTTACTATAGGTGTAACGATGATCGAAGGAAAAAAGTGACCTCTGGAGTTCAAAAGAACCATAAAATCCAAGAATAAATCATAAATAAATATTATTTTGAAATATATGATATAATATGAGAATGAACCACACCTTTATTCTATAATGATATCAAACATGTCTAAGAATATTTGTTATAAACAGTGATCTTGGTATTATTGATTCAAGAAATCCACATCATTGAATCTCGATGCCGATTCTATCAATGATAAATAAAAAAATATTTTGAAAATTAAAAATAATACATATTTGATCATTAAAAATACTATATATTCAATTTTTATCAATGAAAATAGAATATAATAATTTTAGAATAAAGAATGATTCACTAGATTAGAGGGGTGGGACGAATTCATGATTTGGGTGTCGAACAAATGCTTTGGAAGGGATGGAGAGAACCCAAAATTCTTCAAAGAGGATTTCTATGTGGATGAGAATAAAAGTGAAAAAGGTCTAATGATAAAAATTTATATGGGTGTGGTTTATATAAAAAAATTCCTATAAACCTGGTGGCATCACTGCGCTTTATCGAACATGACCTGTTGTTTGGTCAGACTGATGTGACATTCCAAGTTATAGTTGATCCACATACCCTATTTCATCCACTTTATAACCTCCTCCATTCATATTTACAACATATAAATACATTAAAATGTTCTCAAATGCTATGAAAAAATTAATAAGTGTCAAACATTAAATTCAGGAATTTCAATTATAGTCATATTCTAAATTCTCATCCTTATGAGGTATCCCCGCACTACATATTGAAAAATATGGGACATCACACCTTAATGTAAGATTATTTATCCTATATCTCTTCATAAATACAATATTCATATGTAGAAGCTAAACAAGTGGAACAATGTCTCTTTGTATCACCTTCTCTCATAGGTCAGTAATCTAAATATTTAAATCCATAAAAGATGAATCCTTCTCTAACTCAATATCCTCTATGTCTAGAACATGCACATTATTGGGATCATACTTCCTAAGATGAGTCATTTGAAACACATTGTACATAAATTAATTCTAAAATAAAATATTTAATTGATATTCCACCATCCTAATTAATTCAACTGTCTCGAGTAGCCAAATATACCATGACGCTAACATTCATTTCCTTGTTAAATGCATATGCCCCTACTTAGAGGACACCAACTAGAAGACCTCATTTAAAAAATTTAACTTCAAGGTCCATATCGTTTTGTTTCCATAATTAATATACTTTTTTTGAGCTATAACATGTAGTTTCATAGCATCCTTATCCTAAACCAACGTCTCCTATTACATTTTCATCCCAAAGACTAATTATTCACATAACCCATTCCAATACTGTGTTTAATGTCATGAATTCCTAAAAATTCCCCAAATAGATCCATATTATTCAATGAATAACATTTTTATTGTAGAATAACTCAACTACTGATAATATATCATTATATAATCCTCTGTAATCTTGAATACACACTTAATGCATATCCTATAATATAAATATGGTTCTATCTAATTTCTCATCATCATATGGATGAAAGGTTATAATAAATTTCAATTGAGTTACTATCACCTTTTGTATACCGTTATAAAACCATGAGATAAATTGGATAAATTTGTTAGATATCATGATTAATCTTCAATGAAGCAACATAACCTCTCAAACATATAGAATTTTTCTATTTTCAATGGAGTTCATCTTTCATATCAGCATGTCATGATCTACCTTGGTCAACTAATCCTCTACTACCCAAATAGTGACTCAACATATAAGGGTCCTGGGAAACCCTTTCAATTAGTCAAGGGTAACCTCATCCCAAATATAAATAGGAACTAGGAGTGGATAGAGATACCCTCAATATCTATGATGCTCAAACTTGACCCATTAAAATGTTAGAAAATATGATAAAAACCCTAAAATATATCTCTTGATGTTGGGCCACCAAAACATTTATCTGAAATCATGAAACGTTTTGGTTGACCAAAGATGCACAACTTAATATGATTAATGGGTGGCTATCAATATCTCATTTATCGTAGATTATGGAACCATCACCCTACAATAAAAAATCACTTCATGTTTATCCAAATCAAATCCTATAATAGTGCCATTTGATTCTAATGACTCAAACATCATGACATGCTATGGATCAATATATTTAATGGTATTCACTCATTCGACCAAGGATTATGTTACCACTAGGGGATCAGAGGCCACCTTCACTTGATCCCCATATACACCCTCCATCCCATATTCCAAAAATTCTTTGAGATAGCACTCAACATCTATCTTTGAATTTGATGAATCTATAACTACATTTACTTTAACATGGGCATATTCCATATCAATGTCAAACATATACATGTACTATATAAAATTCCACTAATGATGGTTTATGTAATTCTGAGAAAAAATTATCATAGAATTATATCATCTACATATAGAAACAATATCTTTTGGAAAATGTAGTGTTGCAAACATTTCAGTTCTAGAAACCTAGTTTTCATCTCTAAGTCATGAGTAGTATAGTTCTTCCTATGCATGAAGGTTCTGGGCACAACGAAAGTTAGCAATGTGAGGTTCCCAATGTTAATTTTATTCTATAATCAATTATAAATCTAAGATCTATATGATGAAGAATGCCATGATCTAAAGAATTGAGTCAACGAAATAGGAAATAAAGAATTCTGTCAGAACCATGATAGATGAGATCAACGCATATTGTTGATAATTATTTTTAATAGATAAATAATTACCTATAAGGAATTATTTTTGGGTTGATGAATCTAGAATTATATCTACGGTGCACCATCATTTCATTGTAGAAAACAAATGTATATTTCCTCAAGTAATGATCCAAATAAGGACTAGGAATCTTCGGACGCCATTGAACGAGTCTCCATGTGATTTCATAGAATATGAATTCACATGCATCATCCACTTTAATATCCTCAATAATCACATACAATGTGTACTCCTTGATCCATTGGAGGGGTATTTCATACCGTTCATGGGATCATTCTTGGAGAAGGGATCTCTTTGGTCTTGAGAGTATCCCATAAGATCTATTGTTCACAACTAATTTATGTCTTTTAAAAATAACATAATTAAGTATTTATATTGTTAGGGTTAAAATAAATTAATCTCACAAGTTCCCTTAATTATTTATTTAATCATTATAAAACCTTATGCCAAATAATAATAGTAATATTATTATTTCTCGATATGCGCTTAACATTCAAATAATAAATTAATATTATTTAATTAAATAATATTTAATATGTATTATTTTTAACCATACCATTGAACTCGGTCTGCCATTCCTCCATGATATTTATCATGATTTGAATAATTTCTATTTATTTATTAAAAAATATAACATCATTATTTTCCAATAAATAGTTAAATACTATATTCACATCAAAGAAAAGAGATATTTATTAAATATTACACTCACAATATATTATCTCGAATAACTACTATAGAATAAATGGGATCTATAATAAATGAATAATTATAAGGCCACATGTTGGTATAATATTTATTCAACTTGTTAAATAATAAAAATAGTGTTTTATTTAACTGATATTCTGGATACACTTTGTGTGTGACCCTCTAGGTCTCCTTCTTAGTAGCATTACGTGAAGTAGTGCAGAGTCCTTGATTAGAATCTTGCAACATTTTGTGTCACCCATAGAGAAAAAAGTTAATGTGGAAATGACCTTTTACCTCAATCAAATTCATACTATTTAATATAATCCCTTTTCTTGATACCTCAATTCAAGAAGATTTCATACTACTACCATCAACATATGATCTCGATGTCTCTTTTATTGACCTTCAAAAAATATAACTTTCCTATAGAACACCATGGTCATGTAATTATTTTGGAAGCATCATTTCCATCCAAGGGCTTAATATATTAACATTCATTCAAGAAATGAAGGGATAAATCCTATCTCCCATTATTCATCAATGCAATATTAAAGGTGACACACCCAATGTATCCAACCTTACCGCGAAAATATATTATCATGTTTTTCATCAATACATATATGTGAACAATTTATTATAATCATTAATAAAAATATTATTTTCAATGGACCAACACACACATCCAAATATAGGGACAAATAATTAAACATAGAAATATAGATTTATTATGGGTGGTTATTATTCACATAATATCTATACTAGATTTTATTAATTGCATACACTGTGTAAAGGTTCCTCAAATTCTTATGAGACTCCACCCCTGATAGTCGATATCATGTAAGAACCTAAAATGATATCATCCAGTTATAGAACATATATTCCAAAATAGTGTCATAGCACTTCCGGTTTATTTTCATAGTGGGGAACTATGATGCCTTTTAGTGAGAAAAATAATCCTACGAAATTATCACATACTATGTCACAAAGAAGAAAAATCACAATGTGATAAGTAGTTTATTAATATTTAATGCATTGAATACATATTTATCATAAATTCTAAAGAAGTTGGTTCTAGGGAAACAAATCTAACAGACTCCCACTTTAACTAGATCCAACTACTGAAAAGCATAAACATGATAGCTCCCACATGATACTCATTGTCCTACTGAGATAGTGCTTTAATCAAGGGGTCCACCACGTTCTCTTCACAAGGTACTCTACTAACTAAAATATCACCCCTATAATAAAAATACCTCACTAGGTGATACATCTATAGTATATTCTCTGTATATAGTTATGACCTTGGATATTTTCCAATATCCAATGATGTATTATTATAATAATATAATTTGATATGGTATTTACTTCCAGGAACAACATCAAGATCATGAAAAACTTCCGAACCTAAACAGATACAAGGGTGCATTATAAGCCACTATATACTCAAACTCCGATGTCGAAACCATTATGACTAGCTACTTTAAAATCATCCATCTCAAAAGTCATCTGTTGAGATAGAAATCCTATCCTTATTGTGACATCATATCATTCTTCTCTGCCTGAAAACCAATCTTCGTATAACCCATGATGACTAGCTCCTCATCTCCTCAATACATGAGGATCATATCCTTATTTCTTCTCAAATTCATAAGTATATCCTTAATAGTAGTCCAATGTTGTTCTCCAGGAACTTCTTGATATCTGTATACCATTTACAATTCATACTCAACATCAAGTCCAGTACGTAACATGGCAGGCATGATTGATCATATCGCGGATGAGTATAGGATATTAATCATTCTCTCCTTCTATTTTTTTGTCAGAAGATATTTTTTCTTAGAAATATGTAAACCATGTAACACTAGAACCAATCTCCTCTTGTATTTTTCGATACTCAGTCTCTTTATTCTCTGGTAAACATATATCCTTCTGCTTATCCCAATAAGCCTCATGTTTGTTTTATGAATGACCTTGATCCCTAGAATATCAACTAATTCACATAAGTCTTTCATAGATAAACACTTTTTTAACCAGTCCATAATAGATTGTTCGACCGGTATGTCATTTACAATACAAAATATGACAACAACATATAATATTAAGAAAAAGATCTCATTCCCACTAAACCACTTGTATACACACAGATCACATTCATTATTAAAGAAACCAATTTCATTTATGGATTCACCGAATCAAATTTAGCATGACCTAGCTGATTTTTTTAATCCATAATTGGATCTATGAAACTTGAAAATATATTTGGAATCACCTAGAGTACAAACCCTTTTGGTTGTGTCATATAGACATCTTCTTGAAGGTTCCCATTAAGGAATGAAATTTTTACATCCATCTACCAAATATCATTGTCATGGTAAGATGTTATAAAATTCAATATTCTGATGGATTGAAAAATTTCTACTAGTGAAATATTTTCATCATTGGAAATTAATTTATGCTATTTAAACCAGTTAGACGCTAGCCTTGATTTATAGGTACTTACATCACATTCTGTTTGTAGTTTCTCTTGAATACCATTTTGAAACCTATTGTATTTACATCAAATGGAGAATCATCTAGAAACCAAAATTGGTTCTGATACATGGAATCCATCTCAGAATTCCTAGCTTCTAGCCATATTGTAGTTTTTGATCTATATAATTCCTATTTAGAGGATAAATGATAATCGTTGTCAAACAATAATGTTTCACCATACTAGATGCCTAGAAAACCATATCTCTCAAGTTATATTACATCTCTTACACTCCTACATAGTACTTGTGTTTTAGGAACAACTTCAATAATGGGGTCATGTGAAAAGTGTTCATGTACCAGCTGTTGTGTATCTTGAGCATAAACTTCATCAAAGTCAATATCATTTCAAAATACATCTTGAGGATGTTTTACCTCTTAAGAAATATATATTTTCTGGAAATAGTCACGTTCTTTTCAAAGAGTTTTTATAGGTTGTTCCCCTTTGTTTCCTTGGTATACACTACAATGATATACTTCTTTCCCCGAGGTTAGTTTTTTTTTGAGAAGGCCATAACAAATTCCTCACAACCCCATACATTTGAATACAATAAAATGGGTTTATTTCCACAAAATATCTTGAAGGGAATCCCATATTCCACATTAGTTAATACTCCATTTAATATGTATATTTCATTTTGTAATGCATATCCCTAGAAGGATATTGGAGGATCTTTATGATGAATCTTAATCCTTACCATATAGAATAAGGTATGGTTCCTCTGTTCACTAACACTATTCCACTATGGTGTATAAGGTGGAGTGAGTTGAGATAGAATCACAAACTCCTATAGAAATTCGATGAACTATTGGTAAATATATTCACCACCTCGATTAGATTGAATATTTTTTGTCTTCTTAACAAGATAATTCCCTACTTCATTCATTAATTCCTTCAATTTCTAAAAGGACTCTAACTTATACCTCATCATGTAGATTTATCCAAATCTACTCAAGTCATCGGTAAATGTAATGGCGTATGAATATCCACCTCTAGCTTCTACTAGAAATGGTCAACACACATCAATGTTTACCAAAACAAGAAATTATGTGACCCTTTCACATTATTCACTAAATAGTGAGTTGGTCAATTTTCCATGTAATAAATCTTGAAAACTATCAAGTGGTTTTAGATCGAAAGAGCCTAAATAGATATCTTGATAGTGTTTTGTCAATTTCTTATCATTAACATGACCAAGATGGTGATTCCACTGCTAGTTGTTATATGAGTCATGTTAAAATGATTCATTATCTATTTGCAACACCTGGTTTTCATATGTTAATACATAAAGACTAATATTTGAATGTTCCATTCCATAAATAATGTTGTTCTTATAAAAGAAAAAATAGGAATTTATAAATATGAAAATAAACCCATATATAAATAAACATGACACAAATATTATGTTCTTGGTAACTATAGTGACATAATAAAAATATCTTAAAACCAAAATCATTCTCATTGAAAATGAAAGGAGGTAGTAACCAATGGCTAGAGTAGCCAACCTTGTACCATTGGTAGATCACAGAACTATCTCTCCTCTAGAACTATTTTAAAATAAGCTTTGTTCTTAAATTTGGATATAGATGTGAGCACCAAAGTATTTATATAATAAACAATGTGTATAAATTGAATGATTTCCCCTGATAATGAATTCACCTTTATCTTAACCGTACATATGGGTGAAGTTACGCTGCCAGTGGCTTCGATTACAACATGAAAAACATACTTCTTACTTTTCCTTTCCAAAACACTGTATCATATGCTTCATGGAAGGATGGTGCTCTGGATCTTTATACTAATTATTAGTCTTGGGCCCCTTTTCCTCGTACTTCCATTTTTATTCACTATAAGGACCATGAGTATATCTCACCCTATGTATTTATCCACTTGGTGATTCAATTTCAGAATTTCTGAAAGACTCTTCTCATTTTTGATCATATTATAATTCAGAATAAAGATGAATATGGTATTGGGAAATGATGAAAATATAAGATTTGTACACAAATCATATGAGAATTTAATCTCTAAGATGTCCAGGCATTCAATGTAGCCAATAATCTTGACCACATGAGACCTAGTTGGTGCAGACTATCAAGTTATAGTTGTAAACAAAGTATTAGATATTTTTTACCTATATTTTCTCTCCTCTTGATAGAGGCCCCAAAGGTGAGACATCATGCTATAAGCATCCATATCCTCATGTTTCATCAAATTCTCATTGTACCTAAATGACACCATGAAGCACTAAACATTTATAGTATCATTCAGCTGTTTCTCATAGGTATATAGCTCTTTATCAATTACCTTATTCCCAAGTGAAAAATGTAAAGGTTCTTCTATAACTTATAATATTCATTCACGGAGATGGATGACACATAGGTTCCTTTTTCACTCATAGAAATTTATACTAGTAATATGGATTTACTTATCAATTATAGATCATAGTGATATGTTTCTTGTAATTTTATTTTTGTTTCTACAAAATATTATTAACATAATTTTAGTTATTTGTCTAAAAAATTAGATAAATAAATAAATATTATATTTTGTAGTCTCCCTCTATTTTATTGAAACCCAATATCACTCACCATAGGAATTAAAATATCATGTAGCATAGAAATTCAAGTGATAGGGATCCATATTACCCTTCCCATTACACCAACATTGGTTGGTCAAGAATATTTAATGTTTTTAGTTAACAATTCTAAATGCAAACTATACTAACTCACAGTTCCTTGATTTACTAAGTGGACTCCCTAATCATGAAATCATTAATATAGATTTCCTAAATCTGTACGTCTCAGTTACAACATGTACTTCTTTGGCAGTCAACACATGATGTGACCCAATTTAAGTCAACATAAAAACTTGTGTTACAATTCCCTGATAATTAAAAGAACCCCAATTTTTTATGTTCAAGAACTTTAAACTATTATTTTTTTCATCAGAAGTAATGGTAGTCTATACCAATATAATATTTTATTATGCTATTTTATCCTTTTATTTGTAAATTTATAATTGTTATCTTTATCTAATTTTTTTAACATTATGGTGTATTATATAAGTTATTAACTATGTATTAGATAATATTTACACATAATCCAATTTATTTTAGATCCATCTTACATGATTTTTAATTCATTAATTATGTGATCATGACAGTAAATCCATAATGAAATAACAATTAAACTTGAAAAAAATAAAATAAAGGGCATGATCACGAGCTTATTCTGATGGTTAGTTTTTCAATCCATTGATAATCTAACTATTGACATAGGGGAGAAACACCTTGAAACAATTGAGGTTTATGTTAATTCTTTCCACCCATCCATTTTTTGTATCTCCTTGTATTGTTTCACCTTGTCATAGGGCATGAACATCCTACACAAGAATGGTAGCTCAACCCATTAAATATGCCTTTTACACACATGTAGGGGAGGGGGAAATGGTTGTACATAAAAGAAACCATGGGCATGGAGGCCATACAAAATAATAAGGAGGAAAGGCCCAAACCCCAATAATGTAACTTAAAAATAAATTCAATGGAACCAATCACATAAAAAAGGGTTAGTCTATCTCGTGATCATCCACATTCATGCAAAAAATTACACATTTAATTAAACAATCATTCAATTATTAATCATTCTAAATTCAGTTAAATTGTACTGAAGTCGATTAATTATTATCTTTAATTAATCAATCCTTCTATCTTAATTCCTATCTAAATTTCCTTCAGATTGTCATCATTTATTATTTTAGAAAAATTAAATTAATTCATTTGAAATTATATTTTTACATAAATGTACCTTGGAGGAATCATGGTGAATACCCATTCAATTCTTCCCAATATGTATTATACTCATATAGAGTTTTACTCTTGTGACATATTTCAGTCATGAATTGTCACATGATTTCAAAACATGTACATAAAGGATGAATACAAAAATTACATGATTTTTATGTCACATATTATGTTCAAATTCACATAGAGTAAAAACTTTTAATACAACTCATACATTATATATTGATATAAACATTATACAGATATTAATTAATCATTAAAATATTTATGTATGTTAAATCTTGTCATATGGCATTCCCTATCATTATGACCACACATAAGTAAATTTCTCATGGTTTACAATGTAAAATATATAAATTTTAAATCTATGTAACCTGGTTTAGATATGTGACATGTATATCAGATCTACATGGTGGGTAAACCTTTCACCATTTATCTAAGGTACAAGCCTAGTAACTCTACATGTAAAATGTACCTTGAAAATTTGTAATACATGGTGTGTCCAATTGGACACATTCTATGTAGACCTCATGTAACATGATCACCATGTAGGTAGTCTATTTAAAGATTTAAGTGTATTTCTCTGACCTAAAGGGACTACACACCATGTAAATGAGATGCATGGGGTGTTATCTTGCTAAATGTTCTCCAATATAACCTATTCAACTTACGGTTTAAGAATTAAACACACCACATGTCATCAATGAACACTATTTGGGTAATTTCTAAATTAACACCTATAATATTAACTATGAGTATACATTGTTTAATTCTAATTACAATGTTTTTACTCTTATGTTTTCTAACCAGAATTCATAGCACCTATGGTTTAGTTTCCTGATATTATTTTAATCATAAAATTAATCCTCTTGATTTGATATATGCGAAATGAATAAGGAATAAATATATCTCATAATTTAGATTAAAATAATGATTAAACATGAATTGACAAACTAAATTATAAATGTGTAAATTACCATCGACTTTTAAAAATTATAAATAATTATGTGCCCCCTCTGAACCACTTGTAGTTTCTATAGGTAGCGGAAGCATGCGATGGGAAGTGCCCAACAATGATTTATTCCATAATCAATGATCAAAACACGATCTATATGATGATAAATTCCAAGATCTACAAAATTGATACAATGAAATAGAATATAAATAATTGTGCCAACACCAAGAGAGAGGAGATCATCACATATTGTTTATATATAATTTAATTAGATAAAGAATTACCTCTTAGGATTTATTTCAACATTGATCAGTCTGATGATAGAAATGAAGTGCACCATCATTAAATTATAGAAACCAATTGTATATTTCCACTAACAGTGATCCACACATGTTCCATGAATCACCAGACATCAAAGAATGAATCTCTTGGTGATATCATAGAAGATACTTATACTTGCATCGTTCACCCAAATCACCTCAATAATAGCTTCCAATTCGTTTTACTTGATCCGGTGGGGGGAGATTACTCTCGGTCCTGGGAAGCGTTCATAGAGAAGGGATACCTCTAGTCATGAGAGGATCCTCCATTATTCGATATACATAATTGAATTAGCTCCTAAGAAAATAACATAATTAAGTATTTATATAGGTAGGTTTGAAATAATGTAATTTTAAAAGTTCCCTTAATAATTTTTTTAATACTAGAAAAGAACCATGTAAAATAATAATAGTAGTAACATTTTTTTCTCTAAATTCATTTAAATTGTGATAATATTTAAATAATATTTAATTAATTAATATTCAATATTTATTATTTCTCACCAGACCATTAAACTCAGTATGCCATTATTTTATGTTATTTATTAGGATTTGAATAGTGTCTATTTTTTATTAAATAAATATCACTATATTATTATCAAATAAATAAAATAAAATATATTGACTAATTAGAAAGTAAGTATTTATTAAATATTCTGCTCGTTATATATTTTTACAAATAACTATTGAGGGAATAAATCATATCAAACATATATAAATAATTGTTAAACCATTTGTGGGGAAAATATTTATTCAAACTGTTAAATAATAAATAATAATATATTATTTAACTCGTATTGTGAAAAAAAATTAGAGTGTGACCCTCTAGGCCTCTTTCTCAAAAGCATTAGGCGAAGCATCCTAAATCCAAGGTTATCATCTAGAAATATAACAATCCACCCTTAGAGAAAAAAGTTTATGCCACAATGAAATGTCACTACATAAGAACTCTTATATTATAATATAATCCATTTATCATGACATCACAAATCAAACAAGTTTCATGATGGTACCATCAAGCTATGAGCCCTATGTATCTATATTTGACATTTGTGGAATAAAACCACTCTATAGAACACAATGTCCATGGATTTATTTAAGATATATCATTTCCATAAAAGGTCTCAAGATACTAAATTATTTTAAATAATGGATGTGATAAATCCTTTCTCACATTCTTAGGTAATGCGATATTACTCGGGATTCACCCAACATATCACACCTCACTTTGAACAACTATTATCACAATTTTTATTTTTACATAAATGTGTGCGACTTATAATAAAAATTAATAATAATCTTAATGTATAAAGACCAATAAATAGTTATGTATATAGGAATATCCAATGACACAGAAAAATGTGGTTTTCTACTGGTGGGACTTATCCTCAAAATGTCCATAATGGATATTACCAATGGTTTACACTATGAGAGGGTTCTTCAAAGTCCAATGAGTCTCTATCCCTAGTATCTTATATAACTTGTGTCCCTCAGAAGATATCTTCTAGCTACAGAACATATATTCAAGAATAGTGTCGTAGCACTTCTGGGATCTCATCATAGTGGGGAATTATTATGACCATTTATTTCCACAACTACTCTTAAGACATTATCACATACTATGTCACATAGAAGAAGAATCATGATTTGAAAATTAGTTTATTAATATTGAATGAAGTGTATACTTTTTTATCATAAATTAAAAAGAATTTGGTTTTAAGGAACAAGATCCAATAATGTAGTCATATATAACGAGTCCTGTAAGAAACTAAAATATCAACCTATATCCAAAAAACTCCAAGGTGACTGCTAGAAGCATTGTAAAAAATTGAATACCCAAACCCAAGATCATAAAAAATCAGGATCATAGTTGATTTCATCATCTTCATCAAATACACTAATACATCCTCATAGTAATCAACCCATTAAAAAATTATTTACTTATTGGTCAGCATGGTCAAGGTTGTTTCTAGGTAAGAAATGTCCCAAATTATCCTCTTGATGTACCCAACCGACCAAATAATACTCCAAATATTGAAAACATTCAACAATTGTTCCCAAGAAGTACCAATATAGAACATCTCTAAAACAACTAATATTTAGAATTTGGAAACAATTCAACCTTGATAGTGCACCTCCTTTATCCAAAATTGACACTTAAAATCATTAGTATAATTTCAATGCTCTTGAAGAGTACTCAATTTGATATAAGGACAGATATCATGGAATTTTTATGTCTGGGAATTTATTAGGATGCATTAATAAACAAAATGATGAATGATTCGTTGTATCAGTAAAAGAATTTTTTCATGAGGTCTTTGAAAACTATGTAATCATTCGTCAGTTTAAAGGGAATAAATATATACTTATACTGCATATACCTACTCTTAAAGGTTGTCTTTGGTATGTATCCATATTGAACCTAATATTTATGATAGACAAAACATAGAATAATCAAATGGAACTATTGGGACCCCCTAAATTCATAAAACACGTCCTAAATTCATGAAAATGGTTTCATATTCTTCATGGTGATTAGATTTCACTATCGATAGTCAATATAAAATCAAATACTACAATCTGCATTCATTGAGAATAACATCAGGGAACCCCAGGGGGGGCTGTTCTTTTTCTAGTAAAGCCTTTTCCCTAGTGATCACGAATCTACACCTTTAACTCTTTCAACATAGCTTACCCCATGAAATATGGGGTAATAGATATGGTTTTTTCACAAGTAATAAGATCAATCTCAAACTAAAATCCCTTATGTGTTGGTAATTTTCATAATACATATGGAAATTTATCTTGGTATAGGTCTACCAATATTATAAATGAGGTCAGGGTCACTTCCTGATCCACTACTAGGATCATACTTGCCACCTGTGCTAAAAATACTTCTCTCTAATGAGGACCTGGTCACACTCTACCTGCCTTGATATCCCATTCATGGGTTATATTTAATATCTCCCCATTATGTGATATAAATTTCACTCATATCTAATAAAAATATTTTTCTACAATATAACTTGTCCACTAGTCAATGCCAAGGATCAGATCGAAACCATTAATCTATTTAATTGTGAATCATTGAATATGCATAAATCTATTGACCACCTTATGATTGTTTGGATAGATATAAAGATTTTATTATTTCATTAAAAATGTTGTATCAATAGAAAAAAACTCATAAAGTAATTTAATATGTAAATGAAATGCAACAACTACTTAACTTGATAAGAATGAATGACTTTCTCCTATATCATCCAAATAAAAAATCATAACTGAAATTCACACTTTGGAAAGTTGTTATCTACAATCTACTAAAGCCTTATCAACCAAGTAATCCCAAAAAGAATCCACTCTATGAAGCTCTAAATTCTCATGATACACCTGGTTCACTGACCCATATGGGTCTATATTGACCTGATATTTTCATGCATAATATAACATATTTTTAGAAGAATCTTCAATACGTTTCATAAATACATTTCCAATGTTCATAATAGTTCAGTTTCTTTGAAATCAAGAAACATCAGGGTTTTATTTCATTAATGATCCTCAACATCTCCCACAAAGACCATCCCACACTGTGCTCCTATGAATAATACCATAATTAGTCATATCTTTATAACCTTGGGAAAGGAATATAATAAAGGGTGAGCTCATATTCTTAGTATAGGTAAAAATAATAGATATCAATCTATGATTATATGAAATAATAATATAGTAACAAGGTTATGTGATCATGAAAATAATTTAAAAAGTTTATATCTAACTTTTCATTGATTATAAAGATGATTCCTAGAATAAATATTTATCTTTTTAGAAAACATATCCCATAAGTGTGATAAATCATCATAAATAAATCATTAACAGTAACCAAATTTCAAAACAATTGTGTTAGTATCATATATATAGAAAAGTATTTCAAATGTCAAGGATAACTACCATGACATAAACATATTACAATAAGGATTATAACCAGTTTTCCATTTTCGATGAAGATGACACAGTTTTCCATAGTGTATCTGCATTAACTTATTACCCACAATGGATCTGGTCACACCTATTTCTGATAGTGGATCTCGATGAAACCATTTCCCATAGTGGATCCAGAATCCTTGGTTTCCTATAGTGAATCTACCGTATAGACTAGTACTCCATATTTATTTCAAGATTTATAAATCTTTACCCAATTCATGAAAGGGAGAGATAGGTACCACCCATATCATAATTAAAACCATACTTATGTGTTCATCATTACCATAAAAAACTCACCATATCGTCACATCATATGTTGTGTAAAGACAATAGGTTTCAGGACCATTTCATAAATTCACCCAAGAAAAACCCATGAAAAATAAATGTGTTTCATAAGAATTTCATCAACATAAACATTAACCGTACAATGAAATAAAAATGATTGTATCATTCAATACTATCCCCAATAAAGCATAAGTACAATCCTAAGATTTCATCTTAAATGAAAAATGATTTTAGAATAACCCATACAACATTTCTTGAATAATATTGACTTTCCAATTTGAAAAAGACTTTTTAAAACATGATGGATTTTAAAAAAAATATTTGAAATGATTGGGGGAAAGATACTTTATTAAAAAAAGAAAATAGAAACCCTTTTAAACTGGGTAAGGGTGTACCCAAAAAAACCAGGCACAATATCTCAGAGGAAAATAGCCTTAAAAATATGGCCTGCAGGCCCAGTGGGACAAAACCCATTACAAAACAAGCCCACTAAGTCCTCAGCCCAACCATTCCACCGCTGCCAGCCCACCTGCTGAGCGAACTCGTCGCACCTGAGCAGACCACACCATCGTGGACCCCACAAGTGTTTCTGACGTTACCAACCCCACCACTGTCTGGACCAATGGGCCTCCACCCCATGGCCCACCCGCTCCCGTACCTGAAGCCTGCCTCCACCCTAAGGCCCTGTCGAAGTGCGCTCCACGTTGCCGCCAGCCGGAAACCATGCCGCACACCCCGACCAGAAGAATCCCTCACTCGACGATGGATATCCCGCACCCTCCTCACCCTCCTAGTTCCATCTCGAAGCAGGAAACCCCCTCCACGCAGACCATCATAGCCGACGCATTCTGCCTCCATAGTGTCTGCTGAAGCTACTACACTGTACCGCTGGAGCCAAATCTCGTCCTTCTGCACCCAGATCCGAACGCATCGCAACCGCCACAGCTAGATCTATGCTTCCCGGTATCTGATTGTGCATGCATCACCGAGGGGCATCACTCCTCCGCTCATCACAATCAGCACGCTACCCGGTTTCGAAACCCTAAAGCCCGAGAGAGCTCTCTGTCGAGGTAGAGAGTCCCCCCTAATGAATTTCTAAATTATTTTCATTAAAAATATCCAAGGAATCCTATAAAGGAGTCACTAAAAATATTTTAAATAATTTCATGAGGAAAATAACCTTTACATTGTGAAAATAACTTTTTAGAACTAAAAATTTACAAAATATTTGGGAAATTATTAATTTAAAAATAATCATTGAAAATTATAAATTATGTTTTAAAAAATGATTTATTCCTAACATAAAAAACTTTAGTTCATTTTGTACACAATAAAATATTGGTTCTATTAAATTTTTTGGTTAAAAACCAAATAGAAATTGTTTGGAAAAATAAGTGAACATAAATTTCAAAAAAAAATTGTTAAATAGTATAAAATGGATAATTAAATCCATAATAAATAACTTTTTGTATTTGTATTCATATGACATAACTAAAGTATTATAAAATTCATGACTTTTTGAGATATAGATCATGGTATTTCTTAATTGGAAGTATACTGATAAATAATCCAAATAAATGATGTGATTATGGCATAAAAATCATAACACATTAGTAGTATTGAATCATATTACCTGTTAAATAATATAACTAAATGAAACTTAATATCATTAAAATAGGGTGATTAATGATATAAAATTTTAAATGGAATTTTTATTTAACACATCGATGAATATAGTTGTGTAATATAACCGGTATCCCAAAGAAGGCAATTTGAGACAAAAAAATACCTTACCCCTTTTGTAAATTTTGAAGAATAAACATACTAAAATATATATACTATAAATTTTTGAAAATTCCCATAAAATTATTTAAATTAATTATAAATTACATCAATGGGTAATATATACTTCATATAAAATAAACATATGGTGAATATAGCCTATATCTCCCATAAAAATAATAGTGAGAGAGATATTCTATACATTAAGTCTCAACATCATTTGAACACATTAAAACCTACTATATATTAAATATAATTATATTATAAATCTATTAAATTAACATACTCATATGTATTATAAAAAATAATATTTACTTATAAAAGTTTATTACTGGTTTACCAACAATTCCTTGTTAAAATCAAGTTTTGGGTACTAACTACTTTGTTTTTCTTGTGTGCTTGGATTTTTTATTTTTGATCCTAATATATTTGTTATTTTTTCATCATCTTCATAATTTTTATCATTATATAAATATCATATACATTCATTATACATGTATTTATTGATAACCTTAAATTTTAGATATGGAAAATGAAATCGATCATTCATGGAGATGGTTGGTAGTACGTAGGCATGAACATTGCTTGAATTTTCCATAGAGAAATATTGAAGGAATGGTTCATAATATATTTACCTTATAGAATAATTTTTATTACATATATATCACATATTTTTAATAAATCCCTCAACATTACCATGAATTCAAAGAATAAATGAACCACATTGCTTCGCAAGGTGTTTATCCTTTATACACACGAATGTTGTTATCGTATTCCCATTAAATGAATGTAAGAAGGAACATGTCATATCTTGATTAAAAAATAATATTAATATCATAAATTTCTTTTATAAACAATATTTTAATCATTATTTATTTTCTTGAGAGGTTTTATTGAAAAAATTACTTTGATTCGTGAAGCGGCAGTCCACTGTACACCCGAATTGTGATTTCATAACCCATTTGATGGAAGATGAGATGGATTTAAGTTAAGAAATTATCATAATAATAAATTATTATATATAAGACACTTAATTTATTATATCATCATGTTTTAATAATAATTAAATGAGGTGGAGGAAGAAATAAAATGAAATAATCGATTTAGAATGTTACATCTTCTTCAGACAACTTATATTTGTTTTCAGAAAAAAACTTTATAGGTTCGATTTTGGGGAAAGATAGGGATTATAGTATTATATGAGTGAATTGAGGAAGATATTTGGGTATATAATTTCTGAACCAATGGGAATTTTAGTGTGTAAATAAAAGAGGAGAGGGGCCTCCTTTTATAAGTGTGGTGAGTGGCGCACTGGTAATTTTTGAAAATAAAATGATGTAACCACTACTTTTACATGACGTAAGGATAAAAAAGAGTAATTATAGAAAAAATAATATATATGGTATAAATATTTTTATAAAATGGTTTTTGACATGTTTTTGTTCAATTTTAACTATTATATTTTTATCTTAACCCCCACGGTAAACTCATTTTCACCTTAACAGTAATAAATAATTTTTACTATTTTTACTGTTGATTATGATAAAAAATAATGTTCACCATATTAGATAACATTAATTTTTCAGAATAAAATTATATAATAATTTTTTTTGAATTCCACAGACCTGAATAGGATTAAATAGTAATATTTTAATAGTATGTCACATTTCATTATTACTTATTGCTTCGTGAAACACATGCTATATTCTGTGTTATGAGTAATGCATTATAAACTCTGTGTATCATGTAATTAAAAATATAAAAAATATTTAATTTTTTTGAAACAAATATTTCATAATATATTAGGGTGTTAAATTATACCCCCATTAAAATGAATTTATCCCTCAAAATTCATAACATTGGTACCATAAACTAAGTACACTTATAGCTCATTAAACCCTCTAATTCTCACATAGCTACCTCAAATGGCTGGTTTTCCCACAAATAATTCACTAGGAAAGTGGTATTTTTTGTAGAACATTCTATATTCTATTAATTACCTATACCTATTTTTTCCTCGTAAAAATATCATGTTCGAGCTGTATGACTCTTGAGTTCTATAAAAGTGATGGATTGGGTATGTACTTCTTTGGAAGGGATACATAGAACATATCTTGATCATAATAGAGTTTCAGTAAAAGAAAAAATTGATAGGCTATCATCGTAATGAAATCAATAATTTGAAATGGACCGATGTACCTAGGGATATGAATTACATTGTATCTTAAGAAAAATTTCATCCTTTGGTTCTAATTCATTCAATATTCAATTTATATGATTCTCCAAGAAATTAATATGGATTTTTTTATGAAAGAATCACTAAAAGAGCAAAAAATATTAATATAATGACATGTCATTCATTATATCTCATGTTATAAAAAAATGTTTCTCACTACTTATGCATTATGAAAAAATATTGATATGGTGAACTAAAAATTTAATCTCTAAATCCATATCCAAAGTTCAAATTAAAATATTTAATAAATGGTTATCCTCTTCCTGCTTATAAAAGATTAAAATCAAATACATTATAATAAAGGAAAAAAATTTTGAAAATGAAAATATCATTATTCACCCAAACAACAAGAAGTAGCTTTAAATTGTTATAGATCAATCATCTAAATTCTTTAATTGTGTATTCTTTTGAAACATAATAATAACATGAATCACTATAAGACCATATGTGATTTCTCATTCATTAAAAAAATAGAGTCTTGGATATATTACATAAGTCTAAAAATGATGTAAATCCCATCAATGATAGTATAAACCAATTTTTTAAGAAATCATTATTCAGTTCCAAGTTATTCAGTAATATCAAATTTAAATTATCCTTATCAATCACAAATTATCCAAACTAAACACCATTTCTTCAACATTGGTAACACATTAACGATTGTCATTCCTTAATCATGTATTTTCTATAAAATTTCACCTTACTACTAAATTAAATTTCTATGTCATTGGTACAATTCAAGAGATTATTAGAAAAACTAAGTGAAGAAAATATAATGAAACTTTTTTTATATATATTTTGATTTATATTAAATTATTCTATAATTTCAGTACAGAAACACTTCAATTATTCAACCTCATCCTTAATCTACTAACTATGTTTTATAATCTTATACTATAATACCTCCTTCCTTTCATATGTCATTCATATTCTCATCATTGTCAGCATCAGAACCATTACTTATACATCCTTTCTTATTCTCATTACACAAATTCCACTTGAGATTTTGATATCCATAATTCGAATAAATTCCACATTTAAAACATTTAACATTTGATAATACCATTGGGAGACAAATATTCCCATACATCTCATTAATTAAATTTTTTATTTTTCCCCTGCAATCACTTACTACAATCCCTTTTTCTACATACATAAAATATATTATCATTCATTTGTGGAATTCCCTAGAGTTCTTCCTCCCACATTCTTGACATATAGAAATCTAAATATTCTTTCCTCCATGATCTCCACCACCTCATCTCTCAATAAAATATTTCATTGTTTTATTTGGTGTGTCTGATAGTTGGTTAAGGTTTAAGGTGTTAATCATGTATCGTGATATCTAATTAGACATAATAACTATATCCTTTACTCCAATTTTTATCACATTACATTTCACAGCAACACATTGTTGGTGACATTCAAAATAAATCATGTTCCTTCTTATTCTATCCATTTACTAATAACAAAAAGCATTGTTTTAGAAACAAGAAATGTAGTGGTCCGCCAAATAATCAATAAATATCAAATACAAAATTTATAAACCATGAAACCTTTTAATTATATAATACACCTTAGTTTTATCATAGGTCATTCATGATCATTATTTAAATCCATTATGATGGTTCATAAAGAGTTAGTGAATTTCCAAAGCATATCCCTCAAGTGATTTAAATAAGGTTTTCCCATGGACCATTTTCATGAACGATCTGATGATAGAGTCCATATCAATGAATCTTTTGAGTTACTACCCCTATTTACCATTATTTGAGATCCAAATTCCCATGTAGTATCTAGACAGAATGTAATTTCATGGAACCCACTGGCTCTATCCGTTAAAAAAATATAGTGAGTTTTATTATACATTAATAAAACCTTAAACTTATTCTTAGATACATTCATAGAAATATCCTTAGAAATATCCCAACAGCTCTCATGAATGTTATCAAATCCTAGTTTCAAATTTTCAGTGAAAACATTACTTTAATACCAACTCTAGCTAAATAGGTAATTTATACATAAATATCACATATTTTTAGATGAACACCCAATAAATTTTATAAAAACATGCATGAAGAACATAAAGGTGTGGTGTATTTATATACTAGAAACACAATATTCATATTTCATGAATTTTATTCAACATCTCTCACAAATAACACCTCGAATAGTACTCCTATTATGCATACCCTAGCTAAACCTTTCATAATAACATGGGGTGGGAAACATAAAAAATGGGGAGATCTAGTATCTAGTATGGGTAAACATAAGAGATATAAATTTACAATCATATTAAATCTTAAGGTACGAATAATAGTATACGATCAGGAACAAAACATAATTTTTTTAAAAAAACCTATCATGTATAATAAACATGATTCATGGCATAAAACACTATCATTTCATATAACATGGTCTAGAAGAGTGAAAAATTGTTATAAAAAATCATTTACGATAATCTCAGTTTATATAAGTTATACACCACCATAAATATAGAAATCTATTTAATACGTGATGGTTAACTACCATGACCATAAATATAGTAGATAATGGCTTATCTGAGGTTTCCTATTGTGGATTTTGATTCACATGTTTTTTATATTAGATTAGGACTCGCCGTTTTCACTTTTCTGACTAGGATGGACCTATTTATCATATTGGATTAGGATTTACATGTTTCCCTTAGTGGATCAGGATGAACATATCTCTCATAGTGGATTTAGAAGCACTTATTTTCCACAGTACATGATGACCATATACCTATTTCCCTTTTTATCTAATGAGGTATAAATTATTACCCAATTAATTGGAGAGAGATTTAGGTCCAACCCATCTCAGAATGCATTTCGTACTTATGTGTACCAAAATATCATAAATAATTCATCGTATCCTTATATAATAACCTGAGTAAATAAAATGGGTTTAAAAAAATATTTAATCAATCCCACATAGTATAACACATGAAAAAAATATCCTAAACATTTTGTCAACATAAATGATAACCATCCAAAAAAATAATATGGATTGTATTATTCAATTTTATCAACATTAAAGCATAAGAAACATCAAATTATGTCATCCTAGATTGAAAATTATGATGAATTATCACATGAGACATTTATTAAGGAATAATAACTTTCCACATTAAAAAAATTAAAACATATAACATTCTCAAAATAATTTTCATTAAAAATAAAATTGGAAATGTATAATGTAATCTTCTAAAATCATTTAAAACATTTCTTGTGTAAAATATCCATTCCATTAGGAAATTAAATATTAAAAACTAAAATTCATAAAATATTTGGGAATAATTTTTATTTTAAAATTACATTTGAATCATAGAAATGTTACATTAAAATAATGATTTATTCATGATGGAAAAAAAATCATTCATTCCATACACATAAAAAATGATTCTGTTGATTTTTTTTAAAGGAAAACATAAATTGTTTAGATATTGACATGATGATTCCATAAAAAATTATAAAATAGTTAAATATGGTTAAAATTTTATTTAATAAATAATTTTAGGATTTAAAAACTTTTTTTAAATCATATTTAGAAAACATTAACTTGGAAGATAAATCATTTTTAACTGATTAGAAAAATAAAGCTAGTTTTCTTTAAAAAAAAAATTAATTCTCTTTAGTACAAAGAGAGAGAAAAATGAATTAAAAAAACATTTATTCTCATGAAATATATATTAGATAATTTTATTCATGAGTTTAGTTAATTTTACAAAAAAATAATACATCATTGGTAGCATAATCATAAACAATCCTGACAAATGGTGAAATTGTAAAATAAAACTCTTAACAATTTATTATATTTTTTTCGTAAACTACAAGAAATAATAACATTAATTGAAACCTATTATAACATTTAAATAATTATATTTAATATATAATGTTTATTAGGTCTATTATATATACCCCATAAAATAAAATCAGTGCATAACATAATTCATGTCACAATGAAGGCTATTTTAGACGAAAAAAATTAGTTACTGCTTTGGTATCAATCGAGCCATAATCACAACAAAATTGAGATCCCCAAATGGATATGTAAATACCAATAATTTTATGTATAATAATTATAAAATACATTTATGGCCAGTATATACATCAAATAAATTAAACACATTGTGAATATGGCATATGCCACACAGAAAAATAAAATTTAAACGGAAATCCATTAACCTATGTCTCGAATTACTTAATACACAATCATAAGTCCTTTATAAAAAATATAATTTTACTATAAATCAGTTTTTTAACCGTAATCATATTTATGATACCATATAAGATTTACGTATGACCTTTTATTACCTTTTTATCAATAAGTCCTTGGTAAAATCTCGTTATGGTTAATAACTTCATTATTTTTCATTTATGTTTTGATTCTTTTTTCATATTTATTTTATACTAGTTATATAATATAAAAAACATGATTATTATATCTATATAATATATAAAAATTATACATATATTTATATTGATCCCTAAATATTAGGGATATAAAATAAAATACACTTTTTTTGTGATGGTGGGTGACACATACATATGAACGTTGATTCCATTTTCCTGACATGAAGTAAAAAAAGAAAGTAAAATAATATATTAACATTAAAAAATAATTTTAATGTAATATATAACACATAATTTCATTAAACTCATCATTATTAACATTCATTTAAAGAGTGGGTGAATCACATCACTTTGTGAGGTGGTAGTCTGTCGTACACATGAAAGACATTATCATATTCTCAAGGGATGGGAATTAAGAAGGAACATGAGATACATGATTCGAGAAAAATAATATTATCATATATATCATATATAAAAATAAATCTATCATTATATATATGCACGATGAGTGATGTTGTAAAACGAATAACATTGATAACAAGGTGGTAGTCCACCGCACACATGAATGATTATTTTGTGACCCATTTTATAGAAGATTCGAATTATTTTGGTCAATAAATAAACAGAATAACATCTCAATATTTGTAATATATTTAATAAATTATATAGTCATTTTTTAATCGTAATTTAATGAGGTTTATGAAGAAAAAAAATAAAATGCTCGATTACGGACATTGCCTATTCTTTTGAAAACGTATTTTGGTTTTCCCAAAAATGATACATATGTTTGAATTATTATCAAAATAATGATTCTAGGATGAGATAATGGAATTAAATATTATATTTGGATAGGTCTTGGATGAACTAATGGGTTTTTAATGTTTTAATTGGAGAGGACGGGGGTGGGCTTTTATAAGTGAGGTGAGTGGAACATATGTAATTTTAGTAAAGAAAAAGTGTACCCTCCTTTTTCAACATAATAAAGGATAAATAAATTCTAAATTATAGAACATAGATTTTATATGGTAGATATATTTCCATAAAATTCGTTATTTAATTTTTTTTTCATTTTTAACCAATATATTATTGTTTTAACCCCATCGTAATCTTTTTTTACTTAAACCGAGGCTATTTTTTTGTTTATTTTTACAATTAATTATGGTAAAAACATATTTTACCTTATTAGATAATATAAATTATTATAATAAAAAAATTGGATATTATGTTTCCAAATTATATTCACCTAAATGGAAAAGGTTATTTTAATATTAATCATACAAACGTGATGAGAATTTGATTTTCCAAAGAGAAATGTCCAAAATATTAAAAGTTTATATATCCAATACTAATATGGAATTTATTAAAATAACCAATATAGGATTATTTTATATATAATTAGACTAATTAATCCTTTTAAACAATTTTAAAACCACATTAATGTTTAAAACATCATTTAAAGAAGTGCACATTTTTAATAAAAGTCTGTATTTTTTACAATCACTGAAAAATTTATCTTATTTGAAAATTCTCAAAAAACATTCATAAGAAAATTATGTAATTATGATTTAAAAATCTATCTTCATTTTGGATAAAAAAATTCTAAATCCATCAAATATTGGTTTTAAAATAACTATGCAAATGATGAAATTTTTTTTTTTAATATAATAGATTTTAAATGCATAAAATTGGATTTATTCAAATCTATTTTCTTGAAAACACGTATGATGAGTGTTTAAAATTTCAGTAAATATATAATATAAAAATTTCATTATTATTATTCACCAAAATTGAATTTCATAATTTATTTATGTAAAATTAGTTTTAATGAGTAAGAATAGCTTCAAATAAAAAAAGTATTTCATTAATTTTCAAATATATTTTATTTTCATTTATAATTAGTAAGTCATAAATGAATTCATTTTATCTAAATTTTTAAACCATATATTTACATAATATAGTTAATTCTATTCATAATCGTAATTCAAATAGCAATGTGATAACTATTATATTAAATAATAATATTTTATTAATATTTCATGTTTAAAATCAGCGTTTTATGTAATGAAATATAAACTATATTTTTCATGTAATTTAATATAAACTAAGTGTTTTTTATAATTAGAAATAGAAAAATGTTAATATTTATTGGGAAAAATATATCTCGTAAAATCAAAGGGTGTTGTGGGGTCTAAACCTACTTCTATGGTCCTGCGTCTACCCCTTCTATGTGCACCCTCAAAGACCTACCACAAAAAATTAATCTAATTCACAACCTTCCCACAATAATGAAATTTATTGAAGTAATAGGTGTATTCTTTTAGAATGTTTCTCCCCCTGTATGGTTGTAGCACATAGCAGATTCTTCCCCTATATATGGAGTTAGAGAACCTCTTGTATTATTTGACAAAATACAACTACCCTAGTGTCCATAGAGTTTATTTCTCTTATTATTCCTAGAATAATAAATGGGGAATGCACTGGGGAAAGTACATATTGATCCACTAATAAGTTGGTGAATTCATGTAGCTTTGTCTTCTTAAAATACCTTCACTATAATTAGGTCAATAAGAATCACTATAGCATATATGATAGAATTAATGTCTCTAACATATCACTCCATCACATGATGAAGCCCAATATTAATCATCCTAACATTCTATGCCTCACAACCTGAAATAATAAGCGAAAATATATTTATCTACATGGAGCATGTTTAATAGAAGTTCACAATCACCACCCCCACTAGAGCTCCATGAACTGTTAATCATATTTAAAATTTAATGCATCATAGAAGAACATCTTATAGATGAGATCCATGAATGTCATCCATTCACATGGTCCCATATGAAGCATGTCATCACACCATCATCGAATTTCACCTAAAATAATATTCATTTTTAGAATCAATTTATGATACTCTAGGTTATCAACCAGTTAGAATATTATTTCAATATTTTATATACATTCATCTATGTATTGAGGTTATACAACGTCTCTGAAGTATATGGGTGTAGGATCTGGATTTTATGAGCATTATTGATCATCATTGGATTTACCATATAGAATAACCGTAAAAATATTCATTAATAAAAAATGTCCCAGTTTGATTGATTCAATAGTTGTACACACTAGAGAAACCATGGGATCATGATTACTTGTATCATCATACACAATAGGTTGTGTAACTAGTTGTGTGATACATCTATGGGGAGTAAATTCCTAAAATGGAAATAATAACATTAGATAATCTTACTGCATAAAAAAATATACCAGTAACAAAAAACAATCATCCTTATGAGTTCAAAAAAATATATAACCTAAGATTCTTACTACAAAAAAAAAAGAATCTATTTCTAAGCACTACCAATAACCTAATATAATCCTCTAGTGCATGTATATTACTCACTTTTAAATATATATACTCAAGAAAATATTTTACAAGCTTACACAATAGAATGCAATAAAAATGCACCAAATGCACATATCAAAATAATGATAGGTATTTAATTATTTGGGATCTATCCAATAATTGTAATATATATATATATAATATGATCCTACATGTCGAACATTATGCATTAGTGAATAAAAAATAACATAAATCATTAAACATGAGTAATTTGCATCACCAAATGAGATTTTAAATAAAACATAACCTCAAACATCAAGAAAAAAATAACACTTTTATAGAAAATCATAGGTCCACTATATAGTGTTGGCTATGGACTAAAACATATCCCCTAACCAAGTATCAACTATCCAGTATGTTAACTACTTATCCCCAAACCAGGGAAAAGATAAGAAACAAGTTATAGATATAAGGACCCACCCTTAAAACATTACATAATCTTGAATTAAATATATAATTTACATTGTGGATCTTTTCAGGTTTATTATTTTTGATAATTATTCCATAACATATACATGATGACTTGAATATTAAATGTAGACACATATAATCAATTTATATTTTTTTTCACAAAATAAAAACACTTTAAAAAAAGAGTCATGTTTAGTTCCATGTTTTAGAGAGCATGACATTTCTCTGATCTCATCCTTTACCTGATTCCACATTATTTCCACTGAATTTTTTTTGAAAACTTGTTATGAGCATAAAATGCTCAGTAAGGGATACACAAAGAAGAAAAACAGTTAGTTTTTCAAAACAACAATTAAACCATGAATACTTTATCATAAGTAATACTTTTCACCTTTATAAAGTAGTAAATACTCTTCACTGAATAAAAGATCATTTTTTATCCTTTTGTAACCAAATGATTACAATAAAACACACATAGAGAACACATAACATATAAAGGTAAATTGGGACATAAAAATTATTATGTGGAATAACCATACAATCTACTTCCACACATATTACTAAATGGAATAGCCATACGGACGACTTCCATACCGAATTCATTGGAGGTTATACCGTAACCACTCATCCTGGTTTATCACGGAACTACCCATCATTTGGTTTATCACATAACCACCCGTCTAATGTCTATGTACCATTATAAGATTATAACACATGAAATATTTCAAATATAAATATTTCACTAATAACATTTAATTTGAAATCACAAGAAATAATTTCAAGATATTGAAATAATCAATACATTTCAAAAACCATTTTAAATGTCAAAAAACCCAAAAACATAATAAGGGATTTTCTTTTAATTTTATAAAACATTAAGGCTAATAGAGAATGTCAAATAACGATTACAGCGATGGAGAGGTCATTGTCACCGCAAACGTTAAAAACATTATGTTTGTCGTTTAGTAAAACACATAGTAGAAAAAGAATCCCTTTGAATAAAAGTAAATGTCAAAGGGTTTAATTATACACCATTTAAAAGAAGAAGTTATATATTATCGAAATATTCCTCAATGAATGTAGATTGAAATGAAGACTCATACCTTGTGTCCGACTTGACGCTTTGGTTCTTTAATCTCTTTTAATTTGGGTAACTCCCTTTGGTTTGAACCAAACGGACCTCTTGAAGTGCCTTTTGCCTACGTTAAGGCTTCTAAAAGGAGGAGAGGGACTTTGAGAGCTTATTTCTTAAGGGTTTGGATGAGCCAAGGGGCTTTAGTGGTGTGAGTAATGAATAAGAAGTGAGAGCTTTTTATAAGGAGGAGGAGGGGATCATTAAAAAAGTGTAAAAATATTATTTTACTATATAATGATATTAGGTTTCCAAAGGTCAATAACTAATTACTGTCGATGATAATTTGACTCATTGTGGAAATAAAATCATAGAATAATAATTGGATATGTTTTGGATATTGTTTTAGTATTTATAATCTTATTTATTTAAATCTTTTATTAATGTGGTAAATAATACATCACTATTGTGTCATAAATAATTTAATTTATTTGATGTCTAAAAATTATAAAACAAGGCAATGATGTAGAAAATCGTTTTAGATTTACAATTAATATTAATAGTCTAAATGTTATCTTATATAAACCCATGCAAGAAATTATTTACTAAAAGATATTTGTTTGTGTCATTTTTATCATTACGTTGAGTTGATTAATCTAAAGTGTCATTATCACTTCCAAGTGGATCCATGGGGTCCCAAAATAGACCCCAAGATTCCCATTATCATAAATGACTAAACCAATAAGGTTAGGACATGTTTTAAGGTAATTTTATATTGTTATCATATTGTTTTTATCTTGAATTACAATATTTACATTTAATCGCGGTAAATAAAAGTCAAAAGTTACTATTCTACAAAAGTTATTTTCATCTTATTAAACCAAATTTTACTTAATAATAACAACCATGTATTTTGGATTTTCAAAATTTAATCCACAAAAGTGGTAAAATTTTATTTAAATGAAAATGATAGTTTTTAACTACTACTTACTTGTTTCACTATAAATAAAAAATTGATGTTTTTCAAAAAACTATCAAAATTTCATCTTAAGAATATTTGATATTAAAAATACAAAAATGATGTCTATTATACCAAATTCAAAACATTGAAGTTGAATTAATTAATATAAAATTAATTCTCGTTGTCAAAATAAATAGAAAATTTTTAGGAAATAATAACTATCAAAAGATTGACACTTGTTTAGGTCCAATTTCAAAGTGAAATTAATTACAATGACCAACATTGGATTAAATGGTAAACATATATTCTAATTACACATTAAAAAAAATTATGAAGATAATATGACCATATAAATAAATTCGATTAAAATTCATTTTTTAATTAAAAATACATTATTTTTCAATATTCATTAAAAATTAATTTTATCAAAAAAATACAAAAAAAATACCCAAAGTAAATTTTGTTGTCCCAAATCTAAAGAATAATTTTATTTTTTCAAATAAAACATATAAAAATAACTAAAACTATATTTAAAGAGGTTTCTCCATTAAAAGGTGGTAAATCGACCTTTTAATGTAAATTATGATTAAAATTAAATTCATTCACATTTTAATCCTCTAACTTTTTTTTAACAAACTTGTATAATCATATTTCAGTTAGTTTTGATCATTCTTGCCAATACAACGGCTACGAGTTAACTACCATTTAAAGTAATAATTTTATATTATTAGTGTATAATGTAAGATTTCAAAGAAACCCGTTGTTTTGTATCGAGTACGCCATTGAACATAGAAACCCCTTTAAAGTAAAATTAATATTTAATTCAAAAAATACTAATAAAAAAGAGAATGCATTATTTCTTTATTTACCCGAGATGTTACATCTCCCCCCCCCCTGTCATGACCCGCCTTCACCAAAATGTGGTAAGGTTCAACATATTGCCAAGCCCTTATTTATTTATGTTGAAGGAGAGGTAAAGACACTCGAAACCCGCCTTCAACAGGTCCTGGAGTGGTGACCAGTGCCAAGGGTATAGAATCTCACACATAATGGAAGGAATTACCCTTTTTATTTTTATAGAAATGAGAGATAAGATAGCATCCCCAACAATACAAAAGATAAAAGTGAAGGAAACCCAGAAGTAACCCATTCCAATATGCATGTTCAAATATAAATAAAACAAGCCTCAAAAACTCCAAATTTAACGTACCAAGAAAAATGAAAATGACAACAGCAACAGCCCCAAGGTCCGTGCTAGAATGGTCCCGCACGATCCCTGAAGTCCTCCTAGAAACCTGAAAATAGTTTTACATACGTAGGGTGAGCATACAAGTACACTCTGTTGGGTAACCAAAGACTCCCGTGAATAAGTGATGAGACATTATAATACCCCATGGAAAAAGAGATAACCAAATACCCAACAAGGAAAATATATCCACTTAAACCTCACCAAGGAACGCTCCCCAAATAACGCATGTCAAGTAACATATAGTAATTGCACATCGATATTTGGGTACCCCATGCCACTTTCCCACTGGTTATTGAAGACATACTATGAATCGAACCAATCCCGCCATTCTCACCGCAGTCCCACTGCCACACACGCCCACACAAACATAGGCCATAACATCACCGCAGTCCCACTGCCAAGCCTCGCCTGCAGACACCTGGGGCACAACTGTTATCCCACCCGCAGACACATGGGCCACAACAACCCCATGTAACCATTCCCGCAAACACCTAGGCCAGAACAACCACTTCCATGCCCAAAGACACTTGGACAAGAAAGCTACCGTCACGCCCGAATACACCTGGGCCACATCCTGAACTTACATGGGAAACAATCTGCCCATAAACACCTAGGCCAACCACCACAACTACCCCGCCCAAAGATTCTTGGGCTCATAACGGACTTCAAGCCATCATAGCCTACCCGAAGAGTCTTGGGCTACTCGGGAAAGGGAGTAGAAAAGGTGCTAATAACCAGCCACTCATAGGAGTGTTGGGAAAAACACCATCCCCATGAAATGGGGTGTTCGGCAGAAAGTTCTCAATGTGGGTGGGGCGTGAGTGAGAAACATAAAATCTACAACGATATGTATAGGTTAAAAACACTCATCCTAACCTACTTGTTCCAAAATGTATTCACAAACATACTTGATACTATTCATTTATAAATGAAGTCACGGCTCGCGGCCAAGTCACAACTCATTCCTAGAATCAATTCCCCACTCAACCATTCTTGTTTTCTTGTTCAAGTGATCCCATTAGGGTGAATTCTTTACTACCGGGTGACTTACGGGCACAACCACAAGCAAAAACGAAAGAGACGGCCTAACATAAATTTATGCATTCACACCCGGTTCTCTTACAAGTCACAACAGCAAAGGGATAAGTGAGATCCCTCGAAGCACTAAAACCAAAAAAAAACCCCATGACACAGCCCCAAGTCCCCAAAATCTAGGAACTAACGTTCTCTCAACAACAGAGGATTCCACACCAATTCGTGATATAAGCAGAGTAACCACACATCATCAAATCCACAACCATCGAAAGTACAACAATAGAGGATCCCATCCCCACCCGTATCATCCCTGCAATCATCCTGTGGAAGAAACAGCCAAACCGCTACCACCAACACAAGGTAGGACCTTGTAGGTATTTTCAGATTTATAAGATTTAACACACTCCATGGTTTCAATTCCACTGTGCTTTAACCGGGGATATCACAGAAAAGGGTTGATCAAGGTGATTTCAATTTATTTAACTGAGTATATGTAATTAAACAATTCCATGTTATGGTTATTTAAAAATCAAGGAGCACTGTGGTTCATTAGTGCACAGAGAAAGACCACCAACGTCCATGCTTTTTAGTGAGCATAGACTCATACAATTCACAACACATAACAACATAAAGAGAACAGCAGAACATCGATCACGCCCCCCTTCATTCTTTAAAAGTCTGTTCATTATCTTCATTAAGTTTGGTTTCATCAATTTCCACAGAGGCAAAAGCATGCCCACCCCGCATGATACACAGAAAGAAGAGACAAAGGAGGAAATCTCTACCTGGTTGATCAATGATCAATGTTTTTTCCCACGTGCAAAAACAGGGGAAGCACAGCCAGCTGGGGAAGAAATCTGTAGAAGACATGCAGAAGGTTCCAGCAGAGGCGCACCACAAGCCACGGGAAGAAGGACTCCAAGCGTTCTAGGAAGAAGAAAGAAAATCAGCCGAGAAGAAAATGAGAACTCTAGTAGGATATATAAAGAGAAGATTGGGATATAGAATTTTGAACTCCTGGAAAAACATATCTCGGTTTCCTACGTGGTTTGGGAAGTTACACATGATGATACTGTGTTTTTATTTAATATCCCCCATCAGGGATGTTTCTCGGGATTTTTAGGAGTCAATGATGGGCTTCAAATTACATTAAAATGGGTATTAAGATTAATTTACGTCAAAGATACGTTACGGGAGTGGAATATTTGGGTAATGGAAAAAGAACGAAAGGCTCGGCGAGGGGACACGGTGCCACCGTCACGGCGTTACTGTCATGGTGCCACCATGATCGGTACGACTGTCACGGTGCCATCGTGACTGGTGCCACCGTGACCAGTGCAACCCTCACTGTGCAACCATTATGGTTCCACCGTCATGGTGGAGCCATGTTTTTGGTAACGTAATGTTCAGGGGGTCCATTACATTAGATTCCTCTCAAAACATTCTCGCCATCGAGAATTAAAACCATACCCGAAGTAAAGAGGGGTGTCTGAACAACCACCCTGGAAGATACCTCTCAGGAGTGAACCTCTCTGCCACAGGAACACCTTATCTCCTAAACAATAATAGACATCCTACCGCTCTGTTCCCCAAGAAACCATGCATAAAAAAAGACTAAACCGTCCGGCGATGTGGGAGAGGGGTTTCCCTTCCTCCGTGTTGACACACCATCTGCTTTGGGTGGCACTGACTCACCCGCATGAGTTTAGGCGCATCCACATTAATGCATCCAAACTATGAATCATGTCCTCCCCTCCCCATCCTTTAGGAAACTTCACACACATTCACAGAAAAAGGAAACTGCACATCCCATAGTCAACAAGGTAAATCATTACATAGGAAACAAGTACTTAAAAAACAACATAAAACTAAAAACAACTCTGGGTACTAGGCACACATCTGTTCTTCCCTCTCCCAGGTACTCTCCTCAAGCCCACCATGCTTCCATAACCCACGAACCAATGGGATGGTTCATCCACGAAGCACCTTCTCCTCATGACCCTCGATCATCACTGGTCATTCCACGAAGGTAGAATCATTTTTGAAACATAGCTCTCCCCAGTCGAGGATGTGTGAATCGTCATGAAGATATCGACGAAGCTGGGACACATGGAAATCACCATTCACCCTTTGTAGCTGTGGTGGCAACGCCAGCTGATAATCCACCTTGCCGACCCAGTGCAGTACCTCAAAGGGTCCGACGAATCTAGGAGAGAGCTTACTTCCCCTACCAAACCTCCACGGACCACGCTGAGGGGAGACCTTCAAGAACACGTGGTATCCGACCTCAAACTCCAAGGGCATTCTCCTATCATCTGCATATGACTTCTACTAGTCCAAAGCTGCCTTCATCCTCTCTCGTATAAGCTGCACCTTCTCTGTTGGGATCTGTACCACCTCCAGTACAAGGACACCAGCCTCCCCAACTTCTGTTCATCACACGGGTGAGCGACACGGCCTCCCGTAAAAAGCTTTGAACGGAGCCATGCCAATGGTAGAGTAGTAGCTATTGTTGTGGGAGAACTCTTCTAGAGGCAAGTGTCGTGCCCACGATCCCCCTAATTCCATGATTCATGTTCGTAGCATATCTTCCAAGGTATGGATGGTACGCTCTGTCTTCCCATCTATCTGGGGGTGGAAGGCAGTGCTAAGGCGCAGTTGGGCGCCAAAGTCATGCTACAAACCACTCCATACTCGTGAGGTAAATCGTGCATCCATATCCGAGACTATGGACCTTGGAACCCCATGCAACTGCACAACCTCGTCCACATACCTCTATCATAGAGCTTCCACTGCACTCGACTCCTTGATTTCCAGAAAGTGAGCTAATTTTGTCAACTGGTCCACTACTACCCATATGGCGTCGCACCCCCCTTGAACCTTGGGTAGCCCCGTGACAAAATACATCGAGATGTCATCCAAATTCCACTTGGGGACATCTAAAGGTTACCACAAACCACCTGAAACACGGTGTTTAGACTTCACCTACTGAAACACTAGGCACTTGGACAAAAAATCAACCACCACCAGCTTTGCCCCGGGACACCAAAATTGTCTCCTCGGACCCTGGAACATCTTGGAATCTCCGGGGTGCACCACTAGGGGTGAGTTGTGGAACTCACTAAGAACCTTTCCATACATCTCCTCTGCAAAAAACAGCTTCCCTCAGAAAAGCATCTGGTTCTGACCATCCTTCGTCCACCCTTCCGGAGCATTTCCTTGGTCAACTCGGTCGCGCATAACTTAGCTCTCTGGGTCTCCCCACTGAGACTCCTCCACCTGATGTAACAGATAAGACTGTACTATCATCTGATACAGGCAACCCTTATCTCCATCCATCCGCTCATCCAGGTGTAGGGCATCCAACTCCTCCATCGCACTCCAAGCTTCTGCCGACTCTTGGACCGCATCCCTTTGTGACTTCCTGCTTAAGGCATCAGCCACCACGTTTCCTTTCCCTGAGGTGTAGGAAATATCTAAATAGTAGTCTTGAAGAAAATCCATACACCTTCACTGCCATATGTTTAGGTCCCGCTGGGAGAAGACATACTTCAAGCTCTTGTGATCGGTGAAGACCACGAAGTGCTCCCCGATGAGGTAGTGGTGCCACAACATTAGTGCGAACACGACCATTGCAAGCTCCATATAATGGGTGGCATAGTTACGCTCATGGTTACATAACTTCTTAGACCCATAAGAGATCACCCCTTGCGGCTGCATCAACGCACAACTGAGGCCCTACCCTGAAGCATCACAGAACACCTCATATGCTGCCCCTTCTTATGGTAACCTCAACACTGGGGCACTGACCAAATTTTCCATCAGATAAATGAAGGCCTCCCCACACTACTCATCCCACATGAAAGCTCAATCCTTCTTCTTCAAGGCTGTCAAAGGTGCTACAACTCAGAAGAAGTTGTGTACTAACCTCGGATAGTAACCTGCCAGCCCGAGGAAACTACGGACCACTGCCACGTTTTTGGGTGCTGCCCAAGAAACAACTGCTTCAACCTTTGATGGGTCTACCACTAATCACTACTCAGACACTACATGCCCAAGTAATTGCACTTCTCACATCCAAAAAATGCACTTCGACAACATCCCAAAGAGCTAGTGCAGTCATAGGACCTCCAAAACCATCATCAGGTGCTCAGTGTGATCCTCCTTTGATCTAGAATAGACCAGGATGTCATCGATGAACACTACTACGAACCGATCCAGATACTCCGGGAATACGGAGTTCATAAGCCCCATGAATACAACTAGAGCATTTGTAACGTCGAACGACATGACCACAAACTCGAAGTGCCCATATCTGCACCTGAAGGTTGTCTTTGGGATGTCGCCCTCCTTCGCCCTCAACTTGTGATATCCAGACCGTATGACGATCTTGGAGAACCATCATTCCCCCTTCAGTTGGTCAAAAAGATAGTCTATCCTCGGAAGAGGGTAGTGATTCTTGACCACCACCTGATTCGGCCTCCTGTAGTATATGAACAGCCTTAGAACACCATATTCCTTCTTTGCGAACAAGACTAGAGCACCCCCACGGTGACACACATGGTTGAACATAACCCCTCTTCATCATATCATCAATATGAATCTGTAACCTTCGTAGCTCCGAAGGGTCCATCTGGAAGGGAGCCATCGAAATCGGGTGAGCCCCAGGCTGCAAGTCTATCCCAAACTCGACATCACATCGACAGGGTAAAGTCGTCACCTCCTTGGGGAAGACGTCGATAAACTCACTGACAATCCCTGGTACCTCCACCATCTCTACATCCGCTGACTCCATTGATAGCTCAGCTATCAAGATGAGGATGGGTTCCTCTCACCTGCTACCGTTCTGGAAACCCCACTAGATGGTGAAAGTAACATGTCGGCCACTCAGGTCTGAAAACACAACCCTTCCTCAAAAGCATTCAATGACGGCGCACACAAAGAAGAACCAGTCAATGCCTAAGATGACATCGTATGGCTGTATCTGCAATAGTAGGATATCCCTGACTGATAGATGTGGCCCTATCATCAATCTGTATCCTCGACAAACATATAACAAGTCGGTCTAACCTTCGACCGGTGTGATCATGACCAGGGGAACTGGAAGTATCTCGACATCTAGACCCAAAGCACGGGCCAGACTGGGTGTAACAAAGGAGTGTGAAGCTCATGTATCGAACAAGACGTAAGCAAGGGTACTGAACAAACTTATTGTACCTAAAACGACCTCTGGTCTTACTGGAACCATTTCCTCTGAGGTTTGCAACTTCCCACGCCCGGCTCTTCTGCCTCTCGGCTGTCGGCCACCTCCCCGACCATGCCCGGGTTTGAGTCCCTGGGGGTGGCCTCCTCCTGCAATGTTTGCCCAAGGAGGAGCGGGAGCTCGTTTCCCCTGCTGCTGCTACTGAAACGGCCTAGCTGGAAGCTGCTGCTGCTTAGGTGGGTGTTGGGGCTGCCCGCTGCCGCCGTACAACACTTTATCTGGGCACTGGTTCCGAAGGTGCATGTGGCTCCCGCAGATGATGTATCTCAGCCCTGGGCCCGAAGGGAAAGGGCGAGGCTAGGGGATCGGAACTGGAACTGTTGAGGCCTGCTCCCTGCTGGTCGGAACCTAGAGGGTCCAAATGCTGGAGGTCTAGTGCTAATGGCCTTTCCCTTTGATGGTCCTAGCTGGATCCCCTCTGGTGATACACCTCCCAATGTGTGCATCCTCTCCACCACTTCAGCCTTCTTCTTCGCCTCTAGGTATGTCAGTAGGGTGAAGGGAGTAACAACGTACTGGAGGGAATGTTAGAGCGCCTCCTCCAAACATCTCTCCTGAGAATCCTCATCCAGAAAGAGGTCTGGAGAAAGGTGGAGGAGATCCTTGAACTTGATCCCCAACTCTCTCACTGACATACTCCCCTGCTGGAGGGAGATTAGCTCCTTCCTCTTCTCAGCTTTCATCATAGCAGAGATGAATTCCACAAAAAACTTTTTCTCGAAATCAGCCCATGTCACCTCAGCCTCCCTCTTCTCCCCCAGATAGAGCATCCACCACTGATATGCCGCTCCGTGCATCTGGCTCATTTACAGAGGAACCCAGTACTCCGTCGGAGCGCGGATCAAGCCAAAAGCTATCACCAACTCCTCTAGCCAGCTCTCTGTCTCCATGTTTGAGGTGCTTCCATCATACATCTCAAGGGTCTTCCGTTGGAAGGCATGAAGTATCTTCTACCACTGATCATCCTCCTCCTCTCGGTCAGCCCTCCGTCAGTCAGCCGAGTCAACCTCCTGGGCCTCGATCTCCCACACTACCCGTGGTCGTCTCCCAGGTGTCATAGCTGCATGTAAACAATGAATTCCTAAGCCTTGGTAGTATAGAATTATGTTCTTACATTTCATTTGACTTCTTTATTTATTTTTGAATCCCCAAAACACCCAGAAACATGAGAACAGAAGTCGTTATGATGCATGTACCTTTCCTAGGGTCTCTACCCTACAATCAGTGTAGCATCACTTGGTCGTTCGGTAGGTCCAGAGTCCTTGCATCGGATCACGGGGGGGGGGGGGGTAAAATCATGTGTCCTAGACGGTCTTCCCTGGCCTATTTCATGCACCAAGATCACCCAAGACTGATGCCCTACCATCCCATGCAATCCCCATTATGCCTAACTCAAGACTCCATCCTATCTCTCAACCATCCTCTAATACCATTCTGTCACAACCCACCTTCACCAATAGGAGTGAAGGGTCAGAATATTGCCAAGCCCATCCTTCTTTAAGTTGAAGGAGAATAATGACCCCTGAAACCCACCTTCAATAAGTCCCGGAGTGGCGACCAGCGCCAAGGGTATAGAATCTCACACAAAATTGAAGGCATTACCCTTTTTATTTTTAATGAAATGAGAGATAGGATAGCAACCCCAGCTATACAAAAGATAAAAGTAAAGGAAAGACAAAAGTAACCCATTCCCATATGCATGTTCAACATTAAATAATACGAGCCTCAAAAACTCCAAAGGTAAAGTACCCAGAAAAAGGAAAATGACAACAGAAACTGCCCCAAGGTCCACGCTAGTACGGTCCCGCATGATCCCTGAAGTCCTCTTGGAAACCTAAAAACAGTTTTACATACGTAGGGTGAGCATACAAGTACACTCAGTAGGGTAACCAAAGAATCTCGTGCACATGTGATGAGACATTCTAATGCCCCGTGGAAAAAGAGATAACCAAACACCCAACAAGTATAAGATATCAACCCAAACCTCACCAAGGAACACTCCCCAAATAATGAAATTCAAGTAAAATGTAGTAATAGCACATCAATATTTGGGTACCCCCCACCACATTCCCACTGGTTAGTGAAGAAATCATACGCATCAAACCAATCATTCTATTCTCACCGCAGTCCCACTGCCACACCTGCCCGCACACACTTGGGCAATAACCATACCGTAGTCCCACTGCCAAACCCTGCCCACAGACACCTGGGCCACAACTACTATCCCGCTCGAAGACACCTGGGCCACAACAACCCCCACGTAACCATGCCCGCAAACACCTAGGCCCGAACAACCACTACCACGACCGAAGACACCTGGTCCAGAAATCTACCGTCACAACCAAAGACACCTGGGCCTCATCCTGAAGATACTTGGGAAACAACCTGCCCGTAAACACCTAGGCCAACCACCACAACTACCCCGCCCCGAATATTCGTGGGCTAATAATGGAATTCAAACCATCACAGCCTAGCCGAAGAGTCTTGGGATACTCAGGAAAGGGAAAAGGAAAGGAGCTAATAACCATCCACTCATAGGGGTGTTGGGAAAAACACTCTCCCCGTGAAATGGGGCGTTCAGCACTAAGAGCCCAACGTGGGTGGGGCATGAATGAGAAACATAAAAGATACAAATATATGTATAGGTGACAAACACTCATCCCATCCTAGGGGTTCCAAAACCTAAGCACAAATATCCTTATTACTATGCATTTATAAATTAAGTCACGGCTCGCGGCCTAGTCAAAACTCATTCCCAGAATCAATTCCCCACTCAACAATTCTTGTTTTCATGTTCAAGTGATCCCATTAGGGTTAATTCTTAAATACCGGGAGACTAACAGGCATAACGACAATCAAAAGGAAAGAAACGACCAAACAGCAATTTTAGCATTCACACCCGGTTCTATTGAAAGTCACAACCACAAAGGGATAAGTGAGATCCCTCGAAGTATTGGAACCAAAGAAAACACAAAGACACAGACCCATGTCCCTAAAATCCAAGATCCAACGGTCTCTCAACAACAAAGGATTCCACCCCAATTCGTGATATAATCAGAGTAACCACATAGCCTCAAATCCAAAACCAGCGAAAGTACAACAAAAGATGATCCCATCCCCACACGTATCACCCCAACAATCAACCCGTGGAAGAAACAACCAAACTGCTACTACCAACACAAGGCAGGCCCATGCATGTATTTTCAGATTTAAAATATTCAACACACTCCATGGTTTCAATTCCACTGCGCTTTAACCCGGGTTATCATAGAAAAGGGTTTATCCTAGTGCTTTCAATTTATTTAACCAAGTATACACAATTCACCAATTACATGTTGTGTAAAGACCCGTAAATTTCAAGGGAATTTTCTTTTTCTTAATTTTATTTGGAATTTTACAAGAGCGCAGTTTCTGAAAGCACCTGATTCTGAGGCCCGGTGTGCTCGGAATCATTTTCCGAACTTTGGCTCGGGTACGTTCAGTGAACAAACGAGCGGGTTTTTCTAACTTTTGAACTGGTGCCCGGAATCGAATTCTGAGGGCACCGATGAAATCGCAGCGCCGGTATTCGCCTAGAAACGCCTCTTCCGGAGTTGTGTTTGCTCGGGTGTGGTTTTTAATTTTTGTGCTTAAAGTTAAAAAATAAAATATTTTTGCGATAACTTTATTTTATTTCACTTAAGCCACTTGGAAGCCACTTGAAGCCACTTTAAGGCGGCTTGAACTGAGTTGATCCGGATTGGATGCTATCCAGAAATATCCTACCCCCTTGGTAGGATATTTGTGAGGTGGGGCCCGCACGAGCCCTGTCGATTCATTCCGCTAAGTAACGCACCTGCGAAAACCCGTCATTATGAAGGTCAACTGATGCGTTTTCTTAATTTCTTAACAGACCATTTAATTGGGCGGTTTATTTCGTAAATTAAATGAGCTGTTTTTTCATTTAATTAATTCAACGAATTGATGGGTCATTTCTTACCCATTTTCGTTTGTTGGCATAATAATAAAATAAGACCAACCTCTCTTTTTTGGAGGATTACTCGTTGAGACAGAATCCTTGTATTTTCTTCCTTCTTCACGAAGAATGCGAAGAACGCGAAGAACGCGAAGAACGCCGAACCCGGAAATCAACGACGCAACTCTGTGATCCGCGACGCCGACTTTCCCTTCCTGCAACGTTCTTCTGCGATGACTCTTCCTCCGCGATGGATCTTCGATCGACTGCTTGAGGTAAGAGTCTCAGACTTTCTTTTTAATCTCCTTCGTGGTTCTTTACCAAAAAACGGATTTAATTAATTAAATTAAATCTGATGTTTCATGGTCGGTTGATTTCGCTGACTCAACGCCGTGTTCCGCGACGACGCGAAGCCCTTCCGCGACGACGCGACGATCTCCACCTTCCGCGACGAGCAATTCTGCGAAGAATGCTCACGCGCGACGACTACGAGGCAGGGGTTTTATTTCATGGAAATGCCTCTTTTTCCCATGTCGTTTCCGTTCAAATTGAGGAACCTGTTTTATAAAACAATTTTATTTCATTAAAAATTGTTTTCGGTTATGTGTTAATGTGTTGAACTTTACTCCTCCCGTTGTTTATCTCTAATGCGGATGGTGCGGGCCAAACGAACACGGCCCGATGACCCTCCGTCGTTCTTCGTTTTTATGCGGATTTGGCGGGCGATGACGGATCATGCCCCAATTGAAGTTTGATGATTGGGTAGTGAAAAACGAGTCCCGGGAGGATCAGCGGCGCAGACGGGAACCGAATCGGAACACCGCAGCGATCCCGGTGGCCCGCGGAACCCACTGGCGGCGCGGGTCGTCGGCGCGGCGGTACCGGCAACCGAGAGTGGCGGCGCCCCGGCGCGCCGCCGGACAGGCCGATGCGGCGGAAGCCGCGGTGGCGGCGGCACCCGCGGACCCGCGTCCGCGCGGGTCCGGTGCACATGGATGCGGCAAAGCCACGTCCTTGACTCATTGTGGCCCCACGCGGGGGGCCGCAGCACCACCAGGCCGCGGGGGCAGCGCCCCTCGGCTCCCCGGCCGTTCAGCCGACCCCGAGGTGGGGGGGGGGGGGGGTCGGGCCGGGTCGGCCCGGGCCCGGACCCCCCGTCTTCGGGCGGTTTTCGTTCAAATGCTCATAACTTGAGCTTCGGGCCTCCGAACGACCAGCTGTCAGCGGCAACGCGATCCTTGGATCGAGACGGTCGTTTCGGTATACTATACTCAAGGTGCACCTTCCTTTTTGGGAGCTTACGTGGTTAAAACTCCGTAGTTAAGCGTGTTTGGCCTAGAGTAGTGATCAGGATGGGTGACCTCCTGGGATGTTTTCCAGGGTGGGTGTGAGACGGAAAAGCCAATAACTAAAAGACCAGGCGTCCGATTGACGCGCCGTCTGTTTCGTTGAATTCCTCTAAGTGAGAAGGATCTTTTGGCATACTTCACCCGAGGTTTGGATGCAGGTGGAGTACGGTCGGGTTGGTTTTGCCTTAAAACCCAACCGGGCCCCTGGGACGAAAAAGCCAATAACTCTCAGACCGGGCGTCCGATTGACGCGCCGTCTGCGACGTTGAGTTCCTATTGATGGTACGGAACTTTCAGATACATCAACTTCGGACTTTGTGACATTTGATGTATCGGCCTCTCGGCTCGTGGAGCGGACCCTCCCGAATGAGCTTGCTGTGTGTGGGAACCCTAGAGCTGGCTGCGACTGTTACTTCGACAGCGACGACCTTGCAGAGATCCTCATTGGATTGCGACGACGACCGTGCAGATTGCCTCAGTGGACTGCGGCGACGACCGTGCAGAGACCTTCAGTGGACTGCGACGACGACTGTGCAGAGATCCTCAGTGGACTGCGACGACTACAACACTCAGCGATTCTACGTGGATCAGTGCTACAGGTCCTGTGTGGGCCCGATCCTGTGTGGATCCTAGCTGTGCTGGTCTTATATCCTATGTGGGTCCCAGCTTAGATGATTCAATACTGGTCTTGTATCCTATGTGGGTCCCAGTATAGATGAATCAATGAAGACAGCTGGTCTTGTATCCTATGTGGGTCCTAGCTGTGCTGGCCTTGTATCCTATGTGGGTCCCAGCCGTGCTGGTCTTGTATCCTATGTGGGTCCCAGCGTAGATGATTCAGTATCCATACCTGACCATCCCTTTCACCTTTTCAACGAAGTATACCTGTGTGAGCTGAATCTTCTATTTACTCTCCTTTGTGGACTGTGTTGAGCTATCCTGTGTGGATTTATTGTTTACTCTCCTTGTGGATTGTGTTGTGCTATCCTGTATGGGTATATGTTTTGCTTTCCTGTGTGGACTGGGTTGTGCTTGGGCTCGGACATTGGAGCCGAACGGGAATTGATGACTTAGGTATATGTATGGGCATATACCTAAGCTGTGTCAGATGTTACTTCGTGATTGTATCTTTCCTTTGTGGATTATCCTTTGTGGATTTCGGGAGACCTTCGGGGGTCTCGGGGTCCCTACTGAGTAGCTTACACTCACCCCTACACGGGCTATGCCTGCACTACGTTGTGTTGGTTGCAGACGACGAACAACGCTGATTGTGGTAGAGGCGTGCGGAGCAGGACGGTACCTGGAGGTGGACCACAGGGCGGGACGTACCCAGAGCGGTCAGGTGGACCCGAGGAGCAGTGGAGGCTATCTGTACCCACCCTTCAGGTGGGGCATCCAGAGGACAGCTCGATGCTGCAGTTTTTCCTTTCAGTTGATGTTTTTTTCCTTTCAGTTGTACTTTATAGTTGGGCTTGTATTTTCGGCCCCTTTTACCTTCAGCACAGCTTGTACCGTTTTTACTTAGTGTTTACTTTTCCGCTTACTTACTCTATGGTGCTTGTTTACTTTTCAAAGGCAATGCCTTCCCTTTTTGTTGGGATTTACGCCTTGGTGCTAGTCGCCAGCCCATGTCCTATGGAAGGCGGGCTTGGGGTAGTCACGACATTGGCCCCGAGGGCGGGTCGTGACATGTTGCGGTTATTTAAACATCCAGGAGCACCGAGGTTCAATATTTCATAGAGAAAGACCAACAACAACCATGATTTTCAGTGAGCATAGGCTCTTACAATTCACAACACATAACAACATAAAGTGTACAGCAGAACATCGATCAAACCCCCCCCCCCCCTTCATTCTTTAAAAGTCCATTCATTATCTTCGTTATGTTCAGTTTCATCAATTTCCACATAGGCAAAATCATGACCACCCCGCTTGATACACAGAATGGAGAGATGAAGGATAAAATACCTACCTGTTTGATCAAAGATCGAAGTTTTTCTCCACACCCCAAAACAGGGGAAGTGCGGCCTGAATGGGAGGAAATCTGTGGAAGACGTGCAGAAGGTTCCAGCAGAGGCGCACCACAAGCCACAGGAAGAAAGACTCCAAGCGCGCCTGGAATAATATATAAATTCAACTGAGAAGAAAAGGATAACTCTATCAGGAGATATAAAGAGAAGATCGGGATATGGAATTTTGAACTCTTGGAAAAACTGATCGCGGTTTCATACATGGTTTAGGCAGTTAGGAATGATGATACTAAACTGTTATTTAATATCCCCCATCGGGGATGTTTCTCGGGATTTTTAGGAGTCAATTATGGGCTTTAAATGACTTTAAAATGGTATTAAGATTAATTTACATCAATGATACGTTACAGGAGAAGAAAAGTTGGGTAATGGAAAAAAGAACGAAAGGCTCGGTGAGGGGACATGGTGCCACCGTCACGGTGTCACCTTCGCGGTGCCACTGTCATGACGCAACCGTCACAGTTCCACCGTGACCGGTGTGACCGTCACGATGCCACCATGACTGGTGCCACCATAACCAGTGCCACTATCATGGTGCCACAATCATAGTGGAGCTGTGTTTTTGGTAATGTAATGGCCAGGGGGGCCATTACACCCCTTTAGGAAATTGTGTCCTTGCAATTTTATTCACTTATCAAATAAGTGGTGGTATTTATCCCTGATATAATTTTCATATTCCCACATTGCCTCTTCAACCGTCTGGTTTTTCCAAAAAAACCTTTACCAGGTGAATTACTTATTACACAATACATGCTCTCAACGGTCCATAATCTGGACCTGTTGTTCCTCATAAGAAAGATTCTCATCCAACTGAACTACCTCTGGACTGAAAAAAATGAGATGGATATGGCATATAGTTTTTATACATTGAAACATGAAACACATTGTGTACCTCAGATAAACATGGAGGTAAAGACACTTTATACGCAACTGATCCAATTTTCTCCAGGATTTCATAAGGTCCAATGATCCTCAGACTCAATTTTCCCTTCTTACCAAAACTCATCACACTTTTCCATGGAGAAACTATCAAAAAGACATGACCACCTACATCAAAATAAAGATCCTTCCTCCTGTTATCTCTATAACTTTTCTGCCTACTCTGAGCTGTTCTCATGTTCTTCATAATCAACTAAAACTTTTCTGCCATCTCATCAACCAATTCTGATCCCATCAGCAACCTTTTACCTACTTCCTCCCAAAATGATAGTTTTTTACAATGCTTTCCATATAATACCTCAAATGGATCCATCTGTATACTAGAATGAAAACTCTTATTATAAGAAAATTCAACCAAAGAAAAATTTTGGTCCCAACATCCCTAGTAATCAATTGAGAAAGCACATAGCATATCCTCTAAGGTGTGAATTGTTTGTTCTAATTTCATGTCTTCTTGATGATGAAATGTTGTACTAAAATTTAATTCATTACCCTATGACTTATGAAGGCCTTTACAAAAGTAAAAAGTTATCTGGGGATCACGATCAGATACAATATAGAGGGGAACACCATGTAACCTGACTATCGATTTAACATACAACCGAGAAAGTTGATCTAGAGACAATGTATCTCGAATAAGAATGAAATGAGCATATTTAGTCAACCGATCAACAATAACTAAGATTACATTATTACCTCGAGTTGTATTTGTTAATCCCATAATGAAGTCCATGGATATATTTTTCCATTTCCACTCGGGCATCGGTAAAGACTAAATCATCCCATTCGGTAACTACCACTCTTCTTTAACCTACTAACATGTCAAACACTTCACAACAAAATCAGAAATATCTATTTTCATTCCATCCCACCAGTAATACTCTGGAATTTCCTTGTACATATTTGTACTGCCAAGATGAACTGAAAATGGGGAACTATGAGCTTCACATAACAACTCATTCTTCAACTATGAATCACAGGGCACACATAATCTTTTTCCAAACCTCGAAACACAATCATTAACAATGTTAAAATCAGGAAACTTACCCTTCTGAACCAACTCTACCTTTTTCCTCTACTCACTTTCTTCTTTCTACGCTTTCTTTATTTAGTCTGATAGAGATGATTTTACAAACACCTGAAACAAAACATTATAATTTCATGCACCAACAACTTCTATGCCAAAGTTCATCAAATCAAAAACCAAAGGATCTTGTTCCAAACATATCATGGATAATGAAACATTACATTTTCAACTAAAAGCATAAACCACTATATATGACATTTATGGATGGTAGTGAATCGTTCAATCAAAATCCTTGATTAATTCCAACCATCTCCTCTGTCTCATGTTCAATTTTTTGTGTGTGAATATATACTTAAAACTTTTTTGGTCAGTATATATTTCACATTATACACCATAAAAATGATGCCACCAAATTTTTAAAGCAGAAAACAACAGTGGATAATTTCAAATCATGTAAAGGGTAATTTAACTCATGAGGTTACAACTGATGCGAAGCATAAGAAATTACACGATCATTAGGCATAAGGACACAACCAAGTCCTTTCAACAAAGCATTATTGTACATAACAAACTCACCATTTCGGGAAGGTAGTTCCAAAACAAGATCATTCACCAATATTCATTTAAATTTCTGAGAAATTCATCACATTCTTTTGTTCAAATGAACTTAACACCTTTTCAAGTTAACTTAGTCATTAGACTAGATAACCTTGAAAAATTTTCAAAAACCCACCAGAAATAACCTCCCAAACCAAGAAAACTATGTATATCATTTATATTTGTGGGTCTTGGCCATTCTTCAACAACCGTTATATTAGTATGATCAACAGTAATTCCATTTTTTGAAACAATGTGTCTGAGGAATGAATCTTTTTGTAACCAAAACTCACACTTGATGAATTTCCCAAATAGTTTTTTTCATCAAATGTTCGCAATACAACCCTTAAATGACTTTAATATTCCTCTTTACTTTTGGAATAAATCAAAATATCATCAATGATCAAAACCATAGACTTATCCAAGAACTCATGGAATATTATATTCATAAGATCCATTAATAAAGCAGGTGATTTGGTAAAACCAAAAGTCATAACTACAAATTCATAATGGTCATATCTAGTGCGAAATGTGGTCTTCAAGATATCTTATTCCTTTACATTCAATTGAAGGTACCCTGAATTCAATTCAATCATTGAAAAATACTAAGCTCCCTAGAGATGATCAAACAAATAATCGATATGAGGAAAAGGATACTTATTCTTAATAGTGATGTTATTCAATTCTTTATAATCAATTCAAAGTCTTGTTAATCCATATTTATTTTTAACAAAGAAGACAAGAGTATCCCATTGTGATGTACTAGGTCAAATGAAACCTTTATCTAATAACAAATGTAATTTCTTCTTTAACTCTAAAAGTTTAATTTCAGCTATTCGATAAGGGGGTTTTAAAATTGGCTTAGAATCAAGAACCAAGTCAATAGTAAATTCAACTTCTCAGTCAGGTATAATACCAGGAAACTCATTAGAAAAACATCAAGATACTCATTAACCACTGGCACATCATTTATCTAAACAGATCCTTTTTATTACAATATGTTCAAGGTAACTTTAATTTCCTTCTTTTACTAGTTTCTCATCTTTCTGATATGTTAAAAAAAGTAAGGGTACATTCTTGTATAGAAACCGAAAATATATATAAAAGTAAACCTCATTACCTCTACATTCAATCTTAGATTGATAAACAGAAAGCCAATCCATGCCCAAAAAAACATCAAACTCTACTATAGGGAAAACAATAAGGTTTTTAGGTAGATTATTTCCGCACACAAGGAAATGAAGGTTCGTATAATTTATTTTTGTATCTACATTTCCCCCTAGTTGTTTTTACCATAATTGTAGGATTCATATCTTAAGATGGAATTACCAATTTACTAGAAAACTTCTCCGAAATGAATGAATGTGTTGACCTTGAATAAAACAACACATTGGCTTAACTTGAACAAACAAACAGTGTACCTGATACTACTTCATTTGATGTCCCAACATCTCATGAAGTAGTTGCAAAGGATTTCACCACCCCATTCTTCTTGTAGTTTTGTTGCTTTCCCTTAGTTTAGTTCTTAAATGGAAACTCATTTCATAAAAAGCAATTTAACTACACTTAAAACATATTACGATTGGATTTTTATTGCCCGCTTGATCATTTTCCATACAGTTATGAGCAATATGACCAGACTTACCACACCGAAAGAATCTCCCAGAATTTAATAAACATTATCCAGGATTCTTTTTACCACACTTCACCAAAGATGGATATTTAGTTTTTCTTACCTCCAGGCTTATTTGATGAATTCATTCCCTTTACCTGCCAACTGGACCTCTTATTCTGTTGTTTGTCAAAGAACACATGATCATCGGAAAACTCCATTTCCCCCTTCTCTACACATCAAACAAGTTTTTCATTACATTTTAACTCATGAGAGGATAATTCTATTAAATATAACGGCTTCAGTCCTGAGTATAATCGATTTATCTTCTTATCAAGTTCTCAGATGAAATCTAGAGCATACCTTGCCAGTAAAGTGAGCTTTCCTTCGTAAACAGCCACTGAGTCATCCTCTGGCCTCAATTCTTGGAATTGTTTTTCCATCCTAAGATTAACCACCTTAGGAAAATATTTCTCAGGAAACATACCTTTTAATTCATCCCAATCAAGAGCATAAATCTCCTCACTATCCCTGCTATGTTTCACCATCGCCCACCATTGATCAACTTCACCTTCAAAACGATAAATAAAAAGACTAGCCTTTTGATGTTTTGAACACCCCATGACATCAAAATTTTTCTACATTTATTTAATCCACCCTTCTGCTAGCACAGGGTCAGACAATCCTCTGAATGATGGAGGATGTTGCCTTAGGAAATGATCTACTACTTACATGTTCCCCTATAGTTGATCTGGCTAATCTCATGCAAGGATACCACCACCATTTGTAGCCTGAGTCAATTGTGCCATCACTACAACAATCAATTCAGTTCCGATTTTGACTATCAAAGGTTGCTGATTTGGAAGGTTGTCTCCTCCTGATCTCGTCCCAACATAGCTGCCATGTTTCCTCTTCGGAAATCCAATCTAAACATATAAATAGAATAGTCTAAGAAACATGGTAATATATAAATTCTATATCATTTCAATAACAACTTAATCTAAAATAATATATGGATTTTAATTTAACTCTATTCTAACTCCTAAAGTTGGCTAAACCGACCTCTGATACCAACTATATGGACCCAGCCATATAACATTACATAATCTTGAATTAAATGAATAATTCAAATTGAGGATCATTTCAGGTTTAGAGTTTTAGATAATTAGTCCATAACATATAAATTATGAATTGAATAATATATTTAGACACATCTACTCAGTTTCCATTTGTCAAAAGATAAAAATACGATAAAAAAAGAGCCATGTCTAGTTCCATGTTTTATACTGCATGACATTTCCTTGATCCCATCCTTCAACCTATTCCACTTTATGTCATGTGAAAAACATTTCAAAAATGTGGGATGAGCATAAAAAACACGATAAGGGATACACCAAGAATAAAAACTGTTAGTTTTTCAAAAACAACATGTAAACCATGAATACATTATCAAAGTAATACTTTTCAACTTTATAAAGTAGTAAATAATCATCACATAATAAAAGATAATTTATTACCCTTTTGTGACCAAACTATTACCATAAAACTCATTTAAAGAACATAAAACATATAAAGGTAACTTGGGACATATTCATTATTAAGTGGAATAACCATACGGTTGACTTACACACATATCACTAAATAGAATAGCTATACGACTGACTTCCATACCCAACACATTGGGGGTTATAACGTAACCACCCATCCTGGTTTACCATGGCACCACTCATTATTTTTTTTACCATGAAACCACCCTTCAAATATTTAGGTACTATTAAAAAATCATAACACATATAATATTGAAAATATAAACATTTCACTAATAACATTTAATTTGCAATCAAAAGAAATGATTTCAAGATATTGAAATAATGAATCCATTTTAAAAACAATTTTCAATACCCAAACACCCAAAAATAGAATAAATTACTTCCTTTTCATTTTTGAAAACAATAAGGCTTATAGAAAAATCCTAATGATGATTATGGCGGCAAAGATGTCATTGTAGCTGCAAATGTTAAATACATTCTATTTGTCATTTAGTAAAACCCTTCGTAGAAAAAAGATTCTCTTTGAGTGAAAGTAAAAGTGAAAGGGTTTTATTATTAACTGTGTAAAATAATAAGGAATATATTATCGAAATATGATTCAATGAAAGGATATTTATATTAATTCCCTTACCTCGTGTCCCACTTGACCCGTTCGTTCTTTAATCTCCTTTAATTTGGGTAACTCCCTTTGGTTTGAACCAAAATAACTTCTTGATGTTCCTTTTGCCTAAGGTAAGTCTTCTAAGAGGAGAGATGGATATTGAGAGATTTTTTGGTTAGGGGTTCTGTGTAACACCCCAAGCTTCGACGGTACTATTCTCTTTGAATAATACAGTAGCGTGTGTTGTACGCAACTTCGATTTCTAACATACACCATTACCAATCAAACTAGCTGTTATGAATAGTAATACACACATTTTGAAATTTTATAAATTTTATCTTTCAAAATGGACTTCAATTTTTTATTCGTAATATCGAAAATAGCCTAGGGTGAAATTTTGGTAATTTTTGGATAACTTTTATATTTTGATGAATAGTGAAAATTACAAAATTTTAATTTAAAACAACTTTTTTTAATCGAAATAATTAAAAGTGATAAATTCTAAATTTGAGTAGTTTTAAATAATATTTAGAATATATTTGTACCATTTAATACAATTTTGGTCAATGGACATAATTTCATAATTAAACCGGATATAAACAAGTGTCAATCTTTTGATAGTTATTATCTCTTAAAAACACGTTTTTTGTTTTAACAACGGGAATTAATTTTAAATTAATTTCTGACATTTCTGTGTTTTGATTTTGGAAAAATGGATTCCATATTTGGAATCAGGATGTAATAATTGTCTAAATAGGTATCTTTTATTTTTAGAAATTTTGAATAATTATATCGGTAAATATTTTATTTACCATTGTTAAAGGGTAAATCCGAGAAAATATGGGTAAAAATAATATTATAATAATAATAAATTACCCTAAAACGTGTCCTAACATTATTTGTTGATACATTTCCGACCAAGGGAATCTTTGGGTCGATTTTGGGACCCCATGGAGCCACTTGTAGGTGATAAGGACACTTTATAATAATTAAGTTAACATAAATACAAAAATGACATAACCATGTATATTATAGAAAAACAATTTTTACATAGGGTTATATATGTTGGATTTTCGACTATAAATATTCGTTAGAAATATAAAAATATTTCCTAATTAGTGGTTTTTTCATTATTATTTTAAGACATTTAAAAAATAATATTATTTATTACACAATAATGATGCAGTATTTTCCTTATTAATTAAAGAATCAAATAAATGGTATTATAAATGTTTAAATAAATATAATTTGAAAGTTTTGATGACATACATGAATTTTATTGGTTAATATGACATTATATTATCTATTAAATGAATTTAGTTCGAATTAATAAAGTTGTTAAGCCTTTAACAAAAATCAATTATTGAATAGTGTCAAAATTGACATAAATGACTTTTAAAAAAACATTATCTTATTAATTGATATCCTATTCTTAAAAATCTAAGGCTCCACCAAAGGACATATATCTTGATAGGTGGATTATTAATGGACCACTTGGGGGTCTATTGGAGGTATATAGTATGTTTATTAACAATATAATATAAAAATACAAAGTGGCATGGTAAATGTCAAACTAATTAACTAAGAGATAAAAATTATAGATAAGGTTAATATAAAGTCCCAAACCTGTCTAGAATCTATTGGTTGAAATGATTTTGACCCATCGCAAAATTAAAATTTATATAATACACTTTTGATCCCTTATAATCCTAATATAAATTTATTATAAAATAATATTCCTAGCTTTTCCAAAGGTGCCCCTCACCCCTCTTATAAGAGGGCACTCCCCCTTCACTCAAATTCATACACTAAAAGCATTTTGGCTCAGCCAACACTTGTCCAATTATACTCTCAACTTTTCTCAATTCAACCTAGAGGCCTTAGTTTGATCAGAATGCAATCCTACAGAGCCCTTTTGATCAAATCTAAAGGAAGAACCCGAAGAAGAGGTAATGTTTTCACCACCCTCTTTCAAGTTCCTTTCTCCATCAACTTCTTCTTTATTTATTATTTCCATTCTAAAATAATAAATACATTATATTATATATACTGTGATATTATTATAAATATGGTATAACCATATTCATTATTCTATCCATCCTTGGAATGAAATGTCACCATACGTGTGTACGTACGACCTACCGTCTCCACGTCATGGTGTAATTGTCATTCAATATATTTTTATTTTGATGGGTATAATAATGTTTTATAATTAATGTAAATAATGAATATAACATTATAATGATTCTGTATATATATGATATACCATCCAATTATATATTATTTTAATATACAAAAGAAAGATATAGTCGCTCGTGCGTACATACGGACTACCGTCTCCACGAACGCGATGAGATTCATTCCCCATCATATCCATTCCCGAATAATTCTCATTTGATGATTAAAAGTAATTTTTAAGAACATTATATAATTATGGATATGAATAAGATACAACCTATCCATAACAAACATGACTTCTATAACAAAGCATATAAAAGAAAACTAGTATGTTAACACCCGAAACGACGATAATACAAAAGTATTATTAACAAAGCATTATTAGAAGATCATATATGATATCATAATTATGTATATCGTTCATGTATAATTTAATAACAATGTTTTAACTATTATACATGATGTTAACATACCATCTACTAAGGAAAATTACAATGTAAGGGGTTTTCATCTCACTCCTTATTCCCGTGAGATTCATTTTATATTGTGCTATTACTTTTTGGGTGGTGTATGTACTGCCCATAATTTTAATCTTTATGTAATAGACTTTAATTTATGTGTATTTACATATTCATTTTATGATACATCTTTCATAGGGTGTATGTTTCGTAAGTTACCAAATTGGTAAGAGTTATTTCACAATCTCTTCATTATACGAGTTGTTTATATGTAATTATCTACTGGGAACTCTTTATCATCCACATCCATGTTTCATAAAAATGTATTTCAAAACATTCTTTCCATTTTAAGGAATATGGGTTAAAGTCATTTATACCGTTGTTTGAATTTTTATAAGTTCTTTTAAAAGGAATCATTCTTTCGTGTTCCAAACAAGGTCCTTTTTAACCTTTTTGATAGAATTAAGGTAAGAATGTCTTTTTTTAACTAACATGGTGAGTACAACTATTTTCCACCGTTATTAAATTTTAGAAGCTTCCCTTACAAGCTTATAAGAATATTTTCAAAGTAAAAGTTTTATTTTATTATTTTGTGACTTTTTAATGATTTCAAAAAAGAGATATTTCTATCAAATAGTTTTGATTTCATCTATGTCAACATCCTTTAATGGATTTTAAACTTATTTGAAGTTTATTTATTATAATAGAAAACATCCATATTTTATTGAAGGTTTTGTGATATGTTTGACCGTGGATGTGTTATTTTTATACCATTCATGGTTTATGGAGAAAGTATTGACATTTCGTATGCTAGTTTTAATACGAATGTTTATGTTATGTTTAAACCTGTTCATATAAAGAATGCGTTGGACTTAATGAGTGACGGGTGGAGCCCGCTATAGCTCCTCGATGCATCTGTAGGTATCATGAGACAACCTAGAGTTTTGTCATGAGGCCTTGACAAAATCTTATTTTTAGTCTTGGCATGAGGCCTTGGATATGTGGTTATGATAGTTTGGCATTATGCATTCCATCATTATGAAAGTGGTTATTGATATTACATGTGATTATTCAACTAGTAGAATATCCATGTGAATAAGTAAATGGCATTATTTCATTTTATATTTTCCATATTATTCTTATGTTCAAGATTAAAAGGCTTTTGTTTTAGCTATACATTGTGTTAAATGTTTATGCTTATTTATGAATGTTTCTGCTATATTGTTATCCTTACTGAGCATCTGAGCTCACCCGTTTCAATGTTTTATTTTTCCCAGGATGTGAAGCAGTAATTTTTGAATGACATGTAGGGATAATATGAGGGGATATGAAGAAAATATGTTTTTGTAGTCTTTTTTTAACTTTATGATGTAATATAAGACTTAAGAATATATCTAGTGTTTCCAAGGCAATTAAACTAATCGGTCCTTCAAGACTTGATCATTTTGTGATCATTCCAATGATACGTAATAATGCACCAACTCTGGGTAACTGGGGTCGGGGCATTACAGTTGGTATCAATGGAAGTTTAGTACAAACCTTAGAAGCTAGATTTATGTAAACTCTGATTAGAGAACATAGACCTAAGATAGACATTGAAGATTAGTATATAAGAACTTCCTAGAATTTTGGTATTGTAGAAATTTTGTGAGTTTTCTGAGTAATACATCCCTGTCTGGATACGAGCTGGTAGAGGCGGGTCTGGAACAGATATACCTAGGGGTAAAACCCAAAAACACCGCTTTGAGCTAGACTCGAACGGGAACTGGTGCACGACAACGGGGCTTGCTGCACTCTTGGTTACGACACTCCCGAGGGATATTCTTAGGACAATTCTCATTTTTTTATGAACCATTATGAAGGGTTTATGAGTATATACTTCTTCAAAGAATACATTTTTATGATTATGGATTATATCCATAAACTGTTTAATTTATGTTAAAGTGTTTTACATGTTTGGGATTAGGTATTTCTATTCATAAACTAATCTAGTGTATGATATTGTTTAGAAATGGCACACAGTAGAAGGAATGAGAACTCCAGCAATAAAAATGATCCAAAGAGTAAGAAAGATCATATCGTTCATGGTCTTAAGCCATAATTTAGAAGGGAAATAGTCTCCCACGTATTATCATCATATGAAGAAATAGTATCACGTGTTGATAAGATATGTAATGAATTCTCAGAGTCTTATGGCTTTGAAGGGAAGATAGAGAAGGAAATAATGGTAGAGGGAAGGACAGATAAAGGGAACAAGGTAAAGAAGGATTTTCCTATATGTGATAACTGTGGAAACAGTCACCTTGGAAAATGCTTAAAGGGAATGGGAGTATGTTATAAGTGTGAAGAAAAGGGACACCAAGTACGTGACTACATGGGTAAGAAAAGGGTTTCAAATGTACAATGCTTTATCTGCAAGGAGTTTGGACACTACGGGAACCAATGTCCCAGTCATCAGACTATGCCACAAATGATGATATTGGATAACAATCCAGTTATGATACTACCACAGATAAAGAGGAATGACTAGTTTTCATTTGTTTTTATTTTGGAATTATTTCACTGAAGTGTTCTATCAATGATGTACTGGAAATAAATCAGGATTTTTCTACAGTACTATTTCATTGAGGATTTAAGATTTTATGTTACTAAGAAAAGTGACTCTACAATGAGTTAAACATTTTGGAAAATATATGGTTGAGAGAAATATAAACCATAATAAGTTTCTAATACCGAGGTAGTGGTTTTGGTATAATACATGATTGATTTTAATAAATTATATTAGTTATTCTTGATGACCTTGAAACTGATTAATGATTTGTATATTCCATCATTGTTGGAGTTTACAACATTTTTGGATAGAAGGAGTATATCCATTATTCTATAAGGAATAAATGACCATGAATGTAATCAATAAGGATTTATGGTAATTGAGGATGTTACAGTGTTTTAAAAGAATACATGATGAAGGTGTTCACATGTTATTATGCGGAAAAAAGGTTCTTCATTGTGTTTACCTTCCTTATAAATTTTAGACTGTGAGTTTGGAAAGGATTATTTTGAAGAAGTCTAGTTTGAGATTATTTTTGGATTGCCATAAAAAGGACAACCCTGAGGTCGGGCAGCAACCCGTCACGTCTGGCAAGGCCGTGAGATTTGAACCCGCAGTCGAAGGTTGACAAGGGTGTATCACCTACAACTGACCCCCGTGATGTCCTAGATTGAATATTGTAGTTTTTTTAAAGGGTATATTAGATGAATTATAAATTCACTTTTGTAAACCTATATGAATAGGATAAATAGAATTTTTTTAGTGCAATTATCTTTTAGAGTAAAAGATGTGTTTGTGGTAGAAATTAGTTAAAGGATAGAACTCTACTTGTCAAGTATATATATATATATACATTCATTTTTTCTCTTATTCATTGAAGAAATAAATTCTTAATACATTAAGAATGGTATATAAATTTTTTTTATCCTAATAACTTAAGTTTTGTTGAACTGATGATTTTTTAAATCACTAAAATTGAAGGCTTTGAGGCCCTCAATTTTACAATTGTTTGTGATTGATGACCTCAATCACCTGCCTAAAAATATTTACATTTTCCCTCCAATTATATGTCTCTAATTTCAACCAATGTTCTCCTAATCAAGATCGTAATTTGGTGGTGACCCTTTCATTTCACTTTTCCTCTTATTAAGACTAAATTTTATTAAACTAATTTCTGAAGTGGGTTTTCTCAAAGGTATTTTCTATTTTCAACCATTTATTTTCTATGAAAAATGTAAAATTGCGAGGATACAATTTATTGATGTATGTGAGAATGTAACACCCCACACTTCTATGGTACGCTTCTCTTTAAATAATATAGTAGGATGTGTTGTACGCACCTACAAGTTCTAACACACACCACAACCAATCAAACTAGCCATTATGAATAGTCATACCCACATTTGGAAATTTTATAAATTTTATCTTTCAAAATGGACTTGATTTTTGTATTCATAATATCGAAAATAGCATAGGGTGAAATTTTTTTACTTTTTGGATAACTTTAATATTTTTATGAATAGTGAAAATTAATAAATTTAAATTAAAAAAACTTTTTTAATCAAAATAATTAACAGTGATAAATTATGAATTTGAGTGGTTTTAAAGTATATTTAGAATATATTTTTACTATTTAATACAATTTTTGTCATTTTACATAATTTCATAATTAAACCGGACATAAACAAGTGTCAATCTTTTGATAGTAATTATCTCTTAAAAACACGCTTTTTGTTTTAACAACGGGAAATAATTTTAAATTAATTTCTCTTACTTTTGTGTTTTGAATTTGGAAAAATGGATACCATATTTGGAATCCGGATGTCCAAATTGTGTAAATAGGTAACTTTTATTTTTATATGTTTTGAATAATTACTTCGGTAAATATTTTATTTACCATGGCTAAAGGGTAAATCCGGTAAATAAGGGTAAAATATAATATTATAATAACAATAAATTATCCTAAAACGTATCCTAACCTTATTGGTTGATAAATTTCCGACCATGGGAATCTTTGGGTCGATTTTGGGACCCCATGGAGCCACTTATAGGTGACAAGGACACATTATATTAATTAAGTTAAAATAAATACAAAAATTACATAAGCATATATCTTTTAGCAAAACAATTTTTACATAGCGTTATATATGTTGGATTTTATACTATAAATATTCATTATAAATCTAAAAATATTTCAAAAATAATGGTGTTTTATATATAATTTTTAGACATTTAATAATTAATATTATTTATGACACAATAATGATGCAGTATTTTCCTTATTAATGAAAGAATCATATAATTTGTATTATAAATGTTAAAATATTTATAATTTGAATGTTTTGATTACATACATGAATTTTATTGGTTAATATGACATTATATGATTTCTTTAATGAATTTTTTTCGAATTAATAATTTTTTTAAGACTTTAACAAAAATCAATTTTTGAATAGTGTCAAAATTTACATAAATGATTTTTGAAAACGAATATTATATTATTAATTGATATTCTATTCCTAAAAATATATGGTTAGGAAAAAGGACTTATATCATGATAGTTGTATCATTAATGGACCATTTGGGGGTGTCTTGGAGGTATATAGGATTTTTATTAACTATATAATATAAAAATACAAAGTGACATGGTAAATGTCAAACTCATTAACTAGAAGTTAAAACTGAAAGATAAGGTTAATATAAAGACCCAAACCTCTCTAAAATATATTCGTTGAAAGTATTTAGACCAATACCCACTTTACCATTTTAATAATACACTTTTTAGCCATTATGAACCAAATATTAATTTATTATAAAATAATATTTCTAGCTTTTCCAAAGGTGCCCCTCACCCCTCTTATAAAAGGGTGCTCTCCCTTCTCTAAAATTCATTCATTCAAAGCCTTTTGGCTCGGCCAACCCCTGCCCAAATATCCTCTCAACTTCTCTCAATTCAAACTAGAGGCCTTAGTTTGATCAGAATGAAAACCTATGGGGCCCTTTTGGTCAAATCAAAAGGAAGAACCCAAAGAAGAGGTAATGTTTTCACCACCCTCTTTCAAGTTCCTTTCTCATTCAACATCATATTTCTTTTTTATTTCCATTATAAAATAATAAATCCAATATCTTCTATATACTGTGATATTATTATAAATATGGTACAACCATATTCAGTATTCTATCGATCCATGGAATGACATGTCACCATACGTGCGTACGTACGGCATACCGTCTCCACGTCGTGTTGTAATTGTTATTCAATATATTTTTATTTGGATGGGTATAATAATGATGTATAATTAATGTAAACAATGAATATAACATGATTATGATTCTGAATATATGATATACCATCCAATTATATATTATTTTCATATACAAAATAATGATATAGTCGCTCGTGCGTACGTATGGACTACCGTCTCCACGAACGCGATGAGATTCATTCCCCATCATATCCATCCAAGACGAATTCTCATTTGATGATTAAATGTAATGTTTAAGAACTTTATATCATTCTGGATATTAATAAGATACAACCTATCTATAGAAAACATTACTTATGTAACAAAACATATAATAGAAAAAGAGTAAGTTAACACTCCAAATGAAGATAATACTAAAGTATTATTAACAAAGAATTATTAGAAGATCATATATGATATCATATTTATTTATATGGTTCTTGTATAATTTAATAACAATGCTTTAACTATTATACATTAGGTTAAGGTACCATCAACTATGGAAAAGTACAAGGTATGGGTTTTTCATCACACTCCTTATTCCTTTAAGATTCGTTCAATATTGCCACTATTACCTTTTGTGTGGTGTATGCACTGCCCATAATTGTATTATTTATGTAATAAACTTTAATTTATGTGTATTTACATATTAATTGTATGATACATCTTTCATGGGTCATATGTTTAGTAACTTACCAATTTGGTAAGGGTTATTTCACAGTCTATTCATTATTCGAGGTTGTTTATACGTTATTATCTACTAGGACCTCTTTATCATCTACATCCATGTTTCTTAAAAATGTATTTCAATGAATTCTTTCCATTTTATAGAATATGGGTTAAAGTCATTTATACCATTGTTTGAATTTTTATAAGAGGTTTATAAAGGAATATTTTCATCGTTTTCCAAACAAGGTCCTTTTTAACCTTTTTGACAGAATTAAGGTAAGAATGTATTTTTTTTAACTTATACAGTGGGTGCGGCTATTTTACACCATTGTAAAATCATAGAAGCTTCCCTTACAAGCTTATAAGAATATTTTCAAAGTGAAAGTTTTATTTTATTATTTTGTGACTTTTAAATTATTTCAAAAAAGCGACATTTCTATCAAATAGTTTTGATTTCATCTATGTCGACATCCTTTAATGGATTTTAAGAGTATTTGAAGTTTTTTGTTATGATACAAAACATACATACTGTATTGAAGGTTTTGTGATATGTTTGACTATGGATGTATTATTTTTATACCATTAATGGTTTATGGAGAAATTATTGACATTTCGTATGCTATTTTTAATACGAATGTTTATGTTATGTTTAAACCTCTTCATATGAGAATGCATTGGACTTAATAAGTGACTGGTCGAGCCCGCTATAGCTCCTCGATGCATGAGTAGGTCTCATGAGACAAAATATTGTCTTGGAACGAGGCCTTGACAAAATTTTATTTGTAGTCTTGGCACAAGGGCTTGGCTACGTGGTTATGATAGTCTGGCATTATGCATTCCACCATTATGAATGTGGTTATTGATATTGCATGTGATTATTCGACTAGTAGAATATCCATGTGAATAAGTAAATGGAATTATTTCATTTTATCTTTTCCATATTATGCTTAAGTTCAAGTTTAAAAGGCTTTTGTTTTAGCTATACATTTCATAAAATGTTTAGGCTTATTTATGAATGTTTCGGCTATAATGTTGTCCTTACTGAGCATCTGAGCTCACCCCTTTCAATGTTTTATTTTTCCCAGGATGTGAAGAAGTAATTTATGAATGACCTATAGGGATAATATGAGGGGATATGAAGACAAGATGTTGTTGTAGTCTTTTTTTTTACTTTATGATGTAATATTAGACTTATGAATATATCTATTGATTCCAAATCTATTAAACTAATAGGTCATTCGACACATGATATTTCTTGAGATCATGCCAATGTTATGTAATAATGCACCGACTATGGGAAACTAGGGTCGGGGCGTTACATTCGATCATCCAAGAGGCTTGGGAGGTGTGAAGAATGAATAAGAAGTGAGGGCTTTTTATAAGGGGAGGAGGGGCTCTTTTGGAGAGTGTGAAAATTTTATTTTATTATATAATAAAATTCAGTTTCTAATGGTTCAAAACTAATTAATGTTGAAGATAAGATGACTCATTGTCGAAATCAAATCATCCAATAATATTTGGACTGGTTTTGGATATTTTTTTAATATTTATAATCTTATTTATTTAAATTATTTATTAATGAGGTAAATATCACATCATTATTGTGTCATAAATAATTTACATTATTTAATGTATAATAATTATAAAAAAATACCATGATGTAGGAAATATTTTTAGCTTTCCAATGAATTTTTATAGTTGAATTTATAGCATATATAACCCCATGTAAAAATTTATCGACTAAAAGATATTTGTTTGTGTCATTTTTATCATTACTTTAAGTTAATTAATCTAAAGTGTCATTATCAATTTCAAGTGGCTCCATGGGGTCCCAAAATCAACCCAAAGATGTCAATGGTCGTAGATGACTCAACCAATAAGGTTAGAATAAATTTTACGGTAATTTAGAATTATTATAATATTCTTTTTACCATCATTTACCCTTTTCACCTTTAACAATGTTAAATTAAAGTCAAAAGTAACTGTTCACCAAAAATTATTTCCATCTTATTGAACCACATTTTACTTAATAATAACAACCATGTATGTCGGATTTTAAAAATTTAATCCACAGAAGTGGTAAAATTTTACTTAAATGAAGTTGTGAGTTTTTAACAACTACTTAGTGGTTTAACTATTCATCAAAAATTCATGTTTTTCAGAAAACTGCCAAAAATTCAGCCTAATCTATATTTGATATTCTAAATTAAAGAATTATATATATTTTAAAAAATTCAAAACATTGAAGTTGTATTAAATAATTTAAAATTAATTCCCATTGTCATAACAAATAGCATGTTTTTAAGAAACAATAACTATCAAAAGATTGACACGAGTTTATGTCCAATTCCAAAGTGAAACTTATTAAAATGACCAACATTGGATTAAAGAGTAAAAATATATTATAATTGCACTTTAAACCAAATTAAAAATATAATATAATAATATAAATGAATTATATTAAAATTCACTATTGAATTAAAAAAACAGTATTTTTCATTATTCATAAAAAATGAATTTTATCAGAAAAATACAAAAATTTTACCCAAAGTAAAATTTGGTGCCCTGAATCTAAAGAAGAATTTTATTTTGTAAAATAAAACATATAAAAATGAAAAAAACTATATTTAAAAAGTGTTCTCCATTAAAAGCCTCTAAATCAACATTTTAAATTAAATTATGCTTGAAATTTGATTCATTTTCATTTTAAGACTCTAACTTTTATTTAAAAAACATATATAATCATATGGTAGTTAGTTTTTTTTTCATTCCTGCCAATACAACGGCTAGGAGTTAACTACCATTTAAAATAAAAATATTATACTATTAGTGTGAAATGTACGATTTCAAAGAAACATGTTGTTGTGTATCAGGTACGCCATTGAACATAGCATCCCCTTTAAAGTAAAATTAATATTTAATTCACCAAATATTAATAAAAAAGAGAATGTATTATTTATTTAATTACCTAATATGTTACAATAGAACTCAGTTCTCCAACACCATTTTTTAACATGCCAACCAGAACAACAGGATCTAATTTGGGAATATACAAGGCATCATGTCTTCTTCCCCATACCCAAGAGGTTTCCTACTAGTTGTGAGGGCATTAAGATCATCATAGAGAGGTTCTTCCCTTGATACTAGGTAAACATCTTTGTAAATGAATTGATAAGACAAAAATAATAAAAAATGTTGAATAAATAAATATGCATCTTGGAAGCAGTATATACAAATAAATCCAACCCATTATGTATCAATGCATCATGTTGTATTGGTAAACCAAAAATAAAGAATGGATCCCTTGTATAGGGTATATCTAGTAAATAAAATCAATAATATACATTCATCCTAGAATCTATCTGTCGACATCCACATCCTCTTACTAAAATTCCTAATCATCCACCATAGTTCTCATTCACATCACCATATCCTTAAAAATGAAATCAACAAGTGCACTAAAATACTCGAGTAGTGCGTAAGTACAAGACTTAGTAATACATTGACTACTACTTTTAACATAACAACATAATAAATAAGTTGTTGTGTGCCTTGATGGTAAAAAAGAACGTATATAAATATAGTGTTTATTATAGAAGGAAAAAACATATGTCGGGTACTTAGAGACTATATCTACAAGGTTCTATATGAGTATAGAAGGAAATTTGATCCACTAACTGGAATATACCACTTGATGAGATAGTCTAAAAACATGGCTAAAAAATTACACTTGATGAGATATCCTATCGTATCCCAGCCAGCCGCTTGACACATCCCGCATAGGAGGATATTCCACATGGATCAAACTAAATTTTCAATAGTATATGATAGAAGAACAGGATATACATATCATCCATGATACAAATAATAGATCAATAATAATATTAGTTCATTTATGTATCCTAATCATCACAATTCATAGGAAAAAACACAATCAAAATTCAACAATCATTTGATCAAGCATCAACCTAAGTATCATGGATCTATACAAACATTTCATAATTATTCTAAGAACACTTACAAAATCTTGAAATAAATTTAAGGTCTTTCTAACTTAAATGAAATGATTATCGAATGAACAAGTCACTGTCATTGTCAAAAAAAACATTTGAATCCTAGATAAAGTCATTATTCAATCTTCTTAACAAATATAGATAAATTGAAATAATAAACCGCACCCAAGAGTTAATTCAAGTTAAATCATACCGTATAATATCATCTATCAATAACAATTTTGATCAGATTGATGCACAGACAAAAAACCCATGAATCTAAGTTCCAATTGTATCAGTAATAAAAAACACTAATTATACCTTGATAAAACCTATATATCCATTAAATTAATAAATGATATGATTTATTTTGATCTAGGATAATAAATTATGATTTTTATTGAACTCATAAAGACTTTATATGTTGGTATCACAAGATTAATTCATCATTTTTTCATCTAAAATAACATGTTATAAGAGAGGGAGAGCACACAAAATATTACATGGTGGATCTCTTATGGCCTAGGTGAATATGTGACTAAAAGAGAATGAGAAAAGTGAATAGGTTTCGTGTTTTATAAAAGACACCAATATGCCTATAATCCGTACTAGCCTCTTTTTAATTCCACTAAAATTATAGTGGCCTCCATCAGCTATCCGCTGACCACTAGTTAGAGTTTTCTTCACCTAGGAGCACCACAGATTGGATTGTGGGATCCACTAGTTGTTCTATGTATTTAAGTATAATTTTATTTACTTCGATGCCTCATTAGCTAGCTAGTTCCATCACACCACCTGTTTAGTGTGACTACTATAACATTTCAAATTACATCATATCCAAATGTCTTTCCTTAACATGTATTTGACCTTATAAATGCCTCTATCCTGCCTCTAAACACTTAAATATGAGATCAAAATCTATATAAAATTTAAAAATATTAGCACAACAAAATATAGGTTTCAGAATTTAATAAAAAAATATTTCATCATTAAACCATTTTAGGAATAATTAATTAAAGGTGGTGGTGAAAAATGAATTTTTCTACTCATAGTGGTGATATCCCACACATATACATGATCAATTATTCCATTTTTCATAATATATGGGATAGATGGATATAAAAAGGTAATAACATTAACACATTAATAATAATATACATAAATGATACTAATAAAATTGTATTATAATAAATATAATAAATTTACTGGAATATAATCAAGAAGAAAATATAGTACATGATAATACTCATATCGGGTACTCGAATATATCCTGGAATTCTCCTTGAAAATGAAGGTCGTTTTCTAAAAAATAGGTACAAAAATATTTTAAACATTTTATTGGGTTATAAAATGATAAATTTTAGTGAATATCAATGAATTATAATGAAAAATAAGCGAGTCTTCATGTGGTGGATTGGTTACCAATCTATAAGTGAAGGGATTGGTTTTTTAGGTTCACCCTTAGAATATTCAATAAGGTGCTATTGATATTAAAATGTTGATTGATCCAAAATGGAAAAAAGTGTATGGCAGTTTGATTGTGGGATGAAAATAATCTAAACAACTCATTTGGGATAAAACTTTTATAATTTTAAGGACTTTTTACTTTTATCCTTTTACCCAAATTTACTTTTACCATGGTAATTTTTTTAACCATAGTAAAAAAAATAATCAACAAAATAATATTTAAACAAATTACCTAATTTTAATTTCTGATTTTAATTTTGGAAATCATTTTATCAAGAAAAATATTAAAATGATTCAAAATTTAATTTCAAGATTAGTGCACTTGACACATAAAAATAGATTTTAGAAAAAGTATGTTTTTAAGAATTAATTTTTTTTAACAAGCCATGGATATTAGAATTATCAATTCTCATGAAATATTTTTTTAATTGTAAAAAATATAAAAGGTATGGGTAATTCATGTAAAACCAAAATTGAATATCGCTGTGAAAATACTTATCCTATTAGAGTAATAGAGAATTGTTTTCATTACACAATCAATTTATTTTAGTTATTAAAATTTAATACATATGGTTTATAATCTCAAAGAATATTTTAGAATTGATAATGTTTTCTAGGTAATCATATTTGAATACATAAATGGTCTTGTAATATTATAGATCAATCTTATATAATGAAAAGGTTATAAAAATTACAAATTTCATGAAAACCGTTTCATTCATCTACAAATAATCATTTTCAAAACAAAATCATACTAATATAAATATTTTATGACTAATTAAAATTTTAATTTCATTTTATTAATTAGAAATTGAAAATTTTATAAATTCATTTTTTAAATAAAATACAAATATATAATAAAAAAGTGAGTATACTGAATAATTAGGTTTTTAAATATTAACAAGTTTTATTATTATTTCAAATCATTCCATAACTTAATAGGTGTTAAAAAATTATTAATATAATGATAAACATATCATCGTTATTAATATATTTCATAAAATAAATAATTTTATTACATAAAAAGACATTTTTTAGAAAATTCATTTCTAAATAATAAATGATCTTTTATGGAATTTTAGGTAAACTAGTTGAATTTTATTCATATTTAACATATAAATTATTTTAATTATACTTATATTTCATTAAGTAATTACTTGTATTCAAACCCACTAATTCAATAGTTATGATTTAATGGTAATAAATAATGATATGTTTATTTATATAAATATTTTTATTTTTTGTTAAATTTTGGTGCTTCATGTACAAAATTCTATCAAACAGATTGAATTATTTAATGTTAATCATATATTAATATCATAGGTTTTTACTATATTGTTTCAAAATCGATTATTTATGAATAAATAATCATAGTAAAACAATTTAATTGTAAAATAAAACCCTTACCTCATGTCCAACACACTTAGTAAGAACTCTTACCCAAAGTACAATAAAATATAATTTATTATAATTATCTACCAATACTATATTCAATCCAATAATGTTATACATTGTTTTCTTATATAATAATAACACATGTTCATTACAAATATTTCATTATCCTCATCATTTTATGTGTTAATTACATACTGTTTCATGTACATTTTGGTTGGGAGGTTATTGTATTATTACTTTAATCATTGGCCCTTCTTCTACTATGTGTTAATAATGATTTAAATATAAAATATATTCATTATATCAAACCCCAGACATCTCCAGTGCATGAACCATGTCACATAACCCCATGGGTCTCCCAATAATACCTTGGTTGCCTTTATACCACACCACAAGCTATTAACCACTAGATTTTCTTATCAAAATAATGATTGTCTCCACAGGACAACACATGTTCTCTTAGTCTGCTTTTTTCTTCACCCACACACCCTGGGAAACATCATAGGAGGTCACACATCTTGATCACTACACTAGTAAGACAACGATAAACTATAGAGTTATAATTTGGTAGTGTTATAAAAATATATGTTCACCTTGTTTACATGGGTAGTATCAATTATCTCTTTTAAGTCTCAATTTTCTTGTGGTGTTACTTTTTATTCCCCATTAAAGCACAACACCCTCATTATAGACCCCAAGCCTCAATTCTAGGTTGTTCCTTTGTACTTCTAGCTGGATATTGGATCTTATACCATTTTTCACAAACTATCCTTCCCTGGGACTTGAATCTAGTCACCTAACCTGATGTTCCTCCTTATATTACATTGGTTACCTTCCCAGCACACCATAGGCTATTACCCATCAGAGTCACTTATTACACTAATGCATGACTCAAATGTCCAACACATGTTCAATGAGTGTTTTGTTATTCTCACACACACAAATTCTGGGAAAATACTATGAGGTCACCCATTGTGATCACTAATCTAGTCTAATAATTCTTAAATATGGAGTTATGATCATCTAGGCTCCCGAAAATATTGGACCGCCTTGTTGAAAATTGTAGTATCATTTAGCATTTTAATTCCCACTTCTCTAGGGGTATTATATAAATTATCACACCCCTACCCTATTTTTATTTTATATATTTTATTTTCATTCGTATCATGATATTTAATCATTTTATATGAGGTTTGGGTTGTGTTTTTAGAGATAATATTTGAGTTTCAGAGTTCTCATGTGGATTTTCTTCCTACACATGATTAGAGAGAATGGTTTGGGGAGAAACCGTATAGTTGGTGGTGGAAGACAGTGTTTCCATTTCATTTAGATCTTACATGGTTTTCTTACCACTTCATGAAAATGGTTTGTCCCAATCTATTTGAGGAAAATGACGAAATTTTTGATCTATTTTGGTGTCTGAGGCCTGGCACACAGCTTTGGTATGATTAGTAGGTACTGTGCAGTAAGTGTGTGAGAGGATATATAATTTAGACAAAGTCAATTTGTGTGGGTTACACATTGTTTTCCAAACCATGAAGCTATACCATGTATGTATAAATTTATTCTAATAAGTTTCACAGGATTGGTTATTGAGTTGTTAAACCATTAAGCCTAACCTTAATCTTTACATTGATTCATTAAATTTTGAGTTTCCTCTTTTACCCTTCTTTTATTTTAAACACATTTCAATCCCCTCACCTATTTATAATTTTCTGAGCACAAAGTGAACTGAAAAACTCTCTTACCTTGGCTACGCATCATTTATTGATTCTCCTCCATGGTTTCTAGGTGTATTTCAATTATTGTTTTGCACAATTTTCTCCAATTATCCTCTTCCTATATTGGTCTTCATGTTTATATTTTTTATATGTATCTTGGTTGAACCCTAGAGTGAGGGAGATATTATGTGGGTTACATTCATTGATTCTAGGGTGTATGGTTTGCTTATTGGGCTTAATTCTTCCCTACATTGATGTCTCGTCTCATTCACATGCCATTTATGTTGGTGTTTCCTTCTATTTCCTTTCAAAAAATTCTATTTGATTATTTATCATTTTAAAATAATTTTTAAATGTTTTAATCATGATTTTTTATGTGCTGGTTTGATTTATTAAGGTGTTATTATTCTTTCATGTTAATGAAAATGGGTTTTCAAAAGAATTTATTAGTTATGCCTATATGTATATGTATTAAAGATCTTTGATAATATATGAATTAGATTTATCAAATGAATATGAGTATGGTTAGATTGATTTTTGACCTTTTTTATTCTTTTTAATTTGGGGACATGTTAAACTCATATTTGTGTGTGGTATTTCATTCCTTTTAATTATTTGATGACTTTTTGTGGATTCGTGGAATTGGTTATGATGATTTTAGAAATTTACTAATTCTATTTTGAGTTTTTTATGATCATCCATATATATGTCATTGTATGTGGGAAAGTTTATATGGGAACATGTACACATATGGATAAGAACACACAAATATAAATTATTTACATAATAATTTCCATTTTGAACCCCTATATATCAAACACACATCTCTCGTCCATGTTTCTATCTTTATCTCCATATCTCAAAAGCTTTTCTATAATATATACTACTTTCAAATTAATACATTGTTTTAAAATAACATAAAATGTGGTTTCTAAATGTGTTATCTAAAACTCAGAATTTTTGGAACCTCGAAATGTATTTTGGAAATCACATGAATTGAATAGCCTTTTAAGCATCTTATGAGTTTAAATAATGTTTTACCATGGTTTAAAAAATGGATTTCTAATGAATGGTTAATTAATTAGATATCATTTTGGATTCATAAATGCTAAGGCTAATTTGGTACTTTTTTATATTTTAGTAATTGGTTTTAAATTAATATGAAGTGTAGGCGGAGTTGGTTCTTTTGTAAAAGTTCAATTTATGATGGGTACCCCAATGGTAATCCATCCATTGAGGGTTGCATAAATATTTTTAGGGATTTGGAATGGAATGCATTATTTAATATATGATTTATGATTAATGTTAATCATGTGATGACCTATTCAGTATCCTTTATACTATTACTAGAGGATTATTGTACATCATCTAAAGGGTTGATTGATAGTTTCATTCTAGTCTCATTTAGTCAAATTACAAACTCCTAGATTGTGAGTAATATAGGTGGGAATTTCTATTAGTAATGATAGTTTAAGGCATCCATGTTACCTGTTGACCATAGAGGTGCATCATATATTGATAAGTGGGTCCTAATTGAGTATGTATAATGCTTGATTCTAGGGATGATTAGGACATTCCCATGATGACATATATGTATGTTACTTTTTTTTTATTAGAAATTATTGGTTTTTAGTTTATTTAATATTTTTATGATTACACTTTTTCCATTTCAATTATTCTTGGATTCGATTAATATAACTTATGTCTTGTACTTATATCATATATTCATTTCATTTATTCATTATTTTGTATTGTGTTTCCTTCATGGAATATTTTTCAGAATGTGTTTTAAAAGTAACAAAAAAATTGATTGGATCTTTAAATGATTGAAAAATTATTTATATAAATTTATAAAAAATAGTGTCTGTGGACTCTTTTGGGACAGTAAATGTATTTATTTTTTGGATCTTACATAATGATAAACTTATGCTCACACCAAACAAGTTCCAATGGGTCTTAGTATACCCAATATATTTTTTTTCTTCATCTATTGTTCTGGTTTTCCTTTGGAGTAGGATATTTTTATAAATTATGATAAAAAAATTGGTCACATTAAGATTATATCAGTTCCGGTTTTGTATTAGTTGTGTTTTAAATTTTCTCTTTAGCTATGCTACTCTTGTTTCTAGATTCATTTATATATTTATACCGTTTAGTGATTTATGGATTCATCATTTATGTTTTTAACTCCATAATTCTTAATTTGTATATGTTTTTATAGGATAAAATATTTTTAAGTTTTTGATCACTGATGTCTGACACTAGTTTCTAGCTTGGGCGGAACGAGAATGCCTCTTAGGCCTTATCACTTGCTGGATTAGGGGACCAGTTTGGGGTTAAACTTGTCTAGCTTATAAAAAATGGTATCTGCTTATCCCTTATTATTTGGGTAATTATGTAGAATATTATAATAATATTGGGAGTAGAGAGGTAGGTAAAAGAAAAGATTTTTGAACTCATAGTCTACCTGAGACACGAGTACCCATGGGTAGTCCGTGAAATGAGTCTTTTATTCTATATATATGGGTTTTTGTCACTAGTCCCTATTGTGTTTTTTATTTACAGAATGATTGTGTCAGTGAAACAGAGTTACATGGTGATCACTTATTCATTAGTGACCCATGTGGATCTTGAGTTCACAGTTCATGATTTTCCCCATGGTTGGTGCTTTCTCGATGCATGGTCTACTAAACATTGTAGTTGGGTTACGCATAGACAGTAGTTCCCAATTTATGTAGATTCAGTGTCAGTTATGTTTTGGTTTTATTTTGGTTATTTTTACTATATTTTGACTAGAATTGTTTTTAAAAAAACAAGAGAAAATGTATTTGGAGACATGTACTTGATTGAAAAGATTGTTGAGTATTTCGAAAGTGGATTAGAGTAGAATAATTTTGAATTCAGAATAAAAATGCTGATTTTTTAAGAGGAGTAATGTATTTTTTTTGATGTTTTGATTTATGATATTAGTTTTTTTATAATGTATCTTCTTGGCTGAATTTTCAGTTAATTATTATTTTCTTTTGAGTTTACTATGTTATCAGAGTATCCTACCCAAAATAATACCAAAAGATTCCAATGGGTCTCTTATAGTTTAGCGCCTTGTCCAAACTACTAGTGGGGTAGCAGAGTTAGTATCTTCTCAGTTGTTGTATATGTTATATGTTCATTTTTGTCTTTTATATGTTCTAGAGTGTCTTGATAAGATCAAAATCTTTTTTAGATCACGGGAAACTTCTAAAGTCATGATGTTGTGGGTTATTCAAGGTTTTTTTTGAGGGACTAGTTCTGGATATTAGTGGATAGTGATCATCAAATCATCATTGAATGTTGGTATGTCTTGAGAAGCCTTTAAGACCACTTTTATCCAAAGTTTTATAACTAATGTGGTGAATTTATGGAATGTGGAATTGTTCTTGGTTGTTCAACAAGGTCAACAAATGATGAAGGCCTAAGATGATCATTTCGAAGGCCCGATTTCTTATTATTTATAGATAGAATCAAAGTATCTGTTGGAGCCCCACTTATTGTTTGGGGTCTTTTACTAGAGAATATGTATCAACTAATATCGTTTGGGTAATTCTTATTCACAAATATAAAAGTTGAGTCATTTCGAATAGATATGGTTCCAAGATCATAGTCAATAGAAGGCGGTAATTTGATTTATAATTTCCATTATGAGGGTTCTCCATCTGTTGAGAAGTCTGTTCTAGGGGAACCCATTCATGTGGAGTCTCCCTTATTTTTCCATGCTTCTCATTCATTTCACCACCCACCCATGATTTTATAGTGATTCCATTTTGGGAATTCATATCCATTCTTGCATCACCGTCCGAAGGGTTTTAGATGATGTGGTAATTTGGGTCCCATAAAGAAGTTCTTAATGACATGTTTTAAAATGGTGAATTCTTAATCATAGGATAGAAGCTTTTATATGCAGGGTATCAGATGATTGAGGGCACTATAGCTCTAGACATTTGTCTCTAAATGGATATGTTCACCTAGTTAAGAATCTACGGGTGTGGGGTTATTGGCCAAAAAAATTCCTCCAATGTTGGAGTGGGGATGTTTTGATTTTTCCTTTCATTGTTTTCTTTCCTCTTTAAAGTCCCTTTTTTTGGAATGGCTTGGTGGCCCTATTTTCTTATTATTTGTTTGATGCTCATTGTATTATGAAGTTCATGTTGTTAGGATTTTGTAGAACTGTTTTGCATGGGTAGTGGTTCTTCCGGAGTTAAATTTGTCTTTTTGGGATGGAGGAATCATGGTCAGATTTGATTTTTGGTTTTAGTATATTTCATTGGATTTCTCCTCATGTTCTAGTGTTGGCCAATGTAGCTATAATTTTAAATGGTTGGGAGAACCATAATGGTTATCTTTGTGGCTTCCTCAATTGTTTTTTAGGTGTGACTTTTGGAGTAGACATTCCACACCATAGTTTGTGGATTCATTTAGCCTCATTTAGTTTTGGGTATTATTTTTATTTCACATTTGGTTGTGTGAAATTCTAGGGGTTGAATTTTTTTGGTGGATAGAATTGTAAGACCCCAACTCTGAATGTATTTATTTTATTTTTTTATTTTTTTCTTAAGTTTTTATCTTTTGGTTCAGATTTTGGATGATATTTAGAGATAATATTCAATTTTTTAGGGTTCCAAGTTGATTTTAGCCCTATGAATGTCGAGTGTGCACAGTTGGGTGAGAAACCATGTAGCTTGTAGAGGAATAGGTTGTTTCCTATTCGATTTCTTCTTTTAGGGTTTTCATTGAAAACCATACCCATAGTTTGACCTAAACCATCTGATGCAAATAGGAAACAGTGCAGCCTATTTGTGGTGTCTAAGGAAAGTCATATGGCTTAAACGTGGTTAGATGAAACTGTGCAGTAATTTACCAACTGACTCTACCATTTTGAAAGAGTCAATTTACATAGTGGGCACTTGGTTTCTCAAACCATGTGTCCAGCCCATGTTAGTGTCCCTTTCTTCTAATAGGGGTTTTTGTTTCATGTACGGTTTGGTAAAATGTGTTTCCAACTGTAAAAATTATCTATATTCTTAAAATTTTATGTTTTCCATTTTTACCCACTTTTTTAACCACATTTTGAACCCCCCTCTTCTCTTTGTTTTTTAAAGAACATGAATGGGACTCCCAAACACTCCTCGCTTGGCTTTACTTCCTCCAATGATTCTCCTCCAATGTTTTTATGTTAGTTTGTCTTACTTTTTTCTCACTTTTTCATTTTCTTCTCCTTTTATGTTGTTCTTATTTTTTTATATTACATTATCTCCCTCTAAGTTTAACCTTAGGGTGATTGTTGGATTATACTGGTTGATTTCAATGATTATCGTGTGTGTGGTTTGTTTCATAGGCATAGTTTTACCCACTATGGCGGTTTCATTAAATTCACACATTATTAAGGTATGTGGTTCTATATATTTCCTCTCCAGAACATTCCATTTAATTCTTGAGCCTCTTCAAATAATTTTTTAATGTGTTAGTCATGTTTTTTATGTGCTATTCTGATTTATTATGGTATTACCATGTTGTGAATTTTATGAAAATGGGTATTTAATGGACTTTATGAGTTATACCAATATGTATATGTATATAATATGTTTGATAAAATAAATATTGGACATATTAAATAAATTTGATATATTTTTTATTGTGTTCAACCATATTTTATTCATGGTAATTGGGTGACATGTTAAATTAAACTCTGATTGTGGGTTTTTTTGTGGTTTGATGTTTATGTGTGGACCATTGGAAATGGTTGTGAAGCTTCTTGTAATTATTTATTTCGACTTTGGGTATTTTTATTATTATCCATATATATGTTATTGGATGTGAGAGTATCCATATGTTAATGGGGTGAACATATGGATATCAACACGCACATAAAAATGGAATTTCATAATTATGTTCATTTTGAACCTCTGGTTTTCAGACGTTGTTCTTGAATCCGTATTTTTCTCTTCCACTCTATATCTCAAATTATTTTTCTAAAACATACAATGTTTTTTAAATAAATTTTTGTTTTATAAATAACATAAAATTTATTTTCAAAATGTGTTATCTAAAACATGGGCCAGTTCAAAACATGATGTTTATATTGGAAATCACATGACCTCAAACCATCATGTATCATCTTTTGATCTTGAAAATTATTCCCCCCATGTTTTTGGAAACAATATTTGGAACAAAGTTACATTATTTGAAAATGGTTTCAGATTAATAAATTTTAAGTCTCAGTCGGTACTCTATGATGTTATTGATATTTATTTTAAATTCATATGATGTGTAGCCCTATTTTGATCTTTTGTAAAGGTTTTATGTATGATAGGAACCCATACGGAAATCCTTATATTAAGTGGGACTTCATATGGATTAATTTAGAGATTAGGAGAGGCATGCATGGTATCATATGTGTGTTATGTTTAATGTAATGTGTCTGATGAATTCATCATTATCCTTCATTCAGTTATCATTGGATTCATGGATTTTATTTATATGTGTCAACTATTTTTTGATTTTTACTCTCAACTAGATGGAATAGAATTCCCTAGAAATTGGATAATCTTTCTAGTAATTTCCAATTTTGGGGCTATTTTAAAGCATCAAGCGTGGTTTTTGACTATGTATATACACCATACACTGGATGTATGTTCCAAATTGAGTACATCTATAGATTTATTCTATGGTTGTTAATAAAGTTCCAGTGATTAAATATCTGTATGTTCCTATTTTATTTTATTTCACTTTCGTTACTTGTTTATTTAGTAATTCTTTGCTGACACTATTGATATTTCATTTATTTATGGATTCATTTGATATTACTTATTATTTTTTATTAGTTCAAATTTACAATTAATTTATTCATTATTTTTTATTTTGTTTCCTTCTTATAATATTGTTTTAAAAATAGGTTTTAAAGAATAAATAAATTTTTTTATCAGATCATTAAAAGATAAAATATTTTTTTCCAAATTTATTTCTAACAAATGTTTATGGAGTAACTCTGGAAGGTACATGTATATATTTTATGGTTATTTCCTACTAACAATTTTATAATAAAAACTTAATTATGACACTCAGTGTCATTAAACCAGATCTATTTTAAAGGTTCAACCTTTTTTTAGGTATTCCAATTTTGGGGGCTACTTTGAGGGGTGGTTCTGACCAAGAGGATTCATGGAGATCATTTAATTTCGGTTTCAGTTCGGTTTTGTTGTTTATTTTTTTTGTTTAGTTCCACTATTTTTGTTTTTTGATCTATTTCTGTATTTATATCATTAAAAAAATTAAGGAAACTTATTTTAATATTATTTACTATGAACTCCTTCATTTATATCAATTTATTAGAGGCTAAAATATTCTAATTTGTATATTTTTTATGCCCAACACTAGTTGCTAGCTTGAGAGGATCAGGAATGCATCTCAGGCCTTGTCGAGGGCCGGCTTGGGAGGTATAGTTTTAGATTTACTCGATATTTTTCATGAAACATTATATATATATTACCATTAATAAAAGTCATTGATGAAATATTATTTACAAAAAATCATGGAGATGGTAGTCTGTATGTATTCACATGTAATGCTTCCATTTTTTGATAAATGGATGGAATGAATAGTAAATTTTAATTCATCTTTCCCTTATAAATATTGTATAATATATATTCACTAAATATATCAATGAAACTAACCATGAAATATGGTAATGGAAAATAAATCATATCACTATGTGAAGGTAGCAGTCTCTATGTATGCACGAGTGATGATTTAATATTCAATTTGATAGATTTGAGGTGGGAAGTGGTAATTCCATAATCATAATCACATATTATTATATTTATGAAATTGTATCCATCATGTTCTTATGGATAAATTAGGTTTATAGGAGGAATAATAACAATTAAAATTTATAGAGTCTGGTTAGGATTTATACATATTATTTGAGAGACCTCATTTGGCTTATACATTATTACATGCATGAATGGACTTAAGAGAATGTAAAAATAACTAGGTTGAAGGAAATAAATTTAGGAAGGTTTTATATATGGTATTTTATGATCAATAAGTCTCAACATGATTGAATAAGGGAAGATAATTGGTGCCCTTATACGGGGGAGGGACACACATGGAATATCTTAAAAGATTTTAATAATATTATTTCACTTTCATAAAAAAGTGGAAACAAATTTCTCAAAAATAAATGATATGAAACGATAAGGTTGAAATAGTTTCAAAAAATAATAATTACAAGTGTTTTTGTTGAATTCAAACCCTTATCTATAAGGACATGGCCCTTAAACATTACTTATTCTTGAATTTTAGTCAGAAAAATATATTATTACACATTGAAGATCTTTTTGAGTTTATATTTTTAGATAATTATGATACCTTACATACATAACATACCACAATCATACCAAAGGATAATACTAAAAAAAGTTTCCATTTTTTTCAAAATATAAAACATTAAATCTCAAAACATGATTTCTTTGACAACCCTCCAAATTATTCCTCGTGAATCATTTCATTCTTTTAACCATCCTTATATCCTATGAAAAACATTTTGAAACATGGGATGAATATAAAACTCAATAAGGGATATAACTAAAGTGTTAGTCATAAAAACCAATAAAACCCATAATCATAAAAACTCATATGAATATAAAATATTGTATTTTCCATGGATCATATTTAGCATATCACTCTTATATTCACCTTTACACATATAATATCCCTTTGGTCAACTTCTATCTCTGGAGTACCCAATACATTTGAGAGTTACAATGGGGCTCACCCGTAATATCTTGAGCTACAATGGGATCAACCCACCAAATCTTGAGCTATAAAGGATCTCATCCCAACATATATTGAGTTATAAATGGCTCAACCAATCATAGATAATTCCTAAGGAACATATCATTATTATAATGTATCCTGAAATTCGGAGAAACTACTCATTCCATTCACATAAAAAATAAATCCGTTTGAAACTTATTAAAGAGAGTTTTAGAAGGATTTTAAAATGAAAAGTCCATTAAAATATAATTGGAGTGAGAATTAATAGAATGGAATGGATATGTGTATAAATATAATATACACATATTAAGACATAATATATATTGAAATTCATCACACCAATAATCTTAATACCATATAATGAATAAAAAAAAGTTAACCCAAAGAATGGAAATTGGGTTAAGAATTCCCTTACCCCACATTGTTCATACTTTAAATATGTTTAAAACACCTATATAATAGTTAAAAAGGTGTTATTAATATCATTAAAACATATTCAGGTTTATAACACCTTATACGATCATTTTATAACATGATTTCACCCTTTAATTATTGGTATTTTTTCTTTCCATTGTTTTGGGTGCTTTTTTACATGTTTTCCATGGTCGGTTCATGATGGATGTAATGGTCGATTGGGAGTGAAACTACAGAATTGGAATGGAATGGTCGTTACATATTTCTTGTTCCATAATTTATACAATTTATCATTTTGATTTTTGATATTATGATTATTCATAAGTTAAAACATTATAGATGTTAGTTTAGATTATTTTAATGGTTCTTTGATAATAATGACCTCATTTCATTTTATAAATGAAAACCATGTGTAAAAGAGAATTCCAGAACCATGTATGAGACATAATTCATATATTCTAACCTTGTTCAACCATAAAAATGGGTTCATGACCATAATTGAATTAATTAATGTACATTAAAATCACATCGTCCACGTTGTAGGTAATTTGACACATCACATACTGTTTTTTTATTCCTTGAATAAGTGGGAGAGTAAAAGAGGAATAATGATGAATTTTACATGAATATGATAACACCATAATATAAATAATATAAAAATATTTCATTCCTCTTGCGTAAGAGGATTTTAGGAAATAATATGAAAGGAAAGGAACTCAAAATAAAAGAACAGTTGAGAAATCCCTTACAAAGATTTGGTAGCCTACCATCTTTGAAATATGGTATTAAGAAACATTAAAAATAAAGGGGAAAAGTGTCACCCATCCAGAAATAAATCATAAAACAATATAGAGAAATAATATGATGAAAATAAAAACACAGTATGGATTCTGGAATTCTATTCCAAAAAAAAGAGAACATGAATGGAAAAAGAAAGAAGTTGAGAATTTTTTTACCTTGTAGACTAACTCAAAGAAAATTATGGTTGGGATCTTAGGGGACTGAGGAAACCTTTTAAGGAATACTAGAGAGGTAATGAATCCAGATCTTTGTTTATATGGAATTTTTATTGAATTTAATGAAGTAATGAGTTCGTATTTATAGCAAAACTGAGGAAATATTTTAATAATGTATTTGGACACCTCATTAGTGGTATTTACAAAACCATGGGCTTGCCTGAGGTATTTACCCAATGTATTAGCCTCATGGGAAACCTCATAACTTATTTTACTATACGATTTTCCACCAGATTTATTACATCATTATTATATTATTAATGATGTCATTAACACATCAAACTCAAAACTGTATTTTTACTATTCATCGAAAAATCAAATGGTTCAGAAAAATCTCAAAAATTCACCTTAACTATTTTTTGACTTATAGAATAGAAAAATGAACTCAATTTTTTGAAAATAATTTTCTATAAGTTATTATTGTAATATTTAAATAGAATCATACATAATTCAAAAATTATCAATTTAAAAATTGTAACTACCTTTATATCACATTGAAAAATTAACCAAGAAGTCATTATCATAATGGTTTAACAAAATAAAATAATAATACAATTTACTATTCATTTGGTTCATATTACTATTCATACGAGTATGTTACTAATCACCAAAAAACAATTTGGTTATATCAGACTCTAAATAACTTACCGAACACAATTGTAGAAGCCTATTTTTTGAAAATCAAAATATGGAAGCTGAAAAATTTTGTATAAAAGATAGTTATATATATATACATTAAAAAATGTTTTACGCATTTCATTTATTTCTTTAAAAAACTTTTGGTGTTACATTATTCCCACATCCTTGAAATTACATCCTCTCAATTTTATGTACTCATTATACAAGTGAGGGTAACTTTCCCTCATAGCATTTTCAGATTCCCATGGTTCTTCTTCAACCATGTGGTTTTCCCACAAATCCTTCACCTTGTTGATTACCTTTTTCCCCAATACATGTTCCCTTATATTAAGAATCTTTACTGGTTTCTCTTCATAAGAAATGTTCTTTTCCAGTTGAACTTCTTCTATACTCAAGACCTGTGATGAATTTGGCATACACTTTCTCAACATAGAAACATGAAAAACATAATGTACTTGAGATAAACTCAGAGGAAAAGCTACTCGGTTTGCAAATGGTCTAACATCCTCATGGATTTCAAAAGGACCAATGAACCACAGGTTTAGTATCCTTTTAATACCAAAATGCATCACACTTTTCCAAGTAGAGATTTTAAGGAATACATGGTTACCTACCTCGAATGAGAAGTCCTTCCTTCTGTTATCTACATATTTCTTTTCTTGTTCTGAGCAGTCCTCATGTGCTACTGTATCATATTCACTTTCTCAGCCACTTCCTCTACTAATTTTGGTTCAATCATCCTCCTTTCCATGACTTCATCACAAAAAGATAGATTTCAACACCGATTCACATACAATTCCTCAAAAAGTGCCATCTAAATACTAGAATAAAATCTATTACTATAAGAAAAATCCACTAATGAAATATGATGATCCCAACTTCCTTCGTAGTCCATTGAACAAGCTCAAATCATATCCTCCAAAGTATAAATCATTCATTTTTACTGCACATTTGATTGACGATGAAAATCTGTACTAAAATTTAATTATGTGCCCAACAACTTCTGAATCCCATTACAAATGTTAAAAGTGTACCCAGGATCCGGATTAGATAAAATGGAAAGAGGAACTCCATGTAACCTGACAATCTCATTGAGGTATGGTACATAAATCTGATACCATGACATTGTATCTCAAATAGAAAGGAAATGTGCATATTTTGTCAACTGATCAACAATAACCCAAATCACATTATTACCTCAAGATGTCTTAGGTAGTCCCACCACGACATCCGTGTATATATTTTCCCATTTCCACTCTAGCACAGGAAAAGGCTGAAGCACCCCATTTGTTAAATTCTTCTCTTCTTTAACCTGTTGACATGTCAAACATTTCACAGTAAATTCTAAAATATCCCTTTTCATTCCACCTAACCAATAATATTTCTAGAGGTCTCTATACATCTTATTACTTCTAGGATGAACTGAAAATATGGAACTATGAGCTTCAAATAAATGATCATTATTCAAATGGGAATCACAAGGCACATAAAACCTGTTTCCAAATCCAAAAACACAATCTTTATCAAGGTGAAATTCTATTATATTCACATTTTAACCAATTATACCTTTTTCTATAGCTCATGGTATTCCTTCAGTGCTCACGTAATTCTTTCTGATAATGATAAATACACTGAAACCCAAAGAAAAATAAATGTATTCCATGTTATAACAACTTCTAATCCAAAATTTAACAAATCATTAATAAATGGGTCATCTTCCAAACATAACATGGTTAATGATGAATGATGTTTTCAACTCAAGGAATCCTCAAATTTGGCTTCATTCCATGCATGATAATTGATTAAGCAATCATAATCCTTTATCAGTTCAATCCATTTTCTCTTCCTCATTTCTAATTCCTTCTAATTGAATATATACTTCAAACATTTATGGTCAATATATATTTGAAATTCGGATCCCTATAAATGGTTCCTCCATATTTTCAAAGAAAAAAACTACAACTACCAATTCCAAATCATTTGTGGGATAACTTAACTCATGAGGTATTTGTTGTATTGAAGTATAAGTGATTACCTGATCATTCTGCATCAGAACACAACCAAGTACCTTCAATGATGCACCACTATAGATGAAAAACTAACCATTTTGGGAAGGAACGCCCAAAACTGGATCATTCACCAATATCTTCTTCAGTTCATGAAAACAAACATCACATTCTACTGTCCAAAAAATTTAACCCCTTTCTTGTTAATTTAGTTACCGGGATAGATAATCGTGCAATGTTTTTAACATACCATCGGTAATAACTTGTTAATCCATGAGAACTATGAATCTCTGTTACATTTGTTGTTCTAGTACATTCATCAACCACTTTTTTTAAGATAAACTATTATTACATCATTATTAATAATTTTCCCATGAAATGAAATTTGTTTCACCTAAAAAGAACACTTACTAAATTTTCCATTATGGTTTTTTATGGATTTCAAAACAACCCTTACATGATTTTCAAGCTCCTTTTTACTTCTAGAATATAAAAGGATGTCACCAATAAAAACAACAAAATTATGATCCAAGAACTCGTGAAATATTCTACTTATTAGATCCTTGAATACATAAGGTGAATTAATAAACCCAAAATGAATAGCTACAAATTCATAATGCCCATATCTATTAAGAAATGCAGTCTTCAGGATGTATTCATCCTTTACTTTCAACTGATGGTACCTCAACATCAGGTCAACCTTTGAAATATATTATCCTCCCAAGATATTATAAAAAAAATCATCAATATGTGGAAAATGATACTTGTTTTAAATAATAATGTTATTCAAGGCTCTATAATCGATGCAAAGTCTCATTGATCAAGCTTTTTTATTAACAAACAAGAATAGGAGCACTAATAGTGAATTGCTAGGTCAGATGATGCCTTTATCTAATAATTCATGAAATAAATTTTTTAATTCCTAAAGTTCCATATGTGACATTCGATAAGGAGTTTTATAAATTGGTTTAACATTAGGAACTAAAAAAATAGTAAACTCAACCTCTCAATTAGGAATCACATAAGGATAATCCTAGGGAAAAACATCCATGAATTCATTTAACATTGGTATATGATTAATCTTAATAGTTAAATTATCTTAAAAAATATGAGCAAGATAACTTTCATTTCAATTTTTTATCAGTTTCATAGCATCCTGATATGTTATTAATGGTATGGGCTCATTCTTGTACACAAACTGAAATTCTTTATAAAAAATAACATCTTTTTTCTGAAATATATCTTAGCATGATAAAAAGAATGTTAGTCCATACCCAGAATAACCTCAAACTCTATTAGAGGAAAAAAAACATGGATTGTAGGTAAAATCTTTCCACATAATAGGATTGGAAGATTCTTAAAAAAAATCATCAATATTTCCTCCAAGTGTTTTTCCAATGAGATCTGATTTCATTTCATGAGGTTGAATTCCCAATTTTTCTGAAAATTTCATAGAAATGAATGAATGTGTTTACCCTGAATGAAACAAAACATTTGAAAAATCTATAAAAACAACCAATGTACCTGAGACCACCTCATTTGATGTCTCACCATCTTATGAAGTGGTTTCGAATTTCGAACCCTTATTTTTCCTATCTTGTTGATTCCCTACTTGAGTAACTATCTTTGGAAAAACATTTTCCAAATGACCTAATTACATGTAGTTAAATAATCTCACCATAGTCTTCTCATTAATTTTCTGATCATTTTTTTTACACTCACGAGACAGGTGTCCAAACATCCCACATCGGTAGCATTTCCTAGAATTTACAAGACTTTTACTAGGATTCCTTTTACCACACTTTTTACAAGAAGGGAAATTATTTTTATTACCAGCAGACTTCTTTGACGAGTTCCTCTCCATAGACTACCAACCTGACATTTTTTTATTCTTTTCATCACTAAGAACATATGTTTCAGAAAACTCTATCTCAACTCTTTCATCATAATGAACAATCTTCCCATATCTTTTAATCTCTCATGAGGCAAGGCTCTTCACAAAAAATGGTTTCCAACCAAAGTAAAATCTATTAATATTAATTTCAAAATCCCAAGTTAAATCGGGTATATAATTGGCCAGTCTTGTAAAATTAGCTTCATATGCTTCCACCGAATCATTATTTTTCTGCTTCAGCTCCAAGAATTGTTTCTCCATTCTAATTCGAATAGTTTTGTGAAAAAAAATTTTCCATAAAAAGACTCTTAAAATCATCTCATTCCAAACTGTCTAGATCATATCTTTCTCTTGAATTCTTAACCAGATACCACCATTGATCAGGTTCACCTTCAACTCGATATATGTTGAGTATTTCCTTTTGACATTTGGAACATCTCATGACACCAAATAACTTATATAAAGCATTGGTCCATTTTTAGGCTATTAATGGATCTGTGGTTCCACTGAATGCTTGAGGATGTTTCCTAATAACAATGCGATCTAAATACTTATATTCTCATGTGTTTATAATTAAACATTATGATCTAAATACTTCCATATTAATGATATTATACCCCTTTCTATCATTAAAACCTTTCATTAACTTTTATGTACACACATTATTTCATAGCAATTATACATTTCTTTTCAATTTCATAACCCTGTGTTATGAATACAAAACCGTACTTTTATTCATTAGTATTCACATAAATATAACTATCCTTAATTGATGGAGGACCTCCATGTTTGAAACCCACATTCCTTTCTCATAGTATTTTAAAAAGATAAATAAGTACTTGTCTTGTATGATTTATGCGGCACAAATAAATATAGAAATACGAATGGTGTGCCCTACTAATTAACTAATTAATTGGGTAATTTTTTTATATCATTAGATTCCATATATGGGGCGTAGATGGTTATCATAATAATAATACATTTTGATTTTTTTTAATTTTATCCTAGATATATTATTATGACGTCACATTTCATGTTTTTGCAAATTGTTATGATACTATGATTTTATGATGTAATTTTATCATTCCATTCTTCCATGTGAATGTGTATGATTTTTACCTATTTATGATATCATGATATTCCTATTGAATTACATGACTCATTTATTGCCATATTATTGTTATGTTATTCACTTACTAGGAATTATAGCTTATCCATTACTTTTTTATATCCCCTAGTTATCATATGTAGTATTAAGAGTTAAAAGGAAAATATGATCATATAATAGAGTTTAAAATAATGATGTTGAATTTTATTTAAAGTCAATAGTTTATGTATCTAGTTTTTTTAAGACATCAGGACACTAAATTTTTTAGGATCATATTAAATGGATCAATATGTTAAAATAAAATGTATTATAAATATGATTTGTTATAAAGTCCATGAAAAACATTATTATTTTTTATTAATCATAATCAACATTATGAAATGTACAGGATTGAGGAATTTGCGACATGATCCATAAAAGTTAAATCACAACCCAATACTTCTACCATTCTATATATCACCCATAGGTTTTATGTGGCATTTCCAAATGGTTTTTTAAAAACATTTTAATCACATGAACATGTAAATAATAATGTAATAGACTACATTTTAATATTAATTTTTTTATTAGTATTATTATATGGGTTTCTAAACATTTCAAATTTATTTTACTCTTATTACATTTATGTTATGGTTTTAATTAATTTTTTCCCAAAAAATAAATGATTTTAATTCATATTTATTGAAAAAATAATAATAGATTATTTTAATGAAAAAAAATTATAAAATAATCTAATGTTAAAGGATATATTAATCAAATAATTTACTTTTCTACATATTATGTATTTTAATTAAAATTAATTAAATTAATCACTAATAAATAATGGTTTTAATAAATTATATTTTCATTATATATAAATATATATTATTAACTAATTTATAGATATAATTACATTGTATAAAACAATAATAAATCTATTTTTTGTTTTCATGACCACTCCCCCCAAATGATACCCTCCCGGGGGACAATGAGAGAAGTAAGATAGTGATTCCAAAATTGTTACACCCATAGTTCAAGGGATGGGGAATAAAACTAAGGTATATCATACATACAGATAGGAGGATTTACCCACTTAAAATAATGAGTATTGAGAGAAATATGAGGCCACAAAAAACATCTACACATAATAAAAGTAATGAAAGAACCTAATTCATGCATGTAATTCCATACAACTATAAAAAATGAAATGTAAACTATAAAAAATGAAATCCTTGACAATGAACATGAAGTATAAAAACTACAGAAAAATACCATGATTATGTAATGTCTATCTTAATTTCAACCATCTTTTATGGACTTGAAAGATAATTTATGTAGGTGAAGTGTGAAAATAGCATGCATAAATAGTAGGATCCACTTTGGTACCTCTTATTTAGAGATAAAGAAGGCATATTAAAACATAATGAATAAAGAATTTAGAATAACTCATCACTTAAACAAGTATTCTAGATCTCAGCCTCACCATAGATATCTCATTTAGTATCACCTAAAAGTAATTATATTATTTACAATATAATATCAAATAAGGTACCCCATTACAACTTCTCCAATGGTTTACCTCTCTTCCATAATGTTTCACATTATCACACCCTAACCATTAAGATTATTTTATGTTATTATATTCTATAATTTAAATCTTTTTTTAGGTTTAGGATGATCCCAAGATTAAATTTTTGATTTTTTGTATTGTCAAGTGATTTTTCTTCATATATATGGTTAGCGCACTGTTTGGATAAACCATATAGAATTTCTTAGGTAACCATGCAGCTGGTGTTGGGGTTTATATGTAAGGAACATGAGTTTTACATAGTTTGAGAAACCCCGAGGAAACTGTCTCTGAGATTCTTTCTATTGAGATAGTGGCTACCACATGGTTTGGAAAACCGTGTGGTCTAACCATATGAGTTTCCCTGTTTCTTAAAAAAATTAAAATTCCTTGTTTTCCACTCTATTTTTTACCCTAAATTGGTTTTTACCCCACTACCTATACCTAGTCTCTCCATGGTTCTTCAACAAACTACTCTCTCTTTCTCCCCAACATCCATTAAGGATTTATGAAGTTTCTTAATGAGAGTTATTGGGTTTTTGGTGGATTTTCATCTCTCTTCACCTTCCCTAATTGATATCATAGTCTCTCTTCATGGGGAATACCTATTTGATGAACCCTCTTGATTAGGGATAATGTTTAGTTATTTTTCATGGATTTTAGTGTGTATGATGTCTGTCTAGGGATTGGATATCCCTTCCCTTGATGTTTAGTCACATATGCACTCCGTTGAGGTAGGTGTTTCTATAAACATTCTTTTATTATACATTACTTTTGATGATTCTATATTTTTAAATAATATCTAAATGTGTTTTGAATGGATGTAGTGTATTTTCATGGTTAATTATTATGTTTTTATTTTGGAAAAAATTAGTGGAAGTGGTTTGAAAGGGATTTATTTGATCATGTTATAGAGTAATACACAAAAACTGTTTGTTATAATGTTAATTGTTCCTTTAAAATGAAATTGTGTTTTTTGAGTAGTGTTAAACCATGGTTATGTTACGATATCATTGTTTTATTGGAAATATGACATTATTTATGAAAAACGGTGACTTTGTGTGTAAAAATTACATTGGTTTGTTTTGTTGGTTTGAAAACATTTGATGTTCCATTAAATATAGTCTCTGGGTGATTTCATGTAATACATGACTTATATCATTGGATGTGGGAACATGAATGTGTGAAAAGGTTTCACCGATGGATGGGGTCACAAATTATAATGGTATTATATAAAATATCTCAATATGAAGTTTTATATTTCAAGACACTTTTCCCTCATCCTTCATTCCTTATTCAAACAGTTAAAGCTTTAAAATGGTACCTTAGTTTCAAATGACTGAAATGTGTTTTTAAATTATATGTTCAATGACATGGCTTATTTGGTAAATTATAAAAAATGTTTCCTATCTAAATTCTATGAAATATTTTTTTTAACATTATTTATGTTGTGTGTTATTTTTCTCTTTAGCTTGAAGTAGTGTTAGAAATGGAATTTTATTTGAAATATAAAGGTTCATTCGGAATTATATATATATAATTGTTGTTTCATATTATTTTAGAAATGGTCTGGAAATTTTTTTTTATATATTTTACTGGGGATTTTTTATGAACTGGTTTGAACTTTATAATGTTTTCAAAATGAGTCATGGTTTCAGAAGTACAATTTCCCAGTTGGAAAATAAGCATGTTTTTTAGAAATGGAATGAATAATTTAATGATATGATGGCTCATTTGGAACTTGTGAATGTATACTCTACAATAGTATCCCCTATAAGTGATTTCCCAAAATGGATTATCATATGGGTTTTGTAGGTGTTTTAGGTAGGCTAGTGTGTTGGTGGTAAGTAAGGTGAGTCATGTGTATGAGGTCCTCATCCTTTCACCAAAAACATATACCATGGGTTTCCTCAGCATCTTTAGAGGTTCAAGTGCTTGTTTCTTGTTTAACTTAATTATATTGATTTATACCCCCCCCCCTCATTGAAATTATGGGTTGGTGGGACGTTACATTAGATTGGAAGTTATAATGGCATGTTTGTTATTTTCTATAGAGGTACACCATATGTCGACATGTGAGTCGGACCTGAGTATTTTGGTTGATTTTTTTATGGACATTTAGTAATTTTCCATGGTCTTCTATAGTTATTTTCTTGTATATATTTTGTTGCACTTGGTTTCTTGTCTATACTTCTTTTTTATTTTAAACACATCTTGGTATTGCTGTGTTTGGAATTCAGTTTAGAATTTTGGTTATAAAATGGTAATCCATTTTGAAAGTAGGGATGTGGTGTGTGTTGTTTTGAAAAAAGGGTCAAAGTTTAGTTTTTTTATTATAACCTTAAACACCTATTTTAATATATATATTTCAAATGAGACTTTTAGGATTGTATTAGGAGTAGAAATTTATGGATTCTATGTTGGTTTTCTACTATTTTTTTTAATCTCACACCCTACTTCTACAATTCAGTTTAGGTAGATCTGATCTCTTTTACATGTTCATGATTTATTTTTGAGTGATTATTATTGGAAAAAGATGGTCTTGTGGTTGTAGGTGACCAAGAGGTCACCCATGGATTGATATATCGTGGTTTTCTCTGAGTTTATTATTTTGTTTTTAATTTGTTTAGATATTGTATTTGAACATATTATATATTTATTGAGATTAGGTTTTTGTTAGTTCTATTTTAAATTTTGTTTTTTTATTTGATCATGGTTTTATTTGGGTTAAAATAATTCCCACTGTGATTAAAATAATTCTTGGAACTAGTTATTAGCCCAGGTGGGTCAGGAATGCCTTTTGGGTCATGCCACAGATCGGGTTGAGTGTCCTGTTGGACTGAATACCATCCTAGTTCATGCAAAAATTTTATCATAGAAAACCCATTTTTAATTGGGGTCTTAGGTTTGTTCAGAAATTAGAACTTTCAGAACTCGAGATTTTGGTACAGGAAGAGTGTCGTTAACTCTTTCTCATTATAATTCTTGAGTTACTAAAGGTAGTCCAGGTTTTTAGTCTTTGTTATTTTATTGTAAAATTTTGTATAATGACTGACAATAGAGGGAGTCATAGTTATGTAATGATCTCACATTGATTAGTTAACCATGTGGAATCTGAGAGCATGGTTAAAGGTCCTCTTAGATATTGATTCTTTCAAGGGGAATATAATACTAACCATTTCTACATATTAGGCATAGCTACTAGTTCCACACACCAGTATTTTGGTGTTAGTTATGTTTTGTTTCGGTCTTAGTTAATGTGAGTATTATTTTAGAATAACAGTGTTTTTTTAATTTAAATGATTTCATTCATGTGGTTTTAAAATTGGAAGGAATGAGTTTTAAAAGAATGTGTTCTGGATTGTAAATTTAGTAAATGGTTGGATTTGAAGATGGTATGAAATGTGTGACCCTTGGTACACCATAAGAGCATTCACATATGTGAGGGTATGTATGGAAAGTTCATGTTTTCACTTGTGTGTGGATGTTGTTAGAGGATGTGGATGAACACATATGTGATGGTTTAGAGGATTCTATGGATGTTTGTATCAAATTATTGTTTTGAACAGGTGTTCCCAAAACAGATTTTGAAAGGGAAAATGATTTCTATAATTGGTTTTATTTTAAAATGATGCTCCTATTTTGAGAAAGTGGGTTCCCAATTTATGAATATGGATATTGGTTTTTGGAAAGAGGCCTTGGAAGAAGGATGTTTTGAAATTGATATGAGATTTTGGTTTCTAGGAGGAGTATTGTGATATTTCTTTAGAGTTTGTTTTGTGATCCAATTTTTTTCGTGATATTTTACATTGGATTATGTTTCAGGTTGATTTTGGTTTTGATTTTTTGCTTCTCATGATGATCGAAGTATACTGCTCATCTCTATGGTTTCCAGTGGGTTCCATCCTATTTCTAGTTCTTCTGAGTTTTTCCCATATTTTGGGTTGATCAAATGTTATTGGAGGTAATATAATTTCTTGGGGAAGTTGATTATGTCTTAAGATCGTTGGAAACTTATGAAGCTATTAGGGATCATTGTGCCTTATGTTTTTTTGAGGGTCTAGCCCTGGATTAGTGGAAGATTTTTTTCTCTTCATCATTAAATTTTGGGATAACATGGAAAACCATTAATTTTCTATTTTTCTAAGAGTTCATATGTGGGGAGGTGAAGATATGGAAGGTGCAAACGTTATGGGTTGTTCAGTAGGGACAACAATTAGTGAGATATTATATCTATTACTTTATAGAGTCAGTTTCTTTCCCTATGTAGGTGGAATCATAACATCAGTTGAAATCTCATCTCTTTTTCGGTAAATTCATCTAATGGTCGTATATAAAGTTCTCTCATCTTTTAAAATCTGATTGAAGAATTAAGAGGATGAGGTGTTTTTATTATCTTTCAACATGGTGACTTTCTGGGTGATGAAATGTTTTGTGTTTGGGGGAATTGTCACAACTTATACATTTGAATTATTTAATTTTATTCTTTTCTCTTATTTGGATTTTTATATTGAGGTTTGTTGGATCCTCAGTTTATATTTATTTATTTTGGAAGTCTCCTGTGAGTTTTTGATCTTTGAATTGTTAGTGTACGACTTGGGTAAACTGTGCAGCATTTTTCGATTTACTGTGAGGCTAGTTTTGGTGTCAAAAGGAAATGCGTACAGGTTGGGAAACCATAATGAAATAATGTGTGAGGTTCTATCCATTTGTACAGTGGTTACCAGAAAGTCTTCACTTGATTTGGAAAATCATGCCACCTAACTATGTATATTTCTTAGATTCTTAAAAATATGACATTATATGTATTCATGTCCATGATTAAAACCCTAAATTGGGATTTCCTCCCCTCATCCAACCTAGGAACACTATGGGACATTAATAAACCATTATCCCTTTCTCCCCAACAACTATTGATTCTTCATGAAGGTTCCTATGGTATGTTCTTTGTGTTTTTGTGGGATTTTATCCTCTCTTCTCCTTCCCCTCTTGAGATCATCATGTCTCATGGTGGGATTTCCCTCTTGTCTAAACCATATGGGTAAGTGTTAATTTTTAGTTCTTTTTATTTGATTCTAGGTAGTTCGGTGTGTATCTTGGGATCCAATCTCACTTCCCTTGAAGATTTATCGCTTCTGCACTCTGTTGGGGAATTTGTTTCATTATTTTTATTTTTTGATTCATTCTATTTGATTTTGGGGTATTTTTAAATAATATCTTAATGTTTTTTCATGATTGTGGTGTGTTTTGTAAGCATATTATGGTGTTTTTTATTTTTTAAAATGTTTGTTGAAGTGGTTTAAATGTGGTTTCATTGATCTTGTTTGGAAGTTATCCACACTAGGTGTTTATTAAAATGTCAATTGTTCCATTAAAATGAATTTGTATTTTTTTAGTATTAAAACATGGTTATGTTATGATATCATTTTTGGATTTAAAATTTTATGTTTTTTTGTAAATTGGTGGATTTCATGTGTAAGGCATACAAGTGGTTTGTTATGTTGGTTTAATAACTGGGGATCTATCATTAAAGAGTGTATTTGGTAGATTTCATGTAATGCATAACTTGTTCCACTGGATTTCGAAACATACATTTGTTTACATTTTGGACACATGGATTTATACACAACTGATAATGGTCTAAGATAAAATTTCCTAGCTTAAAAACCCAGATTTTAAAAAACTTATCCCTCCTCCTCCTCTCCTTCTTCAGAAACACGATTCTTTACAAATGGTCATTAGGTTTCAAATGACTTAAGTGTGATTTAAATTGTTACATTAAATGTTATATCGAATTTCTTACATTATAAAACATGGTTGGTTTCAAAATTATATGAAATTCCATTTGGCCTCATTATGTATGTTGTGGGTTCTTTTTCACTTTGGCTTAAAGTGGTGTTATAAATTGAATACTTTTTTAAATATAATGTCTCATTTGGAATTGTACATATGAAAGTGCTATTTTATATTATTTTAAAAATATTTTAGAAACTATTTGTGAATGAAAATGAATGGGAATAATTTAAGGCTTGGTTGGCACTTTATAATGTTTTGAAAATGAATTGTAGTTTTGGATGTATAATTTCCAGGTAGGAATCATATCATGTTTTTTAAAAATGGTTTGAAAGATCGCATGATACGATGGACCAATGGGAACATTTTAATGGATTGTTTTTTATTGTAACCCATATATAGAATTTCATAATGTGGGATGTCATTTGGGTGGTGTCAGTGTTTGGGGTAGGCAAGTGTGGTTCTGACAGGTAAGGTGAGCCATGCATGTGAGGGCCTCTTCCTTTCACAGTGTACTAATATTGTAGGTTTCTTGGGGATATTTAGAGGCTCGAGTGATGGTTTATTTTCAACCCTAATTAGAGGAGGTGATACCCCCCACCCCCCCCCCCCAATGACTTTATAGGGCATGGTGGGACGTTCCACTAGAATGATAGTTAGAAAGCCCATTTGGTTACTGACTATGGAGCTTCACCATATATTAGTAGGTGAGTTTGAATTGATTACATCCAAATATTCCTCTAGGCATATTTAGGAATTTCCCATGGATTAATATTTTTTTTTTCTTATTAATATTCCATTTTAAATAGTTTCTTTTTTATACTACTTATATATTTTCATCATATCTTTGTATTGTTTTGATTAGATGTTGGTTTTTATTTTTTTTATTACAGATTGATAATCTATTTTGGAAAGTTGTGATGTTTTCTGTGTGTTTTTCATAAAGTTGAAAATATTTTTATGTTTATTAAAATTAGAAAAACATATTTTCATATATGAATTTAATTTTTTTTTTGTACACTCTCGGGAAAGTAAATGTATGGATTCTATGGTGGCTTCCTACTGAGTTCTCAATCACACACCCTACTTGTACCATTTGGTTTAGATAGACCTGATCTATTTTTATGTTCATGATTCTAGTTTGAGTGATCATTATTGTAGTTGGTTTGTCGTGTTGTTGTATTTGACCAACTGGTCACATGGAGATCAACTTATCATGGTTTATTCTGAGTTTAGTAATTCATTTTTCTTTTATTCAGTAGTTTTATTTCCACACCTTATATATTTATTGAGATTTAATTTGTATTGCTTTATTTTTTATTTAATTTTTTTTATTTGATCCGGATTTAATTTGGGAAAAAAATTTCCCACTGTGATTACATTGATACCCAGTACTATTTTCCATCCCATGGGAATTGAGAACACCCTTCGGGCAATGCCATAGACCGGGTCAGATGTAAGGTTTGATGGCATCCCAACCTAGTTCATGACACACATCCTAAGACATATCATTCCAAATAATCCACATGAATCAAAGGAAAATATATAAAAAACCACACATTGGGAATCTTATAATATCATTATAAATTTCCATATCTTGATATAGTATCTATATAATTTACCTGGAGCCACTATTTACTATAGACTATGCATTATACCTCAAGTTTCTACAACCCGTAACAAATATACCTATATTAATATTTATCATACTATATCCAGAGATGCATGTTTATGAAATAAACACAAGAAAATATAACCCACTACATACATATATGATTAATATTACCACTGTGTATACTTAATCATATTACTACCCAAAAAATAGAGAGGTGAAAAATGGGGTAGATATACATCTATTCCCCTCCAGCCTGGATGTTGGGGAACAGCCCTCCAGAGTCCACTAGGTGTCTTTTTCCCTACCAATGTGGTTGGTTTCACATATGAAATCACATAACATAAATATATATATATATCTCACAATCAAACTAAGGGTAACAACCTGTCCATAACCTCAATAGTAACTATAACCTCCCAAACACCCGGCTACCAATATTAGGGACTACATATCCCATAATCCCACAAATACGTCAAGTGATATTTTTTAGAATTGTTTTCCCATTTTACCTAGTAAATAATCCAATTTAAATCCCATCGTGCATAATCCAACCTCTTCCATGGTTCTTCATAAATTATCATCATTTGATAAGTTCATCAATACTCTAACCCCATGGGTCAAATTATTTTACATTCATCACCACCCCATAATTCCATGTACTGTAGGATTCATACTAGGATATCATAAAAGATGAATGAATAATTCACAACCAATTTTTTCAAAAAAAGTTGGGAATGGAATATAGGATATATGAAAACAATCCATGTATCCATTAAGGAAAATATTTTAAATAAAATAATTTCATCTATCAGCATGAAAAATGATGTGCAAGGTCAGCATTAACCTAATCCATTTGTCCAGGTTCCATCCCCGAAACCAGCATTCATGTAACCATCCATCCAACCAAAACATGTTCAAAAATCTACCAAAAACAATGGAATCTCACACATTTATCAGAAATTCATTATCCATCCCTAGATCAAATCACATAACATAGAATAGATCCTCATCTAAGGAAATCACACAATGAATAAATAAAACAACAAACATAAATAGGGTATCTATTCCCTAGAACCAATGAATAAAACCTTAAAAATACAATAAGATCACTCATTCCCAAGAAATTATCATAGTCAATAAACATATAATTTAACATCTTGAATTAAAAAATTCACTTACTATAGGCTATAACCACAAGCATGTTAAGGAATATATTATCAATATATATAATTTATTTAATCTTGCTTCAAGCATAATATACATTATCACCAATTAAAAGAAGAATGGTAACCTATAAACATGAAGCCTTATTATTTAGTTAACAATAATTTCAAATTTTTCATTCTTTATCAAATTTACTAGAACAATGATATTGATAAATCATACCATAAACAAAGAGAAAATTCTATCTAGAAAATCAAGAGACAAACCATTATCAATGAATAAAATCATGTGATCACTATATCCCAAAACCAATTCATTCATTAATTATATGATAATATTAAATAATTTTAATTATACAAATACCAAATCATATAATGTATGATATCTATATAATTTCACTTAAAAACAACTAAAATAAACAAATCACATAACTTAATGCTTTCAATGTTCCCCAATAATGGAATGACAAGAACAAATATCCAATAACCTATCCCAAAAAGAATCATTGGTCTCTATAGATGTTTCACCAAGAACATGCAACCAAACATCAAAATAACACCTGGATGATCAAGGATGTCAACTATCATATAATGGAAATGTGGAATGGGATTAAAAACCCCGAATGTAGAGGATATAATACGAAAAAGAATAAAACCCAACCATATATTACCATATATCTATATCTATATATAGGGGTTTTAATTTTACCAAAGGGGGATTCAAAGTCCATCGATACAAACTCTTCAAAACCTAGGACTCAGGAATAATAGTTAGTATAAATACAAGTTAAATGTATTTTATTTAACTTATAAGAAAAATGGGATATATAATACTTTTTTTAAACACATTTTACTGTTGTGAAAATATTCTATCATAGGAAAAGATATTTCGATTAGGAAAGAGGCCATGAAATAGAAAACCTAGTCCATGTCACATCCAATAAACATGGTATATGGTCTATGTCATAGATTATATACAGTTGGAAGATGATCATGTCATAAGGTAAACCATCATTCCATAAATATTTATTTGAAAAGAGAAGGATACACCATATATCATCTCTATAGTTTGGAAACCATAATATAAGTAGAACCATCGAAACATACATCATTAGATTCAAATCCATAGCCTACCACCCATGTAACTATGGGGCTGAAATAGGTAAAAAAAACCAATCCTATAATAGTTATACCTTACATCGTAGATTTTAATCATTTCTTTATCTTTATGGACTCAACAACATGCAAAAACATTAATTTTATTTCCATGTTCTGTATCTAAAATATCATTCTAAATACTATCATTCCTCCTCAAAACCTCTTATTGAAACATCTAACAAATAAAACACAAAAATTAATGAGATACAGGGATCTGGAACCATACATTCAATTCATGTCCAACAATTCATTCCCATAAGTATTAAAACCAAACCCATAGAAAGTGTAATTAAAAAACAGCCCCAAGAAAAAACACCCCACAATATACCTCTCTAAAATCTCACCATCATAGTAGAAAACCCCCCTCAATTACAGGTGTAATAGAAAAACTAAGACACACACTTAGTGAATCACTAAACACTCTTCTATGGGAGATCCCAATAAAATTTGATAATTGCAAACAATATTTAATCAATGAAGATAGAAGTATCTCATAATCCAAATAAATTTCAACATAAAAAAAAATCCTTAAACCATAAGAATTGAGAACCAAAAAATTGGGAAAATACTCTTGTACATATGAATTGTGTTCTCTGGTGTTGTCTTTCATACAATAGTGTCACCAAAAGACATGAACAAGGGGAATATCATGCCATGACAACACATTTTCCCAGAGATCTTGAATCTCTATGTTCACCCCCCAAATGCATCATTATTATTAATATTGATCCATCTCCAACCTGTAATGTGAGAATTTTAATGAAATTAACAATGAATATACAACACTTTAAACACATCATTGGTCTAACTGAACTATAAGGGAGGTGTTATCTGATACACAATGACTCTAATATGATATAACAACACAAAATTCAAAATAAATTGGGTAGAAATAATAATCCCACAAACAACCATTCATATTCTATAATGAAGATCCACCTTTAGGAAATGATAATATCACAGATACAAAATTAGAGGTATCCTCCAAGGATAAGACATATAACAACCCCATGTTTCCTTCATCCTCTTAAGATTCAATTGAACCATTTATGTCATGCATTACACTAGTTCTAGAATGAGAATTAGTTAACCTCTCACACCAGTCCATAATAATAGAAAATGACATTTTTTATCATATAAATATTAAAATGGTGACATACCAATGGTATAAAAGAAACTGTTGTTATAATTAAGATCAACTAATGTATAGTTTCTCAACATTAACCCCCAAAATCTAGGACACATGCACACAACATGACTTAAAGGGCCTGGTTGGTCTGCTCTATCTGACCATCCATTTAAAGATGAAAAGTTGTTCTATGGTGGAAATAAGAACCAAATGTATGATGCATACCACTCCACACCTAAGAGGTGAAACTAGGATCAAGATGAGAGGTGATCATACTGAAGAATCTACAAATCCTCACCACCACCTCCAAATACATGCTTGACCAAAACTCTACTAAGCTTGACTCCTTGATCACTATGAAGTGAGTTTATTTTTTCAAATACACCAATACCCGTAGATAGAATCATAATATCCCTAATATAAAGGTAAACTGAATAAAAATCTTTCAAAATTTCCTCTCACCTCAACTGAGTAACATTTAATGGCTTCAGAAATCCATATGGAACACAATGCTCATCCTTCACCTTCTAAAAAATTAAATATCTAGACTAGAGCTCTATAATTGGAATCTTTAACCCAGGCCACCAAAACTGATCTCACCTAAAATGGTAAATCTTTTTCAAGATAGGTTGTACCATAAGGGTGAGATATGGAACTCACATAGAAAAAACTCAAACATCACCATTTGAATAAAAACTTGTCCTCTAAAACAAAACATGGGGTTGATAATCCTTAAACCATACACTAGGGAAATCACTACTAATAACTTGATCCCACCAAAAATCCCCCTAAAATCCACCAGTTAAGACTCATCTACTTACTACACTAATAATGATTTCATGGTCATCTTTTAAAGGCATTGTTTGTAACCAATATATTCAATATCACGATTCATGATAGAGATATCTTCAATCACTCTCCATGAATCTCAATATTCATGATAAAAACCGTTGTTTGACTTACATTATAGTACATCAGCTACAAATTACCCTTACCTAGGGTATAAGAAATTTTTATGATATAGTCCAACAAGTATTACTTCCTCCAATAATATTGGAATTTCATGTAATAATGGGAGAAGACGTGCCTCATGCTCTTTTGATTGGAGAATCACGCAAAGTGTCCATTGATGAGATATTTTCACCCTAAATTCATGGAAAAAATTACCATAGATATCTAAATATCATGGGTGAAAAAGTTATATTTATGGGTTAATAACTGTCATGACCCATATGAAACAAAGACTCTCTACCACATTAGTAATATACCTAGAAAAGATATGAAGCATCATAGAAGACAAAACAGTGAACATCATCTAATATAAAATTGTGAACAAGGGTACTAACCAACTTATCATATAGGTAATTGAATGAATTCTAGCATTGTTCAGTCCACAAGAACATATAATACTTTTTTTCAAGGATTTCAAATGGGTCTCAATAAGAGGTTAGTCAAATAAAAATATTATATAATAACCTAAATGCTCAAGAAAACTCTCCACCTCAGTAACTTTCATGGGGAAATCCAATTGATAGCAGCCTTGATATTTTATGGATCCAAAGAACACCATTACAGGACACAAAAATTTGAAATGAAACAAATTTCAAGACCCTAACACCACACTTTAATAGATTCCCATCTAACTATTGAAATTGAAGAAATCATTTAAATTTCTTCATATTCTTTGAACACATCATTTTAGACACTGATCACATAAGGATATCATTGATTTAAACCACCATGAACCAGTCAGGAAAATATCTAGACAATATATTCATTAACTTAATGAATATGGTTGGATCATTTGTTACACCAAATTGAATTACAATGAACAAATATTTTTCATGACATCATCATAAACGAGAATCAAAATATCTTCATTCGTCACATAAATTTTATGATATCATAATTGTACGTCGGTCTTTTAGAACAAACTATCTCCCTTCAACTGATCCAAAAACTCATCAATCTATATAGGTGGGTATAAATTATTGACTATTACCCAATTTATGGGGTATGAAATGATACATATATGCATTATTATTCTAGCCTTCATCATGAAAAAAATTAGGGCACACAAAGGTGACACGATTGGAAAAATAAAACCTCAATTCTAGAGAGTATAATCCAATATCCATAAAAGTTTCAACTCACAAGGTTCTGTCCTATATAGAAACATTGAGATTAATGAAGCATCATGTTCTTGGTCTATCTGAAACTCGATCTCTCAACGAGGGGGTAGCACCAAACCCCCATAATAAAATACATCAAGTTATTCTTCCATAACCCTATGAAACACTATCGACTAATCCTTTAAAAAAATCATCATTGGCTTGATTATCAAGTAAGATAAGGGAAGAACATGCCACTAACCCATCTGATGGTCCAGATGTCCAAAGAAAACACCATAATCTCTATTATCATCATAGAACAAAATATACCCCGGAATAAATCGACATTATACTAAACCAAATATTTATTTTTTAAATTGAGAATGATTTCAAAAGATTGTATCCATAATCTTATAAATTCCCCCCATGTGTATTTTATCTTAACACTTGCTCGTTATTCTTGCATTATTCTTAAAAACATTCTCATCCTCTTACTAGTGATGAAAATTACAATGAAATTGGAAAATCCTCCACTTCATATCCTAATGAATAAAATTGGGGTCCAAAATATGTATTGTGTATCTCTTTAACAAAATAGGTCATTCCCCAAAGTGTAAAATAAGAAAATAGTGCATTGAATGATGTATGGTCTTCCTGGTGATGGAAAATCTAAAGCAGGTAGCTAACCTTGTCTTAATACATGGATTGTATAATCCAAATGGGGACCACCTCAATATAAATTCTTTAATATATACGTATGAAGAGGATCGTACGAATATCATTTTTCTACCCCATCTTCCCAATTCTGATCAATGGTTGGAGTGCACTACGACTGCTTCCTTAGTTGATAATGATTCAATTATAAAACCTAAATTTGGAATCCATTAAAAAATTGTATTATATGAATGGTTATCCCCTCTCAATGATGGAGATCAAGGTCTCCACACGAAAAAAAAATTCTCCCATACTAGGGTTTTCAATGGAACCAACGCTGGTGAAACAAGATGAAGAGGGTTGGTACATATCCCCAGCTTCTTAAAGGGCCTTCTATCTATGACAATGTGATCTATATACCATATCTCTTTAATATGAATAATCCTAATGACTCTGATCATTTGACAATGTGGTTCTATAAATAACCCCTGGATAAAATTTTCCCTCTCCGGTACCTTAAATTATTTTGGTACCATAAATAGAGTAACCTGGAATAATATATCAACATGTAAATCCTCTATAAAATACCGCACTATGGCCTCCACATATGTTAGTAGGTCTAAAGTATATTAGAGATGGTTTTTGAATTTCATCCCTAACACCAATATCCACGATCCTCTTTATAGAAGGGTAAGTGTCTCTTAAAAATAATACACAATTTCATTCAATGAAAAAAACATATCTTGTAACAAATCATAGAAATTATCCAATAAAACAACCAACCACTTCTAGTCCCCAATAAAATATTAATGCTATATTTCAACCCCATTCAACATAATCACCACCTAGAAAATCCACTTCTCCATGACCTCTTCCCTCCTAATTGTACCCCTCATTTAATTAAAATGATATAAGGGACATAATAACTCCCCCATCCAAGATCTAGAATACTATTGGTTGGTAACTATAAATGAGGGTATATGATAAACACATATGGTAGGAGTTTCACTCTATGAAGAAAAAATGATGTGAGAACATGAGCCACAGTGAAGTTGGGGAGGTCTCTCTAATGGCATCCACAAGACCCAATTTCGAAACTATGTGGTGGCATAATTCTGGGTACTATAGCAGTACTATAATAGCACTATAGTTGGTACTATAGAAGGAACTATAGCAGTAACTGTAGTATGTACTGTTTTGTACTGTAGCATCCAGAACTATTCACCTTTGTCCACCAGTTTGGGATTGGAGTCCTTAAGGCCTACAAGCCACCATGGCCTTCAGTTTTGTAAGGTTTTTGTGCACCACAAAGACTTCGTGCCACCTCAGGGCCTTTGGGGCCTCCTAATATGAGTATTGATAGACAAATTGTACAAGGAACTAACTCCAAAGGAGGATTCAAGAGAATGAAAAATTCACCATAGTAGGTACAATGAATTTGGAAGAGTGAGAGGGTATGGAATTTCCATCAGTATCGGGAAAGTTCATCCTTACACATGATAGATATCCAAACAGACATACAAATGTGGAGATCTATTTAGGACGTAGATGCTGGGGAGGGGTAGTTTCAAGTAGTCATAGTCTCTATGATTCTATAAGACCTATGGGTACAGTAATATCTTCAAAAAATGATATGGAGGAATGTGAGATAAGATAATATATCCAAAAAAATTTCATCATCATAAAATTAATGAATAAAACAAATAAAAGTCTACAATTTCATACAACAATAACAACTAAAATTTAAAATAAATTTATCATGATAAATCCTTAGTAGTGAATTTGTATCCCAAACTAAACCAGAAGAACTCAATGAGATAGTGATGTTAATAATAGTCACCAAACAGCTCTCATGGACTATATAAAATTTATAAAGATATTGTTTGAGTGTAATAGGTATACTCAATGGCATCCTTCTATGTGATAGTCATGAAAAAGATAAAGAAATCCTACTAAATTCAAGTTAATTAACAAGTGAAAAATAACACATCACCTAAATAGGTATGTTAACTTACTAGACCCACCATTCCACTCAAATTATGTATCACATAAAATAATTAATATAATTTCCAATATCATATCATTGAAGGTACCCCACTACCACTTCTCCACTAGATTTCCACTCTAGACAAAATGTTGTTCATCATGGTCCATATCTCTCAAAATAAGCCATGTTCATCAAATGAAACTATATATTAACATGAAATTTATCTCTATTATAATTTAATAGTCTTCATCCCCATCCATGGATAGTAACCAGGTAGTTTACCCGGAGCTATTTAATTCCACACACCATGTACTATTCCATAATCCATTAAACCATTTATATAGTATACATAAACTAATCCTTATGATACTATATCTAGAGATAAAAGCATATGAAATTTCCACAATCCATTAAACACCACTACATGCATATATGGGAAATAAAATCATCATTCATAACAAAACATAATACTACCATGAAAATTGATTGAGGAAAGAAGGGACATTCATACATTCATTCCTTAGTAACCTACCTATTTGGGAAAAAACTACACATAGTTCATTGGTTTTTGGTCGACCAACAGGCATGAGTGGGGTCACATATAAAATCACATAACATAAGAATATATATATATATATATCACCACTAAAATAACATAAACTGGATACCATTAATCCCAACTATGGTTATCACCTCTCTAATACCTGAAAACTAGTGTTATGGACTTCATAACCTTTAATAATAGAAACATTTAATAATTATTATATTATATTATTTATTTATTTTAAATCAATTTAAAAATTTATCAATGTTTTCCATTCCATCGAGGCATAGTTTAACAACTTACAATTTTCTTCATTAATTACCATCATTTTAGCTTTTGGTCAACAATTTATCCCAATGGGTTAAATTATTTAACATTCAACATAATTCCATAATTTCAGGTACACAAGAACTCATCCTAAGCTACTAAAAAATATACATAGACTAATAAAAACTAGTTTCACCAACCAGTGAGGAAAGGTATGTAGGAAAAACCCAACCTAGTCATTTGGCCTTCAATTTTGATTCCTTAATAACAAAGTGACTTGAGTTTTAGCATAATAAACAAATCATAGTCCCAACATCAACCCTTTCAACCAGTCTTGGTTCCATCACCAGCATCACTGTGTATATAACCATCCATCACACAATCATAGGGCCAACTACTATAAAAAACATATGATTTATACAAATTTCTTGATAAACCATCATTCATCCTTGGTTCACATCATGTCACTAATGAAATATCCTCCTCAAGATTAATCACACAAGGTGGAAATAAAACATCAAATTGATAATAATGCATCTTGGCTCAAGAACCTAGATATCCAACCATCATGCAAAATTAGGCATGCATGACCCAAAACATTTATCTTTATCAATCTATTGATTTTTTACTATATTCAATTATCTGATAAATTTTCCATAGATTACCACCATATAAATAATATGAACAAATATAAGTTATTTTGACATGATACATCCCCGACTTCTAATTTCATCAATTAAAAGAAGAGACCTAACAATTAATCATGCCTATATATTATTTATCCAATAATACTTTACACCATTATGTTCTCTAGAAAATTTAAAAAAAATGATAAACACATAATTAATAAAGATAACACATTATCTGTTATATCATGATGAAAATAATTAAAATGGCATACACACATGTGATCTCTATGACTCAAAAATATTTTTTTAATTTAGGTTTATTCTTTATTAAGGTTAATTCAACTATCACCCAATGAGATAAATCATGATAGTATTACTATTACTCTTAAAAAACAATGATATTAAATAAATACCATATAAATATTTTTTAGTGTTCTCTGAGGACGAATTAAAAAAGTTCATATCTTTAATCACCTCTCCCAAAATGAATCGATAGTCCCTATGGATTACACACATTGAACACACCACTAAAAATTAATATCAATCTATGAGAATAAATGAAATCAAACACCATATCATGAATAGTTATAATGATATGATAAAAATGGAAAATAAACCACCATAAAATGGGTGAAAATAACCTCAGATCATCATATAGCAATCTATAGACGGAGGGGGTTAAATATGATCAATGTGAGCTCGAATTACTTTTAAAAGACCTTTTAGGAACCTAGAATTGGAGAGGAAATTTTTTGAGAAAGGCATTTTCAAAGGAGGGGGGTTAATAATTTATAGTAAAACTACATATTACACTACCATGACACAACACCCTACACATTGATAAAAAATTTATGACATAGGAAAAAACTATAGTATAAGTAAAGAGACCATGATACAACACACCTTGTCAAATTTTTGTTTGGGAAACATAGTTTGGTCCATGACATAAACTCCATAATTTAAAAAGAGTTCCACGATGAAAGGTAATCCACAATGTAATATAATTCCATTTCAAAAATAAAAGGACACATTATAACTAAACTCTATGGCATAGAGACCCCAAAAAGTAATAACCACAAAATCATACCTCGGGGGATTTCGAGTTACAGCCTACCCCAATGTTGTAGTGGTACCAAAATTCATATGACCACCCAATCCTCTCTTTTCAATTTCCTATCATACATTTATTAATCCAAACTATAGCCTTATAGACTCCATGGTGTAGCATAAGCGTATATGTCAGAATCCTTCTATGAAGCCAATTTTTTTATTAACTCCCTGTATTCCTCATTTTTGCCTCCTCTTAGAACCTCAAACACCTAAATCATGGAAATGAATGGGATAAAACATTCTGAGCCCCTGCATTTGGAATAAAAAATATTTTTCTAAATTCTTTTATTCATTATATGTTACTTTTAGTAAAATACTTTTAATCACTTTTAGATATTAAATTTAATAAAATATATTTAGTATTTGGAATTAATATGTGAACATTATTAAATAATTTCAACATAATTTTCATATATATAAAAAATTTGATGATTTAAATTTGAATTTAAATATTAAATTGTAAAATAGGATAAATAGAAAAATTATGGAGTATTGCAATTACATATATTTAAAATATCTAAATATCATTTGGAAGATAGTATTCAAGACCCATATGAATTATATTTCTATATTAAATATAGTTTTCTCATAGAATTGATTTCATATAAATTATATAATTGGAATTTAATAAAGTCTAACTCAATCGAACCTATAAAAACCCTATCATATAAAACATAAATTCAAAACCACTATTTTTTCCTATTGAATATCTAAATAAATTCAACCTACAAAAATTGTCTCCATTGTTTGATATTTTATCATCATAAGAAAAGAGTCTATAATTCATTCATTATAAAGTGGGCCTATGAGATAAGCTTCAACTATCCAATTTAATTATTATCTTCTCCTTTGTCATATTTCATTGGAATCTAAATCCATATATTTTCAATAATATTTAATAATCTACCAAAATATAATTTAAATTTTTTATTTTTTATAAATTTTATATTTAAATAATAAAATTGAGTTTTCATAATCTTTCATTCTATACAAAAATTCCTTCATTGGGTTTATTTCACAACCAATATGAGTTATTTTATGACACTTCTATCATGAATTAATAAGAAAAAAAATAAATAGTTAAAATATGTGGAGATAAAAGTAAATTTATTATGTTTTCATGATTATTATATTTTAATATTAACAATTATTTATTTCAATATATTTTTATACATTAAAATTTCAACATTTATAAAATAGTAAAATAATTATCTTTTTATGATGAAAAATCATCATAATATACCTCAAATGATTTATAAAATAATCATCTCTATCAAAAATATATATATAATATCAATAAAATTTTTTGAATTGATGAACACATTATCAATGAGAAATAATTGAAACATATATATTTAAGCCATCACATATCAAAAAGAACAATTAACATCGAAATATTACTTTTTCAATGAATAAGTAATAAGTGGGTAATAAAAATTATAAAATTATTTCATTAATAAAATAAATATAAATAATTTCTAAATATTTATTAATAATGAACATCATTTGACTCTACATGAGGTAAATAATATCATACCAAGAGAGAATTTTAGGTAAGGGATATTTGTATCAATTGTCCTAAATTGATGAATGTTCTATTTTATGAGTCTATTTTAATTTTTATAGAGTACATATTAAACCATAATTGTTTTTTATATTTATATTTCCTTTATAAAATCTGAAAATCCATTTTCCCTCCCAATTTACTTACCATTGGATTTTTACCCCATTAGATTTGATTGGGTTTTTTATGAATTCAATTTATTTTTCATTGAGTCATAACATTTAATAATTGATTATTATCTTATAATTTGAAAATATTACACCCGTTATATAGAACATATTTCATTTTCCCTTTTCTCTAGGTAAATTAAATTTTTATATTAATATATTCTTAATTGATAAATTTATTACACTATAAAAATGGGATTATGTTATGAGTAATTATCATCCTCTATATGGGATATTTCCCTTTAATATTTACATTCATTATTACCCAAAAAAATTATTTTATTTTTGATAAATTGAAAATATGTATTCTATTTATTTCCTCTAAAATTTCACTATAAATGTATTTATAATAAAATTTTACTATTCTTTATGTTAATTTGGGTTTCATTAAAACTATTCAAAATTCTTAACAACTATTTTTTTCAATTCAATATTTTTTTATCCTTCCATTGCATATTTCGTAAACATAAACATTTATTTATTTTTCATTGTTTAAATTATTAGGTATTTCAAATTAATTAATAACCATTTTAAAATTAATTTTAATGTCAATATTAATATTACAATTTTGAAAATATCTCTAAAAAATGTTGAAAATACATTTCATGATTTCTCTTCTATTATCCTAAATATATATAAATAATTCATCATATTTGAAATTATTATTTTTAATGAGCACAAAATTTCACTTATTATATATTTATTTTTGGAAATTATATTTAAGTTATATTCATAGAAAAATTATTCTTTATAGGAAATCCCTCTAGAATGTAATATGTAACCTGTTTTATATCCCATTGGAAAAATCAGCTTTAATGTATAATTCATTTCAAGTAAAAAATATATATGTGGTCCATAATAATGTTATTGTTTTGAATGAAATTATATATTAATCAATTTCATTGGTTAATGGTATATCATGAGAAGATTATTTTATTCTTTAATATGATATAGTTATACGTGGTATAAACATTTTAGTCAGTGTTGATGTGGTTTATTATTCTCATAAATTTATGCATGGAAATAATGTGGTTTCCTTTGTTCAAAAAATTTTATGTGGGTATGATACATCTAGCTATTCTCACAAAACTAGACATTGGTATGAGGATTTTTATTATCCTCACTACTTTATGCAAGGACATGATGTAGTTAGATATATTCACAATTTTTTCATTTCCTATTTTTATGTTCTTTCCCTAATTATACTTCTTTGTCTCTATTGATCATGATTGTTAAATTATGATTATATAATCTTATGTCAAGGTAGATTCTACGATCTCATAATGGACAATTATTTAATCGTTTCTCATACTTTTTGACCTATACACATGATATCATAACTTTGGATCACTTTATATTATTTTAGGATCTTATATAACTACTAATTTATGTATCCAATGATCATGTATTTTCAAATTTTTATAATAAAAAATATATTCTCTTGCAACATTTATATAATTTTTCCATTAATTTCAATTTTATATCACTTATTTATTATGATTATTCTTTTTACTAGAAGCATATAGATTTCTAGATCTTAAGTAGAAATTTATATTTTGAGAGTTTTGTGGGGTATATTAAATTACTAATGTGTAATTAGATGGATATGTATCTAATATTTATATAATATAAACCTTTCTGTTCTAATAATTAATTATGTTTCCCCTTTTATCCATAACGCAGGTGCTCACGGATTATGTCTAGGATTATTATCTAGCGTTATACACAATCCATCTCTAAAAAAGAGTAAATTAGTTTGTCATCATTGAAGACAACCAAAAATCATCCCATGTATGGATACAATATGAGTTTCATCAATTCCATAAATATAGTGGGGTTATTATTATTTCCAAAAGGAATCACTAGGAACTCCTAGGGACTATAACGACATCACAATGTCATATTCATAATATCATCCTTATAAACCCACACCTGGCGGTAGATGAACCTGATATCGATATTTGGAAATAAAATTGTGCCTCACAACAAGTCAAAGAGGTCATTAATCAACATTAAAGGTTACTTATTTATCATTACCTAGTCCAAGAGATGATAATCAATATGATGCTTCAAACTCCCATTTTACATTTCCACAATCCAAACTAGAGATACATAAGGGGACAAACTACTTACGATTAAACCCTTCTCTAAAATAATCTATGACTACAACCATGTCTCCCAAATCTTGGTAGGGGTCATCTGATATTCCACAGAAGATATTGGTGTGGTCCAATGGTACAGTTCAACGGATAATTCCATCTCCCACTGTGGATGTAGTCCCAAATCTCCCTAAAATAATATTTTTGGAATTCAATCCACTAAAGAATGTATATATATGTATAAATAGTATTTTACCCCAATGGATAAACTCATAAACTGATGATTTGTGTGTTTTATCTCCCTTCCCACAAGACCCACTTGCTCTTCTAGGATATCCTTCTCACCCATAAATAAGAATCTAGTCTCATCTATTTGGAGGTATCTAAATTGTATGAATTTAAAATCAATCTCTTCATGGATTATAAACTTTCAATCCATTACCAAGATAATATCCAATGGTCTCATTATGATGACAAATAGGTCCTACATGAAATTCTCTCTGCCAAGTCATAACTCAAACTACTAGAAGATACGTGATAAATAAGTACTGTTCCTCATAGAAATATCTAGACAATTATTCTTAGATAAAGTCTCAATTTTAAGAACCGTATTTTTTACTAGGGGTATAGATATGATGGAATGTCTCACATTTGTGTTTACTAGTATTGATGAATGAGTACAATAAACACATATCATACTTCAGATCATATCATGTACAGTATGTCCAGGGACCTCCATCACCAGCAACTGCCTGTGGCCCCATCCTCTGTATCCTTGAGCATGATGTAGGACACCTAGAGGTGGTGGTAGTAGATAATAACATAATCCACTACCTAATAATCCTCCCTTTAGAATGAATATTGTTTCTCTTCTATCACGGCCTCCCTGAGGGTTGCTCTAGCCATATTTGGGAGATCCGTGATAATGGTATTGCCTCTATTGTGGGGGTCCATCCACTCTCTTTATATCCTAATCAATATTAAAGATCAATAAATCAAAATCCATGTGGCCTCTTCCTATCTCAAAGATATCAGTAGACCTCACCTAGCAGGTTGGGTCCTCTACATGATCTTTAATCCATAGATCCATGATCTTGAGTCTTATAATGATAGCGCCTCCTCTATAGAGACCTCGAATTCTAATGCCTGATAACTTATACAAATTCCTCAAGCACATGATTCACACTATCATATATAATCACATGGAGTCTCTATTTAGGGAATATCTCAGTGACCAAAGACTTTCCTAGAACTCCAGTATAAATGTGCAAGCATAAGGAGACCACACTAGCATGAATATATCTATACACACTCTACACTAACTTTCATTCCCTGAATAATCCATCTTGAACCATATCCAGGGAGTATCACATGAGGTCATTAAACCTCATATAATACATAGAAAGTATAATACGACTATGTAAGAGATCGAGAATCAACTAGATCCAAACTAAGTGCAAGCACAAGTGGTAATAATCCTCACAAAATAGATGCTAGAAGTCGAACTATGAGAGAGACTCCACATTATGGGTCTAAATAAAAAAAATCTACGAGAACCCTAATGATCCTTGGTAAAGACTAGTTTGAAGTGCAACCAAATTATAAGTCAGGGTCTAAAATAGGCTGAAGGCTCAAATAACCAACTCAACCAAATCCTCCTATTCATGCGGATCTATCTTCCTGTAGAACCTCAATTTCATTTTGTAGTGTAACTCATAAATTGTGCTAGTAATATTTGTAAACTCAACCTAATCTTATCATACTAAATACATCTTGATAGGTAGGGATTATTCTCTCTAACTACTTGGAGAAAACACTGCATGATACGTCCCCTAAACTGAGGCTTCAACACACATAATATCATCATCTGAATCCTGAATCAATAACCTGGTATTCCATCTTCATAGAGGTATCCTAAAACTGATCAATACATCCCACAATTAGATATTCAAATATAAATGTAGATTTTACTCAAGAAAGATAGTGAAAGGACTGAATCAAAAATGATTCAGGTACCATTCTTCCCTATAACTAATATCGTGGTATGTTGAGTCACCAAAAAGGTATCCAAAGTCCCAGTGTACAGATTTGTTAGAGATTACACCAACTCTAGGTTCCCTGGATTGAAAGGTATACTTGAGACACTTTGGCATAGTTTCCATAAGTCCCAACCAATTCTTATATGTGGAAAACTATGAACACCATCCTAAAGAATGAATTTTTATAACACCACCCTATCATGGAATGACCCATCACTGCCATCCTAGCTAGAAGATGGTCGATATATCACAAACCGAAGCCTCCCTACAATAGTATTTGGTATGGGGAAAGAACTGATAAGGTATAAATTATATGGGAATCCTTTTCCTAATGTACCTATAGAAACAAACCCAACCATAACAATGAAAACATGTATGGGAAAATAAAATACAACAACATGTAGAGTGTAAGCATGCATGAAATAACATCTAGGTAAATAAAACAAAGTATTATAGTATAAGAAAAATTAAAATAGAAAAAATACATGCATAACTATAAATGAAGACCCAACTTGAATACAACTATAATAAATGAAATCTAAGACAACTTTCCTCCTAATATCTATGTCCCAACAACAATACATGGTCAATGCTCCCATGTTTTCATAATGTCTTCCAATGTCACTGTTGATATGTCTATCAACTAAAAAAGACTTCACATGTGTGGTAGAATCCTATGTAGGGGTGGGTTTATACATACCTAGTAGGATTCCCCAAAAAACATAAATGTATTGATGGATATATACAACATGATTCATATCAACCAAAATCATGAAGGAAATTAAACCCAAGATATATATATGATTACAAATAAACCCAGTAGAGAGAGAAATAGGATATCCGCCTTACATGCCAAAGAATGTCAATGAGTCTTCTTATAGCTACAAAATTATATCATTAATGCTGAATATCAAATGAAACCAACCCAATAAAATGTGTGGAGGTGCCTACTCCATGCTATTGTGCTCCATAAAGAAATGAATCCACAACACATGTCCAACACCCACATGATATTGGAGCTCCGGGATAGGGGGTTAACTCTACATAGATTGAGGAACCATGCCCAATGTAGGCGAGTTCCATCTATATCGGTAAAATGAGTATGGTGACTCATTCCCTCATGATTCATGGAAGTTAAAACACTATATTCTCTCTGATGATCCTTCCCTAATCACTACCATCGGCATGTGTCTCTTAAAGTAGCATCACACTCAGAACACCTCACATAATATATAGAATTAAACAATGATGGTCACAGTCACATTTTAAATGGAAAAAAACTAATGGATGTATACCCATAGAAAAAAATATAAATCTTGAAGAAATATATATGATACATAGAGTTTTTTGGGAGAAGTAAATGTTGTGTATAAGGTTCCATATGGTGTGTGACCCGACCACATCACATATCCTTGTTCTTCTATGTATATATATTCGAAATCCAAGTCAAAATTTTTGGAGTGTATAAGTGATACATGGAATTTCCCCAACACTCAAGGTATAACAGAGTTCTCTTAGTTGGGCATGTGTATTTCAGGTTTTACTCATATACTGAGTCGTGTACAAGGCCATTCCTGGGTACCAGGTCATGCCTGTGTACTCCTATAGTACATGGTGTGTCATGAAACTTTGGTTTTGAGCAAGTGGATCTAGTGTATGGAATGGATAAACATGTAGGGTCACATGTTGTGTTGGCCTCTCCACAAGGTGTGTACTCGTTGGCTCAGTTGGAAACACTTACTTCCACACTAAAACAAGTATACAGCGTGTGTTCTTCCAAACTACATAGTGTGTAATGCCATTTCCATAATAAAGACAAGTTCTTTCATTAGATTTCTATACCGATTCTCATCATGATTATCTTTACTATTTGATTTCCCAAGATTAAAGAGGGTCAACTACAGTCATCTATTCCAATTCTATGGTAGCCAAAAATTAGATTCCTCTGATCCACTGATAATTTTTCATGCTTTTGGTAACACCTCATATCATCATTGAAACTCCATATTTGGGATCCAATAAGAACCTCCCAAGAATCATCACAATCCACAAGAAAATAACCAATCCAATCATCATGCATAAATTTTCATGAATATAGGGTTTTGATCAAACTTGAACCCACCATGGAAATGTCGAAACGAAACCACACAGGCCAATGGTGGAAGCCATTAATAACTATTGGGGAGGTGTTGATATAGGACACCATGTATGTTTCATTCTCTCAAAAGAACTCACCTCACATTCTATAATTTTTTGAAAATATCATGGTTGTTGCTCCTCCGGGTGGTGTGGTTCAGGCGGTGATTTTAGCTCTTTCAACCTTTGATCCTGGGGTGATCTCAGGTTTCATCCATGAGAAGATCTCAGAGTCCCCTAGTGCTCTTCCTCAGCCTCAATCCTTTTTTTATGCCTTCTGTGACTGGCCCCGAGTCTCATTGATGAGTTATTTTTGGAATGTTCGGCCATTATTCTGGTGTTATCAAGGGTTGGTGTCGGTGTTTCTTTTGTGGTTACCATGGTGGCATTTTTGGAGGTGGCCTCTTGAATCCAATGGACCTTAATAGCTCATTTCGGGGAGGATAAACCATATCTACATGCTTTCATGCATTTTGTGGGATCCTGGAGCTTGTTGGATCATGCACATCTCTTTGTGATTTACCACCTTTCCTTTTGTATAGTTCTTGAGTCAGAGGTGGATTTTATATCTGTGTGGTACAATGATCCAAGAGATTTTGAGAGATAGAGATTTAATCTGGCTCCCTAGTCATTCGAGGCTCAAAAGGGTAAGGAAATCCTTTAATATGTGGTTTGTAAAGGTCTTACTATCTTTCTATAACCTTTCCAAAATAGTACTTTTATGAATACAATCAGTGACTCTATTGGTGGTTTCTTGTGCACTAATGGCAACCCCCTCTCTTCTAAATACATCTAGGTTCCTAAAATCTTTTCTGATTTGGATTTGTCATTGCCACTCCTAGAGAATGTAGAGTTAATTGTTAGAGATATTGTGGACTGTGAGATGTTCCTATCATTACTTATGTTCCCATGGTTCCTTTATTCTTACGGACTTCAGGGGAATTAAATTAAAATTTGTAGGGAATGGAAGTGTGTGGCATGATCAATATCTAATGGACATTCAGAAAGGTATCACCACTCATCATAGACCAACTGGTCAAGAGAGTAACCCTTACAGTGAGGCTATCATTCATATAACAGTTTGTTAAGCTTCTTCAGTCATTTCAGTCCTCGAGACATGGCTCGTCCTTCCTCCATTTAATGAGGCATCACCTTGTTGGGATCTAGTGCCTTTCAAGGAAAAGTAATTTCCTTTGATGATCGATGTCCTTGTATATTGGTTTCTCTTCCAAGGCCATGTGTGTCCAACACGGTGGTTATGGAAAAGGCTCCTGGATTCCCTATCCCCTACATGGGATCTGTAGGCATCATGCTCTCCTCTGTAGGTTGATTTTTCCTATTCTATTAAGGTAAAGGGGGACATGGGAATATTTCCTCATGTTCTTCATCATTGTGAGCATGAGATAGTGGACAAGATTAGTGATGTTTTGGGGAGTTTAGTTGAGACCTATGATGATGATGGGTAGGTAGATCATATATCTCCCTTCCTCTTACCTCGAAAGATAGTGAAGGGTAGGTCCGCAGTTCTACCAACATCTAGTTCACCCTTAGATTGGGTTCCTTCTGTTCAGAGCCTAGAATTTTGTACTCATGATTTGTTTAGATATCAAAGGGGAAGTCTCTCTCCCTACCGCATGAAAACCGATGATCGTAGGGCCAATATCGGACTTCCCAATTCTTAATGTTATCAATGTTATTTTGGAACTCCTACGGCCTAGGATCTTGGATGATGTCAGACCAAATAGATTTAGAAGTTATGAAACATAAAGTCTGTATCATTGTTGTTCATGAGCATAAAAAACTAGATAAAATCAAGTTCTTCAGTTGCAATGTGTGTTTTCATGACTCCATGCATGCAGATCCGGCTAACAAGAACATCAAGATCGTTTTGATTATGGAGGTGTCACTGCATTTGATCAAGGTAGGGGACCAGTTTCTCACAAAAAAAGTGTCAAAGGGAGGATGTTTCTTTTTATCATTTTTATATTGAAACTCTGATGCTTAGGTTTGGAAAACAAATGTGACAGGGGCTCAGACTTATTGTTTTGAAGGACCTCGCATGGTATGTAGTGGGGGATTTCAACTCCATTTTTGATCCCAAGGAGAAGAAGGGTATAGGTTTCTTCACTCGTCAGGCCCACTTGGACTTTTATCTCTTTATATCAGACAATGGTCTTCTAAACAGGGGTTAATTTGGAGATAGTTACATGTGGTGCTACAACCAAATGGGTGGAAGGCGTTGTTGGTGTAGGATTGACCATTGCTTATAAAATAACAAGGTTATCATATCCTTCTTTGAGGCCAAGGTGAAGCATGTAGACCGAGGTATCTTTGACCATTATCTTATATTGGTTTCTCTGTTCCCCAAACTTGATTTCTAGGAATCCTTCAGGTTTTTTCATTAGTGGTCTCGTATCCAAGACTTTCAATAGCTCGTTAGGGAGCTATGAGAGGATCCTACTCAGGGGAATACATGGGTATCTCTCCATAACAAATTTTGGAGGCTGAAATAGGGGTTAATGAATTGTTCTAGGAGGTTACCTCCCTTCGATCATAACCTGGATGCCCTGAAACAGAGCATCCAAAGCATAGAAGCTAAACTGTTGGGGAAGTGGGACGCTTTGGTGTTTTAAGAGCTTGTGGGGAAAAAGATATGTGGGGTGGAGGATCTTCTCAAATAGGAGATGATGGTTTATGACCACTCTTGGGTGAGGTGTTTGATGGAAGGTGATAAAAACACTGCTTATTTCCTTGTGTGCATTTGAGGAATAAGGCGTCTTCCCACACCTAACATCTTACTAAAGATTGGATACTATATAGATAATTCTGATATGGTTGGGAGTATAGAACACTCTTTATTCAATCGTACGCTTGATGGCCCTAACATGAGGATGTTTAGTGGGTATCCCATGGGTAATGAAGATATGTGAGAGATGATTCCAGCCTTGGTGATTAATCGGGACCACAAGGTCTTGGATGTGATTCCCAGTGAGGAAGAAAATCATGCAGTTATGTAGAAGCTTCACTCAGAGAGTGCACCCATCCCTGTTGGCTTTCCTAGATCCTTCTATAGGGGTGTGGGATGTAGTCAAGCAGGACATCACCGATGTAATCCACTACTACTTCTGACTTGGGTGTCTCCCTCCAGCGGCTAGTGAAACTACCATTGTGCTTATCCCTAAGATCAAGGACCCTTCCACCCTCACACACTATGAACCAGTGAGCCTATGTAACATTCTTTATAAAATTATTATGTGTGTGTTTAACCATAGGTTGTCTAATCTTCTACCTTGGTGGATATCTGTTGAGAAACATAGATGTGTGAGAGGTCGCTCCATCCAGGGAGCAGTAGCTATAGCTTAGGAGATGATAAGGGACATCAATGTAATAACATATGGATCCAACATGGTAATTAAACTGGATATGGAGAAGAGATATGGTAGGATAGAATATAGTTTTATCAATAGAGTTTTATAGGATATTGGATTTTCAGTGAAGGTAATGAACCTCATTTTCATGATCTTTTGTTCATCGTGGAAGGCGGTTTTGTTCAGACGAAAGACCCATGGATTCTTTAAGGCAATGACATGTCTCTGGTATTGAGAACCACTCCCTCCAAGAATATTTATCCTAGAACAGGATACTCTTAGTAGGACTATCAATGAAGGTCTATCCCAAGGTGTTATTCTACCATTAAAAATGAAGATAAATTTATATATAGTGACTCATCTGATGTTTATCGACGATAAATTTATCATCATCAACATTGGATAGGGATCGGTTTGCATGATCAAGGATATTATTGATGAATATTTCTACTAGAGTGGGTATGTCGTCAAAAACTAAAAAAGTAGTATCCAAATCTCCAAATAAAGCTCTCAAAGGTGGGTTCCCTCTCTATGCAACCATCTGGACATGAAACATAATTATTTTCTAATAGAGTACTTGGGATATCTTATTTCTTTTGGGAGACATCAAATCAGAGACTGTGATCACGTTGATAGTGAAATCACAAGATGCATCCTTAACTGGAAAAAATAGTTTTTGTCATTTGGGGGTCGTATAGAACTGGTGAATAGTGTCTTCTCTGGCATTCTTGTTCATGAATTTTTTTCATCCAACATCCCTCAAGGAGTGGTAAACAATATTTATAAGATCCAGAGTACTTTTTTTGGGATGAAAAATTTGACGGTATGAGACAGTGGGAATTATGGTGAAGGATGGAAGAGCCCATCCCGGATGGAGAGATTAATCTAAAGAGTCTACAGAGCACGATTCATTGCATGTATGACAAGCTCACCTGAGAAATTCTTAAGGAGAAATCATTATGGGGAGAATCCGTGTCGTTCCTATATGGTGGAAGTGCAGAAGTCGCCCATGGTTATGCATCTCATATTTGGGTGAAACTTTACTCTTGTACTAGAACCATCAAATGAACTCTCGATGGATTGTTGTCACAAGTTATCTTCTCTTCTGGAACAGAAACTATGTAGGCTCTATTTTAGCATTCCCTGGTTGCCTAGCCCCACTGATATCGGATAAAGAAGCATGCCATCATCATAGATTCACCAAGGTAGTTCTGGATGGGTAACAATAAGCCCTTCTCGAGACCATTGTGTTTAATGATGAATCAGACAAATGCATTTTCACTCCTGCTTCTGCAGGGGTCTTCTCCAATAGATATTTTCGCAGGTTATTTTTTTAGTAGGGCATTTAGGAGGGGTGCAATGGTGAAGTGTTGTGCCATAAGATTTAATTAATGTTTAACTTTCTTACATGGAACATCAAAAACTCTAATTTAAAAAAGTACGAGAACATCAAAAAGATGGGAATAATCTTGTCCACTACGTGTCCCTGCTGTATCAATGGTTTGGAAGAGAGAACAGACCACTTATTTTTTGATGGGGATTGGGATCTTGTGACGTGGTCCTACTTTGGAGGTTCCTTGGCGCAATCTTCTCAGGAGAAGAATTACTCTCCATTCATGGAGAGTTAGTTCAAGGGTATGATTGGATCTGAGAAGGGTAGATTAGTTTGCTTGGTGATCTTCAATGCATGATGCTAGAGATTGGGGAAAGTAAAGAACCAAGTGAGGTTAGAAGGCTCTGTTCCTACGGTATGGTCCATCATCACGCAGACTCATTTCCTTCTGGTTGACTTGGCATCCCTCATTAAGGACTGGTAGGAGGCCCCCTAATTCATATTTCATCAGGTTAGTGTCCCCTCAACTCTACCCTCCCTGTTCGTACAGTAGCAGAATTGGTTGTGTTGGAAACCTCCTAGCTTCGGTTTCAAACTGTATGTGGATTGGTCCTGCTCAATGGGGGTGATGAAAGGAGGGGGAGTGTATCATGGCCCTAGTTGGAGGTGTTCATGGATTTCATGTCTTTCTTTGGCAATCGTACTCACTCTTGTATGAGGCCAAGGACATGTTCATGGGGATATCTCTCTACATTCAAGATAAGCTAGAAATAACCTAGGAAGAGACTGATTCTAGGATTTGACATGACTCCATGCTTGGTAAAGGTTCTACCCCATGTTATATTTATTACATAGTTAGGAAATTTAGATCCATTCCTGGGACCAATATCCAAGTGTCTCATACTTGGAGTAAGGGTAATAAGGTCGCGGATCCCATGGATTCCTTGGTGGTCCATACCTCCATCACTACTAGTCTATTTCCTATAAATAGTTTTAAACATGAGTGTGTTAATTTACTTATAGGGGATGCCCTCATCTTACACTATTTCAGACCTCACTAAATTTTGTAATCTCTGGTTGTATTTTTAGTTTCATTCTTTGAATTAAAATTTTATTTGGATGGATGGAATAAATATTGAGGGGAAAGTATAATAATTATGAATTAACAATCGTTGGATGATATAAGATTGATCAATGATAATAAGTTTGGGATCATTGTTGATAACATATAAAAATAAATAAATTAAAATCAACAATTAAATTTATTAAAATGGGTTCATGTGAAGAACAAATAGATCACGTAGAAACAGAGTATATTTAAATCAATTATAAATATTTTAATCAAAAGGGTTGAAACAAAAAATGATGAATCCAGCCTCAATTTGGATTGATCATTGGTGAAGAATTCACTCACCAACGATGTGGATGATCCACTTTGATCACTGCCTCTCAATACACCTTGATCTGATTTCTCAATATTCCTTAATTTATATCTACAAACAAAGAACATCCAAGACCTCCCCTAAAATACTTCAAAGTTTGTGTGACTAACATAAGATATTTTTTAGGTTATAAATAGTGGAATTTAGGCCTTGGGAATTTATAATAAAATAAATTAATAATTTATTTATTTTAATTTAACACATCTTTTAATGACTTCCCTGACTTAATTTATATTTCCAACCTACCTTATTTCTTGACTAGGGTAAACCCTGCATTCTTAATTCCACTGTGGTCACATATTTTCCATTTTAGGTCTTAAATAACCTTAAAAACAACATGATCATAACATATGATATAATATAATTAATATTTTTAATATATCTATTTTGAGTCTCTTAAGGGGTATAAATCTCAAGCTGATTTAGTTCCTAGCACCAAAAATATTATTTAACATATTCCAAATTCCTATAAGGGAAAAATCACTATGGAAGTATATAAGGACTCTATTAATTAAATTGATGGAGGTGCTAGGTTTATTAGTATGATAAAGTGATATCACAATATATTCATAGTGTATGTACCATGTATATAATATTGACATGGTTATATAATCCTTCTTAATCCTTAATTAATGATATCCACATTGAAGTTAAATAATTTAAATGAATTTATATTCAACAATTAGTTAGAAAAATAAATTTATTCAAGGTAGAGTATACTTTTTCTATATCATGATCATGCTCAGTTGTTGATGATCAACATAGATTCACATTTATACATATTTCTTTTTATAAACAAGAATAAGGTCACCATAAGGTTACAAACATGAAAAAAATAAATACCTTTTCATTATTATTATTTTGTAAATACATAAATTCTTGTACATAAATCAGGTTTGTTTTATATAGAGTCTTTTAAAAAGGAGCAGTACAAGGTATGAGTTCTTATGAGAAATCAACTTCATGGTTTTGTGTAATATTGTGGTACTATTATATAAAGGTACTGAAAAATATCATACAATATAAATAACATTGATAGTGATTTATATTCATCGATATGAGATAATCACTTCAATTAGATCGATCTAAAAACCCTTACAATGGATGAAATTTTCATTAGAGGTTCATACATTTCTTTACAATGATAGAATATCATATCTTCCTTCAAAATATCAAACGTGACTTTCCATAACTAGTAACTAATATGGGATTTATATAAATAAATATGATATATTTTGAATATAACATCAAATTATACTAGAGGGAGAATAAAGTGATTTATAAGAAGCACATTTCTACAAAATACAACTGGAGAAGAATCATACATTAGATTTGACCATCATGCCATAAAAAGGATTTAACTTCTTATATTTAATCTAATTTTTTGGGTTAAATTTTGATACCCATGGAAATTATTTGGATATAAAATAGCAGAAAGATCAAGATCCAAATGGGACATTATTTATTCTAGAGTGGATGGTAATTTTACCATTCACCATTTTATTATCATAACCCTTATAAAAAATAGTGATCACATAAGGTTTCCATTTTTCTATGGGATTAAAATATTATTCAAATCAGTCATCATCCTTAACATTTTTATTTGACCACTAGTTAGAATAATTTACATTATCCCTAAATTTGAAACACTTGAGTGTGGCTGGTTCATTTTGTCAATCATTCTCTCTATTCAGATCATTATCTAACCTCTTCTGACCACTTTTTCATTAAACCACTCAATGACCTTCCTTTTTACACATATATGTTATAATAGTCTTATTAAGGAAATTTCACCCCCTTTTTTACACCGATTGAGATTCATGGAAATATCCCATTCATCTCTACATGGAATTTAGAGTTTAGTTTGAATCACATCTATTTTTTCTTTATCAAAACCATGAGATTGATGGATAACACCAATATTCATTTACATCTTGATATCGTATTGAATGATTTATGTTTATCAATTTATGTCCCTTAAGGATAATTCCATTCAATTAATTTATTTAATCCACTGATGATTCTATCCACATTCCTCTTTAGTTAGATTATAATACTATAATATTACCACATAAGTATTGTAAAATTTGCATCATAGCTATTGACGAATGCATCATCCTTTTGATTTAGAGTGATGAATTATTTATTTATTTTTATAAAAAGAATAAAATGAATTTAATTATAGAAAAATAATTTTTTAAACTCTTCTTTCCCTTACGATTTTATTTCATCCCAATGCCTAATGTTCTTAATAAAATACCATTATTTATCTATTCCTCCTTCCAAATGATTGATAGTGAAAATTAATTTTCATGCTTCGAGCACCAGAAATGGAAAATATATTTTCAATGATACTAATACATTTCCTAAAAACTAATAGATCAGTAAAAATAATTAAAATGGTTGATTTTTCCTCAACAAGGGATCAATGACACATTTTCTCTCTTTTTCATATTTATAATTTCAGTAGGATTTATTTCTTGAGAATATTTTATAGGCATGTAAATATTATTTTTCATTTCATCCCCCATAATATTTGGATTATCATGAGTAAAATATTTTCATTTTCTATCACATTCAGTGTTGACATAGTTCCTTCAGGCTCTCCTATTTGACTAAAATAATGAGAGAAAAAATATTCATAACGAAACCCATATAATCATTTTAAATCCTTCATAATATGTCTAAATCATGAAGCCTTATTTTCAATTTATGATAAATTATGTTTCACCTAGCCGATTCATGATCATTATCTACTGGAATCCATCATGATGGTTCATAAGGAAATAGTAAATTAACCTATGCATATCCCCTAGGATTTTCATACTGTGTTTTCTGTATGGGAAGTACCATCGTGCAAAAAAAATGACAAATGAAATATACTAATCCAACACTTTTCTAAATTATTAGACCTAGATGTATATATGTTAAAACCATGTCTACGTTTAGTATCCAAAAATGAATTTTTTTCTTGGAAAACATACTCCATTATTTACCATAACATTGGATGTTATCACATAAATAAGATTATCCTAAGGTTCCTCACATAAGTTTTTACAACTTAGTTTCCAAATGATCACTAAACCATTTTTTAATTCCATCTATAGCTACTGGTATCTTTGATACATGGATATGGAATCCTATTAGATCAATATATTTTATAATAAATTAATTTTCCATTACATAATTGTATATTCTTTTTTTATTTTGGGAACATGGATATATAAAAAAATGGTTCATAAGTAAATAGAAATATCTACCATTACTTTCTTCAAATATAGCACACATCTTAGAAATATCAAACACAATACCTTTTTCCATGACCTAAAGAAAAGAACATATAAAAGGATTACATTTGATACTCAATAAGGGTAAATTGGTGAGATAACAATGATTTCTTGAAAATAAAATGATCATAAGTATATTAGAATATGAGAACAAAACATTTGAACCATAACTAACATATGATATATCATACTCTTGAATCATATAATAAATCTCGAATATTCATAAGACGTGGACCATAAAAGGATCTATGAAAATGAGCCATGTGAGTATAAAATTGTCATAAGATGAAAAATACTTGCATACACATTAGAATATGATATCAGTTCTATGGTAGTAAATTATTGTAGTCAAGACTATCATAGTGTATTGGGTTCACTCCCTAAACCATCATAGTAGTCAAAGTTTGCTCCCAAGTCTATCATGGTTCTTAAATACCCTTATGAAACTAGGTTTACTCCTAATTCTTGTATAATTTATCTCAAGAGATTGCCATCATTTCCCATTTCATTAGATGGATATATAGTTATTATCACAGCAATCACATAATGAAAAGCATAAAATGTGTTTCCCACCTGACCATAAAACATTCTTCACATCATCATAACATAACATATGGACTACCACATCCACAAAAGGATCTAATGTTTTCATCCATTACCTTTATGCCTATGTGATTCTAAAATTTAATATAATGAATAAAAAAATTATCACATTATTCTATATATGGATATAATGGAACCATTTCATAACTCCTTTATCCGTATGAAATATACCAAAATAATTTTGTATATACTGATTGAAAAACCATAAAGTGTTCACTATAAGAAAGTAAAATTTGATGAATGGGTTTAAAATGATTATAAAAAGATACTAAAATTTGAATAAAGATGAAAAATCTTCTAAACCAATTATTTAATAAATTTATATCCATTATATAGGAGGATCAAACATGTATGACTATGAAGAGACCTAATGTAAGTGATTTCTTTTACAAACAGATTTTCTTACTGGACTGATTATATTCATATTTACTTTTAGAAAATTATAAGATACTATTGTTTTAGACCCCATATGTTTTATTATAATTTTTTTTATATTGAGGTTTACAAGTTTATATTCCATTTATTTAGTTTTTTGATAAATAATAATCAATTATGATACATGTAAGTGGAATTCTTATAAAAACATTTTTTAATGGTTTCCATCCAACCCTTTTTATTCTATGTCAATGAACTTTTAAATGTATAAAAAAATTTCTAAATTATGATTCAAAGGGTTATAAAGGTCATTTTATGTTATTTTTTTATTTATTTTCAATTTATTTAATAAGAACCATGTTGAATATTTTGGTATTGTTTATTTTATAGTTTTTATAAAAGTAAAAAAATATTATTTTCGAATGTATATGGTTTGACCTCCCTTTACTACCATCATAAATCATATCAATTATTAGGATTCCTATAAAATTATCGATGGTTGTTTTTGGATATGTTTTTCCCCTTTTTTGAATTATTATTTAAAATGATATCAAAAGAAAAAACTATTATCTTACTAATGAATCAAATATAAATTATAAAATTATTTTATAACTCTGTTTTTAAACAATGTTACCAGGAATAAAAATTTAATGTTTTTATTATATTTTTATTTCATTGTCATAAGGGATTTTTTTAATAATCAAAATCATTTCTGAGGAATTTATGCTCTTATTTCTATCTTTATTAGATTACGGTTTTTTGGCCACTAACATTCTCTGAATTTCAATGCCTTGAATATTTTTTTCTCACCCATGTCCATATTTTAAAGATCATAGATCAATTCCATTATTTTTATATTATATTAAATGTATGCCATTTATATATATGGTATCAGTTGGAGGAATATTATTACCAAATTTATTTAATTTACTATGTAAATATTGATGTTTCAAATTCTTGATTCAATGCAAATAATTGTTGACTATTAAGGAATTTTGAAAATGAATTTTATTGATCATTACAAATATAATAAATGTTTATAATGTTCAAGTGATGTGATGGTCTAAGTTATAGATATCCACTCAATCCATTTATAGGTATCCTAACATATCATAGGTTTCTAAATCAGATTATTTTTTGGTTTATAAATTCCCATTTAATTAGAAAATTTTCATGGTTTAGAGGAATTCACAGTAATATTTATGTTAACTTGGTTGATACATTGAAGGAATGATTATGCAAATCTGGATTTATGCACTTAATTTATTAAGACATCATTTTCCATTATCCATGTATTTTTATGAATATATTATCAATGGTTGTTCATTAAATTAAATTTATTGATTGAGTGGAATTTGTTTTGATTATCCACTCTTCCATATTGATTTTTCATTATCTACTCAAGAACAATTATGTTGTATATAACCCCTACTAAGAACCAAAGGTAACTCTTTTTTATCTCATATTCCCAAGATATCAAGAAAGATATTATTAATTATCTTCAAGGATTAAAGAATTTTTATAATTATATTTCTTATACATCAAATGTAATATAGTAATCAAGTACATATTCAGTTTTCAAGGACTCTTAAACTAATCAATCCTTTGTGGTGTTATCCCTTCTATCTTAAAAAATTTTATTTTAGTTAACACTATATACTGGTTATTTGAGTCAATGTGTTACATAATGTGTAACACATTTTATTAATTTTATTTTTTCATTATTTAGTGTATATAAATTATATAATTTTTATTTGATTTAGAACTACTAAATCTTTGCTGGAAACCATGTTTATAGCACTATTATTGATGGCCAAGGGCATGGGACCTTTATTTAAATAGTAATTATTTTTCCTCCATCATTAATATTTTATATTTTTATTTTATATTTTATATTATATTTTATTTTTATGTGTAGATTATTTATTTGTTGATTTGAGTGGAACTAATTGTAAACAAAATACAAATAGCCTCTTTGAAATCCAAGTGGAAAATCTAGCGTAAAAATTTGAAAAAATAAAAGAAAATATCTAAATACAATATATAATTAGACTATAACCAAATGAGATTAATGATCATTCAATCATCTAGGTACATGAGGTTTTTATCAATGATTTAGGTCAATACATGGAAAGGATATCCAAAAATATGTAAAAGTCCATATAGTAAATTAAAGAGGAAGAAAAAATACATGCTAAAATCAAGTAAACTCTCAAGGATAATGTTAAATAAAGAAATTATATGGTATAAAAATACACCATTGATGGTATGTATGAAAAATAAAAATAAAAAGAATAAGAAACCATTGAAAAACAAGAGGCAAGAGAAATATGGGATAGTTACTAAAATCTAGAATAATAATATGGGATTTTAAATAGACAACAATAAATAAAAACATAAAGTAATGTAATATAAAATATGGAAAAAAGTGATCTCCTTATCTAACATCTAGTTTTTTAAAAATTATGGGATCCTTGTCTAGAAATAATTAGTATTATATCCATTTACAAATGAATATTAGTAATAGCATATGTTATGTTTTTTCCAAAATCGGTCGGTCATGGTTGGATAACTTTATTCCAAACACAAATTAGGTAATTGATATGTAAGGTCTAAATTAATAAAAATTGAAAAATTCTCTTCAAGGGTCATCTTCATTATTATTACTTAAGTTTATAAAATCTATGAATTATCTTTTAGGAAAAATATTTGAAAAATTGTTTAGAAACTGCCATCAATTATTGATCTTTTTTATATTTCTTTAGAATCGACCTTTTACTTTCTATTGTTTTTTTATTATTTATTTCATGATAAGAAATTTTTAATGGGAGTATATGAAGTGGAAAAAGAAATATATTCACGTATAGGTGTGGGATATTTCACATTCAAAATCTATTTTACTATATAAAATTATCTTTTCATATTTTTTGTGTTTTTAAGGGATCTTTTCTTCCATAATAAGATTACATGATTAATTTTTTATCTATGATTCAGAATTTCTTAATAAGCACATCATTACATGTTTTATATTCAATTGTTAACAATATTTAATGACTAAGATATGTGATGAATGATTAAGGATAGAATAAGAGTTTTTTATGAATCATGATTTGTGTGGTTAGTTTACTATTATAAGAAAAAATCCTCTTAAAAGTTGATACTTTGAATTTCTAAAATTTATGTTGATAGGGTTTTTATTATTATAAATTTCATGAGTATGTATATAAATTCATATGTTTCCAATTCAAGGGATTATTATATACCAAATTCTTAACATTCCTCCTATCATATTCTAGAGATATTCTTGTGGAATGTAAGGTTACTTGAACATGTGTTGAGATCTTATTTGATCTATTAAATAATAAAATCACATTATTATGATTTATTCATTTTTATTCAATATCTTATATTTTCTCAGTCCTAAAATAATATTCAATCACTATTTAAATCTGTTGGAATCCAACAGGTACCTTGATAGGGAGATCCATCTTACAAACATAACTTTTCCTTCATACCCTACTATTGGTATTTTTCATGATTTTTTTGATAATTATGGGGATTATGTTTTCCATTGAGGAAGGTGACACATTATATTAGGGAGATAACTGAGTTATTTAATGGAATATTGTGGTAAGGATCCTGAATCATATTTCATTAGTGTTCTTTTTTTATCCATTAAAAATTTTAAAAAAAAATTTAAAAAAATAAAAAATAGAATATAAAATCCATTAAATTTTTAATAAAAAAACAAATTAAAAGATTGAACATTTCATTATTCAAATTGACATAATTTATGAGACTCTGTGTTTATTTGAAGAAAGTGGGTGATATATTTCTAGAAGTAATTTTCATTGAACTATTCTATTGATTATAATTCATTATAATTTAATTTTTTACCAATAAACTTGTAGATTTATAGTTTTTTAAAATCAATTACTACAAAGCCTCAATTATCGAGTCATTTTAGCCTTATTGTAATTTCCACAAGAATGATGTTAATATTTTCCTTTATAGGGATAGCATTTTATATTCACTTCATGCCTATGTATAGGATGGATGTATCAAGGTATGAACAAAACTCTAAAAAATCTATGCCTTAAGTGATGAGAGAAACATATTTCATTATGAGGGAGACCAAAACTGGCATGCATAGTAATAATGTAACATCCCAACCCCATCACAGTGGATTGTAACTGAACTGGGGGTGCCAAATGACCATATGAATGGATCTTAATATTCTAGTGTCTACTGACTAAAAGCGGGCATCTATACTGGTACTCTGAAGAAAAAATACCCCATGTATAAGTGAGTGAAATATCAAAAAATCACCATTCATCTTACATAATAAATAAAGCATTGATAAACCCCAATGTTCCATATCTTATTGACGGATTTCCAAACCTTCATCACTCCTCATATGAGTTTATGGAATCCTTAGCCATGTTAAATCTCACCCTGGTGGCTCGGTTCAAGCACAGGTGGTATTCGGTCAATTAATTTGAACGATTTTTCATTGGATCATGGGATATTAATAAACGGGCAATGTTTGTCTTGATAGACAGCAAACAAATCATTATTATGTTCGAATCAGAGGAATATCTCATCCCAGAATTGCCAAGGGCTCCCCAATACTTCAATGAATCTTGTTTTCTGCTATTATGTTGGTCCGTCAAACTTCATATGAATCGTGACTCTCCTTACATTTGGGTTTGGGTATGTTTACCTAAACTTCCTTTTCCGTTTCAAAACCCTTCAATTATTCTCATGTTGGGAAATCTGGTATGTCGATATCTATATTCTGATAGTCATACTGAGGCATTTTTTCATCTGGTGAACCCCCTGGTGTGTGCTGAGATGGATTCGTCTCTCATTGCTTCATGAATTTTTTTTGGATCACAATAGGTGAAGAATACTGATGCAAACAGAGGGTTGGCTATGAAAACTGGATTGATGATTTTGGTTCTTTCAAGAGATTGGGACACTCACTTGAGGTATGTCGAAGTGGACTCTCGTCACAGTTGATGGAGGTTCTTCATAAGGGGAAATATACTTTTGTGAACAACCAGGATGAGTCTAAGAGAAAAGAATTATAGGATGGTGTGAAGGTGGGTCTGGATCTGAGAACAGCAGAGCCTGTTGTCAGAGGAACAGTCTCCTACGTGTCTGGTTTGTTTATGGATGGCAATATAGCTGGGTCTCGTAAGGATTTTTTTTAGAAAGACCAAGATCTTGGGGGTTCTAGTGTAAAGGAGATTCAACTAATCCAATGGTTTCTTGAGTTTCTCCATAGCTTAAGGCATGACTGAGGAAAACCATCTAGTTTCATGGTGATTTTGGGTATATAACAGATTGGGTAAAGAAGAGATTATAACATTGTAGAGGTGGTTATCCTGGCCAGTTCTAGGGATTCTAAAGGTCTGGATCCTTTGGCTAAGACTTTTCTTTCTTTGAGTAATAGATTTGAATGGATTTCTGATGATATGTTGGCTGCGGGACTGGAGGAGGATGTTTTTATAGGAGGGGATTGTGGTGCGGAGGTCTTGGAGGGTCAACAGGTTGAGGGAATGGGGCATGAACCAGCTATAGTCGGTAAGGAGGTTGGGGAGGATCAACAAGTTGTATGCAGGGGGTAGGATCTAGTAACCATGACAATGGAAGACAACCACAATGTGATCAGAAGATATCCTTTAGTGGAAATCATAGATCTGAGGCAAGCGGGTCAGCAGGTTGAATTTTTTGGGAAGGAGACTCATTCCATGGTTTTAGAAAAAGTTAATACTGAAGAGGGGCATATACCTTTGATGGAGAGTAAAAATCCAGACCAGAGGTAGGGGAAAAACGATGGGATTCCGGACTCTAGTTTGGGGGAGTGAGCTGGTATAGGAGGGAGTGTTCTGGGGGAGGGAAAGAAAATTTGCTTGGCCCAGTCAATCATTCATTCAGTTTTTTTGTTCAAGGAGGGAATCAGAAGATGTCTACAACTGAACGGTCTTTTTTTTCTACACCAAGAAGACATCCAAGGAATGATTACTCATATCTTTCGTGGCTGAGGCAGACTCGATCTTCCTCTAAGGGGAATAACGAGGTGACTTTGGCTTTTAAAAATGGTAGCATGGTCAAGAAGGCATCGCCAAAGCAACCCGTACTTGATCAAATTAGGAGTCATGTTCAAAGTGAAAGCTTTTGGACACCTCTAAAATGGGAATCGTCTATGGAATAAGATGACTCATACATGGTATGTGTGGATGATTATAGTTATTATGATGTGTAATTCAATGTTGGTTTGAGTTGTATGATGTTTTTGTTTCACTTGTTTGTGTTTATGGTAGTACGTATGGGTAAGGGAATCCCATAAACTGACCATTAAAAATGAAAAAAAATAATAATTTACAAGAATATTTGATTAACTTAACATATTTTTATAATTTGAGTTCATTTTTATAAATATATCAAGACAATGTACCACTTGTAAAATCACATATACAGAGTAAACAAAACATATATAAAACAAGGATCTATAATAACTATGATCTATACCCCATCTTAGTCACTAGATATCATTCATGATTCTCAAGATTAATTGGGTAATATCAGGCCTTTGTATCACCATGATAAGAAACTAGTGAGATTATGTTCGGTAACCAAGTAAAATAGTTTTCTGATCATGGTTTGAGTACAAAAAAATCAACAGGGCACCACCAATGTAGTCTGATTCTTATAACGAAAATGTAGTAATATGTTCATGTGATGTGAAATGAATCAATAAATAAATAATTAAAGTAAATTAATATTACTTTTTACCCTCATATTCCATAGAGACACTTTAGATAGGAAATACCTACATCGATTAGTTTCAGATGTCTCTGAGAACATCCCTATAAACATTTTAAAATTTACAGAAATCAATGTGATGGGTTTGATCCTTACCATGTACTCAAGAAAAATACACTTATCATACCATTATGATCAAATCTCAATGTGGGGGTGGGGGTTCTCTACCCTTGTACACATGTTAAGAATATGATGCATCACATCATAATGACTGCATAGTGTTTTGAAGGTCTATTCCCTACCCATGTAACCAAAAAGAATATCCACGAAATCCTAATATTATTTTCTATGTCGGTGTTATTTTCCTTAAACACAAACACAAGGATCATGTGCAAGGATTCCTAGTATCAATAACTATTTTTTATGGAAATGTTCCCTACCTAAAGACCAAAATATAATGTTCATGGAATAAAAATAATATCACATCCTCTACCAGGGTGTGGGAATGTACAAATCCCTCATTACCCAGTTATTAATACGACCCAGTGCTAGACCCTATATCATTTCACAAACGTGTCTTCAGTAATTTCTCAGATTATTTAATATAAACACCAAATCATGGGATTTTTCATTATCATATATAAAAAAGTGAATATGTGTTGGTTAAATAACTAAAATCGTTATCATTATCTATACCACACGATCTCACATGAAAGGTACAAGATCTATGGTGATGCACATTGCCACCTCTATTTATGTTCTACACCCCTAGGTAAATATGATTCGGTAACCCACTAGTGTCACCTACATCAACATGTATGAAAGGTAACCTATGTGGGGTCATTTAAGAAGAAAAACAAGTAGAACATAACTTTGGGCACCCAAGTCCATTCTCATTTTAGTGGTCTCGTGATGTTGTTCCACCTCTACCACAATAATATTCTTCCCACAGTCAACCCACTAGAGTAATCACATTCCAACAAGGTAAGGGCCATCTACCATGGGTTCCATTTAATGAGCTCCAGGGATCCATGTTATAACTAGGGTAATAACACAGTGTACTTGGGCCAATCGATATCTAGGGAAAATAAGTAGTGCCACACCATTTTGTACATAATAATTTATTTACTTAACACCCATAAAGGGATTCATGTGTTAAGTAATACTAATAGTTCAATACTCATCCATATGTGGTTGTAGTGCCAAGATAGTACACAAAGGTAATGGTGTAATATGAACATTGTATCATTTTATAAGGTTCTCATGTAATTTTTCATGATTTTATTTAAACTAAAAATATAATTTAAATTAAAAATCTCTATTATAAAATGGTTTTTCTCCACACTAGTGAGACATCACATACTCATGAATATTAATTTCATAAAAAATGCAGAGGGAATATATGGGGACCCCATATGTTTTACCAAATCCATTCCAACTCAAACTCAAGGTTTTGTATCTCATTCTGGTATCACTAAGCTTATTCATGCCTCAATGAAGCTCATTCCATCACCCTAGAAACTATAAAAATATAGAACATCCCAAATAATAAATTTCAACCATAGCCTATTTAATTTTAAATTTTGTAATTTAATTATAAATTTTCAATACTCGACATAGTTTATGGGAAACCTATTTAGTGGCCACGTCATATCCAACCCACATCCTTACCCATGTGTGATGTCCATGACATTCTCTCAACACTATCCTGGCTAAAATTCATATCCACTAAAGTAGATATAATACTTAATAATATTTTAATTTAAGGAAAACCATAAATAATTTAGTGATCTGACGTACCTTGAATGAATCACTGAGAAATGAATTGTATATGTCATCTTGGGACACCATCCTTCAAAGTAGGATGAATGAAAAATTGTTCATGGAAGATTCCACCATGCTCTGTCTAAATAATCCATGAACCCTACCCTAATTGAAATAGAATTTAGAGATGGAGGGAGGTGATGAGGAATTATGTTTCTATGGGTAATTCCATACATCAAAAAAATGATGAACAAATCCAAAATGAGACAAAATAAATGTTTTTTGAAGGGATGATGGGTTTCTAGCCCTACTAATGCATGATAACAAGAGTATAGGGGATAGATGAATAATCATTGTTGTGCGCACTCTCAAAAATAATTATATCTAAGTGAATTATATGGGTTAACCTAGGTTGTTCTCTTAAAGAGATTTTGTGTTCAATCAATCACCACTTTTAATTAACATTTTTTATATATCTCATTTATAAAAACTAAAATAAAGTAATTTTTGATAAATGTTGATGCGTGATAATGAAATTTAAATATGAAATTCATAATGTAGACATAATGAATGCTGAAAAAATAATACTAGATAGAAAGAATATCCTCCCTGGAGATTATCTAGAAAGAACCATCATCGCCTCTTTTATATCCAAATATACTAAATTATAATTAACTATCTTATGAATTAACATCATCTTCTACCTATGGTTGTGGATATAGGATGCAATCAACGATCACCAAGAGACTACACATCCACCTCCTCGATCAAGGGAGAATATTGTAGAAGAGAAAGCTAAGCCTATGGTGGTTAGTGGAGACACAAAAGAGTATTTCCCAATAATATCCCCCTCAGCCTAATTCTATGTAAATGAGAAACATAAAACATGAATGTATAATGGCTTGGGTTCAACACTGGATTGATCCCCCAAGAACTTCCTCAGGTTTTTTACACATGATCACGAGTACAATATATCAAAGTGGAGAAGAATTTTGTGGAAAACAAAGATAAAAAATGAGAATGAGATTAATAATAAGATAAAAAATATATTAAACATTAATAATACTATTATAATGGATATAATATAAAAAATTGAAAATGGCCATACAGAAGTGCCAATATTTTCAGAAGGGGTGGGGATAGAAATTTATAGGGAGAGAGGGTGAAATAATTCGCTCCAAAATTCTGAACCAATGTTTTCCTCATGTATTTTCTATTAATTGGAATAATTTGTAACAGTTGTCTTCATAAAAGTTATTCCATAATATCTCCTCCAATCACCATCGAAATTTCATAATCATTGAAAACCCAACAATGTAGTTATGAACATTTTACACATAGATATTTAATCTATACATGTACCACGTCAAATTCCACATCTTCACATTCATGTGTCATTATGACCCACATCCTATTTATTCAAACATTGAATCCATAATGAAAGAATTAATGTTATTCCTTTTTCACGTATTTAAAAAATATGATACATTTTCGAACATGGTTCAGATTGTATGAATTAATTACTGAATGGAATTTTTTCTTTCTAGTGTGATGTCTCATATTCCACATGTTTGAACTGTTCAAAGATTTCCTTAATTGTATTATATTTACATTAAACACATAAAGGATGTTTCTTATTGAATTATATTTCATTAAAATATGGAATAAATTCATTTTTAGGTGTTTTCACCATGTTTTGATTCTTCTATGGATGGGGGTCTATGCAGTCCTCCCAGAACATTTCTCAATTTTAATGATTTATTTAGGACTCTAAATGCTCAAATTATCGTTTTATTCAGAAGAAAAATTTGTAGGAAATGACTCAAGTCTTCCACAATGAATCATATAATTGGGATTAAAATTTTTAATTTTATTCCCAAAATACCCCTATGGAAAAAATATTTCAATATTCCAAATTTAACCACTTTTTAATTTTAGCTCAAATTACCACTAAAACCTAAAAAACATGACAATTACCCATAAAATGTAACTATGGTGGGATTTTACAAATTGAAATATAGAATAAAATGTATGAAAATGGGATGTTCATCACTACCCAACACTTAATCATTGCACTCAGAAGAAATCATCTTACATCTAAATCAAAATCCACACTACAAATAAAAAATTATGAAATATCAATGATCTTATCCAAAATATAACTCCATCATGTCTCTTATATGAAAAATAATTCCCGCTCATTTTCATTTCCTAGATTTAAATTTTTTCAACCTCAAAAATTCATCCATGTCTGAACGACAACCTACATTTCATTAAATTTTATGTCACTCTTCACTGAAGAGAAATTTAATCGGGAGTAATGCTCATACATGGAGATAACATGTATCACCATAGTTTTGTATCCATTATCATATATTCATATCATGAAACATGAAAATTAATTTAATAACGATGACTTTAATTAAAGTTTCAGATGATTCTGTGGCTTAGGGTTGGTGGAAAATGATGGAAAACCTTTCATGCCAGAAAGAAGAGGTTGGACACTTAAGTATAATGCATGATTAATTAAAGTGAAAAAACAAGAAATTCCTCTCTCAAACCCCCTTGAAAATGTGAAAAAACAACACCACCCCATTTTATGGAATGTTACATAGGAAAAATATTTATTAAAATGAATTATATCATCTATGATCTCCATTTTTTTACAATGTTATGGAAAGGAAAAACATTATTTTCAATTTTTTCATGGAGAATGAGATAAAAATTGAATAAAATGATTCAATGAAAATTAGAACAAATTATATTTGAGAGGTACATGAGTCATAAAATAACATAAAGTTATAACTTCAAGATCAACTCCACTTTTTTATTTTTTAGGAGACATGGATGAAACAAATAAACATAATCAAATGATGACACATTCCCAATTATTTTATTATCCACTACCCAAAAAATTAACACACACCTTGAAACATCCATAAATGATATGAATTCCAATTAAAAAACCGTAAAGTACCTTCCCTACACTCAAACATGAAATATTCATGCTAAAAATTCTAAAAGTGCTGGTAGGTAAAGAAAAATCATCTTGTAGTGAGGATTAAACATATAAGGAAATCCATGGAATCTAAGGGCTTCGAAAGGATAAATGTAATTTTAGAACTTACGTAAATATGTGGCTAGCGAATTTAGTTCCTCAATCATATTAAAAAAACATTCATAAAATCCATGTCTTCAAAAGACAAAAATCACAAATTCTAGTTCTCACACAAAATTCTTGTTTCCCTAAAGAATGCATGGGTATTATGAAAAAATGTAAAAGTGGTTTAGAATAGCTCACAGGACTAGAAAAATATTTTTATTCAATTTATCATGGGTATGGATTAAAAAATCAGTCAAACTCATTAAGATTCATGAAAATACAATTTAATGGAAATGTTTTCACATAAACAATCATTTAAAATCCATTATTTCATAAATCATTTCAACTCTTTAAAAATCAATTGATGTGTGGAATGTGATAGGAATATTCCTTAAATCTCAATAATCCAAATTTTTTTAATAAAATGAAATGAATAAAGAAATAAATATATTGGTTAACACCCCCCCAAACATAAATTTTACTACCCCTCATTTCAACTTAGTAGAATATAAATTTAATTGTAGAAAATCATTGGGAGGTAATGATACAACTTGAAATTATTTTTGTATTATATCCCTTGAGTCAAGAACATATCTACATCCAATAGAACTAGAAATCTTGAAATAAAATAAAGTATAAGAAAAATAAAAAAAAGAAAGGGAAAAGGAAAATAGGATATACCTTGGTTTATACTGCCATGTGGGTGTGAGGATTTCACTACTCGTAGTCGGGGAGCTATAGTGGATAATACTCAATCAGAATGTAGATTTGGTTTCTTTGAGATAAAACACAACAAGTGACCTTTCGCGATTTCCATGAGTAAACAGTAAATTTATAGAAGCCAAAAGTGGATTAGAAAGTTCCCAACCCTCAAGAAATATTAAAGATGTAATTTGAGTTATACTCGGATGGAATAGAATATAGGGGTACTATCTATTTGTTAATATGGTGTCCTCCTCCTTATGGTAATTAAATTATTGTTGAGGAGGTAGTCGTACCACTATTTAATTTCTGAAATTATCTTCTTCAATCGACACCACTTGAGTAGCCTCTATTTTAACATCCAAGGTCTTCTACATTTGTGTTGTATCTAAAATTTTAGAGAAAGGGAAATTAGAAAAAAAAATTAGCTTGAATCAGATTAAAACCTGAATTATTAATAAAGAAATCATCCATTTCAAGTAATTAAACTTGTTAATTGATCTCTTCAGGCATGACCATTGGAAAATAAATCATATAAGTTCAATCTTAATCATTTTCTTCCAAACAATGATATAGGTAGAAAGGTTATGATTCTTCTTTATCAGGAATTGGAAAATCATGTTTCATGTTATCTTCAACAAAACTATTAAAGGATTCCTAAAAAATTGATCTCTCATAAGTGCATCAAGTGGATTGTGCACATAACTAACCACCTTGAGCAATGATTGAGTGTAGGATGATGTGATTATATCATTTAGAAGATCCATATCACCCTCCTCAGGTTCTTTAACATAAAATATTATTAGTGAAATCTCTTCCACAACTCATTCCGGTTCAGGTTCCGGCTTAGGTTCAGATTTCTCCTAGGATGTGCGTACATATTCAGCAATAATATATATTTGGATCTCTAGGGTTTTCACATTATCATTAATCCTTTTAAACTAATAATCAATGTCATTAAAAAAAAATTTTCCACCTGATATTGTTTAGTCCAAGAATAATAATTCGAATTAAAAGAAATCATGAACAAAGTATTTTTTTGTGATTTTTAAAGTTATCATATTTTCGTGTTTTTTAAATAAAATAAAACATAAATTAAAAAATATTAATAAAAATAGTGAATTTAAATCACTTAGATCCCCAGCAATGGTGCCAATTTGATAAAGCATTGTTGTGTGTGATCTCAAAAATATTTATAACTATGTGCGGCATAGGGGCTGACCTAGGTTGTTCTCTTGAGGGGCTTTAGCTTTCAATCAATCACTACATATAATTATTTTTTTATATTTCTATTTTATCAAATAAAACTAACAAAAATTTATGTTTCAGAACTGAGGATGCAAGATAATGAAATTTAAATATGTAATTCATAATGTAGACAAAATGAATGCAGACCAAATAATTCTAGACAGAAAAGTGATCCTCCTTGGAGTTATCCCTAATGAACATTTAACACCTTGTTTATTTCTTAAAATCTACATATTTAGAATGATCCATTGTATGAATAAACAACCTCTTATACTTATGGTTTTTGATATACGATGCACTCAAATATTTCTGAGAGACCACACATCCACCTCTTCGATTGAGGTCTAATATTGTAGAGTTGAAAGCTACGCCTCGGGTGGTAAGTGGAGACACAAAGGCTCCATGACCACTAAGATCCCCCTAGGCCAAAGTCTAAGTATATATGTAACAATAAACATGGATTTATAATGGCTTGGGTTCAACATTTTATTGATTTCCCATTAACATGCTCAGGTTAGTTACTCATGATCACGTGTAAAAGAGATGTTAGTGGAGATTAATGGGATGGAAAACAAACGATAAAATAATGATAATGAGATTAAGAAGAAGGGAAAAATATATATTAAAAAATGAATAATACTGATACAATGGAATAATACTACAAAATAGTATAAAGTTTCCATATAGAGGTTCCAATATCATGAGAAGTGATGAGGATACATATTTATAAGGATAGATGGTGAATGAATTGACTCAAAAAATCTACTCTAAATGTTTCTTCAGGTATTATGCATTAATTGGATTGATTTGTAATATTTTTCTTCATGATAGTTATTCCATAATATCTCTTCCATTCAATAATGAAATTTTATCATCATTGAGAACCGTACAACTAAGTTTTGACATTTTTACTTTAGGATATTTAATATGTCGATGTGCCACTTCAGATTCAATATCTTCACATTAAAATCCTGTTATGACCCAACAATCATTCTATTCATACGTTTTAACCTTAAGAAAAGTTTTTCCTGTATTTATTTTGTGTGGCTTCACAAATTATGAGACCTTTTGGACATGTCGTTCATATGGTGTGAATTAATTATGGAATGGAATTGTGTCTTCCTAGTGAGGTATTTTATCTTCCACATGTTTGAAACCTTCAAATAATACCTTAATTATAGTATTTTTTATTGAAACTCATCAATATAATTCCTTATTTAATCATCATTAATTTCCATCTATAATAAATTCATTTTTAGGTGTGTTCATGGAGTTGTGTTTTCGTTACAAAGGTAGGTTCTACGTTGTCCTCCTGGAAAATATCCAAACATAAATGATTTATTTTGGCCTCTAAATTCTTGAACAATCCCCTTATCCAAAAAAAATTTAGGAAATAAATCAAGGATTCTATAAAATCATCCCACAATTTGGAATTTCAATTTAAATTTTACACCCAAAATACCCCTTTGACAAAAATCTATCAAATTTATAGATTTAATCACTTTCTGTATATAAGCTCAAATTAACACTAAAACATAAAAAACATGACTTTTACACATACAATAACACTATCGTGGGATTGTATACCTTGAATTGTTGAATAAAATTTATGAAAATGTGAGCTTCATCAAATCCCACTAAATATAAAGGGGGTGAATTTTTATTCTACCTCTAGAAAATATAGTAGCTAGTGGTTGGAATTATATGATGGATCATTACACTTCCAGACACCATCAGATATCCAATTAACCCTAATATCTAGCATGCCCACTGGCCTAGCCACTGGCTAACCAAGGGTTGTATATTATATCCCCAGCTAGATCGGCCCTCGCCAATGTTTTCCTACTACTATTATGATTAATCTATCCACACATCATTTTTCATTCAACTCTAAAAACACTATTTTATGGTTTCCTAAGTCTCAAAATTCTATTTTGAACTTCGTTTTAAATTCCATCCCATCAACCAACTAGAAAATCATAAACTATATGGAAATCTATACCTATACGGACAATATATCTTATAATAAGCCCATAATAATTCATCTCATCCTTGAGAAGACCTAGTGGTGATCCAAAAATACATTGCAACCTATCATGAGTATAAATTCCTATTCAAAAAGTTGGGTTCTACCTGTAACAAGCCAAAAATTTATTAATGAAAATTACTCTTAGTCTATTTAAATGCCCACTTATAGTTATGTAAAACATAAGCAGTTATTTGATTTTATGTTTTGGATTTTAAAATACCATTAAATTTTTTTACCATTCTTAATATAGTTGTTGAACAGTGATCACATGAATATTATAAATATTGGGCTTTAACAAATCCAATTTACATAGACAAAGGAATTCATGGCCTCATCTAGAAGACGTTCCCCATACAAATCCCATTTGTAGGAGCTCAGAAAAGAGGTGGCATCATTGGGCTTCTTTCTTGACCAATACCACGCGGAGCTATAATATGTTATGCTTGAGAGGAACCATCTACAGGAGAAGTGGAAGTGTATAGATATTACCACTCGAGTGATGTTATCTGACCCACCCCGAGAGTTTGTCACCATCGTGCACTTTACCCCGATATTATGTGTGGGTGTTTTAAGGGGTTATGTAACAAGACCATGGCATTATTCCTATGTACATTATTTTTTATATAATAAATAATATACTTTCATTTCATTATTATTACTTTGTAAATAGTTTTTAATGATCACATAGTATTTTTATTGTTAATATTCAACTAAGGAATATATTTTGATAAATTAATGGATTTTTGAATTGAATAATATTTTGATAAAATATTATTATTAGTAAATTACTTTTTATTATGTATAAATGATCATATAATTTTTATGAATAAAATTGTAATTTTTATTAAGGTCTGAAAGGTATATTTTTTCAAACCACATGAATTTTCAATAAATGTCAGTTTTTATTTTAAAATTGAAAATTCAAATGTTTTGAAATTTATTTGGATAAAATGAATATTATTTTTTGAATTAGGAAATCGAAATTACACGATGATTAAATTTTAATGATTTTTTGAGACAGTTGATATTTTGGGTTAAAATTGAATACCATTTTAATATTAAATGTGTTTTATGACATCATAAGGACTCAATAGTGATGTAATAAAATAATATAATCATTTTTTTGGACAATATATTTTTTCCATTCAAAAAATGTGATTTAATTTTTGTTTTATTTATTTTAAAAAGCATTAGTGGGCCCTTCAAGACTTATAAAACATTTTAGCTTTTTAAATAGATTTACTTGAGAGTGTGACTCAGATCCACATAAGAAACCCTATTATTTTAATATGTTCATACATTGGCCTTATAAAATATTTTTTCCACTCCCATTTGAAAAAAAAACATGGGATGGTTTGTGGTTTTGATTAGTTTAATGTGGGGTTTCCCAAACCTAAATAATAAACAATTCTCTCTCCATTCCTTGATAAACCCACCCAAGATCCCACTTCTTCTTCACTAAAAGCCTTTTTAGTTCCTCAATCCTCTACCCTCCTCTCCCTGGAATCTAGAAAAGGTGCCCCTAGCTCCCATGAATTCTCTCTTAAGCCCCTCCAAAACCTTTGGGACCACACTTCCAAGGAAGGGATTCACACTTTCTTTATTTAGGTCAAAGTTTCCACATATTGTTATACCATTTTATTTTCAATTATAAATGTCGAGGTATGATTTATAACCTCCCCTATACTTCCCTCTTCATGTTTGAAAAATGATAAATCCCATTTCTCTCTCATTAATGGCTCCCATGTTCACCTGTTACCATGCCAAAATTCCGTAAGGAATTTCTCTCTCCTCATTTACATTTAACAGAATATTTTGTATTACGTATATAAATTCCCTTAGATTTATTGGGACATGTTTCTGTATGACCCAAATTACTGTAAATTTCATTTATATATGATGAGACACCCATTTCTCTCTCACTAACGATTTTTATGAATTCTTATGTCACATCGTTATGCTATCGAAATTGCACCGTGTTTTTTCCAAGCCAATATCACTGTGTAGTGAATACCATAACCATGTCTCAATCAAAGGTATCAAATTTATGAATGTATACGTATTGAATGGTACTTTCATGTAATTATTCCTTGTTCCTTAATCATGGAATAACTTCTGTTGTTGATTGATTCCATTTTATAAGTTTCATGTGGAACACTTATGCATGAAATGAAATGATTAAGAAGGGTGTGCCCTAATGGTACTCCAATGCATTTGTTAAATATTTGTATCATGATACATCATGTTCAATGAGGTTTTACTCATGATAATTCAATTTCAATGAGGGTTTACCCATTGATCCTTGTGCAATGAGCCTTGGCTCATGATATTACCTGGTCAAGAGTTTTTTCCACATTTCCATGTTATGATAATCATGCTATATCAATCATTTATGTTTATATTTATCTTGCTCTAAATTTATATATCTATTTAAAAACATGTATTGTAATATTCATGTTATTTTTTGTTTACTCTCTTATGGTTCTTTATAACTCAAACGTTTCTTATGCATGTCCCCCGGTTATCCCATTCAACGCTGTGTGCGAGGGAATTTAGTGGTCATTTAAAATACGTTTTCAATAAGATGTTTTGTTTTATGTTTTAAGATGTTAAGTAATGTTTCTAAGACAAAAAAACAATAGAAACCTCAATATTCTATGTTGTATCAAGTGAAGATTTAATGTAATAAATTATGTTATGTTTGTAATAAAGAGTAGGGGTGTCATAGTTTGTATCAGAGTATAGGTTTAGTTATTTTTGGGATTTGGATTACAAAACCCTAGTGAATACTTATATAAAAGACTAATTATAATAAAAACATCCATAAATTGTGATGAGTATTGAGTGTGTTTTTTCTCAAGAGAATACATCCATGTATGGATACGAACAAGTAGAGGTAGCTCAGGAACAAATGTACCTAAGAGTGAATAGTCTGACAATGAGTTTTCAGGCTTGACCTGGGGTATCCTGGTATACGACAACATGCCTTTCTACACTCTTAGATATGAAACTTCTGGGGGATATACTTTGGTAAATTAATAAGATTAGTGTGATCCATTATTAAGGTAATTTTAAAAAAAATTCCTCTAAGGATTCATGTTCAAAAGTAGATCATGGATAACATTGATTGAATCTAACAGATTCATACGTTTTAGAAATAAAAGTAATTTATATGTCCTCATTTTAAATATTTGTATTAACCTTTATGTTTTACCCCTAACTTTACTTTTATTCCATCCAATGGCTGGTAATAGGAGGACTTAGGCTAACAACCGATGTGAAGATCAATGTGATGATTTTTCTAATGAGATATCCAATCTGATGGTGGTTGAGAATCATGAAAATTATCACTATACTCTCTACATTAACTCATACATTGAAAAGAAACATTTTCCAAGAATAAACGTAAACCCCCATAAGAATGAAAAATTCGCTATCAAGTGCATTATGAAAAAAAGGCCTGTAACTTTTAATGGATCATTTGATCCCTCAATCTTTGAATAAATGATCAACTCAATTGAAAAGATGTTCTCCATCCATCAGTGTTATGAACAAGAGAAGGTTCTTCTAGATTCTTATCGTATGGAGGGTGAAGCTGATCAATAGTGAACATTGATCAAAATTATGAATCCCGAGGAGGATATCAAGGAATTGGAATGGAAGGATTCCTAGAAAATGTTTTTTGATAAATATTTTCTGTGCACCCTCCGGCTTAATATGTAAAGGGACTTTCGTTACCTCAAGAAATAAGATGACGAATCAGTCAAAGATTACAAGGAAAAATTCACAAGGCTTGATCAACACACCTTTGTCTTTTTCATTACTCCTATATTCAAGGTTGATTGCTTCATTGGTGGGATGAAACCCAGCCTGTAGAAATGTAACACCCCAAGTTTCTACGGTACGCTTCTCTTTGAATAATGTGATAGCGTGTGTTGTATACAACACCAAGTTCTAACACACCGTAACTAATCAAACTAGCCGTTATGAATAGTAATACCTACTTTTTGAAATTATATATATTTTATATTTGAAAATGGACTTCATTTTTGGATTCGGAATATCGAATTTAGCCTAAGGTGGAATTTTGGTACATTTCAGATAACTTTCATATTTTGATGAATAGTTAAAATTACAAAGTTTTAATTAAAAACAACTTTTTTAATCAAAATAATTAATAGTGATAAATTATGAATTTGAGTGGTTTTAAAGTATATTTAGAATATATTTTTACCATTTAATATAATGTTGTTCATTGGACATAATTTTACAATTAAACCGAACATAAACGAGTGTCAATCTTTTGATAGTTATTATCTCTTAAAAACACGCTTTTTGTTTTGACAGCGGGAATTAATTTTAAATTAATTTCTGCCACTTCTGTGTTTTGAATTTAGGAAAATGGATTCCATATTTGGAATCAGGATGTTCAAATTGTGTAAATAGGTAACTTTTATTTTTAGACATTTTGAATAATTACTGCGGTAAATATTTTATTTACCATGGTTAAGGGTAAATCCGGTAAATAAGGGTTAAAAAATAATATTATAATAATACTAAATTACCCTAAAACGTGTCTTAACCCTATTGGTTGATACATGGTCGACCATGGGAATCTTTGGGTCTATTTGGGGACCCCATGGATCCACTTGTAAGTGATAATGACACTTTATTTTAATTAAGTTAAAATGAATACAAAAATGACACATGCATATATCTTTTAGAAACAAAATTGTTACATAGGGTTATATATGTTTGATTTTAGATTATAAATATTCATTAGAAAGCTAAAAAGATTTCCTACATAATTATATTTTATTTATAATTTTTATACATTAAATAATGTATTTTATTTATGACACAATGATGATGCAGTAATTACTATAATAGTGAAAAATTAAAATAATTGATATTATAAATACCAAAATAAATATAATATGAAACTTTTAATGAATTAAACTAATTTTCTAGGATAATATGATATATTAGGATTGATTTAATGGACTTTTTTCGAACTAATCAATCTGTTATGAGTTTCACAAAAATCAACTATTGAATACTGTCAAAATTGACATAAAAGAGTTCTTAAAACAAATATTATATTATTAATTGATATTAAATTCCTAAAAATCTAAGGCTCGGCCAAGAGACTTATATAATGATAGGTTAATCATTAATGGACCACTTGGGGGTCTCTTGGATGTATATAGTATGTTTATTAACCATATTATTTAAAAATACAAAGAGACATTGTAAAAGTGAAACTAATTAACTTAGAGTTAATACTTAAAGATAAGGTTAATATAAGTACCCAAACCTGTCTAAATTATATTGGTTGAGTGGTTTTCGACCTATCCCCACCTTAACATTTGAATAATAAACTTTTGAGCCATTAGAAACCGAATAAGAATTTATTATAAATTAATATTTCTAGCTTTTCCAAGGGTGCCCCTCACCCCTCTTATAAAAGGGCACTCCTCCTTCTCATTTCTTCACAGCTTAAAAGCCTTTTGGTTCGGCCAAACTCTGCCCAAATACTCTCCCAACATCCCTCACTACAACCTAGAGGCCTTAGTTTGATCAGAAAGCCAACCTAAGGATCCTTTTTGATCAAATCAAAAGGAAGAACCCGAAGAAGAGGTAATGATTCCACCACCCTTTTCCAAGTTCCTTTCTTCTTCCACTTCCTCTTTCTTTGTTCTTACCATTCTAAAATAATAACTCCAGTATCTTACATATACTTTTATGTTATTATAAATATCGTACAACCATATTCAGTATTCTATCCACCCTTTGAATAACATGTCACCATACGTGCGTACGTACGGCTTACCGTCTCCACGTCGTGGTGTAATTGTTATTCAATATATTATTATTTTGATGGGTATAATAATGATGTGTAACTCATGTAAATAATAAATATAACATGTTAATGATTCTGTATATATGATATACCATCCATTTATATATTATTTTAATATCAAAAGAATGATATTGTCGCTCGTGCGTACGTACGGACTACCGTCTCCACGAACGCGATGAGATTCATTCTCCATCGTATCCATTCAAGTATAATTATCATTTGATGATTTAAAATGATGTTTAAGGACTTGATATCATTCTGGATATGAATAATATACAACCTATCCTTTACAAACATGTCTTACGTAACAAAACATATAAAAGAAAACAAGTAAGTTAACACCCGAAACGACGATAATTCTAAGATATTATTAACAAATCAATGTTAAAAGATCATTTATGATATCATATTAATATATATGATTCTTGTATAATTTAATAACAATTATTTCACCATTATACAGGAAGTTAACCTACCCCAACCAAGGAAAAGTACAAGGTAAGGGGTTTTCATCTCACTCCTTATTTCCGTGAGATTCATGCCATATTGCCACCATCACCTTTTGTGTGGTGTATGTACTGCCCATAATTATATTCATTGTGTAATACACTCTAATTTATGTTTATTTACATATTAATTGTGTGATACCTCTTTTATGGGTTGTATGTTTCATAATTTACCAAATTGGTAAGGGTTTACTTTACAATCTCTTCATTATCCGAGGTTGTTTATACGTAATAATCTACTGGGATCTCTTTATCATCCACATCCATGTTTCTTAAAAATGTATTTCAAAACATTTTTACTATTTTCTAGAATATGAGTTAAAGTCATTTATACCCTTTTTGACTTTTATAAGTGGTTTATAAAGGAATCTTTTGATCGTTTTCAAAACAAGGTCCTTTTTAACCTTTTCGACAGAATTAAGGTAAGAATGTTTTTTTTAACTTATACGGCGGGTGCAGCTATTTTCCGCCGTTATAAAATCATCAAAGCTTCCCTTAAAAGCTTATAAGAATATTTTCAAAGAAAATGTTTTATTTTATATGGATCTTAAATGATTTCAAAATAAAATGAGATATTTCTTTTAAAAGAATTTTGATTTCATCTATGTCAACATCCTTTGATGGATTTTAAGATTATTTGAAGTTGATTTATTATGATACAAAACTTCTATATTGTATTGATGGTTTTGTGATATGTTTGACTGTGGATGTGCTATTTTTATACCATTCATAGTTCATGATGAAAGTATTGACATTTCGTATGCTAGTTTTAATACTAATGTTTATGTTATGTTTAAACCTTTTCATATGGGAATGCATTGGACTTAATATGTGACGGGTGGAGCCCGCTATAGCTCCTCGATGCATCAGTAGGTCTCATGAGACAAACTAGTGTCTTGGCACAAGGCCTTGACAAAATCTTATTTGTAGTCTTGGCACGAGGCCTTGGCTATGTGGTTATGATAGTCTGGCATTATGCATTCCAACATTATGAAAGTGGTTATTGATTTTTGCATGTGATTATTCGATTAGTAGAATATCCATGTGAATAAGTAAATGGAATTATTTCATTTTATTTATGCCATACCATGTTAAAAGTTCATATTTAAAAGGCTTTTGTTTTAGTTATACATTGCCTTAAATGTTTATTCTTATTTATGAAAGTTTCTGCTATATTGTTATCCTTACTGGGCATTTGAGCTCACCCCTTTTCTATGTTTTATTTTTCCCAGGATGTGAAGAAGTAAGTTATGAATGACCTGCAGGGATTTTATGAGGGGTTAATAGTGTGGATTGTGGAAACATTATGTTGTTGTAGTAGTTTTTCATTTTATGATGTAATGTAAAACTTATGAATATATCTAGTGTTTCCAAGGCTACTAAACCAATCGGTCTTTCGAGATTTGATCTTTCTTGTGATCATGCCAATGTTATGTAATAATGCACCGAATCTAGGTAACTGGGGTCGGGGCGTTACAGTTGGTATCAGAGGAAGTTTAGTACAAACCTTGGAAGCTAGATTTAGATAAACTCTGATTAGAGCACGTAGACCTAAGATGAACTTTGAGGATTAGTATAGAAGAACATCCTAGAATTTTGGTATTGTAGAGATTTTGTGAGTTTTCCAAGCAATACATCCCTGTCTGGATACGAGCAGGTAGAGGCGGCTCTGGCACAGATGTACCTAGGGGTAAAACCCGAAAACACCGCTTTGAGCTAGACTCGAACAGGAACTGGTGCACGACAGCGGGCCTTGCTGCACTCTTGGTTACGACACTCCCGGGGGATATGCTTAGGATAACTCTCATTTTATTTACAAATCATTTTGAAGGGATTATGAGTATATACTTCCTCAAAGAAAACATTATTATGATTATGGATTATATCCATAAATAGTTCAATTTATGTTAAGTGTTTTATAAGTATGGGATTATGTATTTTGATTCATAAACTGATCTAGTTTATGCAATTGTTTAGAAATGGCGCCTAGTGGAAGAAATGGAAACCGTATCAATGCACGCACTCCATGTAGGGATTTCCCTCCTTCTCAAGATAATTAAAATGGGGCTGGTGATGCAACTGGTGCTGATTAGCTAATCACCATACTGGGACAACGTACTCAGGTTATGAATAATAACCTTACCCGTATGGAGCACCCTGATCCGCAGCGTGGAGGATCAATGTTAGATCGATTCATGAGGCAACAACCACCAACGTTCAATGGGAATAAAAATCCCTTAGTAGCTGAGCAATGGATATTTTCCCTAGAGAAAATATTTCAGGCTTTGGGGAGCAGTGAAAGGGAAAAAGTTATCATGGCAGTTTACCGCCTCACTGGAGATGCTGATCAATGGTGGTCATTGATTTAGAACATGAAGGAAGATGATGAAGTATCAAATATGGAATGGAGGGAGTTCAAAGATCTGTTTTTAGAAAAATACTTCCCTCGCGACCATCGAGCAGATATGGAAAGGCAATTTCTGAGTCTGAGACATAAGGAGGATGAGAATGTCACAAAGTATGAGGCTAACTTTACAAGGTTAGCGAGGTATGCTGGAGATTATATTCGCAGCCCAAGAAGTAAGATTGATCGTTTCTTTTATGGGTTAAAACCATTTCTTCGTCGAGCGTTAGTCTCACAATCCTTTTCATCGTACGAAGACATTGTCTCATGTGTTATCAAGACCGAAAAGGAATTCTCTAAGTCTTATGACTTTAAAGAAAAGAAAGAGAAGAAGAGACCTGCTGATCAATCTGGGAATGGAAATAAGGGGAAGAAGGGAAAGGTTGAATATCCATCTTGTGGTAAATGTGGGAAGAAACATCCTGGTACTTGCTTGAAGGGAATGGGAGTCTGTTATAAGTGTGGTGAAAAAGGCCACCAAGCTCATGATTGCAAGGGGAAGAAGGGAGCTACCAACGTCCAGTGCTACAATTGCCGGGAGATGGGGCATTATGCAAATGCATGTCCTAAGCGTCAGGAGAACTTACCTCAGAAAAGGCCAAGGGATCAAGGCCAGGCTTATGCTATCACTACTGCTGAGGTAGAAGCTCCGAAAGACGTGGTGGCAGGTAATTTAATGGTTTCCTCAAGTTTAGCAAATGCATTATTTGATTCTGGATCATCGCATTGTTTCATATCTTCCCAGTTTGCTAAGAAAATTAGATATTTCCAATTTGATTTAATAAGGCAGTTGTCAGTTAAAACTCCTAAGGGAAGTATCGTTGCAACAATGTTTTGTGAATCAGTCCCCATTAGAGCACATAAATTTTCTTTATCTGCTGATTTCATCGTTATACCTATGACTGAGTTTGATATAATCCTCGGTATGGACTGGCTTTCGGACTATGATGAGAAGATTTATTGTAAGAATAAAGAGGTTACGATTCTTGATGATAATGATAAGGAGCACCTTATTTTTAGAGCAGAATCTTCACCACCTAATTCTTATTTAGATCCACCCCCAGTAGCTCAACTTAATTCAATTATTGGGGAGGAAGAGAATGAAATAACTGTCGGTGAGGAAAGGAATGTTCAAATAGAGGATGTACCTGTTGTGAAAGAATTTGTAGATGTATTTCCGGAAGATTTACCTGGACATCCTCCAGAACGAGAAGTTGAGTTTTCTATTGATTTGATTCCTGGATCAAGGCCTATATCGAAGACCCCTTATAGAATGGCCACTGTAGAGTTAGTCGAACTAAAGAAACAACTAGAGGAATTGAGTAATAAGGGATTTATTAGCCCTATTGTTTCTCCATGGGGAGCCCCTGTTCTTTTTGTTAAAAAGAAAGATGGATCTATGAGGTTATGTATCGACTACAGGGAGATCAATGCTATAACGATAAAGAACAAGTATCCCCTACCTCGTATTGATGATTTATTTGACCAACTGCATGGAGCTCAATACTTTTCAAAGATTGACCTTCGATCTGGATACCATCAGTTGTGTGTGAAGAAGGAAGACATTCCGAAAACAGCATTTCGAACCAGGTACGGGCATTACGAGTTTACTGTAATGCCGTTTGGATTGACTAATGCACCCTCTGTATTCATGGATCTGAGGAATAGAGTTTTCAAGGAGTATCTCGATGAATTTGTGGTGGTATTTATTGATGATATTCTGGTATACTCCAAAACCTACGAAGATCATGAAAATCACTTGCGCATTATCTTGAAGACTCTGAGGAGGCATGAATTATATGGGAAGTTTAGCAAGTGTGAATTCTGGCTTCAGGAGATTTCTTTTCTTGGCCATATTGTCTCTAAAGATGGAATCTCTGTTGATCCTTCTAAGACCAAGGCAATCCAAGAATGTCCATCACCTACGAGTATAACTGAGGTACGTAGTTTTATTGGATTGGCAGGTTATTATCGACGTTTCGTCCAGAATTTTGCCCGATTGGCTAACCCATTAACGAAGCTCACACGTAAAGGGGTTAAATTTGTTTGCACAAAAGAGTGTGAAGAATGTATCGAAGAACTGAAGAGAAGATTAGTCAATGATCCTATATTGACTCTACCATCGGGGAATGATGGGTTCGTTATTTATAGTGATGCATTGAAGAAAGGACTTGGCTGTTTCCTTATGCAGAATGATAGAGTTATTGCCTATGCATCACGACAGTTGAAAATTCATTAACAAAACTATCCTACTCATGATCTCGAGTTAGCAGCAGTGATCTTTGTTTTGAAGATATGGAGGCACTACCTCTATGGTGAAAAATGTGAGATTTATACTGATCACAAGATTTTGAAGTATATTTTCTCACAAAAAGAACTCAACATGAGGCAAAGGAGATGGCTTGAATTACTCAAGGATTATGATTGTACGATACACTACCACCCAGGGAAGGCAAACAAGGTGGAAGATGCTTTGAGTAGAAAAGACCATTGAGTTTTGAACAATATGAGAATTGAAAGAGATCCAATTTTCATGGATCTAGTGAAGATGGACATGGGAATAACCAGGGAAGGTGAAACATCAATGCTTTTTCAAATGGTTGCCAAACCATCTTTAATAGAAAGGATTAAGAGTTCTCAGACCGATGATGAAGAATTCCAAAAGAAGATTAAAGCTGTGAATGATGGGAGATTGAGAGACTTTGTGTATGAAGATGGAATTTTGAAATTCGGGAAGAGACTTTGTGTTCCCAATATACCTGATCTAAAAAGGGAATTGCTGGATGATGCTCATAGTTCCAATTTCTCTATACACCCTGGGAGCACCAAAATGTATAGAGATTTGAAGGAACATTTTTGGTGGGACAACATGAAGAGGGAGATTGCTGATTTTGTGTCAAGATGTATGGTTTGTCAACAAGTGAAAGCTGGAAGGCAACGGCCTGGAGGAGTCATGCAACCTCTTCCCATGCCGGAGTGGAAATGGGACAATGTTACGATGGACTTTGTCATGGGGCTACCAAAGACTCCTAGAAGGAACGATGCAATATGGGTTATTGTCGATCGTCTTACCAAGACAACACATTTTCTTGCTATAAGAGAAGATCTACCCCTGGAACGTCTAGCAAGACTATATATTAATGATTTTGTGAGACTTCATGGAGTACCCCTATCGATTGTTTCTGATTGTGATCCCCGTTTTACTTCAAGATTCTGGAAAAGTCTTCAGAAATCCCTGGATACTGAACTTCATTTGAGCACTGCTTACCACCCTCAGATAGATGGACAATCAGAACGGACTATTCAAACCTTAGAAGACATGTTGAGATCTTGCTCACGTGACTTTCAGGGTATGTGGGATCAATATTTACCTTTGGTAGAATTTTCCTATAACAATAGCTTCCATTCGAGTATTCAGATGGCACCATATGAAGCGTTATACGGAAAGAGATGCCGTACACCAACCTGTTGGGATGACGTTGGTGAAAGAAAACTTGTAGGCCCAGAACTGGTGGAGGAAATGGTGGAAAAGGTGAAAGTAATCCAAAATCACATCAAAGCAGCTCAAAGTAGGCAGAAGAGCTATGCCGATAATCGAAGGAAGGATTTGGAATTTCAAGTCAGTGATCATGTTTTTCTGAAGGTATCTCCATGGAAGGGAGTCATACGTTTTGGTAAGAAAGGTAAATTGAGTCCCAGGTACATCGGACCTTTCGAAATTCTAGAACGAATTGGGGTTGTATCTTACCGATTGGCAATGCCGCCAAGTCTCTCCAAAGTTCACGATGTGTTCCACGTATCTCTATTGAGGAAATACATGCCTGATCCGACGCATGTACTCACCTGTGAGGAATTAGAACTGGAACCCGATCTGTCTTATTGCGAAGAGCCCATCAAGATTCCTGATACAAGAGAACAAGTGCTGAGAAACCGGACGACGCGTCTGGTAAAAGTTTTGTGGAGAAACCATAAGATGGAAGAGGCAACATGGGAACCCGAGAAACTTATGATGAAGAACCACCCGAGTCTTTTTATGCAGTAATACCCTAGAAATTGCGAGGACGCAATTATTTGAAGGAGGGGAGAATGTAACACCCCAAGCTTCTACGGTACGCTTCTCTTTGAATAATGTGATAGCGTGTGTTGTACGCAACACCAAGTTCTAACACACCATAACTAATCAAACTAGCCGTTATGAATAGTAATAACTACTTTTTGAAATTATATATATTTTATATTTGAAAATGGACTTCATTTTTGGATTCGGAATATCGAATTTAGCCTAAGGTGAAATTTTGGTACATTTTGGATAACTTTCATATTTTGATGAATAGTGAAAATTACTAAGTTTTAATTAAAAAACAACTTTTTTAATCAAAATAATTAATAGTGATAAATTATGAATTTGAGTGGTTTTAAAGTATATTTAGAATATATTTTTCCCATTTAATATAATGTTGGTCATTGGACATAATTTTACAATTAAACCGAACATAAACGAGTGTCAATCTTTTGATAGTTATTATCTCTTAAAAACACGCTTTTTGTTTTGACAGCGGGAATTAATTTTAAATTAATTTCTGCCTCTTCTGTGTTTTGAATTTAGGAAAATGGATTCCATATTTGGAATCAGGATGTTCAAATTGTGTAAATAGGTAACTTTTATTTTTAGACATTTTGACTAATTACTGCGGTAAATATTTTATTTACCATGGTTAAGGGTAAATCCGGTAAATAAGGGTTAAACAATAATATTATAATAATAGTAAATTACCCTAAAACGTGTCTTAACCCTATTGGTTGATACATGGTCGACCATGGGAATCTTTGGGTCTATTTTGGGACCCCATGGATCCACTTTTAAGTGATAATGACACTTTATTTTAAATAAGTTAAAATGAATACAAAAATGACACAAGCATATATCTTTTAGAAAAAAAATTGTTACATAGGGTTATATATGTTGGATTTTAGATTATAAATATTCATTAGAAATCTAAAAAAATTTCCTACATAATGATATTTTATTTATAATTTTTAGACATTAAATAATGTATTTTATTTATGACACAATGATGATGCTGTAATTACTATAATAGTGAAAAATTAAAATAATTGATATTATAAATACCCAAATAAATATAATATGAAACTTTTAATGAATTAAATTAATTTTATAGGATAATATGATATATTAGGATTGATTTAATTGACTTTGTTCGAAGTAATAAATCTTTTATGAGTTTCACAAAAATCAACTATTAAATAGTGTCAAAATTGACATAAAAGAGTTCTTAAAACAAATATTATATTATTAATTGATATTAAATTCCTAAAAATCTAAGGGTCTGCCAAGAGACTTATATCATGATAGGTTAATTATTAATGGACCACTTGGGGGTCGCGTGGATGTATATAGTAAGTTTATTAACCATATTATATAAAAATACAAAGAGACATTGTAAAAGTGAAACTAATTAACTTAGAGTTAATACTTAAAGATAAGGTTAATATAAGTACCCAAACCTGTCTAAATTCTATTGGTTGAGTGTTTTTCGACCTATCCCCACCTTGACCTTTGAATAATCAACTTTGGAGCCATTAGAAACCGAATATTAATTTATTATAAATTAATATTTCTAGCTTTTCCAAGGGTGCCCCTCACCCCTCTTATAAAAGGGCACTCCTCCTTCTCATTTCTTCACACCTTAAAAGCCTTTTGGTTCGGCCAAACTCTGCCCAAATACTCTCCCAACATCCATCACTACAACCTAGAGGCCTTAGTTTGATCAGAAAGCCAACCTATGGATCCTTTTTGATCAAATCAAAAGGAACAACCCGAAGAAGAGGTAATGATTTCACCACCCTTTTCCAAGTTCTTTTCTTCTTCCACTTCCTCTTTCATTGTTCTTACCATTCCAAAATAATAACTCCAGTATCTTACATATACTGTGATGTTATTATAAATATGGTACAACCATATTCAGTATTCTATCCACCCTTTGAATAACATGTCACCATACGTGCGTACGTACGGCTTACCGTCTCCACGTCGTGGTGTAATTGTTATTCAATATATTATTATTTGGATGGGTATAATAATGATGTGTAACTCATGTAAGTAATAAATATAACATGTTAATGATTCTGTATATATGATATACCATCCATTTATATATTATTTTAATATCAAAAGAATGATATTGTCGCTCGTGCATACGTACGGACTACCGTCTCCACGAACGCGATGAGATTCATTCTCCATCGTATCCATTCAAGTACAATTATCATTTGATGATTTAAAAATGATGTTTAAGGTCTTGATATCATTCTGGATATGAATAATATACAACCTATCCTTTACAAACATGTCTTACGTAACAAAACATATAAAAGAAAACAAGTAATTTAACACCCGAAACGACGATAATTCTAAGATATTATTAACAAATCAATGTTAAAAGATCATATATGATATCATATTAATATATATGATTCTTGTATAATTTAATAAAAATTATTTCACCATTATACAGGAAGTTAACCTACCCCAACCAAGGAAAAGTACAAGGTAAGGGGTTTTCATCTCACTCTTTATTTCCGTGAGATTCATGCCATATTGCCACCTTCACCTTTTATGTGGTGTATGTACTGCCCATAATTATATTCTTTGTGTAATACACTCTAATTTATGTTTATTTACATATTAATTGTATGATACCTCTTTTATGGGTTGTATGTTTCATAATTTACCAAATTGGTAAGGGTTTACTTTACAATCTCTTCATTATCCGAGGTTGTTTATACGTAATAATCTACTGGGATCTCTTTAACATCAACATCCATGTTTCTTAAAAATGTATTTCAAAATATTTTTACTATTTACTAGAATATGAGTTAAAGTCATTTATACCCTTTTTGACTTTTATAAGTGGTTTATAAAGGAATATTTTGATCGTTTTCAAAACAAGGTCCTTTTTAACCTTTTCGACAGAATTAAGGTAAGAATGTTTTTTTTAACTTATACGGTGGGTGCAGCTATTTTCCGCCGTTATAAAATCTTCAAAGCTTCCCTTAAAAGCTTATAAGAATATTTTCAAAGAAAATGTTTTATTTTATATGGATCTTAAATGATTTCAAAATAAAAGGAGATATTTCTTTTAAAAGAATTTTGATTTCATCTATGTCAACATCCTTTGATGGATTTTAAGATTATTTGAAGTTGATTTATTATGATACAAAACTTCTATATTGTATTGAAGGTTTTGTGATATGTTTGACTGTGGATGTGCTATTTTTTATACCATTCATAGTTTATGGTGAAAGTATTGACATTTCGTATGCTAGTTTTAATACGAATGTTTATGTTATGTTTAAACCTTTTCATATGGGAATGCATTGGACTTAATATGTGACGGGTGGAGCCCGCTATAGCTCCTCGATGCATCGGTAGGTCTCATGAGACAAACTAGTGTCTTGGCACAAGGCCTTGACAAAATCTTATTTGTAGTCTTGGCACGAGGCCTTGGCTATGTGGTTATGATAGTCTGGCATTATGCATTCCAACATTATGAAAGTGGTTATTGATTTTTGCATGTGATTATTCGATTAGTAGAATATCCATGTGAATAAGTAAATGGAATTATTTCATTTTATTTATTCCATACCATGTTGAAAGTTCATATTTAAAAGGCTTTTGTTTTAGTTATACATTGCCTTAAATGTTTATTCTTATTTATGAAAGTTTCCGCTATATTGTTATCCTTACTGGGCATTTGAGCTCACCCCTTTTCTATGTTTTATTTTTCCCAGGATGTGAAGAAGTAAGTTATGAATGACCTGCAGGGATTTTATGGGGGGTTAATAGTGTGGATTGTGGAAACATTATGTTTTTGTAGTAGTTTTTCATTTTATGATGTAAAGTAAAACTTATGAATATATCTAGTGTTTCCAAGGCTACTAAACCAATCGGTCTTTCGAGATTTGATCTTTCTTGTGATCATGCCAATGTTATGTAATAATGCACCGACTCTGGGTAACTGGGGTCGGGGCGTTACAAGAAAGCCCTGGTGATCGGTGACTTCTACAGCTATGTGGAAACTGTCTGAAGTGCCCTCAAGGTTGAAATGTAGATCATAGAATCTCAGGGGTATCATGGGGATACAAATTGTAAGGTGGAAATCAATTCTGGTGGTCCGATGGATAAATCCAATGGTTCTAAGAAGATATAGCACCTTTCTTTCCAAAGGTTCATAAAGAAGCACCCTAGAAATTACATAAAGGGGATGAGGAAATGATTTGGGTGTGGAAGATAAGGACACATTGTTGTTAATTTCCGAGAAAAAATTCCAGTTCTCTGATAGAGGAGAGGAATGATATGTACGACTCTCAGTCCATTGTTTATTTATTCAACTATAAAGAACCGGGGAATCTTATCAATTAGTCACATAAGTCAAGGGTTTTTTTAGGCAACCAACAACCTCCAAGGTAGCAAGGGAGATCTTTTTCCAATGTTGCCACTGAAATGACCCCCGACAATGAATTTGTGATAGGTACACTAGTTATTCATTCAATAATAGAGAACATATCTTTTTATTCTTGTTCCACGCATTCTTTTATATTCTGAAAGTTTTGTAGAACAATCCCAACACCACCACAAATCATGGAAGTAATGATATTGGTGAGTATAACAAATGGGGCAATCATTCCATCCCATGAATATAACACCTCCCCATCATAAGTTCTTGATTGAATATCACTAATAACATCGTCATACTCCCTCTGGTGTAATCTGATGCAATTATTGGAATGGATTGGCTTTCCCTATAAAGCTCCAACATAAATTTCCATGAGAGGGAAATCACTCTCCAATGGAGAATTGACCCACAATTCAATTCAAGTGTAAGGAGGAAGATGAATCTTCTTTAGCACCATCATCTCATGTGTAGATATTACTGACATATGATCACATGTATTTTGATCAGATGCTTGAGTCTAAGGAAGCAACCATCCTTGAATACATTCCTTTTGTGAGAGAATTCTTTGAAGTGTTTCTCGAGAAATTTTCTGGTCTTCCTCCTAGAAGAGATTTTGAATTCTCAATTGACCTTATACCTGAGGAGTTCCCAATATCCAATACTCAGTATACAATGGTTGTTGTGGATCTTGAGGAGATGAAGAAACCACTACAGGAAAAATTAGGATAAATGATTTATACACCAAAGTGTTTCACCATGGGGTGCACCTGTCCTCTTCATCAAGAAGAAGGATGGGTAAATGCGTCATTGCATTGATTATCGTGAGCTCACAAATATCATGATAAATAACAAGTATCCTCTTCCAAAAATTGATGCCTTTTTCAATCAGCTACATGGTGCACAATACTTCTCCATGGTATATTTGAGGTTGTGATATTATCAGGTAAGGGTGAAGAAGGAAAATATTCCCAAGATCGATTTTTGGACAAGATACATGCACTGTGAATTCATAGTAATTCCATTCTAACACACTAATGCTCCAGTAATATTCATGGAATTGATGAATATAGTTTTTAGATATTACCTTGATAAATTTTTAGTAGTCTATATATATGATATTCTAATATACTCCAAAAAAAAGGAGAATCATGGGGATCATTTATGAACTATACTAGAGACCCTATGGAAGGAGAAGCTTTGTGAAAATTACATCAAGTGTGAGTTCTAGTTGAAGAAGGTCTCATTCATGGTTCATATCATCACAAGAAATGTGATATCAATGGATCGCTCCAAGAAAACCACAATTGAGGGATGGACGAGGCCATCATCGGTAGCAGATATATGTATCTTCATGGTTTAGGTTGATATTATCGCCAATTTGTGAGAAATTTCTCATGATTGTCCAGAACTCTTACTAAGATAACTCATAAGGGAGTAAAGTATGCTATGATTTATGAATGCGAAGAGAGATTCAAGGAGTTGAAAAGTTACCTTATCACTGCGCTCATTCCCACATTACCCATGAGTGGAGAACTTTTGTGGTATTTAGTGATGCTTTGAAGAAGTGCATGGGTTTTTTGTTGATTCATAATGATAAAGTGATAGCATGTGCTTCAAGGAATCTGAAAATCCACAATAAAAACTATCCCACGCATGATCTAGAGTTGGAGGATGTGATCTTTGCATTGAAAATCTGGTGACATTATCTCTATGGTGAAAAGTGTGAGATATATACTGATCATAAGAACCTAAAATATATATTCACACAGAAAGAGCTTAATATGAACCAATAAAGATGGATAGAACTTCTCAAGGATTATGACTGCTCAATCCATTACCACCCTAGGAAAGCAAACAAGGTGGAAAATGCTTTAAGTAGAAAGGATCCATTGATTCTGTCATTGATAGGAATTGAAAATGATCCAATCTTCTTAGACTTGCAGAGGATGGACATGGGAATCATTAAGGGAGGAACATCATCAATACTTTCTCAAATTATTTCTCAACCATCCCTCATGGAGAAAATAAAGTATGATCAAAGAAATTATTTGGAAATTATGAAAAGGGTGGATGCTTTCAGAAATGGGAAATCCTTAGTGATCATGGTTGACAAGGATGGAATTGTGGGATTTTGGTCATCATTATGTGTACCATCCGATCTAGAGATAAAAAAGGAGAATCTGAATGATTCACATAGCACAACCTTTTTTATTAACCTGTGGAGCACAAAGATGTATCATGATCTCTGAGAAAACATTTGGTGGGACAATAAGAAGAGGGATATTGTTGAATATATGTCAATGAGCCTGGTATGTCAGTAAGTGAAGGATGAGAGGAAAAATTCTAAGGGGATGATGAAACCACTACCCATACCAATATGGAAGTGGGAAAACATTCCCATCTACTTTGTCACCAAACATCCACGGAAATCTTGAGGAAACAATGCTATATGGGTTTTTATGGATCATCTTATGAAGACATCTCACATTACAATGATTCGAGAGGACTTCCCATTGGATCAACTATCATATATTTATATCCAAGAGGTGGTAAGGCTGTATGGATTACCACTATCTATTATATTCAACCGTGATATGAGATTCACCTGAATGTTCTGGAAAAGTCTTCAACATGATCTAAGAACTGAACTGAACTTCAGTACGGCCAATCATTCTCAAATAGATGTAAAATTAGAGTGAACTATTCAGACACTAGAAGATATGTTAAGATCATGTTTTATGGACTTCAAAGGAGGTTGGGACCAACATCTTCCATTTGTTGAATTCTCCTATAATAATATTTTCCACATGTGTATCCAAATGGAACCATATGAATCACATTGTGGGAAAAGTTTTATAACACCAGAATGTTGGGGTGAATTTGGTTAGCATAAGATGATATGACCTGAAATAGTTGAAGAAATGGTGGATAATGTGAAAACAATTCAGCAGCATATCAAGGTAGGCCAAAGTCAATAGAGGAGTTATGCGGATAACTGTTAATGAGACATTGAGTTCAAAGTTAGAGAGATGGTGTTTCTTTTCATATTTCCATGTAATAAGGTCATGAGGTTTGGAAATAATTGTATTATAAGTACTAGGTACATCGGCCCCTTTGAGATTCTTGATTGTGTCGGGGTTGCGGCCTATCGACTGGCACTTCCACCTACAATGCCCAAAGTACATGATTTCCTTCATGTATCTCACTTAATTAAGTACATATCAGACTCTTCACATGTACTCTTTTAAGATATAGTATAGCTAGAGGATGATCTTTCATACAAGGAGAAACTAGTGAAGATCATAGATTGTAGAGCAAATGTTCAACGAAATAAGACAATGTGCATCATCAAGGTGTTGTGGAACAACAAAAAGTTTGAAGAGGAAACATGTTAATCAGAGGATGTGATGAAGCAGAGTCACCCAAATATATTTTAGTGTGGGAAAATTAAATTTCGAGGGATAAATTTCTTAATGGGGGAAGATTGTAACGAACCAAAATTAATTAATGAAAATTCCTCTTGGTCTATTAAAATGTTTTCTTATGGTTATGTAAAATATATGCACTTATTTGGTTTTATGGTTTGGATTTTAAAATACCATTATGAATTATGACCATTAATAATATTGTTGTTTAACATTGATCACATGATTACTATAAATAATGGGCTTTATCAAATCCAATTTACTCAGACAAAAGAAGTGATGGCCTCATCCAGTAGACTTTCACGGTACGAAGCCCATTTGTCGGTGCTTTTGAAAGGAGGTGACATAATTGGGATTTTCTCTTGACCAATCCCAATATGATCTTGAATACATCATTCTTCAGCGGAACCACCTATGGTAGAAGTGCAAGTTGATATAGATTACCACAGGAACGATGTTATCTGAGCCACCCCAACAATCTGTCACCATCGCGCACCATAACCTAAGGAATTATGAAAGTGTTTTAAGGGGTTGTATAACAAGAACCTAGCATTATGTTTATGTACATTATTTTTTTATATAATAAATAATATACTTCCATTTTATTATTGTTATCTAATATATATTTTTTAAAGCACAAATTGTATTTTTTTAGTTAATGTTCAACTAAGAGATCTGTTTTGATAAATTAAAGGATTTTTTAATTAAATAATATTTTAGTAAAATAATTTTATTATTAAATTAATTTTAATTAATTATAAATGATTGTATATGTTTTATGAATAATGTTTTAATTTTTATTATGGTTTGAAAGTTATTTTTGGAAAAAACCCCTAAATTTTCGAAAAATGTCATTTTTTATTTTAAAAGTGAAAATTCACATATTAAAAAAATTATTTTGATAAAATGAATATTATTTTTTGGAATCAGGATGTTGAAATTTTCAAATGGATAATTTTCCATGATTTTTTGAGATAGTTGTATTTTTGGGTAAAAATTAAATACTGTTTAAATATATAATGTGTTTTATAAAATCATAATGACATAATAGTGATATAATAAAATAAAATAAAAATTATGTTTATCCAATATATGTTTTACCATTAAAATAATGTTATTTTAGTTTTTTTGGATTTATTTTACAAAGCATTAGTGGACCCTTCCAGACATATAAAACATTTTAGCTATTTAAATTGATTTCCAAGACAGTGTAACTCACCTCCACATAAGAAACCTTGTTATTTAAGAATTTTTTCCATTGGACTTATAAAATATTGTTTTACAATCCCCTTTGGAAAAAAAATGGGCCAAAACCATGGTATGGTTTGTGGTTTTCATTGGTTTAATGTGTTGTGTCCCAAACCTAAATAATAAATAATTCCCTCTCCATTACTATATTAAATCACCAAAGCTCCCAATTTCTTGTTACTCAATGCCTTTTGAGTTTGACCAAAATTTTCCCTACACTATATATAATCCTCCAAATGTGCCCCAATATCCAAATAAGTCTCTCTCAAGCCCATCTCAAGCCTTTGATATCACACTTCCATGTAAGGGATTCTCACATTTTATATTTATGTCCATGTTTCCTTATATTGTTATGCCCTTTTATTTTCAATTATAAATGTTGGTGTATGATTTCTCACCTCCCCCATACATCCTTCATCATGTTTTAATAATGAGGGATCCCATTTCTATTGCGTCCCGCATTTTTATGACATAAAATTTCATTACATTATACAAAATCGATGATCTTTGCAGTTTAGTGTCTTGGAAATCAGGAACATAATACATGAAAACATAAAAAAAACCTTCTTAAACACTTGAAATTCTTCTTCATTTTTTCATCCTATGTTCATTACTGCATCTCATACCCTGGGAACATACATCAAATTAAAGGGTGAGCAGAAGGCCCAGTAAGGGAAACATTTTACAAGTGAACTTGAGATACAACAATAAAGTCACGACAAATAACTTTAAGGCTTGAGAAAGAGATCATGAGTTATATCATAATTAAAATAACACGATTCATAACTTGAAGATGTGGCTACAACATTTAACTTATACAATCATGAACATATCTCCAAGATCCATCCCCAAGGTTTCATTTTAAAAAAATTACCAAGGTGTCGTTAAAATTGTAATCCCTAGAGATTACATCATTACCTAATGAATTGGAGCGTTATCTGGGTTCACCCTTAAATTTGTCTTTAGATACATGTTAGATACATATATCATCATCATACATTTCATAAATAACCCATACAGAATAAAATATATGCATTTTATTTCATTATCATATCATTTTAAAAAATGTTTTTAAGACATGATATTTATGTCATTTTAAACCCACAGAAAAGGAAAGTGGGTTTCATTTATGTAAATCCCATAATTAAAATATAACATTTATATATATGTGAATACCCCTATTTAAGAATGATATTTGAGTATTCACTTAATAAAATAAAAAAAAAATTAGAAAAAGAGAGAGACATTTTGAGATGAAAATTCTGCATCATAACGACTATTTTACAAGGTTTTCAAAAACATTGAAAAGAGAGGGGACATGGGTTATCCACACATAAATGATCCAAAAAACAGTAGAGAGAAATAATAAAAATTATATAAGAACATGTTATTAAAATTTTAAATACATACCATATGAAAAGAAAAACATGAAAGGAAGACAAAAATAAGATTTCTCTTATAAAAATTCGGCAGCCTAATGGCGTCACATAAAACATCTAAAAAAGGAATTGATGAGATAAAATAGGGTATCTTATCATATGAACATAAAATTACCGAATTATGTATATAGAGATCATACCCCAACAAATGAAAAAGTAACTTTAAAGACTTGACATGAAAATAGAACTTTGAAATTGAGATGGGTGAAAGAATCCCTTACAAAAATTAGGCAGCCTAACAACGCCACTTAAAAATTCTTAAAATGAATTGTTGAGAGTAAGAGGGGGTCTCTCATCATATTAAAATACAAATTAAAGTAATGTGAATATAAAATAACATCCTCCAACATAAGAGCATGGAGCATAAAATTAATGACATAAAAGAGAGTACTTGAAAAGAAAGAGAGAGGTAAGATCCCTTACCATGAAGAGTAACTTTTAAAGAGTGAAGGTCAGGACCTTGGGAGGCTTGAAAACACCTTGGGAGGACTCCATGGGAAGTAAAGAGACCAGAAATTTATTGGTGAGGATTTTTAATTGAAATGAACGAGGAAAAGGCTTGGTATTTATAGAAGAAGTGTGGTGACAAAGCATTAATGGCCAAGGGACACCTCAACGGTGGTATTGGAAAAACCATGGGCTTGACCATGGTATTTTCCCATAGTATTGGCCACTTTGGACACCTCATACCTTATCTTACTATTCATAAGTAGACCATAATTATTGCATAATTATAACATCCTTAATGATGTCATTAAACACCCAAAACTCAAAAACTGTATTTTCACTATTCACAGAAAATTCAACATTCTCAGAAAAATCCCAAAAATTCACCTTGACCAAATATCGATGCACTGATTTTAAAAATGAAATCCATTTTATAAAAAAAAATTATAAAAAATTTTAATTTAATTTTTAATAAAAACACTATTCATTGAAAATTCATCTTTCTCAGAAAAATCCCAAAAATTCACCTTAACCAAATATTGATGCTCTGATTTCATAAATAAACTACATTTTATGAAAATAATGTTCTGAATATTTTTAATTTTATTTTTAAATAAAAACATTATTCACCTGAAAAAATGAATATTTAACCAATAATTTCTAAAACAGTTATTTACCTATTTTTTTGAATCACATTACGAAATCATGGTGCCTAAATTATATTAATACTTTCTTAAGTGAAGTTACTTAATCCATTTGGTCACATTACTAATAATAAGCATAAAATCACTATTCATAATTTACTATTCACCAAAAATTATGTTGATCATATTATACTCTAAATTTCATTTTGAACATAGCTGTAGAAGACCATTTTTTGAAAATCATTACAAATTATTAATTATTTAATGTATCCATAAATATTTTAAAAAATTATCTTCTTTTCTAGAATTTATCAATAATATGCATACTATAATTGTCCGTACATTTAAAAATTCACAAACTTCAACACAAGAATACATCACAATTTTTATTTAAATCAAAGGATTACCCAAGGCTATTATGGTCTTGTTATATAACCCCTTATAACACCAGTATAGTACCTAAGAGTAAGGTGTTCTAGGGTGATAGAATCTTAGGGAGGCTCAGCCAATATTTCCCGAGTAGTGATTTCTATTAGCTTGAACTTCTCACGAAGGCGATTCCATTCCAGCTTCACACGATGAAGTTTGGTTTGGGTTTGGTCCTCAGCAAAGCCCAAAGGTTCTACCTCCTTCCTGAGTTCTGTCAGATGGGATTAGATCGGACCGAGACTATTGGATGGGGCCATCAAATATTCTTTCTATATTAATTAATCAAGATCACTTGTATTTATATACAATAATGGTAACATTTAGTTTTCCACGTTCTTATTGACCAAGGATCATATAATAGTCGAAACCTAATGGTCTTATTTTAATTATACTCATTTTATTAAATGAAATAGTTTTGTTGAGTATAAAATAAAATAACACACCAGGTTAGGAAACCAAATTTATTCAGAATTTCGGTTCGTTACAATCTTCCCCCCTTAAGAAATTTTGTCCTCGCAATTTTAAAAATTCGGCTTGGAAATTTCCTTGAATGTCCCACATCGGAAAAGATTCAGTAAAACTAATTCATTAAAATAAATAAAGGGAAGTACAAAGGTCACCCAAGTTAACCCATACTAGGATTCCATATAGGGAAATATGGATATTGAAGAGAAAACAAAGGGTCATGTTCTGATGGAGAGTGATAGAATACATGATTAGGAGAAAAATAACCACAAGAAGATCACAAACTTAAGATGTGTTAAACGGTCTTTGATTATACAGTAAGAAACATAAACCAACGACGTTTTTGTTTTAAGTTCCTTTTCATAATTTTAAATAATTCATTTACTACAAAGAATAAAAACTTAAGGAAATATATTCACCATAAAGTAGAGTTTCATCCCTTAATATGTTTCCACCAAGACTAATCTTTTCTCCAAACAATGAGCATTTAAAAAGACATTGTCTCATCAAAATAACAATAATCATCTTCTAGAGATTCACATAATCCACAAAAGATTAACTATCTATTTAGTTTATCTTTAAACATTATCCAAAAACAGAAAGGGTAAGAGAAAACAACTCTTCAAGGAAAGAACCCCATAGGAAGGAAAACTACTTTTAATCTTCAAAATTCCACGGTACTACCCAAAGTTCATCACAGACCATTCCATAAATAGCTGTACTTAAAATTATTAAAAATAAACCAAACTAAGATTTAAACCCAAATATAAGAAGTTTTTGTTAACATAGTCTTCCGAGATAAACTTTTTCGTTCATCTCCAAACAACAACCACCACTCTTAACGTCTTATAACAAAACTAACTAACCTAATTAAATTTTCCCCAAGATAGGTTAATCATTTCCATAAGTAACCTAAATTAACATAAATTTCCCTTAAATTCATATATTCTTCAAAATATAAGTCTACATTTACTTATTAAAGAAAATACTATAGTAATCTATTTACCTTGATCATATTGGATTCCCAAATTAGTGAACGTCTTCCAAAATAATATTCATCGTTTAATCCCTTAATCCTTATTTTTAAGAATAAAATATTCACAATATCAACATATGATACATAAAAATAGATGTTTATTTAATGATATAAAACCATCTTAGGTAGTGACTCGATGTTCTTAGAAAACATTAAAGATATGCTCATAGAGCACGAATTAAAATACAACATGACATAGACAATTATTGTGAATATGTTGCATGTACTTCAGTCATCATGTTCCATCTCAGCAAAGGACCTACATTGTTCCCTTGTCCTATAAGATTTTTGATTCTCATCATGCTTCTCATCCCTTCCAAGAGAGAATTTCCATGGATAATGTCCAATTTCTCCACACTTATGACATTGAATAGTATAAGGTACATTAGATTTAACCTTATCTCCATTCATCACATTATCAATTTTTTAAACAAATTGGATACTTTATGCCCTATCATCCCACACTTAAAACATCTCCTAGTTACTTTGTAACATTTCCCTTGGTGCCTCTCTCCACACTTTTTTCACACAGGAAATTGGGTCTTCTTTCCCTTATCACCTTTATCAGATGAACATCCTTGAGACTTCATCTTCCTCTTCCTAGATGAATTTGGGCATTCAACTAGGTAAAAATTATTAATTGTGATTTTTGATAGCTGGTTTGGCATGATCACAATATGTTCAACTTGATATCTCTTTGTCTCTGTCATATTAATAGGGCAATAGTCACATTTCCTATCACATTGGTTATTGGTATATGTTCTTCTATTTCCCTCCATTAACTAAGAAAAGAAAGTATAATTAGGTGGCTTAAATACATAGCCAATAATCATGAAAAGAAAACATTAAGCATTGAAGGATAAACTTATAGAAGAAAAGTATACCCTAACTTGTGATCTCCTAGGTTCCAATCTAGGTTATCCATGATCATATATTCTTATGTGAATATTTATTTTATTTTATCATTTTCCCTCTAATAATTGATCATACTAAGCTTATGAATTTACCAAAGCATATCCCCAGGGAGTGTCAAACCAAGAGTGCAGCAAGGCCCGTCGTTGTGCACCAGGTTACCATGGGTCAAGCCCGAAACACCTTGTCAGATTTTTCACTCCTAGGTATATCTCTGCCAGAGCCACCAATACTTAGTCATATCCAAACAGGGATTTATTTTTTTGGAAACCACTTACTCAATACATCACCAAAAATACCTGGAAGGTTTCCTATATTTAATATTTTCATTAAGAAACCTTGTAAAGTATTCAAATCCTAATTTCCTCAAATAACTAAACCATCCTTTGATACCAACTATACAATCCCGCCTTTTTATCACATAAACATTCATTATGTTATACAAAACCGAGGATCTTTAAGGTTTAGTGTCTTGGAAACCAAGAACATAATAAATGACAACATAAAAAATCATCTTAAACACTAGAAAGAAATCTTAATTTATTTATCCTAAGTTAATTACTATATATCATACCCTGGGAACATAAATCAAAGGAAAGGGTGAGCATAAGGCCCAGTAAGGGAAACAAGGGAAACATTTTACATTGGAACATGAGATACATCAATAAAGTCATGATAAATAACTTTAAGGCTTGAGAAAAGGATCACGAGGAATATCATAATGAAAAGAACATGATTCATAACTTTAAGATGTGGCTAAAACATTTAACATAGACAATCATGAACATATCATAAAGGTTCCATCCCTAAGTTGTCATTTAAAAAAATTTACCAAGGTTATTCACCATGGTAACGTTAAAATTGTAATCCCTGGAGATTACATCATTACCCAATGCATTGGAGCGCTATCAGGGCACACCCTTACATTTTTCATTAATTACATGTGAGCCACATATATAATCATCAGACATTTTGTAAAGAACCCATATAGCATAAAAGAAATGGACTTCATTTCATAATCATATCGTTTTAAAAACTGCTTTTAAGACATGATCTTTATGTAATTTTAAACCCATGGAAAAAAGTGGGTTTCATGTATGAAACTCATAGAATTAAAATAGAAAATTTTGATATATATGTGAATAAACCTATTGAAAAAAGATCTTTGAGTATTCACTTAATAAAATTAAATAATTTGAGAAAAATATAGAGACATTTTGAGACGAAGATTCTGCAGCATAACGGCTATGTTACATGGTTTTAGAAAACATTGAAAAGAGAGGGGGCATGGGTTACCCACTCATAAATGATTCAGAAAATAGTATAGGGACAAAATATAATGGACATAAGAACATGGAAATTTAATTTGAAAGACATACCATATGAAATGAAAAACATGAAAGGAAGGCAAAAATAATATTTCTCTTATAACAATTTGGCAGCCAAACAGTGTCACTTAAAACATCTAAAAAATGAATTGATGAGATCAAATAGGGTCTCACATAATATGAACATAAAATTAAAGTATGATGGAAGTAGATATCATACCCCAACATAAGAAAAAGTAACTTGAAAGACTTGATAAGAAAATAGAACTTTGAAAATGAGAAGGGTGAATGAATCCCTTACAAATATTCTACAGCCTAACGGCACCACTTACAAATTTTTAAAATTAATTGATGAGAGTAAGAGGGGGTCTCTCATCATATGAAATTAAAAATTACAGTAAAGTGAATATAAAATAACATCCTCCAACATAATAACATGGAGCATAAAATAAATGACATAAAAGAGAGTACTTGAAAAGAAAGAGAGAGGTAGGATCACTTACTTGAAGAGTAACATTGAAGGCATGATGGTCGGGACCTTTTGAGTCTTGAGGGCACCTTGGGAGGAGTCCTTGGGAGGTAAAGAGACCAGAACATCATTGGGGAGGATTTGTAAATGAAATGAATGTAGGAAAGGCTTGGTATTTATTGGAGAAGTGAGGCGACAAAGCATTAATGGCCAAGGGACACCTCATCGGTGGTATGGGAAAAACCATGGGCTTTCCCATGGTATTGGCCACTTGGGACACCTCATACAATATCTTAATATTCATAAGTCTACCATAATTATTTCACAATTATTACATCCTTAATTATTTCATTAAACACCCGAAACTCAAAAACTTTATTTTCACTATTCACCAAAAATTCAACTTTCTCAGAAAAATCCCAAAAATTCACATTAACCAAATATCGATGCTCTGATTTAAAAAATGAACTCCATTTTATGAAAATAATTTTCTATGTATTTTTAATTTAATTTTTATATAAAAACACTATTCACTGAAAATTCAACTTTCTCATAAAAATACCAAAAATTCACCTTAACCAAATATTGATGCTCTGATTTCAAAAATGAACTCCATTTTATGAAAATAATTTTCTATATTTTTTTAATTTAATTTTTAAATAAAAACACTATTCACCCAAAAAAAACTTATTCTTAACCACTAATTTCTGAAGCAGTTATTTCCATTTTTTATTGAATCACATTACATAGTCAAGGTGCCTAAATTATATTAATACATTCTTAAGTGAAGCTACTTAATCCATTTGGTCACATTACTAATCATAAGAACAAAATCACTATTCATAATTTACTATTCACTGAAAATTAAGTTGATCTTATTAGACTCTAAATTTCATACTAAACATAGTTGTAGAAGACCATTTTTTTAATCATTACACAGTATTAATTATTTAAGGTTTACATAAATATTTTAAAAAATGTCTTTTTTTCTAGAATTCATCAATAATGTGCATACTATAATTATCCATAAATTTTAAAATTCAAAAACTTCACCATATGAAGACAACACAATTTTTATTTAAATCAAAGGATTATCCAAGGCAGTTATGGTCTGGTTACATAACCCCTTATAACACCAGCATAAGACCTAAGAGTAAGGTCTTCTAGGGTGATAAAATCTTGGTTTGGCTTAGCCAACATTTCCCGAGTAGTGATATCTATTAGCTTGAACTGCTTGTGAAGTCGATTTCGTTCCAGCTTCACACGATGATGTTCGGCTTGGTTTTGGTCCAGAGCAAAGCCCAAAGGTGCTTTCTCCTTCCCGAGATCCGTCAGATGGGCTTTGATCGGCCCGAGACTACTAGCTGGGGTCATCAAATCTTTTTTCTATATTAATTAATCAAGATCACTTTTATTTATAGACAATAATCATAACGTTTAGTTTCCCACGGTCTTATTGACCAACGGTCATATAACAAACAAAACCCAATGGTCTTATTTTAATTATACTCATTTTATTAAATGAAATAGTTTTGTTGAGTATAAAATAAAATAACACACAATGCTAGGAAACCAAATTTATTCAAAATTTTGGGTTGTTACATTTCTCTCTCATTAATTTCTCTGATGTACACATGTTCCCATGCCGAAATTCGGTAAGGAAATTCTCTCTCCTCATTTACATTCAGAAAATTCTTTTGTATTACGTATCTAGATTCAATTAAATTTGTTGGGAAATGTATATATATATGACCCCCCTTACTATGCATTTCATTTAAATATAACGAGACATCCATTCCTCTCTCATCAATCATTTTTTATGAATTCTTATGTCACATCGTTATGCTGCCAAAATTGCATCGTGTTTTTTCCATTCCAAAATCATTGTGTATTGAATACCATACCCATGTCATAATCAAGGGTATTGAACATAATTCACATATTCACATTGAATGGTACTTTCATTTATTTATTCCACATTCCTTAATCATGGAATAACTTCTGATTTTTACTGATTCCATGTTATATGATCCATGTGGCACACATATGCATTAAATGAAATGTTTAAGAAGGGTGCACCATAAAAGCATTCCAATGAGTTGGGTAAATTTTAGTATCTTGATACATCAAGTTCAATGAGGTTTTACTCATGCTAATTTAAGTTCAATTAGGGTTTACACACGCTCTCTGTCTAATGAGCCTTGCCTCATGCTAATACTATGTTAAGTGTTGTTGTCACATTTCAATGTTATGATAATCATTCCATATCATGACTTTGTGTTTATGTTTCACTTGCGCTCCATTTATATTCCAATTAACTAACATATATTTTAATCTTCATGTTATTCTTTTTTTTGCGCCCTTACTGGGCCTTACAGCTCACCCTTTTCTTATGCATGTACTCAGGTTATCCCATGAAATGCTATGTTTGAGACAATGTAGTGGTCATGTAAAGAATGTTTTCAGTAAGATGTTGCATTTTATATTTTAAGTTGTTCTTTAATGTTCCAAATCCCAAAATACACTCTACTTCATGATCTTCTATGTTATATCAAGTGAAGGTTTTATGTAATAAATTATGTTATGTGTGTAATAGAGAGCAGGGTTTTCATACTACCTATGAACACCAAATGTTTTATCACAGTATAACCTTAAAAGAAAAGTTTTTCAATAATAAAGACATAGTTCAGTAGTCAAATTCATCAAAAACATCAAGATATTGGTCTCCAATTCCCATAGAACCCATGGAACATGAGTTTTTTTAACTAATCAATCATTTGGCCCATGGTACTCCCCACTATGGTGAATAGCTAAAAGTATCCAATTTTTAGCTATAATACCCTACACCATTTGAATTTCCAATAAAAACATTATCCTAGTTTTATAATAATGACCTTAATATGGTTTCTAACACATACACACAACCTTATATAAAAACAATGATCCCACTCTGGTACAACTCATTTTTTTCAACTCGCAATTAAATTAAACGAGCCTCCGTTAACCAAGAACTGGACCTAAAATGTCATGTTTTCTCAATATACATGGATAACACCCAAAACATATATAACATCTCTAAAATAGTATACCTAGAGTGGCACTCATCTCACTAAATCTAATTATACAAAATAATTCAATAAAAACCACCTCTATTGGATGTTTCTCGAAAACACCCATGTTTTTAACTAATGCATTAGTATAATACTTGATCTGCTTTTCCCCACACTTAGTGGCACCCTATGAAAATTTGAATATTCCCACCAAATTTTTTTCCAATTAATTTGAGAAACATTGTAGTTGATTTCTCAGCCAGTCCAAAAATTATCTTCATTTTTGATGTCAATCTCGAATGAGTATTCAATCTAAAATAACACTCAGATCACATCAAGTACATCTTGATCATAATTCCGGTGCTCTAACTCCATTTGTTATCATATCGGAGTCTTAAATCTTTATTTTTCATGAAAAAAACTACATAAATTCAGGAATATATTCCCATTGGCATGATAAATCCACATCAATTGTCAACCAACATTTCTCATACATCCATATCCTTTTGGAAATTAGGGTCACATGACCATGATTGATATGATGCTCCCTCTCATTTAACTATATCTATAATATCGTTATTGAACAATATTTCCAATAACCACAGCCATGGATCCATCGGTTACTAAACTTAGAGACCGTACATAGTTATCTAGGTCAATCCTAATCCCCCAAAATGAAACATCCTTCCCCCACCCATACCTTTATCATGGAAACATTATCCATATCATCTGTCAAAATCCATTTTTAGTAAGGGTCTCACCCTATAAAATACATGGTGGAGTCCCCACAATATGGTTTCACTTATATCAGTCCTCAAGTGCAATAACTGATGGATCCCAATGCCTAACATGTGCCACTCCTCCCAATGCATGATCCTCATGTTTTAGTGATACTATTATTATAATAAACTGAACAAAACCCATCATTCCTCAAACCTCCCATATATATTTCAAATCCCAAAAATATATCCAATGCCATGATTAACAAATAGATACTACCTTAGTTACACTAAAACATAATAGTGTGCAATCCTGTTCTACTTGATTGTTGAAAAATGGCTAAAAAAATCATGAGTCCCTTGTCAAAGAACCAAGTATCAAAAGGTTAATTAGGTGATAAGGATCCAAGTCATATCTAACGCAACTAACTAGATTTTCATTTGCACTCCTCTTCAAAATCACCTAATCTATTAGGCTATGATTTTCCATTTGATTATCAACCATAATGTTCCATGATAAAATAAAAATCCTCTAAATATTATGGTATAGTTCTTCTAAAATGCCTCTAGGGTCATTAGGTTCGGGTTTCTCCCTAATCCTTCCCAATGAAACCATCCTTAATATGATGGCCCTCCCTGTGCCTCATGTCCCAAAACACCCATGCTGGTTTTTATAAGAAAAACCATGGAATCCATCATGTGTTTTCTCATAACCCTCCAACGGTGTTCACTTTTCTAGGATAAACTATCTCACAGGTCACACTCAAATAATTCTAAACACTAACTCAAAAATATTATGACTCACACCCACAATATCTGTTGATATTCTACCATTCCAAAAAAGTCATGTCTCACTAAAGGTTATAACCAATAAAAAATCATCTTTGCACCTATCTCAAATATCCCATGACATCCAACATACAAAAAAAGATTTTTCGAATTTAAAAACAATATATATTAGGAAACTCATGCCAAAAAATTGACATTCTAGGAAGTGATCCTCTTCTAAAATCCATATATAGGATTTCCCATTCATATTTATGATCTCATCATCCCTGATTTCCATAACCAATGAAATAATACTAGAAGAGTCGTAGTAAGGGAAACATAGCCACATGGTTGGGTCATGTATAATTGTACTCCAATATATATGATGAATAGAAAATTGGTTATAATTGACCCATTAAATAAATAAACCTATAGGAAAACATCCCAAATTTGGTCTATCTCTATGGTATCACTTGCTGGTACATCCAACTATGATCACTACACCAAATATGCATAGGGAACAATTTCATCATCCAAATCATCGAGCCTCCCTACATAAAATCCACATAAAATCCCATCATAAGTAAATTAATATATAATTTGATCTAACTAAGTAAAATTAGAAATATGAATTATATGATAAAATAATTTATGATCTATTTTGGACACTTACCATAACATAAACTCTCACTATTAAGTAAGTAACACACTAATATGCATATATTCAATGTGATTCTTACCTTAATGATATGATGCATGAGATGCCTCTCGAATCTAAATTCCAAGTGTCAAAATCCAATAAAGTTATTAATTCTAATAGCTATGAGTAAATACTAAAATAACAAATCATCAACATAAAAAACCATGTGTCTCTCATGAGGTGTAATTCATAGAACCATAACAGTGAATATGAATAAAAACAATCCTAGACCCTAAATAACTTTGACATCCTATCATAATAGAAATTTATAATGTATTATCCTTATATACATCAAAGGATCTGACACATTCCTACAATAGGTGGCTATCACATCTCAAATAATAATAAAAATACAAAAAGCTATGATTGAACATTGTAACAACTTATATTAGCTAACTATGAAAAGTAATTAGACAAAGATATCAAAGTGACCTCAGGTGAACCTCCTCATATTCTAGAGGCTTCTAACTAATTTTAGGGTTTTAAGGTAGTATTGTGAGGAGTATATACCCACTATATCTAAGCCCATAATATCAATAAAATTACCAAGATTCATACACAATAGAGTATATAAGAACAATAAATTAATAAAACATTATATTTATTATGAAATACATTCATAAATGTATATATAGAAGATTAACATTGGGTTGTCACATATAAAGAATAAAAAAACACAAGGGTCCACTGAAACACTGAGACATAATTCATACTACTCTATAGATCACGTCCAAGCTGATGGAGATCAATTTAAAAATAATGGCCCACTTCCTGACCTATTCCAAAATCAAGTGAGGGATTCTTGGATACCCACATACAATGGTGGCCTATATAGGTTGTGAGTACAAAACAAGTTAGGGAACCACCAATGTGGTTCTATTAATTGAAATTAAATATAGTTATATATGAATTTTTCTACATTGAATAAATAAATAACCAATAAATAAATAATGTTGTTGACCCTTAGGTTCTGTAGTATCATATTTTTTAGTTAATACCTTGTTTCTGAAGTGCCTTATGTTTCAATTCAGGTTGACATAATCATTACAAAAAAATAATCCAATTCATAGTGGGGGTATAATCCCTTCTTGATGTTTATAAGAACGTGTATAAGGAATTAGTCAACAGTTGAGTATTAGTATGTGGAGGTCATGTTCCCTACCAGTGGACACAAGGTACATGTACAGGGCATTAGAATATAAATGAGACTTAATGTGTAAGGGGTATTTTCTATACCCATGGAACAAATAATTATGTTCAAGGTGTCATTGTATGTGTATCCATGTATGGGGTTATATTCCCTACCTAAGGACAAAATGATCTTGTCTAAGGAATCCAATTATCAATAGCCTGTTATGTAGGGTATCTTCTCTATGCACAGACCCAAGAAGCATGTCCATGGAAACCCAGTAACAATACCCTTGTGTGGGGGTCTACACACTTCCCACAAACCTGGGGAGTGGGTCTCGGGAATTCCAAAAAAATCCTAATTTCCACCAAGATGTATGGAAGTATCCAGAAATTATTACCTAGAGATACATACCACCCTAATGGTTCATCTGATTTAATATCACAATCACCTCTCATATAATTTACCACATCATTTAATATTAACACTATCCTAAGGGATTTTTTATTATCATATATTAAATAAATATAAACAAGGGTTGGATGAATACCAAAACCAATCATCACTATCTGTGGTGTATAATCTCACATGGAAGGAAGAATCTCTATGGTGACACATGTTATTAACTCTGCCTATGTATTGTGAACCTATATAGGTTCAATATGATTCAAGGTAGCTAATATGGACGCATTGAATAACACCTAAGAAGGATTACCCTAATTGGGGACCTTTATGGAATAACAAAAATAGAGGAACCTTAGTTTGGTTCCTTGGAAGTAGTATCATGTCTTCTATATTGGTCAACCACCATACCATCAATATTCTTTATCATGACCAATCAATAAGTATAATAAAACTCTATGAGGTGAAGGGACACCTACCCCAACTTCATGTAAATGTTCTTAGAGAATCCATTTTATCACTATGATGATAACACAACCAATTGGTCAAATGAAATCCAAGGAACATAAGAGCATTCATACAGTTAGATCAATTCCAATTTATTTGGTGAACAACCCTCAATGGGATCAACTACAAAGTCATACTAATAGTTCAATCATTATCCATTAACAATAATGGAGTCAAGCTAATGCGCTAGGATCATGGTGGTCTAAGCACTTTTTCCCAATTTTTTGTGTTCTAACATAATATTATCAATTTTATTTAAATTGGATGATTCCATTTATAATGTATATTTTCCCTTGGTGGAAAGACCAACCATACATATTTAATAAAAATCATACATAAATCAGTAACGAATGTACTAGGACCATCTATATTTTATTAAATCTACTCTTACTCAACAATGTGATTTGATAGTTTTGTTTAGTCTCTATAATATCATATATTCCTTAACCATGATTATAAAATCACTTGATCATCTACTCCAAACCAGAACATCATAGATAATTAATTATGACTACAACATATTTAATATAACCAATTAAAATTTAATTCTAAATTTTAATAACATTTCATAATTGATAGAATACATGTTAAATGGCCTCTTCACATCCAACCATCTCCCAAAATCACGTGGGAGGACCATTCTATGCTTCTTGAACCATCTCAGGAAAAATCCTTATCAACCAGAATTGATGAAAAAATAAATTTATTTTTATTTTAAGGAAAACATTTTATAATTTGATGATGACATACCTTCAGTGAATCCCTATGAAATGTCATGCATAGGACATCTTGATACACCATATTGTAATGAAACAAAAAATCACCATAATCTCAATATGATTCCAAAATTCTCTAATGGAATAATCCATATTCCCTTTCCTGGATGAAAAATACTAGAGATGAATTGATAAAATTGTGAATTATAGTTATTAGAGTCGAATACATATATCAAATCATCCATGATTGGAGCAAAAACACCCCAAAATCAAATGGTGTCGAGGGAAGGATGATATTGGTTATACCCTAACTAGTGTGTGACAAATAAATAGGTGAGGGGGATAATAGCTAAAACCCCAAGGGGGAAGAGTTATAATTCTCTCCCAAAAACATATCAATGGATAATCAGTACTAGTCTAGCATCTAGAAGGCACAATCTCTTATCCACTAGCTAGAAGGTGTCTTTAAGAATCAGCCCTAATAAGACTAACCCTCACTAGTGCTCTCTTACTACTCTCATATGATATCTATCCACCCTTACATCTTAATTTAGGTCCAAAAAGACCTATTCGATGTGTCCCAACCATTGATTTTTTTTCGAAATTCTAATTCATTTTTTTTATCATCAACCAACTCAAAAATCAAAAAAAATCGAATAACCAACCCATAGAGACACTATATCATAAAAATAATAAATTGAAACTAGTGAATTAAATTTATTAGGAGCATTATAATTTTAAATAAAGCATATAAAATACCATGTTAACTTGGTTTTCTGAAAAAGAGAGGGATTAAACATATTTCTTTGTGTGATTCTTGAAATATTATTTTAGAATGCTACTTTTTTAATATTATTTACTTTGATGTTTATATATTGTGAGGATGGGTACCATTACTAATATATTGAGATTTAATTCATTGTAATTAAAAATGTTCTACTTGTAGGAGTAATTTATATATATATTAAATGTATCAATTTACGTGATTATTTTCTTTCATATTAATGTTTAAATATTTCCCATTTCATAATTTAATTGGATTTTTCATTGTTTATATAAGGAAACAATTCATATTATCTTTTGTAAAAGATGTAAAAAATTAATGGTAAGTATTATAACTGAAGAAGTATAAAAATTAACTAGGAAAATATAATTTATTTATTATTAAAAAAATAATGAAATCTCTCCCAGTACCATTAGAGCTAAAAATAGACATTTTGAATTCACTTTCTAACCTCAATCATGTCACATGAATTAATTGTAGAGAGGAGAAAATGTAAGTTTCCATTTGGGGATAGTGCAAGTAGAGCAGCAGTGAGGGGCAGCACCAATAGAGTTTTCAGGTATAAACATTACCATGTAGGTTTAATGATTGGGTTTATTTAATTATTGATTCATAAAGTAATTTCCTCCCTATAGATTTTTTGATGTAGGAATCATTGAAGTACATGTTCTATTCAGTTACCGATTATCTATTTACCAATCATCTGAATCCCTTAAAATTATAGAGTGTTTGATCTTTTTTATACTCATGTTCATTACATAAAGTACCATTGATTAAGTATTAAGAACTCAAATAATGATTATTAATGCCTCTGGGAAGTTTGGTAATACTAGGAAAGGCCCATTGACCCTATGTAAAGATTGATGTTCTTTGCATGTAAAGGAAACCCGGATACAACCAATCTAAAGATAAATATGATACTATAAATCTTGGGATATCTAAATTAGAGCTTGATGGTTCTATTATTTATTTAAAATTTCACTGTAGTGAAATTTTTTGATTTTTTATTCATAATGTACATAAGACTATGATCCCTATAATAGTATGATAATTTCATACACAATGACAAAATCTCTAGAATTTCTATGTAACTGAAGATAATAATGTCTTTGAGGTCTCAAAAAAGAAGCGATATATTAATATGACGTGGAATAAATATCAAATCACAATGATTCATGATCCTATAATGAAGGATTAAGAATTATTAGGAATTTTTGATAGACATTGGATTGTACTACGTGTGAGGATCTATTGATGCATTCTAGTGAAGATACAATTTTAATGTAGATTGGAAAATAATTTTACAACATTAATAAAATGGGATATATAATGACCATTAATTTTCATTACATGTAGATCAATTTGAAAAGTTTTTTTTAAATGAATATATTATTACATTTTAGGGGTTTCTATAAATAAATTTTATAAATTACATATTATGATATATTAAAATGATAGACATATCTAAATGGCTAGGATATTGAGGTACTACTTGAGGATAGATTTCCAATAGGATTCATAAAGAAGGGGAAGGGATAATTATCGTATAAATCTAATGTAACGCCCCAACCCCAATTACCCAGAGTCGGTGCATTATTACATAACATTGGCATGATCACAAGAAAGATCAAATTTCGAAAGACCGATTGGTTTAGTAGCCTTGGAAACACTAGATATATTCATAAAGTTTTACATTACATCATAAAGTGAAAAACTACTACAACAACATATTTTCTCCATAGTCCACACTATTATCCCCTCATAATATCCATGTAGGTCATTCATAATTTATTTCTTCACATCCTGGGAGAAATAAAACATAGAAAATGGGGTGAGATCAAATGCCCAGTAAGGATAACAATATAGCGGAATCTTTCATAAATAAGAATAAACATTTAAGGCAATGTATAACTAAAAAAGTCTTTTAAACTTGAAATTCAATATAGTATGTCAAAAATAAAATGAAATAATTCCATTTACTTATTCACATGGATATTTTACTAATTGAATAATCACATGCAATACCAATAACCACTTTCATAATGATGGAATGCATAATGACAGACTATCATAACCACTTAGCCAAGGCCTCGTGCCAAGACTACAAATAAGATTTTTCCAAGGACCTGTTCCAATACAGTAGTTTGTCTAATGAGACCTACCGATGCATCGAGGGGCTATATCGGGCTCCACCCTTCACATATTAAGTCCAATGCATTCCCATATGAAAATGATTAAACATAACATAAACATTCGTATTAAAACTAGTATATGAAATGTAAATACTTCATCCATAAACCATGAATGGTATAAAAATAACACATCCACAGTCAAACATATCACAAAACCTTCAATACAATATAGAAGTTTTGTTTCATAATAAATCAACTTCAAATAAGCGTAAAATCCATCAAAGGATGTTGACATAGATGAAATCAAAACTCTTTTTAGAGAAATCTCTCTTTCTATTTTGAAACCATTTAAGAGTCATATATTTACAAAATAAAACACTTTCTTTGAAAATATTCTTATAAGCTAGTAAGGGAAGCGTCGACGATTTTATAATGGTGGAAAATAGCCGCACTCGTCGTTTAAGTTAAAAAAACATTCTTACATTAATTCTATCGAAAAGGTTAAAAAGCACCTTGTTTTGAAAATGATGGAAAGATTCCTTTATAAAACTCTTATAAAAAGTCAAAAAAGGGTATAAATGACTTTAACCCATATTCTTTTAAATAGTAAAAATGTTTTGAAATACATTTTTAAGAAACAAGTATGTGGAAGATAAAGAGATCCTAGTAGATTATTACGTATAAACAACCTCGGATAATGAAGAGATTGCGAAATAAACCCTTACCTTGTACTTTTACTTGGATGGGGTAGGTTAAACTCATGTATAATGGTGAAATAATTGTTATTGAATTATACAAGAATCATATACATTAATACGATATCATATATTATCTTTTAACATTGATTTGTTAATAATATCTTAGTATTATCGTTGTTTCGGGTGTTAACTTACTCGTTTTCTTTTATATGTTTTGTTACGTAATCTATGTTTTTCATGGATAGGTTGTATCATAATAATATCCATAATGATATCAAGTCTGTAGATACTATTATTAATCATAAAATGAGAATTATACTTGAATGGATACGATAGAGAATGAATCTCATCGCATTCGTGGAGACGGTAGTCCGTACGTACGCACGAGCGACAATATCATTCTTCTGATATTAAAATAATATATAATTGGATGGTATATCATATATAAAGAATCATTATCATGTTATATTTATTATTTACATGTGTTACACATCATTATTATACCCATCCAAATAATAATTTATTGAATAATAATTACACCACGACGTGGAGACGGTAACTCATACGTACGCACGTATGGTGACATGTTATTCAAAGTATGGATAGAATAATGAATATGGTTGTACCATATTTATAATAACAACACAGTATATATAAGATACCGGAGTTATTATTTTAGAATGGTAATAACGAAGGACGAAGAAGTGGAAGAAGAAAGGAACTTGGAAAGGGTGGTGAAATCATTACCTCTTTTCGGGTTCTTCCTTTTTATTTGATCTAAAGGGAACTTAGGTTGGCTTTATGACTAAAGTAAGGCCTCTAGGATGAAGTGAGGGAAGTTTAGAGAGTATTTGGACAGAGTTTGGCCGAAACAAAAGGCTCTGAAGGTGTGAGTTAATGAGAAGGGGGAGTGCCCTTTTATAAGAGGGGTGAGGGGCACCTTTGGCAAAGCTAGAAATATTATTTTAAAATAATTTCATATTCGGTTTCTAATGTCTCCAAAGTGGATTATTTAAAGTTTAAGGTGGGTATGGGTCTAAAACCACTCAACCAATAGAATTTAGATAGGTTTTGGTCATTATATTAACCTTATCTTTTAGTTTTAACTCTTAGTTAATTAGTTTGACACTTACCATGTCACTTTGTATTTTTATATTATATAGTATATAAACTTACTATATACCTCCAAGAGACCCCCAAGTGGTCTTTAATGATACACCTATCATGATATAAGTCTCTTGGGCGAACCGTAGATTTTTAAAAATTTAATATCAATTAATAATATAATATTTGTTTTAAAAACTCTTTTATGTCAATTTTGACACTTTTTGGAAAATTGATTTTTTAAAAACTCATAACAGAATTATTAGTTCTAAAAAAGTAAATTAAATCAATCCTAATATGTCATATTATTCTAGAAAATTAGTGTAATTCATTAAAAGTCTCAAATTATATTTATTTGGGTATTTATAATATCAATTATTTTAATTTTTCACTATTATGATAATTACTGCATCATCATTGTGTCATAAATAAATTATATTATTTAATGTCTAAAAATTATAAATAAAATATCATTATGTAGGAAATCATGTTTTCTTTCTAATGAATATTTAAAATCGTATTTATCTTATGTATAACACTATATTAAAAAATGTTTTAGTAAATAAACATTGATTTTAACTCTTTTAAATGTTCTTTGAATTAAATAATAATAAATGTCCTAATCTAATCTAAGTGGATCTAAATTATAATATTTTATTCCTAATGTTGTTTTTGGTCGATATAAACTTGTCCAATAGAATTAGGACATGTGTTAGGGTAATATTAATATCATTTTTACCCTTAATTACCCTATTTACTTTTAACCGTGGTAAATAAAAGTAAAAAGTTACTATTCACCAAAAATTATTTTCATCTCATTGAACCACATTTCACTCCTTTATATTAACCATGTCTCTCAGATTTTCGAAATTCCATTCACAAAAGTGGTAAAATTAAGTTTTATGAAAAATTCAGTTTTTTAACTACCACTTAGTGGTTTCACTATTCATCAATAATTGAAGTTTTTCTGAATAGTGCCAAAATTTCACCCTAAGCTATAAATGATATTCTGAATTCAAAAATGCTGTCTATTTTACAAAATTCCAAACATATAAGTTGCATTAATTAATTCTATAATTAATTTCCGCTGTTACAACAAATAGTGTGTTTTTAAGAAACGATATATATCAAATGATTGACCATTGTTTATGTCCAATTTCAAAGTGAAATTAATTCTAATGAACACCATTGGATAAAATGATAAAATTATATTCTAATTATACTTTAAAACAACTAAATAATATAATTTATCACAATAAATTATTTATATTAAATTTTTTTTAAGTAGTTTCACTATTTATAAAAATTGAAAGTTCTCAGAAAAATACCAAAAATTCAACTTAGGATAATTTTGATATTATGAATCAAAAATTGATGTCCATTTTAAAATATAATATATATATAATTTCAAAAGGTAGGTATTACTATTTATAACGGCTAGTTTGATTGGTTGTGGTGTGTTAGAACTCGATGTTGTGTACAACAAACGCTATCACATTATTCCAAGATAAGCGTACCGTAGAAGCTTGGGGTGTTACATTCTCCCCTCCTTCAAATAATATCATCCTCGAAATTTCTATAATACTACCGCATGAAAAGACTCGGGTGGTTCTTCATCATAAGTTCCTCGGGCTCCCACGTTGCCTCTTCCATCTTATGGTTTCTCCACAAGACTTTTACCAGACGAGCCGTCCGGTTTCTCAGTACTTGTTCTCTCGTATCAAGAATCCTGACGGGCTCTTGGCAATAAGACAGATCGGGTTCCAGTTCTAATTTCTCATAGGTGAGTACATGCGTTGGGTCAGGCATGTATTTCCTCAATAGAGATACGTGGAACACATCGTGAACTTTGGAAAGACTTGACGGCATTGCCAATCGGTAAGCTATAGCCCCAATTCGTTCTAGAATTTCGAAAGGTCTGATGTACCTGGAACTCAATTTACCATTCTTACCAAAACGTATGACTCCCTTCCATGGAGATACCTTCAATAAAACATGATCACCAACTTGACATTCCAAGTCCTTCATTCGATTATCCGCATAGCTCTTCTGCCTACGTTGACATGCTTTGATGTGATTTTGGATTACCTTCAAATTTTCCATCATTTCCTCCACGAGTTCTAGGCCTACAAGTTTTCTTTCACCAACATCATCCCAACAGGTTGGTGTGCGGCATCTCTTTCTGTATAATGCTTCATATGGTTCCATATGAATACTCGAATGGAAGCTATTGTTATAAGAAAATCCTACCAGAGGTAAATATTGATCCCACATACCCTAAAAGTCAAGTGAGTAGGATCTCAACATGTCTTCTAAGGTTTGAATAGTTTCTTTTGATTGTCCATCTGTTTGAGGGTGGTAGGCAGTGCTCAAATGAAGTTCAGTATCCAAGGATTTCTAAAGACTTTTCTAGAATCTTGAAGTAAAACGAGGTTCACGATCAGAAACAATCGATAGGGGTACTCTATGAAGTATCACAACTTCATCAATATATAGTCTTGCTAGACGTTCCAGTGGAAGATCTTCTCTTATAGCAAAAAAATGTGCTGACTTGGTAAGATGATCAACAATGACCCATATTGCATCGTTCCTTTTAGGAGTCTTTGGTAGCCCAATGACAAAGTCCATCGTCATATTGTCCCATTCCCACTTTGGTATGGGAAGAGGTTCAATGACTCTTCCAGGTTGTTGCATTCCCGCTTTCACTTGTTGACAAACCATACATATTGACACAAAATCAGCAATCTCCCTCTTCATGTTGTCCCACCAAAAATATTCCTTCAAATATCTATATATTTTTGTGCTCCCAGGGTGTATAGAGAAATTGGAACTATGAGCATCATCCAGCAAATCCCTTTTTATATCAGGTATATCGGGAACACAAAGTCTCTTCCCGAATTTCAAAAGTCCTTCTTCATACACAAAGTCTCTCAATCTCCCATCATTCACAGCTTTAATCTTCCTTTGAAATTCTTCATCATTGGTCTGAGAAATCTTAATTCATTCTAGTAAAGATGGTTTGGCAACCATTTGAAAAAGTATTGATGTTTCACCTTCCCTGGTTATTCCCATGTCCATATTCACTAGATCCATGAAAATTAGATCCCTTCCAATTCTAATATTGTTCAAAACACCATGATCTTTTCTGCTCAAATCATCTGCCACCTGGTTTTCCTTCCCCGGGTGGTAGTGTATCGTACAATCATAATCCTTGAGTAATTAAATCCATCTCTTTTACCTCATGTTGAGTTCTTTTTGTGACAAAATATACTTCAAAATCTTGTGATCAGTATAAATCTCACATTTTTTACCATAGAGGTAGTGCCTCCATACCTTCAAAGAAAAGATCACAGCTGCTAACTCGAGATCATGAGTAGGATAGTTTTTCCAATGAATTTTCAACTGTCATTATGCATAGGCAATAACCCTATCATTCTGTATAAGGACACAACCAAGCCCTTTCTTTGATGCATCACTATAAATAACGAACCCATCATTCCCCGATGGTAGAGTCAATATATGAGTATTGACTAATCTTCTCTTTAGTTCTTTGAAACATTCTTCACACTCTTTTTTCCAAACAAATTTAACCCCTTTACATGTGAGCTTCGTTAATGGGTTTTCCAATCGGGCAATATTCTGGACGAAACGTCATTAATAACCTACCAAACCAATAAAATTGCATACCTCAGTTATACTCATAGGTGCTGGACATTATTGGATTGCCTTGGTCTTAGAAGGATCAAAAGAGATTCCATCTTTAGAGACAATATGGCCAAGAAAAGAAATCTCCTGAAGCCAGAATTCACACTTGCTAAACTTCCCATATAATTCATGTCATTCAGAGTCTTCAGGATAATGAGCAAGCGATTTTCATTATCTTCGTAGATTTTGGAGTATACCAAGATATCAACAATAAATACCACCACAAATTCATCGAGTTATTCCTTGAAAACTCTATTCATCAGATCCATGAATACAGAGGGTGCATTAGTCAATCCAAAATGCATTACAGTAAACTCGTAATGCCCGTACCTGGTTTGAAATGTTGTCTTTGGAATGTCTTCCTTCTTTACACACAACTTATGGTATCCAGATCGAAGTTAAATCTTTGAAAAGTATTTAGCTCCATGCAATTGGTCAAATAAATCATCAATGCGAGGCAGGGGATACTTGTTCTTTATCGTTATAGCATTGATCTCCCTATAATCGATACATAACCCCATAGATCCATCTTTAATTTTAACAAAAAGAACAGGGGCTTCCCATAGAGAAAAACTAGGGCGAATAGATCCCTTATTACTCAATTCCTCTAGTTGTTTCTTTAGTTCAACTCATTCTACACTTGCCATTTTATAAGGGGTCTATGATATAGGCCTTGATCCCGGAATTAAATCAATGGAAAACTCAACTTCTCGTTTTGGAGGATGTCCAGGTAAATCGTCCAGAAATACATCTACATATTCTTTCACAATAAGTAAATCCTCTATTTGAACATTTCTTTCCTCACCCACAGTCATTTCATTCTCTTCCTCCCCAATAATTGAATTCAATTGAGATACTGGGGTGGATCTATATGAGAATTAGGTGGTGATGATTCTTCTCTAAAGATAAGGTGTTCCTTATCGTCATCATCAAAAATCGTAACCTCCATCTTCTTACAATAAATCTTCACATAATAATCTGAAATCCAATCAATACCGAGGATTATATCATACTCAATCACAGGTATGATGATGAGATCAGCGGATAAAGAACATTTATGTGCTCTAATGGGGACTGATTCACAAAAATTTGTTGCAATGATACTTCCCTTAGGAGTTTTAACTGACAACTCCCTTGATAAATAAAATTCGAAATATATAATTTTCTTAGAAAACTGGGAAGATATGAAAAAATGTGATGATCTAGAATCAAATAATGCATTTACTAAACATGATGAAACCATTAAATTACCTTCCACCACGTCTTTGGGAGCTTCTACATCAGCAGTAGTGATAGAAAAAGCTTGGCCTTGATCCCTTGGCCTTTTCTGAGGTAATTTCCCCTGACAATTAGAAAATTTATTTGCATAATGTCCCATTTCCCTACAATTTTAGCATTGAACAGTGGCATATTCCTTCTTCCCTTTGCATTCACGAGCTTGGTGTCCTTTTTCACCACACTTGTAACAGACACCCATTCCCTTCAAGCAAGTACCAGGGTGTTTCTTCCCACATTTAACATAGGATGGATATTCAACCTTTCCCTTCTTCCCCTTATTTCCATTCCCTGATTGATCATCAGATCTATTCTTCTCTTGCTTTGATTTAAAGTCATAAGACTTAGAGAATTCCTTTTCTGTCTTGATTGCACATGAGACAATGTCTTCGTACGAAGAGAAGGATTGTGAGACTAATGCTCGACGGAGAAATGGTTTTAACCCATCAAAGAAACGATCAATCTTACTTCTTCGGTTACGTATATAATCTCCAGCATACCTTGCTAACCTTGTAATGTTAGCCTCATACTTTGTGACATTCTCATCCTCCTTTTGTCTCAGAATCAGAAATTGCCTTTCCATATCTGCTCAATGGTCACTAGGAATGTATTTTTCTAAAAATAGATCATTGAACTCCCTCCATTCCATATTTGATACTTCATCATCTTCTGTCATGTTTTGAATCAATGACCACCATTGATCAGCATCTCCAGTGAGGCGGTAAACTGCCATGATAACATTTTCCCTTTCACTACTCCCCAAATCCTGAATTATTTTCTCTAAGGAATTTATTCATTGCTCAGCTACTAAGGGATTTTTACTCCCATTGAACATTGGTGGTTGTTGCCTCATGAATCGGTCTAACATTTATCCTCCACGCTACAGATCAGGGTGCTCCATACGGGTAAGGTTATTATTCATAACCCGAGTCACTTGTCCTAGTATGGTGATTAAATGATCGGCACCAGTTCCATCACTGGCTCAACTATAATTATCTTGAGCAGGAGGGAAATCCCTATATGGAGTGCGTGCATTGATACAGTTTCCATTTCTTCCACTAGGTGCCATTTATAAATAATGTCATAAACTAGATCAGTTTATGAATCAAAATACATAATTCCATACTTATAAAACACTTAACATAAATTGAACTAGTTATGGATATAATCCATATTCATAAAAATGTTTTCTTTGAGGAAGTATATACTCATAAACCTTTCATAATTATTTGTAAAGAAAATGAGAGTTATGCTAAGCATATCCCCCGGGAGTGTCGTAACCATGAGTGAAATAAGGCCCATTGTCGTGCACCAGTTCCCGTTCGAGTCTAGCTCAAAGCAGTGCTTTTGGGTTTTACCCCTAGGTACATCTGTGCCAGAGTCGCCTCTACCTGCTCGTATCTAGACAGGGGTGTATTGCTTGGAAAACTCACAAAATCTATACAATACCAAAATTCTTGGAAGTTCTTCTATACTAATCCTCAAAGTCAATCTTAGGTCTATGTGCTCTAATCAGAGTTTTTCTAAATATAGCTTCCAAGGATTGTACTAAACTTCCTCTGATACCAACTGTAACTTCCCGACCCCAGTTACCCAGAGTCGGTGCATTATTACATAACAGTGGCATGATCACAAGAAAGATCAAATATCGAAAGACCGGTTGGTTTAGTAGCCTTGGAAACACTAGATATATTCATAAAGTTTTACATTACATCATAAAGTGAAAAACTACTACAAAAACATATTTTCTCCATAGTCCACACTATTATCCCTCATAATATCCCTGCAGGTCATTCATAATTTACTTCATCACATCCTAGGAAAAATAAAACATAGAAAAGGGGGTGAGCTCAAATGGCCAGTAAGGATAACAATATAGAGGAAACTTTCATAAATAAGAATAAACATTTAAGGAAATGTATAACTAAAACAAAAGCCTTTTAAACTTGAACTTCAACATAGAATGGAAAAAATAAAAATTAATAATGCCATTTACTTATTCACATGGATATTCTACTTATCGAATAATCACATGCAATACCAATAACGACTTTCATGATGATGGAATGTGTAATGCCAGACTTTCACAACCACTTAGCCAAGGCCTCGTGCCAAGACTACAAATACGATTTTGCCAAGGCCTTTTTCCAAGACACTAGTTTGTCTCATGAGACCTACCGATGCATCGAGGAGCTATAGCGGGCTCCACCCGTCACATATTAAGTCCAATGTATTCCCACATGAAATGATTTAAACATAACATAAATATTCCTATTAAAACTAGCATACAAAATGTAAAAACATCATCCCTAAACCATGAATGGTATAAAAATAACACATCCACAGTAAATAATATAACAAAACCATCAATACAATATAGAAGTTATGTTTCATAATAAATCAACTTCAAATAAGCGTAAAATCCATCAAAGGATGTTGACATAGATGAAATCAAAACTCTTTTTAGAGAAATATCTCTTTCTATTTTGAAATCATTTAAGAGTAATATATTTATAAAATAAAACACTTTCTTTGAAAATATTCTTATAAGATAGTAAGGGAAGCTTTAACGATTTTTTAACGGCGGAAAATAGCCGCACTCGTCGTTTAAGTTAAAAAAACATTCTTACCTTAATTCTGTCGAAAAGGTTAAAAAGAACCTTGTTTGGGAAATGATAGAAAGATTCCTTTTTAAAACTCTTATAAAAAGTCAAACAAGGGTATAAATGACTTTAACCCATATTCTTTTAAATAGTAAAATTTTTTTGAAATACATTTTTAAGAAACATGGATGTGGATGATAAAGAGATCCTAGTATATTATTACGTATAAACAACCTCGGATAATGAAGAGATTGCGAAATAAACCCTTACCTTGTACTTTTCCGTGTTTGGGGTAGGTTAACCTCCTGTATAATGGTGAAATAATTGTTATTAAATTATACAAGAATCATATACATAAATATGATATCATATATGATCTTTTATAATTTATTTGTTAATAATATTTAGTATTATCGTTGTTTCGGGTGTTAACTTACTCGTTTTCATTTATATGTTTTGTTACGTAAGATATGTTGGTCATGGATAGGTTTTATATTAATAATATACTGAATGATATAAAGTCCTTAGATTATATTATTAATCATCAAATAAGAATTATACGTGAATGGATACAATGGAGAATGAATCTCAGCGCGTTCATGGAGACGGTAGTCCGTACGTACTCATGAGCAACAATATCATTCTTTTGATATTAAAATAGTATATATTTGGATGGTATATCATATATAAAGAATCATTATCATGATATATTTATTATTTACATGAGTTACACATCAATATTATACCCATCCAAATAATAATTTATTGAATAAAAATTACACCATGACGTGGAGAGAGTAAGACGTACGTACGCACGTATGGTGACATGTTATTCAATGGATGGATAGAATACTGAATATGGTTGTACCATATTTATAATAAAAACACATTATATATAAGATACTAGAGTTATTATTTTAGAATGGTAATAACAAAGGAAGAAAAAGTGGAATAAGTAAGGAACTTGGAAAGGGTGGTGAAATCATTACCTCTTCTTCGGGTTCTACCATTTGATTTGATCAAAAGGAATCTTAGGTTGGCTTTCTGACTAAAGGAAGGCCTCTAGGATGAAGTGAGGGAAGTTGAGAGAGTATTTGGGTAGAGTTTGGCCAAAATGAAAAGATTTGAATGTGTGAGTTAATGAGAAGGGGATTGCCCTTTTATAAGAGGGGTGAGGGGCACCTTTGGAAAAACAAGAAATATTATTTTAAGATAAATTCATATTCGGTTTCTAATGGCTCCAAAGTGGATTATTTAAAGGTTAATGTGGGATGGGTCGAAAACCACTCAACCAGTAGAATTTATACAGGTTTGTGTCATTATATTAACCTTATCTTTTAGTTTTAACTCTTAGTTAATTAGTTTGACACTTACCATGTCACTTTGTATTTTTATATTATATAGTTTATAAACATACTATATTCCCTCCAAGCGACCCCCAAGTGGTCCATTAATGATACACCTATCATGATATATGTCCCTTGGATGAACCTTATATTTTTAGGAATTTAATATTAGTTAATAATATAATATTTGTTTTAAAAACTCTTTTATGTCAATTTTGACACTATTTGGAAAATTGATTTTTCTAAAAATCATAACAGAATTATTAGTTCGAAAAAGGTCAATTAAATCAATCCTAATATGTCATATTATCCTATAAAATTAGTTTAATTCATTAAAAGTCTCAAATTATATTTATTTGGGTATTTATAATATCAATAATGTTAATTTTTAACTATTATGGTAATTACTGCATCATAATTGTGTCATAAATAAATTAAATTATTTAATGTCTAAAATTATAAATAAAATATCATTATGTATTAAATCATTTTAGATTTCTAATGAATATTTACAATCGTATTTATCTTATGTATGACCTTATATTAAAAAAAGTTTTATTAAATAAACTTTGATTTTAACTCTTTTAACTCTTCTTTCAATTAAATAATAATAAATGTCCTAATCTAATCCAAGCCGAACTAAATGATAATATTTTATTCCTAAGGTTGTTTTTGGTCGAGATACACTTGTCCAATAGAATTATGACATGTGTTAGGATAATATTAATATCATTTTTACGCTTAATTACCCTATTTACTTTTAACTGTGGGAAATAAAAGTAAAAAAGTTACTATTCACCAAAAATTATTTTCATCTCATTGAACCACATTTTACTCCTTGATATTAACTGTGCCTCTCGGATTTTCAAAATTCCATTCACAGAAGCGGTAAAATTATGTTTTATGAAAAATTCAGTTTTTTAACTACCACTTAGTGGTTTCACTATTCATCAAAAATTGATGTTTTTCTGAATAATTCCAAAATTTCACCCTAACATATAAATGATATTCCGACTTCAAAAATGATGTATAATTTAAAAAATTCCAAAAATATAAGTTTCATTAATTAATTTTATCATTAATTCTCACTGTTACAACAAATAGTGTGTTTTTAAGAAACAATATATATCAAAATATTGACAATTGTTTATGTCCAATTTCAAAGTGAAATTAATTATAATTAACACCATTTGTTAAAATGGTCAAAATTATATTCTAATTATAATTTAAATCCACTATATAATATAATTTAACACTATAAATTATTTCGATTATAAAATTTGTTTTTACGTATTTTCACTATTCATAAAAATTGGAAGTTCTCAGAAAAATACCAAAAATTCAACTTAGGATAATTTCGATATTCTGAATCCAAAAATGAAGTCCATTTTGAAATAGAAAATATATATAATTTCAAAAGGTAGGTATTACTATTTATAATGTCTAGTTTGATTGGTTGTGGTGTGTTAGAACTCGATGTTGCGTACAACACACGCTATCAAATTATTCCAAGAGAAGCGTACTGTAGAAGATTTGGGTGTTACATCTAAGGACAATGAGAAACTTATAAATGGATAATCTATGCTAGTGGACGTTGACAATACTATGTCATTCTAAACCAATCATTTTTTAATGTTGTCATTGTTATAGTTTTTTTTCTACTTTTCTTTAATACCACTAGAATTGAATGAGTGGAGTGTTTTCCTTATGTCTATTGAAAATTTACTTGTCAATTAAATTGTTTAATTCTTGGTTTTTTGATTAATTCAAGTTGGGTTTTTATATTTTATACATTATTCATATTTATTTATTACTTTTTCATACATGAAATTCAATGTTTATTGAAGTAGTGGGATTATCCATCTTCATGAATTTTGTGCCTCTTTGGTTAAATATTTAAATATTTTTTTTTGTTTATGTTATTCACAAATCAACTTAATAATATGATCATAAGAATGTGGGTTTATAGAAGGGGAGAGTGATCCCATAGAACATGAGTATTTCATAGAAAATAATTCTGATGATACTTTTATCAAATCATTAGCCTTCATATTCACTAGTACCTGATCCTGTATATTCTATGCTTGGTAAATTTATTTTCTTCTCTTATCCATTATTGTAAATCAAAATAGAGTATGTTTATATTTCTTTTATTATTTTATTTTGGAGTTTTAATTATTAATTTGAAGTTTCTTTCTCACATTTATTAATGTGTTTAATATTAAGAATAATATAAAGTACAGTAAATTCGAGTAGTTTTAGTTTTTATTGTTTTTTTATATGCATTATACACTATTTTAACTAAGAGGAACTGAATATGAATCATGGGAGACATATCAAAAATCATTGTTTCCATGATACTACATTAGCTAATTTTAATAGACACCTTTAGTAAAATAAAATTCATAGAATCCTAAGTCATAGTTCATGTGGATTTATTACAAATTATATTTTAATCTTAATACTAATCATCAATGTATAATAATCTTACACATGTATAATTTATATATAATGTTTCATATAATGAAATTTTATGTGGTGAATGAATTGTGTAAGGATTATAATGTGTTTTAATAGAAGGCATTCACTTGTATGTCATACAATAGGTGAGTGAATTTGATAACCATTCAAGGATAGTCATGATTAGGTAATAAAATGGTATAGTTTCTGCATGGTTGGAATGTGAAAGTGTTCTCAAGAATTAGATAATTCCCTCATCACATCCTGGTATCTTACTATCTTTAACCCTTTACATCGAAATTTTCTGACATATTATGTGTTTTTTATAGAATATCATGCATATGATTGGTGATTAATATCATTATATAGATACACCATTGAGTATGGAGTCTTTAAGGTTCTTTTAATGCACTATCTCAATGGTCATTAATTAATAAAGATGTTAATCTAATTGTTACTATAATGTACATAATTTTTTTATAATTTATATTTTCTTTGTTTTATCATTGTTGATCATGGGTCTAATAGATTATTAATGTTTCAAATACACTAATGAATGGCTAATAAATTGATAAAAACCCACCAATGTTATCATATAACTAACATTATCAATTGAATCTTGAAATATTATGTTAAATTAATATCATTGGATATCATATAGAATATCATTGAATATTGTTTAATGTTTGTATTTTAGTTAATCATATGATATGGGATATCATAAGAGGTTATATAGAGTTTTTAATGTGAACTATATTATTACATGGGATGTCATAATCTACAATATGAAAACTTTTTATGATATGTTATATCATAATATATGTCTCAGTTGAATTACTTTGGCTTTCATCATTTCATAGTGTATAATATGGCTTGTTGTTAGGCATGGAACAACTATGTTTTGGGGGAAAATTAAACATAATGTATCCTTACTGATATGATGTATATCATAAAAAAAATGACCAAAGACTAAAGGAGACATCACATCTGAAAATAATTTTATGTATAATATTTTTATCTATAGTCCTAGTTACTGCATATGATTTACTATATAACATAGGATACAATATTTATGAAAAATTTCACAATTCCAATTCTAAAATATGAATTTAACTATATAGATCATAAATGTTTTATAAATCGTGTTATGAATTATATTAGGATATTTATTCAGTTTATATATTATATAAAAATTAATTAATAATAGATGGTTTATAATTATAAATTCAATATCGGAGAAACATTTGTTAAATAAATATTGAAAAATATTAAATTTTAATATTAAATATATTTAAAATTATATATCCTGACTAATAATTTGAATATACATTTATTATATTTAAATTGTAAATGAAAATTTTCAAATTTATTTGAATTTAATAAATTGGGAAAATATAAGAGTTTTTTATCATTATGGATTTTTTTATAATTATTTAATTTCAGTTATTGAAATTAAAATTCCTTATTTGATGAAACTTTGTGGACCATATCAAAAGGTATTTTGGTGATTGACATGATCAAGATTTGAATAATATTAAATGTATGATATTGAAAAATGTTTAGCAAATATTTGAATAGTTAAAATATATAATATTTATAGAAGCCACCTGCCCATGGATCAAGATGTCTTCCTTCTCCCTCAACTCTCTAACTATCACCCTTGGCTCCATTTAGGGTTTCCATAAGAAACCCAATTCATCAATTTAGATGGCTTATATAAACAATTTCCTTCTCCCTTTTCTTCATTTACACCCCTCTTCTCACCTCCTCCAGCCTTCTTCCTTCTGCACTAATTCTATGTGCTCTTATTTTCATTAGTTTTGAAAATATATTATTCAAAGTGGTCTTAGGGTCCTAATAATGATTTTTATATACTGAATCTATTACACTCACATTATTTGGAACTAACCTCATGCTCTTTAGTGCCTCTCTAAGTTGACTTTTTTATTTACTTATGGCATTCTAGGATTTATAAAAAGATATAACTTTTATACGCTGAATATTTATATCCTTTATTTTATTTAATAAACTACTATAATAAATTTTCCCACATACATCAAAGGTGATACATGCTTGGTATAATAATATATTTAGTTTTAATATAAATTAAATTTATCATTTATTGGTTTATAGACTTGAATTTATATGTTAATTTTAGTTTATATGTGTTGGATGTTATGTTTATGATGAAATTAAGGTCTATATTTGGAAAATTATCCTTATGTAAAGTGACTTTAGGTTAGACATATCACTATAATGGAGGTATATTAATTTTCAATAAATGTGGGTATTTGATAATTATCACACCAAGATCACACCTATAGAGATTAATATCCTTCACTTAAAATGGATTTTTACCTTTTTTTGGATTTATATATGTGTGTATAAATATAGGTAGCTTTTAATTTAGGTTAGTAACATATGTTCTAGGCTATGTAAATAATTACACATCTATATGGCTTGAATATATTTGTTCAGTGAGAGTTTTAGTGTTCAAAACAAAATCATTAGATAAATTAATGATGGTAGTAGTTATATATGAGATAATATGGTAACATTAAACTAGCTTTAAAATACTATGTTTCATATTTCTTCCCAATAAATCATATGTTATGATCTTGATCATTCAACCAGGTATATTATTCTAAAGAAATTTTCCAATCTATTATACTATGTATGGAATGGGTGAAAATGATAAATATAATAATTTGATATCTGAATACCTCTATGAACACTAGGTTAAAATATCTAGGAATCTATAAGAACCATGAAACTAGGGGAATTGTGTTTATTTTATCCTATTATGGATTGGAAAATGCATTTTCATCTCAATGTTGATAATTCATATATGATATGATTGAAATGATTCCCTACTTGAATAACTATACAGTGAGAGGATGCCTAAAATTGAACACATTACTTATTAAAATGCGGTTCTTATCAAACTAATTGATACGAAATCAAAATGGGGGTATCATTATTGTGGGAGTACAGTTAGTAAATCTCATTATTAAATTACAATAAAACATTAAACTCTTTTGATAAAATAGTTGGTTCTAGAATAAATTTCATATTTATTATCAATGTTGTCATTGAGATCAATCATGGAATATAGAAAATTATTTCAAGAAAAATCCTTCAGTTTTTCAAGATATAATAATTGTTTTAATACAGGAAACTTTTTTATATATTATAGAATAACATTCTAGAGTAACGTCATATTTATGTTTTTTTAAAGTAATCTAGATTCTTATGAGAATCAATTAATGATAGAACTCAAGGATTCAAAATAATAATATACATGACTACCATGGTAACATCAATATCTAATCTTACAATCAAAATCAACGGTAATGAATTAGTTAAAATAATGATTTATACTGAGTCTTCAGTTCATATTTGAATTCATTCTAGAATTATTATTAGAATCATTCAAAATTTATGAATGATATAAAGAAAATATTACCTTAATTTTTTAAACTGTTCTGGATAGATAAAATTGGTTGCATAATTTCTTGGATATGTTTCTACAATGACATTAGTTGGGAAATTAAATAATGTTTATTCAACTAAATATTCAATAAAATTGAAATCTAAAGGTGATAATAGGAATAATGGATATTATTCCATATTATTCATTTGTTATGAATACCAGAAAGAGTTTAAAAACTACATGGAATCTCCATTTTACGTATCATTGTTTAAAAAATAAATTCTATAATTTTGAATGTGTATAAGGTACCAAATTTTTATTCAAAATATTTTTTAAGTATACATGATTTTACAATCGATGAATAAATTCGTATATGTTTTATTTTTGATTGATATAATGAGTATAGGGTTACTAAATCATAGATTTGAATATAATAAAATTTATATTGTAATGGGATAGATCTATTTAAAGTATTAGTATAGTTATCTCCTTCCTATTTTTTGATAAGATAAATTTTTTATTAAAAAAGTGTTTCTTCCAAAAAAAAGTATTTTATGTATTCAATAAACATGGTTTATAATTCATCTGATTCTATTACATTCTTCAGAAGTAAATAAGTTTAAGAAAATTATCAAGGATAAATAATATTATCAATAAATTTGTTAAAATTTTAGGGATAGGATCATACCACCCTGTAGTTGTATAATTTAAAGAATAATATTTTTATGTATGTTCTTCATACACATAGATTCATATTATACATCTGTAAAATAATTTAATTAATAAATATTCCCACTATAAGTATATAAATTATATTCCCAAACACAATGGATTTTTCATATTATAGAATGATATTCTTAAGTGACTATTTTATTTAGAGGTTAGTAGGAGTTTTTTTTATATTTATGTTCAATGATTAAGAAGTAAATGACTAAAATAGTGAAAATTTAATTATAATTCATTTAATATTAGTAAATTAAGTTTCAAAATTTTATTTTTTAGATATAATAATGGTGTGAATATCAAATACTATCTTAAAGGATTGTTATATGTGTTAATAATGTATGATGTAAATATTTTTGTGTTGTTACAAAAATGATCTCATGGAATAATTGTAATGGTAATTATTCCAAGAATTATATTTTTTCTATATTCTGAAAGTGTTCTATGTAGATAGAATATGTTTTTTAATTTGTAAAATTTAATTTTGTGAAGATAAGAAGTCTAAATATTATGTTCAGAGAGATGATAATTAGGAATATGATTCATAAGACTCTCTATTTATGAAATTATATTAAATCATAGATGTTTCTCATTAAATGTGTTTTTTTTTGTTTTAAAAAATTGTAATATAGATATGTGGTAGTAATTACAAAGGAAATTAATAATTCTAAGAAATCCATAATTGTATGGAAAACATAAGTTCGATATGGTGGTTCATTATATAACATATTGGTAGATGGAATATTCTATATGCTTTTTTAATATTTTTAATATTTATTAATAATATAAAAGTACCTTGTTATACTTTTATAAATCTATAATTTTTCACAATGCAACAATATATTACATGAATTAATCTCTCAAAATATGAATTTGTGTATTATCTAACCACTGATCATCATGGGGTATTATAGGATATGAGGAAATGATAAGGTTGTCGGGAGTGAGGTTGTGTATTGTGATATGAAATATACTCTTAAAGTAAAAATATAGTTTTATGTGAAGGATAACCCCATCAGTATTCCATATGGAGTGTTATACATAATGTATTTGGTAAATTGGTGGTGCATATTTAATAATTAGATGTCTCTGATACCTAAGTTATGTGATATATGTAGTGTGATAACCTTTAAAAATTGATATCTTTCTTACATTAACCTCAAATATAAGCTAATTAGGGGGTAGTTGAGAATTGTTTAAATCATTTCATTGGTTAGAACTTAACAAAGATATGGTTTATCCGCACATATATTTAGCATGAAATATGTCCTATCAATTGGGATAGACATAAAAAGTTTTTATCATTATCTTTATAAGAAATAAAATGTGTTATCTATAAGGTAATGGGAATGTGATGTTCAAATACATAAATGGGAATCACAAGTGATGTATTCATAAATCACCTGTTGCAGGAGAGTCAATGTCCCACAGATGGATGTTACCCGCTAGGGGAAACAGGTTGTGGAAAGGAATTGGGTGGCTACACTGGGTGAGAGTCCGGTTGTTGATATTCAAGATAGTATGGTCATGGAGGCTTCGGGGTCCAGAACAAGGGGCGTTCTGGAGGCGAGTGACCTCCAGAAGGATGCTCATGTGTCCCATGGTTATGGGATTTCTGCTTCGGTGAGAATGGAGGATGGTGCTTGTAATGGAGTTAAGGAGGGTTTGGTTTCGTGTGCTTTGACACAGGTTGGCATGGGCAGGGTTCCATGTTGTTCTGGTGAGAAGGGTGTTGTTAGTCCTTCGAGTCATCGTCAGGTGTCTTTTAAGGAAAACTCGGCTCCTGAAGCTCCCGTTGTTAAGGCGTTTCAAGGTAATCCTTTGGTTTATGAGATTTTTCAAAGGCTAGAGAAGGATTTGGGTGTACCTGTTGCTTCCTCGGTTGGTCGGGGTTCAGCGCAGAGTGAGGAAGAAAGGGTGGTCAGTGCTGCGGAGGGTTTCAACTCGAGTGCTAAGGCTTCTAAAGGCCTCGATCCGCTGGACAAACCATTTTTAGTTTTGAGTAACAGGTTTCCAGGGCTTTCTGATGGTTTTTTGGACTTGGGTTTGGGGGAGGAGGTTATGATAGGAGGTGATGATAGTCCAAAGACCTCAGATAAAAAACATGTCGAATGTAGTGTGCACGATCCAGCTTCAGTTAAATAAGATGCCAGGGGGGAGCACCATGTTGAATGTCTGGGGCAGGAAGCAGGTGTCCTGAATGTGGATACAAATTCTTATGGGGAAAGGCATGACCCTTCGATGGAAAGTACGGAACGGAGGATGGGAGACAATGTCAAACCTCCTTTGGAAAATGACACTACTGAAGACCGGTGTCCCCCTTTTATGGAATGTAATACTCCAGTCCAGAATCCGGGAAACAACTAAAATTTTGATGTTGATGCTTTACGGGCGTGAGTTGGAATGGGAAGGGAGGATCAGGAGGGAGGGAAAGATAATATGAGTGGTCTAGTGTGTTGATCATTTAGTGATATTGTTAAAAGTGGGAATCAGATGGTTACTTCAGCAGATGGTCCTTTTTCTATTATGCCTATAAGAAGACTAAGGAAGGACTACTCATTTCCTCTAACGCTGATGCGGACTAGATCTTCATCAAAGCGGAATAATGAGGTGCCTTTGGCCCTAAAAAGGGTATCAAGACCAAGAAGGCAGCCCCAGATCAATCTGTTCTTGATCAACGTCGCAGTCAGGTTCAATGTGGATGTTTTTTGAGGCACCCAGAATGGGAATCAGCTACTGGTGAAGAGGACTCATTCTTGGGATGCAGAGATGAATCCAGTTATTATGATGTGTAGTCTATATTGTTTTTTGATGTATGACTTGACTATGGTTGTATTTTTGGGTACCAAGAACCCATAAACTGTCTTTTAGAAATGAAAAAAATGAATTTCATGCATACAAGTGATGTATTCATTGATATGGTCTACCTACACTCAGAGAACTAGGAATATATGAATATTTATTCGAGATTTACTTGTTTTATGTTATGTGGATGCTCAATTTCATAAAAAATGGGTCATATGAAAAAAATTTCTTTTATATAATAACATTGGTGGACATATTTATAGAGATACACATCTTTGAAAGAGATCATGTAAAATTCCTTTCTAGTATGGGTTGTGTTGATTCTCTTCTAGAGGATTTTAACATCATTAATTCATGGATTCCTGAATATATATTTTCTCAATGATATAAAGGCCCTTAAGGTCATAGATTGTGGTTAAATAAATTGGAATTTATTTTGACTCAAGTATATAATTAAAAATTAATATTGAAATTATCAAAAAAAAGTTCTAGATAGATATTCACATGTATTACATTTGACTAAAAATTACTTTTTTATTTTCAAAAATACTTTTTAAAGGAATAGTGAGAAACCATAAAACAAAAATACACCCACAAAACACCAAAAAAACAAAATATGATCAAACCACATAGTCTTTCCCACATTATAAAATATGTCATTCCCCAAGACTTCACCAAAATGTGACCCTTCAGCAAGCAGTCCCGTGTAGAAGTGCACGGGCATGGAACCGATGGTGAAGCCATATGCAGTCAAGCATCTAGATCCAAAAGGCCAGGAATAGTGAAATATTCTAACACGTCAAATTGATTATATTTTTATGGTTGATTTGTAGTATAGGGAAGACCCTAGGTCACCTCTCAAGGAATGTTGGTGGGTTTTGAGTGTTTGTTTTTACAAATAAGTACTAAAATAGGGGGGTTTGAAAATAGTTTTAGGGTGAAATTACTTAATTAAAAGTGTAAAAGTTGAGAAACCAAATGGATTTTAAAAAAATGAGATTAAATATTTCATTGTGAGTTTAATAAACACATTCATGTTCATAATTCATGGATATTAATTTAGGTTTGGATAAATTTTCTTGTTCAAATTAATTGGAATCTAGATTAATTTCTAAGCCTTTATTTCATTTCTTGACGAACCAAACCATGACATAGCCATCATTTTATCAAGGTCTAGAATTGTTTAATAGAATATGAGATTCCAATACATATTTAAATCTCTAGAAAGTGGGTAAGAAAAATAATCTTTTATTACCCAATCGGAACAACACAAGTCACGCACTCAAAACCTCATGTCGATTGGTTAGAAATTAAGAGCATCTCATTCACACACATAAAAAAAGCATTAAAATATTAAATTATGTAAGATACATGGAAATAAATGTTTTAACACCCAAATTACTTCAAAACAATATCTAATATATCTGTTGGAACTCCCTTGACATGTGTGTTTCTCCTTCACCATGAGCGCCCACAAATTAGCTCAACATCGGTCGGAGGAGGAAGCTCAAGCGGAATTCCTTCTACATTTTTTATAACCCAATGAGAATAAGAGCCTACAGAACTTCAAATATGAGAAGAGGACTCCTATGGAACACCAAATTGGAAGCACTTCACTCTTTGACCGAACTCACAAATGAGGTTCCCATGGTGCCTGTTTATAGCCAAAATGGGAAATGGTTTTGGTCACCCTATTTTTAGATACCAATTGTGTCTTGGTTTTGGAATAGTATAAAGCCATATCATGACTTGAGAAAAATATAAGAGTTTTTGTACACCCTCTTTAATGTCTCCCTGAAAATTTGGGCGGTCATTAAACAAATGTATTGGGAGATATGGTCAAAATAGTGAAATGAACTTTTGAATTCGGACAGATTATGTCCCCTGGACATAATGGTTCGTATGGGCCAATAGATGGCTAAATTAGGCATCGGTTCCTTAATAAGAGTTCTATCAAATTATTTTTTGATAGTACCACCAAGTTTTAGCCCATTCAGATTCATGTAATTCTCATAATGTTCTAAACATTGGACCGATGTCTATAGGATGCCATGCAGTTTGGCCTATTTTTTTCTAGATGTTCTTCAGGTCTCCAAATCAGCTCCACCTTCAATGAAAATATCAAAACAAGTGTAATTTCCCTTTATAAAAGTAATAAACAATAATTAATATAATAAAACATGAATTTAAATTTATTATTATATTTTTAATATTAATTAAAAAAATTTAAAATAATGGTGTAAGGGAGGAATTGAATAGTGATTTGCTATGAGATCACACCCCTGCACCGAAACATTTTCACTCCTATGAAAATTCATAATTCCAAAAATTATGCATGTAGATATTTCCAACATCATAAATTTTTACCATTCAATAAAAATTTAATTCCTGATAAAAATGTGTTAAAATAAAAAATCACAACAAGGAGATATTCTCAGTGATCATGGAAATAGAAATCTCAAAAATTCTATACAAATGAAATTCCAAGAGATGCATGATACCAATAAAAGAAAATAATTAAAAATTTAATCATGTCACTAAGTATCTATGTGTGTGTGTGACAACCATGTAATGCTATTATTTATTCTTTTTATCGAATAAATATAAGTTATTTTAATAATTGTCTACTTACAGGATCATTTCCATTGAACATGCCCCACATCCTTTGCAATCAAATTTAATGACCCAGTCACTTAAGCATTCCAAGAAGAAAAACAATAATATCTCGGCCTAGATATCCTCATATGATGTACATTTGATCACTCACCTCATTTCTTAATTTTCCAAAAGTTGCACTTGGAACAAATCTCACACTCTTCTCCCAACTCATGTTTGATCTCCTCGTGACACTAATTGTAAAAGTTATAACTAGATCAAAAGTTGAGGAAGGGTGGTTTTTGACCTTCCCAATATAAAACCCTTTTTTAGGGCGTAAAATAGTCAGATAACTGGTACACATGCATTGGTCAGTCTGGTATATAAATAAAATAGATCAGATAAGGAATGATGATATGGAAAATGATTTGAGGAAGTAGAGAAAAATCAACCGATCTTATATGTACCTTCCATTAAATAAGAAATTTTTACATTTCATGGTTAGTTGTAAAAATATGTTGAGAGATTAAGTGACACATTTTTTCCTTAAACTATTTACATTAAAGGGAACCATTATTTCCAAATTTGTTAAAATTATACAACTATATATATCATCTACAAAGAATATAATTTTAAAATAAAGTCACACCACAGTATAGAATTATTGCTGAAATACACATTTCATCAGAAATTGTTTTTTGAATGTTAAAGAAACATGAAATACAGACATTCTACATGCATTTTTAATAACTTATATGATTAAATGGGCATCAGTTTTCATGATAAATTGGGCATAACAAGTAATATTCCAGCCAAAAGTGATGGGGAGGGAAGGGGGAAAGTAACAATACAATTCAACAAGCTAAAAAGAGAAAAAAAGAAAGATGATGAAAATTATTAACTAACCCAGGAATCTACCCATCCCACAAACCTAAAGATTATAGATTCCTTATTATAAGATAACAGAATTTGGAAATGAAGGATAAAACATGGTAAGTTTCCTTCATATATTTCTTCTTAAATGTGGAGTTCCTCCATCGGGGACTCCGGAATGGATTCATAGAAGTTTTTCAGCTGCAACCCATTTATAGTAAAGGTGTGCTTGGTTTCTTCATTTTGAACTTGGAAAACATCAAATAGAGGGACATTACTAATAGTGTATGGTCCAACCCAGGAGGAACGAATCTTACATTGATGCAAATTCAGCCTTGCATTGTAGAGGAGGACGTTCTGCCCAATTCGGAACTAGCGATAAAGGATAAAACTGTCATGGGAAGCTTTGGTTCTCTCCTTATAAATCTCAGAGTCCTCATATAAAACTCTTATCATTTCCTCCAACTCCTGAATCTCTGACATCCTTTGAGAACCTGTACCAGAAATATTATAATTGTATTGTCTGTTGTCCTAGTAGGCCTTGTTCTCAATCTCAACATGGAGGTGACAAATCTTTCCAAACACTAGCTGATATGGTGACATGCCAATGGGGGTTTGGAAAGTAGTACGGTAAGCCCATAATGAACCTTCACGTATAAGACTCCAATCATTTCTATTGGGTTGAACCATTTTTTCCAGAATCTCTTTTACCTCTCTATTTGACACCTCAGGTTGACCATTGGTCTGTGGGTGATAAGATGTAGACACTTGATGGCTGACCCCATACCGATGAAAAAGTGACTGCATTGTTCGGTTGCAGAAATGAGAACCCTGGTAACTGATGATAAACCTAAGTATGCAAAACCTATATATAATCTGGGTTCTAAAAAATTATACAACTCCCTTAGAATAATCAGTCCTTGTAGCAAGGGCCTCTACCCATTTTCACATGTAATCAACTGCCAGAAGAATGTACAAGTTGCCCATGGAATTGGGAAATGGTCCCATAAATTCAATGCCCCAAACTTAAAAAATGTCATGAAAAAGAAGTAGTTTATGAAGAATTTCATTTCTTTTATATAAATTCTCTATTCCATGACAATGTGGAAATGATTTTCAAAATTCATGGGCATCCTGAAAAAAGTATTGGCCAAAAGAGACCAGAATCAAGGACATTGTGAGCAGTCTATTGGGGGCCAAAGTGGCCCCCACAAGAAAGATTGTGGCAGAATCTAAGGGAAAACTTAAACTCACTATCGGGGACACAATGCCTGAGGACTTTATCACTACAATTGAGAAAAAGGTAGGTGTCATCCCAAATGTACCAAGCAGACTTATGTTTTAGACAGTCAGTCTGGTTTTTATTGAAATCAGTAGGAATACAAGATGCTACCAAATATTTTACAATTTCACCATACCAAGGAATTACATATTTCACTCGGTACAGTTTCTCATAAAGAAATATGTCATTTATGGGAAAACAGGGGTATGATTCAATGTACAACGATGGGTGAATCCTACTGATATGTTCAGCCACCACATTATATGCTCATATATTATCATTAATTTCTAAACATAATTTTTGAAGGAGGGGCATCCAGCGGATGATAGGTGGTTTGACTTCTGGTTTCTTAAGAAGATATCGGAGGGCTTCATGGTCTGTGAACACAATGAATTTAGACCCTAAAAGATATGACCTATATTTACCCTTGGAAAACATAATGGAAATAAATTCTTTTTAAGTTGTGGTTTAGTTTGCTTGGATAGGTTCTAAACTACGTGAGGCATAAGAAATGACATGTGGAGCTCTATTGGCCCTTTTGGATAGGACTTCCCCAACTGCATAGTTAGAGGCATCACACATGAGCTCAAATGGTAAATCCAACTAAGGTGGTTGGATTATCGGGGGTGACGTCAGACTCCATTATAACTTATTAAGTGATTCCTTATATTCTTTATCAAAAACAAATTCTTTTTCATTTTGGAGTAATCAGGATAGGGGGTGAAATTTTAATAAATTCGTGAATGAAACTATGGTAAAATCCAGAATGAACTAGGAAATACCCCGCATACCATACATTTTTTGAAAATTGTAGGGAAGAAATGACATCCACTTTCGATTTATCTACTTGATTACCATCCCCAGAAATTACATGTCCCAAAACTATACCTTTCCGCACTATGAAATGGAATTTCTCATAATTTAATACAAGATTCTTTTCAATATAGCGATGTAGGACTAAAAAATACTACTCATAAATTCATCAAAAGAAGATCCATAAGCAGTGAAATCATCCATGAATACTTCCATGCAATTCTCTAGGTAATCCAAAAAAGTACTAACAATGCATCGCTGGAAAGTACCCAGAGCATTGAGCAGACCAAATGGTATCCTTTTATACGAAAATGTGCCAAAAGGGAAAGTAAAATCCATCTTTTCCTGATCTTCAGGGGTAATATGGATTTGATAGTATCCAAAAAACCCATCAAGGAAACATTATTGGGACATAACCACTATCCCCTATAGCATTTAGTCAATGAATGTCAAAGGGAAATTGTGCTTCTTGGTGTGTTGGTTTAGTCGGTTATAGTATATGCAGGCATGTCAACTATTCTACACATGATTTGGAACAAATTCATTGTTTTCATTTTTTATTATAATAAGGCCAGATTATTTGGAACTACTTGAATGGGATTGACCCATTGGATATTAGAGATGGGGTAAATCATTCCAACATCCAATAATATTGTTACCTTATTTATCATAACTTCTAAGTGGTTTGGGTTCAGTCAATATTGTGCCTACCTCACTGGTTTACCCACATCATTTAATAAAATATTATTTGTACAAATTGATGGGATAATATCTGGAATGTTAGCATGTGTCCATCCCAATGCTTGTTTATACACCCTCAAAAGTTCAGTCAGTCGCAATTGATGCCCAGGAGGGAGTGAACTAGTAATAATGACGGGAAACTTGTTTCCATTATCAAGTTATGAATATTTTAAATCATTAGGGAGCTATTTTAGTTCCAATTCAGGTGGATTTTGGATTTATGGGATTGTGTGTAAATGTGATAGTTCACTGGTCTAACCTTACTGCTCAATGGTATCATCCTCAAATGAAGAAATGTGCTTTTAAAAGCTTATCAGTATCATCTATGGTCATTGGATCCTTGGTGTTCAATAAATTATCTATTAATAAACATGAATTACACTTTTTTAGACCACTACAACCATCAATGAATGATTTGTTACCTTGAATTCCAATCAATGAATAAAATTCAGAAAGGGGATTGGGGGAATGAAATGTAGTTTATTTAGGGAAAGGAAGTACATAAATTGAATTAACAGAGAGAGAGGAATGTTCTTCTGAGGGGTGCTTCATGGCATCAAGGATGTTTAAGTGTACAATGTCACCACAAAACTCCATAGATAATGTACCATTATTAACATTAATTATGGTTTTATCATTTTTCAATAAGGGTCTCCCCAATAAAATCGAGGCATGTCCATTCATCTTATCATCTTCCATTTTGTGCACATAAAATCAGCATGAAAAATTAAAATTTTCACCCTCACAAGAATATCCTTTATCACACCATAGGGGTGTGCAGTACTCCGGTAGGTCAGTTGAACAATAATACCAGTTGGATTCAAATATCCATCCTTCCCTGAAGAGTAAATGGATAGGGGAATCACATTTATAGAAGCCCCTAAATCAATCATATCATTGGAAAATGAATACTCTATTATGGTTCACGGAATCGAGAAGGTTCTATGAACATTGAATTTGGTAGTTAGTGATGGTTCTATCAATGCTGAGACATATCTCCCCAAGCTTACCTTATGGTCACCTCGAAGTCTCCTTCGGTGTGTACACATCTCCTTTGTAAAACGTGGTGTATCATTGAATTTGATTCAATATATCAATCAAAGGAATTTTAACATGTAATATTTTGAAATTTTCCAATATTTCTTTATCATGTTCAGTTTTCATTTGTTTTTAGGTTAGGTGGCTCTTTGTGGAAATGGAAGAGGGATATTTGTGCTAGGTAACTAATTAATAGACACACTCATTCCTTTGTAGGGTCTTCTCTCAAGATGTGGTTTTTCAATATTTGGATCATTTTGAATGGGTGGGATGGAGGTTTCCTTAGGAGGGGATGACTCTAATGGATGATTAATTTCGTTTTTATGTTTTGTCCCACTCCTAAGGGTGATGAAACTAACATTTCCCTTATCCCTATTGTTAATTACTGTTAGAGAAGGTAGTTTACCAGACACATGACTTTGAATATCCCCCACTAAGTTAGCTAGTTGGCCTAATTGGGTTTTGAGGTATTGTATGGCTTCATGAGAGGTTTATTGGAATTGGATATTGTTAGATGCCATTTGTTTCATCATATCTTCTAGGCTAGGATCAGGTTTTGGTGGGGGTAGTTGGAAATCCCTTTAGGTTGTTAAGGACTTTTAGGTGGTGGTGGTGGTGGATAACTACTCTTCCCTTGTAGGTTTTATGGTTGATGAGGCTAGTTTGAATACCCCCTTGCTTATAATTTTGGTTTTCTTTCCACCCATGGATGGATGGATACTATGGTTATTTCCTAAAGGGTTGGTTTTAGGGGCGGCCTTGAATATTGTCTCATAACTCTCAGAATTTTCTTTTAATTAGCGGAATTGGTCATAATAATGGGTGTCAGAAGAGAAGATTATAAAATGGATGGGAGGAGGATATTTAGATTTTCCTAGGGAGATAGTGAGTTGTCGGAAAATGGTAATACCCTCTTTAAACATTGTTTCCACCTTCTTCTCGAATCCAGTACTTTTCACCTAATGGACACCTATAATGGGTACATTAGACCTTGTACCGAATTTTTGAGTGTTTTGTGCCATGTTCTCAATCAGGGTCCTTATAACGATTGGGGTTTTATCCACTAGTGCACCACCTAATGAAACATCAATCATGCTACAATCAATTGGAATTAAAATCTCATAAAAATACAAAATTAAAAGTTGATCACTTATTCGGTAGTGTGGACAACTTAAATACAATCTCTTAAATTGTTCCCAATATTCATGAAGTGTTTCCCCTTGATATAGACTTTTCCAACAAATATTTCAACTTATTATTTCAGTTCAAGAGGCTGTGAAATATTTTTCATGAAAAAGTCATTTCATATCCACCAAGCCTCTAATTGGTGAATTAATAAAATAAATCATGTCTTTCGCAGTGTAATTTAATGAAAATTGAATTTCCCTAAGCTTTACTTGATCAACATCAACATTTGAAGGTTTTAATGTTGAACACACAGTATGAAATTGTTTTATATATTTATGTGGGTCTTCTCCTTTGAGTCCATGAAATCAAGGCAACAAGTGAATTAGACCAGAATTTAATTCAAAATTGGGTGCCTCTCCCTTCATATGAATATATGAGGGTTAAATGTCAACATCAATAAGGGTTAAATATGTTAGTTTTTTATTATTTTCATCCATTTTATACTCACTAATTTCAGGTTCAATCTTTTTTCCAAAAGAAGAGGGTTTTATAAAAGTCTCAAGTTGTGGTGTGTCCCCCTTCAAAGAGTTGTCTTGTGCATCTCGGGGCTACTGATGTATGATCGTCTCCAGTTTGGGTTTGAAAGGTGGTACATCTCCCAAATTAGAATGTTTCATGCACAAAACCTACATAATAAATAAATATAAACCCAAAGATAAAGGTAAATGTATAATATATGACAAATAATTATTCACAAAATTCCCAAAAATCTTATAAAAAACATGAACTAAAAACCAAAGCGCTCCCCGAAAATGGTACCAAAATTTGATTATGGTGTCATGAAACGTCAAATTGATTGTGTGTTTATGGTTGATTTGGAGTATAGGGCATACCCTAGGTCATATCATAAGGAGTGTTGGTGGGTTTAGAGTGTGTATTTTTACTAAGAAGTACTATAATATGGGGGTGGTTTTGCAAATAGTATTAGATTGAAATTACTTAATTGAATGTTTAAAAGTTGAGAAACCAAATGGGTTTTGAAATAATGAGATAAAAGGGTTCATTTTGAGTTTACTAAAAACTTTTAAGTTCATTATTAGTGGAGATTAATTTAGACATGGAGTAATTCTTTTGTTGAAATTAATTGGAATTCTGATTAATTCCTATGCCTTTATTTCATTGCTTGAAGAACCAAACCTTGACATAACAATCATATTGAAAATATATACAAATTATGCATAGAATTAGAGCTTCCAAATCATATTGAAATCTCATTAATTTGGGTAAGAAAAGCATTCTTGTGTTGCCCAATCAAAATAATACAAGTCACACACTCAAAACCTCATGTCGATTGGTTAGAAATTAAGAGCATCACATTCACCCGCATCAAAACAAGCATTAAAATATGAAAGTATGTAAGATATATGGAAATAAATTTTTTAACACCCAAATTAATCCAAACCAGTAGCTTATATATGCGTTGTAACTCCCTTGACATGTGTGTAGATCCCTCATAATGAACGCCCACCAATTAGCTCGACATCAAGTGGATGAGGAAGCTCGGGTAGAAGTCCTTCTTCATTCTCGATCCCCCTCTAAAGATAAGGGCCTCCAGAACTTCATAGATGGGGAGAATAATCATATGGATATATAAATTTATATAACATCACTCCATGGATGAACTCACAAACGAGGTTCCCATGGTTCCTTTTTAAAGCCAAAATGGGACATGGTTTTGGGAACCATGTTTTTGAGATACCAATTGTGTCTCCATTTTGGAATTTTAGAAAGCCGTATTACTACATGAAAAAAATAGAAGAGTTGTGGGACGAACTTTTTAATTTCTTTATGTAAAATTTGGTGGCCATTAGACTACCATATTTGAAGATATGGTCAAATGACCAAAACAGATGTATGAATTTTGTCTGATTATGTCCCCTGGACAGAATGGTTCAGATGGGCCACAAGATGGCCGAATTAGGCTCTGGTTCCTTAATAAGAGTTGTATCTCATGATGTTTTGGAGAGGGAAATCACATTGAATCCCATTTGGATGCACATAATTTGGGTATTATTCAAAACAGTGGACAAATGTCTATGAGATGCCATGTAGATTGGCTCGTTTTTCTTCTAAAGATCTCTGGTCCTCCAAATCACCTCCACCTTCAATGAAAACATAAAAACAAGTAAATTTTATATTTTTAAAAGTTATAATGATTAATTAATATAATAATACATTAAGTTCAATTTAATATTATATTTTGGATATTAATTAAAAAACTAATTTAAAATAGTAGTGTAATGGTGGAATTGAATAGTGAATCGCTATGCAATCAACTTCATGCTCTAATACCCTTCCAGATCAGATCCAGGTTGTATGCTGGAAACCAATCATCACAACCAAAACAAATATCACGATGATCCAAAACTTGCAATGAACTCCCAAATAATCCTTTCTAACCATCCTACCTAAACACCATCTTAAATGTAGTCACTAAAAATAAACATGATATCCCCCGAATCTGTATCCCTGAATAATTTACAAGATAAGGATCAAACCAGTATGTTAGGTACCTCCAAAAAAAACCTATCAAACCCAGATGACTGCTAGTCACATACCTGAATTTACTCCTCTATGATGAGATTCCCCTTGTTGAAACCCCCTACCAAGATTAGGCCATGTTTTTCAATCCTCGTATATTGCTCCTCATTGAGAGACACCTCCAGATATCTTCCCGTCATCTTAGCTGCCTCTTCCTCAGATGCATTGAGAAACAAGACCTGTTGGGTCCCTACATCTTTAGAAGTTATAAGTAGAACCAAGGTGTCTCTATTATCCCTTAACATATGATGAAACCGGTTCCCCATAACCATCTTCGAATAAGTTTTCTTCTTTGCCGAGTGAGTCACCAATGGTGGAGGTAATGAGGAATCGTCCTTCTTCCCCTTCGTCCTCTTGGAGCCCATAATGCCATTCGATTTTGAAAAATCATGAGTTGAGTGCCTGTGATCAATCCCCTTGGCCACCTCCGTGCCAGAACCTACTCCCTCACCTCAAACATTAGAACCTAAACCTATATCGGCCTCTGAGAGGCTATCAAACCTGTTGCATTAAATAAATGGGTTCCATACCATAGTTGTACCACCTTCCTTCTCACTGATTGGAATTGTTTTAACCATTTCAGTCCCCTTACTCCCCTTACCCTTTTCATTGATGCCAACCTTGGCTCCTCATCAACAAAATCTATCATAGCCACCTTCTCTCCATCCTACGTCTGATCCATATTCCAGCTAGCCATTCAAGTAGCCTCATGCACAACCAAACAACCGCTATTCGACTGTCCAGCTAGATCCTTCTTCATCATACAGAACACCTTTAACATTAGTGGATTGATTTGGGATGAATCCTTCCTCACCCAATCATCATCAGACGTCCCCTTAGACACAACACTACAAACCTATGGACCACCTCCGAGTTGTTCCTCCTCCTCAATTCGTGACCACTGTGGCCCCCGATATCTCCCCACAACACCCTTGAATGATTGGTCTAACCCATCCTTCTCACATCCCTATGCAGTCTTACCATGGTCGCCATCGTCTGACCTTCCCCTGGACTGGATACCATGTTGACATAATTCCATTGAATGTCCTGGTCTATTCGACATAGAACATTTGTATCTACCCTTTCCCCTAGCCCTCACCATTATTGATCCCCAGTTGCTGGCCTCTTTTGAATAGCACAGGCACTTTCAAGCAGAGAAGAAGTCTGTCCAATTTTCATACACCACATGCTGATTAGATCGGTACATCTCACCAATTGAAATACATACGAAATAAAATATATATCTATACATATTCACATCCACACAAACCTGTGGATTCATCAGATGACAGAAGGCCTCCATAAGACTATCAGAATATAAAAATCTACCGACTAGGTTTCCAACCAACTTTATTACAGAAGGATTTTGAAATGGAAAAGGGAGCATAGGAAAACCTACCCAAACTACCGTGGAAGGAGGTTCGTTGTTCATGTGGAAATCAAATGGCCACCTAAACAAGAATAATCAGAAACCATCACATCTTTGGGGGTTTCTCGACCAGGCTTAGATGAGGTCCTCCTCGTAAGTGAAATGAATCATAATGTGCGGATTATCAAACAACCTCGTGGTTTCTGTCTCTTAAATAACCCATGAGAAAAAAAAAGTGTCAAAGGAGTCAACTGAGGGCCTCCTCTGCTTAAATAGATCCACCAGGGTAGTATTCAAGTGTGTGGTGGATTCTACGAACTCTGATGAAGAAATCAATAGATTCAAATGGTTGTCGATGAGATATGTGACTTTTGGGCTGAGAGAAACCATTGAAAATAGGGGAAGAAAATCAATATTAGAGAAAAGGTGGAATGATGGCTCCACATTCCTACCGGACGACGGGGGCCCCTCCCTCGCCAGTGGAGGAGGGACCGACACTGTAGTCGTCATCACTGGGAGGCAAAGACCATTGGGGTAACACCCAGGTTCCAAATTAATCAAAAAAAAGCCTCTTATTTCATTTGATTTAATACAAGATGAAATTGATGATATATTTTTAAATGTTTTTTAAAAGATAACCCCAATTATTTCTGGTTATTATTTCACAAGTTATTGTATATGTTTTAATATGGGGGGAAAGGATACTAAATTTTAGTATTGAGTTGAAGTAGGGTATTGAAATTCATATTCCTTGAATCCATAACACATATAAAATTATTTTTCTATATGATATTGTTTGATAAAATAAAACCATAATGTTTTGTTTATACTCTAATTCAATTTCATATACTATTATAAGTTATCAAAAAATAATAATTCCTATAATTCTAGGTTTTATTCAAATATAATTCTAATTGTTGATATTATTTGTAGTGTATTAAGTATTGATGTTTTTTAATCTTCTATAGTTATTACTACTGGCTAAAATTTTGTATAATGAAATATAATGGGAATAATAAATTGGCCACAAGATATAAATAGTTAAAATAAATAAAATTTACTAGTGCATTTTGTAATATATTACTAAATGCATGAATCACCTGAGGATAATAGGAAAAGGATTATAAAAGAATCTATTGTTACCAATATAATGGAATTCATGCATTCCCAATTCTTTGAATGAATCTTTCATCGCATACAATATGACCTATCTCTATCATCCATGTCATCATGTTTTATTATCATGTTGTGGATCATTAAGTGAATCCCACCCATATGATGGGTGACTCATCTCAACTTTTATATACACTACAGAGGAGGGACTCCTTCAAAAAAGGTAAGGGTATTTTCATCAAGAACATGAATAAAGAAGGATTCTAGGTACTCATCCATGTAAGGTAAAAAATAAGGTTCACCATTTATATATATACATGGTTTCATTTTAAATCATTTTGAACATTTTTATATATTTAATATTAGATCATTTATATTGGACAAGTATTAATATATTCATAGAAACCATTGATGAACATGGTATAGATTGAAAATTAATGTCTACACATTTTACTCTCATGACCAATATGACATATTTGATGTTTAAAATAGTGGGGTGTCAGAGTTTTCTAAAGTAATTCATTTTTAGAGTAAGAAAGAAACAATCCCCGTATCTAAAAAATGTTATTTTATAGAGTTATTGAAGACATATGGGGGATTAATTTCATTAAATATAGATTTTTTTTGTTCATGTATAAATGGGTTATCAGTAACGGTATTGGTAAACATAATGAATTCTTGATAACATATTTTGATATAATTTGGTTTGGAATAACATATAACCAAATTATTTAAAAAATTAAGTTCTTAATCTAATATATTATCAGTGTTATAGCATTTTTTAAGGAACAAAAAAAATTCGTGATGAAGAAGTTAATGATGATGTTGAATTATATGAGATATCTATATCAATGACATGATATTTAGATGATACTAATTACCATGATGTGTATGTGATTCACTATATATGTAGTTATCATAAATAAGTAACCTAGAAAAAACAATACTATAATAATATATAAATAATACAAAAAAATAAACTTACATCTTTATTAAATTTTAAAATTTTAAAATAATTAAAATATTTTTATTTGAAAATGTATTTTTATTTAATGGGAAAATATAACAAATATTTTAGTCTTTATACTCGAAAAATACTTACAAAATTATATTAATTATATAGAGATATATTTATCATTTTTATTTTTAAATATGTTATATTTTATTATATTGATATAATTTCATTTATCATAAATTTTTTCATTTTTATTTTATCATTAATTATTTCCAAATTGATAAATATGAATAAAAATACCATTACTTTTGTTTAATATGTATTACTTTACATTTTTTATTCATTTTATTTGAAGAATAATATTTATATTATTTATTAAAAGTTGTTTGTTAATTAAATATATAAAAACATATCGAATCAAATATGTGATTTATCTCAATCGTATGGGGAGAATCCACACATGTCTTCTATAAAGGATCCTCATTAATCCTCTATAGTTAAACTTAATCTTTTTATAGGGTATGAGAATAATTTAAGGGGTGGTAAGTGTAGTAGTACATGTGTTCCTTTATTATCAACTTCTTATAGGGAGGACAAGTGTAATCCTATTGAGTTTTATGGTAATGGTAATCCTATATATCACAATTTTAAAAAAGATAGTTTTGTCCCTATAAAATCTATAGATAATATAAAAAAATACTTTTGAATTTTTAATTATACAACTAACGATGGTATCTCAGTAATTGGAGACCATTTTGGTAATCGAAAATATTATTAACTTATTCAAAATGGTTTTTTGTTATAAAGTAAAAGGAACAAGGGAAATGTCATTAAGATATTTAGGTGAAGGATGTATACCCTCATACATTATCCAATGGAAGGAATACAATACTCCAAAACCAAATGATGGATAAGAAAATTGAAAATTTTAAAGCTGGGTAATATGGAACTGTAGAGTCTAAACTGATATCCCCTTACTAATAATGAAAATGGAAATTATTTTCTATGTTGAAAATGTGAAATATATTAAAAAATAGTCAATATCTATTGGTGAAAATATTTTATGAATAAATTAAATTTTTCCCACATTTTTATATTCTTTAAAATTAATAAAATAATTTTTATTCTTTACATAATTCTTATTATGAGAGTATCACACATGAGAACCTCATGTCAAATAGTGGGATGGAAATTTTGAAAACTTTATTTGGAATAGAAAGACACATAAATCAGTTATGGGGATATGAGGTGGGAGTTTCTTTTATAAAAATTTCTTGTTATACCATTAATTCTACATTGAAATAAGTATAAATGTAAAAATAATATTAAATAATAATTTTTCAAATTCAGTGAGATGATAATGGTTAGTATTATATCATTGGGGTTTTTTGATTTTTTTTAACATTAAGTAATAGTTTCATCCTTTATATTCCACTCATACACCATCTCTTCTACAGATGATGATCTATTGTGTTTCGTATTTAAAGCATCCTAAACATCATATTATAAAATATGGTTTCATATATTGTATAAGGGATACCTTAAATCATTAAAAAATGATTATAGATCAACTTTGGTTAATGATGAAGGATATTATAGATGCATTGGAATGAGTGTAATTCCTTATTGATGGGTTGTTTATAGGTTCATAGAGTGTTGAAAAATTATTACTTTTTTTATCTATACATAGAAGACATCTGACCACTGAGGTATTCCAAAATAATATGTTTTGTTTATAAATTTTTAAATTTTTTTAACAATATCATACATATATATATTCTAAGTGTTCCTTTAATGTAAATATGTAACACCACAATATTCAAAAAATAAATTATCATATCATTAAATACTATGTTAAATAGCATGTTCCACTCATAACACCAAACTAAAATGAAATTTTGTTACCTTTTATGAAGATAATATTATAAGTGAAATGTTAGACCATTAAAGTGGAACTATTGAATATGTCTACATAAATAGACGTAATCACATTTATATACATATAGGAAAAGAATAGGTTATTTTAATTCCAATTATATGATAAATTCAATTATTATATCTAAATAATTAATAATATCATTTTATTGTTAAAAATGTATTTTCCTAAAAACCTCATTTTTTTTGTTCAAAGAAATTTTAATTATAATAAACTGAATATATGAAGGTTTATGTTTGATTAAATATATTATTGATATAAATATTATATTAACACAAAAAAACTAATTAGTGAATGATATGAAATACGAGTAACAATCTTTTAAATAGTTATTTTCCCGTGATAATAATTTTCTTTATGCTTCTACCAGAAAGTAAAATTCTCATATCATATAAATATAATTATAAAAAACTAACTACATTTTTTTATTTATACTATTTATGTTATCATATCATGAATTTTTGGGTTTTTTCTGGAATGATTCATTTTTATGTGAAAAGTAAAAAAATATAATTGTTAATAAAATCATAGTGGTACTGACTATTTCAAGTGGTATAAATTAAAATTTAATAAATTATTTTTATGATAAAAGATATATTTATGGATTTAAATAATTCAATAAAAATAAAATTCTAAATTTATAAAAACCCGTGTATAGTATTATGAATATTAAGATATATTTTTTAATAAGAAACTACTTTTATAATTTATCATTTAATAAAATTTTCAATATATGAAATTAGGTTTCTGATTCATTTTAAACTCAAATAACACTCCTTTTTTAATAATAATCTAGTTAATAAACTAAAATTAGCATTATTAATGTTTTTTTCCTAAAAAAAATTCTTCAAAAAATGCACTTTTTAAATACAGGTTTTTATATGTAACATACACTAATGTTAAAATTAATTTTATCTTAAAAATAATGTTAATTTTATACATTTTATTTTATATTTGGAATCATTAGGTCCAAATTCTTAATAAGGTCCTTTTTAATTTTATTAATTGAAATTAAATTACTACAGTAAAAATTAGTTACCACAACAAAAACCATAATTGCTAAAAGTGAAATATCTAAGTATAAAATACTTAAAGGTATGTTTAAAATATATCTAAAAATGGATAGATGATAAATTATAAACATTAACACATCCCTCAATCTATTATTTTCCTCGTTATCCCTACTTTCTATGTGAAACATGATCTCTCTTTATATTAAGAATATATATATATATAAATTCCATTCCATCCACCTATGAAAGGAGCTCAAATGCCCCACATTTCTCCACTCATTTTAAAGCATTACCTAAAACAAAAATCGTCCCTAATATCTTCTCATAAATTTCCCTATGTCATATAATTATTTTTCTTACAAAAATTCAATGTTATGGATTCTAAAGGTGTCCCCTTATAACATCCCGCATTTTATCACATAAACATTCCTTATATTGTATAAAACTGAGGATCTTTAAGGTTTAGTGTCTTGGAAACTAGGAACTTAAAACATGAAAACATAAATCATTCTTCATAAACACTTGAAAGGCTTCTCCTTGTGATCATACTAGGTTCATTACTGCATCTCATAACCTGGGGACATACATCAAAAGAAAGGGTGAGAAGAAGGCCCAATAAGGAAAACAAGGGGAAACATCTAACATGTGAACTTGAGATACATCAATAATGTCATGAAAAAGAACTTTAAGGAATGAGAAAGAAATCATGAGGCATATCAAAATAAAAATAACGTTTTTAATAACTTGAATATGGGGCTACAATAGTTAATATTTACAATCATTTCTGGTTCACCAAGGACCATCCCCAAGATGCCATTAAAAATTACCCAGGTTATTCACCAAGGCGTCGTTAAAAATAGTCATCTCTAAAGATTAAGTCTTTACCCAATGCATTGGAGCACTATCAGGGAGCACCCTTGGCATGTATTTATTATCTTGTGAGCCACATATATCATCATCATCAATATTTTCATAAACAACCCATATAGCATAAAAGTAATGGGTTTCATTTCATAATCATAATGTTTTAAAAACTGCTTTAAAGACATGATTTTTGTGTCACTTTAAAACCCACAGAAAAGGAAGGTGATTCTCATGTATTTAAATCCCAAAATTTAAAATAGAAAATTTTGGTATATATATATGAATACCCTTATAGAAGGGATATCATTGATTATTCACTTAATAAAATAAAATAACTTTAGAACAAGAGAGAGAGACATTTTGAGACAGAAATTCTGCAGCATAACGACTATGTTTCGGGGTTTCAGAAATCATTGAAAAGAGAGGGGACATGGGTAAAATATTTATAAATGACCCATAAAACAGTATAGGGGAAGAATATGAAGAATATATGAACATGGTAATGAAATTTTAAAGATATAACATATGAAATGAATAACATGAAAGGAAGACAAAAATAAGATTTCTCTTATGAAAATTCGGCTGCCTAACGACATCACTTAAACTTCAAAAAATAAATTGAAGAGATAAAATAGGGTCTCTAATCATATGAACATAAAATATCAGTATGGTAAATATAGATATAATACCCCAAAATAATAAAAAGGAACTTTAAAGAATTGACATGAATGTAGAAATTTGAAAATTGAGAAAGGTGAACAAATCCCTTAAAAATTTGGCAGCCTAACGGCGCCAATTAAAACATCAAAATACTGAATTGAAGAGATAAAATAGGGTATCTCATCATATGAACATAAAATATCAGTATTATAGATATATATATATCATAACCCAACAAAATAAAAAAGAACTTTAAAGTCTTGACATAAAAGTAGAACTTTGAAAATTGAGAAAGGTGAACGAATCCCTTAAAAATTCGGCAGCCTAACGGAGCCACTTAAAACTTCAAAATACTGAATTTAAGAGATAAAATATGGTCTCTCAGAATATGAACATAAAATATCAGTATTATATATATATATCATACCCCAAAATAATATAAAAGAACTTGAAAGACTTGACATGAAAGTAGAACTTTGAAAAATGAGAAAGGTGAACGAATCCCTTAAAAATTCGGCAGCCTAACGGCGCCACTTAAAACATAAAAATACTGAAGTGAAGAGATCAAATATGGTATCTCATAATATTAACATAAAATATCAGTATGATATATTTATATATCATACCCCAAAAAAATAAAAAGGAACTTTAAATACATGACATGAAAGTAGAACTAGAGAAGTGTGAAAGAATCCCTTAAAAATTTGGCAGCCTAACAGCGCCACATTAACATTCATAAAATGAAATGATGGGAGAAAGAGGGGTTAACTAATCATATGAACATTAAAAAGACAGTATTATTAATATAAATTAACATCCTCAAACATAAGAGCATGTAGCATAAAATAAATTACATAAAAGAGATTACTTGAAAAAAAACAGGGAGGTAGGATCCCTTACCGTAAAACGTAACTCTTAAAACAAAAAGGTTGGGACCTTGAGGGATTGGGGGCACCTTGTAAGGACTCATTGGGAGGTAATGAGACCAAACCTTCGTTGGGGGAGAGTTTGGAGTCGAATGGATGAGAGGATGGCTTGGTATTTATAATGAAAGTGAGGGGACACGGCATTAATAGCCAAGGGACACCTCATTAGTTGTTTTGGAAAAACCATGGGCTTGCGCATGGTATTTTCCCATGGTATTGGCCACTTGGAAGACCTCATACCTTATCTTACTATTATTAAGTCTACCATATTTATTACATACTTAATACATCATTTAATGATGTCATTAAACACCAGTAACTTAAAAACTGTATTTTCACTATTCATCGAAAATTCAACTTTCTCAGAAAAATCCCAAAATTTCACCATAACCAAATATCGATGCTCTAATTTCAAAAATGAACTCCATTTTATAAAAAAAAAGTCTAAATATTTTTAATTAAATTTTTAATTAAATAACACTATTAACCCGAAAAAACTAATACTTGACTAATAATTTATGAAACCATTATTTAACCGTTTTATTGAATCACATTACTTAATCAGGGTGCCTAGATTATATTGATGCTTTATTTAAATGATATTACTAATCCATTTGGTCACATTACCAATCCTAAGCATAAAATCCCTATTCATAATTCACTATTCATCAAAAATTAAGTTGATCTTATTAGACTCTAAATTTTGTACTGAACATAATTGTATAAGACCATTTTTTCAAAATCATTACACATTTTTAATTATTTAAGGTTTACATAAACATTTTTTTAAAAAAAATACATTCTCTGAAATTCACCAAAAATATGCATACTATATTTATCCGGACATTTGAAAATTCAAAAACATCATCATAAGAAGAAATCAAAATTTTTATTTAAAAAAAAGGATTACACAAGGCAGTTATGGTCTCCTTACATATCCCCTTATCACACCAGAATAGGACCTAAGTGCAAGGTGTGCTAAGGTGATTGAATCTGAGGGAGGCTCGGCCAACATCGCAAGAGTAGTAATTTCTATCCGTTTGAACTTCTCGCGAAGGCGATTCCGTTCTAGCTTCATACGATGAAGTTCGGATTGGGTTTGGTCCAGAACAAAGCCCATTGGTGCTACCTCCTTCCCAAGATCTGTTAGACAGGCTTCGATCGATCCAAGACTTCTGGTTGAGGCCATCAAATCTTCTTTCAATATTAATTAACCAAGATCACTTGTATTTAGAGACAAATATCGGAATTTTTTGTTTCCAGCTATCATATTGACCAATGGTCATATAACAGTCAAAACCCAACAGTCTCATTTTAATTATACTCATGTTATCCAACGAAATAGTTTTGTTGAGTATAAAAATAAAATAAAATAACACACAAAATTAGGAAACAATATTTATTCAAAATTTTGGGTCGTTACAATCTTCACCCCTTAAGAAATTGCATCCTCACAATTTTTAAAATTAGGTTTTGAAATTTCATTGAACGTCTCACACCAGAAAAGGAGTCAGTAGAACTATTACTTTAAAATAAAGAAAGGGAAGTAAAAAGGTCACCCAAGTTAACCCATACTAAGATTCTATGTAGGAAAACATGTACATGGAGGAAAAAACAAAGGGTCACGTTCTAAGGGAGAGTGATAGAAAACATGATTAAGAGAAATTTAACAACAAGAAAATCAAACGGTATTTTATTTCCTAATAGGAAATGTTAACAGACACCGTTTTTTGTTTTATGTTCCTTTTTGTTGTTTTGAGGAATTCATTTACTACATAGAATAAAATCATAATGAAATATACCTACCTTCAATTAGAGTTTAATCCTTTAATAAGTGTCTACCAAAACTAATCTTTTCTCCAAACGATGAGCATTCAAAAACACTTGGTCTCATAAAAAGTACAAGAATAATCTTCTATAGAATCACATATTCCAAAAAAGAAAACCTATCTATCTTTAAACATTTATCCCAAAAACATAAAGGGTAATATAAAACAACTCTTCAAAATGAAAGAATCCCATAGGATGGGAAACTACTTTTAAATCTTCAAAGTTCCACAGTACTACCCAGAGTTCATCATAAACCATTCCTTAAATAACTATCCTTAAAATTCCTCAAAATAACCCAAACTAATATTGAAACCCAAATACAAGAAGGACTTGATAACATAGTCTTCCAAGATAAACTGTATTGTTCATCTCCAAACAACATCAACCACTCCTAACATCTTATAACAAAAGTCACTAACCTAAACATATTTTCCCCAAGATAGGTCAATCATTTCCATAAGTAACCTATAATAGCATATTTTCACTTTAAATTCATCGTTTCTTCAAAATATAAGTCAACCTTTACTCCTCAAAGAAAATTCCGTAGTAATCTATTTACCTCAATCAAATAGGGTTCCCAAAACAGTGAACATCTTCCAAAATAATAATCATCATTTAATCCCCTAATCATCTCTATCATATTAATATGGAAATCGTCACATTTACTATCACATTGCTTGTTAGGACATGTTCTTCCATTTCCCACCATTAACTAAGGAAAGAATGTACAATTCGGGGCTTAAATACATAGCTAATAATCATTAAATGGAAACTTAAAGCATAGAAGGATAAACTTGTAGAAGAAAAGTATACCCTAACTTGTGATCCCCTTGGTCCCAATCTAGGTTATCAATGATAATATATTCTTATGTGAATCTATATTTTATTTTATCTTTATTCCTTTAATAATGGTTCATACTAAGCTTATGAATTTACCAAAGCATATCCCCTGGGAGTGTCGTAACCCAGAGTGCAGCAAGGGTCGTTGTCGTGTACTAGTTCCCAGTCGAGTATAGCTCAAAGTGGTGTTTTCTGGTTTTACCCCTATGTACATGTATTCCAGAGCCACCTCTACCTGCTCGTATCCAGACAAGGATGTATTTTCATGGCAACTCCTTACTCAATACTCACCAAAATACCAGGAAGGTTTCTTATATTTAAACTTTTCTATAGGGTTCTTTCTAAAGCTTTAATATCCTAATTTTCCACAAATAACTAAATCATTCTTTGATACCAACTATGACATCCCGCATTTTATCACATAAACTTTCATTACATTTTACAAAACCGGGGATCTTTAAGGTTTAGTGTCTTGGAAACCATGAACTGAAAACATGAAAACATAAAACATTCTTCTTAAACACTTAAAAGGCATCCCCTTATGTTCATCTTAGGTTCATTACTGCATCTCATAACCTGGGGACATACATCAAAAGAAAGGGTGAGCAGAAGGCCCAGTAAGGTAAATAAGGGGAAACATTTAACAGGTAAACTTGAGATACATCAACAATGTCATGAAAAAGAACTTTAAGGCATGAGAAAGAAATCATGAGGCATATCATGACAAAAATAACGTTTTTCATAACTTGAAGATGTGGCTACCACATTTAATATTTATAATCATTTCTATTTCACCAAGGTCCATCCCCAAGGTGTCATTAAAAATTACCAAGGTTATTCACTAAGTCTTCGTTAAAAATAGTCATCTCTAGAGATTAAGTCTTTGCCCAATGCATTGGAGCGCTATCAGGGCGCACCCTTGACATGTCTTTATTTTCATGTGAGCCATATATATCATCATCAATCATTTCATAAACAACCCATATAGCATAAAAGTAATGGGTTTCATTTCAGAATCATAAAATTTTAAAAACTACATTAAAGACATGATCTTTGTGTCACTTTAAAACCCACAGAAAAGGAAGGTGGGTCTCATGTATGTAAATACCAGAATTTAAAATAGTACATTTTGCTATAAATGTGAATACCCCTATAGAATAGAGATCTTTGAGTATTCACTTAATAAAATGAAATAACTTTATAACAAATGATATAGACATTTTGAGATGGAAATTCTGCAGCATAACGACTATGTTTCGGGGTTTTAGAAAACATTGAAAAGAGATGGGACATGGGTAAAACATTTATAAATGACCCATAAGACAGTAGAGGGACAAAATATGATTGATATATGAACATGGTAATAAAATCTGAAAGATATACCATATGAAATGAAGAACATGAAAGGAAGACAAAAATAATATTTCTCTTATGAAAATTCTGCAGCCTAACGGCGTCACTTAAACATCAAAAAATGAATTGACGAGATCAAATAGGGTCTATCATTATATGAACATAAAAGATTAGTATGATAGATATAGAGATCATACCCCAACATAATAAAAATAAACTTGAATGACTTGACATGAAAGTAGAACTTTGAAAAATGAAAAAGGTGAACGAATCCCTTAAAAATTCAGCAACCTAATGGCGCCACATAAAACGTCAAAATACTAAATTGAAGAGATCCAATTGTCACAACCCATCCTCGAGGCCCATGCCGTGACTACCCCAAGCCTGCCTTCCATAGGCCAGGGGCTGGGGACTTGCACCAAAGGCGTAAATCCCGATAACTGGGAAGGTATTGCCTTTATAAAAGTAAACAAACACCACAGAATACAAGCGGAAGTAAAACACTAAGTACAAGAGAAGTGTTGAATGGTAAATGGGCCAAAATACAAACCCAAAAGAAAGTAAAACAACAACTGAACAATGTACAACAGAAAAAGACAACATCTGGAGGAACGGAAGCAGATACTGGGTTGTCCTCCTCGAATCCTACCTGAAGGGTAGGTACAGATGGCGCAGATCCTTGATCACCCACCAGAGATCCTACTTGAAGGGTAGGTACAGATAGCCTCCACAACACTCTCGCCCGTCAACCTCCTATGATTATCGTCTCGCCGTGATGTCCACCTCCGGATACCGACTCGTCGTGTGGTCCACTTCCGGGTACCGTCTAGTCCTCGAACACTCGGCCTCCGGCAGCATTGTCCATCGTCTGCAACCAACACAACGAGGTGCGGGCATCGCCCATGCAGGGGGGAGTATAACGATACTCAGTAGGGACCCCGAGACCCTAAAGTTATCTCTAAAACCAACATGGATAACCACAAAGAAGATCTCAATAGATAACCTCTACTTAGGTATATGCCCAAACATATACCTATGTTATCAAGTAACACATCTCAATCATGAGGAAACATAAAGATTATGAAATCAACGGATAACCACTACCCAGGTATATTCCCATAGATATACCTAAGTTATCAAGTGACTCATCTCAATCATGAGGTAAACACAAAGGTCATAGACTCAGCTCAAACCAAGATTTTCATTATCGAAACTGTAACTGCTGAAGAGCCCCGTCTCTGGAGTGTACAGTGGTCCTGTCATGACTCCAAGGTACTGATCACTAACCTAAGACTGCTGAGGTACTCCTCCTGTCGAGTACCGCGGGCCAGCCACCCAAACACAGTAGTGCTTCCCACTGGGGTATGCCACCCAAACACAGTACTGCACACCCCCTAGTAGCCTGCAGAGGTACTCTCCGGACAAGTACCGCGGGTATTCACTGTCACATAGGTAGTGCTCCGTCCGCCATGGGTCTGCACCCAAACAAAGTACTGCTCCGTCCACTGGGCTAGTCGACTCACTCAAAGTCGAGTCGGTCAAGCAGTCGTCAGGTCTCCGTCAGCTACACGGTCTCTGTACTCCGTACGCTCGTCTCCAGGAGGGTCCGATCCATGAGCTACAGGTCGATACTCCACATATATAAAAGTCCCACGAAGAAGTATCTCAAAGGACCGCCTCGTCATAGGGGTCTCAACGCAACAGACGGCGCATCAATCGGACGCTCGGTCTGTGAGTTATTAGTCTTTTCGTCCGAGGGGCCCAGTTGGTTTCATGAGCGAACCAACCCAGCCGTATCTCAACTGTCCCCGAACTCGCATAGGGTATACTCATAGGGACTGTTACTCAACGTGATCACCAACGCCGCTGACAGTTCGTCAAACGGACGTCTGATCTGAATGTTATCAGCTTTTCCGTTCCGGGGGCCCGGTTGGATTAGTGTGCAATCCAACCCGGCCACTATCGAACTGCATCCAAACCTCAGACGAAGTATTCCAAAAGCTCCGTCTCATCAAGAGGAATTCAACGAGACAGACGGCGTGTCAATAGGACGCCCGGTCTGTGAGTTATTGGCTTTTTCGTTTCAGGGGCCCGGTTGGTTTTGTGAGCGAACCAACCCGACCACACTCCGACGACATCCAAACCTCGAGCGGAGTAAGCCAAAAGATCCGTATCACTTAGAGGAATCCATCAAAGTCGACGGCACGTCAATCAGACCTCTAGATCTCAAGATATGAGTGTTTCTGCTCTGAGGGCCCGGATGGTTTCGTGAAAGAACCGACTCGGCTGAACACAAAGTATTCTGAAACCATGAGTAAGATATACCGAAACAACCGTCTCGATCCAAGGATCGAGTTGCCGCTAACGGCGCGTCGTTCGGAAGTCTGTAGCTCGGGATATGGAAAAAAGACCGAAAAGGGTCCGAAAACGGGGGTTTCGGGCCCAGACCGACCCGGCCCGAGACCCCCTGGGTCGGCCCGAATCGGGTCGGCATGCTGGCGCGCGGCGCCAGCTGGCTCCGCAGAAAGGCCGAGACGTTCGGTTTGCGGGGGGGGGGGTGCCCCCCCCCCTTGTTTTTGTAATCGCGACCCCCCTTAATGGGGGCCGCTTGCTGGCCGGCTGGGGGTTTGAACCCCCGGCTTCCCTCCTGTCCGGCCGGCCGGTTTCTGCCCCCACGGGGCCGGCGACGGTCGGTACCTTCCCTGCTTCGACGCCGGTGGCCCGTTTCCAGCCGCTGGTCCTGCTCCGACGCCGACATCCCATTTCCAGCCGCCATTTTTCATGTTCCGCCGCGGCCTGGTACCTTCCGCGGCACCTCTCCGGCCGTGGTGCTTTTGCAGTTCTCCGGTGTGGCGCGACGGCGACATGACTTGGTTCAATTTCACGGCGCGACGCGACTGCACCGCGCATTACTTGCCGCACGATCCCGCGCGGTGCGACGGCACCGCGCAATTCCCGTTCCAACACAATAGAAACAATAAAATTGATAAAGGTGGAGGGTCGGCCATGTTTGTGCGGTCCGGCCCCCTCTCGTTAATAGATAGAAATTCGTCATTTCCCACAAAGAACGTCAAGTGGTAATGAAGAACAAAAAAATTAAATAAACCCCTATAACATCCCCCAACACAAACATTCCCAACCAGCATGGAAAACGATCGCGGATCAACTAGATAATAAGTTGATCTGTGTTCTTTGTTTTCTTTAGAAAGAAAGAAACAAGGGAATAAAATTGTTCTCAAAATAATTCCCTACCTCGAGCGTAGCTTGAACAGAGGTTCGTCGAATGAGGATTCGTCGTGGAAAGAGATGTCGCGAAAGAAGATGTCATCGGCGTCGCGGTAAGAGGCGTCGCGGAAGGAGACGTCGACCTTCGAGGAATCCGGTGTTCTTCGTGTTCTTCGCGTTCTTCATGTTCTTCGACGAAGAGGATGAAGAAACTCAAGTCTCTCTCATTTTTTCTCCCAAATATCTCAAGCATCAAGCCTCCATCCCCAAATAAAATAATTCCCTTACTTATTTTATTAACACAACTTAAGGATTGAAATTCCAGAGTATGAAATTCAAACACTCACATTTAACACACTTCATTAATATCATAAGTTATCAAAACTTAAGTTATCAAAACTTAATTGTGAGTTGAGGGAGTTAAAGAATGTGAAGGGGTGGGGTTCGTGTAGACCCCACCACTCTCGTAACCTCCCATGGGAAGTTGGGTAGTTACCCAACTTCCACCCAAAGCTTAAAACCACTTAGAGAATAAAAAATGTAGTTAAACTTTTTATTATATCTTCCACAATTTTTATCAACCTCTCTCGTGAAAACGCAACTTCAGAAAAGGTGTTTCTAAGAAAAAACCGGCGCTACAGTTCAATCTGTGCCTTTGGAATTCGATTCCGAGCACCAGTTCAAAATTTAGAAATTCCCGCTTGTTCATTCACTGAACGTACCCGAGCTAAACTTCGGAAATTAATCCTGGGCACACCGGGCCTCAGAATGAGGCGCTGTCAGAAATTTTGTTCTTGTAAAATCCCAAAGAAAATTTAGAAAAAATATCACTTGAATTTTACGAGACATTAAAAAATGGGTTCTCTCATCATATAAACATAAATGATCACTATGGTAGATATATATATCATACCCCACCAAAATAAAAAATAACTTGAAAGACTTTACTTGAAAGTAGAACATTGAAAAATGAGAAAGGTGAACGAATCCTTTAAAAATTCGGCAGCCTAACAGTGCCACTTAAAACTTCAAAATACTGAATTGAAGAGATCAAATAGGGTATCTCATCATATGAAAATAAAAGATCACTATGATAGATATAGAGATCATACCCCAACATAATAAAAAATAACATGAAAGACTTGACATGAAAGTAGAACTTTGAAAAATGAGAAAGGTGAACGAATCCCTTAAAAATTCGGCAGCCTAACGGGGCCACTTAAAACATAAAAATAATGAATTGAAGAGATAAAATACGGTCTCTAATCATATGAACATAAAATATCAGTATGAGATATTTAGAGATCATACCCCAAAAAAATTAAAAGGAACTTGAAATACTTGACATGAAAGTAGAACTTGAGAAGGGTGATAGAATCCCTTAAAAATTCTGCAGCCTAAAGGCGCCACTTTAGCATTCTTAAAATGAAATGGTGAGAGAAAGATGGGGTCTATCATCATATGAACATGAAAAATACAGTAGTATTAATATAAAATAACATCCTCAATCATAAGAGCATGGAGCATAAAAGAAATGACATAAAAGAGATTACTTGAAAAGAAAGAGGGAGGTAGGATCCCTTACCTTAAAATGTAACTATTAAAACTCAATGGTTGGGACCTTGAGGGCTTGGGGGTACCTTGGAAGGACTCCATGGGAGGTAATGAGACCATAGCTTCTTTGGGGGAGAGTTGGGAGTCGAATGGATCAGAGGATGTCTTGGTATTTATAGGTAAAGTGAGGGGACAAGGCATTAATGGCCAAGGGACACCTCATTCGTGGTTTTGGAAAAACCATGGGCTTTCCCATGGTATTTGCCCATGGTATTTTCCACTTGGGACACCTCATACCTTATCATACTATTAATAAGTTGACCATATTGATTACATACTTAATACATCATTTAATGATGTCATTAAACACCCGTTACTTAAAAACTGTATTTTCACTATTCATCGAAAATTCAACTTGCTCAGAAAAATACAAAAAATTCACCTTAACCAAATATCAATGCTATGATTTCAAAAATGAACTCCATTTTATTGAAATAATTTTCTAAATATTTTTAATTAAATTTTTAATTAAAAAAAATATTTAACCTGAAAAACTAATACTTGACTAATAATTTATGAAACCGTTATTTAACCATTTTATTGAATCACATTACTTAATCATGGTGCCTAGATTATATTAATTCTTTATTTAAGTGAGATTACTAATCCATTTGGTCACATTACTAATAATAAGCATCAAATCACTATTCATACTTTACTATTAATCAAAAATTATGTTGATCTTATTAGACTCTAAATTTCGTACTGAACATAATTGTAGAAGACCATTTTTCGAAAATCATTACACATATTTAATTATTTAGGGTTTACATAAACATTTTTTTTAAATCCTTTCTCTAAAATTCACCAAAAATATGCATACTATATTTATCCAGACATTTGAAGATTCATAAACATCATCATAAGAAGAAATCAAAATTTTTATTTAAAACAAAGGATTACACAAGGCAGTAACGGTCTCCTTGCATATCCCCTTATCACACCAGCATAGGACCTAAGTGTAAGGTGTGTTAAGGTGACTGAATCCTAGGGAGGCTTGGCCAACATCGCACGAGTAGTAATTTCTATCAGTTTGAACTTCTCACTAAGGTGATTCTGTTCTAGCTTCATACGATGAAGTTCTGCTTGGGTTTGGTCTAGAGCAAATCACATTGGTGCTACCTCCTTCCCAAGTTCTCTTAGATGGGATTCGATCAGTCCAAGACTACTGGGTGAGGCCATCAAATCTTCTTTCTATATTGATTAACCAAGATCACTTGTATTTAGAGACAAATATCGAAATGTTTAGTTTCTAGCGGTCATATTGACCAATGGTCATATAACAGTCAAAACCCAACAGTCTCATTTTAATTATACTCATGTTATCGAATGAAACAGTTTTATTGAGTATAAAAAAAATGACACACAAAATTAGGAAACAAGATTTATTCAAAATTTTGTGTCGTTACACCCCTAACGGATAACATCCCAATGGATAGATAATGTTTGCAAGTGGGAGCCTTTAATAAGTAATAATTATCCCATATGAAACCTATTATATAAATGAATTTATGGAAACATCTTTATTAAAAATATTATGAAACATTATTATACTGAAAGAATATCCATTTTATACCTTCCAAAAAAATATTTCAAATATTGAAAATGTTGGCATAAATACATTTGGACTACCACTTGAATTATCATCATGATTCATATTTCACTATGTCCTTTAATAGATACTTATGAATGTCTATTTAATGAAATAATATTATATTTTTATAATTATCTCATTTATGAAATTATAACACATTCCCAATATTCCTCAAAAAAATTTGGAATATTTCATTCCTCTCTCTAACCTTTTAAACACTTTTAAAATAAGGTTCACCATTATAATAACTGTTAAATAATATTTTTATAGTTATGTGGTAGTGATATTACACCATAATAATGAATTTCATTACCATACTCACCAATAAAGTATATCATATTCTTATTTTGGTCTGTTTGACCACTTATATAAACAATGCTAAAAATTTCTATCATTGATTATTAAGGAAACAAAACTACTATTGATATTAAAACATTTTACATAAATAATGGTTACTTTATTCTTGAATTGTAATATTAATAGCACACCTTTTACCAATATACCACACCTCTTAAATTAAAATTACCAAAAAAAAGTTAATCCCTAACTTTGTCATTATGAGTTATAATTAAACTACTTTTGAAATGAAATTATAATTCTAAGAATAATTATAAATAAAATATTATAGTGAATACTAAATAGGATCATTATCTAGAAACATTTGATCCAAAAATTAATTAATAATGAAAAGATATTTTTCATGGATTAAAAGGGTTTTTACAAATGTGATAGTGAATTTCAACCAGTTTTCTTTCTTCCACCATTGGTGCACAATAATAAAAATTCTTAAATGACCAAATCTTACTCATTTCAATTATCACTCATTTTGATAATACGCCCACTACTTGATTTTTCTACCAATAAAAATGTGAAATAATTAAACGGATTTGGTTGGAATCTGGAAGAAATCTAATCGAATGAGGTAGTATTTCACAAGCTATATTCCTAGTTCTAGGATATAGTGATTCGACAACATGATCTAAATCAGAATCAATCCATGTATATTTTTAGTTTTGCTGAGCAACATGTTTGACTGAATGTTTGTTGGCCCAAATTTTGGCTCCATAATTGATCCTAATTCCTACAATATGTTTAAAGTAACCATTGAAAAAACCACGATGACTCTGTAAAACTCATCCAAAACCCGAGGGTTAAATCATACTGAAGGTCACACCATCCACATTAACTATTATTCATGTTGGTATTGGAGGAATATGATAGAAATATTTTAGAATCAGTGATTTTATAGCCCCATATTGAACATCCAACAATCTCAATATATTGAGGTAAATGATAATGTTATCCATGGCCCAGGTATGCACCTATAAAGTAGTGTATACATCATTATGAATGGAAATCATACCTTTATGCAGAGAAGGAGGCTGAAAATAAAATATAATTACATTCCTTATATTCCCGACAGATTCAATGATAGAATTTTTGGCCACCATAAGAATATTTTTATCCACATAAGTCTGTCCAGCCACATTGATGGACACTGTTAGATCAACTAGTTGATTAATTATATAGATGTTAATTCAGAATAGGTTGATAACATAATTCTAGAGTTCTTGGGAAAATACTCATTCCAAAAATATGCTGCACATTTTCCTCCAACATCAAACTTTGTTGACATGATGCAACAATTGATGACTTTATATTTTTTATTTATAATAGTTTGCAAACCTATTTTTATAGATTCTTCAATGATAATAATTCTTGAATAATAAATAAAGTGAGTCTTGAACATTAACATCCATGGTGGTGTCATACTGAGACCATCACATATCATCTTGTACTAATCATTGAGATTGAATTTCTCATTCTAGTTCAATTTCCAACCAAGCATGTCAGTATCCATAAATACATTCCTATATATTTATAGACCAGCTTCTATTGGAACAATGGCAATATATATTCTAATCTAATTCAAAATATTAGAAATAGAAATTGATTTCTTAATTGAAGGTACATCAATGGTGTCCTTGAGTGGTCTTCCGACCCTTGCGGGAATCTATCAGTTCTGGATATATTAAATACTAATCAACCACATAGAGTTTCACATGATAACATTAAAATTTCATATTATTTAATGCCAAATAGAATATATGATGAAATAATTGAATCAATAAATCAAAAAATTTGGTCATGTTTAATAGTAATTCCCTAGAAGAGTCATAAAAAGTAATAATAGTAAAATATAATTTATTCATGAGACCATAATTGAAGATAATGAGATCATTAATTCCAAGTCCTCCCATGTCAAAGGGACTGATACAGTATTTCTAGTAAATAATTATCAATTTCAATTCATGAATAAATCCATTCCAAATAAAATTCCTCATCATGTTCTAAAGATCATTGATGAGACTTCATGTAAATATATAAATCAAGGAGTAAACAAACTATAAAGTGATGACTAAATTAACAAAACACAATATTCTATCCTATGACATGGACATCACATTCCATTTGGACAGTTGATTAATGATTCCAGATCATATGTTCTCAGGATGAAATATTATCACCTTCCCCCAAAATAATGGGACTCCAAGACAGGAAAATGGTAGGGCTCCCCTTCTCACCCCAAGGGATATAGTGATCATGTTTTTTAGTGGTAGTAATTTCATCCCAATATACTATAGAATATTTATTCCAACTAATTGATTATCCATCCACTTCACCACAAAGAGAAAAAATTTCTTTCAAAACATCAATCATTTTTTGGGTACCTTGACCAATGAGGAGGATGTTATATATATATATATGATATGTTATGGAGAGTAGACTTCCCTTCCAAACTTTATTTTATGACGATTTACAACTTGAGAATTATCATAGATATATCCACTCTTATGGTCCTCATCCATGGATAATAGGTGGCCTGAGAGTATGTCCCCTTACCTATATCCTCTTGTACATTTAAACAATACTCTATTTGATCTGTTAATGGGAATGGGTAAACTTACGGAGCTAAGAATACATCTGACTTATTTAATTGAAAATTTTCAGAAGCCAAATTTCTTGACAGAAGAAAAAATATATCTTAATTTCAAAGTATCAAATTCATTTCATATATCAACATTGTGGGAGAAAATCCCATCCTTGGTTTTTCAAATCATTAAATTGAAACTTTACAGGGCTTTAAATAGAAAATTATGAATTCTTCTCCCATGTATGAATCCAAAATATTTTGGAGTAGTGATATTTTTAACAATTCCTCGAATCTTGGTAGCAATAAATTTTCTTATATTTTTAGGAATAGTATTTCTAATTACAACTAGCCTAAAATAATTAATATCAATTGCACAATCCTTATTAGGTATCAGAGCAATTAAATTTTAGTTGATTCAATACGTCATAGAATCATTATTGATGAGTTACCACATAGAATTAATCACATCATCATAAAAGATATTCCAATAGAACATGATAAATTTATTGGTGAAACCATCTAGTCCAGGATCACTATGCTTGTTAAGAGAGATGATGATGGTCATACGTCCTATCTAGAAGGGTTCATTATCCGAGACTGGTTTTCATGATCTTTATTGAAAATGGGAGTGTTATAAATAATTTTATGGGTTATTTCCACACCATTATCATAATAGAAATATCTAAAATAATTCACCATTAACATTGGATATTCCATAATAGATTTTTAAAGTAATTTATTGATACTGAGGTAATTAACTCCTTCCCTTGCCCTCTTTTACTTCTATATATTGTGGAAAATCATTTTGTCACTATCACAGTAATTCAATCATTTGGCATCAAGAATATTGTGGTATAACCTTCTTTTAATAGTAAATAACATATCAATATTTGAGTGAGCCTTCCAATCCCCACTATAGGGATCAATCTAATATTAATTTTTAATTTTCTTACACAAAAACTTTTCTATAGTATCCATGGTATCACGATCCATCTTAGAGAAATTATTATTTCTCAATTTTCGTAAAAGTACTTTGGAATATTTTATAATCCTAGTAAGAATATATAGTGGTATACCAAGGTATACTATCCTCCATGAGACAAAAAAAAGTTCCCTATAACCCGTAGTGACAAGACATCCATTGTTGAATTTAAAAGGGAGAGGGACTAACCATGTCGAGTGAGTGAATAGTTCCAAAATGATTGGGTTGTTATCAAAATAATACATGGGGAGGGTGAATCTACATATCCTAGTAGCATTAATCCCATCATCCATTTGTATAAAGCACCTATCCAGAATACTGACATTCCTTACATTCAAGGTGTATCTTCTCCATCTAAATGAATCTTCATAAGTTGGTACATTATCATGATTATAATAATAAATACGGGGGGAAAATATAGAGAAGTTGGATCATTGAAATTGAAACAATTTTTTTCTCTAGGCTTATGAACAGTCTGGAAGATTCCCACTATCACCCATTTTATGGTTCATGTTATTAGTGACTACATTAGTCTCCTACAATAGATGCATTTTCATCATGTATAAGTTGTAATCATACAAAAATGAGAGAGATGTCATGTTACACTTATTGAAAAAAATAATTGATATACTCTTGGAATTTTTCATACATGAGATTAAGTTTATACATTATTGTTTGATTATCTATAGATAATAAAAATAAGTGTTATGTAAATTTATTGAGAAATTGGTATACCCAAGAGAGGATAATTTAAAGGCCTTCCAATTTTCAATGATCATATTTAGTTCAGTACTTCCAATTAGTATGGGTTTATAGAAAAAAAATACAATGACTAAGGACTATGGTTATAGGGGTTCTCTACGTTTTGATAGTATTAATATAAGATCTTGATTTTATAATAGATTTTCTCCATATTTGAGGGGCCCTTTTTGAACGAAATTCAAATTATTTTCCCCTACTATACTTTTTATTTTTTTCTACATTTCCATGGGATTTTTCACAACCCTTTCACACTCCCTAATCATATTGGACCCACATTGTGCTTGAGATTTAGTTGTAAGAGGTCCTTAATTATTTCTAAAAACTGATGTAATTCCATTCTGATTATCATTAGAGGCTGATATTTGTCTCCCTCATTATTCTGAAATTCACATATCAAAGGGGTGAATTTATTAGTTGAGTGTACATGATGAAAGGGGTTTCTACATGAGTCCTTCTGGCCATTCTAGAGAATGGTGCCTATGACAATAATATTTCCATTTCAGTAGGAAAATCAAAATATCTATTCTTTCTTTCATCCTAATTAGATTATACATTAGTAATCATTATAGTATCAAGTAGATTAATGGCCCAATCGGTAAGGTCTTGAGATCCCACATCTAGAGCCATGTAATAGGTGAAATACTCATTAGGAGGTCTCTTTTGACATTATGTGTGGGATTTGGTGTGTTTGCACAGAATGTGAACACATATCCTCAGATATAGGTGTTTTATCTTCTCTTCCATACTGACAAGGAATTCCTACCTTGATATTGCTCTCTAAGTCCTTGAATTCCTAATTTTTGACATCTAATATATGGTATTCTATAGGATTTTAAATAAATTGAAAATCTTTTATAGGTTTTTCAAATTTAGAAATATAAATAGGAGAATTACTTTCATCTTTTAGATCTTTAAACTCAATAACAAGGCTTCGAGAGGTTTTCTAGGTTCTCTATCAAGATATTCCAAGGGACTGTGTTCTTCCTATATACCCCCCATTTTGAGCCCCTTGAATCCCTATATGGAGGACTCTATGTCCATTCATACAATTGTTCTAGTGGCTAGGAATTTTTCCTTCCCCTTCTTCCCCTCACAGGTATCCTCATCATGAAAATTTACATAGGAAAATTGGAATGCTTGATCTAAATTTTATTTAGATAAATGATTCCCAAAAAATAGCTATTTGAACAGAAATTAGGCTTTACCTCATATTGAATATCAATATAGATTTTATTATCCCATGTTATTAAGACTATTACTTCTTCTATGGTGACAAACATATCAACCTCCCTAGGGATTCTTTCATAATTACCTAATCTTGGGTTATCCATCTTCATAACCATTCGGATGGTTTTTTGAAATGTAGAGGCTATATCTGATAAGATTTAGGGATTACAACAGAACCAATTAAACATAGTAATACAGATTGATATTTGATAAATGTTTTCCCTAACATTCCTAAGATAAAATTTTAGATCCTATTCCAAAATTCCCAAGAATACTATATTAAATGATAGTAATACTAGGCTATATGATGTTTTATTTGAATCATAAAAGGGGAAGAAAATATGGTTGTATCTTCACCCCATATCCCTTATCCTACAATCATCAAAGCCCCATATCTACATAAATCTAGGGGTGAGGATATTGATCCTCCAAATTCATTCACCTTTGAAATTAGGACTCAATAAATGATGGAGTATTTAGAAATATTCACATGTTCTTCCTTGGAATTTTGATTTGATGAGACATGTGTGGTTCTTCCCTTAATGATAATCCTTTTAGGGGGAATGTGAAATTCTTAGAAGGATATGTTAGCCACTGATTTGACCACATATATAATGTTTAATTAGTGGGTAAAACTTCATCAAGGAAACTCATCACCAAACATTATTTTCTTATCACAAAAAAAGATAAATATATATTTATTCCCAACATGATCGGTCATATTGAGGACCAGATCTGATCTATAATTGTTTATAACAACATTAAACATTACCTAATTTCTATGGTAGTTCGGTCAAGGATTTTCCCTATTCCCCATATTTCTCCATTAACTTTTTAAATTTTTAATAATGTTTCTATGATAGTACCAATAATTATTTTGGAATTATAAACATTGAATCTATAAACAATAATTGGCCTCTATCTTATCAAACTAGTACTAAAACATCAAAGCTAATAAATTCAGATGATGAAAATAGAATATAAATAAATAATATATTTCTAATTAATAATTATAAAATATGATTATAAAAGGTTTTAGTTATAAATAATACTATAAAATATGTGATGAATATGGTTATTCTTGTTATACAAGAGGTTAGATCATGTTTGGATAAGTGGGATTAAAGTATGGGTATCCTAGTCTCAATTATAACTCTGTGATAAATGTTATATTTAATACACCATAATTCCTTTAATATGGTGTTATTTTGAGTTACCATAAATGAATTTATATTAAATATATATAATTTAATTCAGGTTATATAATAATCCTAATAAAGTTCATTTCTTTCTTACTCTTTCAATTCATGTGTTTCCCAAGCATTAGGTGTATTTATATTCTAAATTTCAATCCATTTAATTATGATTGTTCATTTTAAAATTAATTCATATAATTTTACTATGTTCTACCCTATGATTTTATTATGTTAAACTTTCTTTGAGGCTTATATATATATATATATATGTTTATTTCCAGTAAAAAAATGCAGATGATTTGTCCTTTAAAATAAGATATCTCTAAAGGTTTTTCAAAACTAAACTTTCTTTATTTAATTTATAATGTTTCATATCTAACATATTAATCATATAATTTTTTTCATCCAACATATAATTTTATATTTTACTTTATTCTTGTATTAATGTAATATTTTACTTTTTTCATATCTTCCTCATAGATTAATTTATTCCCCATTAATGTTGGATATTGTAATTAATAATTCACATTCTCTATAATGAAAGTTTTTATTTTATACACATATTTTCAATTACCATCAATGTTTTCCATTAGATTAGAAAAAAATAATTATGTTTTATCTTATGGGACCCTCATATTTTCATTCTCTTCTTTTCAAAGTAATGTTTTATTTTCAATTTTTATGATGTGGAATTTCATGAATGGTATTTTAAAATATTATAATGGTTTTCTTTCCATGATCATTTGTTTATCTTACACTATATTTTTCTTTAGAAAAAATTTATTTCTATAACAAAGTTCAATTATTAATATTCCTTTAAAATTACTTTTTTTAAACAAAATAATCTTACTTCTTTAAAATTAACTTTTTAAAGTGACTTGTTACATAATATTTTAAATATATTGTTAATAAATTGTTAAAGAAGTTTTAACATTTTTGAAATGAACAATAACATAAAAACCTAATAATTATAAGATTTATAACAAGTTTTTTACTTTCTTGCATTTGAAGGATCCTTCTGGTTTATATTTTATTAAATTTATAAAAACTCTTAAATGTTCACTTTTTTTAAGATGAACCCTTGTAGTAGTAATATATGAATTTCTATAGTTCTTACCCATAATAAGTCCCTATGAATAATACTTTGAAACATAGGATGGGTAAAAAAATACTGTCAATGCATAAAAAAGAATGTAATCTATTAGTCAATTTTAAATCTCATGAAATCCCATAGAAAAATTACCTTTTATATAAATTATATTGACTAAAATAATGATTTAATTACTCAATAATTAAACATCAATTCACTGTTAATTTCCTAAAATACAACATATAAAAAAATAATTAAAAATTTATAATCTATAGGGTTTCTTATAATGCATGAGTATTCATTAAAAAAATTCCTAGAAAAAAATTTTTCACACCTAAAAGAGGAATACACATTTCTTTAAACAAACTCTCATTATATTACATTGTGAAATAAAAATTATCACATGACAAATCTTTTTTTAGAATAGAATATTCAGGTACATTCATGTTTTCATCATCTATATATCACTCTTACAGTCACCCTTATAATAGTCTTGAAAATCGAATAAGTTAATTGTTTAACTCTAAAATATATTACCAGGGAGAAATAATCATTACCAAAAACATTGGAGATATTTATCAAGATCACATATCATCATAAATACTAAAAAAGGATCATGAAATAAATATAATACATATAATATATCATATTTATCATAAAAAATCATAAATTCTTTTCTCAACACATATTCAAAATCACATTCGTTCTTAACTTACAAATAAGGATCAAAATACTTTTTATTTAGAAAATCATAAAATGAAATTTTCTCTAATGAATATGAAATAATTTTTTTATTTAAAAAACAATGAAAATATGTAGTGTATAATTTCTAAATAATAAATATCATTGTTAAGGTAAATTATTCTAATTTTTTATATGTTAAAAAATATTCTTTTCTCACTTTTTTGAATATGTCAAAAATAGCCTATTTGGAAAACACTAAAACGAGTTATTATGAAAACTTCATAAATAAAATTGAAAATTGTTTAAAATAAAATTAAACATAAATTTAAATATATTAATAAAATAAAAAAATAAAAAAATTGTTTATATGGAAAAATCTTATAAGAAAAACATTAAAACATTTAAAATGTCGTTTTAAAAAAATATTTTACCTCGAGTTCGACTAAAAACGTACATACTGTAATTCGGTTATAACAAACATATATTAATTATTTACTTGATTAAAAAAATTATCGTGTATTACCTAATTATTCACCCTTTTTATTTTTTTTATTACCATTCCTTCTGTGGTTATTAAATCAGTTATGTTCATGTCGGATGTTTTCTGGGTTTTTTGTTCATTGTCCCAAGAAAACATTTGTGGGTTAACCATGGTAAAAGGTTTCATTGTTCTCCAATGTAAATAATAGTAATAATGACATAATTTTAATATTTATGAATTAAATATAATATTATAACAAGTTATAAAATTTTTATAAGAAAAAACATATCACATCACTTCATGGAGGTGTTAGTCCACACGTATGCCTACGGGACATTATCAATTTCTAATAAATGGAAAATTAAGAAGCTGAGAAATATATTATAATTACATATTAATTATTAAGTCATTAATTTCTTATATTTTAATTAAATCTATCATTATAACCATCCTTTAATTATGGGATTGAAAAATGAAAAGCAACTCTTCAAATAGGTAGTAGTCCACGTGTACCCACAAGCACAGTTTTCATTACCCATTGGACAGAAAATAAGATGAAAAAGGGTTGTACCATGATAATATCAAAGGTAAGGATGCATAGTGATAAATTGATCCAACCATTTTCATAATTTTATTTGTACTAGTAAACCATGATCTTTACTTTTTTAACAAATAGTATAACACCATTCAAGAATATATTTTAATTAAGACATGATTGCCAACCTCAAATGATATATTATTTATACTATTATATGAAAATCTATTATGTCTACTCTAATATTCCCTCATGGGTTGGAAAGTTATATTTACATTCTCATCCATTTATTTTACCAGTTATATTTAAAAAATATTCTTTCACCAACTTCAACCCAATATTCGGGAGCCCGAAATTTCATTCCATGTAATGCATCAAAAGGTTCCATTTATATACTAGAATAAATACAATTATTATATAAGAAAATTAAACACAAGATATATTTTGATTCTAATGTTTCTCATAATTCATTGAGAAATCATTAAAGTGTGAATTTTTTATCCCATTACCCGTCAAATTAAGGAATAAAATAGGTTATTAAAAATAAATATGTACCCAAGAGATTTGGATTTCATTTACAAAAATTAAAGGTTAATCTAGGATTTTGAATAGATGATGTAGTGTGGGGAATTTCATTTTATTTCAATATATCATTATTTTAGTGTTCATAAAGATGATCTAAACACATACTATATCAAATGGGAATAAAATATAGTAAATGTTTTAATCAATCAATAATAACCCAAATCATATTATTACCATGATATTTATTTGGGAACCCCATCATGGAATCTTGTTATATATTATCCTATTTCGATTCAGCCAATGAAAATTTCTAAGGCATCCCCTACGGTATTTTTCTCTCAAAATTAAACTTTTTTAAATTCAAACATTTCATGGTAAAATTAGTAATTTAATTTTTCATTCCTTCCCACAAATAATATTTCTAATGGTCCCTCTACATATTAGTGATTCCAGTATGAACAAAAAGTGGAGAACTATATGAATTTCTATACAATTACATCCTAAACTAGTAATCACATAGAACACACAACCTCATTCCAAATATTATAACACATTCTTAGTGAATTTTAAACTCATGAATCATACCCTTTTTAACTAACCCCAATCTTCCTTTAAAATATTGATATTCTTTAAAAGAATTATTAATTCCATCTAATAATAATGATTGCACATGCACCTAAATTTAAAGAGTGGGATTTCCATCGTGTATAATTTCTAGTCTAATAATGAATAACTTTTTAACAAAAGGGTCACATTCTATTAATAGAATTCCTAATGATGCATTATATTTTGGTCTCAATGAAGAAAATACTTTGTTTTTTTTAACTATATTATAGAGAATTGTACAATCATAATTATTTATTCGTTTTAACCAACTGATGTTAAAATCTTCTTGAATTAATATATAATTTAAACATTTATGGTCAATTTATTTCCTATATAATGTATGTCTTATTATTTATAAAGGAAAATATAATACAACTACTTCAAGGTCCTAAGTAAGGTAATTTTGTTTATAGATTTTTAAATGTTCTGATTGATATTCAATTACCCAATAATCTTGCATATATAAAAACAAAGTTGATTCAAATAATAATCCTTTTAGATAAAAAATAAACAATTTGTAGTTATAAAGGATAACAATTGATCAATAACTAATAAACTTTTAAATTGTTCAATGTACTCATCAAATGTTTTATCTAAATAAATATAAATATTTTTTGACAAAAATTTGTTAGTTGGACAGATAACTAGAAAATATTTCAACAAATAATTCGTACCAAATAGTTAATATAATAACACTTATAATCATATATATATTTTTATGTCTTATAAACTCTTCCACAACTTTAGTTATTATGGGATCAATAGTTTTTCCATCTTTGGAAAAAATATGTCCATATAAGTAAATATAATGTGGCCAAAATTTTCATTTCCTAAATTTTCCATTGAAATTATATTCTATGAAATAATTTATAACAATCCTCATATGCCTTTAATATTCCTCCTAACCTTTAGAATAATCCATAATTAAATCAACAAAAAAATTCAAAATAAAATCTAAATACTAAAGGAAACAAAATTATTCATAGAATCAATGAATAAAGTGGGTTAATTAGATAACCTAAAGGGAATAACCACAAACATGTAATTTTAATAACTAGTATGAAACACCATCTTCGTAATGAATTCCCCCTTTAATTTCAACTTATGATATCTATAGATGTGATCAATTATTAAATAATATTTTTCTCCCTAATTCTAATCAAACAATCCATCTATACAAGGTAACATGTACTTGTTCATAAAATTAAGGTTACTAAGTGTTATATAATCAATGAAAATACTCTTTGACCCATCCTTATTTTTAATAAACAAAGTATTATCACCCCAAGGTGAAGTCATAGGATAAATAAAACCAATTATACAAAAATATTGGTATAAACTTTTCAATTATAATAATTCTAATGGAGCCATTTGATAAGAAGGTTTTAAAATAAGAATATATTTATTAAGAAACTCAATAGAGAATTAAACCTATCTATCTGGAATAAGACAATGAAATATTCCATGAAATAAATCCATATATTCCTTTACTATTGGCACAACACTAATTTAAACAACTTCCCTCTTTTCAACAATATGATAAGGAAACATTTATATTCATCTTTAATCAGTTTCTCAGCTTCTTAATATGGTATCATAGGAATAAAATAATTCTTTTATACACTTTAAATCCCATTTCAAAAGTTTATATAACATATATAGATTTCTAATGTATATTTTCGTGATAAATTAGAATTAAATCCATACCCAAAATAATATCACAATATAATTCATGAAACAATAATATTTTTACCAAAAATCATTCCTTAGATACTCATATAATGATTCCACTAAATCATTTTTACCTTGCTACATCTCCCATTATTTTTTATTAAATGTTATTTCTTAGTTTATTGAGGTAATATCTCAATTTTACCATAAAATTACAAAGAAATTAAATAATATTTTGATCCAAAATAAAATAAAATATTATAATAATGTCAGTAAAAAAGTATTATACATCTGACCAAATCATTTGATGGTCTTTTATTTTCATAGGGGAATGCCAATGAAATTGTTACAACCTTATAATTTTGTTCATTAATATTTCCAACATTTATTCCATTCATCAAACACATATCATCATAATAACCAATTTCATTATATTTAAAACACCTCATTTTATGCTTACTATATTTGGTATGACATTAAAATAACATATTTCTACCCACATTTTGATATTTTTCCTTCTATTTATTAGTTTTCCTATTTAATTGGGTGTGTCTCGGGTCTCTAGATACTGGATAATATTTTCTAAAAAAATGACCTAATGTTTGGGGAGAAGTTTTTTTAATTAATGGAGTCCCAGAATAATTGTGTTAATTGATTTTTGTGGTTCTCCCTGAGATCAGAGAATTCCCAACATGGATTGGGGTTTTTGTGTAAAAATATGGATTTTTTAGGGCATCTATTTTTTCATTATACTTGAGAAATGTGGATTACATGATGTGTAAAGGGGTTATAGTTCGTGTAACTATCAAGATGTCATCTTTTAGGTTCCTATATCAAATTATATTTCATTCATTCTTGTACACCCCTTTTTTCTCTCCACTTAGGCCCTTCTCAAGTGATTTTCGGAGTTTCCATTCGATCTGTATTGATTCATTCAGCATTGGATCATTAGGGAAGTTTTGTTGCATCTCTCCAGGTAAGAAATTTTTTCTACTACTTCTTTGTGTTTAATTATAGTATCATCGTAGCATTTCCCTGTTAGATTTGTTGACCCAACGTTATGATTATTTATGTTTCTTTATAGATTTATGGTGTGGTCATGTTCTAGTGGCCAATCCTTGTTGGTTGTGGTGTGGTGGGTGTACTTTCATGAGCTGTGTGTTTTTTTATCTTCTCTTCCAAACCATTTTCTTGAATTAGACCAGTTCTCAGATATGTAAATCAATTCTAGAGAATTCAATATCATTGTTTCATTCTTATTGTTGGTGGATCCATTTATGGGTGTTTAAGACCCCTATGTTTTGAGTTAGGTGGTTTTGTATGTATACTGTTTTGGGGAACTACATTTCTCCTAATTTTGATAAAAAATTAAATGAGATGGGGTGATATGACTGATTTTTTATTCCTGTGTGTAACTGGGTTTTAAAAAAATAAAGGTTTCCCCTAGTTTTCAAAAATTTAATGGGGTTTTCATAAAATTTTGAACTGGTTTTCAAAGCATGAAATGATGAAATTTCTTGGTGAAATGGTTTCAAAAATAAAGGACATTGGAATACTTTGATACTTATGTGGAAGGTATACAAATTGGTCTCTTTCACTTTTGGGGGGCTTTCACATGCGGATTTCCTCTAATCTCTAGGAATGTTATTCTAGGGTCATGTTAGACCAATTGGGGGTTTAATTTCTCAGTTTTTCCTCTCGTCTCTATTGTTGATGAATATGTCTAGTAGCTTGATGTGTCAGTTATTTTCTTTGATATCCATGAGTGTCCTACATTTAATAAAATAGTGTGATTCTTATCATCGTGCATCTAATGCTTGTGATTTTTTCATATAAATTTTTATTGTACTACTATAAGAATTTACATGATGTGTGGTGAATGGTTTTTTTACATGATATATTTGTTGTGATGTATGGATATGAAGTTATTTGAAATTTATTTATTTGTTTTATTTTGAAATATGAAAAATAGTGAAATTGTATTCTTTTTCCTTTAATTTGTTATAAAAACTATTAAATAGTTATCATGACTTATTTCATTTAAGGTTGGGAATGATTGGATTTTTGTTCATACACTGGATGTAGAACACCTGGGTGGGACCCTACTGAACATGTTATCTCAGACCCTTCATACCACTTCATTGGTGAGTAGATATAATTATATCTTTTTATGTAAGGAAGGAATGGTTTAATAGTGAGGAGGTTAGGTTTTCTATCAATTGGGATTTGGGTAGCTATTGGTTAGATGATGGTTGGTTTTCCATGTTATCACATGGAGCTATAAGAGTATCATTATAGTTTTTTAATCATTTCTAGCTGAACATGTCACTTGGAGATTGTTTTCAACCTTTTAAGTTGTATAATTGTTGTTGTTCATTGTATTTTTTGGAATATAGTTTTATCTTACTATATTTCGTTATTTTATGTAGATATATCCCATGTTTTTTCTTTAGGATGGGATAAATCATTTCCTTTGTTTATTTTTTCTTACTGGGATGCTAGTCTCATCTCGTAGTGATTAGGGACGCCCTTCAATCATGTGAAAATTTGTAATGGGTGTTATTTTGAGAGGGTGTCTAGTTAAGGTTCATTAAAAATTGGTATCAATAGAGGTATGTCCTTAAGAGTTCTTTACTTGAGATATTTGGTAGAATAGAGATAGAATTATCGGGACTTGAGAGGTATTTATTTGTGTGCGGCTGGCCATCTCTTATCAGGATGATAATCAAGTTACCATGGTATTTTCGGATGTGTGTATCCAATTTTTATTTTATGTCTAAATATTAGTTATTTATTCTTGATTGTTTTCTCTGAACTGAATTTTTTTCTTTTACAGATCAATTTTTTATTAGGTGTTTGTTATTATCCTTTTGGTTCATCTTCCAGGGGTTACAAAGGTGGGTACAGTTTATGATCCTCATGGGAATCCTCCCCTGGTTTATAAATTTATCAAGGCTATGATGTAGGTATTTTTTCTGTCAATTAGAGTTGTACTCATGTTTAGAATGTAATCATTGAGGTCTATATAGATGTTGTATGATAAAGAGACTAGTCACAGTAGTTCTTGTACGAGAAAAAATCATCCTAGGATTTGTTGTGCTAGTTGATTTTACTCTAGACATGGAAAATAATAGCGGGATGAAGGCACATAAGTACCTACAAGGCATCTGGTCATATATCATCTCATAGGTGTTTATGTCGAAGCTTTATCCCCATGTGGAGAAGTTAGATCGATCTATGTTTTAACGCCCCGACCCTAGTTACCTAGAGTCAGTGCATTATTACATAACATTGGCATGATCACAAAAGATCAAGTCTCAAGAGACTGATTAGTTTAGTAGCCTTGGAATAACAAGATACATTCATAAGTCTTACATTACATCATAATGTAAAAACAACTACAAAAACATCTTGTCTTCATATCCCCTCATACTATCCTTATAGGTCATTCATAAATTACTTCTCCATATCATGGGAAAAATAAAACATTTAAAGCGGTGAGCTCAGATGCTCAGTAAGGATAACAATATAGCATAAACTTTCATAAATAACCTTAAACATTTAAGGAAATGTATAACTAAAACAAAAGCCTTTTAAACTAGAACTTCATCATAATATGTAAAAGATAAAATTAAATAAGGCTATTTACTTATTCACATGGATATTCTACTAGTCGAATAATCACATGAAATATCAATAACCACTTTCATAATAAAGGAATGCATAATGCCAGACTATCATAACCATGTAGACAAGGCCTCGTGCCAAGACTACAAATAATATTCTGTCAAGGCCTTGTGCCAAGACACTAGTTTGTCTCATGAGACCTACTGATGCGTCGAGGAGCTATAGAGGGATCCACCTGTCACTTATTAAGTCCAATTCATTCCTCATATGAATAGGATTAAAAATAACATAAAAATTCATATTAAAACTATCATACGAAATGTCAATACAAGCTCCATAAATCATGAATGGTATAAAAATAACACATCCACAGGAAAACATATCACAAAACCTTCAATACTTAAATAAGCTTAAAATCCATCACAGGATGTTCACATCGATGAAATCAAAACTATCTGAGAGAAATATATCATTTTTGTATTCATTTAAAAGTCACATAATTATAAAATAAAACATTTACTTTGAAAATATCCTTATAATCTTGTAAGGGAAGCTTCGAAAATTTTATAATGGCAGAAAATAGCCACACCTGCCATATAAGTTAAAAAATACATTCTTATCTTAATCTTGTCGAAAAGGTTAAAAAGGACCTTGTGTGGAAAATGACGTAAAGATTCCTTTATAAACATCTTATAAAAATTCAAACAAGGGTATAAATAACATTAAACCATGTTCTATAAAATAATAAGAATGTTTTGAAATACATTTTTATGAAACATGGATGTGGATGATAAAGAGGTCCCAGTAGATAATTATGTGTAAACAACCTCGGATAATGAAGAGATTGTGAAATAAACCCTTACCTTGTACTTTTCTTTGGTTGAGGGTAGGTTAACCACCTATATAATGGTGAAATAATTGTTATTAAATTATTCAAGAATCATATACAATAATATGATATCATATATGATCTTTTAACATTTTATTTGTTAATAATATCTTAGTATTATCGTCGTTTCAGGTGTTAACTTACTCATTTGATTATATATGTTTTGTTACATAAGCCATGTTTGTTATGGATAGGTTGTATATTATTCATATCCATAATGACATCAAGTCATTAAACATTATTTTTAATCATCAAATGTGAGTTATACTTGAATAGATATGATGGGGAATGAATCACATCGCGTTCGTGGAGACGGTAGTCCGTACGTACGCACGAGCGATAATATCATTCTTTTGATATTAAAATAATATATAATTGGATATTATATCATATATAAAGAGTCATTATAGTGTTATATTTATTATTTACATGAATTATGCATCATTATTATACCCATCCAAATACTAATGTATTGAATAACAATTACACCATAACGTGGAGACGGTAGGTCGTACGTACGCATGTATGGCGCCATGTCATTCAAAGGATGTATAGAATACTGAATATGGTTGTACCACATTTATAATAACATCACAGTATATATAAGATACTATAGTTATTATTTTAGAATGGAAATAACAAATAAAGAAGAAGTTGAAGAAGAAAGGAACATGAAAGAGGGTGGTGAAAACATTACCTCTTCTTCAGGTTCTTTCTTTTGATTTGATCAAAATGGATCATTAGGTTGGATTTATAATAAAACTAAGGCCTCTAGGATGAATTGAGGGGATTTTATAGAATAATTGGGTTGGGTTTGGACGAATAAAAAGGCTTTTATGGTGTGAATAATTGGTTAGAAATGGTGCCTTTTATAAGGGGGAGGAGGGGCTCTTTAGAAAAAACATAGAGTATTATTTTATAATAAATACATATTCGGTTTATAATGGCTCAAAAGTGGATTATTAAAAGTATAATGTGATGATGGGTCTAAATCCTTTCAAAAAATAGATTTTATACAGGTTTGTGTCATTATATTAACCTTATCTTTTAGTTTTAACTCTTAGTTAATCAGTTTGACATTTACCATGTCACTTTATATTTTTATATTATATAGTTAATAAACATACTATATACTTCAAAGAGACCCCCAAGTGGTACATTAATAATACATATATCATTATATAAGTCCTTTGGATTAACCTTAGATTTTTATTAATAGAATATAAATTAATAGTATAATATAATTTTTTAAAAACTCTTTTAAGTCAATTTTGACAATATTGGGTATTTGTTTTTGATAATTTCATAACAGCATTATTACATCGAAAAAAATTTATATAACCAATTATAATATGTCATATTAACCTATATAAGTATTGTAATTCTTAAAAAGTCTAAAATTACATTTATTTTGATAATTATAACGTCAATTATTTTAATATTTCATTAATTAGGTAATTACTCTATCACCATTGTGTCATAAATAAATTAAATTATTAAATGTCTAAAAATTATAAATAAAGTACCAGTATGTATGAAATATTTTTAACGTTCTAATGAATATTTATAATCGAATTTATCTTTTATATAACCCTATATTAAAAATGTTTTAGTAATTAAACATTGATTTTAACTCTTTTAACTCTTCTTTGAATTAAATAATAATAAATGTCTTAATCTAATCCAAGTGGACCTAGATGATACTATTTTATATCTAAGGTTGTATTTGGCTGAGATAAACATGTCCAACAGAATTAGGACAAGTGTTAGGGTAATATTAATATCATTTTTACCCTTAATTATCCTATTTACTTTAAACCATGGTAAATAAAATTAAAAAGTTACTATTCACCAAAAATTATTTTCATCTCATTGAACCACATTTTACTCCTTGATATTAACTATGTCTCTCAGATTTTCGAAATTACACTCACAGAAGCGGTAAAATTATGTTTTATATGAATTTCCAAATTCTCTTAGGAGGTGGGTAAAAGACGGTGGAAAGTTCAATAAAAATTTTATATATCTAAAATTATTCTAAACTAACTCAAATGAATTGCATTGAACTTATATAGGTATTATTTATCTATTTTAACCTTAATTAAATTTAAATAAAATAAATAATTATTTAACTAAAAATTCGGTTTTAAACTATAACTCAGTGTTTTTCACTATTCATCAAAAATTGAATGTTTTCAAAGAAATACCAAAAATTCACCCCAGGCTAATTTAGATATTTTGAATCCAAAAATGAAGGCAATTTTTAAAGTTAAAATTTATAAAATTTCAAAAAAGTGGGTATTACTATTCATAATGGCTAGTTTGATTGGTTGTGGTGTGTGTTAGAACTCGAAGTTGCGTACAACACATGCTATTGTATTATTCAAAGAGAAGGATATCGTGGAAGCTTGGGGTGTTACATTCTCCCCTCCTTCAAATAATTTCGTCCTCAATATTTCTAGAAAACTACCGCACGAAAAGACTCGGGTGATGCTTTATAATAAGTTCCTCGGGTTCCCACATTGCCTCGTCCATCTTATGGTTTCTCCATAGAACTTTTACCAGATGAGTCGTCCGGTTTCTCAGCACTTGTTCTCTGGTATCAAGAATCTTCATGGGATCTCTGCAAAAAGACAGATCAGGTTCTAGCTCCAATTCCTCATAGGTGAGTAAATGCGTTGGGTCAGGCATTTATTTTCTCAACAGTAATATGTGGAACACAGTGTGAACTTTGGAGGGACTTGGCGGCATTGCGAAACGGTAAGCTACAGCCCCAATTCGTTCTAGAATTTTGAATGGTCTGATGTACCTGGGACTTAGTTTACCCTTATTACTGAAACGTATAACTCCCTTCCATAGAGATACCTTCAAGAGAACATGATCTCCTGTCAAAAATTCCAAATCCTTCCTTCTGTTATTGGCATATCTATTCTTCATACTTTGAGCTGCTTTGATGTGGTTTTGGATTACCTTTGCCTTTTCCATCGTTTCCTCCACCAGTTCGGGGCCTACATGTTTTCTTTCACCAACTTCATCTCAACAGGTTGGTGTACGACATATCTTTCCATATAACGCTTCATACGGTTCCATCTGAATACTTAAATGGAAGCTATTGTTATAGGAAAATTCTACCATAGGTAAATATTGATCCCACATACCCTGAAAGTCAAGTGGGCAAGATCTCAACATGTCTTCTATGGTTTGAATGATCTGTTCTGATTGTCCATCTCTTTGGGGGTGGTAGGCAGTGCTCAAATGAAGTTCAGTATCCAAGGCCTTCTGAAGACTCTTCCAAAATCTTGAAGTAAAATGGGGATCACGATCTGAAACAATTGATAGGGGTACTCCATGAAGCCTCACAACTTCATTAATATATATAGCAAGAAAATTTTCTGACTGGGTAAGACGATCAACAATGACCCATATTGCATCGTTTCTTCTAGGATTATTTTTTATCCCCATAACAATGTCCATCGTGATGTTATTCCATTTCCACTTAGGTATGGGAAGAGGTTTCATGACTCCTCCAGGATGTGTCCTTCCAGCTTTCAGATGTTGACAAACCATACATCTTGACACAAAATTCAGCAATCTCCCTCGTCATGTTGTCCCACCAAAAATGTTCCTTCAAATACCTATACATTTTGGGGCTCCCATTGTGTATAGAGAAATTCGAACTATGATCATTGTCTAACAATTCCCTTTTTAGATCAGGTATATCAGGAACACAAAGTCTCTTCCCAAATTTGAAAATACCATCTTCATACACAAAGTCATTCAATCTCCCATCATTCACATCTTTAATCTTCTTTTAAAATTCTTCATCATCGGTCTAAGAACTCTTTATCCTTTCTATTAAATATGGTTTGGCAACCATTTGAAAAAGTATTGATATTTCACCTTCCATGGTGATTCCCTATTCCATCTTTACTAGATCCATAAAAATAGGATCCCTTTCAATTCTCATCATGTTCAAAACTCCATGATCTTTTCTGCTCAGAGCATCTGCCACCTTATTTTCCTTCCTTGGGTGGTAGAGTATCGTGCAGTCATAATCGTTGAGTAGTTCAAGCCATCTCTTTTTCCTCATGTTTAGTTCTTTATGTGAGAAAATATACTTCAAACTCTTATGATCAGTATAAATCTCACATTTTTCACCATAGAGACAGTGTATCCAAATTTTCAAAGCTTATATTATAGTAGCTAACTCAAGAACATGATTAGGATATTTTTTTCTCATGAATTTTCAACTATCGTGATGCATAGGCAATAACACTATCATTCTGCATAAGGACACAACCAAGTCCTTTCTTCGATATATCACAAAAAATAACAAACCCATCATTCCCCGATGGTAGGGTCAATATAGGGGAATTGACTAATCTTTTCTTCAGTTCCTCAAAACATTCTTCACACTCTTTTGTCCAAACAAATTTTACCCATTTACGTGTTTCTTTCGTTAATGGGTTAGCCAATCGGGCAATGTTCTGGACAAAAACGCCGATAATAACATGCTAAGCCAATAAAATTGCGTACCTCAGTTATACTCATTGGTGTTGGCCATTCATGGATTGCTCTTTTCTTAGTAGGATCAACATAAATTCCATCCTTAGAGAAAATATGGCTAATAAAATAAATCTCTTGAAGCCAGAATTCACACTTGCTAAACTTCTCATATAATTCATGTATTTTAAGAGTCTTTGGGATAATGCGCAAAGGATTTTCATGATCTTCGTAGATTTTGGAGTATACCAAGATATCATCAATAAATACCACCACAAAATCATTGAGATATTCCTTGAAAACTCTATTCATCAGATCCATGAATACATAGGTCGCATTAGTCAATCCAAAAGGTATTACTATGAACTCGTAATGCCCGTACCTAGTTTGAAATGATATCTTTCGAATTTCTTCTTTCTTCACACGCAACTGATGGTATCCAGATCGAAGTTCAATCTTTGAAAAGTATTGAGCTCCATGCATTTGGTCAAATAAATCATCAATTCGAGGTAAGGGATACTTGTTCTCTATTGTTATAGCATTGATTTCCCTATAGTCGATACATAACCTCATTGATCCATATTTCCTCTTAACAAAAAGGATAGGGTCTCCCCATGGAGAAACACTAGGGAGAATAAATAACTTATTACTCAATTACTCTATTTTTTTCTTTAGTTCAACTAATTCCATAGTGTCCATTCTATAAGGGGTCTTCGATATAGGCCTTGAACCATGAATTAAATCAATGGAATACTCAATTTCTCGTTCTGGAGTTTGTCCGGGTAAATCATCCAGAAACACGTCTACGTATTCTTTCACAATAGGTACATCCTCTATTTGAACATTCCTTTCCTTACCCATAGTTATTTCATTCTCTTCCTCCCCAATAATTGAATTTAGTTGAGCTACTCGGGGTGGATCTAGATAAGAATTAGGTGGTGATGATTTCGATCTAAAGATAAGTTGTTCCTTATCATCATCATCAAAAATAGTAACCTCCTTCTTATTATAATAAATCTTCACATCATGGTATGAAATCCAATCCATACTGAGGATTATATCAAATTCAATCATGGGTATGATGATGAGATCAGTAGATAAAGAACATTTATGTGCTCTAATGGAGACTGATTCACAAAAATTTGTTTCAATGATAATTCCCTTAGGAGTTTTGACTGAAAAATCCCTTGTTAAATCCAATTGAAAATGTCTAATTTTCTCAGAAAACTGGAATGATATGAAACAATGAGATGATCCGGAATCAAATAAATCATTGGATAAACTTGAGGAAACCATTAAATTACCTGCAACCATGTCTTTCAGAGCTTCTACCTCAACATTAGTGATAGAATAAGCTTGGCCTTGATCCCTTGGCCTTTTTTGAGGTTACTTCCACTGATGCTTAGGACATTCATTTGCATAATTTCCCATCTCCCTGCAGTTGTATCATTTAACATCAATAGCTTCTCTCTTCCCCTTGCAATCACGAGCTTGGTGGCCTTTTTCTCCACACTTGTAACAAACTCACATTCCCTTCAAGCATGTACTTGGGTGTTTCTTCCCACATTTACTACAGGATGGATATTCAACGTTTCCCTTCTTCCCCTTATTTTCATTCCCATAGTGATCATCAGATCTCTTCTTCTCTTGCTTTTCCTTAAAGTCGTAAGAATTAGTGAATTCCTTTTGTGTCTTGATAGCACATGCGACAATACCTTCATACAAAGAGAAGGATTTTGATATTAATTCTCGACAGAGAAATGATTTTAACCCATCAAATAAACTATCAATCTTACTTCTTGGGTTTAATATATAATATCCAGCATACCTTGCTATCCTTGTAAAGTTAGCCTCATACTTTGCGACATTCTCATCCTCATTTTGTCTCAGACTCGGAAATTGTCTTTCCATATCAGCTCGATGGTCATGAGGAAATTACTTTTCTAAAAAAAGATCTTTGAACTCCCTTTATTCAATATTTGATACGTCATCATCTTCCTTTGTGTTTTGAATCAATTACAACCATTGATCAGCATCTCTCGTGAGGTGATAAACTGTCGTGATAACTTTTTCTCTTTCACTACTCCCCAAAGCCTGAAATATTTTCTCTATGGAACTTATCAATTTCTCAGCTACTAATGGATTTTTACTCCCATTGAATGATGGTGGTTGTTTCCACATGAAGCGATCTAACATTGATCCTCTATGTTGTGGATCAAGGTGATCCATATGGGTAAGGTTATTATTCATAACCTGAGTGAGTTGTCTCAATACGGTGATTAGTTGATCAGAACCAGTTACATAACGAGCTCCACTATAATTACATTGAGTAGGAGAGAAATCCCTACATGGAGTGCATACATTGATATAGTTTCCATTCCTTCCACTAGGCTCCATTTCTAAACAATTTCATAAAATAGATCAGTTTATGAATGAAAAATACATAATTCTATACTTGTAAGACACTTCACAAAGACGGAACTATTTATGGATATAATCCCTAATCATAAAAAATGTTTTCATTGAGAAATTATATACTCATAAACCCTTCATAATGGTTTGTAAAGAAAATGATAATTATCCTAATCATATCCCCCGGGAAAGTCATAACCAAGAGTGTAGCAAGGCCCGTTGTCGGGCACAAGGTCCCATTCAAGTCTAGCTCAAAGTGGTGTTTTCAGGTTTTACCCCTAGATACATCTGTACCAGAGATTCCTCTACCTACTCGTATACCGATAGGGATTTATTTCTCAGAAAACTCACGAAATCTCTTCAATACCAATATTCAGGAAGTTCTTCTATACTAATCCTCAAAGTCTATCTTAGGTCTATGTGCTCTAATCAGAGATTATCCAAATCTAGCTTCCAAGGATTGTACTAAACTTCCTATAATACCAACTATAACACCCTGACCCCAGTTACCCAGAGTCTATACATTATTACATAACATTGGTATGATCACACAAGATCAAGTCTCAAGAGACCGGTTTGTTTAGTAGCCTTGGAATAACTAGATGCATTCAAAAGTCTTAAATTACATCATAAAGTAGAAAAACAACAACAACATCTTGTCTTTCTATCCCCTCATACTATCCCTGTAGTTCATTCATAAATTAATTCTTCATATCCTTGGAAAAATAAAACATTTAAAGGGTGAGCTTAGATTCTCAGTAAGGATAACAATATAGCAGAAACTTTCATAAAAAATCTTAAACATTTAGGGAAATGTATAACTAAAACAAAAGCCTTTTAAACTAGAACTTCAGCATAATATGGAAAAGATAAAATTAAATAATTCCATTTACTTATTCACATTGATATTCTACTAGTCGAGTAATCACATGCAATATCAATAACCACTTTCATAATGATAGAATTCATAATGCTAGACTATCATAACCACATAGCCAAGGCCTCGTGCCAAGAATACAAACAATATTTTTTCAAGGCCTTGTGCCAAGACACTAGTTTGTCTCATGAGACCTACCAATGCATCGAGGAGTTATAGTGGGCTCCACCCGTAACTTATTAAGTCAAATTCATTCCTCATATGAACAGGTTTAAACATAACATAAACATTTGTATTAAAGCTAGCATACAAAATGTAAATAATTTCTCCAAAAACCATGAATGGTATAAAAATAACACATCCATGATCAAACATATCAAAAAACCTTCAATACAATATGTAAGTTTTGTATCATAATAAATCAACTTCAAATAATCTTAAAATCCATCAAAGGATGTTGATATAGATGAAATCAAATCTATTTGAGAGAAATATCTCTTTTTTTAATCATTTAAAAGTCACATAATTATAAAATAAAACATTCACATTGAAAATATCCTTATAAGATTGTAAGGGAAGCATCGAAGATTGTATAACGGATGGAAATGGACACACCCACTGTATAAGTTAAAAAAATACATTCTTACCATAATCATGTCGAAAAGGTTAAAAAGGACATTGTTTGGAAAATGACGTAAATATTCCTTTATAAACATCTTATAAAAAGTCAAACAAGGGTATAAATGTCTTTAACACATATTCTGTAAAATAGTAAAATGTTTTAAATACATTTTTATGAAACATGGATGTGGATGATAAAGAGGTCCTAGTAGATAATTACATATAAACTACCTCGGATAATGAAGAGATTGTTAAATAAACCCTTACCTTGTAATTTTCCTTGGTTGGGGGTAGGTTATCCTCATTTATAGTGGTGAAATAATTGTTATTAAATTATTCAAGAATCATATACATTAATATGATATCATATATGATCTTTTAACAATGCTTTGTAAATAATATCTTAGTATTATCGTCATTTCAAGTGTAAACTTATTCATTTTCTTTTATATGTTTTGGTACATAAGCCATGTTTGTTATGGATAGATTGTATCTTATTCATATCCAAAATGATATCAAGTCCTTAAACGTTATTTTTAATCATCAAATGAGAATTAGACTTGAATGTATATGATGGGGAATGAATCTTATCGCGTTCGAGGATATGGTAGTCCGTACGTATGCACGAGCGATAATATCATTGTTTTGATATTGAAATAATATATAATTGGATGTCGTATCATATATAAAGAATAATTATAATTTTATATTTATTATTTAAATGAATTACACATCATTATTATACCCATCCAATTAATAATGTATTGAATAACAATTACACCACAACGTGGTGACGGTAGGTTGTACGTACGCACGTATGGTGACATGTCATTAAAAGGATGGATAGATTACTGAATATGGTTGTACCATATTTATAATAAAATCACAGTATATAGAATATACTTGAGTTATTATTTTATAATGGAATAACAAATAAAGTAGAATTTGAAGAAGAAAAGAACTTGAAAGAGGGTGGTGAAAACATTTCCTCCTCTTCGGGTTCTTTCTTTTAATTTGATCAAAAGGGATCATTATGATGGATTTCTGATCAAACTAAGGCCTCTAGGTTTAAGTGAGTGATGTTGAGAAAATAATTTGGCAGAGTATGGCCGAACCAAAAGGCTTTGAAGGTGTGAAGAATTGTTCAGAACCGGTGTCCTTTTATAAGGGGGAGGAGGGGCTCTTTAGGAAAACATACAGTTTTATTTTCTAATAAATTCAAATTCGGTTTCTAATGGATCGAAAGTGTATTATTAAAAGTCTAAAGTGGGGATGGTTCGAAAGCCTTTAATCCAATATATTTTAGAGAGTTTTGGGTCATTATATTAACCTTTTCTTTTAGTTTTAACTCTTTGTTAATTAGTTTGACATTTACCATGTCACTTTTTATTTTTATATTATATAGTTAATAAACTTACTATATACTTCCAAGAGACCCCCAAGTGGTACATTAATGATACACATATCAAATATATAAGTCCTTTGGCCGAACCTTATATTTTTAGGAAAATAATATCAATTAATAATTTAATATTTGTTTTAAAAACTCATTTATGTCAATTTTGACAATATTGGGTATTTTTTTGATAATTTCATAACAGCATTATTACATTGAAAAAAATTTATATAACCAATACTAATATGTTATATTAAAATATAAAATTAGTTCAGTTCATAAAAAGTCTCAAATTACATTTATTTTGATATTTATAATATCAATTATTTTAATATTTCATTATTTTGGTAATTACTGCATCACCATTGTGTCATAAATAAATTAAATTATTTAATGTCTAAAAATTATAAATAAAATATCATTATGTAGTAAATATTTTTTTCTTTCTGATGAATATTTTTAATCTAATTTAGCTTATGTATAACCCTATATTAAAATTTTTTTAGTAATTAAACATTGTTTTTAACTCTTTTAACTCATATTTTAATTAAATAATAATAAATATCCTAATTTAATTCAAGTGGACCTAAATGAAAATATTTTATTCCTAAGGTTGTTTTTGGTCGAGATACACTTGTCCAGTAGAATTAGGATATGTTTTAGGGTAATATTAATTTCATTTTTACCATTAATTATCCTATTTACTTTTAACCGTGGTAAATAAAAGTAAAAAAGTTACTATTCACCAACAATTATTTTCATCTCATTGAACCAGATTTCATTCCTTGATATTAACCGTGTCTCTCAGATTTTAAAAATTCCACTCACAGAAGTGGTAAAATTATGTTTTATGTAAATTTCCAAATTCTCCTAGGAGGTGGGTAAAAGCCGGTGAAAAATTGAATAAAATTTTTATATATCTAAAATTATTCTAAACTAATTCCAATGAATTACATTGAACATATATAAGTATTATGTGTCTATTTTGGCCTTAATTAAATTTAAATAAAATAAATAATTATTTAAATAAAAATTCAGTTTTAAACTATAACTCAGTGTTTTTCACTATTCATCAAAAATGGATAGTTTTCAGAAAAATACCAAAAATTCACCATAGGATAATTTTGATATTCCGAATCAAAAAATGAAGACAATTTTGAAAGATAAAATTTATAAAATTTCAAAAAGTGGGTATTACTATTCATAACAGCTAGTTTGATTGGTTGTGGTGTGTGTTAGAACTCAAAATGGCGTACAACACAAGCTACTGTATTATTCAAAGAGACGCGTACCGTGGAAGCTTGGGGTTTTACATAGGATAGCTAAAATTTATATTTAAGGAATGGTTATAATTTTCACCACTTATCTCCTATCATGTGGTAGTTTCAGTGAAGCACATGGGATGAACAGAAAGTTGAAAAATCTTCACACGAGAAGTGGAGGTGGGTCTCAATAGTGAGCCTCCTCTAAACCATTTGTTACAATGGGTAATATGGCCTTGACATAGTATTATTGTGGAAATGAAGGACACACGAGACATTATATTCCTATACCCATGAAGATGTTCAATATATGTGGATGTGTCGGTCATCTAAATAGCTTCTATCAGGCTATGACTATGCCTTGTTATAGTCAGGGTTCATCGGCTCCAAAGGAAATTGTCGTGTAGTAATAAGATTCAATGAATACAGGGCTAGAACCACATGCATTAGGAGTAAATCATTTTCACTTAGCAGATGAGTGTCTATTATAAGTTTATCCAGGTCTAGAAATATTGAGAGGTACTATCCTTATAAAATATTCAGAATAAATTACATTATTTGTTACTGGTTCCTCCTAGTTTTTTATATCTTCATATTATTTTTGATGTTCATAAACATCCAACAAAACATATGTCCTTGAAAATGGAGTTAGAAACACATCTTGGTATGAGGAAAGATATGGGGTTCAGGTGTCCTTATTCATTAACGATATGTGATATAGAGTTGGTATGATATTTTCTCGTTCCTGAACTGGATCTTTTTGACGCCATCATTGGTATGGATTATATTGTTTCTCATTGAGAAGAGGTTTATTGTTATCATCAGTATATTTTGTTTCTTCATTCTCTTAGTATCTCTCGTGTATTTTAGGTGGAGTGGGACCCATGGTCGGGTCCTACAGGACCTTCCCACCAATAGGTTAGAATTTTTCTATTTACATATGCATTTTAGAAAGATGAAGTCTCTTCTATTGATGATCTTCCCACTGTTGTTCGAGACATTACAGATGTTATCCCAAATGATTTAATCATTATTCCTCTAGAGATATAGGTAGGGTTTATGATTGATCAATTGACAAGTATGCAGTCGATATTTATACCTTCTTATCATATGGAACAACCATATCTAAAGGATCTCAAGTTTCCCTGGAAAAACTGCCAAAAAAAGTTTTCTTTCAACATAGTGTTTCTCCTCGGGCATCCCCAATTCCCTTTGACAAGAAGGAAGATGGTATAATTTTTTTATGTGTGGAATATCAGAAGTTGAATTGGGTAACAGTTTAAAAAAATATCATTTTCCTTATGTTTTATGATCAGTTTGATCAGTTAAAGGGTGTAAATTGGTTATGAAATATCAATCTTTGATCGGGTTATAATCAGCTCAAATTTTAAAAGTCTGATATACCAAAGACATCCTTCAGGATAAGGTATGTTCATTATGAATATCTTGTGAGGCCATTTGGTCATACTAACTCTCCTACAATTTTTAGGGATTTGATGAATAGTATATTCCATCAATATCTTAAATCTTTTTTCGTAATTTTCTTGGTTGATATTCTAGTTTATTCGAAATCCAAGAGTGAGCATGACCACCATCTGAATTTGCTTCTTGAAATTTTGAAAAGTCGTTGTTTGTCTGTAAATATGTCAAAATGTAGTTTATGGGTTCAAGAACTTATTTTCTTGGGGAATCTAATTTCTGAGCATAGATTATCAGTTGATCTAGACATTGTATAGATAGTTTTTTCATGGAATGAAACATGAAATGTATTTGAGATACAAAGCATACTTGGTCTTGTTGTATACTACTGACGGTCCATTAAGGATTTCTCTAATATAGCATCACCTTTGACTTCCCTCACTAGGAAAGTGGTGAATTCACCTGGGATTAAATGTTCCTTAATTTTTTTGATGAACTAAAATGTATTCTGACATTGGTGCTTATTCTGATATTAACTGATACCAATAAGGGATACATTATGTTTTTCAATTATTTGGGTGCTGGTTTGGGATGAATGCTTATGCAAGATGGCCATGAGGTAGCTTATGTATCACGCCATCTTTGACTGCATGAGAATAATTACCCCACTCGTGAATTAGATCTTTTCGTAATCATGCATTTTCTCAAATGTTGGAGGCACTCTCTCTTGAGGGAAACGTTCATGGTCTTCTCTGATTATAACAGTCTAAGATATATATTTTCTTAGAAGGATTTATATAACTCGTAGATATGATTGGTAGAATACCTTTATACATTTCACTTCTATATCACCTACACCCCATGAAAGGGAAACATTGTTACATACCCTCTTAACAATAATGTACCATCAAAATCTATTTTGGATTCAAAGGAAGAGTAGAGACTTATAGGTATTTTCACTCAGTTTCACCAAGACACATAATATGATGATTTAGGCATGGTTCTGGATAGTGTTCAGTTATCATCATATCTCCTAGAGTCTTTATTTTATATTAAGCAGCATAATGATGAGTTTCAGAAGTCTTGAGAATGTTTTTATGGTGGAGAGACTATTTCAGGTTGGTCTCTTTCCTCAGATGGTATACTTCAATTAGAGAAAAGGATATTCATTCCAACGTCTACGAGGAGTTCATGATTTTTTGACTCTCACAACTCTTATTAGGTAGTACATCCAGTCAATAAGAACACGTATTATGAAATGAGAAGAAGATTCGGGTGGTTGGGTATGAAGTGTGACATCATAGAGTTTTTGTCTTGTTGTTACCGCTGCGAATGGATAAAGTCTGAGAACATGAAACCCTATGGTTTTCATTAGCCTATTTGAGTACCATTCTAGAAATGGGATGAGGTATCCATGTATTTTTTTGATTTTCATATAACCCTCGAAGGAAAAATGTTTTTTGGGTGGTTTTTGATTAGCTGACAAAGTCTACTTATTTCATTCTGATAAAAGTCACTACTAAAGATGGTGAACTCAGTAATTTGTATATGTACGAGATCAGGAAGTTACATGGGATTCCTTCAACCATTTTTTTAGACATGGATCTAAGGTTTACCTCAAGGTTCTCGAGGATTCTTCAAGAGATAATAAGAACTCATATCATGTTGATCACATATTACCATTCAAAGAAAGATGGTCATATGGAGTGTGTAACTTATATCCTAGAGGATATTATTCACACCTGTGTCATGGATTTTATTGGGTTGTGGGATATCCATCTTGGACAGGTTGTGTGTTTATATACCAAAATTTCTCAGTTGTCGATTAGAATGGCTCCCTTTGAAGAATTTTATGGTTTCTCACTCAGATCAACTATTTTTGGGGTAGAGCTGGGTGATGTATCGTTATTTTGACCAATTTTGGTTAAATAAAAATCCATTAATATTCAGGATGTACATTGATACATGGTTAAAACCAATAGTTGAATAAAATCATATAAAGATCAGTAGTGGCGGCCTTTTGAGCTTTTTGTAAGTGACTGGGTCTTATTAAAGGTTTCTCACCCTTTTGTTCACTGTTGACTTGGAATGTAGGGAAATATGGCAATGAGATATGTTATACCATTTAAGATCACTGAACATCTTGGACCGGTTTCGTAACAATTTGCATTGTAGATTTAGTTGACAAAAATTCATAATGTTTTCTAAATATCTCCCCTAAGGAAATATCATCCTAATCCTTATAACATTCTGAGTTTGGAGGAAATTGAGTTAGATCCAGAAGCTTCTGTTTGGGAGGAACCAGTTGAGATCATTGACTCTCATAAGAATATATTGCATGGGAAGTCAATTCTATTTGTTATATTTCTATGGAAACAAGGTTCAAATTCTAATGAGACATTAGAATGATAATAATTGGCGATGGAGCATTGGTCTTAACTATTTTTGAGGATTACATCTTCCACATGACTTCCTCAGGATGTAATGTCCTTATGGTGGGATGTTTGTAAAATCCAATTACCTTTATTGGGTATTTTTTCCCTCTCTCAAAGTTCCCTTTTTGTTCAAAGTATTTAAATGTTCTTTCTTAGATTTTATATAGGATACAAAATAGTTACTTTTCATGTAACAATGCTACACATCATGTAATGGTTGCTGAGGAGAATTTCATGAAAATGGAGATCAATATGCTAAGGATTTTACATCATGAACAAGGCATACATGATTTGACTTGATAAAAGGTTTGTTTTTTTCGAGGAAAGAGGTTTTTAGAGTACTTATCTACCATGGAATTCAAAACCTGAGAAGGGGTTATAGCTCGTAACTCAGCCCATGCCTAGTTTTAAAAAATGTTTTTGGTTTTTTTTCTTAGCCCTTTTTTCCAGACTACTTCACTATCAACCCAGGGACTCTCCTTAGTGGTTTGTAGAGATTCTTCTCTTCTGGATTGATAGGTGTGGTGTTATATTTATGTTTTTTTCTATGGTGTGTTTCTTCGAGTATGTTTACTTTACATTTCAACATCACTTTTGTTCTTGAAATATTTTTTGGGAAGCACATTTAGATTTTTTGGGACAATATGGTGTTTCTTCTTAGTTTATTCCAAGACCCATTGTTCAATATTATTATAGATTCATTTTCTTTCACTGTTAATAGTGCAATGGGAGTTTTTATGTGAGTTATATGAATTTTTTATCTTCCTATAACCCCTTTTCATCTAAATTGAATCAATCTATATGTGGATTTTATTATATGTCATTCTTTTATGTTTTTGGATTTTATTGATTTTGGATTCTGGTATGGGCGTGTGTGACCCATGTTTTGAGGTAGGTGGTTCTGTAGCTACCCTACGTTGATGAACCTAATTGTTTTACTTTATAAACTATTTTTTATGTTGAAATTGGCATGTTTGTTTTATGTGTGTTAAAAAGTGTTTTAGTGAAAATGGTTTATCCCTGGTTATAAATAAATGGAGATAAAATGGGTATTTTGAAGCATCGAAATGGAGATTATGAAATGGTTTCTAAATGGTTTTCAAAGCATTGAAAAGATTTTTGAAAAAAGAACATGGGTTACCTTGGGTACATAAGTGGAAGGTTTAACTAGGGCCATAATCCATTATTTTTTATTATGAATGGAGGTTTTTCTTAGGTCATTTCTTTGTTTCCTAGTACTATTATTCTAGGGGATTGATATTGGAATTTTTGGGTAGTTTAATCATGGTGTATTCCTCTATTTCATAGGTCCATTTTTCGAGGGGGCATATAATGACATTTTTGGGGTGGTTTTCTCATGGGTTATTCCTCTGTTTCCTAGGCCTATGTTCTAGGATCAAAAATATTCACTTAATTATTTTGGTACGAGTAGTTTTTGGCTAGTACATGTAGTATTTCTTGGGGATGTGATACAAATACTTATATTTAGTATTTCTGGGATTTCTATGATAGCCTTTATATGCATGTTTATGCTCTTGGAAAATGATATGGAAAATTTTCTTTGAAAAATATATACCAGCTTTTGTTTAGAACTATGTAAAAAGAGAAATAATTATCATGATTTCTGTAAAACTACTTTACTTGTTATCGATATATATTTTTACATAAAATGAGCATAAAAAATTGTTATATAGAGACTGTTTATGTAACTCTTGGGTGGGATCTCACTGAGCCTGTTAGATCACATGATGCACACCTATTCAGTGTTTTTTACACTATTGTTTGTCTTACAATATAGGGAAAAATAATTTACCATGGTGAGGTGTTGAGGTTCATGTTAGCTGGTTGGGTAACTGGTGGTGAGATGGTGTGAGTTCATCCCTGCCATCATTTGGAGTATTTTTTTGGTTTGTAGTCCCTGGAAGTTGGACTTTCCTTATAGTTTTTAGATACCTTTTTATTTGTTTTTCTTCCATTTTTTTATTGTTATGGAATATATATATTCCATAGTCATATGTTGTTTCATTCATGATTTATATATGTATTCCATGTGGTTTTTCAGGTTTGGTTAAATTGTTCCCTCTATTGTGTAGTTCAATTCTCGGGTTCTTGTCTCCATCCAATGGGAATCAGGAATGACTTTCAGGTTTGTAATAGAATGGGTCGGGAGATGATCTTGATGGGATATCGGTTCATTCAGTCACATCCTTCACCATGAAATGAATTTATATGTGCTAGAAGAACATATTCCTACTATGCTAGGTAATGAAGAAAGTTATGATGTGTGTAGAGACCAGAAACTTGACGTACATGGACATTACATTACTTTTGTGGAATATTTAGTACATAACAAAAACACACACACAAGTATCGTAATAGTTTAGTGTCTTTGGAAACTCGGAATATAATCTTCTAATCGTGGTGAAAGATCTTCAACATCTCCCATTAAGATCTTACTTTTTTTTACCTAAACCCATTCTTTATATCCTAGGTAAAATAAAACATAAAAGGGTGAGCTCAAATTCTCAGTAAGGTTAAACAAAAGAAATATCAATCACATCATATTCATAAGAACATAACATTTTGGAAATCTTAACCTGCAAAAGAGAGAATAATTTCATAACATGGGATAAATCTTAGTAGTGAAATGAAATCCCAATAATCATAACTTAAAACATGAAACTTTGTGGCATACACACATAATCATAGAGAATCATATCTTATTAGTCAAGTCTCATTGACAAGACTATCTTAGGGGACAAAGTCCATTTCTGAACTGAGTCACCCTCGTTTCAGTCCTGTTTCACTGAACCGGTATAACCTACTGTTCTAGCCAGGTCTATATCATGAGATATAAAATCTTTACCCAATGCATTGGAGGGAGATATAGGTCCTACCCATCTCATAATGATACCATTCTTATGTGTGCCATATAATCATAAACCATACATCATTACATAACCCATGTAATAAAAATGGGAATCTTAAACAACGTGACATCATAAAAAAAATTCTTATAAGATAAAGGAATTCATAAAAATATTTCCATCAAAACATAATCAAATCAATGTAATAATAGGGATAAAAACAGAATCCTTTATTATCTTAGATGGAAAATAATATTGATAAAACACTTGAACTTCATTCTTGAAGAAAATATCCTTTCTACTTCGAAAACATTTTTCCTTTCTTAACATGTCATACAATTTTAAACTAAAAGAAGTTGATTAAAAATAAACTTGAAAACTTTTAAAGGAAGCTTCTTGGAAATATTTTTTTAAAAATCCATTCATGCCGTATAAGTTAAAAAACATTCTTCGTACATTTGTCGGAAAAGTCATAAAGTACCTCGTACGAAAAATGACAAAAGATTCCTTTCATATCCTTTACTAAAAACTCACCGAAGGGTAAAATTGAATATAAAATATTGTAGAAGGATATAAATATTACATATTGAGGAAACATGGATGTGGATGATAAATATTCCCCAATAAATTATGAAGTATAAACAATCTCGGATAAAAATTGAGATTTGCGAGATTTTCCATTACCATAGGTCCAATTTTCATCGTAGGTGTCCGAACCTCCTGTATAATGATTTAAATAATGTCCTTGACTTATTCCAGAATCATACTCATTGTTATTATATCATATATGGTTCACTTATGACTTTATATTACCCTTTCTTTTGTAAATTCTATGTTAAAGAGCATTTTGGGTAAAATTGTTTCATTTGTCGTCCGTGTTTTGACTTGTAATTATTTATATGATTTCTTAGATCGTAATTACTTAATTCCAGAATATCAAAAATGATTTATATATAATATATATTCAGAATATACATATATATAATAAATTAGTAAATGGAAAGAAATACACCGTTCATGGAGACGGTAGGCCGTACGTACGCATGAACGCTGTTTTCATTTCCTTATTGAGTTGAATGGAATTAAGTAGATGACATACATATATACATAAATCCAGTAGCTTTATAATGTCATATATTTCATTATTATTTATTATATATACTTTATAATCATTCTTAAATGGTTAACATGGAGAATGAATCTCATCGCGTCATGGAGACTGTAGTATGTACGTACGCACGAGTGATGATATCGTTTCCATAATTATTGAATTGAATTGTAGTGGATGATACAATATATCAGAATCAATATGATGTTCAAATAACTATGTATATTAATTCTATACACCATTATACCCATCCTTGTAAGGTGGTGGTGGATAATAGATTACACCACGGCGTGGAGACGGTATTCCGCACGTACGCACGCGCAGTGACTTCTTTTTCCGTAGGATGGATAGATGGTGAAATAGGTTCATTTCATACTTATAATAACAAATCAGTATATTAGTGATACTGATGTTATTACTTCATAATGAAACAACCTAAGAAGAAGAAGTGGAATAAGAAATAAAGATGAAAGAATCGGTAACAGACATTACCTCTTCTTTGAAGTGCTTCTTTGAGACCACCTTTTAGGGCACTAAAATGGGTCTTTGAAGAAGACCAGAACCTCTATAATGTTTCTAGGGAAGTGGAGAAGATAATTTGGCAGTGTTTGGCCGAGCTTGAAGGCACAAAGTTGTGTGAGGAAGAGAGGGAGGAGGTGCCCTTTTATAAGGGAGGAGAGGGGCTCCTTTGGAAAAACTAAAAATATTATTTTATTATAAAGTCAAGTTCGGTTTTAAATAGCTACAAATTAATTTATTTCGAGTCTAAGGTGTGTATGGGTCGAAATAATATCATAAAATAGAATTTAGACAAGTTTAGGTTCCTATTTTAACCTTATCATTTAGATTTAACATTAAGTTAAATAATTTTACTTTTACCGTGTCTTCTTGTGTTCTTACACTATAAGGTTAATAAACTTACTATAAGAAGACAAACGAACCCCAAGTTGTTTATAATTAATATATATAACCTTATCTAAGTCATTTTGTAGAACCATTGATTTTTAGGAATAAAATAACAATTAATAATATAATATTTGTTTTAAAAACTATTTTATGTCAATTTTGACACTATTTAGTAATTGATTTTTGTGAAAATCATAACAGAATGATAAGTTCAAAAAAAGTTAACTACATCAATACTGACATGTCATATTAACCTATAGAATTAGTTTAATTCATAAAAAGTCTCAAATTATATTTATTTGGGTATTTATAACATCAATTATGTCAATATTTCATTAATAAGATAATTACTGCATAATCGTTGTGTCATAAATAAATTAAATTAATTAATGTCTAAAAATTAAAATAAAATACCATTATGTAAGAAATCTTTTTATCTTTCTAATTGATATTTATAGTCTAATTTAACTTATGTATAACCCCATATTGAAAATGTTTTAGTTAATAAACTTTGATTTTAACTCTTTTAACCCTTCTTTAAATAAATTAATAATAAATGTCCTAATCTAATCTAAGTGGGCCTAAATGGTCATATTTTATTCCTAAGTTTGTATTTTGACAAATTACACTTGTCCAATAGAATTAGGACATGTGTTAGGGTAATAATGATATCATTTATATCCTTAATTACCCTATTTACTTTTAACCGTGGTAAAAAAAAGTAAAAAGTTACTATTCACCAAAAAATTATTTTCATCTCATTGAACCACATTTTACTTACTGACATCAACCGTGTCTCTCGGATTTTTGAAATTCCACTCACAGAAGCGGTAAAATTAAGCTTTATGAACAATTCGGTTTTTTTAACTACCACTTAGTGGTTTCACTATTCATCAAAAATTGAAAGTTTTCAGAAAAAAACCAAAAATTAGGCCTAAGCTATATTTGATATTATGAACTCAAAAATGATGTCTATTTTACCAAATTCAAAACATATCAGTTTCATTAACTAATTTAAAAATTAATACCCGTCGTCAAAACAAATAGCGTGTTTTTAAGAGATAATAACTATCAAAAGATTGAAACTTGTTTATAACTGGTTTAAATGTGAAATTACATCCAATGACCATCATTGTATTAAATTGTTAAAATATATTATAAATATACTTTAGAACCACTAAAATTAATAATTTATCACTATTAATTATTTCGATTGAAAAAGTTGTTTTTAATTAAAATTTAGTAATTTCCACTTTTCATCAAAATATGAAAGTTATCCAAAAATTACCAAAATTTCACCCTAAGATAATTTTGATATTCCGAATCCAAAAATGAAGTCCATTTTGAAAAATAAAATTTAAAAAATTTCAAAAAGTGGTTATTACTATTCATAACAGGTAGTTTTAATAATATTTTAGTAGCACATCGTTGTTTAGTGAAACTCGGTATTGCGTACTACACACGCTATCAAGGAAGGTTGCGATTGCGTGTAATGAAAGGCAAGTCAAGTATGTGTGTTGTGAAAGCTCCTTTTGGAGTAGCATACAACACAAGACATTAATTAAATTAAAAAGAATATTTTTCATAAAATCTCGGGGTGTTACATTCTACCCCCCTTAAAATGAATTTCTCCCTCGAAATTCGTCAAGGTTATAAATGGTTTACTATTAGAAAGTTTCTTTAATCAAAACGCACATCGTAAAAAGGAATACCAAAACCAATCTTTAAAAACAAAAGTATGAAACGTAATGGTTACCAAAATAAACTAATCACTGGGTTTCCACATAGGTGAAAATATGGATATGGAAGAGAAATCTAACCATCATGTTCTGATGGATAGTGGTAGAGAACATGGCTATGGAAAAGCCAGTAATCCCAAAGCCATAAATTTGTGATGATCTAAGGTACCATCTGATTAATTAGATATAGGAGCACTAGGACAACATTTTTGGTTTTCAATATCATTACCCTAAAGTTGATGAAATTGGAATTAGAAGAAATACTTTCGTGATTTTGGTAAAGTCTCACTGTTTGTCGTTCTTTGGACAATTTCCACTTCATCTCTTAAAGAAATGAAGTTGAATTTGTCATTTATGATGTGTTAGCAGATCATGTGATAGAATGATGGGTCATTCAATTTGTCTCAAACAAAAGGTTAGAAAAGTTATCAAAAAATACATAAGTCCATATATAGTGAGATTAATCATATATGGTTCCTAAAATGGACTTATACTTCATATATCATACTGCTTAATATAATAAAACTAGTTTCTACTAAACAGGGACTTCCTGTAGGCCAGTGGTAGGCGATAAAGGCCAGTGGTACTTCGGTTCTGGGTTCGATTCCCACAGCCTTGTCCGACACGATGGGTTGTCGCCCGTCCTGCAGGTTGTCCCTTTTCTAAAACTATATTACTATAACATCCCGTCAATAATTTCCAAAAAACTTCTATCCTTAAACAATACTAACATATGTCCAACATAATCCATTCCAATCTTTAGGCTTATCAATAATACTGCAGTCCACTCTCATAACATAGTGAAAACTATTACCAGAGATTTAATACCATCGTTGATCCCCATATATCATAAGATATGTTTTGTTGGTCACATTCCTAACATTCAAAGTCCTTAATCATGTATTCTCTTGAATACCCATTGAACCTTAGTGAAAACATGCATGCAGTTAAAAGTTAACACCTTCCATATACCAAAATCCTCAAAATTCTATATACTCAAACCATGATATCACTTAGTCCTTATATCAATCATGAGCTCATGAATACTGTCAAATATTTCATTTTCTCGTTTTCCCTTCATTATGCGCATATTATTCTTTTTCCAAAAATATCTCAATCACTTTAAATGGTTACCGGTACCATAAAATTATTGAAAACCACAATAGACCAATACATAAATATTCCAATATTCCACGATACTATATACAAAACTATTTTGGAATCCCATTACATAAACACTTAATCATTCCACCACATTGTTGTCATATTCAACATTGACAATAGTGATCGCATGTGACTTCCCTTTGTCCTTTTCCTTAAGTGGTTTCTCATGTTGATCATCACTAACCCTTGGATTAGGGCATTTATTAGCATAATGCCCCATCTCCTTGCACTTGAAGCATTGAAGTGTTGGTGGTGTGTTCTCTGCAGTCTTTGCTTTATTCACATCATTAGAAACCCTTTTTCCATTACATCGACACTCATCTGCTCGATGACCTTCTTTTCCACACTTAAAACATTTTCTAGTCCCTTTAAGACAATCTCCACCATGCTTCTTTCCACACATTGAGCATAGGGAAACATTCATCTTATTTTCACCATTATTCTGAGATTTCTCCTTGAACTCCATCTTTCGTTTCTTGTCAAAACCATGAGATGTATATGTAACACCAACTTCCATTTCTACCTTGATAGCACAACGCACAATTTCTTCATAGCTACTGAAGTCTCTTATAGCTAATGCCCTTCGAAGACTTGGTTTTAAGCCACTAAAAAATCGATCAACTTTACTTTCAGGTTGGATGATAATGCCAGATGCATACCATGCAAGTCTTGTAAAATTAGCTTCGTATATATCAACAGATTCATCATCCTTCTGCATCAGCTCAGGAAACTCCTTTTCCATCTTTGTTCAAAGAATACGAGGGAAGTACTTACTGAAAAACATGTTCTTGAACTCGTCTCATTCCATGGACTCAATTTCATCTCTTGGCATCGTATTCTTGATAAGATTCCACCATTCATCAGCTTCACCTTCCAAACGATATACTGCTATGAATACTTTATCATATTCAGAACATTGAAGAATGGAAAATATATTTTCAGTGGTACTGATCCATTGTTCAGCAACAAGTGGATCAGAAGACCCACTGAAAGAAGGTGGACGTTGCCTCATGAAGAACTCAATAGAATTTTGTTCCCTTCTCTGCTCATTTGGAAGTCCAGAATGATTCATAGCTTTTGTAAGTATAGCAATAATATTTTGCACTCCATCTCCCATAACAATTGTTTGTTCAGGAGGACAATCATTTCATTGTCCATTACATTGATCAACACGGTTCCTTCGGGCTCCAGCCATCATCTAAAACCCAAAAAGAATAGTGAGAGAGGCAAAAATCAGGCTAGGGAAAACAACATAATAAAGGGGGAGTACCCTCAATATCTAACATCTTATGTTAAATTCTAAGATCGTTAGCACAATTCTAGGACTATAACCTATACATATACTTAACCTTAGAGACATACCTTAGAAATATCTCTAGGGATCTCACTAAAGTTCTCACATCCTAGTTTCCAAAGATTGACTAAACCTTTCCTCTGATACCAACTGTAGAGACCCGAAACTTGACATACATGGACATTACATTACTTTTGCAGAATACTTAGTATATAACAAAAACACACACACAAGGATCGTAATAGTTTAGTGTCTTTGGAAACTCGGAATATAATCTTCTAATCATGGTGAAAGATCATCAACATCTCCCATAAATATCTTCCTTTTTTTACCTAAAACCATTCTTTATATCCTGGGGAAAAGAAAACATAAAAGGGTGAGCTCAAATGCTCAGTAAGGGTAAACAAAATAAATATCAATCACATCATATTCATAAGAACATAACATTTTGGAAATCTTAACCTACAAAAGAGAGCAAAATTTCATAACATGGGATAAATCTTAGTAGTTAAATGAAATACCAATAATCATAACATAAAACATGAAACTTTGTGTCATATACACATAATCATATAGAATCATGTCTTATTAGTCAAGACTCATTTCCAAGACTATCTTAGTGGACAAAGTCCATTTCTAAACCGAGTCACCCTCATTTCAGTCATGTTTCACTGAATCGGTATAACCTATCGTTCCTGCCATGTCTATCTCATGGGATATAAAATCATAACCCAATGAATTGGAGGGAGATATAGGTCCCACACATCTCATAATGATACCATTATTATGTGTGCCACATAATCATAAACCATACATCAATGCATAACCCATGTAATAAAAATGGGAATCTTAAACATCGTGACATCATAAAAAAATTCTTATAAGATAAAGGAATTCATAAAAATATTTCCAACACAACATAATCAAATCAATGTAATAATAGGGATTAAAACAGAACCCTTTATTATCTTAGATGGAAAATAATTTTGATAAAATACTTGAACTTCATTCTTGAGGAAAATATCCTTTTTACTTAAAAAAACATTTTTCCTTTCTTAAAATGTCATACAATTTTAAACTAAAAGAAGTTGATTAAAAATAAACTTCAAAAATTTTAAAGGAAGCTTCTTGGAAATAATTTTTTAAAAATCCATTCATGCCGTATAAGTTAAAAAGACATTCTCCGTACTTTTGTCGGAAAAGTCATAAAGTACCTCGTACGAAAAATGACAAAAGATTCTTTTCATATCCTTTACTAAAAACTCACCGAAGGGTAAAATTGGATATAAACTATTGTAGAAGGATATAAATATTACATATTTAGGAAACATGGATGTGGATAATAAATATTCCCCAGTAAATTATGAAGTATAAACAATCTCGGATAAAAATTGAGATTTGCGAGAGTTTCCCTTACCTTAGGTCCGATTTTCTTCGTAGGTGTCTGAACCTCCTGTATAATGATTTAAATAATGTCATTGACTTATTCCAGAATCATACTCATTGTTATGATATCATATATGGTTCACTTATGACTTTATATTACCCTTTCTTTTGTAAATTCTATGTTAAAGAGCATTTTGGGTAAAACTGTTTCATTTGTCGTCCGTGTTTTGACTTGTAATTATTCACATGATTTCATAGATCATAATTACATAATTCCAGAATATAAAACATGATTTATATATAATATATATTCAGAATATACTTATATATAATAAATTAGTAAATGGAAAGAAATACACCGTTCATGGAGACGGTAGGCCGTACGTACGCATGAACGTTGTTTTCGTTTCCTTATTGAGTTGAATGGAATTAAGTAGATGAAATACATATATAAATAAATCCAGTAGCTTTATAATGTCATATATTTCATTTTTATTTCTTATATATACTTTATAATCATTCTTAAATGGTTAACATGGAGAATGAATCTCATCACGTCGTGGAGACGGTAGTCCGTACGTACGCACGAGCGATGATATCATTTCCATAATTATTGAATTGAATTGGAGTGGATGATACAATATATCAGAATCAATATTATGTTCTAATAACTATGTATAGTTATTCTTTACACCATTATACCCATCCATGTAAGGTGGTGGTGGATAATAGATTACACCACGGCGTGGAGAAGATATTCTGTACGTACGCACGTGCGGTGATTTCTTTTTCCGTATGATGGATAGATGGTGAAATAGGGTTGTTTCATACTTATAATAACATATCAGTATATGAGTGATACTTATTTTATTACTTCATAATGACACAACCTAAGAAGAAGAAGTGGAAGAAGAAATAAATATGAAAGAATCGGTACCGGACATTACCTCTTCTTTGAAGTGCTTCTTTGAGACCTCCTTTTAGGGCACTAAAATGGGTCTTTGAAGAAGACCAGAACCTCTAGGATGTTTCTAGGGAAGTGTAGAAGAGAATTTGGCAGGGTTTGGCCGAGCTTGAAGGCTCAAAGTTGGGTGAGGAAGAGAGGGGGGAGGTGCCCTTTTATAAAGGAGGAGAGGGGCTCCTTTGGAAAAACGAAAACTATTATTTTATTATAAACTCATGATCGGTATTAAATAGCTCCAAATTGATTTATTTCGATGCTAAGGTGGGGATGGGTCGCATTAATCTCATCCAATAGAATTTAGACAAGTTTAGGTTCCTATTTTAACCTTATCATTTAGATTTAACATTAAGTTAAATAATTTTACTTTTACCATGTCTTCTTGTGTTCTTACACTATAAGGTTAATAAACTTACTATAAGAAGCCAAACTAACCCCAAGTTGTTTATTATTAATATATATAACCTTATCCTAGTAATTTTGCCGAACCTTAGATTTTTAGGAATAAAATAACAATTAATAATATAATATTTTTTAAAAAACTATTTTACGTCAATTTTGACACTATTTAGTAATTGATTTTTGTCAAAATTATAACATAATGATAAGTTCTAAAAAAGTTAATTAAATCAATAGTAACATGTCATATTAACCTAGAAAATTAGTGGAATTCATAAAATGTCTCAAATTATATTTAGTTGGGTATTTATAACATCAATTATGTCAATATTTCATTAATAAGATAATTACTGCATCATCGTTGTGTCATAAATAAATTAAATTATTTAATGTCTAAAAATTAAAAATAAAATATCATTATGTAGGAAATATATTTATCTTTCTAATGAATATTTATAGTAGAATTTATCTTATGTATAACCCCATATTAAAAATGTTTTAGTAAATAAACGTTGATTTTAACTCTTTTAACCCTTCATTAAATAAATTAACAATAAATGTCCTTGTCTAATCCAAGTGGGCCTAAATGGTCATATTTTATTCCTAAGTTTGTTTTGGTAGAATTAAACTTGTCCAATAGAATTAGGACATGTGTTAGGGTAATAATAATATCATTTCTACCCTTAATTACCCTATTTACTTTTAGTCGTGGTAAAAAAAGTAAAAAGTTACTATTCACCAAAAAATAATTTTCATCTCATTGAACCACATTTTACTTACTGAAATAAACTGTCTCTCTCGGATTTTTGAAATTCCACTCATAGAAGTGGTAAAATTAAGTTTTATGAACAATTCAGTTTTCTTAACTACCACTTAGTGGTTTCACTATTCATCAAAAATTGAAGGTTTTTAAAAAAATACCAAAAATTAGGCCTAAGCTATATTTGATATTATGAACTCAAAAATGATGTCTATTTTACCAAATTCAAAACATATCAGTTGCATTAACTAATTTAAAATTTAATTCTCGTCATCAAAACAAATAGCATGTTTTTAAGAGATAATAACTATCAAAAGATTGAAACTTGTTTATAACTGGGTTAAATGTGAAATTGCATCTAATGACCATAATTGTATTAAATTGTAAAAATATATTCTAAATATACTTTAAAACCACTAAAATTAATAATTTATCACTATTAATTATTTCTATTGAAAAAGTTGTTTTTAATTAAAATTTAGTAATTTCCACTATTCATCAAAATATGAAAGTTATCCAAAAATTACCAAAATTTCACCTTAAGATAATTTCGATATTCAGAATCCAAATTTGAAGTCCATTTTGAAAAAATAAAATTTACCAAATTTCAAAAAGTGGTTATTACTATTCATAACAGCTAATTTTAGTAATATTTTAATAGCATATCGTTGTTTAGTGAAACTCGGTATTGCGTACTACACACGCTATCAAGGAAGGTCGCGATTGCGTGTAATGAAAGAAAAGTTTAGGATGCATGTTGTGCAAGCTCCTTTTGGTGTAGCATACAACACAAGACATTAATGAAATTAAAAAGAATATTTTTCATAAAATCTCAGGGTGTTACAATATGTTATCTCTATATGAGAAACATCTGAATGATGCTCTAGATATCCATTGATTCATGATATCATTCATGTCCAATGAGATTTTATAGCAATGGGAAAACATGGATTCAAATATCATGATGTCACACCTTTGACATCTCTATCATGATAAGGTGACACAGGAGATGTATGAGATAACTAATTCTTTTTTTATAACTATTTATGGAGTGTTCATGCCAACTGGGCCTTATTTAGTCAATCATGTTGGCTACATTTAATTCTTATACATCTTTGGGATTAAATTCTCAGACGACTTGTGTGCATATCTCACACTTTCATCACTTCCCAAGACCTTATACTGTTTTATTTTTAATTATAATAAGATCTATAATGAGAAGTGTCTTTCGAAAATTCTTACATTGATTCGCCAGGCGGATAAAGACTTGGGGAATGGTAATTAGGTGGTCCTTATAGTGAATAAGAAAATTAAGAACACGGAAAATGGTCCTAAGACTCATAAAAAATCTAAATCTCCCGACCACCATCCTTTCAAGAAGAGGATGATCCGGAGATAGGGCAAGGAAAAAGAGGTTGTATGTTTTTTATATGAAAAGATATGCCAATGGAAGAGGAAATGCACGTATAAGTAAAGAGAATCTAAAGGTGCATTCTTTATCATGTTTTTTATTTCTGTATCTACACATTTGATAATTGATATTTCTTGGGGTGATAACTTATATATCCATATGCATAAACTAAGTATATTTCAAAAGATTTCTAGAGGATAGGTGGATATGTGATCTTCTAATGGTGCAAGGCTGGCTTCCCTAGCAATTGGGGACTGACACATTTCTTTTCCAATGGGAATTATTTTAGCATTAAAGGATTTTTATTATTTATTGAAGGTTACCAATTAAATAATTTATGTACCATGCATACATGCAGATGGGTCTATTTTTAATTTTAGAAATAAATTTTGTTTTTAACAAGGAAAATATATGTTAGGGTATAAAATATTTCAGTAATTTTAATTGAGTTTTAACTTATGAAAACGGAGTTATAGAAATTGATAACAAATCATATTCAAACAACTCATATAATACCCATCTATGTCACCGTAGTTTTAGTCATGAAAATGATAAGAATTTAAAAATATCTTTCAATTTGGTAATTTAGACTCTTATAAACTGAAACCACATGAAATGTTTCATTGTTTTTTACTTGGAAAGATGACCAAACCACCATTTTTTGGACACGGTGAAAGGGACATATAGTTTCTAGGATTGGTCCACACCAAGGTGTGTGGACTATTTTTAGTAGAAGCTAGAGGTTGATATTCTTACATCATAACTTTTACTGATAACTTGAGTTGATATCGATATGTCTACTTGATAAGGTATAAATCTGAGTTTTTTTTAGAAATTCAAGGAATACAAGAATGGATTTTAGAATCATTAGGTAATGAAGATAAAAAAGATTCAATCGAATCAATGTAGTGAATATATTAACCAAGAGTTTTTTGACGTTCTATGGGAGTTTTCAATTCTATCTCAACTCACACCACCTTACACACCACAGTGGAATGGTGTTAGTTAGAGGAAGAACTATAACTTATTAAACATGGTAAGGCCAATAATGAGTATTTATAATCTTACATTATCCTTTGGGGGATATTCATTGAAAAATACAGAATACACATTAAACTAGGTACCTTCTAAAGTGGATAGGGTAATTATCTTCAAGTTATGGAGAATATAGAAACATTATTTTTACACACATGTGTATGGGTTTGAATGTCGTTTTTAAGGACTTATTATATAGAAAACTAGAACCTTGGGGCACAAAGTGTATCTTTATAGGGTATCCCATGGAAACAATGGAATACTACTAATTAAACCCCTCAGACAGGAAGGTGTTTATCGATGGAAATTATGTATTTCATGAGAAGGAGCACATCCTCAAAACGTATAGTGAGAGCTAGATTGATGTTGATGAAGTTGATTCTCAAGACACACAATAGTTGGCACATGAATAGATTATGTATGTATACATGGAAAAAGTAGTTCCTAAAACATAAGTAATGCTTGGTTGCATATACGAGGTAAGAGAGCTGGAGATATATAGTTCACTAGTCCCCAAAGATGGTGTCTCATTATTTGTTAACAATGATGAACATCTATCTTGCAAAGAGGAAGCATAGATATCAAAATCTACAAGATGGAATGAATCAATGAATTATGAAATGGATCTATGTATCATAACCATGTTTGGGTTCTGTTTGATATGACATTTTATGTAAAGTGCTTTGGATTCTAAGGGGTATTCAAGAGGTAACGAGACATGTAAGGGAATGTAAATACCTAAAAATCAAGGCTACTAGATAAAGGATTTAAACATATTCAGGAATTTACTATTTTGAATGATTTTCCATGGTTTCAATATCTAAATCCATTAAAATTTTACTTTCTATTATAGATTACCCTGACAATGAGATTTGGAATATGTCTGTCAATATTTCATTCCATAATGGGAAACTTCGGGAAGATTTATATATTATACAAATGGAATTTTTTGTGATATCAAGTGATGCTAAAATGATTTTCAAGTTTCTTAGATCCATTTATGTATTGAATATATATTCTAGTTCAATGAAAATTTGATTCTATGAATCCATAAAATAAATTTGTTTCATTAAGAATTAATGTGAATCATGTGTTTATAAGAGGTTTAGTAGGAATACGGTCATTATCCTAGTTATGTATTTTGAAGAAATACTACTTATTAGAAATTACATGTTAGTATTGAAGTCTATTAAGGACTAGTCAAACAAGTGTTTATTTATAGAAACCCAGGATTATCATACATGTATATTACATCACATTAGATGAATATTTGGTATATTAAAAAAATGAATTCGTAAGGAATATAATAGTTTAGTGTCTTTGGACACATGGAAACAAATTATTCTACCTCATTGAATGATATTCAAACAATCCAATGCGGATCTCCATCTTTAATACTTCTAACTAAAACCTTTCTTTAAAACCTAGTGAAAGGAAACATAAGAAGGGGGTAGCTCAGATTCCTAGTGAGGGTAAATAAACGAAATATATAATCATAACATGAATAAAATGGTATTGAACATGAGCATAATTTTTAAACATCATAACCTGCATATTAGAGATCATAAAAAATATTGGTATTTTATAAGGCATAGATCATAAGAGAATTAAGAAATTACATCATGAAATCATAAAAAATTAATAAGACATGGAATTTGTGGAATGGACATTTTTTTACAATGATGTTAACATGTAGAAGTAGAAATAAGTTCACCCATTTAGTTAAGTACATGAAATCAAGCCCCTACATCAACTTATGGACATGCAACAATGTCCATTCATAACATATTGAATGTGTAATCAGGTTCACACACAACCTTATAGGCATGAAACAAGGTCCATGCATAAATTTTTGAACATGAAACCAGGTTCACACATAACATTGTGGAGATATAATCAGTTTCATGTATACACTTATGGATAGAAAACAAGGTAGGTGCATAATATTTTGAACATGTAATAAGGTTCACTCGTAACATTATGAACATGTAATCAGGTTCATAAATAAACATACAAATAAGAAACCTGGTTAATGCATAACATTATGAACATAAAATTAGGTTAATTCATAACATTTATACTCATGAGTCATCCATCATTCCCAATACAATGGAAGGAGATATAAGACTCACCTATCTCATAAAAAATCATTCGTACACATGTCGAAAGACAATAAAACATTACACATACCATTATCCATAAAAAAGATATGTTTTATAAACATCAAATCAGAACCCACAAAATGAAGTCAGTATCACTAAAATTTCATCACAACATAACCTATGTATAAATATAGGTTTCATAATCACTTTAGAAAAGAATAACCCTTTAAAACAAGTGGGTTTAAAAATCATTAAACTCATGGAAGTGAAATGGGTGTCTTAAACATCATCCCATCAAAACATAAACAATTAATGAAAGAATATGAATGGAAACATTGGATAATTTCCTAGAGTTGAATGATTACATTCAATAGATGTTATCATAAACCAAAAAAAATACTTGTATTGATATTTTGAAAACATTTCTTGAGGTATCTTTTCTTCTTTGAAAAAGGATGTTTAAAACATAAAACCTTTTGAAAACCATTTTACATAAAAACATATAAAAGAATCTTGAAAACATTTTGGAAACCATTTAATTGAACATATATTTTTAAAAAAAATTATTAAAAGTTAACCATTTAAAAATGAAAATGAAGCCTTAATTAATTGATGTTGGGTAAATCCTTTTATGTTATAAGAGGTAAAAAGAACATTCTTTTTATGTCGTAAAAATGTTAGAAAATTCCTCATTTAGAAAGTGAAAATAAGATTCCTTTAAAAAAATTGGTAAAATAAAAAAATGGTAAAAGTTTATTTCAAATATTTTAATAAATGTTTTGAATATTCTTAGAAACCCATTTCAGAAAATAATGTTTTTTAGGAACATCGATTTCTGACTGACGAGATGATAAGGTAGATATTTATTAAACAAAAAACATAACTATATTATGTACCAAATAGTGTAAAAATAGTTCCAGTGCATTAATTTATCATTAATAACTATATTAGAAGTATATTCATGAATTTTATTGGGATATGGATAATAATATTTCATAAAATAAAACCTAAGCATCAACAATCGTGAAAATTGATGTGATTGTTTCAATAAACTCTTATCACATAGTAACATGGGATCATATTCAACATGTAAGAAAAAGAAATGGAATGGAGATTATAATATCATGAAAATAATTATATTCATTATATCTACGGTACGTTTCCCTTTGAATAATGCGATAGCGTGTGTTGTACGCAACCTCGAGTTCTAACACACACCACAACTAATTAAACTAGCCGTTGTGAATAGTAATACCTAATTTTTGAAATTATATATATTTTATATTTCAAAATGGACTTCATTTTTGGATTCGGAATATCGAAATTATCCTAGGGTGAAATTTTGGTACTTTTCGGATAACTTTTATATTTTGATGAATAGTGAAAATTACTAAATTTTAATTAAAAACAACTTTTTTAATCAAAATAATTAATAGTGATAAATTATGAATTTGAGTGGTTTTAAAGTATATTTAGAATATATTTTTACCATTCAATTTAATGTTTATCATTGGACATAATTTTACAATTAAACCGAACATAAACAAGTGTCAATCTTTTGATAGTTATTATCTCTTAAAAACACGCTTTTTGTTTTGACAGCGGGATTTACTTTTAAATTAATTTCTGCCACTTCTGTGTTTTGAATTTAGGAAAATGGATTCCATATTTGGAATCAGGATGTTCAAATTGTGTAAATAGGTAACTTTTATTTTTAGACATTTTGAATAATTACTGCGGTAAATATTTTATTTACCATGGTTAATGGGTAAATCCGGTAAATAAGGGTTAAAAAAATAATATTATAATAATACTAAATTACCCTAAAACGTGTCTTAACCCTATTGGTTGATACATGGTCGACCATGGGCATCTTTGGGTCTATTTTGGGACCCCATGGATCCACTTGTAAGTGATAATGACACTTTATTTTAATTAAGTCAAAATGAATACAAAAATGACACAAGCATATATCTTTTAGAACAACAATTTTTACATAGGGTTATACATGTTGGATTTTCGATTATAAATATTCATTAGAAAGATAAAAAGATTTCCTACATAATGATATTTTATTAGACATTAAATAAGTTATTTTATTTATGACACAATGATGATGCAGTAATTAATATAATAGTGAAAAATTAAAATAATTGATATTATAAATACCCAAATAAATATAATATGAAACTTTTAATGAATTAAACTAATTTTCTAGGCTAATATGATATATTAGGATTGATTTAATGGACTTTGTTCGAAGTAATCAATCTGTTATGAGTTTCACAAAAATCAACTATTGAATAGTGTCAAAATTGACATAAAAGAGTTCTTAAAACAAATATTATATTATTAATTGATATTAAATTCCTAAAAATCTAAGGTTCGGACAAGAGACTTATATTATGATAGGTTAATCATTAATGGACCACTTGGGGGTCGCTTGGATGTATATAGTAAGTTTATTAACCATAATATATAAAATACAAAGAGACATTGTAAAAGTGAAACTAATTAACTTAGAGTTAATACTTAAAGATAAGGTTAATATAAGTACCCAAACCTGTCTAAATTCTATTGGATGAGTTGTTTTCGACCTATCCCCACCTCATCCTTTGAATAGTCAACTTTGGAGCCTTTAGAAACCGAATATGAATTTATTATAAATTAATATTTCTAGCTTTTCCAAAGGTGCCCCTCACCCCTCTTATAAAAGGGAACTCCTCCTTCTCATTTCTTCACACCTTCAAAGCCTTTTGGTTCGGCCAAACTCTGCCCAAATAATCTCCCAACATCCCTCACTACAACCTAGAGGCCTTATTTTGATCAGAAAGCCAACCTAAGGAGCCCTTTTGATCAAATCAAAAGGAAGAACCCGAAGAAGAGGTAATGATTTCACCACCCTTTTCTAAGTTCATTTCTTCTTCCACTTCTTCTTCCTTTGTTCTTACCATTCTAAAATAATAACTCCAGTATCTCACATATACTGTGATGTTATTATAAGTATGGTACAACCATATTCAGTATTCTATCCACCCTTTGAATAACATGTCACCATACGTGCGTACGTACGGCTTACCGTCTCCACGTCGTGGTGTAATTGTTATTCAATATAATATTATTTGGATGGGTATAATAATGATGTGTAACTCATGTAAATAATAAATATAACATGTTAATGATTCTGTATATATGATATACCATCCATTTATATATTATTTTAATATCAAAAGAATGATATTGTCGCTCGTGCGTACGTACGGACTACCGTCTCCACGAACGCGATGAGATTCATTCTCCATCGTATCCATTCAAGTATAATTATCATTTTATGATTTAAAAATGATGTTTAAGGACTTGATATCATTCTGGATATGAATAAAATACAACAAACATGGCTTATGTAACAAAACATATAAAAGAAAATGAGTAAGTTAACACCCGAAACGATGATAATTCTAAGATATTATTAATAAATCAATGTTAAAAGATCATATATGATATCATATTAATATATATGATTCTTGTATAATTTAATAACAATTATTTCACCATTATACAGGAGGTTAACCTACCCCAACCAAGGAAAAGTACAAGGTAAGGGTTATTTCACAATCTCTTCATTATCCGAGGTTGTTTATACGTAATAATCTACTGGGATATCTTTATCATCCACATCCATGTTTCTTAAAAATGTATTTCAAAACATTTTTTATGGGTTAAAGTCATTTATACCCTTGTTTGACTTTTTATAGGAGGTTTATAAAGGAATCTTTCCGTTGTTTTCAAAACAAGGTCCTTTTTAACCTTTTCGACTGAATTGAGGTAAGAATGTTCTTTTTAACTTATACGGCGGGTGCGGTTATTTTCCGCCGTTATAAAATCGTCGAAGCTTTCCATACAAGCTTATAAGAATATTTTCAAAGAAAATGTTTTATTTTATATGGATCTTAAATGATTTCAAAATAAAAGAAGATACTTCTTTAAAAAGAATTTTGATTTCATCTATGTCAACATCCTTTGATGGATTTTAAGATTATTTGAAGTTGATTTATTATGATACAAAACTTCTATATTGTATTGAAGTTTTTGTGATATGTTTGACTATGGATGTGCTATTTTTATACCATTCATAGTTTATGGTGAAATTATTGACATTTCGTATGCTAGTTTTAATACGAATGTTTATGTTATGTTTAAACCTTTTCATATGGGAATGCATTGGACTTAATAAGTGACGGGTGGAGCCCGCTATAGCTCCTCGATGCATCGGTAGGTCTCATGAGACAAACTAGTGTCTTGGCACAAGGCCTTGACAAAATCTTATTTGTAGCCTTGGCACGAGGCCTTGGCTATGTGGTTATGATAGTCTGGCATTATGCATTCCAACATTATGAAAGTGGTTATTGATATTGCATGTGATTATTCGATTAGTAGAATATCCATGTGAACAAGTAAATGGCATTATTTCATTTTACTTTTTCCATACTATGTTGAAGTTCAATTTTAAAAGGCTTTTGTTTTAGTAATTCATTGCCTTAAATGTTTATGCTTATTTTGAATGTTCCGCTATATTGTTATCCTTACTGGGCATTTGAGCTCACCCCTTTTCTATGTTTTATTTTTCCCAGGTAGTGAAGAAGTAAATTATGATTGACTTGCAGGGATATTATGAGGGGTTAATAGTGTGGATATGAAGACTTTGTTGTTGTAGTAGTTTTCACTTTGAAATGTAATGTAAAACTTTATGATTATATCTAGTGTTTCCAAGGCTACTAAACCAATCGGTCTTTCGAGATTTGATCTTTCTTGTGATCATGCCAATGTTATGTAATTAATGCACCGACTCTGGGTAGCTGGGGTCGGGGCGTTACAGTTGGTATCAGAGGAAGTTTAGTACAAACCTTGGAAGCTAGATTTAGATAAACTCTGATTAGAGCACGTAGACCTAAGATGAACTTTGAGGATTAGTATAGAAGAACTTCCTAGAAATTTTGGTATTGTAGAGATTTTGTGAGTTTTCCGAGCAATACATCCCTGTCTGGATACGAGCAGGTAGAGGCGGCTCTGGCACAGATGTACCTAGGGGTAAAACCCGAAAACACCGCTTTGAGCTAGACTCGAACGGGAACTGGTGCACGACAACGGGCCTTGCTGCACTCTTTGTTACGACACTCCCGGGGGATATGCTTAGGATAACTCTCATTATCTTTACAAATCATTATGAAGGGTTTATGAGTATATACGTCCTCAAAGAAAAACATTTTTATGATTATGGATTATATCCATAAATAGTTCAATTTATGTTAAGTGTTTTATAAGTATGGGATTATGTATTTTGATTCATAAACTGATCTAGTTTATGCCATTGTTTAGAAATGGCGCCTAGTGGAAGAAATGGAAACCGTATCAATGCACGCACTCCATGTAGGGATTGCCCTCCTGCTCAAGATAATTATAGTGGGGCTGGTGATGCAACTGGTGCCGATCAACTAATCACCATACTGGGACAACTTACTCAGGTTATGAATAATAACCTTACCCGTATGGAGCACCCTGATCCGCAGTGTGGAGGATCAATGTTAGATCGATTCATGAGGCAACAACCACCAACGTTCAATGGGAGTACAAATCCCGTAGTAGCTGAGCAATGGATATTTTCCCTAGAGAAAATATTTCAGGCTTTGGGGAGCAGTGAAAGAGAAAAAGTTATCATGGCAGTTTACCGCCTCACTGGAGATGCTGATCAATGGTGGTCATTGATTCAAAACATGAAGGAAGATGATGAAGTATCAAACATGGAATGGAGGGAGTTCAAAGATCTGTTTTTAGAAAAATACTTTCCTCGCGACCATCGAGCAGATATGGAAAGACAATTTCTGAGTCTGAGACAAAAGGAGGATGAGAATGTCACAAAGTATGAGGCTAACTTTACAAGGTTAGCGAGGTACGCTGGTGATTATATTCGCAACCCAAGAAGTAAGATTGATCGTTTCTTTGATGGGTTAAAACCATTTCTTCGTCGAGCATTAGTCTCACAATCCTTTTCATCGTACGAAGACATTGTTTCATGTGCTATCAAGACCGAAAAGGAATTCTCTAAGTCTTATGACTTTAAAGCAAAGCAAGAGAATAAGAGACCTACTGATCAATCTGGGAATGGAAATAAGGGGAAGAAAGGAAAGGTTGAATATCCATCTTGTGGAAAATGCGGGAAGAAACATCCTGGTACTTGCTTGAAGGGAATGGGAGTCTGTTACAAGTGTGGTGAAAAAGGCCACCAAGCTCATGATTGCAAGGGGAAGAAGGAAGCTACCAACGTTCAGTGCTACAATTGCAGGGAGATGGGGCATTATGCAAATGCATGTCCTAAGCGTCAGGATAACTTACCTCAGAAAAGTCCAAGGGATCAAGGCCAGGCTTATGCTATCACTACTGCTGAGGTAGAAGCTCCGAAAGATGTGGTGGCAGGTAATTTAATGGTTTCCTCAAGTTTAGAAAATGCATTATTTGATTCTGGATCATCGCATTGTTTCATATCTTCCCAGTTTGCTAAGAAAATTAGATATTTCCAATTTGATTTAATAAGGGAGTTGTCAGTTAAAACTCCTAAGGGAAGTATCGTTGCAACAAAGTTTTGTGAATCAGTCCCCATTAGAGCACATAAATTTTCTTTATCTGCTGACCTCATCGTCATACCTATGATTGAGTTTGATATAATCCTCGGTATGGACTGGCTTTCGGACTATGATGCGAAGATTTATTGTAAGAAGAAAGAGGTTACGATTCTTGATGATAATGATAAGGAGCACCTTATTTTTAGAGCAGAATCGTCACCACCTAATTCTTATTTAGACCCACCCCCAGTAGCTCAACTTAATTCAATTATTGGGGAGGAAGAGAATGAAGTAACTATTGGTGAGGAAAGGAATGTTCAAATAGAGGGTGTACCTGTTGTGAAAGAATTTGTAGATGTATTTCCGGAAGATTTACCTGGACATCCTCCAGAACGAGAAGTTGAGTTTTCCATTGATTTGATTCCTGGATCAAGGCCTATATCGAAGACCCCTTATAGAATGGCCACTGTAGAGTTAGTCGAACTAAAGAAACAACTAGAGGAATTGAGTAATAAGGGATTTATTCGCCCTAGTGTTTCTCCATGGGGAGCCCCTGTTCTTTTTGTTAAAAAGAAAGATGGATCTATGAGGTTATGTATCGACTACAGGGAGATCAATGCTATAACGATAAAGAACAAGTATCCCCTACCTCGTATTGATGATTTATTTGACCAACTGCATGGAGCTCAATACTTTTCAAAGATTGACCTTCGATCTGGATACCATCAGTTGTGTGTAAAGAAGGAAGACATTCCGAAAACAGCATTTCGAACCAGGTACGGGCATTACGAGTTTACTGTAATGCCGTTTGGATTGACTAATGCACCCTCTGTATTCCTGGATCTGATGAATAGAGTTTTCAAGGAGTATCTCGATGAATTTGTGGTGGTATTTATTGATGATATCTTGGTATACTCCAAAACCTACGAAGATCATGAAAATCACTTGCGCACTATCTTGAAGACTCTGAGGAGGCATGAATTATATGGGAAGTTTAGCAAGTGTGAATTCTGGCTTCAGGAGATTTCTTTTCTTGACCATATTGTCTCAAAAGATGGAATCTCTGTTGATCCTTCTAAGACCAAGGCAATCCAAGAATGGCCAGCACCTACGAGTATAACTGAGGTACGTAGTTTTATTGGCTTGGCAGGTTATTATCGACGTTTCGTCCAGAATTTTGCCCGATTGGCTAACCCATTAACGAAGCTCACACGTAAAGGGGTTAAATTTGTTTGGACAAAAGAGTGTGAGGAATGTTTCGAAGAACTGAAGAGAAGATTAGTCAATGCTCCTATATTGACTCTACCATCGGGGAATGATGGGTTCGTTATTTATAGTGATGCATCGAAGAAAGGACTTGGCTGTGTCCTTATGCAGAATGATAGAGTTATTGCCTATGCATCACGACAGTTGAAAATTCATGAACAAAACTATCCTACTCATGATCTTGAGTTAGCAGCTGTGATCTTTGCTTTGAAGATATGGAGGCACTACCTCTATGGTGAAAAATGTGAGATTTATACTGATCACAAGAGTTTGAAGTATATTTTCTCACAAAAAGAACTCAACATGAGGCAAAGGAGATGGCTTGAATTACTCAAGGATTATGATTGTACGATACACTACCACCCGGGGAAGGAAAACAAGGTGGCAGATGCTTTGAGCAGAAAAGACCATGGAGTTTTGAACATGATGAGAATTGAAAGGGATCCAATTTTCATGGATCTAGTGAAGATGGACATGGGAATAACCAGGGAAGGTGAAACATCAATGCTTTTTCAAATGGTTGCCAAACCATCTTTACTAGAAAGGATTAAGAGTTCTCAGACCGATGATGAAGAATTTCAGAAGAAGATTAAAGCTGTGAATGATGGGAGATTGAGAGACTTTGTGTATGAAGATGGAATTTTGAAATTCGGGAAGAGACTTTGTGTTCCCAATATACCTGATCTAAAAAGGGAATTGCTGGATGATGCTCATAGTTCCAATTTCTCTATACACCCTGGGAGCACCAAAATGTATAGAGATTTGAAGGAACATTTTTGGTGGGACAACATGAAGAGGGAGATTGCTGATTTTGTATCAAGATGTATGGTTTGTCAACAAGTGAAAGCTGGAAGGCAACAGCCTGGAGGAGTCATGCAACCTCTTCCCATACCGGAGTGGAAATGGGACAATATTACGATGGACTTTGTCATGGGGCTACCAAAGACTCCTAGAAGGAACGATGCAATATGGGTTATTGTTGATCGTCTTACCAAGTCAGCACATTTTCTTGCTATAAGAGAAGATCTAACCCTGGAACGTCTAGCAAGACTATATATTAATGAAGTTGTGAGACTTCATGGAGTACCCCTATCGATTGTTTCTGATCGTGATCCCCGTTTTACTTCAAGATTTTGGAAAAGTCTTCAGAAATCCATGGATACTGAACTTCATTTGAGCACTGCTTACCACCCTCAGACAGACGGACAATCAGAACGGACTATTCAAACCTTAGAAGACATGTTGAGATCTTGCTCACTTGACTTTCAGGGTATGTGGGATCAATATTTACCTCTAGTAGAATTTTCCTATAACAATAGCTTCCATTCGAGTATTCAGATGGCACCATATGAAGCGTTATACGGAAAGAGATGTCGTACACCAACCTGTTGGGATGACGTCGGTGAAAGAAAACTTGTAGGTCTAGAACTGGTGGAGGAAATGATGGAAAAGGTAAAGGTAATCCAAAATCACATCAAAGCAGCTCAAAGTAGGCAGAAGAGCTATGCCGATAATCGAAGGAAGGATTTGGAATTTCAAGTCGGTGATCATGTTTTCCTAAAGGTATCTCCGTGGAAGGGAGTCATACGTTTTGGTAAGAAAGGTAAATTGAGTCCCAGGTACATCGGACCTTTCGAAATTCTAGAACGAATTGGGGCTGTAGCTTACCGATTGGCAATGCCGCCAAGTCTCTCCAAAGTTCACGATGTGTTCCACGTATCTCTGTTGAGAAAATACATGTCTGACCCAACGCATGTACTCACAGATGAGGAATTAGAACTGGAACCCGATCTTTCCTATTGCGAAGAGCCCGTCAGAATTCTTGATACAAGAGAACAAGTGCTGAGAAACCGGACGACGCGTCTGGTAAAAGTTTTGTGGAGGAATCATAAGATGGAAGAGGCAACGTGGGAACCCGAGGAACTTATGATGAAGAACCACCCGAGTCTTTTTATGCAGTAATACCCTAGAAATTGCGAGGACGCAATTATTTGAAGGAGGGGAGAATATAACACCCCAAGCTTCTACGGTACGTTTCCCTTTGAATAATGCGATAGCGTGTGTTGTACGCAACCTCGAGTTCTAACACACACCACAACTAATTAAACTAGTCGTTGTGAATAGTAATACCTAATTTTTGAAATTATATATATTTTATATTTCAAAATGGACTTCATTTTTGGATTCGGAATATCGAAATTATCCTAGGGTGAAATTTTGGTACTTTTCGGATAACTTTTATATTTTGATGAATAGTGAAAATTACTAAATTTTAATTAAAAACAACTTTTTTAATCAAAATAATTAATAGTGATAAATTATGAATTTGAGTGGTTTTAAAGTATATTTAGAATATATTTTTACCATTCAATTTAATGTTTATCATTGGACATAATTTTACAATTAAACCGAACATAAACAAGTGTCAATCTTTTGATAGTTATTATCTCTTAAAAACACGCTTTTTGTTTTGACAGCGGGATTTACTTTTAAATTAATTTCTGCCACTTCTGTGTTTTGAATTTAGGAAAATGGATTCCATATTTTGAATCAGGATGTTCAAATTGTGTAAATAGGTAACTTTTATTTTTAGACATTTTGAATAATTACTGCGGTAAATATTTTATTTACCATGGTTAAAGGGTAAATCCGGTAAATAAGGGTTAAAAAAAATAATATTATAATAATACTAAATTACCCTAAAATGTGTCTTAACCCTATTGGTTGATACATGGTCGACCATGGGCATCTTTGGGTCTATTTTGGGACCCCATGGATCCACTTTTAAGTGATAATGACACTTTATTTTAATTAAGTCAAAATGAATACAAAAATGACACAAGCATATATCTTTTAGAACAACAATTTTTACATAGGGTTATACATGTTGGATTTTCGATTATAAATATTCATTAGAAAGATAAAAAGATTTCCTACATAATGATATTTTATTAGACATTAAATAAGTTATTTTATTTATGACACAATGATGATGCAGTAATTAATATAATAGTGAAAAATTAAAATAATTGATATTATAAATACCCAAATAAATATAATATGAAACTTTTAATGAATTAAACTAATTTTCTAGGCTAATATGATATATTAGGATTGATTTAATGGACTTTGTTCGAAGTAATCAATCTGTTATGAGTTTCACAAAAATCAACTATTGAATAGTGTCAAAATTGACATAAAAGAGTTCTTAAAACAAATATTATATTATTAATTGATATTAAATTCCTAAAAATCTAAGGTTCGGCCAAGAGACTTATATTATGATAGGTTAATCATTAATGGACCACTTGGGGGTCGCTTGGATGTATATAGTAAGTTTATTAACCATAATATATAAAATACAAAGAGACATTGTAAAAGTGAAACTAATTAACTTAGAGTTAATACTTAAAGATAAGGTTAATATAAGTACCCAAACCTGTCTAAATTCTATTAGATGAGTTGTTTTCGACCTATCCCCACCTCATCCTTTGAATAGTCAACTTTGGAGCCTTTATAAACCGAATATGAATTTATTATAAATTAATATTTCTAGCTTTTCCAAAGGTGCCCCTCACCCCTCTTATAAAAGGGAACTCCTCCTTCTCATTTCTTCACACCTTCAAAGCCTTTTGGTTCGGCCAAACTCTGCCCAAATAATCTCCCAACATCCCTCACTACAACCTAGAGGCCTTAGTTTGATCAGAAAGCCAACCTAAGGATCCCTTTTGATCAAATCAAAAGTAAGAACCCGAAGAAGAGGTAATGATTTCACCACCCTTTTCTAAGTTCATTTCTTCTTCCACTTCTTCTTCCTTTGTTCTTACCATTCTAAAATAATAACTCCAGTATCTCACATATACTGTGATGTTATTATAAGTATGGTACAACCATATTCAGTATTCTATCCACCCTTTGAATAACATGTCACCATACGTGCGTACGTACGGCTTACCGTCTCCACGTCGTGGTGTAATTGTTATTCAATATAATATTATTTGGATGGGTATAATAATGATGTGTAACTCATGTAAATAATAAATATAACATGTTAATGATTCTGTATATATGATATACCATCCATTTATATATTATTTTAATATCAAAAGAATGATATTGTCGCTCGTGCGTACGTACGGACTACCGTCTCCACGAACGCGATGAGATTCATTCTCCATCGTATCCATTCAAGTATAATTATCATTTTATGATTTAAAAATGATGTTTAAGGACTTGATATCATTCTGGATATGAATAAAATACAACAAACATGGCTTATGTAACAAAACATATAAAAGAAAATGAGTAAGTTAACACCCGAAACGATGATAATTCTAAGATATTATTAATAAATCAATGAAAAAAGATCATATATGATATCATATTAATATATATGATTCTTGTATAATTTAATAACAATTATTTCACCATTATACAGGAGGTTAACCTACCCCAACCAAGGAAAAGTACAAGGTAAGGGTTATTTCACAATCTCTTCATTATCCGAGGTTGTTTATACGTAATAATCTACTGGGATATCTTTATCATCCACATCCATGTTTCTTAAAAATGTATTTCAAAACATTTTTTATGGGTTAAAGTCATTTATACCCTTGTTTGACTTTTTATAGGAGGTTTATAAAGGAATCTTTCCGTTGTTTTCAAAACAAGGTCCTTTTTAACCTTTTCGACTGAATTGAGGTAAGAATGTTCTTTTTAACTTATACGGCGGGTGCGGTTATTTTCCGCCGTTATAAAATCGTCGAAGCTTTCCATACAAGCTTATAAGAATATTTTCAAAGAAAATGTTTTATTTTATATGGATCTTAAATGATTTCAAAATAAAAGAAGATACTTCTTTAAAAAGAATTTTGATTTCATCTATGTCAACATCCTTTGATGGATTTTAAGATTATTTGAAGTTGATTTATTATGATACAAAACTTCTATATTGTATTGAAGTTTTTGTGATATGTTTGACTATGGATGTGCTATTTTTATACCATTCATAGTTTATGGTGAAATTATTGACATTTCGTATGCTAGTTTTAATACGAATGTTTATGTTATGTTTAAACCTTTTCATATGGGAATGCATTGGACTTAATAAGTGACGGGTGGAGCCCGCTATAGCTCCTCGATGCATCGGTAGGTCTCATGAGACAAACTAGTGTCTTGGCACAAGGCCTTGACAAAATCTTATTTGTAGCCTTGGCACGAGGCCTTGGCTATGTGGTTATGATAGTCTGGCATTATGCATTCCAACATTATGAAAGTGGTTATTGATATTGCATGTGATTATTCGATTAGTAGAATATCCATGTGAACAAGTAAATGGAATTATTTCATTTTACTTTTTCCATACTATGTTGAAGTTCAATTTTAAAAGGCTTTTGTTTTAGTAATTCATTGCCTTAAATGTTTATGCTTATTTTGAATGTTCCGCTATATTGTTATCCTTACTGGGCATTTGAGCTCACCCCTTTTCTATGTTTTATTTTTCCCAGGTAGTGAAGAAGTAAATTATGATTGACTTGCAGGGATATTATGAGGGGTTAATAGTGTGGATATGAAGACTTTGTTGTTGTAGTAGTTTTCACTTTGAAATGTAATGTAAAACTTTATGATTATATCTAGTGTTTCCAAGGCTACTAAACCAATCGGTCTTTCGAGATTTGATCTTTCTTGTGATCATGCCAATGTTATGTAATTAATGCACCGACTCTGGGTAGCTGGGGTCGGGGCGTTACATATCATGTAAAATGGAAATATATATAGATCCAAACTAATTTAGGTTCATAAAAAAACATGAGCCTCAAAAATGGAAATCAGAGATAAAACAATTTTACTGAATTTGTAACAATTCAAAAAATAAAACCCATGTAATAAATTTCATATAATGGATATTTAAATACCCATAAATTTAACTATAATAAAAATTAAACATATCCATATTCTATATACACCCCATATAAAAGTAATTTGTGTTGAATAAAGCAGGTATCTCACTGAAATAAAAAGTGAGATAATTCCCCTTACATTGTGTCTTGACTCTTTCCATACTCATTCAAACCACTTGTATAATAAATATAAATTTGTTATAAATATTTTAAATAGCCATATTATTATATATAATACCATATTTGGTTTTATTACAACCTTATATTACCCTCTTGTTTACAATCCTACGTTAAGGATTCAATTCGGGTAATATTCCCTTTATTCTTCACTAGTGTATTAATTTGTTATATCTTTGGTCCTTATATTCATATCATGATTTATAGAATGTAAACCATGATATAAATATTTTTTATATTTTTTAAATTTTTTTTATAATAATTTATAAAATATATAAGTATGAAATTGAATACACCATTCATAGAAACGGTATGTCGGACATTTGCATTAATGTTATTAACATTTAATTTCCATGTTAAAAGAAAAAAAAAATATTACATATATATATATATCATTATTAGAGCATAGTTATTATATAATATATATTATATATATTCACTAATACTATCCTTAACACAATCTATGTAGTGTATGAATTAATCATATCGCTTTGATGGGGTGATAGTCCACACTTCCTCGAACGAAATTATCACCTTTACATAAGATGGAAATAATAAGATTATATTTTAAATAAAAATTAAATAATAATAAAGACATTATAAATATAATATATTTGATCTATAGATATATATTTTTTTCATAATGGCCACTATGATATGTGGTAATTGAAAAATAGGCAATCATCGTTTCGTAAGGCAGTAGTTTCCCATACATAAAAATAGTATACTCATTACCCTTTAGATGAAGGTTTATGTATGTGTATGATGATATTTTTTCATAAAAACTCCATATTATATTGAAAATAGTATTTTTTATACAATCATGAAAATAATAATGTTAGGGGGTGGAGAAAGAAAATTAAAAAATACCTTGAGAGAAGACATTACCTCTTAATCGGGTAACTCCTTTTGGTTTGTGGAAAATGGATTACTTGGATTTATTTATTCCAAAGGTAAAGATTCTAAGAAGAAGTTAAGATTTGTTGGAAGAATATTTTGTTGATATTTTCCGAACATAAAAATTTTTAGAGGTGTGAGGAAGTGGGAGAGTTGGTGGCCTTTTATGAGTAAGTAAAAGGACTTACATGGAATTTTAGTAACCAAGTAATGTGTACTAACGTTATTACCAAAAAAAGACATATAAATAAACACAAATAAATAATCTATGGTTTATGGCCAAATAGTGGACATAAAATGGGTTTTTTATAGGTTGATAGGTCATTTAGACCTCTAAGATTAAGGTTTAGTCCCTAATTAAACTTAATTTTACCTTAATCACTATAATATATTTTAATAACATTCATTAATCATTTTGGTCAAAAATAAACATGATGAAATTATTCTATAAATATTATACTTATTAAAATTTCTTATGTTATTTTTCAAAATTTCATTTCACGGAAGTGGAAAATTAAGATTAACGATAATCTTTTAGACGTGATGAAATTGTGATCCTTTAAAGTAAAAAGAAGTTGAAAAGTTTATTATATTTTTATATTCAATTTAAAATTTAAATTGATTATAATGAACTAAATAGTATTAAAATATTTTTAATTGATCTAATGGGGCCTTAAAAAAAATTTAAAATATAATTTAACCTTAATTATTATTTAAAGAAAAAAGTAGTTTTTAACATAAAAGTGGGTTTTTCCATTATTCATCAAAAAATGAAGTTTTTCATAAAAATAAAAAAAACAAAAACTAAATATTGACATTATTAAAGCAAAAATTAAATTTATTTGATCAAATTAAAATTATAAATGTGTGTAAAATTAATTTTATTATCAAAATTAGTTCATTCTAGCAATCTATATTTTTAAACATAAAAGGACTTTACCAAAAATCATATATTTCATTTCTACTATGTTTTATCTATATAAAAAAATTATAAATAATATATGAAAATTATTTATTACTATTCATATAACTATGTTTATTGTCTAGTTGATAATTCTATCAATTAAATAATTATAGCAATAAAATTATGTTTTTGTAGAAACATCTGTATTGTGTGTAATGTATGCCAAGTCGGTGTTGGGTGTAGCACAAGCCAAGTTATTACCGAGTGAAAGGAATGTTTGACTTATTTTTTTGACATATATATATATATTCCCAGAGTCATGTGAAATGAAAAAAATCAAAAATAAAAATTAGTTCAAAATACAAATATTTCAACAAATCTCAAGGTGTTGCAATATACCCACTCAAAATGAATTTTGCACTCTAAATTTGTCTATATTATCTAATGTTTATTACTTAAAAGTTCATTTCATAGAAACCCACATCATAAAAACTAATACTAAACCTTAATTTAAAAAGGGATTTTGGAATCATAATAGTGCTGAAATGTAACATATAACTATCTTTCCACATAGAAGAACATAGGTTGGGAGTGAATATTGGACATGGAGAAAAAGAATAAATATTTTTATGGAGTGATTGAGGTCATAGATCACAAACAAGTGAATGAGAAAAGAAAAGAATGGGGTTTAAAATTCATAAATCAATGATAATTATAAAGGCCATCAGTTAGAAAATATTAAGGTATTAGGACAACACATTTTCTTTTGATCATTATCCTAAGATTGAGTAATTATTTGATTGGCCAAGAATAAAATCGAGTATACATACATGATATATTTCTATAATAAAAACTCATTCTTTATTTTTTATTTTATCAATTTCTAATTTATCCGTTACTTCATATAATGGATGTCCAAAAATTAACTTTGATTCTTAAAGAGCTAAAATACCCATTTAGCATATCTTAAGGCCCACAATAGAATGAAAAGAATAACTATTTATCTATAACTATTAATTAAAATAAATTTGGTTAATACATTAATCTGTAAACCTAAAAATTAACCCTACTTTCCCATAATTAATAATTATTCCACAAAAATAATTACACATTAACCAGGTCATCATGTAGGCATGTAGTAGGTGTAAAACCCTTATCATCCTTCGGTCATGGGTTCAAGACCTACAACCTTTCTAGACTTGATTTTTTGTCACCCAACATACATGATATCCTTTTCTAAAACCAAACTAATATAATTTATAAAAATAATAAACATGTACGTCCTTAAAATACAGTTAATCACTAAATAGCCTTTTATGTATTTTTTTCAAAAACAAACTCTATTCCTAAATACATCCCCCGAATTTTGACTCAAAATTTTCATGAATGGATAAACTTATAACCCTTCTAAAAGATAAAAATCCATAACATTATAAATAGTGTAACAAAATAAGTTTAACATTGATCCTCCATATATCACAATGTATCTCTTGGTTGTGACATTCCAAACATGTTAATACCCTCATGATAAATTCTATTAGAACATGGTAACAACATAAACTACCATAGTCCCTTATGGAAAACATGTATGCTTACTTATTCCATATATTACTGGATATATTCATTAAATTAAAGATTATTTAAACATCATCCTTGATTACATAGAACATTTCTTCCATAATCAGTTCCATGGTAACATGTACCATCCAATATACTTATTCATATCCAATATATCATTATCAAAAGATCATTATATCAATTTTAAGAATTAATTAAGTGTAGCCCTCCCTTAATCAAAATGTTAGTTTTCTATGAAATAATTATTCTATGTATTTATCACCATTTAAAATGTCTTTTTGAATCCTTAATGAAAACATATACTGAAAGAACTTACACATTTTAGGATTTATATAACATAGTATTTGAATTTCATAACATTATTATTTCATAAATATATCTTTTTTTTAAACCATTACTCAGTATCCATCAACTTGTTCATTAAAACCTATTTCATAGAATATGGAATATAAATCATGTATTAAGGTTCTTCAACATGAATCAAATATTGATTTATTAATGTAAACATCACTAGAAGAATATAACATACATTTCACATGTCGTTTGGGGTCTCATTATCTTCAGATGTATAACTAATAATCATACCAACATCCTGATTCACTTTATGGTATTTCCAATTGGGAAATAGATTCACATTATTCACATTATTTTCATATCTGAAACATTAAATTTTAACTATGTACTTTCTAGTTCATTCGATTGAATAAAACCATAAAACATTGTGTGAGAAACATTTATCATATTGGGATACCATATAATCATGAATAATTACTTATAGGGTGCCTAAATATAGGTTATTATTTCATTAATCTATGACAACGTAGGTTTATCCTAGTTGATGCATAGTCATCCTGTACATAAATTCTTCATGATGGTTCATGAAGATTTTTATGAATTCCCAAATCACATCACCCAGAAGTGTCAAACCTGGTGTGTAGTAAGGCTTGTTGTCATGTACCATATTACCCTAAGTCAGGTTTGGAACATCTTGTTAGAGTTGTTACCCCTAGGATAATATGTTCTAGATCTACATCCACTTTCAGTAATTAGAAATGGATTTATTTCAAGAAAACAACTCACTAAATCCTTTTATCAAAATTCTTGGATATTTTCCTATATGTTAACTTATCCATATACTTATCCTTAATGATATCCCTAGACATATACCTTGGGATATCACTAATGTTTTATAATCCTAGTTTATAGGTGTTGAATAATCCTTTCCTTTGATACCAACTGTAATAACCCGAGATCATCATAGACGGATATTACATCATTTTAGATGAATATTTGGTACATTACAAAAAACAAATGCTTGAGGACCATGATAGTTTTTTGTCTTTGGAAACATTAAAACAAAATAGTCTATCATGGTGCAAGATCTTAAACATCTCCCATAAAGATCTTCACATTTATTACTTCTACCTAAAAAATTTCTTCATAACTTGGGGAAAGGAAACATAGGAAATGGGTTATATAAAATACTCAGAAATGGTAAATTAATGATATGTGTATGCATAACCTGGAAAAAAGGTATTGAACTTGAGCATAATGTTTGAAGATAATACCCTAAATATTATATATCATAATAAATATTGACATGTCATATTACATAGATCGTAATAAAATAAATGGAATAAGTCATGAAAGAATACCATAGTAGTAAGTTATGTAATTTTTGGCATTAACATTTGTTTATAAAGTTGTGAACATGTATAAGTAGAAATAGTTTCACTCATTAAGTTAAGGATAGGAAATCAGGCCCCTATATCAACTTATGGGCATGTAACCAAGTCCATGCATAACATTTTTAATATGTATTATTGTTTTTTCATAACCTTATGGACATGAAACCGGGTCCATGAAAAACATTTTTAACATGTAACCAGGTTCACACATAACATTTTGAACAAGTAATCAGGTTCATCCATAAACATTTAGACATGAAACCAGGTCCATGTATAAAATTGTGAACATGTAATCAGGATCACACATAACATTTATACTCATGATTCATCCATATTCACCCAATGAATTGTAGGGATATATAGGTCCCACCCATCCCATAATAAAATATTTCATACATGTTCCACAAGATAATAAAACTTTCAATATATCATGACCTATAAAAAGAGGTAGGTTTCATAAACATCAAATTAGAACCCATAAAATGAAATGGATTTCATTAACATTTCATCACATCATAAACTATGAAAATAAATAGGTTTCATACACACTTCATGAAATTATAACTCATGAAATAAGAGAGTTTCAAAACCATAAAACACATGGAAGTCAAACGAGTGTCTTAGGCATCATTACCTCAAAACGTAAACAATTCAATAATGAATATGAATATATCCTTTGGATAATTTCTTAGAAGGTCATGATTGAAATCAATTTGTTTTATCTTAGATGGAAAATAACTTGGTATGATATTTTGAAAGAAAATTGAGGTAAATACCATTTCTTCTTCGAAAAGGGCACTTTACAAAATATAACCTTTTTTAACATATTTTCATAAAAAAAATATAAAAGAAGCATGAGAAAATTTTGGAAACCATTCCTTGAAAATATATTGTATAAATATTTTTTTAAGAATTTTCCTTTAAAACATGAAAATAAATCCTCAAGTAATTGATTATGGGTAAACCCATACATGTCATCCGATGTAAAAAGAACATTCATTTTTCATTGTAATAATATTAGAGGAATTACTTGTTCAGAAAGAGATAATAATATTCCATATAAAATGTTGATAAAAGAAAAAAAGGGTAAATTTTTATTTTAAATATTTTAGAAGAATGTTAAAATATTCTTGGAAATAATTTTTAGAAAACATGGCTTTTAACGAACATAGTTTTTTGACCAATAAGAGGGTAAAGTCGAGAATTCTTATAAAAACACTTTATTAACTAAATTATGTACCAAAGAGTGTAAAATGGTACCAATACGTTAATATATCTGGAATTAAATTTGTATAAGAAAATTCATGAGTTTTCTTGAGAGATAGATCACGATATTTCCTCAAAGGAAGCATAAGCATCAAAAATCTTGAAAAGTGATGAGATTGTTTTAAAAACGTTGATCACATGGTAACTTGGGGTCATATTCTCCATGTAAGAAATAAAAATTACTTGAATATTATAATATCATGAAAATAAGTATATTCCAGGTATATCATGTAAAATGGAAGTATATACACCTCAAAATGAATTTATGTGCATACAAAACATGAGTCTCAAAGAACAAAACCTGGGACAAAACTATTTTACCGATTTGGTAACTTTAGAATCATAAACCCTGTGAAATAAAGGTGATAGAATATATTTTTAAATACCCATAAATTTAACTATAAGATAAATTGAATACATCCATGTTTAGTATACACACAACAAAAAATAAATAGGTGGTGAATAAAGCATGTATCTCACAGAAATAAAAAGTTAGATGAAATCACCTTACCTTATGTCTTAAATCTCATCATACTCATACAAAGAACCTATAAAATAAATATAAATTTATTTTAAATCTTTTAAAGAATCATGTTATTATATAAAATGGAATATATTTTTTGAATATTACCTTATATTACCCTTTTGTTAACAATCCCATGTGAAGGTTTCACTTCGAGTAATATTCCCTTTATTCTTCGCATGTGTCTTAATTTGTTATATCCTTGATCTGTAAACATATTTCACAATTAACATGATATAAATTTCATTTATATAAATTATATGTTTATTATAATAATCATTATATTATATATGTATGAAACTGAACATACTATTCATGGAGACGGTATGTCGTACGTACGCATGAACGTTGTTTCCATTTAATTGTCGTATTAAAAGAAAAAATATATATGAATATATAAATATCATTATTAAAGTAAATTTATTATATCATATATATTATTCATATTCAATAAAACCATACTTAACAAGATTCAATTAGTGTATAAATTAATCATATCACTTTTAGTGGGCAGTAGTCCACACTTCCTCAAACGAAATTATCGTATTTACTTAAGATGGAAAGCATAAATGTGTGCTATAAATAAAAATTACAGAAGTATATGATACATTATAAATATAATATATATCATATTAAAACTGATTGTACATCATAATGTTGACCCTGATAGATTTCATTGGAATAATGAACAATCATCATTTCGTAAGGTAGTAGTTCTCCATACACAGAAAGAGTTTGTTTGTTACCCATTAGATTGAGGTATTTGTAAGTGTAAGATGAAACCTTTTCATAAAAAACATCCTGTAATATTTATTATAATGGTTTTTTTATAAAATAAGGGAAAAAATATAGTTTATGGGTGGAGAAAATAATTAAATATAGGACTTGAGTGAAGATGTTACCTCTTAATCAGGTTACTCCTTTTGGTTTGGACGAAAAGGGTTCTTTTGATCTCATTATTCCAAATGGAATGACTATAAAAATAAGGTAGGATTTATGGAAATTATATTTGGGTGATATTTGCTGAAAATAAATGGTTTTAGAGGTGTGAGGAAGTGGGATATGTTGTGTCCTTTTATTAGGAAGAAAAAGGACTCACTTGGAATTTTTGAAAACAAGTTAGGTGTGCACATGTTCTTACATAAAAAATTCATATTAAACCAACATAAATAATTAATGGAAGTTTTATTTCATGATAATTGACATCCAATAGTTTTTGGAAAATTGGATATGTCATTTGGGCCCTCATATTCAGGTTTAGACTCTAATTAAGCTTAATTTGACCTTAATTACTGTTATTAATTTTAATCACCATTACTAATTATTTTGTTAAAAAATAAACATGATACAATGAGGTTAAGAATATTATACTGATTAAAATGATATATTTTGGTTTTCTAAATTTATTTCACAAAATTGATATAATTAATATTAATGATAATCCTGTAGACATGACGAAATTATGTGTTTTAAAGTAGAAATAATTTTCAAAGGTTATTAAGTTTTTATTTTCAATTTCAAAGTTAAATTGATTATAATTACCTAGACAGTATTAATATATGTATCATTTATCTAATGTTACATTAAATCAAATTAAAAATATAATTTTACCTTAATAATTATTTAAATGAAAAGGAAGTCTTTAACCTAAATGTAGTATTTTTTACTATTCATCAAAAAATAAATTGTCTCAAAAAATCCCAAACAAATATCCTTAACATAATTTTAAAATTATAAATTCAAAAATGAATTTAATTTTATGAAATTAAACATATAAATTTTTCAAAAATTATTTTTATTATTAAAATAATTTCATTCAAGAAAATCGTATTTTATAACCTAAAATGACTTTAATAAAAATCATATATTTAACTAAAAATTTATTTTATCTATATGAAAACCTAAATATAATATTTGAGAACTAGTAATCAAAATTCAAGTAACAGATTTTAATGGATAGTTTATAATTATATCATCTAAATAATTATAACAATAAATTGTAGTTTTGTAGAAAAATCTATGTTACGTGTAATGCATGCCAAGTCAGTGTGGCATGTAGTGCAAGCCAAGTATATATTGCATTTAGTGCAATCCAAATTGATGTCATGTGAAAGGAATATTTTATTTTTGGTTTTAATATATATATATATATATAATTATTTTTAGTGTCATGTGAAATGAAAAATATTAAAATGATAAATTAATTTGAAAAAAAATCACAAAATCTCAGGGTGTTACATTCTAAATGATAGACATAGGTTTAGTATCCTATATTCTAGGGATCAAGATCATTCATGATAGATCTATGAGGCTTCATGGACTAAGTTAAAGTACATATGTGGATTAGATAATAAATTGATTTATTATGGAACAATCCAGGATGAGATTAGTTCCAATGTCACATGGTTGACATATTTCTAATAAAAGTTTTCCTTAAATATGATAGTAGAAATATATAATGAGTAATATATTATCTACTTCGTCAATAAGATCAATCATGTATTCCATGTTATGTTCTATACTTGATGTTTTAATGCATTGATCATGGTATACAGATATCAAGAAAATCTAGAGAACAACATTGGTATGGTGTTAAGGTTATCCTTAAGTATCTGAGAAAAAATGAGGATAGGCTCCTTTTGTATATAGGATATGAGGAGCTGATCATCAAGGGATATACTGATGCTAGTTTTTATGCATATCTAAATGAAATGAAGTCATAGTTATGATATGTTTTTTGTCTCAATACAAGACATGTGATCTTTAAAAGTTCAAAGAAAACAATTGTCATTGATTCTACATAGGATTATGAGTATATAGAATCTATTGATGCATCCTCAAAATCCATTTGGATTCAAAACATAGTCCATGTTATTTATTTCCTACCTATAATTATACACCCCAAAACATTATATTTTTATAATACTACATCATTGGATCTTGTAAAAGAGTTAATGTCAAACCAACAGACAAATCAAATACTCTAAATAAATCACCTCTTGAGGGATTTTTATCCAATAGGTGGAGTTATAGTAAGAATATTACCCACAAAATAGAAATTTATAGACCCCTTGACTAATGTTCTATGTCAGTAAAATCAGTAGTATCATGTGAGAGATAGCTGGATGAATGGTTTTAGCAGTTTTCTCAAGTTCAAGTGGGATTTTATTGGTGTTGGTGCCCTAGAACCAAATTATATATAATTTATTCCCCACTATGATGAGATCCCATATATTCTAAGACATTGTTATTAAAATATATGTTCTATGGTTGGATTAAGTCATTTGAGAGACACAAGTGATACAGACTATCAGGGGTAGAACTTATAGGAATTTGAGGTACCTTCTCCAGGTTTACGCCTTTGGTAATATCTAGTGTAGGATATTATGAGAATGATACCCACCAATAGGAAATACACATTTTTATGTGAAATTTTATGTTTCTACCTCCATATATTTTTATTGATCTCGAGACTTTAATATTATTATTATTGAGCATTATGAGTCACGTAATTTTATGTATTGATGAAAACTGTGACAACTGATGTTTGTGGTGAGGTAGGATACGTTGGGTGTGTCACGTGTATTATTGCATTAATGAATAATGAAATAACTTATTTTTCCCTTCTACTATTTAATGAATGTAAATATCTTAATAACTTTGATGTAAATGATATACATAAATAAATCCATTTCCATGGTGTTCAATAGGCAGGTAAAATTTATGATAAATTAATGAAAGAGACATAGATCATATAGGTTAATGACACCAACATGAAACCGTCTTGAGTACAGATATTATGATAAAGGGATTATATTACAAAGTAAGCATTTTTATGAGTTATTTTATCATTTAGGAATTGGATTGTTTCTCCAAGGTTGGCTTGGAGTGTTTCTAGATGCTACCATTGGACTTTAGGTTTCTTTGACTAACACCACTGAGAAATTTGAATTGAGGGTCACACACTAAGTGTATCCAGAATCTCAGTTAAATAATACTATTATTATTTAACAAGATGAATAATTATTATGATTGAACTTGGTTTAATGATTATTAATGGTTTATTTATGGAATTTAATCCAACACCAGTTATTCTTTAGAAAATAATATGAGTGTAATATTTAATAAATAATTATTTTCTATTTAGCGAATATAATATTTATTTATTTATTGGATAATAATGATGTAATATTTATTTACTAAATAAATATTCATTATTCATGGTCCACTAAATATTTTTAAGGAATTCCAGATAGAGTTTAATGGTCTAGTGATAAAATATAAATATTGAATATTATTTAATTTAATAATATTTAATTTAATTCACATTTTAAGCGCATATCAATAATTATTTTTGTAGTATTTATGGATGATATTATTATCTATTAAAAGAGTAAGAAATCGCATGTTGGTCACTTGATAATTTTATTAAAGACCCTAAGTATGGAGAAAATCTATTAATATTTTAAAAAATGTGAATTATGGATGCAATGTTTTTTATTTTTGGGTCATGAATATTAATGGATGGCATATTTCAACAAACATTAATGTTGATGTCTATTAAATATTTTCACAAACCAACCATGGTGATTGAGATAAATATTTTCTTGGTTTATCTACATATTATCAATTGTTTTTTGTTAATTTCCCATAACTCTCTAATCCACTCACAATTTTAACCTGAAAGGGATACAAGTTCCATTATAATGAGGAATTTGATGAAAATTTCAAGTAACTGAAGAGAATATTAGTCAGATAAAATGTGCATACATTTCCATGTAGTGGAGAAGGGTTTGTAATCTATAGTGATACATCCATGAATAGATTGGTATGTGTTATTATGAATAATGACGTGGTTATATCTTATGCCTCATGATAATTGAATGTTCATGAGAAAAAATACCCAACTCATGATTTGGAGTTAGTGATGATAATTTTGACATTGAAGATATATAGGCATTATCTTTACAAAAAAAAGTGTGATGTATATATTGATCAGGTTTTTAATGCATTAATTTTGGATCATCTTCCTTGCATTCTATTATTTGTTTGTGTCTCATTTTTTCCCACATTTTCTCTTTCCAAAGGTGGGTGGCATTTATCACTTTTTTTCCCCTTGATCAAAACAGGATAAGGGGTTATCATTTCCTCCTTACATGTATTTCTCCTTGGAACTTTTCTCTTAGTCCGGAACTCCCTCAATGATTAAGAAATTTTGGGAATCTCATTCTTGGTTCCATCACTTTGTGGAATCCATTTAATTACACTACTTCTATCTAGACATTAAAAGGGATTTTAATAGGGATTTAACCATTGTTCAGGCCTGTAGTCATGTTGGGAATTGTTGGAATGTTTGGATGATAGATCATTCATCACATGTATTCTTCTTCAAAAAGGAAATCTTGATGGCATGGAAGTTGAGTATCCCACATTGATCGTGAGGTATTTTGTGCCATAGGAATGTCTTTTGTGGGTTCCCTTATGCATCCTTTGTTTAAAACAGGGTGGGTCATGAGTTTAACATTTTGCGTAGATGGATAGAAAGCATTTGATCAAGATGCCTAATGGAGGCAAATCAAATAGGAACATCCCTATGAGGGAGAACTTGAAAGGTTTATCAGATGGATGGGTCAGAATTCCCATGGAGACGAACCCTGGATGATGTGCCTTATAATGAGAAGGAGTAACACCATGAAGAATGATATGGACACCATAGGAGGTGGATTAGATAGGGTTCACCCCAATGAGGGGGGCACCATGATTTACCATTGGTTTCGATTAAACCTCAAGGAGGCTCCATACATACTATGTTTAGCATATAGAGATCAAAAAACATGTATTTAATTGGATGTAATCAGTATTAAGCATCGAGACAACTCAATTACTACTAGGAGTAGTAATGAGGTGGATAAGGATTACATATAAGAAGGGCCCAAATGAATGGAATGATCTCACTGAGATGCGGAAACCTGGTAGGAATTTGGCTGGACTATGGATGGATTGGATGAAGTCGAGTGGATGAATTTTAGATGATGTTGGGCTTGATCATTGGAGAGGTTTCCAAGATATCCCAGTTGATTGGGAATCAAATTCCACTTAGTTCTGAGTCCCTAGGCAGTTTATCATCATACGGTGAGCAAGAGAGTGAACCAACATGAAATTAATGGATGAGATGGATGAAGTGGTGATCTTGTGACTTGGGGTGGTTTCCTACATATACCATTTGGTTGGGAATCAAAGTCCTTGTAGTTATGGAGTGGGGCTGGGAATCCTAAATAGGAATACCAAATGGAAATGGGAGAATGTGGTTGGGGATTATGAACTGGTGAATCCCAAGTGGATAATGAGGTCTCACTTACATAAGGGTGATGTGATTGAAGATGGATCAAAACACCCTATAAAATGGTGGATCTTTATGATGTGTCCAATGAAGGGAATAAGTCCCCTCATAAGGGTACATCTCTAGGATGGAGTACCAAAGTTTACAATTGGATGGGATTGAACCTCATGGAGGTGTTCTACATACCCTTTTTAGAGGATATGGATCAAAACCTGCATAGTTCGGAAGGGGATCCCCTGGCCACTAATAATTTCTTATCCCACATGATTCATGATCGATGTGAGAAACCAGAGAAGGTAGTAGACCTGACACACATGTCGTGAAATATGCATCAATAAGAAATGGTATGGGGATTATTCATAGGATCATCCCATAGAGGATAATGTTATGTGAAATGAGAATCTCAATCCATATGAGGAATATTTCATCCCATGTAAGTCATACATTGGGAATAATATTAAAGGAGGAGACGTAGGGTTACAAGGATACTGCCCGAGGCACAAATGGTGAAAAATTATAAATGGAGAGTGATTGAGATCTAAAGATGTGGGAAGCAGAAGGCTCCAAATAACCATCCCCTATATATTCCTATGTGGAGGATGTCATTATATGTCACTCATACGTGGTGACATCATGGGATTTCCACACATTATGAGATCATATTTTAACATCATGAGTAAAGAAAGTGGGCTCTTGGAAGTTTAACATCTTTGATCGTGGATGTTGAGGACTCACTACTAACCCCATGGAGTTACATAACTGGTTCCCACAAACCGTTGGAGAAGGGAATGCATTGGAAATTACCTATGAAGAGGGTGTGGGGGAGTGGTCAAAAATGGGTTCCATGTTAGCATAGATATACTGAAAATTAAAATCCATTACAATTCCTATACTAAAAAGAAATAGATAGGACAACGCAACAACGAACACCACACGAGGGACCAAGAAATCACTACAAACAAGTCTGGAGGTCCAAACGGAGTTAAAGGCAATAAATGGGATTCACACATAAGAGTGGCTCATCCATGGTTATTTAGAGTAAAGTGACACCATTGAGTCTTAAAAAGAGGGTGTGTGCAGGATTGGAGGGTGTGAAAAATGGATAGGTTGAGTACATGATCAGTTGGTGCTCTAGACCATGGTTGCATGAAAGAGGGTAATTTTTTTTGAGCAAGACTTTGGAAAAAGGAAATTTATAAAGGGTATATCCCTTGTGGACCCACATGAAGGGTGACCCATAGGGAACCCATCATACAATATCATATACCTAGAGGGTTCCATGTTCTTTCATAAAGTCGCAAAATATTCTAACGTGTTGTAAAGTGATGGTTTGACATCCTAATGATCACATCGAAGAAGGGGGGTTCACCTATATATATAGTCAAAAATATTTTCAGTGAATGCATAATATTTTCATAATGGGATAAGAGTTCCAAGAATGGGAAATTTAGAAAGCATAGAAAGGCCTGTCTGAAATCACATTGAGTGAATAATGGCCTTAAATGTGTATCTAAATCTTGAATGCAAAATCTAATTCCTATGTATGTCTTCCTTCATCAATTATCCTATCCTTTGTGTAAAATAAGAAACATATATCAAATTAAGTGCATGAGATCCTTGGGTGCGGTTCCAAATGTTGTGTGAAACAACCAATTATTATGTGTGTATTTGTTTTTTGGTTCTCTTGGACTCTTCATAAAAGAAGATATATACATTGAATTGAGCATGTAAGAGCCTCGAACATGGATTTATGTCTAGTGTGAACACTCTATATATTGTGTGTGCCTCCCTTGGGATTCTCAAAATGCTTTCCAGAATCGAATAGTTCTTTTTGTTTACCAAAATATGACATTAGTGGTCCTGTGTGGAATTCAGAACCAAAATCCACCCCCCCCCCCCCCCCCCACACCATGAAATCTGATATGAAAGGGGACTTGAAGGTCAGGTTATAAGGGAAAATCCATGTAAAGGAAGTCATTCATGGAGGTTCAAATAAAACTCTCCCCCTGTCATGGAATACGCCTTTCATGTTTGTGGAAAACTTGGTCCACAACTGTAAATAGGTGGGGGAATGTGTATGGTACATTGATTTTTCCACGTGATAAGTAATGTCCTAATGTGCGCATAAGAGCTGAAATTCTGTGTTGAAAACTGATCTTTGATCAACTATTTCATGTCAATTATCTATTCATTAATTCAATACTACATCTTTTGAACATCCTTTCAATATTGCATTCACCTACCTTGTTGTTTTAGATTTTTTTCAAACACTTTTACTCTGGTTTTAAATGGTCGATCATAGGACTGCTAAGGAGATACAAGCTATCTTTTCCCCACGAAGTGGGTAAATGACTGGTAATACCCAAATACTACATTCCAGGTGAGTTATATTATATAATCCTATGCTCTTGTTCTGCCTGAATAAGTTGCAGCAAGATTAATGTCTCATTGATAGCCTTCTATAATGTAATTTCCGAATACCTGATGAAGTGTCCATCCTAGGATTCGAAACTAATTCAATACAGTCAAGGTTCATGCATCAAGATATCCTCTAATGATAAAAAATCTTTGTAAATGGTAATACTTATAGGGAGGAGAGTCTAAGGATGAAGATCCTATAGGTGGGGAATTCCAAGGGACTGTAGCTCATCAGGGGAGTCAATGGGAGAGTGGTGAGAGTGTAGGTTCTGAAAAAGGGATTTCTGAGTATATGTAGGTAAGTCTTACTTATATATTATTGTTACCTCCCCCCTTTAAAAACTAGATCCACTAATCAAATGTTTTACTATATAAGATCACATCAACTCTGATCAAGGATTCCCTGCAACAAGGGTGTGAATATGTCAATTGATGTAGGGGGATGTGCAAGTGAGACTGCACTAGGGGCTGAGCTCGGCAGTGATCCAGGCACAACTGAGATGGAAAAATTTGGTTCTTCTTATGGGGTTAGCGAGACAATAATCCAAGAGGATCGAGTACAAATCATTGAATTAATAATCCCTGTACGGTCTCCATTATTGGAAATTCCTCAAGTGACTCTAGAACTTGATCTAGCATCGCTCAACTGTAATAAGTTTCTACCATCATAGATTCATACCTATCACATTAGTATTAGGTTGAATGAATTTATTTTCCTATGAAATGATAAAAATTCTAAAATATCAGAAACCAAACATGTCTGGGGAATCCACGTTATTTGTACTGATGAGTTTTACAATTCATGAGGGCTTGGTTTCCCAAGTAGATCTGTCCTTGGCTACAGGAGAACATGAGGTGGAAGATATTGGTGGTTCCATTTAAAGGGTATAGATAAAAGCTTGTGAGGGTTGGGTCACTGAGGGAGAAACAATTTGAGATTTTCTTCCCCATATTAGAGAGCCTAGTTCCTCAAAGAGGATTCAGATGAAGACCTTACTGTGGGACTTCTAGCCGCTTTCCCAAAATATGACTCTTCTAATCCTGAAGAACTAGATGACACCAACCATGGGTGGATGAGGAAATTCTTATGAATCATCATAGGGAGTGGAATTATATCAAGAGTTTCCTTTAGGCCCCATAGTAATAATGGGCGATCTTTATCGGGTTACACCACCACTGGATACACATTATATTCACCTATTTGGTGGATTCTCTCAATATTCATGTGTTCATCCATGACTATCTTGTTGAGAATATTTGGGAAAGTAGTCAACACTTATATACTTTCTAGTTCCATGAGAATGATGGAATCTGAAAGATTCATGAGGAAGAACGTGATATCCATTTTCTAGAAGAATAGTTGAAAGATTATTCAACCGTTTTCACCAATTAATTGGAAGATTTTTCATGATTTGGTGTTCAGCTGGTGGAAACCCAATAGCAGCTAAAACATGTGGTCTATCAAGTGGATAATCTCCATGCTAATTTGGAGCAGATAAAGATCATGGAAAATGATATTCTTCCTAAATCTATTTACTAAGAGAGGGATATTAGAAGGTGATAACAGACTCTCAAGGCCACACACCATAATGTGGTATAGATGAAGTGATCTATAGAAGTGGCAGATCCATAGGGGATGTTTTTGGTAAAACTCATCGAACAAACATGCTTCTTTACTGGATTTGAATTAATTCCATGGACACATTCTTTCTTGTTTTAATTATTACATCTCAATAATATTTGTGAGACAAATAATGATCACTCCCTAAAATCACATGGGTCATGCCCAGTGTGAGAAGTAAGGGAAGACTGTATAATTTTTCACATTGTATGAGAGTGTCCGGTAATCCTTGAACAATTGGGTTATGATGTTGTTGACTAATTTCCATGATTGTTTAGTCTGAGAGATGCTATGAAAATATAATATATCTCGTGAATCATCCAACATTATTTTTCTTGGTGTGATCTAGTGCATGAATGGGTTATCACCAAGGTAATTGGAATCTATCTGAACAAAGGAGGGTGGTAAGTGTGAATCATGATACCCAAAAATCATGAACACAATGGGAATGGTGTCTCAACATAGTACAATTTTTTACCATGTTTGATAAAAATTATACATATTTCTTATCCTGAAATGGGGACAATCAAACAGGGGTTGAACACTGACCATGGTTAAAACATAGTACTCTTTATAAAATTTCTACCTAAGTCCTTTATAATTTTTTCACTGGATGGTAGGTGGGCCTTGTAAGGACACCATTCCATTAGAGTGTCCCTTTAGGTGTGTTAGAGGGTGAAGATCTGAATAAAGGGGCACACAATGTTAGTAAATGGAGTGGTGGAATTTTCTATTTCTAAAAGACTATGAATCATGCCTCCATGGCTTAAAACACATTGGTTTGAGCATACTTGTCTAAACAAGGATCAATCCTATCTTTTAGGGGAGTGTTTTCTCATATACTGAGTGATAGTTGAAGATGCAAACAATGCGGTAGATGACAAACATCAAGGGATAAGACCTCTCGGGCGAGTCCAAATATGATTTTTTATTTTATGTCATGAAAATAAAGATGATGAGGACATAGTTTAACATCATATAATAATTATGATGCATTGTACAATTTAAGGTCATGTTATTAAGATGCATCTCCCAGCTTACCATCATGTTATTAGGACATTTCACATAGCTTAAGGTCATACTACTTGGACCTTGGCTAATCATTTAATGTAACATTTCATGTAAATTGTATATTTCTATTCATAAAGTATATTTTTGGTATGGAGGAAAGATACCCAGCATGAATGATCCCAAAGAGTCTTGAATACCACACATATATGGGGAGATAGAAGAGAAGAAGGAATTTGTGACATGGATAGAGACAAACTCTGTGTTAGATGGGGCAATAGGAGTCCCAACACCACACCACATATCCCAATGAGGCTTCTAGTTTAACTTCATAGAGTTTGGACCAAGGATCCCCTATATCACTCAACCATATCAGTACCCACCCTACCAGATCTCCTAAGGACACATGAGCAATGCTTCATGTGGGAAACAAGGAATGGTATAGGGGTCTATATGATAGGTGGGAGTACTCACTAGAGGTGAAAACCAAGCATGAAATCCCATAATGATTCAAGGATATAAAAAGGAGGAAAGTTGAGAATTACAAGAATTGGATGAATAGGGAATTGGAAAGCAAGGATCGACAGTTGACCATGTTCAAAACATAAGGATCTTAACCATAATAGCTGAGAATGGGGTAGTAAAATGAAAATTTGACTACTAACTAATTTCAAAATAATAAGATTCTTCGTTTTCAACCAAATATCCCTTAGGTGTTGGCGTAGGACAAGAGGTAAGCCAAACCGGCATTAGACCATCACCATTATGGGGTCCATCTCAATATGAAATTTGGTGGAAAACCCAAAACAAGGAGGATTCTATGTGTGGAATGAACATATCAGAGAGTGGGGTTTAATCCCAGGTGTGTAAATAGTTTAGGGACATATTTCAAAGGCCATGGAAAAATGTTTTTTGTCACATTTCTCGAATGATTGTAAAATGTTCTGTCTTTGGGTATATACACAACACGTATGAGGTAAAACTCAATGTGAATGAGGCCAAGGTGGGTCACATGTTTCATACACATCCTATGATGAACATAATAAAGTCTACCATTATAATGATTGGACTGTAACTGAGGCCAACAATCCCAAAATGTTTAATGAACTTGTGGTTGAGATCTTAGAAAAAATATATTGGCATCGATACATATACCTTAATGATGGGAATCAATCCATATTTAGTTCATTAAACATAGTGTGGTGGGAGACCAACACCATTATAGGAAAACCTCTCTAAAAAGGGAAATGATGTATCTCATAATTATCAGGGGGCATCCTAAACTTGTTCGGGGTGGGATTATAGTTTAATGTCATGTGTTGGGGATGTTAAATCTTAGTTTGAAGCCATATATTTTGGACTATATGGGTTGGTATATCAAATGGTTATGTGTGGTGTCATGTTATGATAAACCTGACATGATTGTGGTCCTTAGAGGCATCAGCACCACAGAACACATCTCAAAAGAGACACATATACAGTTTAATGTCATGATTCTTGAACTATAAACTCTTGGTTTATGTTTATGGTGTTTGAACCATAAACTCTCATTTTAGCGTCATAGTATTTGGACCATGAGGTAAGAATTTCAATATGATTATGTGCAATATAGAGGGATAACAAACCCATTGTGAAAGGGGACTAATATGGCCCCACAAAATACCAATGCATTCTTGATGGAATCTCACATGAATCTTAATGTCAAGCCGCTTGGAATATAATAAGATTTGAGAGTCTAGATATATGATAACCTTGTGGATGATCTCAATGAAAAATTGTTTGGTCATCACTACGTATCCCAATCTGATGGGAATAAATCCACATGTAGTTATGGAGTTCCACACAGTTTTACATCATGCGATAAGGATGAAGTTGAACTGATGTGGAATGGGAAAAATGATGAGTCTAGACCCGAGATTGATGATTTGGTAATCACTATGTATCCAATGATGATTGTAATCAAGACACATGTAGTTCTTGAGAGGAAATCTACCTATGATGTTTTGGCACGTACATAGAGAGGGAGGGAATTATATTTTTTTTCTTTTTCTCCTTTTTTAGGATGGACCAAGATGAAAACACATGCATCAATACATATCTTATTTCGAAAATAATAAATTCATACATAGTTTAGGACAAGTGTCATGGTGTATGACCTATGCCAAAATTTGATTTCCTCTCAGAAGATCATAACATAATGTTGTTTCATTTTTCATCGTGCACCCTTGATGATGGTGTCTTTGTTTATGGTCATGGAGAAGGATTGGTCTATGAATTCTTACATATTATGGTAAGGATTATAACTATTATGATTATTATCATCATGTGGAAATGATATTGGGGGGAGAGGTATCCTTGAGGGGTTGTGTATTCCGTTGAAAAATAAATGGTTGTGAATGAGGACCACAGAGGCCCACATCACCCCACACACTCCCAAGAGAAAACTCAGGCCAAGGGGATGAATGAATTAAATTATGGATGGACCCAACGTTAAAATTTTTGGGTTCTTCTGAGTATCCCATGAGGATAAAAATCAATCCATTCATAGTTCTTTTCCATGGTATAGAAGAATACCATTGTCAGAAATGATATCATCTAAGACAAGGAAATCATGGTGGTGTTGTGTAGTTTAGATTCATATATGTTTGAATGTATGGTTATTTGTTTAGGTTCATAGAATTTAGACTGTGTTGAATGATTTTCAGGAAGATATGCATAGTATGTAAATGTGACAAACTCGACAGGAATAATGGTTGAGGAGGCCTATTTCCGCACCACATATTCCTATGGAGTCTTGCACAAAGTTTAGAGTCGTCATGCTTGGACTATAGGGTGTGAAAATAGTTTAATGTCATAATGATTCCACCTACTAAAGTCATTTTACCATCATGTTTCTTAGTCAATTGGCTCTTTATTTATTGTCATGTCGTTCGGACCTTAGGTAAAAGGGGGGTCTAGTGGATATGAGTAGCATGGTGGAATGGGAAACCAGACCTGACTGAGGACCTAGGAGACCTCAACACCACATGAAACAATACTAATATAACACTTGATATAGTTTAAAGTCATAATACTTGTACTTGGGTTCCTAGTTTAATATCATGTTCCTTGAAAGGAAAATGGTATGTAATTTATCATCATTCAATTTTTATGATGGGGAGAAGAGGGTTATCAAGGGAGGTATATGGAACAACCATTATAAATTAAAATGAATGGGGACTAGGAATTCCTCAACACCACACCAAGTAGTCTCAAAATAAACTCCAACTAAGAGGTCTAAAGTTTGAAATTACAGTTGAACCTAAAGAAAAAGTTATTGGCAATTCATATATAACCCCTAAGGATGAGAGTCAAACCATACAATTTTCTTGACCATGGAAGGGTAGAATACCAATTTTGAAAGCAATGTTCTCTTAGAAAAGGACATCCTCATGGTGTTGTTTATTTTAGAGTCATATAAATAGGATTGTATGGTTCTTAGCTTAAGGTCATAGAATATAGACTGTGGTGATGTCCAGCTCCCCTATATCGGTACGAGACCAACCAAAATTATAATCCCCCATGATTCATGCTATGTGTGGTAAAAAAAAATGATTTTGGTATTTCCCTGTAATGTGGTAGGGCATAGTAAGGGTAATTAAAAGACATGCGATAAATTACCAATGTTGCAAACCTTTCTACTCAATACACATACGTGTACAAGGGGGTAACACCAAGGGTGTTTAAGTTACACTAATACATAGGGAGGTGGATAAAGTGGTAAATCAAGGCATTTTCTATTATGATCATGAAAGGGGTGAATAATTGGTAGGGACCATTGTTGACCAAATTTGAAACACATGGTCAACAACAACACCAGTCAGGGATGGGGTGCACAAATATAGAATCAACTGCTGACCATATTCAAAACACATGATTCTCTTTTTGTTTCCAGATATTCGTTAGTGTGATTTCACATGATGGGATGTCAGACAAATATGTCTTGAAATCATCACCATTAGGGTGTACATATAAATATGAAATATGATGGAGATCATAATCTGAAAAGACTCAATGTGTGATAATTAATCTGGGAAGTATCTATATGAAACCAGACACATTAGGTTCTATTCCCCATCATATAAAATCATGTCAATGGTAGGTTGAAGTTGGGATAAATGTAACAGAATCTGTTACAAAAAATAGTTTTAGGTTAAATTTCTTTAACCAGAGGCTCTTAGTTTAAGGTCATAGAGTTTGAACCATCAGCGCCTAGTTTATGCTTATGTGTCTGCGATGCACCTATAATGTTTAATGTTATGTGATAAGGACATTTCGACACCCTTAAACATCATGTTGCAGGGATTTATGGAGGGATGAAATTTCATGATTAATGTGTATTATGGGGTAGCTATAACTTGACATGAATAGGGACCTAAGAGGTATGCTCAACACAACACAATTATTGGGAGAACCTATACATAATTTAGATTCATGATGTTTGGACTTGGGAACTTAGTTTGACATCATGATCCAGGGATAATTTAAATGTTATTTAGTTACCTTCATGAAACTATGATGATGTAAAAAAATGTTTTTTTAAAGTCATGTTATAGAAACATGGGGAATATTACTTTTAATGTCGTTAAAAAAAACAACCCCAAATGATGAGCAGTTTAGCATCGTGCAGATATGAAACTAGTGTTACGTAGATTAAATTGATACAACTTGGACTATAAGTTTCTTATTATATGGTCATAGAACTAATACAATGGTTTATTATGCAATTTAATGTCATGAAACTATGTGGTTGATGGTGCTATGTAGTTTAACGTCCTACAACTAGGACATTTTACTCTATTAATGTGAATTAATGTTTTGGCATTGGTTAAAGGAGTGATGTTTTCTCCATCCCTAGTAACCAAAGACTATTCTCTATTAGGATAGACCTTGTATATGATGTATGGTCCTTCCCACATAAACACAAACTCTGGAGTCTTCCTTCCAGGTATCATTGGCATTTGGAGATCCAAAACTGTATCACCTTAGAAGAATGATCAAAGACTAAACTTGTTGTGGAAAGATCTAGATAACTTATTCGGGTACCTCTCTAGATTATGAAAGGATAAGAGCCTATTCTCATCAAGGGATTACAACTCAGCTAAAAACACTTTGGCTATTCTTTCTTATATATATGGATCATAGACTATTATTCGGAGAAAAGGTAGATGAATCTCGATGAGTAGGACTTCCTCTATTCCATTCACCAATGAATATGGGTTCACATAAGTGTAATTTCAATTAATTTTCCAATAATCCTAGAGAGTGTTGGGGAAACTTTCTATCCAATGTTTCTTATTTTGGCCTATAATATTCTACATAATGATGGAGATAGTTTTTTATAACACTTTGAACCATCCATTCAACTGTGTGTGGTAGCGAGAAGTGTGGTCGGACTGGATGTTGTACTCATCATACAACTTTTGCATCTCAACTACTTGTATGTTGGTGTCCTGGTGACTGAGAATAGTGTGAGGGGATCTGAATAAAAAATGAAATGGTAAATCAAGAATTCCAAAACTATTGCAGGGTTGACTTCCTGGAGAGGAACTGCTTCTGTCCACTTAGAAAATAAATTCATTGCTGTCAAAGTGAACCTGCACTGACATGATATTGTTGGAGGATATGGTTCCCTGACATCAAGTCCCCAAAATTAAAAGTGATATTCTTACATGTTTGTTTTAAGGGAGTCGAACAGTCCATGAAAAAATATGGAATGAATCTGTCACACATGGAACATTTTGGTGAACTCGGTACATTCATGGACCACGAGGGGCCAGAAAAAGCCCGACCATCAAATTTGGTTGGAAAGATTCAACCCTTCTTGATGAGAACCCCAAGACCCCACATGAACATTATTCATAACCTGATGTATCTCATATTCTTCAATGAAATGGAGGTGGATTCCATCAAACCCATGTTTGTAGAGATTCTTCTTGGGGTTGGGTCCACTATAGAGGGTGAACTATGCTATATTATCTCACATTCAGTTTCTAGAATGAAGGTGTCATGTTAGAGATACCTGATAATGTTATTCATCCATTTGTATATATCTTTTGTTGCAGAGGGATCTGGAGGTCCTTATGTCGAAGCATTGGTTGTCAGGTGATTTACATGCTAGCTATCATCTTCATATGATCTAGAAGGGGTGATGACCCTTAGGTGTTACACATGGATGAATATATCATCCTATTAGGGCTCAAAAAAAGAAGTATATAGATTTTACAAGGCATAAACTTTACCATTCATTGGTCGGGGAACGTGAGTGACCTCGGGTAAAGAATGGAACTAGACCATTGGCTGGAGAGTGTTCTTCAACAAGGGTATGAGCTCTGAATTCTTATTGATGTAATCACCCTTTATCTTCTTGATGACTATATTAGATTCCCCTTTCACATGAAGGTGGGGAAAATCAATCTTGAAATCCAACTCATGTCCAGTGGAGAAATCCTGGTACTCAGCCTCATTGTTGGTGTAGCCTTCCTTTAGAAGGAATGAATAAGGTAGAATAGCTTATGTCAATTTGATAAAGAGAATCCCTAGGCCCACATTATTGAGTCAAGGATCATTTAAACTTATACCAGTTGGGATCTGAGAGGTACCATAAAAATTCATCTTCCAACCTGATATATCCTGATATACTGAGAGGATGACCATGTCTAGGAAATCAAGATCGACGGATAGCTATGTGGGGGTTGGATGTGTGGCCATAATGTATTCTAGTTCATGACCCTTTATATCCCTCTATGGAACAAATATGATGTCGAGCATCTAAATAATCACTACCCATTGAGCTAGATGGCCTTCCGACTTATAGAGGATCAAGATATACTTTAGTGGGTCCACATGGGATACCATATGTATCTCATGATATTTCATATAGTGTCACAACATCAGCACTCTGAAAACCAACATGAGGAAATTATTCTTGATAAGAGAGTATCTAGACTCTCATCAAGGACTATATGACTGAGATAGTATAAATTATTCTATACCCTTTACTATTCTTTTGGGTGAGCATGGTGCACCGTGGGAATATTTCTAGGCAGTCGCATAGAGGACAAATGGATTCTCGGATACAGGTGGCATCAGAACCAGAGGCTGGAGAAGGTATTTATTGACCCCCTCAAATGTGGTTAGATACTCTCCATCCCACTAGTAGATAGATCCTTTCTTCATAATCATGTATAAGCTCTTACACTTTCTATCTAGATTCATGATGAATCAAAATATGTAGGCGAAGTGGCCTTGGAGGCCTCAGAGCTATCAAAGGTTTATTATAGGAGCAATCATACAGATTACCTTGATCTTATCTAGGTAAATCTCAATTACTCTATACCTTAAAAAATTCCATGAAACTTCCCTGAGGTAACCCCAATGTCACACTTCAAATGGTTTATATTGAGATGGTGGGAGGAGAGGAAGACAAACACTTTCTCATTGTCTCTAAAATGGTCTTAAAACTCATTGGATATGACCCCCAAATAATCCACATAGAAATCCACAATCATCCTAAGGATCGGTTTGAATATACAGTGCATGGAACATAGATACGTGGCTCCTTCATTCTTCAAACCAATGGTAATTACCTAATAGTAGAAGGTCCATATTAATGCTCAGATGTTAGTGGACTATTTTCCTTCGGGGGCCATGCGAATATGATTTTATCCAAAATACCCACCCATGAAGAATAAATCATGAAATCTATCGGTTGAATCAATCAATAGTTCTATCATTAAAAGGGGAAAATCATCCTTTGGGCAGTAGCTATAGAGGCCCTAAAATTAATTGCAATATATAATTCGTTTATTCTTCTTCCTAATGGGAATGTTTTTGGTGAGCCACTTGGGATAATGAACTTCCTTGATGAATTTTCCCTTGATAATCTTATCAACTCTGGCTTCATCCATAGCTCCATTAAAGGGGTGTATCATCATGGGAGGATTCTTGAAACTTCTATGACTTACAGGAAGACCTAGATGGTGAATGGAGACATGAGGGTATATTTCTATTATTTCATTATAACTCCAGGAAAAAACATCATGATGTTGATTTGCTAAATCCACACACAATTGTTTTCCTCTACATGCAAGGATGAACAGATCAGCATTGGCCTTCGATCTGTTTGAGTGCCAAGATTTACCTAAACCAACTCATCGATGGTGGTCGAGACGTTATCATCAATTTTGGGAGGAGCTTATTCTAAATACTCTTCATTATCTAAGGAAAGAGCATCAGTGAGAGGAGATGGTTCATCCAAGACAACTGATCCCGAGGGAACACTAGTACGAAATAAAGAAAATATGGATTCTATACTAGGGAAATCCTACTCTACTTAAACTATAGTGATGGAAATTGTCGAACACATTATATAAAACCTATGACTGAGAGGTTTGTGCCTAATGATTTCAAAGCATTAGTGAAATTTCGGTCTTTGTATTCTTGACATAGCATAGTGGAATAGTAAATTATGTTGTACAATCATAACCATGGGTAGAATATCCTAATACTTCACATGAGTAAGGGTTTCTGCCATCACTCAATCCTATCATGTGTATGAGTATGAGGTAATCTGCAGATCTTCCTTGTACATGGGAACACGACTTCTCCAATTCTCAGAAACAATGAAGTAGTTCCCCAGGTTTGTCGTTCAAACCTCCAATAGTTTAATTAAGAAATAAAATCATTATCCAAATCCATCCATGGGTATGCTACATTGGTATTTTGTTCGACCTCATTGGTATGGACTCGTTTTTCCTTACTCTTGAAATAATTTGCATCCAAATACTGGGTTTCACAAGAGGTGAAGGGAGATACATCACCTTAGAGCATCCCACATGGAAATTGAGGGAGTACATGAGGCATTCATGATATGATAAGGGAAATGTTTCATGCATATGGATCTAGGTTTTACCAATTAGTGCATTGTAGGGGGGATCTTGTGAGATGACCATGAGCTATGTTCTTGTGATAAGTTTGCCAAAATAGGTCTTCAGATAACTTTTTTCACATGGACTCCACTCAGTCATATCATAACCCTATATCTTCATGTCATATGGAATCATATCTACTTCAGTTAATCCTAGCTTGTGAAGCATTCAGGTTGGGATAACATTGATCATGGAACCTATATCTACTAGACAATGATGGACTTCCTTGCCATTGAACTGGCCAGTGATTTATTATAGGATGATATATTCCTATTTGTGGGAGCCTTCATCTTCTCGAAAGAATAAGATGATTTCCTGGAATTCATTGCACTTGACTTCCTTGGACTGGAAGGCCTCTTTGGTCGCTACCTCTATTACAAACTGGAGATGGATCCTCAATGTTTATTTGATAGTATCTCTCATGTATTCTGTTCTACAAAGGATATCAAAGATCAATAGCATCATAGGAATTTTGGTGATGTGCTTATGAACATCATACATCTATTTCAAACACACCTTTTTATCGATGGGAGGATTCTCTTTAGAATGATGTATGACATGAAATGCCGATAGAACCGGTGGTTTCTGACTGGTGTTTTCAATGTCCACTTTCTCCTCAATTGAAGCACATAAGGTCCCTACTAGATGACTATTGGATGGATGAGGCATAGCCATAGCTGGTAGGGAATATTAATAATGTGGTCGTGGATGTTCTATATGGTTCATTAGAATAATTGGTGATGGTAGTGAATCTAAAAAGACGGGATGAGAGGACTATTCCTACTGAGCTCTATGTGGAACCTACTGACATGTCTCAGTAGCATGTATGGATTGTTTTGAACCACTGGCCTAGGAGTGATTATGGTTCAAATATCCTAATCTCCTTCTATGATGGAATATGCCGTAGATATTTATATTACATTCTTAATACTCTTCATCATCATAGATCACATAGAAAGCCACAACTCAATAGTATTCATAGAGGAATACTCTTGGTAAACATCAGAGGAATATTCCAATACTGAGAAGACTCTAGGGGATATTCCAATCACAAGAGGAATAAAATCACCGAGTTTATGGGATGGTATTGGAACCGGAGTAGGCTTGTTATTTTACATATATCATCAGTGGCCACTCTTCTGAGAGGTGGAAGGTTACGATGTGGATGGACAAGCGGTGTTAAATGGAGAAGGTGTAATGATGTCAAGAGGTTTGGGACGATTATGATGTTTATGGGTGAAACCATGGGTGTAAGGGACTTATCAGTGTGCCCCAAAGTCATCATACTTATAATTCACATTGATTGAGACCTACATACACTCACCTTCACTATTAATATCAGGATTTGTAGATATGTATGCATCTGCACTAGGACAGGTCCCAAATATGATCACATTTTTGTGTACCTAGACCAAGATCCAATGCATGAACACATAGAATCATTTGATGGTATAACTAAAGATCATGTGATAAGGGCAGTAGTAAAGGTGATTTGTGAGATTACCAACTTGGGTTTTCCTGTATTCTAGATGTTTTTAAAAATTCCACTCCCTAGGTAACATTGAAAATAATTGGGAACTTGAGCATCGTTGAATGAGTAGGTCGATTTTCTATTTCCTAGGAAGGGATCTATGGGATCCTGGATCGGATGAGGGGATAGATCCTAATGAGGGTCTGGATCCTGATGAGGGGTTGGAGACTATTTCTATCTCCTAGGATCCAGGTGTGGGTTATAGTGTGGTGCCTTCAGATTGTGTGTTGGGTGTTGCTGACCCTAAGGCTAGGCCTGAGGCTATTTCCAGTGCAAGGTTTTTAATTAGGCTCTATTGGAATATATATATATATACTGGCCTACGGGCCTCTATCTATTTGATGAAAGTAGTCTTTTCATTGGAATCTCTTCTTGAAAGGGTTGGAGGAGTAAATGGACGTGCCTACCTATCTTTCTACAAGGATTATTCTAGGAATTGGGTCTTGTCAGATAAGTCTTGGAAACCACTTGGGAAGTTCTGTGTGATTAAAGAGGGGTCAAATCTATCTTAACATTCACCATGCACATCATCAGTAGCATATCCTAAGTCATCGTCATGTCGAGTGAATATGTGAGGCCCTACCACCTAGTGTCAAAGTCAAAAATGTGCTCATACGGTCATTGCTTTCACTTGAATAGGTCAGGGATACGAGTCTTACGCATTATGGAACTGAACTGGTAGATAAACTTCCTTCCATGATATTCCCAACCAGACATAGACCCAATGGGTAACTGGTTATACTAGACAAACACTGGACCATCCAATGTCTACACAAAAAAATCAGATCATGGAGGCCTCTTTATGATCTAGAGTTCCCAACATGGTCTCATACCGTGAGATGAATTTGGGAAATTTTAGCAGTGGGTTGCTCATCCCATTAAATGATATGAAGGTAGGATTCGTCAAAATCTGTGGTGTTTTCATGTCATCCACCCATGCTGGATGTGGCTTACAATCAGATGAGATTTTCACATTTCATTCCTTTAGGGATTCCAGGTGAGTGATGAGAGTTAATATCAAATAATCTTGATGGGTATTCCTATATTGATAAGGATGTCTGAATACTCTTTTTTTGATAGTGTCATTAACATGATAAGCACACTCAAAAACTCATGGAGTAGCGGGAAGAGTAGCTTGTGAAGTAGCTGGTGAAACTATTAGTGGAACTTCAAGTGAAGAAGCTAGATCTGGATCTCTTCAAAGTTTATCATGGTTATTAGGCATATTTTTCTACACATAGTATTATCACTTTCCATAGACATTTTTTTCCACCCTATTGAGATACACGAGGTTGTCAAGATTGATGGGTAGAAAATAGTCAAGAGGGACATGTGGACACCCCTACTGCCCCAATAGGGGGGATAGGAATAGTTCAAGGATCACCATAATCTAGATACTTCTCTACAATGTGCATAGTAAGTAACTCATAAATGAGCCTCCTCTGATCTGTAATCTGTCGGAGCAACGCAGTCATGGTGAGATCAACCTATATCTCTTAAGTGACATTGGACGGTTCATGTGGATTAGAATTTATGATATGAACTTTACCTTTTTGGTTTTATTACAATTGGGAAATTATGTAGAGGGGTCCCAAAGGCCTAGTCCATGCCCTTTCAGGTGAGTGTTAATGCCTTTGGGGTCCACTTGATTATGCGTTGCACTGAGCAGTGGGTTCTATTATTGAATCCCAAGATGGTGTTCTTATCTCGGTTTATCTCGGGGATAACCATGTTCAATGTTATGTTTTCCAGAGGCATATCCTCGATGTCACTAGGTAATTCGGGTTGTCATAGGATATAACTGAATTATATATAACTGTACTTCCCCATCCCCAGATCTTCACATGTGAGGACTCTTATTCAATGATTTTATAAAGAACTGTGAATCTCTAAACACATCAATGTTGAAGGGTCCTGTGGTAAATGGGTGATGTAGGATATTGTGCAACTAGAAGTATTTCCAAATCAACCATGTGACTCTATAAGTTAATGTCGTTTAAATTTTTCCAGTTCTTTGGGTAGACTATTTGATGGTCACATAGGTGCAAATGCATTGCCAGATGGTCTCTTGAAAGCAAAAAATCTCATCCTAAGTGAAGGGTCTTCAGAATCTCAGAGTCATAAACTAAAATCTTCCATAACATCTTGGACAACTGATTAGTTTTGAGGGTTTCCCTCAAGATTCTATATTTGTAAGAGGGCCCCAGATATTGGCTACCCCAAGCTTCAATTGGTGCTGTCTAGGAAACAAAAAATTTCTTGGATATGGATCGTTGTCGTAGTGGACAAGCTAGTGGAGGGACTGTTGCATGCACTGACTATACATTATATGATTGGTCATCCATTGGATGTGGTTCCAAATGTATCATCACATCTCTATAAGATGGGGTGCCATCAACTTTCTCATGTGTGAGGGAAGAGGTAGTCATCTACAGATCCACTTGGTGCCCATAGCCTATCGAATCCTATTATAACACTATATGATATCTTTTTGAGGTAGAGAATAAAAATGATGAAAATGGAGATTATTACACCATAAGGTACTATAGGTTGGCCAGGTGTTCCTCCCCCTACATATACCTATAATTCTATTAGGGGATCCTTTTAATTTTATCTTTCAGGATGAAAAATATATACTTTGGGTCTCTTTCCACAGACTCTAATGTATAAGATCATGATGATGCCTCCATCCTTGAATCTCATTCAGCTTTATTATCTGATAAGAGAATAGGATTGATAATGACTTATCCCTTTCCAGAGTTATTCCCTCATTTGTGATGGTTCTACATTATACCTTGGGATAGTTATTTAGGTTATGTAATTGTCTAACCTGAGTAAGACCATCATGTTCTGGGTTGATTGCGTGAGGAGGACATACAGATTGATTTTTTGAGATGTTGAGAGGACCTTCGTACTAGTTGTCTCTATAAAAGGGAGGACATCTTCTCTAGCTATGGGGGTGCAAGGAGTACCATCACATGGATGGATATCTAAATATTAGGGAGTACATCAACTTGAGTCATGAAAAACATAGGGAGGACCTCCATGTTGGTTTTTGGTGTAGTGGGGAGGACCTTCTCTTTGGTGAGATGAGGTGCAAGGGGTACGTGGGCATATATCAAATGAGACACTGGGTGGGGCTTCTTATTGGTTCTCATGTTCATGGGGAAAACCATCATATTGGTTGATGGATTCATGGGGAGGACCTACATAGTTTTGAGTGCAAGATTAGTGAGGGCCTCTACTTGAGTTGATGGAAACAAGGGGAGGACCTCCATGTTAGCTACATGTGGGATGGTGGGGACCTCTATGTTGGTTGAAATTGATATCATGAGGATGACCTTTATACATATCATCGATGAAGTAGGGAGGGCCTCCACTTTGATAATTTACAAAGTATAGAGGACCTCCAATTCAATTGGTGGAGAAATGGGGTGGGACTCCATGTTGATGCTTGAGATAGTGGGGAGGACCTCCACTATGGTTGGCTATAGTATGGGGTGGACCTCTATACTAGTCGGTGATGAAGTGAGGAGGGCATTCTCTTTGGTTGGTGCACTATGGGGAGAACCTCCATTAGATCATGGAAATACATAAGGATGACCTTCACAATGACGTTATGTGACACAGGGAGTGTCTCTATATCAAAAACAATAGGCATGGGGAGAAATAATGTTCTAGTTGTTGTTGATTTAGGGAGGACCTCTTCATTGGTCAATGTTTGGAACATGGGGAGGGCCTCCATGTTGGGTGTGAGAGTAGAGAGGACCTACACTATAGATATTGATGGTATGGTTAGTGTAATTGTACTATATATCATTATCAATGGTAAGGACCATAATTTTTGTTGGTGGTGTTAATGATCAAAAGAGTCAGCCTGGCCTTACTACAAAGTGGTTGAGGTCTTGATTCTAATTAGGTGTTAATGAGTCCATGCTTTATAGTGTAAGGGATCTAGTGGAATGAACCAGAGGTGTCATGGGCCATAAAATATGTGGAATATTATTCCTCCCTAGGGGAATCCTCCTAATATTATTCTCAATGTTATATTCGGGTCCTTCAAATTGGGAGCAGTGAAGAAAGGGTGTAGACGACATATTCCTCAGCCTGAGGGATCAGTCTTTGGGGGAATTGATGAGGTTTGGAAAGAGACCTCATATGTGGATCATGGCTGGTGATAATTTTTGTGGTGAACCAAGTATCACCTACCTCCTTTCATAAGGTATAGACTCATAAGAATGCTCTAGGAGAGGCCCTCAATGTGGGTGGATGTCGGTGTGGGGAAAAGTGGCTCCCTATGTGGCCCTTGGACGTAGTAGTGTTGACGAGGCATATAAGTCTCCAAATCATTGAGAGTCATGTCCCTTAATGGAATGACCAACTCATGCTCGTACTAGTATATGAGGGTGTATATCAACCTCATTTGGATTATTTCAAATGGTGATATGGGGTGCGGGTTCTTGATATACTTAGTTGCAGATGATATCATGGCAGGAGTGGAGTCGTGTGGGGTTTCTACATTGTTGTTTCTCATTAATGCATGTGGGTGGGGGGAAATTGATTTCTTGTATCTTGGGTCCTATAAATAAGTAAGAATCATCAATCAATATGGATATCATGAATGAGATTCCTAATACCCTATCCTTGTCCAATCTTCCATGGCTGGAAACACATATATGTGTTAAAAATGTCTCATACCTAAATTCTCAATGATTAATAGCCCCACTATCTGGTGCATTCCACAGCAAGACTACTATTTGCTTTCTGGTGTCGAGAATCGTATATCTAGATTTGGTAACATACTTATCTATTGATGACTTGAATGTTACTAGTTGAAATGTTGAGGTGAAGAGTTCACGTAGGGTTAGCCATTTCTGTTAGTGGTTCGATGTCTTCAAAATATGATTATAATCCATGATCTGATGAAATAATTAGCTAATTAATATCATTGATGGAGAAAATATTCACATAGGGTTGACCATTTCTGTTTCTGATGCATCCACCATGGTGTGTCTATCTTCAGTGATATTGTTCACTGGTGTCGCATTGTTTCCCCACATTCCCAATTTCTATATTAGGGAAGCATTCATCACTTTATTAGTGATGTTTTCACCATATAAAAGGGGAAGATGGGTTGTCAGCTACTCTTTCTATGGATTTATCCTTGGAAAATTTCACCTACTGCAGGTCTCCCTCAAATATTAAGACATGTTCATGAAACTAATTCCCAGTTCTATCTCTTTATGGATGTTGGAAAATTACACTGCTTTTTTCTAGAAATTCCAAAGGTTCTTTATAGGGTTTAAATCATTGATTAAGTTAGTGGTCACATTGGGCTTCACTGGAATATCTGGATGTTGGAATGGTGGTCACCTGTATTCTTCTTCATAGGAGGGAATCTCAAAGCACTAGTGCAGAAAACGTTTTTTATGTCGGTTATTTTTCATTTTTTACATCGGTTTTTAGCCGAAGTTAATATGAACGATGTTATAAATATTGTTTTTACGTCATTTATTTAAAAACCGGCGTAAAAAACAAAACATCGTGGTGTTTATCACATCCGTTATTAATTAACCGACATGAAAAAACTAGGGGGGAGGGTTTATCACATCAGTTATTATATAACTGATTTGATAAAATAGTGCAGGGGTGTTTATAATGTCGATTATATAATAACCAACGTGATGAAACATTTCCCCGGCCTTTATCACATCGTTTATGTAATAACTGTTGTGATAAAATGAGGGGGGTTTATCACATCAGTTATTTAATAACCAACATGATAAAAGTCATGGGAAATGGTTTATCAAGTCAGTTATTATATAACCGACCTAATACACTAGTCCGGGGGGTTTATGATGTTAGTTATTAAATAACTGATGTGATAAACCCTTACCCATTACCTCATCACATCAGTTATTAAATAACCGACGTGGAAGACCATTTTTTAAAGGGAATGTTGTCCTCTTCTCTCCCCAAAAACAACCAGAAACAAAATCAAGAATTCGTACCACAAAAGAAAAAGTAGACCAAAACAAGAACCAAAGAAAAATTAAGTGTTTACATTGATAACATTTAAAACATACCCCCACCGGACAACCCCCCACCACCCCCTGAACACCCCCCCCCCCCCCACCCCACTGGACAGTCCCCACCACACCCATGGACTGCCCCCAACCCCCTGGACAGCCCAAAACACCCTGGGACAACCCCCCACCCTCATGTATACCCCCCCCCCCCCACACACACACACCCTGGACAACACTCCCACGCCCTTGGACAGCCCTCCCCCCCCCCCCCGAACACACCCCACTGGACAGCCCCCACCACACCCCTAGAATGCCCCCCGACCCCCTGGAGAGCCCCAAACACCCCAGGACAACCCCCCCCCCCCATGTATACCCCCACCCCCTGGATAGCACTCCCACACCCCTAGAAAGACCTCCCACACCCCTGAAATAGACCAAAAAGTTACCAATAACAAACAAGAACACCATCACCCCACTGGACTACCCCCCCCCCCCACCACCGCAATGGTAAAGATGGTCATGATAGTCAAGATGGTAAACATGGTAAACCTGGTAAATAAGGTAAAGTAATTGTCACGTAACAAATATGATAGATATATATTTCATGTAATGGTAAACATGATAATGTAAACTAAAAAAACTTAAAACAAACAAAAACATATACTTATTTTGTTTTTATACTTGTTTCGAAAAAGAAAAAAATTACAATATCTAACATTTTATGTAAAAAATAAATGTAAACCAGAAATAAAAATATGTTACCTATAATTTTTGGAATTTACAAATAGATTATTTTCCCAAATTCCTTCATCTTGATCGTTCCTTATGGCACAAACCATGTCTTCAGCATGCTCGTCATTATGTTCTGTTAATCTTTCCATAGAAGTAGGGATCTCACATAAATCAGCATCTTCGTCAAGTTCATCCTCACCAACATATTGTTTTTTCCCTTGTAAAACAACATCCCACTGCATATCTGATTGATCTACTGCATAAGAAATTTGTTTTGCATGTATTTCCATTATAAAAGAATCAGCTGTGTCTTCCAATCTATTCAGATTAACAACTGTCATTCCAGATTCATCGTGTCTGACACTGTTGTTATCGATAAACCATTTACAGTTAAAAATAGGAACATTAATTTTAAATTAATCAACCTCCCATATGTCTTCAATCACTCCATAATATGCACTTGATGCAAAAATTGGGTTTTTTTCCTTAGCACTCGAAAAATGAATTACTTTTGCAAACACCAATACACCACTATTCTAAACTGCACTTCTATTGTCCTGATCTTTCATATGAATTGTATATCCATTAATTTCATAAACGGACCATGTTATCACATTTAAACATGGACCACCCACTATCCATTTTAATGTCTCTAATACATCTAATCTACCAAGCAAGGTATTTTTAAACAATGACAAAAATGTTTTTTTGTGCTCATTCAAAATCCACATTTCATTCTTCTTTGGATGACATTGTTTCAACTCATTAATATGCAATGTGATATACGATTGAGCATCAGCTATGTTATTCAAGATGTATGATTCTAACTTCTTCATATGTTCAGCTGACAATGATTTGACATTCAAGCCACGAATCCCCTTTCCCTCATTATTTACTAGTTCATGGTGAGATAGATGCAATCCTATGTGCTGCGCCACAGCCATGTAGCTTGTACAAAACTCTGCAACCTCCCCAAAAATATAATTTTCAATAATGGAGGCTTCAGGTTGATATGGATTCTTAACATACCCCTTCAATATATTCATATACCTTTCAAAAGGATACATCCAACGAAGATATAAAGGTCCACAGTGCTTTATTTCTTGAGCCAGATGAATCATTAAATGCACCATTATATCAAAAAAAGTTGGTAGAAAATACATTGCCAATTGACAATGTATAAAAATTTCATCCTTTTCCCGAATTTTCAAAGCATTCACATCAATCGCCTTATTACAAATTGAATTGAAAAAATAACACAACTTCATTATAGTCTTTCTGACACATATGGGAAATATTCCACACAATGTATGTATCACCACAAGCTTCCATGGTACACTTCTCTTTGAATGATACAGTAGCATGTGTTGTACGAAACTTCGAGTTCAAACACACACCACAACCAATCAAACTAGCCGTTATGAATAGTAATACCCAATTTTTGAAATTTTATACAATTTATCTTTCAAAATGGACTTCATTTTGGGATTTAGAATATCTAAATTAGTCTAGGGTGAAATTTTGGTACTTTCAGATAACTTTTATATTTTGATGAATAGTGAAAATTACTAAATTTTAATTAAAACAACTATTTTAATTGAAATAATTAACAGTGATAAATTATGAATTTGAGTGGTTTTAAAGTATATTTAGAATATAATTTTACCATTTAATACAAATTTCTTCATTGGGCACAATTTCACAATTAAACCGGACATAAACAAGTGTCAATATTTTGATAGTTATTATCTCTTAAAAACATGCTTTTTGTTTTAACAACGGGGATTAATTTTAAATTAATTTGTACCACTTCTGTGTTAAGAATTTTTAAAAATGGATTCCATATTTGGAATCAGGATGTCCAAATTGTGTAAATAGGTAACTTTTCTTTTTAGACATATTGAATAATTACTTCGGTAAAAATTTTATTTACCATGGTTAAAAGGTAAATCCGGTAAATAAGGGTAAAAAATAATATTATAATAATAATAAATTGACCTAAAACATGTCCTAACCTTATTTGATGATACATATCGGATCATGGGAATATTTGGGTCGATTTTGGGACCACATTGAGCCACTTGTGAGTGATAATGACACTTTATATTAATTAAGTTAAAATAAATACAAAAATGACATAAGCATATATCTTTTAGATAAACAATTTTTTAATATGGTTATATAGGTTTTATTTTCAAATATATATATTCATTAAAAAGATGAAAAGATTTCCTACATAACGGTATTTTATTTATATTTTTTAGGCATTTAATAATTAAATTTATTTTTGACACAATAATGATGTAGTATTTTCCTCATTAATGAACGAATCAAATAATTGGTATTATAAATGTTAAAATAAATATAATTTGAAATTTTTTATGAGATCCATGAATTTTATTGGTTAGTATGACATGATAATATTTCTTAAATGATTTTTTTTTGAATTAATAAAGTTGTTAAGACTAACAAAAAACAATTATTGAATAGTGTCAGAATTGACAAAAATGATTTTTTAAAAAAAATATTATTTTATTATTTGATATTATATTCCTAAAAATATAAGGTTCGTACAAAGGACTTATATCATGATAGGTGTACCATTAATGGACCACTTGAGGGTCTCTTGTTTGTATATAGTAATTTTATTAACTATATAATATAAAAATACAAAGTGACATGGTAAATGTCAATCTAATTATCTAAGAGTTAAAACTAAAATATAAGGTTAATATAATGACTCAAACCTATCTAAAATCTGTTGGTTGAAAGTATTTCGACCCATCCCCACATTTTACTTTGAATAATCCACATTGGAGCCATTAGAAACTGAATATGAATTTATTATAAATTAATACTTTAAGTTTTTCCTAAAGAGCCACTCCTCTCCCTTATAAAACGACACCGCATCTAACCAATTCTTCACAGTTTCAAAGCCTTTTGGTCGGACATCCCCTACCCAAATACACTCTCAACTTCCCTCACTTCAACCTATAGGCCTTAGTTTGATCATAAATCCATCCTAAAGATCCCTTTTGATCAAATCAAAAGGAAGAACCCGAAGAAGAGGAGGTTAACATACCATCGACTAAGGAAAAGCACAAGGTAAGGGGTTTTCATCTCACTCCTTATTTCCATGAGATTCATGCCATATTGCCACTATTTCTGATGATTTCTCCGGGGTGCGCGCATCCATCCGCGGAGGAGGACGCGTTGCTTGTTGCCCCGCATTCCCGCTTTCCAAAGGCGGGCGGCATCCGTTCATTGTTCAGGGATGTCTGCTCCTTGATCAAAACTTGGATGATGGGATGTCGGTTCTTCCTTCTGTGGATTCCTCCTCGGATCTCATTACCATGTCTGGGTCTCCCTCATAGATTTAAGACGGGTTTGTGAATCTCATTCCCAGTTCCATATCTACATGGATGCCAGTTAATTACGCTGCTTCCATCAAGACGGTCCAAGGGGTCTTGTCGGGGCAGAAACCTTTGGTGAGGAGAATGGTCACATTGGGGCGTCGTTGGCATGTCTGTCATTGGTCCCTCATCACAGGGCTTCTCAAGGGCGCGGAAGCCCGAGGCATCCCACATCAAACACAGGGAATGTGTACCATCTGAGGTTTTCCTCAGCTTCCCATGTTTAACACGGGGTATGTCGCAAGTTTAACATCCTGTGAAGACGGATCGGGTTGAAGGATCCCTAGATGGGAACACCGATGTTGGGGCCAGCACGTGGGTGGCTCCCCATATATCATGGAGTGGGATGGGGTGGAATGATCTCACCGGGATGTGGCGGCCCGGGTAAGGATCAGGATGGACGGTGGAGTGAGACATGTGGCTTACGTTCTGAGACGGCCCAAGAGGGGGGATACAGTTTAACATCATGCGGGACAGAATACAGTTTAACGTCATGCGGGATGTGATACAGTTTAACGTCATGCGGGATGGAATACAGTTTAACGTCATGCGGGACGTGATACAGTTTTAATTCATGCGGGACGGAATATAGTTTAACGTCATGCGGGACGCAATACAGTTTAACATCATGCGGGACACGATATTTGGGGCATACGCTCTGAGGCAGCCCAAGGTGGTCAAGGAACCGACATGGAGAGGTCGGGATGACCGGGTGGTGGGCTTGAACCACTTGGAGGCTTCCTACGTACCGTGCGTTAGCACAAATCAAAGTCCACGTAGTTCGCTGGGATGGGGCTTACGCTCTGGGGCGGCCCATAAGAGGATGTCATGGTCGATGCGCACTCTAAGACCACGTGAGTCATGCTCGGTGTGAGAAACAAGAGGCAACAGGGACCAGATGATCACATCGTGAAGGGTGCTTCTGTGAGAAGTGGAATGGGGCTTACGCGTTGAGCGGCCCAAAGAGGAAACAGGGGCTTACGCGTGGTTAGCGACCCTTTGTGTGGGGGTTTACTCCAGGGTGGAGGACCGTGGTGTGACAAAGCGCAGTGGGAAAAGGACTCCACTGGCCTTGGCAGGGGGGAAGTATAGAGATGCACGGGTGCAATCATCCCCAAGAAAGGCTAGGGGCTTACGCTCTGAGGCAGCCCTTCCCCCGCGGACAAACGCCGCTCCGACAAGTAGGATCTCACTCCATGTGAGGAAGAGTCCATTCCTGTGGAGACAAGAGCCGTAATGAATGTCCGAGCTGGGGGGACCCTACGTGCGAAGAACGGGGTCGGACCACAGTTTAACGTCCTGTGTTAAGGACGAGGTGCTTAGTAGTTTAACGTCATGCAGCTTGGACGAGGTGGGTTTGCTCCACACCCATAGGTCTTACATGCCCATCGCCCTCTACCCCTTAGGGAAGGGAAGGCATCGGCAAGGCCATAATGAAGGGGGGCTGTAGGGCGAACCACCAGGGGGTCCACGTTAGCGTGGCTATGCGAAGAAGCAATAGCCGTTAGCGTGCCTATGCAGAGAAGCATAAGGCAAAGCAACGCAATGGGAAACACGGCCCAAAAGACCTTGAGGTTACTTTGCACGATCATGGGAGGCCGTACAGGAAAACAACACATGGTGCGCATTCCCGGCAGGGGAGACATTAGGTGCCGGTGTAGGGGGCCGCCAAGGGGCGTCAAGGTGAGGATTCATGGTCTTTGCGCGCAAAAGGGAAGGTTTGCACGCAAAACTCCGAGACGAAGCACAATTGGAGCAATGGAATTGCGCGCAGAGAGGGAACTACGCACAGGGTTTTGCGCGCACGGCAGCCTATTGCGCGCACGAGACATGCATTGCGTGCAAGGCTAGAACCCGGGGAAGGGGGAAAATTCACTGAAGCCGGTGGAGTTGCGCGCAAAGGCGAACTCCGGGGCAAGGTTGCGCGAAATGAGGGTTTTACCTGGAAGTCATCTTGCACGCGGGGGGAGCCTAATTGCGCTCACGAGAGTCGCTTCGGATTCCTCATCCCCCAAACCGTTCGGGGTCACCTTCTATTTATAGGCGACCTCCGGTGTGGAACCCAGGCGGCGTGTGAAATTCTTCATGCCAAGCGTCGTCGGCGTGCAAAAACTCGCCACTCGGAACCGGGGTGCGCAATGATTGTGTGCCTCATCGGCTCCATTCCGCGAAACCCAGTGATTCTACGCGCACAGAACAAATTTTCACACGGATTCTCCTGTATTTCGCGCACCACATCCCGCGCCTCTGGATCGGGCCTCTGATTTTGAATATGACTTCGATTCTTCATTTCGAAACATCCTCTGGGATTTACGGACTTTTTTTAGAGTCAAAAAATTCCCCCTTGGAATTGGATCGGTGAGAGGTCGCAACGATCAGATTCCTAGGGAATCGCCGAAACACCGTAAAGCCAAGTCTCTTGATCAAGTTGCGCGAAAAATACCGATGGGGCGCGCAAAACCTACGGATGCGCGCGAAAACCTCTTTCCGCGCAGAGCGGAACCCTGGCCTCACCTATAACAAGGGGCGCTGGGTCCCAAATCCATACTTCCGCTTTTTCCGCACGATAAGATTATCGCTCTCGTGCGCGAAATCGCTTCCGCGGCTGCGCGTAATAACGCACTGGCAGCACGGAATTCCATCCGAAATTCGGCCGTGATCTTGCGCCTCTTCAAACTTTTTTTCTCTTCGCGTGCCGATTGCGTGCTCATCTCCATGATTCCGTGCAACTCATCAAGATTTCACGCCGAACTCTCCGATTCCACGCACTGCATCCTGATTTCGCCCAACTCCCGAAAAATTTGAGATGGCTGCAAACCGAGTTGATGAGGGGGAAGTCGCTGCCCATAGGACAGAAATGGCGGCAAACGAAGAGGTTTATGGCTCCAAGGCCATTGTCTCCAAAAATCTAACCCTATTCAATCTGCTGACTCCGGCCCAGAAGACATATCCCTTGTCAGACAACCTCCAACTCTGGAATTTTGGCATCCTGGAGGAGGTGCCCCTGCCGGGCTTCTAAGTGGACAGGACACGGTCTTGGGTGACTCGGGAGGACGAACATCCTTGCTACAACATCACCAACAACGGCCATCCTGCCAGGTAAAATAGACATATGGACATTTATTTCCTAAACCCAAGGACTATAACCATTACCGGGGACGAGCCTGTGGAAGAGGATTCTCCGGCCCTCTACACGAGGACGTTCTGTCAAAGCATCATGGATGACACGAAGGGCTGGCTGAAGGATTGGGACCTGCGGTTGAGGGGAAACTTCACCAGTGAATGGGGCTGGGCGTTCTGGGTTCTCCATACCTACGACCAGTTCGGGGACAAACTGTGATATATCGGCCTGTTCGAGGTGGTATGGACATCGCAATTCCATTTCCACTGCCAGCCAGAGCTCGGACCAGAGCTATTCACCTGGTGGTCTCCTGACACCAACACGTTCCACCTTCATCATAGGGATGTCGGCATCAGTCTCTGGGACGTTCACTCCATCGGAGGTATCCCAATGGAGGGCTACCAATACGACGAGTTCGTTCCTACAAAGAACACCTAGGGAGACAGGTCGCGGACACCTATACTGACGTGGCACCTACTGCAGTTGGCCAAGGAGAGGCTGGGGGTCAAGGACTTCCTAAAGGACATCGCCTACAAGGGCTGGTTATGTCTGTTCCTTGAGAGGGATCACGCCGTCAAGATGCCAAGACGGGGAAAACGGTGCCCAACCGCGACTTAGAGGAGCAAGGACGGGTCATATTGGAAGACCCTGGAGGAAGGGAAATACCAATCATGGGGATACCGCGTCATTGAGGCCCGAAACCCAAACGTCTGGTATGCCGGGTTCCTTTTCACCTTCCTGAGTGGGTGGCTCCTGCAGGTGCGAGACGCGAGGATGGGCGTCCGTCTAGAGACTTTGGTGATGGCGGGCTTCATGGCTGCCAACAAATAGTTCAACATGGGCGTCCCCGTGCTGGAAAAGTTGTATACCATCCTGGGGCGCATCTCACGAGGGGGGTCACCTCGGAGAGTATGTGGTCCCTTCCAGATCTTCCATGGCTGGGTGGCGGCTCATATAGGCGGGTATACTTTCCAAAACATCATCCGTCCTCCGGGCAATGGCTTGTGACCGTCCTTGCTAAACATCGCAGGGGTGGCGCCATTGACGCTCAATGAGGAGGGCGTGAGGATCCGCATTGGCAACCATGCCGACTTCAACTTCAGCCCGTTCCCCACCCCAGTCAGCCAACTAGTGGACAACGTGAGAGGCTCTCTGGAATAGAAGGAATACTTCCAGAGCATTCGGGGCGGGGTTCTCGTGGCTCGGATCGACGGGAAGGTGATCTGCGAGCCTTACGTGCCATCCCGATTCGCCAGGCAGTTCGGGTGCCTCCAACGAATGCCGAAAAAGTATTCACGGCTGTCTGGCAAGAGGAGAATCTATGCGTCATGTGCCAGATGTGGTTGATGTTTACCACTTTTGGCTCTGGAGATGTCGTTACTCTTCCTCCCACTGGAGTCGATGTCGGCCTAGCAACCGAATATGCCGAAAAATGGACCATTGCGTACCCTGAGGGGCTATTATGCAAGCGCGTCCGGCAATGTGAGGTTACTCGCGCGGAACCCGGGCGACGGTAAAGAAGGCACAGTGCCGTCGGAAGGGGAGGACCAAGGGCGCATTAGGCAGCGAGGCCTACGTAGGCCGAGACTTCGGCAGCGGGAACATCACATGGTGTTGCCATGCCCTCGTTACCCGCAGGGGGGTCACATGAGGCGGCCAAGGAACTTCCCGGGAAGCAGATAAGATATCTGCTCTAACCTTCCCAAGACGTAATTCTCTCGGCACTGTGGTCGGCCTGGATGTCCCTGCGGCAATCTCTAAGCGTCGAAGCCATCTGGAAGAAGATAATGCAAAATGGGATCCAACTGCCAGAGGTCGGTCTCATTCGAATTACCGACCGAGTAAAATTCCATCGGCGGCATGCTTATCTGATAGCCATGGATGCGTACGCACACCAACAGGGGCGGCATGCGGAGCCAACCTTCCTAGTGAAAGTGATGCTCGGCCAGGAGCATGATCCAGAAGCGATGTCATTGGGAGAAGGCGACAGTGACGAAGAGACGGAGGGGGAGGAGGAAACCGGAGAGGATGAAGGCAAGGGAGAAGACGAAGAGGAGGAGCCCGAAGTTGAGGGGTCACAAGGGGAGGCCTACCAAGGGAGTCTCTGGGAGAGCGGCGAGATTGTCGATTCTGATCTCGACATAACCGAGATTCTCGATGTTTGTCTCTTTCTTCATTCATTTCCCTCATTCATCCATTCTCTTTTCCAACTTCTAACTAACTTCCCCATCCTACTCAGGAGCACTTGAGCGGTGGACGTTCGTCCCCGCCAGAGGAGGGCGGAGAGGAACTAGTGGGACATGATAGGGATCTGACACCCATCATTGAATTAACCAGCATAGAGGGGTCTCACCTTACGGCAGCTCCTGCAGCGGCCGAAACCCTGGGGACCGGCGCTCTGGATTTCTTTAAGTCTCACACTTCGCTACTGGAGCTTGGTGTCAAAAGATCCCGTCTGACCAGCGTATGCCCTGCGCAGTGATCTCAACACTAGAGGCACGTCAGGCTGCAGAGCCCGGGCCATCCGCGAGTGGACCAGCGGTGGACATACCACCTCGCTCGGAACATGCTCTCTGCACTGAGTCGGCCTCGACAATTGATGAACCGGGGGTGGTGGATATTAGCGGTGCTGTTACTGAAATGAGTTCGGAAGCTGGTGGAGGCGTCATTGCTGTTGGGGCGAGAGAAGGTCGCTCAGACGTCGAGGATTCTATTCCTCACGAAGACATCCCTGGGGCGGATCCTGCTGCCGATTTTCTGGTGTCCTTCCCCATATACCGACCTGTTGACCCTGAGGAGATTGATGACTCAGACTCAGAGGCATCCAAGGAGAGCCGGATGACACGACGCAAAGGGTGGAAGTGTATCCAGCGCTTCCTTAGGCAGCCCCAATCGGGTTGGCTGCGGTAGATGGGATCACTTCAGACCTGGCTGCGCTTCCTATGCACCGGAGAGGCTGACGCTCAGCGTATTCATCTGATGGTCCGTGATTACATGGCCAAGAAGATACGCGAGAGCAGCTGGCGCACTGACATTGCCCAGTGCCGGGAAGGATCGGCGAGTGCTCAAGCACTGCTGAGGGGGGAACATGAAGTCCGGCACCTCGAAGAGTAGGCGACAGATAAAGAGGCCTTCATCACAACATGCTCTGAGCTCATGGAGCAACTGACGGCCCTGCTGGCTGATGCGCAGGATCAACTGGTGGAGGCGAGTCACCAGATGACCGTACTTTAAACCGAGCGGGCGCAGGCACAAGCTAGGGCTGGCGAGCTGCGCTCTATAGTGGCCGATGAGGAGAGAGTCTTCAATGAGCGAGAAGCAGTCCTGTAGGCTACTAGCCAGAGGGTAGCAGTGCTGGAAAGATCTCTTCAGCACGCTAATCCCTAAGGGATTTGTTTTCTCCATCTCATGAACTTTCTGCTTGTACTGCTCATCATCTCAATCCAATATGTGGTCAAATCCACTCATTTGTACCCTCGGCTTCATGAGCTCAACCATAGTTTCGAAACAAATAACAACTCATCCCTAGGCTCATGTGGGTCATGCCGAATGCAAGAAGCAGAAGATGCTCGTACCATCATTTCGTTCAACTGTGGGGCGTTGACCAAGCTTCAGGCATCCAAAATTGGGCCTAGACTTCTGAGGAGACCCCTGAGCCGATTGATGTGTCGACTTCTCAATGCGCTTTAACACACACGTGGGTAAAAGCCGGGGGCATTGAAATCCATCCGAACACAGGGGTATGGAGAGGAAGGGTGAACCACGCTGCCCAAATTCGGAACCCAATGGGGCGCAACCATGGAGGATAACTGTCAACTGTGGAGGAAACACAGCGTCTACATCACATTGGCCTGGAATGGGGGGACAATAAATGAGGGCTGACCGCTGACCATGTTCGCAACATGGGGCCTAACTCCAATATCGTTGGTCAGTTTTCCGGAACATTGGCCCAAGACAGTAGGCGGGACATAGGTCGAGCATCCATACTGTTAAGAGGTCCCGTCAAACATGACCAGTTCTCCGGAACGTTGGCCCAGGACAGTAGGCAGACCATAGGTTGAGCATCCATACTATTAGGGGGTCCCATCAAACATGACCAGTTCTCCAGAACATTGGCCCAGGACAGTAGGCGGACCATAGGTCGAGCATCCATACTGTTAGGGGGGCCTGTCAAACACCAAAGGAAATGGGGATCTGAATAAGGGGGACACAAATTGTGGAAGGTGGAGTGGTGGTTTGTTCGAACAGAGTCCAACACTCCCGAAATTGTTCCACCATGGAAAAGGCGCATTATGCAGACGTACAGACCTGATCACGGGTCGTCCCAATTTCCAGGCAGGACCTCTTTGGCGAGAGAACTGCAGCTTCCCATTATTACCATGGGTCATCCCGAACATGCTCGGGGTAGATATCACGATTACACCACTTCCCATGAAGTCGGGTCGAGTTGCCGACAATAAGGAAGGACGGGGTTTAGTAATCCCTAAGGTTGGACCCAAGACGAAATGTCTGGGTGGTCCTACGTATCTCATTAGGATGAGAATCAAGCCACACGTAGTTATTGAAACACAGTTTAACGTCATGTTGGACGGAATACAGTTTAACGTCATGCGGGACGAAATACGGTTTAACGTCATGTTGGACGGAATACAGTTTAACGTCATGAGGGACGAAATACGGTTTAACGTCATGTTGGATGGGATACAGTTTAACGTCATGCAGGACGAAATACAGTTTAACGTCATGTTGGACAGAATACGGATCTTAGTTTTAGGTCTTAGAGCTCGAACCATGAGGATCTTAGTTTTAGGTCTTAGAGCTCGGACCATGAGGATCTTAGTTTTAGGTCTTAGAGCTCGGACCGTGAGGTGGGAAAATGGAGAAACGGACACACGGCACAGTAGTTACAAAAATCCGACGTGAATGAGGACCTAAGCCCTAATTACCATGTGCTCTCTAGGGAATTGCTCAAGTCGAGGGGCCGAACACAAAGGTAGACTAGCTGGGCCCACGAGGAAGTTCCCCAGGCGCTCCTACGTATCTCATAAAGATGAGAATGAATCCATACGTAGTTCTGAAATGTCACAGTTTAGGGTCGTGTGATAGATCCAGCAACACAGTTTAAGGTCATATGGTTTGGAACAACAACAGAGTTTAAGGTCATATGGTTTGGACCAACAACACAGTTTAAGGTCATATGGTTTGGACCAACAACACAGTTTAAGGTCATATGGTTAGGACCAACACACAGTTTAAGGTCTAATGGTTTGGACCAACAACACAGTTTAAGGTCTTATGGTTTGGACCCACAACACAGTTTAAGGTCTTATGGATTGGACCAACAACACAGTTTAAGGTCTTATGGTTTGGACCAACAACACAGTTTAAGGTCTTATGGTTTGGACGAACAACAGAGTTTAAGGTCTTATGGTTTGGACCAACAACACAGTTTAAGGTCATATGGTTTGGACCAACAACACAGTTTAAGGTCATATGGTTTGGACCAACACATAGTTTAAGGTCTTATTGTTTGGACCAACAACACAGTTTAAGGTCTTATGGTTTCGACCAACAAAACAGTTTAAGGTCTTATGGTTTGGACCAACAACATGGCTTGAGGTCTTATGGTTTGGACCAACAACACCATTTAAGGTCTTATGATTTGGACCAACAACACAGTTTAAGGTCTTATGGTTTGGACCAACACACAGTTTAAGGTCGTATGGTTTGGACCAACAATAATGTTTAAGGTCTTATGGTTTGGACCAACACACGGTTTAAGGTCGTATGGTTTGGACCAACAACATAGTTTAAGGTCTTATGGTTTGGACCAACAATTGAGTTTAAGGTCTTATGGTTTGAACCAACAACACAGTTTAAGGTCATATGGTTTGGACCATCCGAGAGAGGAGCGTTGGGCCAAAGGGGCCTACGAGGGTTCAACAACCTAGGAGGGGCTGGAGATGCTAGCTCCCAGCTATGATGGGCCCGAAACGCAATGTTTAGGCGACTCGTCACTCCCCAAGGGGATGAAGGTCAAGCCGCACACAACCCGTAAAGAAGAGACCCAAGCACATACTCTAGCACTTAGATCGCGGGAGCCCAGAGAGACACTGTTATGCAGCTCGATCTATCTGATGTGTGGGGGAGTACTGAGGGTTAGTACAAGTAGTGTCGAGATTCCACCTTGACACGGTGGGGCGGAATATGACATGAACCATGCCACCAACATTCAGGACCCGGGGAACCGGCGTGACGACTGAGGATTACTGTTGACCATGTTCGCAACACAGCATCCTGTCGTGTTAGCCATGGGGAAAAAAATGAGCATCAACCGCTGACTATGTTCGCAATGTGGGATTTGTATCAATTTAATGTCTGAAATCCTCGGGGTCGTTGGCCCATGATGGTAGTAGAGCCCTTGGGCGTTGTATCTAGGCCGTTCTTGGGGATCCCTCCGGGAATGAAGGATGATGGGGGCCCGAATGAAGGGGAACACAAAGCTTGGAAAGTGGATGGAACTTTCCTAAGTCGAATTTGGCACTCCAAGTTGTAGACCAGAGTGCCTTGAGCACATCAGCAGACCATTGGAAAGGGTCAGAGGGCTCAGCCCGAGAGAGGCCAAAAGATGGCGGATCCCTGGGCAAAAGAGGGGGCGTAATTCCAAACACCCTGGGCACCGGGAGATCGTGGGATCTCCAAAGCGTTGGTGCTGGACCTGACATCTAGGTGTTCATGCGGTCTTACGTATCCCATAAGGATGGGAATCAAGCCACACGTAGTTCTTGATATGCGTCTTTAAATGCCCTTGGACCGAGGAGGGCTAAACACTGAGAACAGGGTGCGCGTGGTGCAGCCATTGCAAACCCGACGTGAATGGGGAAATAATCTCACACCATGCCACACGACCCTATGGTCGAAGTCCCAAAGGCGAAACAGATGTGACATCAGACCTTAAGCTAGACCCAAAGATGAAAGTTCGGGGCGTTCCTACGTATCCCATTAGGATGGGAATCAAGCTAGATGTAGTTCTGGAAATACGGTTTAACATCATGTTGGATGAAATATGGATCTTAGTTTTAGGGCTTAGATCTCGGACCGAGAAGAAAGGGCAGAGTTTGGTAACTCCTGGGCTGGACCCAAGATGAAATGTCTGGGCGGTCCTACGTATCCCATTAGGATGGGAATCAATCCACACGTAGTTCTGGAAATACAGTTTAACGTCATGTTGGATGAAATATAGATCTTAGTTTTAGGTCTTAGAGCATGGACCATGGAGAGGGAAGAACCAAAAGAGGATCTTAGTTTTAGTTCTTAGAGCTCGGACCATGGATCCCAGATGTAGGGCAGAGTGTAGTTTAAGGTCGTACTGGACCATACAGTTTAAGGTCATGCAGGACCATACAGTTTAAGGTCATGCAGGACCATACTGGCTAGGCAAAGTACTTCTTGAGGAACCTGGTGTTGGTGGGAGGAGTGATATTCTCACCATCCATAGTCACTAGGGAATACGCACCATTGGGATAGACCTTGTGGACAATAAAAGGCCCCTCCCACTTGGGTTCCAACTTGGGTGGTTTCCTGCCAGGAATCATTGGTGCTCTAAGAGCCAGCACCAAGTCACCTTACAGGAAGGAGCGGAGGCGAACCTTCTTATCGAAAGCTCGAGCCATCCTGCTCTAATGCCTTTCCAAGTTATGTAAAGCATGAAGCTTACTTCCGTCCAGCGCTTCCAATTCAGCTAGACGGATCTCGGCAACTCTGTATGGCGCTTGCTGGTCGTAGACCGCCGTGCGCAATGAGGACAGTTGGACCTCGATGGGAAGGACGACCTTAGCTCTGTATACTAGGGAATACGGAGTCACCTGTTTGGAATTGTGAGTCGTCATCCTATAAGCCCAGAGGGTGTTGGGGAACTTGTCCGGCCAACTTTTCTTGTTCTGACCAACCATTTTTTGCAGAATGTTAGAGAGGGTTTTTTTAAATGCCTCAATCTGTCCATTTTCCTGCGCATGATAGATGGAGGTGTGGTTAGAGCGAATGTTGTACTTGGCGTACAATCTTTTCAGCTCGGCCGCTCGGAAGTTGGTTCCATTATCCGTGAGGATAGAGTTAGGTATTCCAAACCAGTGAATGATATTGGAACTCATGAAATTGGCGATAGAACCAGCCTTGACATCCCTACGCGGGGCAGCCTCTGCCCACTTTGAGATGAAATCTTTGGCGGTTAAGATGAACCAGCACTGGCGGGCCATCGCCGGCGGGTAAGGCCCTACGACATCCAACCCCCATACTGCAAAGGGCGAAGAATACATAGTAGTATGGAGAGTCTCTGGTGACCGATGCACAATGTTAGCATGAACTTGGCATGCATGACACCTCTTGGCGTACTCGATGCAGTCGTGGATCATGGAGGGCCAGAAGTATCCCAGTCTCCGAATCTGGTGGGACAACTTCGACCCGGTCTGGTGGGTGCCACAGGAGCCAGCGTGCACTTCCTGCATGACCTGTGGGATCTCCACTCCTTGAAGACAACGGAGGAGAACACCGTCAAACCCACGCCTGTAAAGGAGCTTCTCACGGCTGGGAACGCTTTGAAGGGTGAACTGCGGCGCGCGGCGCCGGATTCTTTCCTGCTCTGCTCGTTCCATCAGAAGATTGTCGTGCCGGAGATATTCAACCAAGGGTGTCCTCCAGTCAGGAACTTTCTCAATCACCACGCCTGAAGCCCCGGGGGCTCCTGACGCGGGGGCACTAGTGGTGAGATGGTTCACTCGCGGGCCACGATTGCCCTCCAGGATAACTGGAGAAATGACTCTTCGGTGCGCCATGTGGATGATTAGGTCATCCTGTTTGGGCTCCGCGAGTGATGCGGCCAGGCTGGCCAGAGCATCCGCTCGACTATTCTACGACCGGGGAATGTGAACGAAATCTTGTCGGGATGGGAACTTAGACATTAGATGGAGGGTGCACTCCAGCAACGGCATGAGTTTTGTCTTCCTGACAGCGTAGTCACCGTTAACCTACTTGATAACTAGCTCAGAGTCCCCTTTTACATACAGGTGGGGCACGTCAACCTCCAGAGCCAACTCGAGGCCATTGATGAGGGCATGATATTCTGCCTCGTTTTTGGTGCAGCCCTCTGACAACAAGAAATAATATGATAGAACAACTTGCTCCGGGGTGATAAAGACGATACCCATACCCACTCTGTTAATCCTAGGATCATTGAGCCTTCTACCGGTATGGATTCGGGAGGCGCCATCAAAGTGCATCTTCCAGCATGGGGTGGCGTGATCGACTAAGAGGATTGCCTCATCAGGAAAGCACAAATCCAGTGGCTGGTCCGCAGAGGTTGGATGGGAAACTAAGAAGTCTTCCAATGCATGTCCTTTGACGGCCTTCTGAGGTATGAACCTAATGTCGAACTGCTGGAGGATCACCGCCCAGCGTGCCAATCGGCCGGTCAACATAGGCCGGCTCAGGATGTATTTCAATGGGTCTACCCGAGAGACTAGCCGTACCTCGTGGTGCTGCAAGTAGTGCCGCAATTTCTTTACAGCGAATATGAGCTCCAGGCATCTCTTCTCGATTGGAGAGTATCTAACTTCCTCGTCGAGGAGCATGCAGCTGAGGTAGTATAGGCTATTCTCTATTCCCTCGTTGTTCTTCTGGGTGAGAAGGGCACCGAGGGATCGCTCCAGGGCGGTCACGTAAAGGACAAGCGGCATTCCGGGAATGGGTGGCATCAGGACCGGAGTTTGAAGCAAATACTGCTTGATTTCCTCAAAAGCGGTTTGACAATCTTCATCCCACCCATAGGCAGCGCCTTTCTTTATGAGTCGAAAGAAGGGCTTACACTTTCTGGCCAGATTCGCAATGAATTGGCGTATATAGGCTATGTGGCCTTGGAGGCCTCAAAGCTTCTGAATATTACTCGGGGGAGGTATCTGACTGATGGACATGATCTTCTTGGGGTCGATCTCAATACCTCGATACCTGAAGATGAATCCAAGAAATGTTCTGGAGGTGACCCTGAAGGCACACTTCAATGGGTTTATCTTCAAGTGACGAGAACGGAGAAAACCGAACACTTTCCCAAGGTCTTTGAGATGGTCCCGGCACTGACGAGATTTAACCAGCATGTCATCTACATAGCCCTCCACCAGCGTCCTGATGATCGGCTTGAATATGTGGTGCATATCCCGTTGATAGGTGGCACCCGCGTTCTTCTGGATGAAGGGCATAACCCGATAGCAGAAAGTGCCTTGGGGGGGAACTAAAGGCGGTGAACTCTTCATCCTAAGGGGCCATCCATATCTGGTTGTACCCGGAGTACCCATCAATTATGGAGAGGGCTTGGAACCCGTCTGTTGCGTCGATCAACAGCTCTGTCACGGGAAGGGGAAAGTCATCCTTCGGACAATGGCGATTAAGATCGTGGAAGTCGATGCAGACCCTGATCTGCCGGTTCTTCTTCCTGACAAGCACAATGTTGGCTAGCCATCTGGGGTACTGGACTTCCTTTATTAAGTTGTCCTTAATGAAATTATCAACTTCGGCCTCAACCATGGCACCATGAAAGGGGTGCATTTTTCTGGGAGGCTGCTTGAACCCACGATGGTTTGCTGGGAGGCCAAGGCGGTGGACGGATACCTGGAGATCTAGTCCCAGCATCTCGTCATAACTCCAGGAAAACACATCATGGTGCCGTCTGAGGAATTCTATGTAGGGTTTTCGTTCCTCGTGAGGCATAGTGGCATTGACCAATGTGGGTCTCGGGTCCACCTCACTACTGAGGTTCACCTGTACTAGCTCATCGACCGTGGTGGAGACACCCTCCTCAAAGGTAGGAGGAGCATCTTCCATGTCTTCTTCTCCACTTGTGGAAGGATCTTCCACGGGGGGATCCGTTTCGGGGCTGCTCAACCCTGATGGGGAGCTAGTACCGGCTTGGGCGGCAGAGGTCATCACGACGGGAGACTCATGCACCGCGGAGACCATAGAGACGAAGGCGGTTGATCCAATCCCATCTGTCTTACAGCCCAAGGGTCCATGCTTTACGACATCAAAGCAGTGGTGACGCGTTTTCTTGAGTCGGTCGATCCCAGCTTGGCGAAACAGACACGTATGACGTACTCCCGTTTCCATGAGCCCAATTTCCCGATATCGTACGGGGTAAGTGGCACGGGGATCACCTAAACCTAGTTGGTGTAATAGTACGAGGTGATTTCCCACCGTCGCATAGACCCGGAAATATGGCTTCCTCTGGTACCCGAGACAACAAAGCACTCTCCCATATCGGGAGTCATGGCCTCGAACCGATGGATTGGGAAGACATATGCGTCATCCAAACCTGCCTAGGGATCACTCACGACAGCGGCGGGCTCAACCTCACCTGCAAGGATTTGGTTGTCCTTGCTCTTGTAATAGTCAGTGTCCGAGTAACGAGCTTCACAAGAGGCAAACAGATACGTATCTCCTTGGAGCACACCCACTCGACCCTTAAGGGAGTATTTGAGGCACTGATGGTATGATGAGGGGACCGCCGCATGAAGATGGAGCCACGACCTGCCCATCAATGTGTTGTAGGCAGTGTACTGAGAGACAACCATGAATTCAGTATTGTCAATTAAATCGCCGAACTGGGTCTTCAGACGAATCCTTCCGAGTGGATTTTTCTCGGTCCTGTCATCCTCCTGAATTCTGAGGTCGGAGGGTGTTAAATCATCCTCGGACAACCCCAGCTTTCGTAGTGTCCGAGTTAGGATCAAGTTAATCCCAGAACCTGTGTCGACAAGACAGCAATAGACCTCCATGCCATTGAACCGGACGGTGATGTACAGCGGGCGGATGTGCCCCTGTATGGGAGGGTCTTCATCTTCACCGGAGAATAAGATAACCTCTTGGCATTCGGCGTCCTCAGTCACATCGGTGTGGAAGGCTTCTGCGACCGATACCTCCGTTTCAAACTGGAGGGGGCTCCTTAGAGCCTCGGTGAGCGCCTCACGCATTTTAGACGACAGGAGGAGGGCCTCAAGGATGTAAAGCCTTGCAGGAATGCCAGCTATATGTTTCAGGACATCATACTTTCACGCCAAACTAGAGATTCTACTTACAAGAGGTCGCTCTGCGATTGGAGGCATGACGGGCCCTGCTGGCGGGACCGATGACTGACTGGTACTAGGCACATCCCGATGTTCACCGGCTGAATCCCGGGAGGTTGCTGCCATGCTAGGACCGGAAGGCCGTAGTCGGCCAGTGGCAGGGCTAGGCTGGTTGCGACGCGAGCAAGGCGGTTCCGCCCGATCCAGCAACACAAACGGTGCTGGAAGCGAACCTGCTGTTACCGGGTGAGGGAGCCATGAGTGATGCTCTCTATATTGGGAATGTTGCCTGGTCTCAGTAGTGTGCACGGCCTGACTGAAGGTGACGACCGTCGTGCCCCGGCAATTCACGTAGCCATGCCTCCATCGACGTTGGCGACAGCTGGGGACATTGGGGAGGTCCACCTGGCGCTCCTCACCGTCGGGAGCCATAAAGGGATTTACCAACTCTAAGGTGTTAACCGAAGCGTATCCCGAGCTCTTGCGGAGGTCCACCTGGTGCTCCTCGTCGTTGGGAGCCACAATGGGATTTACCAAATGTACGGTGTTAACTGAAGCGTACCCCGGGCTCTCGGGGAGTTCCACCTAGTGCTCCTCTTCGTCGGGAGCCACAAAGGGATTTACCAACTCTACGGTGTTAACCGAAGCATACCCCGGGCTCTCAGTCGAGGAGTCATCCATTATCGTCTGGGGTCTCGGAGGGATCCCCATTTCTGGGGGCATGAAATTTCCAAGCATGTGAGAAGATGACGACAATGGCAGGGCGTGTTCTTTCGTCTTGCACTGCCGCCTCCTCTTCTGGGAAGAAGTAGGCTGGGATGACAATGCCAAAGCAGTGCTTGCAGACTCTGAGGGCTCTTGCTTATCCAGGCAGGCACGGATGATGCCATGGAAATGGGCGACCGTCCTGCGGGCCATCCAGTTGTTATACTTCCGGGACCCACGGTCAGAAACCTGTTCCCACCCATCCCCGTCGTCACTACTTCCATCCGATTCCACAAAGACACCTGCCACCTGTGTCGGGGCTGGGCCCAACCTGACTATGTTGTTGTCAATCTGTTCTTGGAGCCAGTCCTTGAACACATAGCATTGCTAGATGGTGTGTCCTAGGAACCGGTGATAAGGGCAGTAGTTAGGGCGATCCATGAGACACGCCTCTTCTGGATTCCGACACTCAGGCAGTCGCACGATCCTCTGCTCCAAGGCGCTACGGAAATAACCGGGGACCTGTGCCTCACCAAACAAGTAATCATGATTCCTTCTGTCTGGAAAGGGGACTCTTGGGGGCTGGCCATGGCCAGGGGTCAGAGGAGCAGGCCGAGGAGGCTATGCCGGATTACCTCACCTAGGTGGTGGCGGTGCGTTACGCGGAGGCGCCTTCCGATTTTGATGTAGTCGCTGCTGGGCCGGAGGCTATGCCCGTGGGGGTGGACCCCTATGAGCCTACTGAGCTGGCCTCCCTGGAAGCAACTCTAGCTGTCCGGGGGCCTCTATCTGGGCCATAGCAGCGGGCTCGGCTCTGGCGGCTCTCCTTGCAGAGATCACAGGAGGCAGCGGGCATGCTTGACTGTCCTGTTGCAGGGCTTCTTTGAGGCACTGAGCCTTGTCCGAGAAGTCCCAGAACCCTTCAGGGTAATTTTGCATGATCAGGGAAGGAAACAACTCTGCCTTGACGTTCCCTACACACATTGTCAGTAATTTCTCCTAAGTCAGCGGCATGTCAAGGGAGTACGTGAGCCCCTTCCACCGAGCGACGAAGTCCGCGACTCACTCGTCGGGCCTTTGCTTGCACCTGAAGAGGTTTGCAATGTTCATATTCTGGGTTGTGGAACTGAACTGGTAGAGGAATTTCCAGCGAAGGTCTTCGCATCTAGTCACAGATCCAACAGGGAGTTGGCTGTACCAAACCAATGCTGGTCCTTCCAGTGTCTGAATGAAGCACCGGAGCATGGAAGCCTCCTACTGCGCCGGAGTCCCTAACATAGGCCCGCACCTCATGTTGAAGTGGGCCAAGTGTTGTGGCGGGTCTCCGGTCCCGTTAAAGGGGGAAAAAGTGGGGATCCCAAATCCCGGAAGGGCCGGCATGTCATCCACCCATGCGGGGTACGACTTTCCATCCGGTGGGATCGCCACCTACCGAGTTTCCAGGGCCTCCAAGCGAGCGATGAGTACTTCCATCAGATCATCCAGATGCGGATTTCTGTCCTGATAGGGATCTCTAACCACAAGAACATCTCCAGGCTCTTCGACACGATATTTGCGCTCAGCGGATCGCGGGGCAGCTGGCGGAGCGACTCTTGGATCGGAGGGAGGAAACCGAGAAAGGTCCCCCAGGTTGTCTTTCCACTCGGGAGGGTTTGGCGAAACATATCGTTCCATATTGCCATGGGCTCCAGTGTCTCCCCTGTTGGCGAACACGACACGGTCACAGTTTCTTGGGGGGGACCTCAGCAAGGGGTAGATGATCTTGCCCTTGTTGTTCTGGTCTAGGGTTGCCATAGTCAGGTCGCCGCTCTGCAATGCGTTCGGCCAGGAGCTCATCAACCAGCCTCTTTTGCTCGGCTAGCTGTTGGCACAGCGTGTCCTTCTCGGGATCTTCCTCTACCTTCTGCACTGAGGCAGATGGGTCGGCGAGTTTGACAGACCCGACGGGCTCTTTACCCTTACCGATATTTCGGCCCAGCTCCAGTGCCTCCGTGGGTACAGGAAGACCTAAGAGGCTCCTCTGTTGGCGAGTAATCCTCCCAGATGGGTCCAGTAGCGGCCTGTACTCGGGGGGTGAGTATCCGTTGAGGGGCTCCACAATTTTTCCCTCATCTGAAGGTTCAACCATGTTAACTGCTACTGCCCTTGGCGACGTTCCCTCAGAGCCGCCCAGTGGATCGGGCTACCGGTGGATTGCATAGAAGAGGAGAGCAGCGTACTTCCCCCACCCATGGATGTGTGCGTGGGGGGTGGCCTCCTCAATAACTCTATAGAGTACTTGAAAACTCTGGATGTATTGTTTCTGAAGGGCCTCGTGGTGGTCCAGCGACTCGGGGTGCCGGACAACAGGGAGTGCTGATAGGTCGACCCGGCGGCACTGCTCACCAATCTCCACGAGATGTGCTTGGATCCCAGGATAAGGCGCTAGTAGATGGAGGAGGCGGGATTGAGTCACCCAAAGAATCTGGCGGAAGCATTCAAACTCTCCCAGGGTGAGTGACTATGGATCATTAAAACCCGATTCTGCGACCGGCCAAAACTTCTCAGGGAAGTGGCCCGTTGCAAGAACGGTCCAGAAACTCCACGGCTCCGGTTCGGGTTCCGGAACTTGCCACCCCTTCTCGTCTACCGTGGAATGTTGGGGAATTGGCAATGGTGCTGAGGAAAGCCATCGGGCTGGTGGGCTGGATGGCGGGGAATATGGCGAATAGGCCGATTGGCCGCCGATCCCTGGGTCATCCTCCAGGGGTTGCAGTGCCCTGGCTGCCACGTCGCGATAGGATGGGCCGGTGGATGGGCCTCCTGTCATAGTGTCGGTGCTCGTCGAGGGTGTTTCGCCTCGCGATTCTTCTGTCGGTCCCCAGAAACATTCCTCACCCTCCCTAACAGGGGTGGGAGGTGCTCCCGAGGAGGTCAGCGGAAACTACGGGATTGATCCCCGATGGTACGCCAAGTCTTCATCCTCTTGGATATTCCTTCGAAGGGAGGTGGGAATCATACGGATCTCGCATTCGGGGAGTACAAGACTGACGCGCCGCGTCCCCATCCCTTCCCTCAACTTTATGGGTTGGGGGGGTTCCGTCGTCGAGTCGTACTCTGCCTCAGAATCCAAGAAACGGACTGGTCTGATTCTCATCCAGACTCCCCTGACATTCCTCCTACGGTGACAACGCACGGCCTTCCTTCCCCTGGGTAGCTCCTCAGGGTAAGGACGACTTCCGTCATGGGGTCCCCTGGCCAAAATAGAGTTGGGGCAGAGGGGACAGAAGGACGGGGTTCGAGAAGCTCCGAGACAGATGTCGAAAGGGACATGGGGAGGACCTCCATGTGAGTGAGCGACTGGATACACAACGGCTCCATGATCGGGACCGGTATTAGAGGGAGTGACCTCATACCCCATGCAGTGGGCGCTGGAAGGAGTCATACCTGGATTATAGCCGTCGCGAAGAATCTTTCAGCTTCCCAGATCGCTGGCATGGAATGAGCCCTCATAGTGAGTGGCACTACCGTGGATTGGTCCGCAGTGGCCATTGCCAGTGTCCGTTACTAGGAGATTCGACCCAAACTGCCTGTAGGGCGGTTGGGGTTTCGATCCAAGTCGGGCACACGGCTGCCCCTGCTCAACATGCGCAGGGATCTTGGAATAAGAGTCAGTAGTGGCTGGGGCCACAGTGGTTGCTAATGCTGGTGCCCCAGGAAGGGCATTCTCTGCCGCTCGCGCCCGACGCTGGTGTCGAGTCAGATGGGGGGTGTGGGCATGAAGATTTCCTGCTCCTCGGCTCGGGGAGTCGGGCTGTGGTGTCGACGCGGCCTGGCGGGGGTTCTTACCGTTAACCCCTGGGATGGATCACCGATCGGGTGGACCAGGACATCCCCCACCTCATTGGCGTAGGGGAGGGATGTGTCAAAGCGCTCTGGGGATAGGCTCCCAAATCGGTTGAACATCAGTGTGGGGAGAAACAGCTCCCTGCGTTGCCCTCGAGGGCGGCGATGGTGGTGAGGCGCAGCCGCCTCTAGATCCAAGCAGGCCATGCCCCTGGTGGGGATGACCCCTTCCTCATCATACCTACAAACCAGGTTATTGATCACCCTCCGTTGGATGATTTATGATGGGGAGAGGGGGCACAAGCGCCCGGCTGCTATGACGGTTGAAGTCGGAGCGACCGCCGAATAGGTGGGACTGCGCGGGGTAGCCGCGTTGGTACTGCCCCTGCCCCTGCGCCTGTGGGAAGGTGGCGATCGAGCTCCGAATGTAGTGATTTGATTCCTGGAAACAGGGAGATGAACCCATTAGTATCAATAGGAAAGGAGATCAACAACCAAGGCCCAACGTCATTCCATCTTCTATGGTCGGAGAGGGTGATCCACGCTGTCGACGTCACAGAACGGAGTGGTCAACGTCCGGACCGCCTCGACCCCTGGCGTGTTCACATCCCGGTGAGGGTTACCTAAACTTGGTGACATGTTGTTCTTCCGATGCCCCAACAGCTACCATTCCCCGTGTTGAGGAGAAAATCTTCACATCTGGTTCAACATTTTTTGTTTCAGACGCTTTCGCCAGGGCGCGCGCATCCGTCCGCTGAGGAGGACGCGCTGCTTGTTGCCCCCACATTCCCTCTTTCCAAAGGCGGGCGACATATGTTCCTTGTTCAGGGACGTCTGCTCCTTGATCGAAACCGGGATGATGGGATGTCGGTTATTCCTTCCATGGATTCCTCCTCAGAGCTCATTACCTAGTCCAGGTGTCCCTCATATATTTAAGACGGGTTCGTGAAGCTCATTCCCGGTGCCATATCTACATGGACGCCAGTTAATTACGCTGCTTCTGTCAAGACGCTCCAAGGGGTCTTGTCAGGGCAGCAACCTTCGGTGAGGAGAATGGTCACGTTGTGGCGTCGTTGGCATGTCTGTCTTTGGTCCCTCATCACAGGGATTCTCGAGGGTGCGGAAGCCCGAGGCGTCCTACATCGAACGCGGGGAATCTGTACCATCTGAGGTTTTCGTCAGCTTCCCATTTTAACACGGGGTATGTCACGAGTTTAACGTCTTGCAATGATGGATCGGGTTGAAGGATCCCTAGAGGGGAACACCGATGTTGGGGCCAACACGTGGGCGGCTTCCCATATATCATGGAGTGGGATGGGGTGGCATGATCTCACCGAGATGTGGCGGCCCGGGTAAGGATCAGGATGGACGGTGGAGTGAGACATGGGGCTTACATTATGAGACCGCCCAAGAGGGGGGATACAGTTTAAGGTCATGCAGGACGGAATACAGTTTAACGTCATGCGGGATGCGATACAGTTTAACATCATGCCGGATAGAATACAGTTTAACGTCATGCGGGATGCGATACAGTTTGACGTCATGCGGGATGAAATACAGTTTAACGTCATGCAGGACGCGATACAGTTTAACGTCATGCAGGACGCGATATTTGTGGATTACGCTCTGAGGTAGCCCAAGGTGGTCGAGGAACTGACATGGAGATGTCGGGACGACCTGGTGGTGATCTTGAACCTTATGGAGGCTTCCTACGTACCGTGCGTTAGCACGGATCAAAGTACACGTAGTTCTTTGGGATGGGGCTTACGCTCTGGGGCGGCCCATTAGAGGATGTCATGGTCGATGTGCACTCTAAGCCCACATGAGTCATGCTCGGTGTGAGAAGCAAGAGGCAGCATGGACCAGACGATCATGTCGTGAAGGGTGCATCCGTGAGAAGCAGAATGGGGATTACGCGTTGAGCGGCCCAAAGAGGAAACAGGGGCTTACGCGTGGTTAGCGGCCCTTGGTGTCGGGGCTTACTCCTGGGTGAAGGCCTGTGGTGCGACAAATCACAGTCGGAAAAGGACTCCACTAGCCTTGGTAGGGGGGAAGTATGTAGATGCACGAGTGCAATCATCCGCAAGAAAGGCTAGGGGCTTACGCTCTGAGGCAGCCCTTCCCCCGCGGACAAACGCCGCTCCGACAAGGAGGATCTCATTCCATGTGAGGAAGAGTCCATTCCTGTGGAGATGAGAGGCGTAATGAATGTCCGAGCTGGGGGGACCCTGCGTGCGAAGCACGGGGTCGAACCACAGTTTAATGTCTTGTGTTAAGGATGAGGTTCTTAGTAGTTAAACGTCCTGCAGCTTGGACGAGGTGGGTTCGCTCCACACCCCTAGGGCTTACTTGCCCAACGCCCTCTACCCCTTTTGGAAGGGAAGGCATCAGCAAGGCCATAATGAAGGGGGGCCATAGGGCGAACTACCGGGGGGGTCCACGTTAGCGTGGCTATGCTAAGAAGAAATAGTTGTTAGCGTGCCTATGCGGAGAAGCATAAGGCAAAGAAACACAACGGGAAACACGGCCCAAGGGACCTTGAGGTTACTTCGCATGAGCTTGGGAGGCCGTACGGGAAAACAACGCATGGCGTGCATGCCCGGAAGGGGAGACATCATGTGCCAGTGTAGGGGGCAGCCAAGGGGCGTCAATGTGAGGAGTCCTGGGCTTTGCGCGCAAAAATTCGGGACGACGCGCAATTGGAGCAATGGAATTGCACACGGAGAGGGAACTACGCGCAGGGTTTTGCGCGCACAGCAGCCTATTGCGCGCACAAGACACGCATTGCGCGCAATGCTGGAACCCGGGGAAGGGGAAAAATTCACTGAAGCCGGTGGAGTTGCGCTCAAAGGCGAACTCCGGGGCAAGGTTGCGCGAAATGAGGGTTTTACCTGGAAGTCATCTTGCGCGCAGGGGGAGTCGAATTGCGCGCACGAGAGTCGCTTCGGATTCCTCAACCCCAAAACCATTCAGGGTCACCTTCTATTTATAGGCGACCTCTGGCGTGGAACCTAGGCGGCACGCGAAATTTTTCGCGCCAAGCGTAGTCGGCGCGCAAAAACTCGCCGCGCAGAACTGAGGCACACAGAGATTGTGCACCTCATCGGCTCCATTCCGCAATCCCGGTGATTCTACGCGCGCAGAAAAAATTTTCACGCGGATTTTCCTTTATTTCGCGCACCACATTCCGGGCCTCCAGATCGGGCCTCTTATTCTAAATATGACTTCGCTTCGTCATTTTGAAACTTCCTCCGGGATTTACTAACTTTTTTCGGCATCAACAGCCACTATTAAATTTTTTGTGATATATGTACTGCCAATAATTGTATTCATTGTATAATACACTTTATTTTATGTGTATTTACATTCATTGTACGATACCTCTTTCATGGGTTGTATGTTTCCTAAGTTACCAAATTGGAAATGGTTAATTTAACAATATCTTTATTATCCGAGGTTGTTTTTACATAAGTATCTACTGGGACATATTTATTATCCATGTCCATGTTTTCTGAAAGAGTTTTCAAAGGGATTATTTAAAGGGACTATTTTTACTAAAACATCATTTCAAATGTTTTAAATATTTATTCTTCTAAATCATCCTCATTAATGACCATGTATTCAAAATGGTTTTAAAGGATATATTTATATGGAATGGAATGTTTTTAAAATGATAATTCCTTTCAAAAGTTTCAAAGTGGTATGGGACACTTTGATTCAAAAATGTCTTTAAATGACTTCATTTCTAAATTGTGTGACTTTTAAATGTTTTCATGAAAAAAGGTGTATTTCTCTCAAAGAGTTTTACAAATCATTCTCATCCATGTCAAGATCCTTTAATAGATTTTAAAATTGTTTTGAAGTTGATTTATCATGATACAAATCTTCCATATTGTGTTGAAGGTTTTGTGATATGTTTGATTATGGATGTGTTATTCTTATACCATTCATGGTTTATGGGTAAAGTATTGACATTTCGTATGCTAGTTTTAATACGAATTTTTATGTTATATTTCATCCTCTTCTTAAGATGAATGTGTTGGACTAGTATGTTCCAGGTTGGGGTCTGGTTACAGTAGACCGTCCGGGTTGGTGTCCGGTTATTAGAGGCACTTCGGGTTGGTGTACGGTTATTAGAGGCACTCCGGGTTGGTGTCAGTTTATTAGAGGCACTCCGGGTTATTGTCCAGTTATTAGTGGCACTCTAGGTTGGAGTCCGGTTACAGAGGCTCTCCAAGTTGGATTTCAGTTACAGTTATCCCTTAGGTCTTAGCATGAGGCCTTGACACAGAAATTAAAGTTCGTCATTATGTATTCCATCATTATAAAAGTGGTTATTGATATTGCATGTGATTATTCAATTATTAGAATATCCATATAAATAAGTAAATAGCATTGTTTCATTTTATTTCTGCTATATTATGCGGAAGTCCAAGTTTAAAAGGCTTTTGTTTTAGTTTTACACATTCCCTTAAATGTTTATTATTATTTTTTAATGTTTCTGTTGTATTGCTTACCCTTACTGAGCATTTGAGCTCACCCCTTTCAATATTTTATTTTCCCAGGATTCTAAGAAGTGTATTGTGATTGATATGAAGGGTTAATCCAAGGGAATAATGGTGTTCATAGAGGATTATTTATGTTGTTTTTGTTTATTTATAAAGTGTAATGTAATATTCATGCATGTAATCTATTTTCCAAGACTTCTAAACTGATCAGTCCTTTGGGACTTGATCTTTTGTGATTATGCCAATGTTATGTAATAATGCACCAACTCTAGGTAACTGGGGTCGAGGAATTATAGTTGGTATCAAAGGAAGTTTAGAAATAACCTTGAAAACTAGATTGAGATAAACTCTAATTAGTGAACATTACCCTAAGATTGATTTTGAGGATTAGTATAGAAGAACTTCCTAGAATTTTGATATTGTAGATATTTTGTGAGTTTTCCAAGCAATACATCCCTATCTGGATTATGATTTAAAGGTTATTTTTGGATTTTTATAAAATGACAACATGCATACCGTGTGACAACCCGTCGCGTCGGACAAAGCTGCGTGAATCGAACCCACTACCATAGTGCGATTGAGATTTATCACCTACCACTGGACTACGTGAAGTACCTAGATTGTATAATGTTGTTTTTTTAATGGGTGTGATATGTGAATTATACATTCATAATATTTGTAACCCTATACGATTAGGATAAATATAGTATTTTTTAGTTGTATTATGTTTTGTAGTGAAAGATGAGTTTGTGGTAAAAAATTATTAATGGATAAAAATATATTTATAAAGTAATTATATCTCCTTATGATCATAGACAATCTCATAAATAAATTTCTCAACATTAAGAAATGGAACTTAGAACAAAAATGTTGTCCTAGATGGTACCTTAGATCATCAATAATGTATGACTTTGGTATTATTTTCCTTTTCATAGCCATGTTCTCTACCAATCTCCATCAGATATTGATGGTTATATTTCTCTTCCATATACATATTTTCCTACATGGAACCCTAGTATGTGTTATTTTCGGTAACCTTCATACTTACCACTCTTTATTTTATATAGAGGCCTCATTAATCCATGTTTCGATGTGGGATTTCAACTAAGATATTTCGAAATATCAACCCCAAGTTTCCAATTTTGAGCATATATTGCGAGGATTCAATTTATTGAAGGAGGGGATAATGTAACACCCTAACCTTCCATAGTACAATTCTCTTTGAATAATATAGTAGCATGTGTTGTACGCAACTTCGAGTTCGAACACACACCACAACCAATCAAATTAGCCGTTATGAATAGTAATACCCACTTTTTAAAATTTTATACATTTTATCATTAAAAATGGAATTAATTTTTGGATTTATAATATCGATATTAGTCTAGTGCGAAATTTTTGTACTTTTTGGATAACTTTTATATTTTGATGAATAGTGAAAATTACTAAATTTTAATTAAAAACATCTTTTTAATCGAAATAATTAACAGTATAAAATTATGAATTTGAGTGGTTTTAAAGTATATTTAGAATATATTTTTACCATTTAATACAATTTTGGTCATTGGGCATAATTTCACAATTAAACCGGACATAAACAAGTGTCAAACTTTTGATAGTTATTATCTCTTAAAAACACGCTTTTTATTTTAACAACGGGAACTAATTTTAAACAAATTTCATCCACTTCTATGTTTGGAATTTGGAAAAATGGATTACATATTATGAATCAGGATTTAAAAATTGTGTAAATAGGTAACTTTTATGTTTATACATTTTGAATAATTTACTTCGGTAAATATTTTATTTACCATGGTTAAAGGGTAAATCCTATAAATAAGGGTAAAAAAATAATATTATAATAATAATAAATTACCCTAAAACATGTCCTAACCTTATTTGTTGATAAATTTCCGACAATGGACATCTTTGGGTCGATTTTGGGACCCCATGGAGCCACTTGTAAGTGATAATGACACTTTATATTAATTAAGTTAAAATAAATACAAAAATGACATAAGCATATATCTTTTAGCAAAAAAAGTTTTTCCTGGGGTTATATATGTTGTATTTTCAACTATAAATATTAATTATAAAGCTAAAAATATTTACTAAATAATTTTAGTTTATTTATAATTTTTAGACATTATATAATTAAATTTATATATGACACAATAATGATGCAGTATTTTCCTTATTAATGAAAGAATCAAATAATTGGTATTATAAATGTTAAAAAAAATATAATTTGAATGTTTTGATGACATCCATGAATTTTATTGGTTTATATGACATGATAAGATTTCATAAATTAATTTTTTTCGAATTAATAAAGTTTTTAAGACTTAAAAAAATAAATTATTTAATAGTGTCAAAATTGACATAAATGAGTTTTTAAAACAAATATTATTTTATTAATTGATATTATATTCCTAAAAATCTATGGTTCTACCAAAGGACTTTTATCATGATAGGTGTATCATTAATGGACCACTTGGGGGTATCTTGGATGTATATAGTAAGTTTATTAACTATATAATATAAAAATACAAAGTGACATGGTAAATGTCAATCTAATTAACTAAGAGTTAAAACTAAAAGATAAGGTTAATATAATGACCCAACCCTATCTAAAATATATTGGTTGAAAGAATTTTGACCCATCCAATCATTATACTTTGAATAATCCAATTTGGATCCATTAGAAACCGAATATGACTTTATTATAAATTAATACTTTATGTTTTTCTTAAAAAGCCCCTCCTCCCCCTTATAAAAGGACACCACTTATAACCAATTATTCACACTTTCAAAGACTTTTGTTTCGGCCAAACCCTGCCCAAATACTCTCTCAACTTCCCTCAAATCAACCTAGAGGCCTTAGTTTGGTCAGAAATCCAACCTAAGAAGCCCTTTTGATTAAATCAAAAGGAAGAACCCGAAGAAGAGGAGGTTAACATACCATTGACTAAGGAAAAGTACAAGGTAAGGGGTTTTCATCTCACTCCTTATTTCTATGAGATTCAAGAATTATTGCCACTATTAACTTTTGTGTGATGTATGTACTGCCCATAAATGTATTCTTTGTGTAATATACTTTAATTTATGTTTATTTACATTCATTGTGTGATACCTCATTAATGTCCATGTATTCAAAATGGTTTTAAAGGATTTATTTATTTGGAATTGAATGTTTCTAAAATTATAATTCCTTTCAAAAGTTTCAAAGTGGTATAGTACACTTTGTTTCAAAAATGTCTTTAAATGACTTCTTTTCTAAATTGTGTGACTTTTAAATTTTTTCATGAAAAAGGTGTATTTCTCTCAAATTTTTTTACAAATCATTTTCATCCATGTCAAGATCCTTTAACAGGTTTTAAACTTGTTTTGAAGTTGATTTATCATGATACAAATCTTCCATATTGTGTTGAAGGTTTTGTGATATGTTTGACTGTGGATGTGTTATTCTTATACCATTCATGTTTTATGGGTAAAGTATTGACATTTCGTATGCCAGTTTTAATACGGATGTTTATGTTATATTTCATCCTCTTCTTGAGATGAATGTGGTGGTCTAGTATGTTCCAGGTTGGGGTTTGGTTACAGTAGACCCTATGGGTAGGTGTCTGGTTATTAGAGGCACATTGGGTTGGTGTCTAGTTATTAGAGGAACTTTGGGTTGGTGTCCAGTTATTAGAGGCACTCCAGGTTAGTGTACGGTTATTAGTGGAACCCCATGTTGGAGTACGGTTATAGAGGCTCTCTGAGTTGGGTTTCGGTTACAGTTAGCCCTTAGGTATTGGCAAGAGGGCATGAAACAGAAATTAAAGTTCGGCATTATGAATTCCATCATTATGAAAGTGGTTACTGATATTTCATGTGATTATTAGATTAGTAGAATATCCATATGAATATGTAAATGGAATTATTTCATTTTATTTCTGCCATATTATGCTGATGTTCAAGTTTAAAAGGATTTTGATTAAGTTTTACACATTGCCTTAAATATTTATTCTTATTTTTAAAAGTTTTTTATGTGTTGCTTACCCATACTAAGAGTTTGAGCTCACCCCTTTCTATTTTTTATTTTCCCAGGATTCCAAGAAGGGTATTGTGGTTGATATGCAGGGTTCAACCAAGGGAATAATGGTGTTCATAGAGGATTATTTATGTTGTTTTGTTTGTTATAAAGTGTAATGTAACATTCGTGTATGTAATCTATTTTCCAAGACTCCTAAATAGATCGGTCCTTTAGGACTTGATATTTTGTGGTCATGCCAATGTTATGTAATAATGCACTGACTCTAGGTAACTGGGGTCATGGCATTACAATGAAACTATTAAAATTTGTTTCATCATGACGTGACAATCATGTGATTTCATACCTATCAACTTCAAGTCCTTGAAGGAGAAAAAAATTACATTTGAAGAATTACCCTGAAGCACATTGATATCATGAAGAAACTAACAAAATATAATTTTCTCCCTCTTTGATAATGTATGAAAATCCGAGGGAAGAAATTTTTTTCTTTCTTTAGGAGTGGGAGCTAACTACAAACTTATTCTCATTGATAGTAAGTCTAATCTTGAATTAAACCCATTTTTGTCTTTCCTTTAATATTTAACAATGTTCCAATCAAAAAATCATAGATATTATTCTCCACGTGCATAACATCAATATTATGTTTAACTTCATGATATCTCCAATATGGTAGCTCAAAAAATATTGACCTTTTCTTCCAAATATTTCTATCATTTCAAGATTTCAATGTCTTTCCCAATATCACATCAAGGTTTTTCAGCCTCTCAAAATAAAGATTAAGGGATAAAGGTTTTGGAGCAATATCAAACTATAGGGAGACATTGAATTCCTTTTTTAGTCTTCTATAAGGGTGATCCATAGGCAAAAACTTTCGATGACCCATGCACACCGTTTTCCTCCCATGATGCAATTGACAATATGACGTCTGTTGTTCGCAAATTGGACATGATTTATACCCTTTAACACGGTATCCAGAAAATTTTCTATATGCAGGGAAGTCATTTATAGTGAACAAAAGCACAACATGCAGTTGAAAATATTCCATTTTATAAGAGTCATACACCCTAATACCATCAGCCTATAAAATTTTCAATCATCAACCAACGTTGACAAGTAAACATGGAATATCATTTCCGGGTTGCTTCGGACCAGAGATCATTATACTCAACAAGACATATTTGCGCTTCATACAAACTTTAGGAGAGATGTTTTAAATTACCAATAAAACAGGCCATGAACTATGTGTGCTACTGAGGGTTCGGTATGGATTCATTCCATCTGTGCCCAACCTAGTCTGAGATTTTCTAATTTCATTTCCAAATGTAGAATACTACTCATCAATTTTCTTCCATTTTGGACAATCAGTTGGATGAATTATTTTTCCATCACATAACCGCTCATTCACATGCCATCTTAACATTTTTGAATAATGTGAATTTGGAAATAAACATTTGAAATGATAAATTATAGGTAGATACCAAAATACCTTTGAAGGGATATTTGTAATCTCTACATCAGCCTGTGATTTTTCTTTCAACTTATACTGTGATGTCCCACATTTAGGAAACTCTGATAGAAATTTATATTCCTTCCTATATATAATACAGTCATTCGGACATGCATGCATTTTCTTGTATCCCAATCCCATCGGGCATAATATTTTCATGGCCTTATAATGTGAATACGGAAGATCATTATCTTTTGGAAGAATGTCTTTCATTAATTTTAGTAAATCTATAAAACATATGTCACTCCATCCATGTTTCGCCTTCCAGTTAATCAATATTAACACCGCTGAAAAAATTGTAAAATTTGAACAACTAGGATATAATAGTTTTTTAGCATCACCATATAGACGCGCAACTATTGGTTCTATATCAATTTGTTCTGATACAATATCATGAATAATTTCTTCATTTTCATCGGAGTTACCATATTGTGAGTCATCATTATCAGGGACATTCCATCCAGTTTTTCCTTTCCAAATCCAAGTTCTATAACTCAGATTAAAACCATGACAAATCATATGATCTTTTATCTCTCTACTTTTCAGATTCTTCATATTCAAATATTTCAGGCATGGAAAGAAAAAAATGTCACTACTTGGAACATTTTGTTTAGGAAAATCCAAAAAGGCATCAACACCTTCCTCATATTCATTGCTCATTCGATGTTCCATAATCCAATTTCGACTCATTATTACCTATAAGAAATATCAAAACTATAAATCTTTTTAAAATAAGGAAAATATATGTTTATATGAAAAAAATCATAATTTGAATGTAAAACAATTTTGAAATATAAAAAATATTTATGTGTATTTAAAAAAATATACTTGAATATGATTTTAAAAAGAAAATATTGTTAGATATAATAGTTTTAAATTCCATTGAATCAAAGATAACCATGGGGCCTCCAATGGTTGATTGAAAATTGGAGAAAATGGAGTAAACCAGAGAATCAAATCAAATTTAAAATAAAAAACTAAAGTGGAGAAAATCACAATGTAAATCTAATCATCACAGCACAATGGGGTCAGGATAACTAAGCATATTTGATAACCACAACATGGTCTCCCCCATAACCGATAATGTTCTCATAGTCAATGACTGGTCAAAATATATATAACCAAATAGAATCATATTGCAACACTAATATCCATGAAACAATACAGTCATCATGTCATAATCTCCCAATCCACGAAGCAGTAGTCAATCCCAACTGACACTTACCCCCCACCCCCTTGGACAACCCCAAGACACTACCACACCCTTGGACAGCCCCCCACTCCTCCTGGACACCCCCACCCCTCCTGGACACCACCACCCACCTCCTACCCCCTTTGACAGCCCCTGGACACCACCCAACCCTCTGGATAGCCCCCCCCCCCCACCCAAACAACCCAAAAACCCTCTGGATAGGACCCCACCCCTTGGATAGCCCACCCACCCCCTAGACAGCCCACCCCATTGGACCCCCCCCCCAACACACCACTGGACTGCCCCCCCCCCCCACCTCCATGGAACCCCCCCAACCCTCCGTACTTCCCCCTGAACCCTCTGAACATCACCCCACCCCCTTGGACACCCCATGAACACCACCACCCCCTTGGATAGCCCCCCCCCCTGGATAGCCCCCCACCCCTTTAGACAGCACCCCCACCCCTCCTGGACACCACCCCCCACCCCCTATCCACTTGGACACCCCCTTGACAACCCGCAACCCTCTGGATGGCCCCCAACCCTCTGGACAGCCCCCACCCCTCACGGACACCACCCCCCACCCCCTACCCACTTGGACACCCCAACCCTCTTAACAGCCCCCACCCCTCGGACAACCCCCCAAACCTTCTAGATAGGCCCCCACCCCCTTAGACACCCCCACCCACTCATCCCTTTGGATAGCCCCCCCACCCCCTTAGACCCCCCCATACACACACACCCTCCTGGACTGCCCCCCCCCCCCCACCTCCATGGACACCCTGGACACCCCCATCCCTCTGGACATCCCCCTGAACCCTCTGAACACCACCCCCACCCCTTGGGACACCCCCTGGACACCACCACCCCCTTGGACAGCCCCCCACCCCTCTGGATAGCCCCCCCACTCCCTGGACAGCCCCCACCCCTCTCTACAACACCCCCCACCCCTCATGGACACCACCCCCACCCCCTACACCCTAGACACCCCCAACCCTCTGGACAACCCCCACCCCTGGAGAACCCCCCAACCCTCTGGATACCCCCCCAGACAACCCCCAAACCCTCTACATAGGCCCCACCCCTTGGACAGCCCCTCCCCCCCACCCACCCCCTTGGACACCCCCCCACCCCCTTCGACACCCCCCCACACACACACCCCTAGACTCCCCCCTTATGGAAACCCTGAACAGTTCCCAACCCTCTAGACATCCCCCCACCCCTGGATAGCCACCAATCCTCTTAACATCCCCCCAGAACCATGGGATTTTAACCTCAAGCTATTCGTTTTGGCATATCTAGGGATTTTAACCTCAAGCTACTAGTTTTGGTATGATGGAATTTTTCAAAATGATCACCATGAATTATCTCCCCTATTAGTCTAAAATGCTATATTCTGCAATGAATCGGGTTTTAGTATCATATTAAGACTTATAATAGTCCACAAAAATAAGCGACGTAAATAGATTATGGAACTACAAATAGTGATACCCAAAATAGAAACAACCAAGGATCCAAAACAAACATTCCGCCATGAAAAACCATATATACTTATAAAATAAATCACATTGGTACATAGAATGGGTGTACCACAATGATTTACATATAAATTGCAGTAATATAGGTGAATGAGACCATTAGTTGTCAATGAAAACTAAAATCACCATTAATGTCGGGCATCCGCGAAACAAAAACAAACGAAATATAAGTAGGTGAGGATTACATGAATATTGTGAGTCGATCTAATATATCTAGTTATAATAAATAATATGATGATGGAAAAATGAGGTAAGAGGTTTTGAAATTAAATAATCATACCTACTTTAAACAAAAATATCACAAAACATAAATATAGACTATCCGAAAAAAATGAATGAAATAAAGTCGTGGGAGGATTACCTGAGTGTGGCGAGTGGATATGATAGATCTGAGGAGAGTAAAGATGATAAAAAATGATGGGAAAATGAGTTTAATGAAATGAGATCGAAGAGTCGATTAGGGTTTTCCGCGTGAGAGAGACGAGTTGTCGGTCTGTCGATCGAAAAATCATAAAATAAAATCCACGGGGCGTGTTAATTTTTTAAATGTTTTATAACATTGGTTATTTAATAACCGACATTATAAAATATTTTTATTACATTTATAACATCGGTTATTATAATGACCGACATTATAAATATATCAGATAACGTATTTTTTACATCAGTTATTTTATAACTGAAGTAAAAAAAGATGGGTGTTGGTTTTTTACGTCGGTTATTATATAACAGACGTAAAAACTGCTGGGTGTTGGGTTTTTACATCAGTTATATTATAACCGATGTGAAAAATTCAGCGGGTTGGGTTTTTTACCTTGGTTATTTGATAACCGACATCAAAAAGGCCTCAAATGCCACCTTTTTACGTCAGTTATTTTATAACTAATGTAAATAATTTCGTGCTTTGGTTTTTTACGTCGGTTATTTTATAACCAGTGTAAAAACCCATGAATCACATATTTTTACGTCATTTATATATAACTGATGTAAAAATGGTGATGTTAAAAAAGTTTTCTGCACCAGTGAAGGCATGGAACATGGGGCATCCAATGTCGATAAGAGGATATCTTATACTAGAGGTGTTTGTTTTGATGTTTTCCTTTGGCATCCCATATTTAAAATGGGGTAGGATTTGATTTTATCATCTTGCAAAGATGGAGACAGGGGGTTAATTGGGATTCTCGATGGAGGTGGATCAAAGGGATACATCCTTTGGAGGGAGAACCTAGATACTTTATCGGATGTATGGGTTAGAACACCCATCGATATGGACCTTAGATAGTATTCATCATATAGATAAGGTTTCACAATATGAAGGCTCATTTGGAAACTTCTATAGGTGGATCATATAGGGTCCACCCCTATGAGGGGGTCACCAAGGTTTACAATTCGTTGGGATTGGACCTCAAAGAGGTGTCCTACACACCCTATTTAGAAAATTGGGATAAAAATGCATATAGTTAGTTGGATAGAATTGGTCTTAAGTACTACTAAATCTAGGGTTTTTCTGGGAGAAGTGATGATTTTTATGGGGTTTATGTGTAGGAATGACCAAAATGAATGGCATGACCTCACTGAGATGTGGCGGCATGGTCAAGAATCTAGACGGACTGTGGATGGATTGGATGAAGTGTAGTGGGTGGAATGTTTATAATTATGTTTTGGAACCTTGTTGAGGAATCCTACATATCCCATTTTTCTAGGATTCATAGTCTACATAGTTTTGCGGCCCCATGAAGCTTATCATCATGTAGTGAGGATGAGAGTTAACCTATGTGAAAATGATGGAACTGATGAGATTGATAAAGTGGTGGGATTGAAGCTCGTGGAGGTTTTTTATGTATCCCAATTGGTTGGGAATCAATGTACACATAATTCTTTAGTGGCAATAGGATTCTTAAGGATGACGCCTAGAGAGAAATGGGGGGTATGTGGTTGGGGCTTACGCGCTAGAGCTTCCTTGGTGGATAGTGAGATCTCACCAAATAAGGGTTTGGTGATTGTGGATGGATTGAAATAGCCTATAAAAAGGGGGATTTGGGGGATGTGTCCCTCAAATAGAAGATGTCACGTCATGAGATTATATCCCTAGGAGGGAGCACCTAAGTTTACCATTGGATTGGATTGAACCTCATGGGGGGTCCTACGTTCCTTTTTTTAGAGGATATTGAACAAAACCCATGTAGTTCGGAAGGGGGATTCATGGTTGTAGACAATCTATAAGCCCATATTAGTCATGCTCAGTGTGAGAAGCAAGATAAGTTATTAGACCTAATAATCATGCCACAAAATATGGGTTGACGAGGGATGGTGTGGGGCATGCACAATAGAGCTGCCCAATGAGAATGACATTTTTTCTGATGAGGATATCCCTCCATAGGATGAAGAGTTTGTCCCATATCATCCCTAGAATGAGAATCCTATCAGAGGAGGTGTCGGGGATTTCATGCATACTTCCCGTGGTGCACCTGGCGATAAAGAACAATTGGATAGCAGTGGAAATCTGATTATGCGGGATGTAGTAGGCTCCCAATGACCTTCCCCATCTATGTTCTTATGCATAGGATGTCATTTCATGCCAATCATACATGGTGACATCTCTAACATTCCACATAAGGATGTATCCATGTTTAGTTTCATCTATCAAGGATGTGGCTTCTTTGAAATTTGAAATCCTATATCTTTGATGATTAGGACTCACTTCCCACCCTTAGGCTTACATAACAGGTGCCCATGAACCCTTGCGGAAGGGCAGACATTAGTAATGAAATAAGGTGTTGGTGTGGAGGATTGATCGATAGTAGTTCAATGTTAGAATGGATATATTAAAAAGTAAAATCCATTAGTGTACCAATGCAAAAATGAAATAGAATGGAAAACACAATACAGAACATTGTTCTAGGGTCCATGAAATCACTACACACAATCCTAGAGGGCTACACCGAGAAGGTTCCTGCAAGACGTGGATCTCACGTACAATAGTGGATCATACATTGTGTTTTCCAGTAATGGATACCCATGGAGTCTTAAAGAGAGGGTGCGTGTAATATTTGAGGGATGCATGCAAAAGGAAGAGTTGAGAATAAGATCGGGTGGTGCTCTAGAATAGGGTTTCATGCAAGAGGAAACTTTTTCATCCACCTAACATGGGTGAAAATAAAGTGGGTGAGGGTGAAGACCTTGTGGGACCACACGAAGTGGATCCCATAGGGTACCCATTATTCATTATCCTATATATTTAGGGATCCATGGTATTTCTTGATGCCAAAAAAGATTCTCACATGAGGAAGAGAAATGTTTCAAATTCCAAAATATCACCTCGAAGAAGGGGGTTCACCTCTATATATAAGAAAAATATTTGGAAATATTGCATAATATTTTTAGCATGGAAGAGGATTTTTCATAGGAGTGCTTATGCAAGCACAATAATTCTCGTTTGACATTGCGTTGAGTGCATAATGACTTTACATTCGGATCTGATTCATCCACACACTATCCAATTATTACATGCATCATTCATCATTGATTCTCTTGGCCTCTATGGAAAAGAAGAATCATATGTCGCATTGAGAATGCAAGATCTTTTCATGTGGTTCCAAATATTATGCATAACAACCATTTCTTATGTGCATCTTCCATTGTCAATTATCCTGTCCTCTGAGGAAAATAAACAACATACGTCGCATTGAGCGCATAAGAGCCTTGTGTGTGGATTATGGTCTTGCGCACACACCTTAAACACTTGTTCATGCCTTCCATGGGATTCTCAGTATGCTTTTTGGAATGGAGTGGAGCATTTTGTTTATCCAAAGATGACCTTGGTGGTCTTGTGTGGAATTTGGCACCAAAAGATCACAAAATTTTAATGTATATATTAACACATAATATATTGAATATGCACCATAAAATATGGTTATAACTGATAAAAGATTATTTCTACATAATAAATTACCACCCTTGAAAAGTGAACAAGGTGGTTGATTCTTTGAGTCGAAAGGATCATGAAAACATAACTATGATAAGTATCATAAAAGATCCATTATTTATGCACTATAAAATGATGGATCTATGAATCCTGAAAGAAGGGGAAAGTCTTATCCTACTAAATTAATTTTTGACTATCCATCAAAGTGATGATTAAAGATAAATAAAATGAATATGTATAGTATTAAAATAAGGTTATATATTTTCCTATGTTAACTTTGATCACGATAGAATGATACGTATTAATAATCATTTATGTATTCCACCCATACTATATTTTAAGGATTCGTTATAAGAGGAAATTATTTCATTGTTCTATATTTATTACGAAAGTAAAAAATATGTATAGATATTTGAAATAGTAATTATGGTGGGATGGCATGAAGTGATATATCACAAATTTTATCTTGATGCTTCATATTTCATAATTTTAAGTCATAGAGACAAAAGCCTAAAGGGACGTTACATACATTACCACACTATAATTCAATTGAGAAAACAATGCCAATTATTTTTTTCATAAGTCTCCTAAAAACTTTTAGAGGGAATAAAGCTATATGGGTTATATTTTATCCACTAAAAAAGCCACCACACTTCATCGATATCGAAAAATATTTATTTTCAGATCAAATTTCCTAGATAGACACTAAATAAGGGTTAAGGATTCATAGATTACCACAATCAATCATATCTAATCAGGATAATAGGTTTTCCTCAATATTCTAGAAAATTCTTCATTAATATCTTAATACATAGTTGAGTTTCATCATTGTGTAACATCCTTAAATATTTTGTTAGTTGGAGAGAATAATTCAAACCCTATAAGATATATTGTGATTTTTTAACTAGATTTTAATGTTGGTTGGGATAAACACCTTCATCTAGTTATGTTTTTATACAATAATAGCTTTCACTCAAGCAGTTAGATGGATCCATATGAAAAAAATCTATTGAAATAATTTTATATCTCTATTTTGTTGGGATGGGGTTAGAGGTTGAAAGATATTGGGACGTAAGATAGTAATATAAATGGAAAATAAGGTAAGATATATTTAGAAACACATTAAGATATATCAAATTTAGTAGAAAAGTTATGTTGATATTAACTAGTGTGATTTGGAATTTGAGGTTGCTGATAATGTATTTCTAAGAATTTCTTCCTAGAAAAGAATTATGAGATTCCGGATGAAAAGGAAAAGAATCGAAATGTATATCTATCCCTTTCAATTCTTGATTGTATTGGGAAGGTATCATATCGGTTGGTGATTCCACCAAATATCTCTAATGTTCATGATGTGTTGCATGTATATCTCTAATGGAAGTACATACTTAATTCATCAAATGTACTGAGGTCACAGTTTGTACAACTAGAACTATATCATTTTGTTGTGGAAAACTGGTGTAGATTATAGATTGTATATATAAATTTCAATTAAAAAATTCCACTCACCTAGTAAGTGTTTCGTGATGAAACCACTGACTTGATGAAGCTACTTGGGATCCTAATGATGTAATAAGGAAAAAGTATCCTCAGTTGTTTTTACCGATGTGACAAAATTAGGAGGAAGAAATTCATTTTTTAGGGGGGTATAATATAAAACACCATCATTTATAGAAATATTTTTTTAATAAATTTAATTTAATTGATAGCTATTGTTACACACACAACATAGTTTATCTTGTGTTACATGTGACACTGAGTTTTAAAAAACCACAAGATATTATTATTAACATTATCTAAGCATAAAAGTTGTAACCTATCCATTAAATTTAGAAGTATCAATATTAATAACTACTTTTAAAATGTTATTTACAATGGTTTTATATAAAGAAAATATATTGTTAAAAAATATTTAATGTTTTGTGAAGTATTTATATGTTTCAAAAAAACTATTTTTCACAAAAAAATGTTTTCTATTATTTTGGTGAATAATAGTAAAATTATTTTTTTACACATTAAAAAAAATTATAAATTAAACTTAATTTTTGAAATAATCATTTCAAAATTAGATTAGGTTGATTTTTTTCTGAAATGGTAAATCATTCAATGAATAATGAAAAATAATTGTTTTAATCAAAAAATGTCTTTTAACATTAAGAATTTATAAGGTTCATTATTTTTAAAATTTATTTAAAGGTAGAATTAGTTTAATTATTTTTAATTTAATCTTATTTAGTTCATTTGAATAATTTTCATATTGAATTCATATATATATATATATTTTAAAACTTTTGAACCTTTTCTCTTTGGAATTTTTTTAGTCACTTTTGTGAGAATAATTTTAAATTAAAATTTCCCTCTTTTGTGATTGTTATATAAAAAATAGATTCAATATTTTGAATCATAAAAATATATATTATTTAATAAGGTCAATTTAATTTTTTACAATAATAAATACTAAAAATAGGAAAAAAATAATTACTACGGTGAATGTTAAAATAATTTTATCGGGGTAAAATAAAAATATAACGGGTAAAATAATCTATAACATGTAAAGAATCGATTTTATGGACATATTTAGACATTATCTCCTCTTAATATGTATTATTATCCATTTTGGATCCTTTTGGCATGTGAAAAACAGTGGGTACACCTTTTTCGTTTCAAAAATTACAAGTGTGTCACTCTTCTCACTTATAAAAGGTCACTCCCTCTCTTATCCATTTCATAATTTAAAAACAATTTTTATAGGAAAATACCTACAAAAATCTTTTAACTAATTCTACCTTATTATCCTATAATCATTTTTTCATAAATCCAACCTACGATGCCTTTTGGTGAAAACCAAATGAAGTTGTATGAAGAAGAGGTAACACCTCTAACTAAGAGTTTTAATTTATTACTTCCTACACTTACTTAAATTTTTAATAAAACCTAATGGTGTAATATAATTATTATCTTACTTATAATTAGATTTAATAATGTTAATTTTGTGACCTAAATCCTTCTCCATGTCCATCAAATGAAATACGAAGTCATCGGTCATGTGTATAGTGGACTACCACCTCAAGAATCGATGTTATGTGTTTTCCACCAAAACCAATCACATATGAATATAGTAATGGATTTAATTTTTATATATGATATATATGATATTATTATAAATATATAATTATAATACCACATATACCTACTTCCCAACCAACCTATTGGAAAACAATAACATCGCTCTTGTGTACGACAGACTACCACCTCATGAACTATTATGATATGTTTTTTACTTCCTATTTTATATGGATTACAATAAGGCTATATTAAATAAATATATTTTACAGTTTTAATATTATTACACTTATTAATTTATTATATCAAATATACCTTCTTAATTTCCATTTTATAGGAATACGGTAACATCATTCGTGTGTTAGGTGAACTATTTCCTTACGAAGTTATGTGATTCATTCAAGATTTACATGAAAGGTAATATGGATTGGTTAAATTAAAATATATTATATACCTAAAATAAAATTATTATTTAATAACAATATATTAGTTATCTTTATTTTTTAAAATCTATCGAGAATATGGAATCAATATTCCTGAGTATGTATGTCGATTTTCTCCATAAACTATGCGTTTCATTTTATATATATATCTTTTATTGATTACTATATATATATATATATTATTTATATATTGTTTAAAATTATTGATATTATGGAAAAATTATAAAATTAAGAGGACTAAAAATTAAAAATAAGAAATTGACATAAAAAACAAAGCAGTTATTACCTAAATCATGACTTTAACAAAGAATTGATTATAAATGGAAAATATAAGGGTATAAGTACATCATATATGATATAATATTTATAATTATGTTCATATAATAGATTTATAATAAAGTTATATTTATTATATTGGATGATATATCCCTTTTAATGTAACAGTAACTAAAGGTAATGGATTTTGGTCTCACATTGTTTTGAGACAAATTCCAAATTATTCAAGAGTTTTTTATGTGGTGTATATAATAAACATGAATTAATTTTATAATGATTAACCTGAAAATTAAGGGTATTTAAATATCTATTTTAGGATGTCTCTTTTATAGGGGTTTATAGTTTAAAAGTTACTAAAATAGTAATGAATTTTTGTCTCAAATTTCCTTCTTTAATACTTTTGTTATGTTAAGAAAATATCTAATTTTATGAAGTATAAATACTACCAGTTTAAAATTTTATATCATGAATTTATTTATTATCATTATATTTTATGTTCCATTTGATTTTATTCTTTAATGAGGCTTATGATTTAATAGTTACCAAGTGGTAATAGTTTGATGTTAAAATCTCATTATTTATCAAGTTTGTTTATGTTTATGATTTAGATGATAAAATATTATTATATAGTTTTCAATAAATTCAATAATTTCATTATCCTATGGTTATTTAATAAATTTTCAAGTATAATTACCGTTTTTAAATTCATTGGTACTGAAAATTATTGAGTAAATTATTTTAATAAAAGGAAACATTTTTTCTCTTTTTTGATCAAAAATTCATTTTCTTCAAAAACCATGCTGTCTAAAAAGGTTACAAAAAATGGGTTTAACATTATGAAAATTATTTAATAATAAAAATTTTACCCTTATTTTACTTTTTTTACAAATTGTTTTTAATAGAATCTTCACGTGATTTTCAAAAACAAGAATCGTTTGAATTTTACCTAAAATGTGAAAGGAAAATTTATGTTGACACCTACAACATGATAGAAATTTTCAACTATCATAAACAGTCGATGATAAAAATATTATTTTATATGTTTAAAAAAATAAATGAAATAGGATTTTGAAAATGTACTATGTTTTAAAAAATATATCAAATTGTAATTTCTATTTTCCTCAATAAATGCTCAATGTTATCATTAAAAATCATTTTTCATCTAAGATGACATTATTTGATATATATTTATATTTAGTATGGATAATATTAAATGATACCATAATTAATCATTCGTTGTATGGCTAATATTTATGTTGAGGAAATATTAATTAAACGCATGTATTTTTCATTGGGGATGTTATGGTGAATTGATGAAATGTTTATGAAATCCATTTTTCATAGGTTGTGATATTATGAATGTTTTATAATCATGTGAAACATATATATAGGGATTATATGACCTGTGGGTCCTATGTCTCCATCCATTTCATTGGATATTTATGGATAACTCATGAGTAAATATATTATGTGTGAACCTAATTACATGTTTGTAATGTTATGATTGAACATGATTACATGTTTGTAATTTTATTCATGAACCTAGTAACATTTTCCCAATGTTATGTATGAACATAAATAAATGTTCACATTCTAATATGTGGTAATACATTTGATGTCCATAAGGCTATGGTGTACCTAGTTCCATGTCCATAAATTTATGTTAGGGAATGATTTCAGGATGGAACTTAATGAGTGAACCTTTTTCTATTTGTAAATGTTCATAATGTTATTAGGTAATATTTATACCACAAATATATGTACTATGACAATGTAATCATTTCATTGAAAATTTTCTTTGATTACATTGTGAATCATATCTTTTAAAATTCTATTATTTACTCTGTGACTCTAGTTTATGATCTATGATACATAGGGTATGGTTTTTAAATTTTATTATCATCTTCTCATACACATATGCTCATGTTATGATGTTATGTATCTTGTTTACCCTTACAAGGAATCTTATATCACCTTTTATAATAGTTCCACCCCAAGGGTATAAAAACATTAATGTAGGGTAGGTCTAATAAGAGTGACATAAGGGATGATTTTTATAGGAGATGATGATAATCATTCACTAAATAAGAATATTGTGCACCTAGTATCCAATTTTTTCACCCCATTACAATCTATAAGCTTGTATATGTGAAATGTAGAGAATATTCATCTATTATGATGTGGTGTCTATGTATATAAAGTTCTGGTCTCTAAAATATATTACCATTCTATAATTATTATTATTTTATGAATATCATATATATTAATGAAATCAATAATTATAACCATTCATGTGATGTGGTGATGAAAAATGAAACATATCACCTCGTAGAGGTGGTTTTCAAAACGTACGTATGAGAGATGTTTTCATTTACTATTGGATGAAAAAGGAGATAAAATGTTTTATACCATTAATTTAAAAAAACTTAAATATATATTTAAGATACTCATGTTATTATTTAAGAATGGTTAAATGATTTTTTATGGGGTAGAAGAATAAATAAACCAAAAATAATTGATAAATAATTTAACATATTCTTTGAGAAACCTCATTTAGAATACACCATCATCCTTTTAGGTCGGTTAATCGGTGAGACCAAAACCACTAAACATTGTGAGGAATAATTTACTTTTAATTGTTCAATGTTAACTTATTTTTGAAAAATAAATGAACCAGGTTCTTCCTAAGGAAAATAAGTAATTAAATTTCATAAATATTACTCTAATGAAATATATTGAAGGATTCACAGTAATAACTAAAACCACCATTAAAATTAAAATAATTCGGGTTGTTCCTAAAAATAGATCTTTTTTTATTGTAAACTTGCATAAAAAATCACTAAAAAATATATTATCCCTATTTGAAATGATTTAAATACATCTTTAGTAAACAATACAACTGGATAATATAAATTTGAAACAATATAGTTTTTCTCTAAAATATATTAATTTTAAATTCTATCAAATATATTGATAAATATGGAAACAAATATATTTATATATGTTTATTCCAAAATAATTAATTATTTTCCATTCTAGACCTAACCAAATTTGGTTACCAACATTAGCATTTATTTTATTCGCAATGGGAATCTTTCTTGAAAATATCTTATAAGAAGATATGGCATCTGGAATGTGGGTGTTCCAGAAACATCATAAGGGACATAAAAAACATTCAATTTTTTTACTAAAGTATATGGTGGAAATTTCACCATTTTTTATAATGATAAATGAAAAAATATTGGTCTTAGTCAACTTGGTAATTCTAAAACCTACCAAATTTCAATAGTTTTATTTTTTTGATTACTTAAAAAATATTATGCTAAGAATATCTCAATTATGTGATAAAGGTTTACTTGTAAAGTTTGAGAATAGTTCCATTAATATATATGATTTTATGTTTAATTTATTATTTACATCTTTGAGGAATAACAGTGATTAATAATTTTATTTAAATTCATTATTTTCTAAAAATTGATTCTTTTCTGAAATCCATTCATCATGAATCTTAGTTGAGGAATAAAATATTATTCCATTGAAATACATACTCTCTTATAATGTTAGTTAGTATGGGTTTAGTGATGCATATAACGAAACTAGATATCCCAAACTATAATGTGAATAATATCTATCAAAAGTATAGCCATCTTAATGTTTATTTCAAACCAACAATTGAGTTTTATACATATCAGTCACAACAACAGGATCATATGGAAATGTTTGAAACATTTATAGTTCCAATTTTAGTATGAAAAAATTATGCATATGTAATTGTTGATGATTATTCAAGGTTTAAATGTGTGTGTTTTCTAACACAAAAAAAGTGAGGAGTGTATATGTTTTTCAATGTGTAAAAACTTTCTAGTGATCCTTAGTGGAATTTCCATTAAGAGTGTTAGAAGTTATCATGTTTGTGGGTTCATAAATCAATATTTTCAATACTTATTCTCAAAACATGGCTATAATAATAATATATTATCTCACTGATCACCTAAATGGAATATATTTATAGGAAGAATAAATATTTCCCTTTATGAAATATCTTTAACCCTTCTTAATAAGTACAAAATACTGGTCTATTTTTTTGTATGATGTTGAAAATATAGCTTGTTATGTAATTAACATAGACTTAGTAAGACAAATTTTAGAGATTAACCCATATAAATTTTAGAAAGATATAAATCTTATGGTGTATTATTTTAATGTTTTTGGATGAAAAGATTATAATTTTAATATATAATATATTCTTTATAAATTATCATCCATAATTAGATAGGGAAGATTCCTAGGTTTTTATAAATCTAGTGAATCCTATGGGGACATTAATAAAAGAAACATATTGGTGGAAGGATATATTTTTATCAAATTTGATGAAACGTATCCAACTGAACCTAATGTTTCCTTAGAAAACAAGGATTATTATATGTACGGTTTGATAATAAATAATTCCACTATGACAAATTTCCTTGCTACTAATTTACTTGAAAAATATCCCAAAACCCGTTTAAATGAACCATACCCTAAAAATCTAGAGGGATCTAGTCAACCTAGAACTATTATAACTCAAAGAGTCCATCCCCTCGATACAGTTATGGAAGATCTAAATAGACGAGATCAGACTCAAGAAACACATAAAAACTAGGTTGAACCTCAAGCCATTTTTATAGCCTTAACCCAAGAACATTAATGAGGAAATTAATGATGAACATAGGGTGATTATTATAAAAAATAAATTAAATCAATTTGAAAGGAATAATTTATGGGAACCAGTTGAGAGACCTTAAGACTATTTGACCCTTGGTACTCAATGGGTATATAGAAAAAAGGTTGATGAATCTATAAATATTATTCGAAATAAAGCTAGATTGGTAGCACATGGCTGTAGTTAGGAATAAACTATTGACTATAAAGTAACATTTGTTCAAGTAGATTGACATAAATCCATTAGGATACTGTATTCATATATTTCACACCTAAATTTCAAATTATATCCAATTTATGTCAAGAGTTATTTCCAAAGGGGATATATTGTTGAGGAATATTTTTTTGAACAACCCCTTGGCCAATAAAATAATCATTTACTAAATCATGTTTTTAAATAAATAAAAATTCCTTAAGGGTTAATATAATCAAAAAGAGATTTATATGACAATCACATTAATTTTTTATTTCAAATGGTTTTAGAAAATTTATGTTTGATCCTACCTTTTTTGTAAAAATAACTTAAAATAATATTTTCGTTGAAAAATTATATGTTAGTGATATTATCTTTTGTTCTTAAACATATTCTGTATTGAATTTTCAAAACTAATGAAATGATAATTTGAAAATAGATTTAGGGGTAAATTAGTTATTTTTTGGTCTTTAGATCTAGAAAAATGAAGAAGGAATTATTTTAAACCATTGCAAGTTAATTAAATATGTTTTAAAACATTTTTTCATATATATAAAAAAATTAAGTGATGCTCTAATGAGAAAAAGACATAAATTATGTCTTGATGAAACTGGAAAACTAATTGACCAAACTATTTATCAGAGTTATGATTTGGAGTTTACTTTACATAAAAACTAAATAGAATAAAATTATGTTTAGTGTGTTTATATGTGCATACCTTCAACAAAACCCGCCATGGAATATCATTTTAGATATTAAAAATATATTCAAATACGTCAAAATTAAAACAAATTTAGGAATGTTTTATTCTGGAGGGAATTATTTTGATCTAATTAGATATTCTGATGGTGACTTTGAGAGTTATAGTTTTCATAAAAATATGAATTGTTGATATTTTAACATCTTGGGAAAATCTATAGTTTCATGGTGCGGTAGAAAGAAAATTTTTATTGAGTTATCTACTGTTATATCTAAATACGTAGCTATTGGGAATTTTAATGAATAGATTCTATAGATGAAATTACCCTTGCTAAGATATATATATATATTTCAATTAATAAATTTACCTACACATTTTCACACCACATGTGACATAAAATTTCCAAAAATCATGTATCTTGTTCTATAAAAAAGTCACATTGATATAATACATCACATTTTGAGTGATAATTTTTAAAAAGGGACATCGATCTTTAATTCATTAGCAGAGAACATCATACTGCAATAATTTTTTTAAATCCATTAAAAAATGAGAGGTCAAATTTTATCATACATGGGTTAGATATTATTAATAAAGATTAATTATTTTATATTAAATTGGTAATATAATTAATGTGTTATTTTATTAAATGTGTTCCATAAATATGTAATGTAATTATATTATTATATTAAACACTCAATTAACTACTTTTCTTTTATTTTAAATTTATTTTATGTGTCTTCAAGTATTTTAAGTATTATATTTTAATTTTCACACATTTTATTATACATTGAGACATAAATTATTTTAATAACCCAAAATAGAATATAAATCATCATGTTCATTTCTAACCGAAGTCAATCCCACTTTGGACTCTTTACAAAAACCCTTTCCTTAAAACCCATGAATCTCAAATGTGAATAGTAAATATTAAGTATTATTTCAAATAATATGCTCATTAGGCTTATGATGCTTTCAAAAGATCAAAAGAAATCAAAAGTGGAACTAGAAAACACTTGAGGTTACATCTTTTTTCACAGGAAGTGGTTCCATATAAATAAGTGCATGTTCCATGTTTTATGAAAAATAATTATATATTATAGATAGTATATCACTTAAAAGGATGGATTTATTGGTTAATATATGATAATTGACTTTATTATACAAATTTTTTAATGTAATTTTATGTGAATATAGTGTTTGAAGCCAAAGATCACATAAGTCTCATTAAAAAAATGGTTAACAATCATGAATTTGAGTTTCATTATTTCCTTTGGTATGAGATCTTACAATTACAAAATAAAGGTTAGTATAAGTATTACCAACATTCTTATCATTTAAATAATCCACATTTTGAGATTTTAAATTTTTTGTATGAATTAACTAGTTATAGAACCTCTCAAAGTCCTAATGATGGTGGAATAAATATAGAATGTAAATTATATCTAAAATTTATATTGCACACCATTTTCCTTTGAAATGGTGATACTAGAACTGGTATTCATCAATACCATTTCTATATATATTTGATAGTTTATGGGATTTAGAAAAATCAAACTATATTGATGATGGGATATATTGAATAGTTGAGTAACACATCCTCAATATTTGATACTCCATCTTATCTTATATTTATTTCAACTATACTCAAATTTTAGATAATTTTTCCTAAAGTTATAGACAATTAGTTACTTTTTGGTGGTATAAGTATTAATCAAACCACAATAATGATTTTTAAAATCATCTAGAGTCCATGAAAAAAGTTGTGAGTAGTAAATTAGGATAATCTTTATGATTATTTCAATCATTTAAGAAACCCTACGAGACCAAAGGATGTTATAGATATAGGCTTGGATCCTAAAAATATAGTTTAAGATGATTATTCAACTGATGTAAATGGATTGCAGGCCACTAATGAAATTATTTAAGAATTAAAAAGGGATTATGAATAGAGCATGGGATTCCGTTTTATACTATAAGTTCCCACAAATCTAGAAGCCCCAATATAAGTTAAATTAAAAAAGGAAGGATTATAAACTCCCTAGGGGAGTGAATACCCATGGTTCTTTGATTTTTATACCCACTATTACCAAATATGAGAGTGATAAGGATGAAAATAATGTTTTAGATATACCTCCCATGTTAGAGACATATGGAGACCCTATTTTCTATTTTACACATCTTTACTCTCCTCTGATGATATGGGTAATAATAATGATTATTGTCTACCCAAAATTAAGAAATTTATATTTATTTCATACCTAGTACCATATAGAAGGTTTAGATGGCTCTTTCCTCCCCATTTCATAAAGAACAGGTTCACATAAGTCTTTTATAAGTGATTTTTGGACAAAATTCTCAAGGAAGAGAAGTAATTTCTTCTACAAGATATAACTCAAATATCCTTTTTCATGGTGATGCCATTTATGATTCATATACTAGGGACGAGGTTATAATTTGTGAATATTTTTATAGTTTGGTTCAAGAAATTAAGAAGAAAATGTTCAAATATTCTTATAATGATGGCTAATTTTTGAGGACTTATGTGTTAGGGTTCTCTGACAGAACTCCTAACCCCACCCATGTTCCATCTCCGCAAGTTTCACATGATCTCCCTCAACCAGTTACTAAATCGTTAATATTAGATGTTGGTCAGAGTATGACACTAAAGATTGGGTGAATTGAGTTCCTTTAAAAAAATTTGTTAAAAATTATTATTTTAAATTTCCCCAAATTTAAAATTAAGTGGACCTATTATCCAGTAGTGAAAATATATGATCTTGAATGTTCGATTAATTTCGCAAAAAGATTGATTTATTATCAGATGTATCAATTTGATTATTAATACAATTTTATAAACTACCATAATAAGTCAATACAGTTAGAAACAATTTTTAAGACTAACTATTAGAGTCTAATTTATTTTTATGGAATATGTGATAAAACAAAGTAAAAGTAAAAGTAAAAGAACATCAAATATGAAACAAGAGGTTGAGTACCAAGAAGAGACCTAGTCCCCTCCACTTAGTGATCACCTACCCCCCACTTAGTTTAAATTAATAAATATTTTGATCCATAGCCTATATCGGGGTTCACAACATCACATAGGTTGTCTAGGATTCAAGACCATTACCATAATTCTTCCAGGGTACAAACTACCAGATCACACAAGTACTTATTACACACATATCCATGGGAGTAAAAGGGTGTAAGAATTTTTTATTGGAAGGATGAATTTTATCCTTTATTTTATATAGGAGACAATGGGTTCGTTATAGACAGATACACACATTTCTCAAAAGTATATAAAAATTCACACAATAGAGAAACTAAATATGAGAAAGGATTTATAAGGATTTATGTGTGTCTTGAGATGCAGCTCTGGAATCTTCGAATGTAGATGTGATGATGTTTGAGTTCTCTTCAATAATTTTACAATAAAACAAAGTGTCTTATTCTGGATTCTACGTACAAGTATGGTTCTTCATATATATTGTTCACCTTATTTGATATTCTAAAGTAGTTTGTCAACTCTATGTACAGCTCGATTGAGATTTCCCCATGTGTTCTTTCTTTTGTTCTTGAGTTTATAGTGAGTGAATGAGAGTCACATATGTTCTTCTGTATATCTCTCATGAAGGAACTCCACACTTACTTACTGCTTCATTCTTCAAAATGATGTAATTCTTGAGGGCCAACAGAAATCATGATCTCTTCACATGCATAGGTTCATCATACCAAGCTTCCACGATATTCTTCTCTTTGAATAATACAGTAGTGTGTGTTGTACGCAACTTCGATATACTAACACACCACGACCAATCAAAGTAGCTGTTATAAATAGTAATACCCACTTTTTGAAATTTTATACCATTTATCTTTCAAAATGGACTTAATTTTTGGATTCGTAATATTGAAATTATACTAGGATGAAATTTTGGTACTTTTCGGATAACTTTTATATTTTGATGAATAGTGAAAATTACAAAATTTTATTTAAAAACAGATTTTTTAATCGAAATAATTAAAAGAGATAAATTATAAATTTGAGTGGTTTAAAAGTATATTTAGAATATATTTTCACCATTTAATACAATGATAGTCATTGGAAATAATTTCACAATTACACTGGACATAAACAAGTATCAATCCTTTGATAGTTATTATTTCTTAAAACCCCGCTTTTTGTTTTGACAACGGAAATTAATTTTAAATTATTTTTTGCCACTTCTGTGTTTCGAATTTGGAAAAATGGATTCAATATTTTTTATCAGGATTTCCTGATTGTGTAAATAGGTTACTTTCATTTTTAGACATTTTGAATAATTACTTCCGTAAATATTTTATTTACCATGGTTAAAGGGTAAATCCGTTAAATAAGGGTAAAAAATAATATAATAATAATAATAAATTACCCTAAAATGTGTATTAACCTTATTGGTGGATACAGGTCCGACCATGTGCATCTTTGGGTCGATTTTGGGACCCCATGGAGCAACTTCTAGGTGATAAGGACAATTTATATTAATTAAGATAAAGTAAATACAAAAATGACATAAGCATATATCTTTTAGAAAAACAATTTTTACATAGGGTTATATATGTTATATTTTTGACTATAAATATTCATTAGAAATCTAAAGATATTTCCTAAAAAATGTTATTTTATTTATAATTTTTATACATTAAATAATTTAATTTATTTATGACACAATGATGATGCAGTAATTACCGTATTGATGAAAGATTAAGATAATTGATATTATAAATACCCAAATAAATGTAATATGAGACTTTTTATAAATTAAATTAATTTTCAAGGTTAATATGACATATTAGGATTGTTTATATAAATTATTTTCGAAGTAATAATGCTGTTATAAATTTATCAAGATCAAAATACCCAATATTTTGAAAATTGACATATACGAGTTTTTAAAACAAATATTATATTATTAATTTATATTCAATTCCTAAAAATCTACGGTTTGGAAAAGAGACTTATATCATGATATTTTTATCATTAATGGACCACTTGGGGGTCTCTTGGACGTATATATTATGTTTATTAACTATATAATATAAAAATACAAAGCGACATGGTAAGTGTCAAACTAATTAACTATGAGTAAAACTAAAAGAGAAGGTTAATATAATGACCCAAACCTATCTAAATTATATTTGTTGAGTTGTTTGCGATCCATACTAACCTTAAAATTTAAATAATACACTTTTGAGCCATTAGAAACCGAATATGAATTTATTATAAAACAATATTTCTATATTTTCCTAAGGTGCCCCTCCTCCCCCTTATAAAAGGACACCACTTATAACCAGTTCTTTACACTTTAAAAGCCTTTTGATTCGGCCAAACCCTGCCCAAATACACTCTCAACTTCCCTCACTTCAACCTAGAGGCCTTATTTTGATCATAAAGCCATCCTAAAGAGCCCTTTTGATCAAATCAAATGAAGAACCCGAAAAAGAGGTAATGATTTCACAACCCTCTTTCAAGTTCCTTTCTTCTTCAACTCCTTATTTATTTGTTATTACCATTCTAAAATAATAACTCCAATATCTCTTATATACTATAATATTATTATAAATATGGTACTACCATATTCAGTATTCTATCCATTCTTTGAATGACATGTCACCATACGTGCGTACGTACGGCTTACAATCTCCACGTCGTGGTGTAATTGTTATTCAATATATTATTATTTGGATGGGTATAATAATGATGTGTAATTAATGTAAATAATATATATAACATGATAATTATTCTGTATATATTATATAACATCCAATTATATATTATTTTAATATCAAAAGGATGATATTGTCGCTTGTGCGTACGTACGGACTACCGTCTCCACGAATGCGATGAGATTCATTCCTCATCGTATCCATTCAAGACTAATTCTCATTTGATGATTAAAAGTAATGTTTAATAACTTTATATAATTTTGGATATGAATAAGATACAACCTATCCATAACAAACATGACTTATGTAACAAAACAAATAAAAGAAAATGAGTAAGTTAACACCAAAAATGACGATAATACTAAAGTGTTATTAATAAAGCATTATTAGAAGATCCTATATGATATAATAAATATGTATATGGTTCTTGTATAATTTAATAACAATGATTTAACTATTATACAAGAGGTTAACATACCATCGACTAACGAATATTACAAGTTAAGGGGTTTTCATCTAACTCCTTATTCCCGTGAGATTCATACCATATTGCCACTATTACATTTTGTGTGGTGTATGTACTTCCAATAATTGTATTCTTTATGTAATACCCTTTAATTTATGTGTATTTACATAATCATTGTGTGATACCTATTTCATGGGGTGTATTTTTCGTAAGTTACCAAATTGGTAAGGGTTTATTTCACAATCTCTTCATTATCCAAAGTTGTTTATACGTAATTATCTACTGGGACCTCTTTATCATCCACATCCATGTTTCTTAAAAATTTATTTCAAAAAATTCTCACTATTTTACAGAATATGGGTTAAAGTCATTTATACCCTTGTTTTATAAGAAGTTTTTAAAGTAATCTTTCCTTCATTTTCCAAACAAGGTCCTTTTTAACCTTTTTGACAGAATTAAGGTAAGAATGTCTTTTTTTTAACTTATACTATGGGTGCCGCAATTTTTTGCCATTATAAAATCTTTGAAGCTTCCCTTACAAGCTTATAAAAATATTTTCAAAGTTAATTTTTTTTATAATTATGTGACTTTTAAATAATTTAAAAAAAGAGATATTTCACTCAAATAGTTTTGATTTCATCTATATCAACATCCTTTGATAAATTTTACACTTGTTTGAAGTGGATTTATTATGATACAAATCATCTATATTGTATTTATGGTTTTGTGATATGTTTGACCATGGATGAGTTATTTTTATGAGATTAATGTTTTATGGTTAATGTTTTGGCATGCTAGTTTAAATATGAATGTTTATGTTAAATTTCATCCTCTTATTAAGATGCATGTGTTGGACTAGTAAGTTCCAGGTTTGGGACTGGTAAAAGGAAGCCCTTTGGGTTGGGGTTCGGTTATAGCAGACCCTCCGGGTTGGTGTCCAGTTATTAGAGGCACTCCCGGTTAGTGTCCGGTTATTAGAGGCACTCAGGGTTGGTTTCCGGTTATTAGAGGCACTCCGTGTTGGTGTTTGGTTATTAGAGGCACTCCAGGTTGGTGTCTGGTTAATAGAGGCACTCCGGGTTAGAGTTCGGTTACAGAGGCTCTCTGGGATGGAGTCCGGTAATAGAGGCTGTCTAGGTTAGGTTCCGGTTACAGTTATCCCTTAGGTCTTGGCACGAGGCCTTGACACAGAAATTAAAGATCGGCATTATACATTCCATCATTATGAAAGTGGTTAATGATATTGCATGTGATTATTCGACTAGTTGAATATCCATGTGAATAAGTAAATGGAAATATTTTATTTTATCTTTTCCATATTATGCTGAAGTTCATGTTTAAAAGGCTTTTTTAGCTATACATTGCCTTAAATGTTTATGCTTATTTATAAATGTTTCCGCTATATTGTTGTCCTTACTGAGCATTTGAGCTCACCCCTTTCAATGTTTTATTTTTTCCAGGATGTGAAGAAGTAATTTTTGAATGACCTACAGGGATAATATGAGGGGATATGAAGACAATATGTTGTAGTAGTAGTTTTTCACTTTATGATGTAATGTAAACTTTATGAATGTATCAAGTTATTCCAAGGCTACTAAACTAATCGGTCTTTCGAGACTTGATCTTTCTTGTGATCATGCCAATGTTATGTAATAATGCACCGACTCTGGGAAACTGCTGTTAGGGCGTTACATTATTTCTAATTAATAATATGTTTTATCATAGTTAAATAATTTTCTATGAATTTTTGAAATCTTCCAAAGACTAGAAATGACCATAAATCCATACAATCGACAATGAATTTGGAAAAAATATTGTGTATACGAAATTAGTATGTTTCCCAAGTGATAAAGTGACTATAAAAATAATATATTCCTTATAAGGTTATTTGATTGAATTCATGATGATTCTTGGAACTCTTCAAATTTTTTCAAAGGCCTTGAGATAGCGCACAAAAAATAGATAGAATACATGCTTATCATATCCACCATATTTTCAAATCCTCAATAAACTACTTGTGTAACAATGTGATTACACATTTAATTGGAGTGATTGTAAAATATATCTTAGTGACTATTTATCAAATTTTTGGAAAAGTGTTTGATGTGGTTGTATTTTGATATTAATTGATCATATAATTCCTTTATGTTAATTATTCATTAATTTGTAAAATAATGTTTTAATGTATTAATTTAAATTTTATTTAAATTTTCTGTTAAATTAATAAATCTTTTAATTTTTTTATATTTTTTTTATTTTCTATTTAAATTTTTATTATAACATTTTAGATTATTATTTAATATTCAATATTCTTTCAAAAGATTAATTTTTTTATTTTTTGCATAATTTTAATTTTTTTTAATTCAAATTATTTGTACATTGTTTTATTATTTAATTAATTATTTAAATTATTACCTTAAATCTATTTTGTTTAAATAGTTTAATAATTAGTGAAATTTAATTTTAATTTTACTCTTTTATAGATTTAATTATTAATTATTTATTCTGATAATTAATTAATAGGTTAATTACTTTTTGAAAATGGGTTTTGAATTTTAATCCTTAATTATTTTTAACAAAATATTGAATATAGTTTTAATTTTTGTATTAATTTTTTTAATAATTAATTAACAACAGTTTTTTTATTTTATTTTGGTTGGATGTTTATTTTAGTAATTCTTATTTATGATTGGTTGCCACATCATTTTTGTAAAATAAATTCAATACTGACTACAAGAATCTTGGTAAACATTTCCCAAAGGACTTCACATAGCCAAATTTTGAGGGTAACCTTGTATAGGGTTTTTTCTGGTTTTTTTATTATAATGATTAAAATTTAATTAATTAATTAATTAATTACATCATTAAAATATTGTTAAAACTGTTCAGAAAATGAAGTAATTCCCTTTCTGAGTTTATTCAAATTATAAAAACATACTTATTTTAAATATACCTATTTGTACATCAAAAAATTTCATTTTTATATTTATTGTTTGTTTTTGTTTATATATATATATATACATATACAAAATTTCAGTATAATTTTACTGTAATTTAATATCCAGTATTTTTGCTAACAAATCTTCCAGAAATTCTAATACAAACCTTCTTAGAGGGAATCCTTTTATTAGGGGGTTTTCCTAGGAAATCATTATGGATTTCTAATGTGAGATACGGGTCCTCCATTTCTTACGCATAATTAATAATATATTTTTAATAACAATTAGTTACTAATTAATAAAAAATAAAAACTACTAATAAATAATAATTACTAATTAGCAATTAGTAACTAAAATATTAAATAATATTATTTGAAATTTAATGATATTAATTTATAATAAATATTATTTACTAGTTTAAATGTGGGAATATGAATTTTGATCAATTTGGCTCAAACCATATAGTATCTATATCCATGAATGGGATAAGATATGTAATCATCTTGATGTTGGTTAGTCTTTTATTCAAATCTAGGTTAGGGTGTATGTTCTTACCTAGATTTTATGGAATCCTATTATTCTTTATGATATTTCTATTTCAACTATCATTCCACTCAAAATGGAAAAACAAATGAAGACAGTAATATTTCAACACTTTTCCCACTTTGTTTTAGAAGTTGATCTGAATTCCACTTTGCTAGATCATTTTCTGTTGTCCAATGATGATGATGAACATTATTTGTGAATTTATTGTAAAAAAAATTCAAAATATTTGTTTAGATAAAAGGTAATTGGACATACCATTTTTACTTGTAGTAAATCTATATTTTGTGATTTTTTCTACATATGTGGGCATCAATCTAAGATAAGTCTGAATAAAAATAAAAACAAATTCACCCATGACGATGGGTGTGATTAGTACTAGTTTTCAATATCTTCATATTATAATATTGGGCATAAACATATTGTGTAGGAACCTAATGTGCTGGCTGACACAAATTCAGTGGATGTTTCTACAAATGATTATTTCACAGAACAAAGGGATCCTGCCACTATATTGAAGACTCCTATCAATAGAAAATAATCGTCTGGAAATCTAGCTTATGAGACCTCTGGATAGCTTTTATGTGATACTAGGTGAGTAGATAAGGGGGTATATCTCTAGTAGAAATTCAATACACTGGTAAAAAGTAATTATGGTCATATGTTATTGTTGAGGAGAAGAATGTAGGGGAGGTACATTTTGATCACGTTTTACCAAAATCCACTAAAATTGTTAGCAGACAATTGACTGGTAAACATACATCACCTATCACGGATGAAAATGAGTTTATTCCGCAAGATACTAGGGTTCAAGCTATGGTGGATAATGCTTCAAAAGTCATTAACGACTCTATTTAGTAACCTTTCACTGAACCGGAGAGATATTGGTACTAAATGAAAACATGGAAGTGAGGACGACATCCAAAACACCATGGAAGAGGACATGGTAGAGATTATAGGGTTGGGCATGGCTGTTCGACTAGGGATTCATTAATGGATCTCACACTACATTAGATTGAACATAGGGGAAAGTAATCGTTGATTTCTATTCAAAATAATTCGTATTCAGAATGGGAATATTCTGATGATATATATGATCATGATTATGGGGATGATCACGGCTCTACCCATTTGTAATTTTATTTTCTGTATGAGGACATTTCCTTTATTTCTCATAACCTCTCTCTTTCTCATAATTTGTGTTTTATTTGTTAATAAAATTTGGTAGGAGCAGGTTTTACTGACTCATAAACCATTCTAGAATTTATATATAAAAACAAAATAAAACAAAATAAAAATAAAAATAAAATCATTAAATATAAAAACATATATATTTATAATTTTTATTTTTATGAAAGGTTTCATCATCAATGAGTCCTTTCCATGTTACATTTCTTACAAAAATCAACCTGTTACTATATAAATAAATAATTGTTCAAAAAAATGTATAAACCCCCATTTTTCAATATAGTCATTAATGTAGATCATTCTACGTACCTGGTTTACAAAAATTATTCAATTTTTTAAGAGAATTGAAATAGTAATATTCCACCTAAGGATTCAATCATCGTTAATGAATCTAATGAACCAAACCACCATCGTTAAACCACTGTTGTTTTTTTAAGAAGATGATGGTGGAGTATGTGAACATCTAAGAAGAACACAAGAGTTTATTGGGTTTTTGATGCATGTTATAGATGGATATGACACCAATCATGTGGTTGATTCCTGGTAGATGTTGATGATACCGATGTGTATTGAAGTTGAAGCCAAACTTGATATGAATATCATCGCATCCGGATGAATAAAACCCACATATATTTGTGGTTGTTCTGTGAAATAGTTTTAAACCTAAGTCTCCATTATTGTAGAATGAAACCTATATTTTTGAATTGAACCTTGGCAGCCATTGAGGGAAGTATATTCAGGGATGATGAATCTGCTCGAGGCTGCTAATGTTGAAGAAGCAAGATACCCATCTGAACTAAATCTTATTAAAACTGATCATTATCATTGGTTAAAGCAATATAACACATGAAACTCAATAATATTAGGATTATTAAGAAAATTAAGACAATAATAAAATGAGTTAAAATCATTCATAATTTCAATATGTGTATGTTTTTAGAAAATTCAATCCTAATGGAGTTATTGTTCTGAAATTCCTAGATGAAATCTGATTGATTTGTGTTGAGTGATGCATTCTGTTTGTTTTATGTAGTCATGAATGGGTAATATGGTAGGGGTTCGATTTTCCTCTCTGATGTGACTTTTAGAATAGTGTTACATGCAATCTTGATGCTCGATTAAACTCATCAACAATTTTAAAGAAAATTTTCAATCAAATTTTTTCAAACACCATAAGATGTTGGTAATGGGTATTTGTAAAATTTGATTAAATCTTTTTGTATCGGGTAAAAAGAAAATATATTTTTGGAAAATGATGATAAATAAAATAGATTGGATGATTGGATGTTGTGGATACTGACATTTATATATCAAAATATTGGAATGATTAAAAAAGGATATACATTTAATACAATATTCAAATATACAAAAAAATAACATAAAAAATATTAGAAAATTATTGGTGCATGGGGAATTTTATTTTCACATACTAGTGGGTGAAGTCTATTGTGGAATTTTATTAATGTTACATCACTAGTGACTCAAGGTGAAATAATTAATTCTCTTTGGTGAAAATTATGTAATGTATTATAATTTAGAGTCTTTTACCTTTATTGGTAATTAAAAGATAAATTTCTCAAACATTCGGGGGAGAGTAAGAATTGAGGAAGAGAATACTAAACATTCCTAGAGAAAACTAAATGGATAAGGAAGAAGATGATATTCAAAATAATTACTGATACTTATCATGGATATGACGATTGGAGGTCTTCTATAATCTAAGACCATGTTGGGCAAGAAAATTTAGTGGATGAAGCTAGTGGATTCTCATGGTGATATCATTCTAATATTTAATTTATTTTATTTCACAACTATAATTATCTCTATATAATTGATATTTGAAATTTTATTTTTTATTGGAGTTTAGTTATTCAATATCTTAGTTAATTTCAATTTCCTTCCATTAGACAGTGTTACGTTTCTAATTTAACTGATGGGATTTAAAAATATAACTTGTTAATTTGATATAAGTTGGATTCTTATGTTGATCGTCTTCATTTAAATTCCTCAATAATCAATTGAGGACTGTCAGTATGGAGGCAGTTGATTATGTCATTTCACACATTGATTTTGGTGTACATTGATCATCTATAATGGAAACGATATCTATATTTGAGATCTCCATTGTAGACTCAAATTAATAATATGATTGAAAAATATGCTTTGTGATTTAAAACTGCGAATAGAAAGACAATAATTATGAATCATTATTTTAAAATAGAAAATTAATATTTTTCTTTAAGAGAAGCTATTTAGGACCCTTCCTCTTATTTCTATTTAACTCACTTTCTGTTATATTTTGATTAACTTTGGTCCCTATTTTTTTATTTTACTATGAGTATTCCTTTTTTAGATTTATAGCTATGTATTTTATAGTAATATTAATATATGAAAATAAATTAAAAATAATGTTAATAATAATAATAAATAATAACAATGTAAATATTATTATGAATCCTTGTTATGATACAACTTGTGGTTTTTATTTACTACAAAACTTAGGATTAAAAAATGTATGTTTTAAAATAAAACATAAAAATAATGAATCAATTCTGAAGAAACTATGTGACTTTAAGTGACCATACATTGAATTGAAGTGACCATACATTGAAGTGAAGTGACAAAAATATAGAGTTGGATTTTGGAAAATTATTGAAATGACTATATGGACTTAGAGTGACCTCATTTTCCCATTATGTGATCATACACTATATTGATTGACCATATATCTTGGAATTTTTACATAGTATTTATGTTACCTTAGAGAATATTACATGGAAATCTTTAAGAAATCTTAAAAATGTGGGATTTTATTTTAAAATGATATATTTAAACCACCATTTATATAAAATTTGATGATTAGTTATAATCATTTAATGATTTCAGATTTCATGTAGAGTGTAAAGGTTCATAATGTTGGTACTCTAACTAATTTATTTGAAATATATTTATTTTTAAATAAGACTAAATTTAGAGAAAGATATACAGTCTTTTAAGAGAGTGAAAATCTTGAACCACTGATCAATTCTCAATAATAAAAAACAATGTTTTCATGTGTACTTCACTGCAAGATCTAAGAATAATTTTAATTTTTCTCATCTCATCTCAAAAATTATGGAAAGAACATACTATATAAGAGACATTACCAGAACAACTTATCTTTTATCTTTTTCTTCATCGATATTTCACTTCTCTCTATCTAAATTTTAATTACTCTTGATTTAAGGATAGATTTTAAATAAATATATTAAAAAAAATCATATAGATCAATGAGTATTACTCATATACTCTTACTTTATTTGCATCATTTTTTAATCCTATTGTAACTATGGAAGAGAATTTGTATTAACCTGGACATCCTAATGCACTATTATAACCTATACCTGATCCAGATTATGAATTATCAGTTTATTTTTAATAAGAATGCATTTAAGTGGGTTTTTAACATATTGAGATTATTGTTTTTTATCTTGAGATTATAATCTTTTATTTTTTTTAATTTATATTTTGTTTTTTTAAAAAAAATATTACGCTGTTTTTAAAAACTATTTTTAAAAATATCTTTTGTGAAGCTTTACTTTGATGGCTAGCTTTTACATGTGATATTTCTACGCTTTAATGTAATAGAGTAATCTAAAAAGATTAGTATAATATTAGTATTATTATAATTGGGTTTTGGATAACCTTATAATATGTTATTTCAATACATTGAATTATATATACCTTCCATATTAGATAATTTGGGTTTTTTATTAAACTCGGGGATTTTGTTTTATAAATTTGTTTAAAGATCTATTTCTAAAGGATACTAAATTCAAAATCCTATTGAGTAAACTGCTCTGAAAAATAAAATATAATACCTTAACAAAAATTGTTAATATGGATAATATACCCCTTATACCTCCTCATCCATGAGAATAAGGTTGATCCTATGAAATGACTACTACTGAAGTCGATCTTGAAAATTAGGAAACAATTATCATCCACTACATAGTTGTGTATGTATTATTGGAGTTTCATTCTAACAACGGTATTATATCTAAGATGTTTTTTAAGAGTTTTAAATCAACACAGAAAATGTTTTATAACAAATGATATGAAAAAACATCTAGTAATATTAAAATTATATCCCAATCTAATGTTTATAGAAACATGCATTGTCAAAATATTATTATTCTTCCTTTGGATGAATTTAATATTATTTTTAAAATGTATTCCTTCTCCATTAATTGAGTAAAAATTAGTTTTCAGAATAATGAAATCACAACTCTTATCAACTAATGATAGTCTACCTATGTGAGGATGATTACGAACTCCCTTTGGAAAATAAAATCTATAATATGGGTATTTCTATTGATTTAAAATGGATAAATGTCTAAAATGTTTGTAAATAAAAAAAATATTGGGAATATAATTATTATTAAAGTATATATGAGTCTCTTAGTCTCATAATAGTTAGTGAGACTGATATCACAAAAGAAATTATAACTTGACTCTGTTCTATCTTATGGATAAACTTCTCAATTTTCATTAGTAAATAATAATTCCAATTGAGTGGATTCATTTTATTTAGAGGGAATTTAATACACAAAGATTCAAAATATATTTATCCATTATAAGATACTATGTTTAATATCTTGTTTTACATGCATCATCGAACTAAAATGAAGCAGATATTCTTTATATGAAGTAAATATAATCGGTACTAAATGAGACTCTTATAATGATGTAGTTGAATTTGAGGATATAAATAGATGCATCCAAATTTTCAACTCCATGTATAAAAATAAATAAAATGTTATTTTTATACTAATTAAATGTTAAATTCAATTAGTATAACTAAATAAAAAATAATATCATATTATATTTTAATTTTTATTTTAAAATAAATTAAATTTCTAGGTGGTATGTAGTTTTATTTCAAGTAACCAAATTTATTATGGTTTAATTTTGAATAAAAATATTTTTGATATGAATAATATATTTAAACTAATTTAATTAGTAATTTATATATGATTAAAATAAAAACATTTTAAAAAGTCATTTTCTTATGAAATTAACTAATTCAATAAAAGGATCTCACCAATAGCCAATTTCTTCACTCGTTATAAAGAATTATATTGACCCAACCTATGTTCTAGATTCCAATAAACTCTCTCCCCATTTCCAAAAATTCATGTTCTTCCCAAAATAACAAGATAATAAACCTTAATGTGTTACCCAATGGAGAACATCCAAAGGGAGAGATAATATTCACAATTGAGCTCTCTCATTTCTCTTCTTCTTATACCCAATCAAATAATTTTAATACATTAAAGTATGATAAAATAAATATTAATAATATGATCAAAATTTATTTTACTAATGTATTATCCTTTCTTATATTCCCCTAAAACCATTCAAAAGATGAAAACATCTCCATACATATAAGCGGACTACCCCTCCATGAATAACATTCTTTATTTTTCATCACCACCTATCAAAAATAGTAATAAATGTATATTTTATATATTAATAAGATATTTATAAAATTAATATTATTCATAAACTATAAATTATTCTTTATCTTCCTCTCAATATATGGAAAATTAGCATGTCGCTCATTTGTGCATGCATGCATACTACCACATCCACGGAAGGGACGTATTATGTTTTTCACTCTAGTATTTGATTATGTATCCACCCTTCTCCAAAATTTGGTTCACCAAATTAATAACCTATAAATAATATCACTACACTTTTTTTATAATGATATTATTCTAAAATATTCAATTTATTAACTATACACACCAATCAATTATAGAATGTTCTTGTTTGGGTCTATTTGACCAACTATAAAAATAGTGTTATAAATTTATATAATGCATAACTATGGAAACCTAATTACTAGTGATATTTATCAATAATAAGTAAATAATTATTTTTCCCAATATAATGGTAATAGTAATATTTTACCTATTACTAAGATACCACCCTCTATTCATCAAAATTACTGAAAGAAGTTCCTCGCCAACTTTGTCAATGTAAATTGTAACTAAAATACATATGGAATAAAATTAGAATTAAATAAATAATTATAATAATATATTAATGTACCAATAATTAACTTTTAATTAGTACCTTTGAATATATAAATAATAATTGACACTTCTATTATGAAGCTGGTACTAAACAAACAATTGAATCTATTAACATCTAATGTTGAAAATAAATTATAACTAAAATATTTGTATTAAAAAAATATAAATTAATTTTATAATAGTTTACAGATATGGATAATATTCATAAATAGTATATTAAGATAGTTATTATTGTTTCAAATTAGATTAGAGAATATTCTTCAAAGTAGGATTAAACATAAGTGTTTTTTAGTCTAAATTATCACTCATTGAGTCCTATCATATTTTGGGCACCATGCTTCCTTTTATATAGTGTTATTTTTATATACTTCCAATGAATTAAATTAATATATTTATCATATAATTTATATGATATAAAATTCATATTATTTTTTCCTAATATATTCATATTTAGATTCAAGTATTACCCAAGCTATAAGGGTATTAGTTAACTTAATTATAATTCATTAAGTAATGATTGTTCATTTTGGAATTTATTCTTACAAAAGGGATATTTTTTCCAAGTATTGTATTATATTTAATTAATTATCTATTTTATATGGATTTATATTTCATTATTTTAAAATCTAATTAAAATTTTTCTTCCTTAAAAATGCGATGTTTGTGATTATTTTTCGTTGGTTAATTTATTTTCATTGAGTTATTATGATTTGTCATCAATTTCATAATTATATAATTTATTTCTTCCTCATTAAGAGTTTACATGTTAATTTATCTTTATATTTGTTTTAAATGAAACATTTTATTCAAATAATCCCCCACAATGAATTTTAAACCCATAAAAGTATGACATTTTTAAGAATAATTCACATTCTCTATAATGGTCGTTTTTCTTCAATGCCCATATTTTTCCTTCCTTTCAATGTTTTACTTTATATTTGAAACTAAATTATGTGTTATCTAAATGTATCCATTATATATACCTAATAAAAATTTTAAAGGAACATTTTATTATACCTTTTTATGACATGTTATTTCAATAAAGTTATTTTAAAATAGTAAAACAATTCATGCCATCATCTTTTTTTACCATAAACACCACATTTTATTTGGAAAACCCTTATGTAATTTTCATGAATTTATCATTAAGATAAATTTTAAATTATTTTTTAATTGTATTTCATGATACCTCTTAGAAAATGACTTTTGAATGTTATATGTAACTTCTTATTTTTTTTGTACCGTTAAAAAAGGGTACATAAATGAATTTTTCCATTTTGATTCCATTTTACTCCCTTTAAAAGGTGTTTATATCATTTAGAATTATTTTTTATGTATTAACTTCTAATTAATATCATAAAATTTTGTTTTTATGGATTAACCTCATTGTATCAAATAATCTAATTCCTTATCCATTCTTATGTGATACCATTTGGAGTGTTCTTCTTATGAAGATATTTTTCATCAATATAAACTTACTTCAATATTATAATCTTACACATGGAATATTCCATAATAATACCATACACCTTATCTCTCTAAATGGATTATGATTATAAACTTTCAATTATTCATTGTGGAAATTATTTACTTAAAAATATACACATTACTATATATGGTGTTACTTTGAGGGATGCTTATAGATATAGTAATTATATTAATTGATTATAAGAATATTGATGAATTATATTCTTTTCATTTCAATATGAATTTTTATTAATTATTAAGGAATTTTTCTTATTTGTTTCATATTTTATTCTTTCCATCATATAATAAATTAATTGAACAAAATTAGTGGTGATTTGGGTTCAGAATAGCCCATTAATTTGTTGAAATGTCTCACAAGAGAAATTTGCTTGGTTGTTTGGTGTATATATTACCTATTTATTTAAGATTCATTAGAATAAGATCATGACGGTAAGATTATGATGTCCAACAGTATTCAGTCTATCACTATGAAACCATTTATTGCATTCCATGTGATTATTTATATTGTTAATTCATGCATGGATTTGTTTCATGATATTTTGATCAGTTATATCACTTATTTTATTATAATTTTTTTATTCCATATTATTCATGCCTTTTTTATTCTATAGTATATTTTCATACAAATGTTCCCATACTGACAGTACAATCTCACCCTTATATGGTTATATTTTTTTAGGTTTTGAAGAAAACAATTAAACTTAATATTCCAAGAAGTGTATATTATTAGGAAATTTTTTTTGGAGATTTCATACATGTTTTATGGATTAAGTTTTCTCATATATATTTGATAAAATGTCCATTTTCTGAGAAATACATTATATTTATTAGTAAATAAAATTTGAATCCACTATATCTATAAAATTAAGAGGTTATGCGGTTGTATGTAATGATTTTTCTCTTTACATAATGTAATTATGGGATAGTTATGTTTGTGGTTTCATAAAAGAAATGTTGTATTGAGTGAAATAAGTAGTTTCAACCGATTAGTCTTTCGATACATGTATTTATATATCTTATGGAAATTATATTTTATCATTATATGTAGGTATTTTTTTATAATTATATGATATTTAATTGAATTTAGATGTCTTTTGGTGTAACTATATTCTGAGGATTTTTAAGTGAGAAATCATAGTGCATGTATATGTAGAGATGTTAGTCCGTAAAATAATGAATTTTTTTGCTTGTTTTTTATAATTATATTCATTCAATTATACTGATTTTTTGTAAATAACATCCATTTAATTATTTATGATAAGCTATCTGCATCTATTTTGTGTTTAATTTGATAAAACATAATTGTATGGATTCATGGGCCAAAAAATATATTTATATATTAAAGAGGAAAATGTGTGGTGTAGAATGAACTGAATATGTCGGTGAAATATTAAAGAATAAAGAATTTTAGTGTTGGATGTTTCCATACCTTTAATGGTATAGAAATCATATTTCAGTCTACTGTATTAATACTCCTATTTAAATAATTACATGCATTATAATTATATCAAATCTGTAGGCATTTGATTTTTTATTTTTTCAAAATAAAACACCAATTACTGATTATGATTCATACATGGTGATGTCTGTGAAAAAATTGACTTCTTATGGAAAAAATAAGTTTTTTAACTTAAAAATTATAAGTTATCATATTTTTACATTATTTCTTACATCTAGTAATTTTAAAATTGTTCATTGAATAATTTTCACTAGTCAACAAGAATAAGGGGTAAAAAATATATATTATTTGTAAACAATGGTAACTTATTTAATATGTATGATAGTTTAATAACTACTTAAAATGATATTTTCAATTTAAATATTTTTGTATAATGTAATTTTCTTCATAAATAGGAGTTAGAAAATTTGAACATTATGTCCTATGAATTTTCTATTAAATAATTAAAACTGAAAAAAAAAAATATTTTGGCATAGATAGGGTTTGTCCTAAATTTTTCATTTCTTTGTAATATAAATATATTGAAAATAAATTTTTATCATTTTCTTTTTAATTTTTTTCCTTTTTCTTCCCACTCATATGATGGGAGTGTCCTAAATCATCTATAAAGAGTATATAATTATTATTTCAAATGTTAAATACAAAATTTGTTCATCTTTTTATATACGTTTTTTATATTTGGTATTTTAACAACAAAATTATAATGTTTTTCTAGTTATATTTAGGTTTTCATATAAATTGGTATTAGAAAATTGTAAATAATAAATAAAATGTTTTTTATGCTGGAATCTACTATCATATAATGTAGTTTTGTTTTTGGGATATAATTTTGGGAATTATATGGAAATTACTATTTTAAATAAAATACTAATTTTTATCTAAGTAATCTAAACCCCAATGGTACAAATACGCCAACGGTAAATCTCTGGTCTGATATATTATATCAAGCAAAAAAGTTTTTTTCTCTTTATTTATTTTCCATAACCAATATAAAAACCATTATTCCATGTTAGTTAAATTATAATAAATGTAAAACATTAAGAATATTTATTTTTAGTTTTTTTCAATATTACTTATGTAAAATAATGTCAATGAAAATTCATGATACTAGTCAAAATAAATTCCAAATATATATATTTACAACCTTTCTCAAATTGATATAAATTAATAATTGATGATACAAATAAATAAATAATTGTGTTATAATGGATTTTCTAAACTATTTATTTTTCTTAATACCTTATGAATATAGAAACTATATCCCCATTTCATAAAGTATGAATTTTGGTTGGAAAATGTTCCTATCTTTGGTTATATAATCTCAAGAAATATTATGTCTATTGATCTTCCAAATATATAGGTGATTAAAGAAATATTCAGAACAAATTATGTAATATAGATCAATATTTTCCTTATAGTTGAATAATATAACAAATTCTTTGTGTGAAATTTCTTGTTATTTTCAATTACAATACTAAAAGTATATTCAAGGGAATAATTTTTCAATATATTGAAGACTATGGAAAAGTAATTTGGATCATAAAAACAGTTAGTCACTATACAAGTGCTCCCACTAAACTAAAGTGGATTTTAATTATAAATATATAGTGATGCTTCGAATAAGGGACTAGGATGTTCCATTACAAAAAAATGATATGGTTATACATAATTTCTCATATTATTTGATTCCCAATTATATAACTTATGGGACACTTTATCGTGTTTTGTTAATGGTAATTTTTTCATTAAATATTTGTAGGAGTTATCTATTTTGAGGAGATTGTAATATATATTATGATCAGAAAATATTAAATTATATATTCATATAAAAGGATTTGAACATGTTCTAAATGATATGTTTTTAATTAATCATGGTTGTTTACTAATTTATACATTACCGTATTGGGAAGAAAATCAAAGAGGTTGATGCTCTAAAAAGAAAGATTTAGGCTTCTATATCGAAGATGATGATTCAAAAAAACAAATATTATTATTTATATATAGGATGAAATTATAAATCATCTCTGAAGGGGTGAAATCATACCTTTCCAAAATTATTTCTTATCCATCAATCTATGTGATGATTAAAGAGGCATGATAATTTTATGGAGCTACAGTAAATGGTGGGAAATATTTTATAATTAAAACATGAAAAATATATATTCAAAAGATTTAGAACATAGATATGTATCCTATTTACACAAAAACTAAAATAACGCCACTTGGATAATGAACATTGTTTATTTTTATAATCTCACTCCATATTTACAAAAAATTTATTGAAAATATAAATTGAGATTCTAATTATACAACATAAATGTGGAGATTGTTGAGTATAAATCTATATACTTAGTCTATTGAAAATTTAAGGATGAACATATGAAGACAAAGTGGATGATGAAACCATTATCCAAACCTATATATAAATGGGGTAAAATCACTTGGGAATTTTTAATAGGAATTCCCAAGAATGTAAAATTCTATAATTCAATTTTTTTATGTTTGATCAATCTAAAATGTTAGCACACATTATTAATATATGGAAGGATTTTACTTTTCATTTACATTCCAATTCATATATAACAGAAGTGTTGAAGATATATAGTTTTCACATTCAATTTTATCTGATCGAGGTCCTATGATTAGACATATTTTTTGTAAAATTATATAATAAGGATTTTATAAAGAGTTTATGTTTTATAAAACATATCATCCTAAAATTGATTGTTAATTTGAAAATATCATTCATAATATGGATGATTTTTTAATATCTTGTTTGATGGATTTTAAAAGTGGTGGGGTCAATCATATTTCTCTAGATGACTTTTCAAATTAAAATATTTTCCATTATATTATCCAAACGGAACCATACGAGGGTCTATATGCTATTATTTGTAAAAATTTGACAAAATGGGATGAATTTATTGATATCAATATTTCAAGACACATACATACTGTAAAAATTATATATATGGGTGAATATATTCAAATTTATATCAAATTGGTGTAATGTTGATAGAAGTTCTAGGTATGTCAGTCTTGAAGTGATAAACTTTTTAGGTTGGTGAAAAAAAATCCCATAAAATATCACTATAGAATTGTGTAATGAGATTAAATAATATGGTATAGTTAATCCCTAGATATATCTATCCTTTTTAGAATCTTGATTGGGTAGACACTATATCATATCTTATGAAGAAACTACAAAACCTATCATAATTTCTCAATGTGTTCCACTTATCACCTTTTACGAAGTACATACATGATCTATCACTTTTACGAAACAAATAGTTCATAAAATGAGAAATTCAACTATTTTATAAGGGATAACAATTAAAGATCATAGATCAATGAAGTAATGTGATGAAAAATAAAATCACTCTTGTGGTCAATGTTCTATTGATAAATCATATTTTTAATGAATCTATGCGGGAACATAAATATGTATTGTGAAAAAATTAGCCTCATTTTTTATCTGGGTAAAACAATTTGATGGGAAAGTTTTTAATGGGGGTGATGTAACAAACTAAATATTTTAATTAGATATTTATTTCCAAAAAACATGTTTTTATTGTATATTATTTTAGATGCAAAAAACAAACAAGATAATCAATTAATTATTTCATTATCATATAACATTATAATGGAATATACATTACAAATCATCTAAATGAAAAAAGTAAGAAAATTATAAACCGAATAAAACAAAAAGTAAAAACATATTATATTATTTTAATATTATTCCTCATGATCTTCCACAAGGATTATTCCAACAATGATACTTATAGAAAAATGAAAAAAAATTAAAAATTAGATAAAATTACATGGAATGGAAGAGTAAATAAGATAAATTTTTTTGTTAAGTCTGTAAGAAAATATATAGGAATATTATAGAGAAATATGGTTAGTGGGTATATGAAGTCATTGGGATTATATGGTGTTTAGGAATATATAATTATTAGGAACATATAGAAGTTGGGTATATAAAAACATTAGATCTAATAATAATTAATATATTTAATTATACATTTACTAAAAATAAAATTCAATATTCAATTAAAATAAAATATTATAATATATCCATTAAATTGGATCATACATGTAAAAGTAATCACATTAAGGATTTTAAATAAAAAGGATGAAGCTATGTAAAAAGTATTCGTCATCCTCATTATAAAGAAAAAATGTCTATGCATTGAAATAAGGTAGTGTGCCTAGTATTTTCCCTTAAATAAGTCTATTTTTAAATTAAATGTGTATGTCCTAAGTTAAATCATGTATGAGAAAAGTTCAATCTCATGGAAATATAAAGTACATTCATGCTATATAAATCACCACACACTACATCCACCATTTATTTTCTCACCCTTAGGTTTTATTAGAGGTTTTCTGGTGTTTTTTAAGTAGATGTTAATATAATATCAACATGAAATTATAAATATAATGAATAAAATTTTTAGAAATATATAAAAATTTCATTATTATTATTATTATTATTAGATGTTTTTTATACATTTTACATTTTTATTAAATTATTTCTTTTTACTAAATTTTTTAACTAATTTTATTCATATAAATAAAATAATTAAATTAATAAAAAAAAATTACCATATTGTTAGTGGTAAATTTTAATAAATTATGAATAAAATAATTTAATGTTAAGAGTGACATTTTGAAAACATTTTTTTTAAATAAATTATATCCGGAAAATAATTTTTTGTTCAGGAGTGACATAGGTGGATCAACAGTTTTGGATTTGGTGGCATGGTCACCTCTATAGTACCTCCTCATCCATAGGTGGATGGACACATCTAGATGCCTTCTTCATCATGGCCTCATTAATTTTTCTCAATCATCAACCCAAATATTATACCATCATTTACTGATCAAGTTTTATTCCCTAAGGTTCTCTCTTGGGGTGATGAAATCCCTAAGCTTTTGATCTCTTCCAAGAAGCTCACAGTGGCATCAGTTATTTTAAATCTTCCCATAGTGTATTTTTTTGGAAAGAATTTTCCCCTGAGTCTTTGGCTGATTAACGTTATTCATGTAACCATTTAGTTCATGCTCAAACTACTATCTGGCATGCTACATGGTAAGGTGCTACCCATGATTATCATTCTATAGGGAGTTCAAATAAGTAATTTCATGATTATGTTTAGTCACATTGTAATATCAACCAATTTAGAAGTATTTAGGTCCATGTTATTTTGGAAAATGTTTTAACACAATAAAAATCTTTAGTTTTACCAAAATATATTTCTCATGCTAATATATGTCTCATGCTTAGGCCATTGTTTTTTACTCATGTTCTTCAAAATCAAGTGAATATATATTGGGTGATGGTTATGGTTTAACGAACTTATTTCATCATGAAATTTTTCTCAATATCTTCCACTCAGTCATATATATTTGCAGCTAATTACAATCAATAATGAGGATCATAAACTAGTGGTATTAAACTTGTTTGTTCCTATAAAATTCATAAGGTGGAAGGGGTGTTGGATGGTAATACTCCTTCAAAAAATATTCTTTCCAATCCTATTCTAAAGACATTGGTTTCAAAACTGTATGATCATATTCATGTTGATTTGAGGATTGACTCTCTAATGTCACCAAAGTAGTGACCCCATTCTTGCATATACCTTTATAATTAGTTTTAGCTAATTGAAGAGACTGTATGGATCGAGAAAATAAAGGATAGTAAAAGGGCCCAAATTGAAACATTACATAATATAGTAAATTATTTTAGAATTAACTTTCTTAAATTCCCAAATATCATTTAGGTTTATTTTTTTAGGGAATTATGAAGTAATTAATATACACAAACCACAGGCATAAAAAGTGTGTATTACTAAAACAGTATCCATTTCATCAATAATAGAAAAGTTTTTAATAAAACCTGAAATATTTTCATGAAAATTCTTCACAACAATCACCTTGGATTCGTATTATCTCATACCCATACTTAAACCTAGTGAAAAACATTTTAAAATTTGGGATGAGACCAAAAATCTTAATAGGGGACATAAAAAAAAGAAAAAAATCATTAGTTCATGAATAATATAAACAAATCAAATCATTTTTTAAAAGACACACTTCTCACCCATAAAGTATCATATACTTTGTGAAAACAAGAGTTTTCTATAAAAAATAGAAATCATAAATAGAACCATAAATGTGAATTGGGTAATTACTTACTTAATATTGTATCCATCGATAATAACATATGTTTTGTAACCCTCATGGCTACCTTACTATGTAACCCTCACGGCAACCATATGATGTAACCCTCATGAATACCATAGGGTGAAACCATCCTAGTTACACTTGGAATAACCATTATGATCAAATTCCAGCAAAAACAAACCTAATGAATTAGATGGAAATATATATCTCACCATTCATTATAAAAAATTCCTAATAACCAGAACGTAATCATAAAACATAAACACATGCATTATAAAAACATTTCTAGAGTAAAATCACTTATTTTCAATGTATACTACACAAATGAAAAAGAAATGATTTTATCAGTAAATAGGCATGTAATATTATAAAGAATATATAAAAACATTAAAGAATCATGATAATTGGATAATCCAATAATGTTTTATATGTTGAGAAGAAACATTATTTTTTTAATTTTGTAGAAAGAGATATCAAAGAGGATTTTTAAAAGGAAAGTCCCTTTCCTTAGGTTTTAATTCCTTAAAACATGTTCAAACCTCCTAAATAATATTTTAAATAGTGTTTTTTTAATTTATTAAAGAATATATTCATATTTATAATAACATATACAATATTTTATAACATCTTTAATCCCATTGATTGATAATATTTGTTTTTTTGTATCAGGTGCGTTTATTTTATGGTTTCTATTGTTGGTTAATTATGGGTTTTCTTGTCAAATGGAAGAAAACCCCAAGAAGAGGAAAGAAATGGTATTGATATGTTTCCATACTTTTAAATTATACCATTATACTTTTTTTCTGATGTGAGCCTTATTTATTAGATAAAACATTAATGAAAATAATTTAATTCATTTTTGTGGTTTTTGCGACCATTGCGAACATATATCATTTTATTAAATATCATGTTTATATATTGGTTCAAAAAAAATTATATAATTTATGATATGTATAATAAAATATGACTAACTATAATAAAGTTTTTATGAATATCATTTATTTCAGTAAAAAAAAATTAAAATACATCATCCATCATGATAGTAAATTGACACATCACGGATAATGTTTTCATTTTTTAAAATAAAAGGAGAAGGGGAGAGGTTTGATGATAGATATTCCATTACTATAAAAACATTACGGTATATGTAAGATAATATATTTATCATGTAACCCATATAATAATATATGATGATAGAATAAGAAAAAAAATAAATTTAAACTAAATTTAAATAAAAATGAACAAGAATTTTACCTCTTGAACTTCTTCTCCTTGAGAACCTCTTTAAGGAACATGGTTTAAGCCTTTTAGTGAGACCATAAGGACTTGTATGTGGGGAAGAGTCTTTAATGGAATTAGGAATAAAATGAATAATATAAAAAGGCTTTGGAGATGTGAGGAGAAGATGTGGTAAGGGGTGTTATTAATAGTAGAGGAGAAAGGTGTTTTATTATTATTATATTCAATAGTTTATTCTTTTGGATCAATACTATGAATAGTTTGACCCTTATCAATAAATAAATTAAAATAATGGCGTATATTCTAAATTTTGGGATTAAATTATCCATACATTGTCTATGAGTCAATAATTCCTGAAATTGTTAAATACCATAAATTCTTGTATTTCACTATTCACCAAAAATTCATCTATTTTAGAAGAATCCATAAAAATCACCGCAACCACTTTTTAATGGTTAAACTTCAAAGAAGAACTAAATTTTATGAAAATAATTATCTAAATATGAGAAATGTAATTTTTAATTAAAATCATCATTAATTCAAAATAAAATAATTTTAAAATTATTACTAATTTTATGACAATTTTAAAAATTACTTAAGGTATCATAAAATTATATAATAATAATAACATAAAAAATATTAATTTTTTAATATCTTTTCTTAACATATATTTTTCTTAAAATAAATTTTCTTTTAAATTGTTATATTAGTTATAAAATTCTAAATAAAAACTATTATTTTATAAAAATACTGACACTTAATTTATCATTTTCGAAACATTTATTCACTTATACCATGAAATGAATATGTCATATTTTCACTTATAAGATACATAAATTTAATTTATACTTTCATATGTAAGGTTACTGTTCTATTTATATAGCTTCTTTAATTTATATAAATACCACATAATTCATTATACATTTATAATGAATTTACCTGTTTAATTCTAGAATGAAAACCAATTATTTTATAATACCTGGGTTGTAACATTATCTCCATTCTGGAAATTACATCTTTGAAATGTTTATTTACTTATTAAACAAGTGATGATACATTTCCCTCGTATCATTTTCATATTTCCATTTTTCTTCTTCCACCATGTGGTTTCTCCACCAAACATTAACCTAGTAAATTAAATTATTCTGATTTACTTTTTATCTATGATCAAGAATCTAAATAGGATTTACCTCATATGAAAGGATCTCTTCCAACACAACTACTTTTCAACTCAAAACATAAGATGAATCATGTACATACTTTCTTAATATCAAAACATTAAAAAAATTGTGTACTTAAGATAAACTCAGAGGAAAAGCTACTAAGTTGGAAACTTGTACAACATTATCCATAATTTTATTAGGTCTAATGAAATGTGGAATCAGAATCCCCTTCTTACCAAAATGCATTACACATTTCCATGGATAAACATCCATAAAGATATAATCACTGACCTCGAAAGAAAGATCCTTCCTCCGGATAACTACATAACGTTTATACCTACTTTTAGATGTCTTTATATGTTAATGTATTATCATTAAATTCTCATCCACTTCTACTACTGAATTTGTTCCCATAAAATTCTTATCCCTGACTTTATCCCAAAATGTTGGAGTTTGACATCACTTTCCATATAATTCCTCAAAAGGATCCATATGTATGCTGGAATAAAAATTATTTTTATAATAACACTAAAAAAATATATTTTGATCCAAATATCCATAGTAATCCATTTAACAAGCACAAAACATTTCTTCTAATGTCATAATTGTTATCTTTGTTTGTCTATCAGATTGAGGATGAAAGGATAAACCTAAATTTTTTTCAATTGACAATGACTTGTGAAAATATTTATAAAATTTATTACTGAACCTAGGATTGTGGATAGATAAAATAGATATAGGAACTCCATTTATCCAAAAAATCCCTTTATAGTAGAGTCAATAAATCTGATCTATAGAAATAGTGTCTCGAATGTGAAAGAAATATAATAATTTAGTTAGCTGATCAACAATAACCCGATTCGCATTGTTACCTCGAGATTTCTTTGGTCTTCCCACCACAAAATCCATGGATATATTTTATCATTTCCACTCTCGCACTGGAAAAGGTTGAAGCATCCCTTTTGGTACTTGTCTCTCTACATTAACCTATAGAAAAGTCAGACATTTCATTTTAAAGTCTGTAATATCTCTCTTCATTCCATCCCACCAGTGATACTCTAGAAGGTCTTTGTACATCTCAATTCTTCTAGGATGAACTGAAAATGGATAACTATGAGCTTCACATAAAAATTATTTCTTCATCTGGGAATCACAATACACACATACTCACTTTCAAAATCTCAAGACACAATCTTTAGCAATATTAAATTTTAGTAAACTTACCGTCCTAAACCAATTATACCTTTTTTGTAACTCATCGTATTCTATCAATGATTACTTAATTATTCCTGAAAGAGATGACTACACTGACACCCATTAAAAAGTAGAGGAATTTCCTTCACCAACAACTTCCAATACAAAATTAATCATATCATAAACCAAACAGTCATGTTCCAAATAAAATATGATTAATGATGCATGATGTCTTCGACTAAAGTCATCCACCACATTGTTTTATTTTATAGGATTGTAATTGATCATGCAATCATAATACTTATCAATTATAGCCTTCTCCTCTACCTCATGTTCAATTACTTCTGAGTAAATATATACTTCAAACTTTTATGGTGAGTATATATTTCACATTTGGATCCATATAAATGATGTCCCTAATTTTTTAAATTGAAAACCACAACTGCTAATTCCAAATCATGTGTTGGATAATTTAACTCATGAGGTTTCAGTTATCTTTAAATATAATCAATTACCTGATGATCTTGCAACATAACACAACCAAGACCATTTATTGGAGAAACATTATAGATGAAACACTCTCTATTTCTGGAAGGAAAATCCACAACTGGATCATTCAACAGTCTTCTTTCAGTTCATGAAAACAAACATCATAGTCTTCTTCACAAATAAATATAACCCATTTTCTTGTTAACATAGTTAGTGGGAAATATAGTTGTGCATGGTTTTTAATAAATTATCGGTAATAACTTATTAATCCATGACAACTATGAGTCTCTGTAAAATTTAGAGGTCTTGTCCATTCATAAACCACTTCTTTTGTGGGAGAAACTATTATGTCATCCTTATTTTCAATTTTCCAAAGAAAATAAATCTCTTGCAACCAAAAATAAATTTTTCTAAATTTCCCTTATAAATTATTTTCTTTAAGGGTTTTTAGAACAATCATTATATGTTTTTCATATTCCTCATAACTTTATTAATAAAAAAAATATGATCACTAAAAACAACAAAAAAATGTATCCAAATATTAGTAGAAGATTTTATTCATAATATCCAAAAAATATAGTAGGTTTATATTTCCAGACAACGAAAATAACAAAAAACTCCTAATACTGATTTCTAGTTCAGAATGTTATTTTCAAAATTTCATCTTCTTTTACATTCATTATATGGTACACGTATAACATTTTAATCTTAGAAAAATATTTAGCTCCCTAGAGTTGATCAAACAAGTCATTGATATGATGCATTGGATAGTTATTTTTAACAGAAATATTATTAAAAGAACTATAATCAATGTAAATCCTCATGGAATCATCATGATTTTTTACAAACAAAATAAGGGCATCCCATGGTGATATGCTAGGTTGAATTAACACTTTATCAAGAAACACATATAACTTCTTTTTCAATTTAAGAAGTTCCACTTGATCCATTTATAAGGCGGTTTTGGAATTATCTTAGAGTCCGAAACTAATTCAACAGAAAATTCAACATAGTAATTTGGTATAACACTGGGAAACACATCCGGAAAAAATTAGATATTCATTTACCACCATCATATCATTAATTTGAATAGTTCCCATTATTCAACAATTTGTACAAGATAACTCTTATTTACATATTTTAATAGTTTCTCAGCTTACTTATATATTATCAATGGTATTGTTTCATTATTTTATACAAACTGTATCTCTTTCTGAAAAAAACTTCATAGACTCTAAAATAAATCTTAACAATATAAATAGAAATTCAATATATACCCAGAATAACGTAAAACATAACTGAGGGAAAAACAAGGTTTATAGGTAATTTATTTCCATAAACAAAAATATGAAGATTTTTATAATTCCTTTTTACATTATTATTTGCCTTATTTTTTTAACCATAAGATCTTGTTTCATTTCATCTATATAAATTTCTTATTTACAAGATTTATTTTTATAAATAATGGAATTTCTAGACCCCCTATAAAAAATACATTTTCAAAATCTGAGTAAGAAAACATTATCAAGAATACCACATTATTGGATGGCCCAACATCTTTTGATGTAGTCGCAAAGGATTTAACTATACATTTCTACTATAATATGGTTTTTTCCATTATTCAGATCATTATTTGGGAAGGTATTCTCATAATACCCCATCTCAGCAAATATGAAACACTTTACAGTTTTCTTATCATAACTAAACATAAGATCATTTTAATTGGAATATAAGGCCATATGTCCAAACTTACCACATCGAAAACACTTTTTTTTATTAGTTAATATATTCTGCAGGATAATTTTTACCAGACTTATGATAAATTGGAAACTGTATTTTCTTACATTCATATTTTCTTGATTGATTCTTACCCATTTCATTCCATCTGGACGTTTTCTTTTCTTTATTTTCAAATTGCACATAATCATAAACAAACTCAATTTATACCCTATTATAACATCATAAAAGTTTCTTATTACTTCCTAATTCATGGGAGGTCAAGGGACTTCGATATATTGTCTTCAATCCTTAGTAAAAATGATTAATTTTACTATGATGATCCCAAATAAGATCTTGAGTATACATTTCCAGTAGAGTTAATTTTTCTTCATACGCAGGCACTAGATCTTTATCCTTTTTTTTAATTACAGGAATTTCTTTTCCACCCTTATTTTAACCACCATAGAAAAATATTTTTTAAGGAACATATTCTCAAATTCATTCCATTCTAAGGCTTCAATCACCTCTCTATCCTTGGTATTCTTGACCATTGACCACCATTAGTTAGATGCACCTTCAAAATGATAAATAGAAATACTATAATTATTATTATATAAATACTTCATGACATAAATTATCTTTTCAAGGGATTTAATCCACCCTTCATCGACTATTGGGTCTAAAGATCCATTAAAATCAGGGGTTATTGCCTCATTAAATGTTCCACTATCATCATATTCTTTTATGTTACCTCTAGTTTTTAAGTTGATCGAATTACACTTACATGGATAACTTATATAAATTGATCCATTACTATAAAAAATTATCCAGTTCCAATTCCCACAAATCTTGGTTGCGAATTTGGAAAGATATTATCCTCTCGGGGACAGTCTACTTCATCATCCCTATTTCTTCTACGAAAAACCATTCTAAATTGTCATATATTAGAAGAATAAACATGGTAAAAATTATATTATATATCATTTAGACCAATCCATAATGTAACAATAATTTATTATGTTCTATTAAAATCATCTTAGTACCTAAAGTTATATAAATCTTGCTCTGATTCCAACTATGAGGACCTGACCTTAATCATTAGATAGTCTAGTAAATTCATTTAGAATTCACATTATTACATTCCCAAATATATTTTTTGTTAATATATTTAGAGAATTGGGATATAATTAATAAATATCAACCCATAAGCCTATAAACTGGGTACTAAATTAGTATCCATTTATTCTATAATATAAAAGTTTTTAATAAATCAGGAAATCATTTCATGAAAAATATTCACAATATTCGTATTGGCTTCATCGTTGCTATTACTCATCATTAAACCCTATGAAAATAAATTTTAAATATTTGGATGATCCTAGAGAGGTCAGTAAGGAACATAAAAAATGAAATAAACTATTAGTTCATGAATCTTTATAAATATATGAAATCATTTTCACAGATACAAACTTCTCACCCATAGAGTATCATATACTTACATTCTGAAAATTAGAGGTTTCCATAAAACATGGGAAAAATAACTAAAACCATAAAGTTACCTTGTGGAATTACTTAATTAAGATTATAACCCTTATGGATACTATATGATTTTTAATCCTCATGGATACCTTACAATGTAACCCTCACAACTACCTTCTGATGTAACCCTCATGAATACCATTTGGAGCTACCATCGTAGTTACACATGGAATAACAATTACAGTAAACATCCAAAAAAAATATACCCAATGAATTGAAGGGGTTTTATGTACAACCCTTAATCATAATCAATTCCCAAGAACCATATCATAATCATAAATCATGAACTCTTGCATCATAAAAACATTTCTTGAGGAAAGTAACTTCTTTTAAAAGAATAGAGGGAAAATAAAAAGTAAATCATTTTATTTCTAAATAAACAATTAATCTTGTAAATAAAACAACATAAAATTATGTTTTCATGAAAATGGGAAAATCTGTCCATGTTGTATAAGTTAATAAGAAACATTTTTTTCTGAATTTTTTAAAATGAATAATTAAGTAGTTTTTTTAAAAGAAAAGTCTCTTACCTCATAATTAACTTCCATCAAATGTGTTAAAATGTATAGTATAATGGTTTAAATAGAATTATTAATTTATTACATAACTATATTCATATTTATAATACCTTATAAAATCTTCTATAGCATCTTTTCACCTATTTATTGATAATATTTCTTATTTTTATTATTTCAGGTGCCTTTATTTCATGGTTTCCAGGGTTGGTTTATTATGGGTTTTCTTATCAAATAAATAAAAAAATAAAAATGTGGAAAGAAATGGTATTAAAATATTTGAATAATTTTAAATGATTCAATACATCATTTATTTCTAATATTTTTATAATTCATTAGGTAAAACATTTACGAAAAGGATTTAATTTATTTTGGTGGTTTTTTTACCATCCTGAACTTATATAATTTTATTTATTATCATTTTTATATATTGGTTCCATAAAATTATATAAAGTATAATATATATAATAAAAAATATTATTTAAACATAAAAATTGTTTAAGGACCATCCTGGAAGGTGTTAAAATAAAATGAAAACATGTCATCCACAATGACACCAAATCGACACATCACGAACAATGTTTTCATTTTTTAGAATAAGAGGAGAAGAGGACAGTTTTGATGATAGATATTAAATTAACACAATAAAATTACATTATATGAAGATATTTTATTTATCATGTCTCATTGATTATTGGATTTTAGGATAGAATAAGAAAATAAAATAAATTGAAAATAAATTTAATAGAAAAGGAAAGAGGATTTTACCTCTTCAACATCTTCTCTTGAGAACCCTTTTAAGGCACTTATTTTTGGACTTTTAGTGAGGAAAAAAAGTTATTAGACATGGGTAAGAGGCTTGGTAAAGTAATTGGAAGTAAGTTAAATAAGATAAAAGGATATGGAGGTCTGAGGAGAAGAGGAGGTGAGGGGTGGTATTTATAGTAGAAGAGAGGGGTGTTTTTTTATTGTATACATTAGTTTATTATTTTGGATCAACAGTATAAATATTTTGAACCATGTTAGTAAATATATTAGAATAATGAATTATATTTTATGATTCTGAGCTTAAATCAGTCATAAAACATCTATGAATCAATATTTTGTGAATTTGTTAAATACAGTAAATTATCGTATTTCACTATTCACCAAAAATTCAATTATTTTAGAAAAATCCCAAAAATTCACCCTAAACATTTTTTAATGTGTATAATTAAAAACATAAACTCCATTTTATGAAAATAATTTTATAAATATGTGAAATTTAATTTTTAATTATAATATTTATTTATTCAAAAAATATTGATTTTAAAATTATAACTGCTTTTTTAACACATTGAAAAATTACATTAGGTATAAAAAACTATATTGTAATCATAAAAAAATAATTATTAATTTTTAAAAACATTTTATTAAATGAAATTTTCTTTTAAATTATTATATTAATTATAAAATTGTAAATAAACAATTTTATTTTATAAAAATACCACCACTTAATTTATCATTTTCAAACATTTATTTACTTAAACAAGGAAATAAATATATCATATTTTAACTTATAAGATACATAAATTTTATTAAAACCTTCATAGGTGAGGTTTATATTCTATTTTTATAGATTCATTAATTTCTATAAATAACACTTACTTCATTATATATTTATAAATAATTTTACTATTTAATTACAGAATGAAAACAAATTATTTTATAAGTACATGGGTTTTTATATATAGAAAAGTGTAAAACATATATGGAAGATGAATAAATCTCTGAAAACTGATTCAACAATGGATTCTCTCCTAAAAGAGAGTTTTTTTACCATTATAGGAATTTAAAGTGGAAAAAGGACTGTAAAAACATTTACATCCATAGCCTATTAGACAATAGAAGGGACAGAGGTTTCTAAGCATCAAGTGATTTTTTGGAATCATGAAGTAAATTTAATATTGACCCTTTAGTTTTAAAATGGAACCTTGAGGCTATGAATAAGGATAATTTTAATTTTAATGGTTATTATTTGGATTCTTATCTCATTTTCAGTAACTTTGAAGAGTCTATTAATCTCCATCATATTCATGATATCTGAGACCAGTCACAGATGTATCGGTCCAATTCTCTAGTCTCCTAGCATTTTTTTATGGTGTTGTATGGTAGCTTGTTATTTATAATGGGTTGATAAGGTTATTTTGTAGTGTTATTTTGTCTATAAGAATGGTGTTTTCATTATTACTAATTGTTTTAGGGTTCCCACTAAAAACATTAATGTAGTTCTCCATTAAAAATAAAAATATTTTTTTGGGAGGTATATTGTGTATTTTAATCAAAATAAATAAATTCTCGACTATTGTATAATGTTTTGGATGAATTGTATTATATATTTATTTATATATATGTATATAATAAATATTTCTCTAATGAGTATTATTTCTATGAAATAATAATAATTTCATTTTAGTATTTAAAATACATTTTTCTAATAAATGTTACAAGTTAATTTTAAATTTATAATTTAAAAATAAATTTAATAAAAAATTAGATATTTAATAAAATAAAATTTATTTCAAATTTGAAATTATAGTATCATAATTATTTAATAACAACGATATCATTTTCAAGCCTAAATGTAAGTTTTTGAGGTAAATTGTGAATTCCCACAATTAAGTGGTAAAATTTGGTAAAAGAGTTAAATTAAGGATAAATTTCTTAAAATATTTCAATTTTAATCTCTAAATTGTGTAGATGATAGGATTTATAACCCATTCCATTACTATTTGACTTTTTATACACTTGCCTCATAAAATGAAATCCCATACGTATTAATCAATTGGTATTAATGTATATACTACTCAAAAATAACCATAAAAAACATCTCTTATACAGACATAACCCCCACATAATTTCTATTTTTTCTTTTGAATCACTAGCCCAATTCTCTGTTTGAGAATTATCTCCCACATTTGAGAACTTTTGGTCATCGAAGTGCATCCTCATTCCTTCATTTCTAAGAGGGTATCTAAGACATGATAGTGCTATCATATTCTTTTTAATATTTATTTATCACAATAATCAAAATATTTATCAATATAATTTACACATAAATTCAATTTATATGAAATTTTTCTATTCTAGAAAAATTATATATTAATATAATATAATATTTTTATACACATTATGTCTTTATAATAAGTTCTTACTTGGTTCGGTTTTAACACCTACACAAATGATATTATAACTATTCCATCAACAATGAATAATAAGAAAATAATATTGTCTAATGTTTATTAATAGAATACTTTTTTCTTAATTTTAATATGATAATATACCTAATTATATTCATTAATAAATTTAATTCTTTTAATTAATTAAATTTTCTAAAAAAAGTAATTGTTTATCCTTTCAGTACCAACCAACATTGTTAATTCCCTGAAAATATCATGGAACTATGTAACTATATAAAACCCATATATATTATCTCTATTAACATTTATATAGTGATGACCATATGATCAAGGCTCAAGGACCGAGACCTACATATAGAAGAACGTAAAAAAATATTTCACAACAGAATAATAATGATAGCATTGAATAATTAATAAATACATAATAAGAAATTATAATATAATGTCATTAATAAATATAAATATGAATATGAATAAGGTTGTGTTATATATGAAAACTAAACGCAGATTTATTATACAATATATTAGATCGTGTCTGACCTTGAGGGAATTTGAGGTATGACTTTTTTACCTCAATTTCACTAGATTGAGGCATAATCCATTTTCTACACTGATTTTTATATATGTGTTATATATAATACATTTTATATATATTTTAATATTATTTTAATTTCATTCATTAGATTTATAATTCTAGTTTTTGATCTATTTTACATTGAATTTTTATTAATACATAACCAATGTGGTCTCAATTTTTTTTGTTTTATTTCTCATTTTCATTGAGTCATACCTTTTCATCTTTTTCTATTATCTTCTAAGATGGATATTTTCTTCTCAATCTCTATCTTAGATATTATTTTCACTATTCACTATGGAAATTAAAAAATCATTCCATGATGTTATTTTTATTGCTAAAAAATATGTTGTTAAGAATAATATCATCTCTTACATTGAATATATATATTATTTATTAATATTCTTTATTACCATAAATAGTTCGTTTATTATTTTTTAAAATCTAATTATGTATTTTATTTTATACTATTTATATTTCAATTTATCCATTTTAAATTAAAAAATTTTAAATTCTTTTTATCGATATGTATTTTTTTAAAACTAATTAAAATAAAAAATATAATTTATTTATAATCTTTTAAAAACATTATCTTTCATGCCATACATATTCTTCTTAAACATTATTTTTTAGGGTTACACTTTTAGAAAACATAATTTAAAAAAAATTAAAATTGTTTTTTAAACAATTTTAAATGTGACTTTTAGCATTTTTTTATAATAGTGTCCCTAAAAATAATTGAAATATTTTATCAATATTTCACTTCTATTTTCCTTTCTATCTATAATATTTTTATCAAATTGGGAATTCTGATTCTTTATCACACTCAATGTCCTCTAATTCTATTTTCTTTTTTTATTATGGAATTAAAAGTATATTCTTATACAATTTCTAATTATTCATAAGTGATACCCCATAAAAATGATTTTTAACCCCTTTTATTTTACAAGTTTTATCAAGACCTAATGTATGATTTATTTCATATTAAATAAACATTTATTGTCTTTCATTATGTGACTTGTGGAATAAAAATTATATATCTCACCAATGAATTGGTTATGAATTTATATCTCCTAAGATGATTGTTTTGAACATTAAAATTATATTGTTACCAATGTTGGAAACATGATGTTTGGGTATGATGTGGTTATCTATTATCAAAACATCATATTTTAACTTGATGTTTTAGAAATGATCACAAATTTATACATGGTAATAATTTGGTCAGATATGATTACAAAATTAAGTATAGGTATGATGTGGTTTGATATTGACTAGAGTCCTAGGCAATTGTCTAAAATCATATCAACTTAGTTATTTATAAATACAATTTAAAAATAGAAAAGTAGATAATATTGGTTGATCTGCAATGATGGAATCATAGTATGTTTTCATATGACCAGAAACAAAAAAACTCTAGTAAAAATTAAAATAGCATGAAATTATTTTAATGAAGTGATGGTGGAAATGAAACAATATAAATGAAAGATATAATATTAGAGAGAGAGAGAAATTAATGACCACAAAAGTATAATCAATTCAGGAGATAAGGGAATTTTATTGGATGATTTTTTATATAGTTTAATTATTCATGAATTTCAATTTGGAACATTGAATCTCATTTAAAGTAGGCTAACCAATTTTTTAAATTGGTTAACCTATGTGTGAATGAATCACATGGTTTTTAAACCTCATAAATTTTTCAATTAAAAATGATTCATTACTTTTCAATTAATCAAAGTTAACCATTGAGTTTTATGTGTAAATATCATGATATTTTTACTTTTCAATAAAAAACTCATCTGATTCGAAATTGTGTAGGGGAATTAATTTGAGATTAATTTTCAATTCTTCTCAATGTTTTAAAATTGAAATTCATAAGGTGTTAAGATGATGATAACATCCTATAAATTGATAAAAAAAATAAGGTTAAATTAATTACCCTTAAACCCTCATTCCCTATAAAGAAAATATATTTATAATGTTCATAAAATCAATATTATAAATTTAATTTCATAAGAATCTATTTAAAACAATCAAATAACAAAAAAGTGTGTAAGGATGAAATAAATATTCACTGGAGAGTAACATTGATTCCCACTCAAAATTATATAAGTTAAATTCCATTATACACTGATAAATTCTTCTCAAGTTCCCTGATTAACATCCTCGATATCCTTCATCTAGCTCCCCTAGATTTACCTCTTGATCTCTTTTATCTTTCTCCCCTAATTGACCTCTCTATCTCTCTTTTCAATCTTCTCCTGATAAATATCTCAGGATCCTATTATTTAAAAATGTTTGAGTACCAAAATATCCTCACATTGATAATTATATCTTAGAATTCTTATCCCCATCATCCATATCACAATTTTACGAGAGGGATTTCTCTTCACAGGTGACACTAAATGAACCTTCACAACCAAATTCACTTTCTTGCATGTGGTAACACATTTGATCCTTTACCAACCTCTAGAACATTATAAAAAAATTCTGTGTGAATTATTATTTTCCAATATAGGATCCCCATTTTACCTCACAATATGAAGATTTAGGTTCATTAAATCTAGGAAGCGGAGATGGGCTTTAAACTGATAGTTCATCAAGTCTTCAATACATGGCTTGATTATGGTCAAGGAATGAGGGTATAATGTAGAAGGTCACATTAAAAGGATTTAAAGTCTTATGGTGGGATAACTCTCTAAAAAGGAAAATTCCCAAATCCATAAGATTATTAAAAAAACCATTCACTCAGGGTTAAAGGATTATGTTGTTCTTCTAAAAGTTATACACTCAAGGTTAAAGGCTTAGGATGAGCCTAAAAATCCATGCACTTGTCTAATACTATTATATTCATTAAAAACAATTAAAATTCACTATTTAAATATTATATTTATTCAAATTAATTATATAAATAATTAATAAAAAATTGTAGAAAATGTTGTTCTAAAAATGGTTATTAAAATTAATTCTACAAAATTTATCATTAAACACCCAAAACACTCAAACTTATCTATAAATTAAATTAACGCAAAAATTCCTCATAAATTACGCAATTTTCAGAAATTATCATAATAAATATTATTTTGGAACATAATTATCTTTTACTTTATCAAAAATGTTGGGAAATGCTTTTACAATATAGTTATATCAAATTCCTCCACACTTAAACATTTCTCCCATAAAATTGTCCATGATTTTAACTTCTATAACGAAAAATAGATCTCAATAATCAACTCACAATAAATAATTAAGAAACATTTATTTAAAAAAGAACATGATTTTCCAATGTTTTTAATAATTTTCTCATAGGTCCTTTTTTTATTCGAAAACACGCACCACAAATCAAGGAAACAAAGACTATTCTATCATTGAAAATTTATGCCTTTAATAATTAAATCATTAACTTCCCTATTTAAATTAAAATTTATGTTCTATTTTTTGGAAGTTTATATAGGTAATATTTAAATATAATTAAAACTATAATAATAAGAAGTCTTAAAAATAACACTTTTATAAGTTTACTTAAACCAAAGATCCTCGTCTCGCTTCATTGATACACTTCAAATGATTTTATAATAATTAAATTTACCCATGTTAGTTTGTGTTCAATATTCCCCCCACCAAAATAAATTCATTTTTGAAATTTCGAAAATTAATATTAATTTTTAATTTGATTAATATTCACATATATCTTATTTAATAAAAAATTAGAATTAACTCACACACATAGGGCCTAACATCTCGTAGATTAACTATGGGATCTAAAATTCCCATTTTACTCTATATTCAAAGAGACTTATATGGAAATATATTTAACTGGATCCCTGATTTTATCTACATTAGAAATCAAAATTACCATATGTTCATGTTTTAATATCTAGTTTTTGTAATATATAATCAAAATTCTGCAAAACATTATCCAATCATACTCCCTTCCAATGTTTCTAAATATAATTTCAATAAAAATAGTGGTTAAAAAACTAAATAATCCTTTAGATCTAATAATTTTGGTCACAATTCAAACCTACTATATAGAATTTAGTTATACACTAGGAAGTCTAGTATTTGAAATAAATTTAAATCAAACTGACATTGAATTTTGAAAAACAATATAAATTTTTGATTTGAAAAATCATTGAAGCTCATTTTGGCATAATTTAATGATCCTCTCCAAAAAAATTCAAACCCATCATTGTTTCCAATGATGAATCCAAAAGTTGAGAAAACTTTTAATACAATTTGGTTTTATAGTTTTTTCTATTTAGTAGCTCATAAAACCTATGATGGGTAAATAGAAAGTTATAAAACATTACAATCTCTATTTTTCCAAAATAATTTTAAAAAAAATCAATAATTTCATGATTTTACTAAAACAAAAACATGATTTTAAATATTGGATAAAAAATAATCCTGAAAAATATTGATTTACCAAGAATCCGTAGAAGAATATCGATGCATTTTTTGGGCATTATCCAAGTTTTATTTTTTAAAAATTTATTTTAAACACCCTAGATACCAACAAAATAATTACTTAATTAATGAAGTATACATTCATTGAACATAAAAATAATAATGGTGTCCCATGTAAAGATTTTATCATTTGAGTTCAACCAATGTATTAGACTTTATATTATTATGAATTGCCTCTAATGTTTTTATTCAAGTACCTAAAAAATTGACACAGATGAAAACTAAAATAAATGAAGTTTAAATATCAAATTTAATATCATCCAAATTATGTGTTTACTGAACTTTATTCTATAATTATCTAGGAAACCACTCTTTTGAGACTGTAAAATAACTTAAAACTTCTTTGAGAGAATCCCTTCTTACAGTCACTCCAAAAAATGAGTGTATTTATAGTTTCCCTTACTTTCAATAGAATAGAATATTACAAAGAAATTATGAGTAGTAATCATTATTATTAAACAAAAGTAAAAAAGATAAAATAATAACACAAACTATGGATTAGTTCCCCATAAACACTAAATCTATAGTTCTCAGATATACATAGTGATGGCTTAGCATTCAAGAAAGGAGATGGATGTCAAGCACATCAGTTACCCCTATATGTAATATTTGATTCTATTTCAATTAAATATAAATTTTATAATCTCTCATCCAACAAACTCCTCGTCAACATTTACTAACTCTCTCAAAATGGGGAAGGGTTTAAACCACTTGGACTTTTTTTTACTAAGAAATAGCATTATCCAAGAATTAAAACAACATTGTCCAATCATGAAATCCATATTATGAATGATATAGCGATGAATCTATTTTTATATATATCTATAAATTTAAAAATTATCATAGTATTCCCTTCAAATTTTCTACATCTCACTCATCTATGACAACCTTACTTCACCAATAATCTAAAAATCATAATTTATGGTCTTTAATTCACAAAATGTCTTATTATCCAAATCTGCAGGCATATGGAATGTCCTTACAAAGAAAAATATGAAATTATACTTCCCAATGGGGTATTATTGGTAAAATGTTAGGCCCATAAATGTTCATCCAACTTTATTGAATAATATTTTATAGATCTAGACACACTATTTTCTAGAATTTGTTTCAGATCCCTATTAAAAGTTTTATCTTGGACACTAGATTTTGGGTGATAGTTCAATCAAGTTCTATGAGAACACTCATACTCCTCCATTAAATACTTGAATTTTTAATTCTTGAAATGAGTTTCTTCATCAATAATTAATTATTTGGTTACTCTAAATATAGAAAAGATATTTTTATTTATTAATTTGACAACATTGGTTGAAACAATGTTTAGAAGATAAAAAACATCAACCAGTATTGATACATAATAATTATCCAAAATAATTTATGAATTATTATTATAATAAGGAACATCTCCCAATAAATTTAGTCCCCACACATCAAATCTCTCCACCACAATAATTACTTTTTCTGTAAGCTCTTGTTTCCTACCAATATTTATAATACATTAACACATTTCGCAACCAACCACAAGACTCCTAGAATAATTGAATATATTATGATATTAAAAACTAGCTTTAAATAATTTCAATTAAATTCAATGATCCCCATCGTGACCTCTCCATATTAAATAATGGAATCTATCAAGTATTTTATAAATTTTCTCCACAACCACACATATTCATAGTATACCGTAGTCACATATTCAGAATAGAAATGGATCATCCCAAAAATTATATTTCAACTAAAAAATGAACTTCTTACATTGATTTTTTCAAAAGTACATATTAATAACATGTAATTTTTAGGAAGTTAGTTAAGTCTTCATACTTGGAATATTTCATCACTAAAGTAGTAAAAATATTTTCATCTTGGAAACCGGTTTTTATCTCATTAGTTTATCATCTTGGGTGATGGATAATAAAGACCAGTGGTTAAAAACAAATTATTATCTCCTTTATTATATCTTATTTCCATTTCAAATTCCTATAACTGAATTGTTTATATCATAAACCTCTATTTGGATTATTTCATAGTGATAAATAATCCCGAGAATAATGGTCTATGAAAATGATCATCTTAAACCCTATAATATATTGACTAAATTTATTCTGGGAATACATGACATAATCCATCTCTTTATTAATAGAAGTGTAACTCTGATTGTCATTATCTAATAACATACTCGAACAATAAATCACGTGTAGTTTCCACTTCTACCATTACCCAAAAATAGTACCTACATCCACATCACTTTCATCACACCTAATCTTAAAATTTAGTTTACAATCTATATAAGTGATAATTGGGGAATATGTGAGTTTCTACTTTAGAATATTAAACTAAAATAGACCATGAAAAATAAACGGTGTGTCCTTAAGAAGTATTTAGCATAGGGGCCTTATGGTTTTCAATAAATATCTGATGAACCTATGGTACAAATCATCATATACCAAGAATCCCATAATTCTTTTAACATTTTCAAGAGTTTAACATTTTATATCACATCAATTTTATCATTATCTAGTTCAATACACCTATTTGAAACTATTTTACATAATACAATTCCTTTTAGAACATTAATTGATACTTTTAACAATTTAAAACAAGGCTTATCTCTTATCATCTCCTGAAAAAATTTAAAAAAATCCATAAAAACTAAAATATCTTTTTTATTAAATCTGATAAAGTTTCTATCATACATGTATGAAAATTAAATGAATCACCACACATGACAAAGATACTTCCTTGGTAGGAAAATGTTACAAATGTATATTAGAAAGTGGTGTTTTCAAGTTCTCTAATAGGTATGAAACTTTAGTTGTAAATAGAATTTCCATCAAGAAAGAAGAAGTATTAATTATCAACTAAACATGCAAGAATTAGATCCAATAATGGAATTGGTAAATGATCTCACCTATTGGAAATATTCAATTTTTTGTAATTAATATAGACCATTTACTTGTTTTTTGTCCTAATTTGAACTTTATTACTTTTATCATTTATAAAAACAATGACTCGACTTCGATTTTTTTAGACATCCTTGAAAGGATTGAACTTTAGTCTATATGAAACAGTAAAATTTATCCCAACATCAAGAAATAAAATCACTTCTTCCCTGATTACTCCATTCATGTTCATATTTAATATTTATTTCCCTTCCACTCTATTTTTATGATATTTCTTAATAGGATTTTAATGAATATAATAAGAAGGGTTAATTACTTTCATATTTTCTATATACAAAACAATGAAAGATTTTTATATATTGAAAAATGAAAAAAAAAACATCCTTACATGTTCTTGTTTTGGATGAAATGATAACAAGTAACTAAGAACACTCATCCAAAAAAGTGTCTTTCAAGTGATTTTGAAGGGTTTTCAGCTCCAGTATGGATGTTTATTCACTAGAAAGTATGATATTAGTCCAATATTATCTATGTTATTCTCTATTATTTTTAAATTGAGCATGAAAACTATATGGTTCTTGAATTTCAAGAAAAAAATATTTTTTTTCCATACTTTTATTTAATGTGAATTGCTCATTGCTCTCTAATTTTATACCATATTTATGAACACATTACACAACATCATGATTATATATGTTTTCCAAAATCTCTAAATAATTTATTTCAATTTATCTCTCCTCATTTATGGTAGGCAAAGGGTCCTCAAAATCTTTGAAAAATGCATTCATCTAATAAATAAAATATTCATCTACCAAAATATTCCTCAGTAGGAGCAGTCATATTATACTTCTCATCAATATTTCCCCTATAAATATTTTTCTCAAATATATATTTTTTATTTGAGTTAATATTATATAAAAGATAAATCACATCAAGGTATTATAAACACTTACCCTCATCATCATGAATAACTTCTTATTCCATTCTTGAGAAGATTCGCATATAAGTATCTGTAGGGTATATTTTAATATTTATCTCATGAATAAACATCAAAAAATATTAATCATCCAAATAAATAGGTTTTTATAACTCTAAAAACCCATATACTACACAAATTCTAATTTAAAAAACATTGAATTCCTCTTTTCTTCTCTTAGGTTAAAAATCAGTTTACCTTTTGAGACTTCTATAACATCTCCACCAGATTCTGGGTAGTGAATTCCTATAATGATTGCTAGTTACTTATCGCACTCCATATGCAAGATCATAAAATTATTTTGTGGGTATATTTTCCTTATTCCATCAAAATAATCATCAATTCTCTCAATTGGGTGAGAAAAGGATAGGTCATCAAACTGTAGGACAATAGTAATGGGATTTGGAATTTCTAGCATTAAATGATTGAAAAATAAAAATTGTATCAATTTTACAACCTATTAATGACTAAATTCATTAGTTTTTAAACTAAAAAACACACTCAATCACATAGTGATGAATTATTTTTATGAAATCCATGATTTTAATTGAATTTAGTGTGTTAATATCATAATGTTTTTACATATTATTATGAAACATAGTTGGTTAATAACCATATAAATAAATTAATTTGGGAAAAAAATTTAATAGTACTAAAAGTTTATAAAAATAACCTTATAAGGTTTAAATATGAGGGTAACATATAATAGATGGATTTACAAATGAAGTAAAATTAATTATAATAACAATATCACTCCACATATAAAATTTTGAAGACTATGTACATTAAATCATTATTAATCAACTTCATACCATAAGAATCCAATTAAAATAATTATACATTGAAAAGTTAGGTAGGATGAAAGAAATATCCTATATTTTTTAGCTTTGATTCCCATTTTAAATGATCCAGTGTCCATTCTAGATTACTTTAACCATTGATTCTTTAGTTCCCTAATTGATTTTCTTAATATCCTTTGTCCAGCTCCCCCGAGTTTAACTATTGATTTACCTTATCCAGATTCCCCAGATTAACCTCTTTATCTCCTATATCTATCTATTCCCTATCAGTATATTATGATTCTTTTATTAATAATGGTCCAGTTGCTAATTCTTTCCTCACACTCACATTCAGAACATTGAAATTTTTTACCTTGCTTCCACATGGAAAATTCAGAGTATATATTTCTCCTCATAGGAGAAACTGGTTACACCCTCAAAACCAAATGCACTTGACTTCATGTGGGTGAACATTTTATCCTTTAGATACCTCAAAATCCTTATCAATTTTAGTTCCATGAATTATACATTTTTTGCATCATCAAACCCTTTTCTCTCACATTATCTCGATTTGGGATCATTGAATATAAGTTAGAGAGATGTTATTTGACAATTTGGTATGTTAGGTCTTCCATACATAGTATAATCATAAACATGGAATTAGGGAATGTATTCCATGGCCACATTGCATTCAATTAAAGTCTTACAGTGGAAAGCATCAAAAAATAGAAAAATATTGAAGCATATAAATGCCTATAAAATCTATATTCTATAGTTTAAATGTTTATGATGATCCTATTAAAGCCTTAAACTTGAGGCCAAAGGCTTACAATGAGACTAGAAAATCCTTAAACTCAGCTTCCATTATTATTTTTCATAGAAATAAATAATATTTTTCTACTTAAATGTAGTATTTTTTAAAATTAAGTACTTAATAAAATTTTATTTTTAAAATCACACTAAATTACACTCTAAAAATATTTGGAAAAATTAAAGCTCATAACATTGATTATTTACTGGCTAAGACACTCAAAATTAATATGAAATGAAATGAATCATCAAATTCAATATCAATTTCCAAATTTTCATAAAGTCTCCATATAAAGATCATTTTTGAACTTAAATTTCATTAACACCAACAAATGGATATGGAAAAATGTAATAAAAATTCAACCATGTCAATTATGCTCACAACAATATCCATGGAAATGATGTGGTGAGCTATGTTCACAATGCTATGATTTCTTCATCTTACATTTGTGTCACATCTCTACACCTCTATCTCCATGGATCATGAATATTTTTTTATTCCACTTTAATAGATTTTTTCTAAACACTAAGATGGGATTGTAGGTTATCTTTATTTAATTTTTATTTCACTACTAATTAGAAGAATTCATTCTGGTCTTCTTTTTCGATTTTTACCTTACTAAATTAAATATTTATTAATGTTCTTATTATAAAATTATATTCACTGTAATGGCCCAGGATTCGGGGGGTCCATTAATTTGTAAAAATCTAATGTTGGGTGTTATGGATAGTCTGGGGAAGTTATTGAGGCTTCTCGGTGATGTTTTGAACCCTAACGGTAGCTTGGACTACAGGAAGCTCAGTCTACCGGTAGCCATATCCCACTGATAGCTCAGCCTACCAGTAGCTCGGTCTACCGGTGGCTCTTTCCTACCCCACGGGTTTTCCAGTAGCGCCTCCCTTTTTCGCAAATTGGGTTTTAAACCCTATTTTGACCCCCTTTAAGCTTATTTTCAAGCCTAGTAACACCCAGAAATGGTGTTTAATTAAACGTTTAACGATCCACCCTAGTGTGTGTTTCAGTTTGAACCGCCCCTAAAGTCGAGGACCCCTTTAATGATGTGTGGGGCCACGTGGTCGACCCACGACCCTGCTCCTTACATGGTTTCGCGTTCTTATCTCAACCATCCCTGACCCTTATAAACTAAAGGGTTCTCCCTGGGTTTATTTTTCTCGATCACCCTCCCATCTATTCATATGCTCTTCCTTGAGTTCTCGAGGCCCCACCCTGCAAATTGCGCATCTTCTGTTCCTGGAAAGTGAATATAAACTTCAATCGTCGATCAATCAAGTAAGGAATTTCTCCTTCGTCTCTCCCTTTTGTGTATCATGTAGGGTGGTATTTCTTTTGATTCTGTACAGTTGGATGAACCACACCTAAATAAAGATAATGAACAGATACTCTAAATAATGAATGGGGGGTGTGAGCGATGATGCTGCTTTCTTTTATGATCTTCCATGATTAATGATTTCTGAATTGTGTGGGCTTACGCCTACTGAAAATCATGGATGTTGGTGTTATTTCACTATGCTGTAAGGAACCCTTACTTCTGGTGATGTTTAAATGGATTGTTTTATGGTTGTGAACCCTTGTTGTGTAAAGGAATTTGGTTAATTACATACATTCGGCTAAATAAATTGAAATCACCAGGATCAATCCTTTCTGTTATAACCCCGGTTAAAGCACAACGAAGTTGAAATCATGCAGTATGTTAAATCCTTTAAATTTGAAAATATCGGAATGGGCCTGCTTTGTGTTGGTGGTGGTGGTTGGGTTGTTTTTCCTTCATGGGCCGATTGTTGGGTGATGTGGGTGGGGATGGGATCCCTTTTTGTTATGCTTCCAGTGGTTGTGAATTTAAGGCCGGGTGGTTACCTTGATTATATGCTGAATTGGGGTGGGATCCTCTCTTGTTGAGAAGTTGTTGGCTCCTGAGGGAAGTTGTTTGTTCTAGAGACGATGTGTGGCAAGGTTCTTAGTAAGTTCCACAACTCACCCCTAGCGGTGCACCCATGAGTTTCCAAGATGTACCAGGGTCTGAAGAGATAGTTCTGGTGGCCCAGAGTAAAGCAAGATGTGCCAGAGTTTGTGGCCAAGTGCCTAGTGTGTCAGTAAGTGAAGGCTGAAAATCAGGTTCCAGGCATCCTGCTGTAGTCTCTAGATGTCCCCGAGTGGAAGTGGGAGGACATCTCGATGGAATTCGTCACGGGACTACCCAAGGTTCAAGGGGGATATGATTCCATATGGGTAGTAGTGGACCGGTTGACGAAATCAGATCACTTTTTGGAGATTAGGGAGTCGAGTGCAGTAGATGCCTTGGCACGAAGGTACGTAGATGAGGTGGTGCGGTTTCATGGAGTTCCGAGGTCTATAGTCTCAGATAGGGATGCACGGTTTACCTCACGAGTCTATAGGGGATTGCAGCATGCTTTTGGAACCTAGATATGTCTTAGTACGGCTTTCCACCCTCAGATAGATGGACAGATAGAGCACACCATCCAAACCTTAGAGGATATGTTGCGGGCATGTGTTCTGGACTCAGGAGGATCGTGGGTGCGACACTTACCTTTGATAGAGTTCTCCTACAATAAAATCTATCACTCAACCATTGGTATGGCCCTATTTGAAGCCTTGTATAGGAGGTCATGTCGCTCACCTATATGTTGGACCAAAGTCGGAGAGGCAGGCATCCTTGGCTTGGAGGTTTTGCAGAGCATGACGGAGAAGGTACAGCTTATACGGGAAAGGTTGAAGGCGTCCTAGGACTGACAAAAGTCTTATGCTGATACTAGGATAAGGCCCTTGGATTTTGATCTTGCAGACCACGTGTTCTTGAATGTCTCCCCTCAGTGTGGACAATAGTGGTTCGGTAAGAGGAGTAAGCTTTCCCCCGGGTTCATCGGACCCTTCGAAGTGTTGTGGCAGGTCGGCGAAGTGGCTTATCAGATAGCATTACCACCGCCGCTACTGAGGCTGCATGACGTCTTCCACGCGACCCATCTTCGTTGGTATCTGCATGATGATTCACACGTCCGCGATTGGGGAGAGAGAGAGACATCGAGGATGACATTTCCTTTGTGGAAATACCAGTTATGATTGAGGATCATGAGGAGAAGGTGCTTTTTGGGTGAACCATTCCCTTGGTTCATGTGTTATGGAGACATGGTGGGCTAGAGGAGAGTACGTGGGATAGGGAAGCACAGATGTGTGCCCAGTACCCAGAGTTGTTTTGAGTTTTGTGATGTTCTGTTTATACTTGTTGTGGTGGATCATTTTACCTTATTGGCTATGAAATATGTGGTTTTTCTTTCCTCTATAAATGTGTGTGAAAATTTCTGGCTATGGGGAGGGGAGGATCTAACCCCTAATCAAGATGCATTAAGGTGGATGCGATTAAACCCGTGCGGTCAAGTCAGTTCTGCCCAAAGCGGAAAGTATCATGACATGGGTGAAGAGACTCCCCAGCCCACATGACTAGTCAGTTTGACATGGAATGTTGCTCGGTTCTTTAGAGGGAGGTTTTTTTAGTTAACAATGAGGATCACTATTGAGAGGTATCTTTTTAGGTGGTTGTTCGGACCCTCTCTTTCCTCATGGGTTGTTTTGATTCTCGAGGGCGAGAATAGTTTCAGAGGTATATGATGTAATGGCCCGGGTTTTTGGGGGTCCATTACTTTGTAAAAATCTGATGTTGGGTGTGCTGGGTAGTCTTGGGAAGTTATCGAGGCTTCTTGGTAAAGTTTTGACACCTAACAATAGCTCAGACTACAGGTAGATCAGTCTACCAGTAGACGTAGCAAACCGGTAGCTCAGCCTACCGGTAGCTCTCGGCTACCGGTCGCTCTTTCCTACCCCCACGGGTTTTCCAGTAGCGCCTCCCTTTTTCAAAAATTGGATTTTAAACCCTATTTTCACCCCCTTTAATCTTGTTTTAAAGCCGATTAACACCCATAAATGGCATTTAATTAAATGTTTAACGAGCCACCCTGGTGTGTGTTTCAGTTTAAACCACCCCCAAAGTCGATGACCCCTTTAATGACATGTGGGGCCGCATGGTTGACCCACGACCCCGCTCCTTACGTGGTTTCACATTCTTATCTCAACCTTCCCCGAACCTTATAAACTAAAGGTTTCTCCCAGGGTTTCTTTTTCTCGATCACTATCCCATCGATTTTTCTGCTCGTCCTTGAGTTCCCAAGGCCCCACCCTGCAAATCGTGCATCTTCTATTCCTGGCGCGTGAAGATAAACTTCGATCATCGATCAATCAAGTAGGGAATTTCTCCTTCATCTCTCCCTTTTGTGTATCATGCTGGGTGGAAATGCTTTTGATTCTATAGAATTGGATGAACCAAACCTAAATAATGATAATGAATGGATTCTCTAAAGAATGAAGGGGGGGTGTGAGCGATGTTGCTACTTTGTTTTATGATCTTCCATGATTAATGATTTTTGAATTGTGTGGGATTATGCCTACTGAAAATCATGGTCGTTGGTGGTCTTTCACTGTGCACTAAGTAACCCTTGAATCTGGTGATGTTTAAATGGATTGTATTATGTTTGTGAACCCTTTATGTGTAAATTAATTTGGTTAATTACGTACATTCATCTAAATAAATTGAAAGCACCATGATCAATCCTTTCTGTGATTACCCTGGTTAAAGAACAGCGAAGTTGAAATCATGGAGTGTGTTAAACCCTTTAAATCTGAAAATACCTGCATGGTCATGCTTTGTGTTGGTGGTGGTGGTTGGGTTGTTTTTCCTTCACGGGCCGATTGCTGAGTGATGTGAGTGGGGATGGGATCCCCTGTTTTTATGCTTTCAGTGGTTGTCAATTTAATTTCGGGTGGTTACCTTGATTATATCAAGAATTGGGGTGGGATCATCTGTTATTGAGAAGTCGTTGGCTCCCAGATCTTAGGGACATGGGGCTGTATCTTGGGGTTTTCCTTTTGTTCTAGTACTTTGAGGGATCCCACTTATCCCTTTGTTGTTGTGACTTTACAAGAGAACTGAGTGTGAATGTTTAAGTTGATGTTTGACTGTACTCTTTCCTTGGCTTGTGCTTATGCTTGCTAGTTGCCTAAGTTGGTGCATAAACTTATTTAAACATTATTACCAAACATGGAAACAAGAATGGGACAAATGGGTTTTGGATTAGTGTGAGTTGTGACTTGGTCAGGGGTACTGATTGTGTTCTTTAGGCTGGCTAAAGAAAAACCTATATTTGGGAGAGTGCTTGTTGTCTATACATATACTTGTAGTATTGTGTTTCTTGATCGTGCCCCACCCAAGTTGAGAACTTAGTGACGAACACCCCCATTTAATGGGGGAGGGTGTTTTTACCAACACTTATATTAGTGGATGGTTATTAGCTCATTTCTTCTCCATTTCCTGTGTAGTCCAAGTATCTTCGGGAACGCTGTGATGGCCTGAAGTCCATTATTAGCCTAAGAATCTTCGGGCAGGGTGGTGTGGTGGTTGGCCTAGGTGTGTGCGGGCAGGTGGTTTCCCAAGTGTCTTAGGGATGAGGCCAAGGTGTCTTCGGGCGTGGTGGTGGTTGTTCTGGCCTAGGTGTTTCCAGGAATGGTTTCGTGAGACGATTATGGCACAGGTGTTTGCGGGCGGGGTTAGGCAATGGGACTGTGTGAGGGTATGTCCCAGGTGTGTGCAGGCGGGGTGTGGCAGTGGGACTCTGGTGAGAATGGAGGGATTGGTTCGATGCATATGATGTCTTCAATAATCAGTTGGAAAGTGGCGCGGGGTACCCAAACATTGATGTGCTTTATTTATACATTATTTTCTTGCGTTATTTGGTGAGTGTGGCTGGTTAGTGCGATGGATGAACTCCTTGATAGTGTTGTTTTTCTGCTTCTCACGGGACTTTAGTACGTCTCCCAACTTGTGCACGAGAGTCTTTGGTTTTTCCCTACTGAGTATAGCTGTATGCTCACCCTACGTATATAAAACTGCTTTCAAGTTTCCAGGAGGACATCAGGGATTATGCTGGACCGTACTAGCTCAGACCTTGTGGCAGATCATCGCAGTATCTGTTGTTCTTTCTTTTGGTACTTTTCCTTGTAGTCTCCTTATACATTGTGGATTTTACTTTTGTAACATGCATTGGGAATGGTTCATGGCTATACTTTTTACTTTCATCCCAAGTGTTGTGGGATTTACTATCTTACCTCCCGATCCTATTAAAAGAAAAATGGTAATGCCATCCATTTAGTGTGTGATATTATACCCTTGGTGCTAGTCGCCACTCAGGGACCTATTGAAGGCAGGTCTCGGGGGTCATTATCTCTCCTTCAACTTATAGAAGGAAGGGTCTGGAAGTCTATTGTCCCTTCCCTCATCTTGGTGAAGGCGGGTCGTGACACTCAAAATGTAGTAATTTTTTCAATAGGGAAAATAACTAGAGGTATATGTATTTATGGAGTGATGATTTCATAAGAGAATTTATAACTAGGTCATTAGGAATATAGTTCCTCAATATGGCATATATTTTTCTTGTTAAAAGTGACACATAGTGTTTTATAACCTTTGGGTGTTAAACGCACATAAATGGGAATCATTTTGACTTTATCAAGGAAATAATTGGGATTGAAATTGTTCAATTGGTTATAGAGGTAGAATCAAAAAGTGGTAAACCTACACATTTGGTCAAATTTAGTCATTATAGCAGATCATCTAAAAGTATTTTCCATGTTGCATCTATTTTTGGGAAAGGAAATTTTAAAATGTTCAACGATACAATTTTTAGAGGTTATTATAATGTTAAATATTAGGATAATAAAAAATACATATAAAAATATATTTTTGGGTCAGAAATATATTTTTTTTCTAATTCTTCTAGATGTGATTTTGATAATCTTATGTGAAGAGGGGTGTTATATTAAGAGTATTTTTTAGTATGAAACATATATAAAGTTGAAATTTGGAGATATGGGGTTGTTCTATGAGTTATACATTTATTTTTTTCATATATTTCCTAATTTCATGATGATTATAATATGGTTATTCAATTGGGGTAATTTATTTGGAAGATGTGAGGTGTGGTTGGAGGTTTTATTGAAAATAGTGAATTGTGGGGGTTGTTTGAGTTAAGGGTGGTGTTCTTGACGGGCTATCTGAGTGGAGTGATTGTTTTTCATTTTTATATAAATATTTGGTTACAATAATTAATTATTTAGTTTGGGATATTAAATAAAGGACATGTATGAGTTAAGTGGATAAAATTATTTTTAAAATTTCAACCAGACTATTTATGGGCTTGGTCCTTTGGGGGATTCAGCTAGGGCTCTAAGAATAAATATTCCAAGGAGATTAATTTTATTTTATATATCTTATATATATCTTATCCCCCTCTAATAAACATACAAACTTGAAATATATAGATATTATGTTTCTTTATTAATGTTTTCTTTTTATGTTATTACTGTTAGTGTAAGTCCAAATAGTTTCTTTTAGATGTTACTAATTCTTGTTATTCATTTAATGATACAGGTTTAATGAACATTTCGGTGAAATTGTTCAAATTTGTTAAAAATATAAAAAGTATTTATAAGTACATTAACATTTTGAATAATTAAATAACAACAAGAATCATAAATATAAAAGGAATAATTAATTTAAATAAATGTGTTGTGGATGAAATAAATCATAACATTTAATGCTTGTAAGTATTAAGGAGAATAAAAAAATTCTACTACAAGGATAAGAATAAATCTGTTAGTACTATATAGAACTACTTAGAGTATGGATCTATAGAAGTGTAAAATGAGGTGGATAATAATAAATAAAGGTATATGTACTTGATGTAAAATATCAACTGAGGTAATATCTTCTTATTCATAATCAATTATATCCTCTAATAGTGAAAACCACCTTATATCTAATAATGAATTACATGAAATTTATTGAAAATTTATAGAGGTTAAAAAACAATATATATAAATATTAAAATCTTACGAAAATCATAAGGATGTGATAGATGATATGTCAAGATAAGGGAAAATGGTGAAAATTTGAGAAAACACTTCTTGTATTTATGATAATGCTTTTATGATCTTGAAATTGTTAAATAAAAATGATAGTTTTAAGACTGAAATTTAAAGGATAAATGAATAACTATAAGAATTCACTAATGGGTGATAAAATCCGAATGATTTGATAAAATTGAAATGAACTAAAATGAAAATACATTTTAAATGATACAGTGGGGAGGATTCTAAATTTTATAATAATTTATTTTTCAAAGTTTCTACTATATATACTTCTACTAATAATTATTTTAGATGTGTAATCTATGGTAATTATGAATATGACTATTCAATAATGATTACTTTGTCTCTAGATTTTGATAAGGATTTTCTCAATAAATTTTTATTTAATTATAATATTACTAATATATTTTTAGATTCACTTTCTAATGATTCAATTTTTAATATATTGGACCTAGTAAATTTTACATGCCTAAGTAATGTGTTATGGGTACATGCCATTTATTATTTATTAACTAGTATTCTTTAATGTTCTAGAAATTTTATTTCCCTATTTTTCTAGTGTGCATGTTAATTACAATTATATTTTATAACATGGTAGAATATGACAATATTTTTTTTATTTTTATATAATTTATTAAAAAATCTTGAAAAAATAATTAAAGATTAATTAATATTTTAATGTATCATTTCATTAGCTATTTTCATCCAATGGAGTTTGTTGGGACTATGATTACATTATCTTAACATTTTCATTTTATAAGGAGTGTTTCATTTACATTTATTTTATCGGTTATATTTTATGATTTAATTACTAAAGTACATTTTTCAGAGGTAGAACACATGAAAATTTTAATTATATATTTTCCTTATCTATAACATGGTTTTTGTTTGTTATTCACTGTTATTTAATTTTATGAAACTTTTCTCAAATTAATACTGTATTTTCTATTAATAAAAAATTATTTTTTAATATACTAGGGCAGCATAATTTTTCAATATACTAATCTTGTATTTAATATGATGTTTTTATTATTATGTTATTGTGTGGTTTATTAGTTTTTCATTTTATATTAATTCAAAAAAGGGGGATGAGTGTTGGGTGTATTGTAATTATCAAAAAAGGATATCGTTGAGTGTCTCATTGCCCCAAAAATGTTATGGTTTTTATAATTAGAGACACATCATTTTTATTTTATTGATTTTACATGTTGACTTTATGTTTTGTAAAAAAATTAAACCATATAGATTATAAACGATGCTTCATTGTATGGTTTGACATTAAAATTTTTGTATATATTTCTTATACAATGTTTTACAACTCCTTTAAAGTTCACCCAATATTAAATTTCCATTTTAGACCTTAAAACCTATTTTTATAACAATTTAAGATAGTTTCATATGGTTAAAATATCATCCCTAATATTTTATTGTGTTCTAACATAAGAGTGTGTAAAATTGAGTTTATTATATTTAGAGACTTTAAACTAGGAGGCCTTACGATCACTGACTCAACATTTTTGAATTCTATGATTCATTTTGTATAATTTTTGGACCATATATTTTTATAAAAAACGATTAATTATGGGATTATTAATGTTTTTTAAATATAATAAGATTATATATTTTTTTTCAAATACAAGGATGGATAAATATATATTTTTATATTTTATTTTTATCCAAATGTCGCTATAATATTTCAGGTATTTCTTTGTACATCGTACTTTATATAATATGTTAATGATATATTGAGCTAAAGGTATTATAACAAAGTTATATTAATTGATTTTGAGATATAAAATAATTATCTAAATATTGTTTAACTATTACAAATGGGGATCTATTTTATCTACTCAAAATATATAATATCAAGTTGCTATATATTTTAACATGATGTATGAAAAATAGTATTGGAATGAAATGGTATATGTGATATGGTTGCTTTTTTGCAATTTTTATTAATATAATAATAAATTATTTTCATTTTAGGATTTATAATATATTTCATAACCATGATCCATAGTTAAGGTAAAATATATTGTCTTTTATAGTAGTTACTTTTATTGTAACAATATATAGAGAAGAAGATGAGTACTTTATGATGAATAACATAAAATTAACACTACTTTCAGGAATAGTTGAGTAATTTTTAGGATATAACTCTACACAGAGAATCGACCTTGACTATCTAGAAATAAGTATAATTCTTGATTTGAATATAAAATACAACATTGTAATGATTATGTTATTGGAAGAATATTTATCTACAACTTTTAAGAATATCATATCTCGAGATTTGGTTGTCTGAATAGCCAACATGGCGATGCAAGTGGAGGGACAGATTGGGAATGAAAACAGTCCACTTCATTAGGCTATAAATTCATCCCCCTACACTCCTTCAAAGGGGTTGTAATTTCAAAATAGAGGATCACATATTGGAATGAGTGTAAGACTGTGTTGGGATAAGTTTGTTGCATGTTCATGCAATGTACAGAGTGATAGAAATAACATTAAACCAAAGAGTTAATGAACATAAAATCATAATAACCTTACTCTATGAGGAATATTTTCTTACCACATAATATAAGGTTATTAGCATATGTAATTACAATGCAGTCATTATGGAAGACGTTTTTTCAAGTAGGGAATGAACACACATAGAATAAGATAGGGTTCTCCATATGAAAAAGTGACACCATCAGCATTATATGAGCTCACATTTCCAAGAGAAAACATAGTCCAAAATTGAGAAGTAAACATCATTTTTTATACGTTTAATGGTTAATTTAAATGTTTTTTTATGTCTAATTTTATTTATAGATTGATAAATTTATTTTAGAAGCTGTGATATGTGTAATTAAACATTGAAATAAAAAGAAAAAAATCGTGTGGAGATATTGAAAATTCTTGTATATACTATAAGATTATATGTTTAAAGTGTTTGACAAATAAAATCAGGATATGAATAACTACATCATTCATACTCTCTTATTGTCATTATGAAATACTAATGTTGGGTTTTCAGTTACCTACAATTTCATCATTTAAGTGATCATTTAAGAGATAAAAATTATAGTATTAATATATAGAAAATAACTTCATCTAATGTATCTATTTCTTATTATTTAATTCCATCATATTAATTTATAAATTAATGTGGGATAAATAGTTTATTGAGTTATATCACTCAACTCACACACTACTTGTAACTCCATTAAAAGGAATTCATCCCTATGGCTGCAAAAAACTACATGAATGTTCATTATTATGAATCATCCTATTTAAAATGTCTTATGTGGTTTATACTTAAAACTTAACAAAGCATGGAGGATGTTCATTATTATTATGATTAAAAAAATGGGTTTAAGGTTCCAAAAATAAAAAAAGTAGGATGGTAAAGGGATGTACTATTTTCATCTTAAATTTTAAATCCATACATGTATTTCATGGTTATGTTATTGATATTGTTCATGTTTAACTATTAGCATTGATGATAAGACCATGAACATCTACCTTTTTGAACATGCAGACATTATGGTTTTCATGTAAGTTAGGAAAATGACACTAGAATAAGTGATTAACATAGATTTAGTTTTGAAGGGGTTTAGAGATAGTACCAAGGCAATGTGAAGTTCTGTGGTATCAATGTTTTTTTTATTTGTATTTTTCTTATATATTATCATCTTAATAGGTGATATCTTTTTTAATCTAATGATATTTTTATTACAACTCATTTATATACATGTTAACTTATTGATCATCTGATCTCACTTCTTTCTTATGTTTCCTCTATTCCCATAGAACTAATGTGTAAGAATATAATTATACAGAAATCATCTATGGAGATATTTTTTAGATTTTTTCAATTATTATTTTTTAATATTATGGATATGTAACTAACATAAAAATATGCTAAACCTTTCCATTTTTATCTTGTGATTTATTTATGAGATGTAATATATATATTGGTAAATTTATTAACATAAATGTATTTCATTCTCATGTCACCTTAGAAAGGGGTTATGTTGAATAGTTAGGTGACGGTGAGGTGGGGAAAGGGTTTATTCACAACAATATAATATGTAATGAATACTAAGAGTGCACAATAATAGGTATTGTTGAAAAAAATAAGATCTTATAATTTAATACTAATAAAAAACACATTTTATTTTCACAAATCCATAATAATACTGTAGTAAATGTTATTTTTTCAAAAGGTTACATATATTATTATTTTCATTGATCAAAAATTTAGTTTAGTATTTTGAACATGGGATCTAAAGGGTGAAATTTGAATATATTCCACATTCTATGTAATTTAAAAATCTATTACTCTATAATTTTTGTCCTATATATAACACATGTCACCTTGTGATCAAATTTTTTCCTTTTTATTCTAAAACTCATTTTCCTCGTTTACTCATTTCAACATTACCCCCATGCCTTGATCCCTCTATATATTCCCTCTTAATTACCCTTATTTACCACACTTATTAAAGGACTGTCATTAAAAAATGAATTTTATCCCTCATAATCCATTAATTTCCATTCATTAGAAGAGATTTATTAATCAATTCAAGGCTCACATCAACTGGGTTAACTAATAATCAATTCATCCCTCACAATGCTTCACTTTTGCTAATACTAGGGGAATGGAATTCATTCTCTACATTCTCCTCACATTATAATCTATATATTTCCTTAGGCTCTGAGTGATTTTTTTTCTCCCAACAATTTCACGATACAATGTTTTTATTAACACCTATATTTTCATGGTGATTGTCCTCTCTGGAGTGATCTCAGGGTTCCTTGGTGATATGGGTAGCATTATATTTATATATTTTTTAAGTAACATCTACTTCATGGTGATAACTATTTTGACCCAATAATTACATACATAAATTTGAATAGGGGATCTAAATTGTGGAATTTGAAACTATCCCATGTTACATGTAATAAAAAATATATCATTATATATTTATTTTCGTCCCTATAACACATGTGACCTTATCATAAAATTATTTTACTTTTATTATAAAAATCATTTTCCCCAGTTACTCACTTCAATAATGACCATGCACCTTGATCCCTCCCCAGATTCTATCTTAATTCTCATTATTTACCTCTCTCATTAATGGTCCATCACTCCAAATTTAATGTTAGCCTCTTATAATCCCTTGATTTTAATCCATTCGAAGAGTTTTATTAATAGATTGACGGATATCATTATTGGTTATAATTAATAATATAATCATTCCTCATAGTGGTTAACATTCCCTTGGATAAGGGGAATGGAATTACCACTATACATTATTTTCACATTAGAATCAATAGATTATCTCAAGCACTATGAGAGTTTTTTATCCTAATAACTACATGATTCAATGATTCTTTCAATACCTCTATTTTCATGGTTATTGTTCTCTCTAGAATAGTCTCAGGGTTCCTAGGTGATATTGGAATCATTTTGTTTTCATACTTTTTACGAAACAACTAATTCAAGGTGAGTGCTGAGGTAACCCAAGAATTACATGTATAAATTATACATCAATCTAGATGAATATTCAATACATCTCATAATAATACATTCCATATAAATTTAAAGGCTTACTATCTTTAGAAACTATATACATGAGAAAAATATTTCATGAATGATATCTGACATATCCCACAGTGTTTTTCTCACATAGTACCATTCATAGGCATACCCTATTTTAAAACTTTATTCATAACATTAAAAAATGGAAACATAATAAAGGGTGAGATCAGATGCTCAGTAAAGGTAAACATATGAGATATCAACCAATGATCATAATAAATCATAGGTTAAGTATAATGGTTTGAAAACATGATCATAACATAAAAAATTAATACCTAATAAATCAATAATATTTAATCATGATTCATCATCATCATCATCATTGTATTTATTCAAAATAAATAAGTACAAAAGTGCATGAACAACAGAATAATAAAGTCTATTAATATCTAAAATAATGAATCTAGAGGGAATCCCCTCTCACAATCTTCTTACCCTTGGGGGTCATAGAGCCTACCCCAGTAAATCAAATAAAACTATTCTCTAGGACATCAATAGAGACTATGTGGTTATCAACCTTGTTACGCTCCCTATAGGTGTGTAGTATCTCTATATTGTCCCTAAGATAACTACTGAATCTTTTAATGACATAAAAGATTGACCAGGTAATGATACATTTACATTGCAGTGAATTGCCAATAATTTTTGAATCCATTTACAAAGCTTCTAGATGAATGTGCATTCGACTAAAAATTTAAAGGCCATTAAGAATCTCCCTTACTTCAACTTAATGTGAGTTACCACCTCCAAAGATACTTGTGAAAGCGGGGATGGTTGAACCCCTATTGTCATCAACCACTCTGTCTCCTTTATTTATTTCATGTTGCATGATTCATCCATATTTAGATTGGGTTCAGAGGGATAGGGTTTCTAGTGAACCCATGGACCATGCATGTTTGCAAGAGTGGGAGGACCATGCAAGTTGGCCGCTATCATCAGTCTGAGGGTGGGTACATCTGAACAATCCTTGATGAGATGAGCCATGTCATGCTAAATTTTCATGGTTCGGGTGATCAGGTTTATCCATGAGCATCACATACCCTTGTAGAGAGTTGTATTCTGGGATTCCTAGATGCACCATCAACCATCAGTCATCACAATACCACAAGATTGTTTCTTGGGGCCATCAGCACCCATACCATTGAACCAGCACACTAGATATGTTGAGTCTGATAAATAATAGATATTAATCCCATATAATTATCAAAAAAATCTCTAGATAGCACAATATCATTTTCCTTTGAATACAAAGTGGTCTGAACTCTATTCTTGACTCTCCTTGCAATAGTGGCACCTCGAAGCCATGTAAATCCCCGTTCTTTTAACATTTTTTATGTGGGTATTGCACAATTCATAATTCTTCACACAAGAAAGTTATACTTAACAACGATCCCTTTCCTACATAGTATTTAAGCTAACATATTACCATGGTTTCTTTCATCCATCCCCATGTGATATTTCTTCATAGAAAAATCTCCCAAATTGGAAGCATTTAAGACTCGCCTATTAGATTCATTGGAAATATCAATATATTAAAAAATAATATATAGGTTTTCATTTAGGTTGGATCTGATGAAAGGTGGATGTTTTATTTCCTAAAAAAGAAATTTTCAGAAAATATTTGTTTCGAAAACCTAGTTTGTTGCCTTCCAATTTGTGGTTCCAGAACGATATTTCCCCTCTTTTGATGATCTATATAGTGTGAGATTGAAGGTTTGAGCGGTGGGGAAGAATCATAGTCTATAAAGAGAAGTATATCTGAACTGTTATCCCCACATTACCTCGCCTTTTATTCTCCATAAATCTTCCCCTGAGGGTCCTCTCTTCAATAACCTCCCATGATAGTTTTTCACACATTCTTTTTAGGGTTTCCAAAAGACTTCTTACATTAATATCACCCACCTAGATAGGTTTTTCCATCTATTCCCAGGAGACCCAGTTCCACATCCCCTTTGATTTCATATCCCATATAAAGGAGGCTATGATAATGTCAATGTTTGATAGCACTCCTTTAAGGCCCTTTATGGATGATAGATCATGTATAGGTTTGGATGCAAGAATACTGTTTACCAAGGCCATCATTCCTATAAAAGATAAAAAAATGATTTTTACAATTTAATAAGAGTCCTATGATCAATCCAACAATATGGTCAAATGGTGGTTGTGCAACCTCGTTGAAGATATTAGAGCACCCGGGTATTCCATGGGTAGGTTCCCACTTTTCATATCCAGATGGTTAGTTATGATATCGATCCTCCTATACATGAATCTATTTAAGGTGTGAAATTTTATTTCGACACTGTTGAAGATTTGTATATTCCAATAAAAATAGTCCTCAAGGAACTTATTAATGCCACAAATATATCTCTTGTTAGCATTCGTAAAAATTATTGCATCATATGAAAACATATGATGGGATATGCAATTACTGTGTTGTCTACATTTGTTAGGCAGTATATTTCCCATCTCTATGCTCTTGATGATATGTTGTCTTAACAAATCATGGAAGATAATGAAGTTTCTATGGGATATGAGATCACCTTGTCACAACCCATTAATAACCTTTAATAAGCCATAATTTTTCTCCATGAAGCAGATAGTTATCTAGGAGGAGATGAAACACCATAAAATTAAGTTCGAGGTCCAATGAGAGAGACCCAAACCTATCATAACCTTGATGATAAATCTCCACTTGATTATATCATGTGACATTTTCTTTTAAATCTTTATAACCATGTATTAACCATGGACCCTGATATTTATATCACCGACCACTTTCTGATCCAACGCAATTGCCCCATGAATTGTCCTTCATTTCAAAAAACCATTCTACTCATTAGAGATCCACAGGGTAAGGAAGGTAGATAATATTATATTGATGAAATGATCTAGCACCTTATATAGAAAATTTCACATAATAATTGGCTAGTAATGCTCAAAAAGAATATGGATCCACGATTTTAGAAATAATTACCCATGTGGTAACACATGCAACCCGTTAGATACAACCTCCTAGAAAGATGACTTTTAGGACTCCAAGAGATAACTATTGATTATATGTGGTGATACCCTATAAAAATATCCTAGAAAACCAACTGGACCAAGATATTTCTCTCACTTAAGACTCAACAATTCTTCTTGGATTTCCTTTTCATTAGAAACATCCTCAAGAAGATCATCGTCTAGATTGGACATAATGTTTGGGACCACATCCATGAGCTCTTCATGACCCCTCAGATATCCTTTTAGAATACATGGGTTCGGACCGGCAAGAATACCATTAAAAAAGGATTCATGCATTCCCCTAATCACATCTCTTTCATTAGTGTATGTTCCATCCTACATCTGAATATTGGATCTAATACTATGTTATTTTTCATTAATACACACATGAAAATATGTAGTATTGTTGTCTCCATCTCATAGCCATTTTATTATTGAATGTTCACGTACTAGATATTCATACCGGAAAATCATCTTCTCTGTGGTTCTCTTCTAGATGGCCAGCCCTCCAAATAGATCATCACTCTATGTGGTTTTTATACTAGACTCCAGACTCTCAATATCCCTCTTAATTGCATCAATATCATTACAAATTGAGGGATTCCTCATAATACACTCCTAGATATCACCTTTATAGAAGCTAAGTTTGTTATAAAATATAATCCATCATATGTTGTACATTATCTTATTCTTTGAGTCACCCACTACATTATGATAACCAGGTTTGTTGATCAATATCTAGAAATAGATATAGCACACTTTCCTCTTCTTCCTTGAGGTCAATGACACCAAAATGGGGGATTGTTCAATAACACTGTGAACTTAGAGAGAAACCTTTTAATGTGAATAGTATTAGATTTCATGGCTATTGGCAAGGCACTGATCAAGCCAGCACCATTTGGGAAGTTCCCCTATGGTTGTAGCACCATGTGTAATGATCACCATCATAACCCATATCTATAAAACCTATGTTATCCATGAACTGGGAAAATTATATGCTTTCCTTTCTAGGTAAAACACCACTCCTTTTTTCTTATCTAGATCCATGATGATTTTGAAATATCCTTTTAAAAACAACGGTAAATAATCTAGGTAAATTGCTTCAATATCATACCATAAGGAATCCCTAACATGTGAATCAAAGCTCTGATAAACAATGGAAAATAAAAAGACCTTAGAACCTATCATGACCTTACTGGAAATAAATATCTACAATGCCAGAATCTGATCAAACAAAATATCTGAGCTTTCAAAAATCAATATATGTTGGTTATGAGTATGTGCATAAAAAATGTGATCATAATTATTCTTCACACATACTCTCCAATTTTGGAACATTTTTTATGGTGATCGAAGACCTCTACGTGACATATCTTATTATTTCTCACCTCATAAAAGATGTAATCTATTTTCACCTGGGAGAAAAGGCCATGGGAATTCACTATGAGGATAGAAGAAATTAAAAATGGTGTCCCTTGGATTTGGGAAATGGATTTTTAATGTCTTTTTCTAATAAGACAATTATTGATAATTGAGCTTAAATTAGGATCTTGTGCACACTAAAATACTATATGGAAAGGGGTGTTCTATAAGTAGAGTTGAAACACCTAGGAAATACTTGAACCATCATTGGATATGGATGTAATTGATGTCTGTGGAGAGTCAGGCTTGAAGTCTATTAATATGGAGATCTAACCTTCTAATGGGAGGGTGAGGGAGAGGTTCTGTGAAGAAGACGCAGCTAGAAGGGTTTTCTCTAAAGAATCATCTAAGATGTCTAGAATCTCCCACCCATTTGATAATACACTATTCGGGCCAATATGAGAAATAGACTTCAGACTGGAAGGGACTAGATTGCATATAGGAGAGAGAATCATCGGATGTAATTCAATCGCTACCTTACCTTTCACTGAATGAGGAGGACCTCCATTTTTGTAGAGTTCCCCCATATATATGAGCATGGAGATCCACATATTATAGTAACCAACGATATTATTTTTTATTCTTCACCAAATGACATGTAAACCTCACTCCTTTATAACCAATGGCCATCTATAGAGGGGGGAGTGAAGAATACACATAAGATTTAACATGAAACTTTAGCATATGTCCCTGGGAAAATGAAGAGAACCAAGAAGATCATGCTCTCAAAGATTTTTGTCTATACACCTTATGATGAACACCCATCGTGTACTGATGTAGCTTTATCGAAACCGACAAAAAATGACCTTGAAGGTCAAAACAGGGGTTGAACCTAGCTATCGAGGGATAGATGATGTATTGTCTTAAGTCAAACAATTATTTCACGAAAAGTTAGATATGATCTATGAATGGGTGGGAGATACCTATTTCCAGACAAATCCTGGAGACTAAGGATTCATCCAGATGAAAAGATTGCTAATATGCACAAAAGAAATACCCCATGAAGTCACCAAAAGATCTCATAATGGTTCCATTCATGAAGGGGATACCAAAGCCTGGTAAAATGACCCAAACAGTCAAAAGTGTTGGATCCCTCCCTTGATGAATCTCCATCACCCACTATGTGAGATTGAACCACCATCAACCCATCGATCTGGGATACCTTCACTATGCATGAATAAAAGTCGTCCTCAGAATCCAAGATGATATAGATGGATCTTTGATTAACGGAGGAGACCCAATATAGAGACAAAATCTCACATGAGTCCATAATGTTTTGAAAGGGTGATATTAGAGGCCTCTCTTCAATAAACATTGTTGCAAGGGTCCATTTTTGACACATTGAAGCTCCAGAAAAAGAATATGATTGGATTTATAGGGTTAGGTAGGCTCTACCACTCACCATGACCGGAGTATCCAAAAAAACCTCTAGGAAGAGAGTCGATTGAGAAACCTGGGAATGACCTCAATGTGCATCATTGAAAGAGACTCATGGTCATGTTATTGAGGATGGATACCTTGTAAACCCAAGATATGATAGTCTTAAAATGACATTTGTCATTGTTCTAGGGTTAAAAATCGTCGAAGAGGATCCCACTTCCTATGTGAGATATCCCACTGGTGTTGTAGTGGTTGGAAAATTTTAAACATATGGTTTCATGTGAGGCACATTATTGTGAGATTATGAATCCATTTTAGGAGGATTCTTTATGATTCATGGAATACATATTTTCTATGTTAAATAAAATAAGTGATAAATTGTTAAATGATCCACAATTAATTAGGATCCATGAGAATATATCATATTCATATGAAATTATTTTTATGGTATATGCATAATCCAAGAAAATTAGATCATTATTCTAAGACTCATTCCAAGAAAATTAGTTCATTATTCTAAGACTCATAGCAAGACAATCATGGTGGATAGAGTCCCAAATTTGATCAGGTTCTCTCTCCATTAAATCATTTTCATAGTCATGGATCACTACGTAGACTATCATAGTGGACATATTCTTATTGTTGATTCACTCCACTCTCTATTATATCATTTTCATAAGCAAGTCTCCATACTAAGACTATTATAGTGGATGGATTCCTATTTCTAGACTAGGTACAATTCCAAATTCCATTCTATGTAATTTGATGAGATATCGATCATTACCCAATCAATTAAGGGGATATATAAATATGGATCCACATAAAACATAATAAATACTATAATATAGTGAGATTTTATAATATATTTTTCTTTAAATATTTTTTTTGAGAACATTTTTACATACAACTCAAAACTTAAATAAACTGCCATATACGATGGAAATATTTTTATTAAATTTGACTATTATCACATAATATTTTGATTGGAGAGTATTGATTAGACTAAATGAATTATATAAATGATTTATAAGTATTTTCCTTGATGAAAAAGAATTGATTAATTATTAGAAAATAATGACTTGATTTTAAATATCAAAAATAATATTATTTAATATTATAAGATTTAATTTACAATGTATTATATTTTTCTATATATTATGTCTTTTGATCACTAATGGACTATAATTTTGATTAAATATAATGTTACGAAAAACTAAAAATTAAAAATAATTCAAAAAATTATTATCACATGGTTATAAATAAATAATAAATCATCAAAAGGTAAAACAATGATATTTTTTTACTAACCTAATTTAATTATGTGTAATGTGTTTTATAATAAAATATTTAATTAATCAAGTTTGATGATTGATTTAAAAAAAATTATTTAATTTTTTTAATTAAATATATTAAAACACATCTAATGGTTTTTACTCTGCCATGAATAAGAATAAATTTATTTTTATGATTAAATTTTCATTTTTCAAAAAATAGTTTTCTTTCTATTTTGTGAACTAATATTAAAATGAATTTCCATATATTATAAAAAATGAAAATAATAATAAAAATTCTTATTGGGAATCAAAATTTAAAAAAATTAATGAGTTCGATTCAATTTTTGGACATAATGAATAGTAATTGAGTTAAAAATACATGAATATGATAAAGTTTAAAAGGGTTAATGAGGGTTCAAATCAAGATATAAGGGTTTAAAATGACTAAAAACTAGTTTAATCCTTCTAGTTAAATGTATTTCAGTCATATATCATTCCATATTCAAAATTGTTTCAATTTTGAATCACTTTCCCATGATATTGACTTTATTATATTGTTATAGTCTTAATAATTACATGTGTTCCAATCCCCTCATTTATAAAATTTCACCTCTTATCCTATCTTCTCCACACCAAATTATAATGCATTTTATAAATACCAAAACCTCTAGGGTGAGGGTAGGAAATTTGTGACAGTATTTCAGTAGATCATTGTCCAGATAAAAGGATTATGTGGTGTCGAGAAGACATGTGAGGATATTTCCTTTTAAAAGTGATGGGAGTAGAACACATTTAATATTTTAGAATGTTAAAATGTATGAAAATAACACTGATGGGAATGCCTCAAATATGGATCATGTCCAAATTTGGGATTATATTGGATCTAAATCCAAAAAAAATTATGATCTATATATGTTTTTAATTAAATTTAACCCTTATTAATTTAGTTTAACCCTAGTTAACCCTTTTAACCTTTACTATAATAATGAATTTTAACCTTGGATACTATTTATAGTGGAAAAAAATTAAAATGACCTCATTAATGAATTTATACATAAGGATTTTATATAAATATATAACTTTATCATATTTAACTTCTATAAATCCATAAATTCATTATGCGTAAAAATAAATGAAAAACCTTTTTAAAAAAATACATTTTATGAAAAAACCTAAATTAATTCAAATTCATTTCCTGGTAAAAACTACTCAATGAATAATAATTTATTTTATTGAAGATATTATCTACACCTTTGACTTAAATCATTCTGCAATATGGATTAATTTATTTTGTTTAGATAAAATAAATTTGACATAATAAAGATAGTTTTCTAAAGAAGAAAAAATATATATCTTTACCTTCAAATGGTTTTATCTTAATTTCTATCCAACTAAAAATCAATGTATAGTTTATAATTCACTTTATTAATGAAAATTTATATATTTATTTCAATATTATAATGTTGTTTATATAATCATAGTGTTGTGCGCAAAGAACATTATTGAACACTAAATATTTAATTAAAAAATTATATATTAAAAAAAATTGGGGTGTAATGTTCAACCAACATAAAATAATTTAACCCTCTAAATTATATTACTTCCATACAAAAAAATATAGATACTTATACCTCATCACATCCTTTGTCTCCCATTTTTCTTCCTCAAATTTATGGTTTCATTTAAAAAGTTTGATCATGTGATGGGTATTCTTTCATGGCACTTTATCAATTTGATCGACAATCACCATCAGTTGTTCCTCATAATAAAGATCTTATTATAGCCATATAACATCAGAGTTCAATACATGTAAAGTACCAATTATTTACTTCCTCAAAAGTGACAATTGGAACACATCTTTAAATGGAGAGAGATTTGCTAGAATCTCCAATTGATAATAAAACATATTGAGACAATAAATAATTTTAAAGGGTGTGATATATATAGGGATCAATCTTCCCTTATTTTCTAAATCCAATAAACTTATTAAAAGGATATATTTATATTAATACCTTTTCACCAACTTCAAACTCTATATCTCACAAATAATAGTTAGCATAATACTTCTATAAACTTTGAGATTCCTTGATGTGCGGCTGAATAGATCTGTATTTCTCTCACATTACTTTAGTTATCTCAATTATGAATAACATTCTCAAACTTAATATATGCATGTTAGAGTTAAAAACTTCTTTACATATTAATCCTTATAAATATTATTATTAATACATGAATGAAATCCGTTGTTGTAAGAAATTTAAACTAGATAAAGGTGTTTCTCCCAACCACCTATGTAATCCATAAAACAATACCCAATAATATCTTCTCTGGTTTGAATAGTCCTCTTAGATGATAATATATTTGAGGATGATAATAAATTTTAAATATCAATCCTTTATTAAACATATAATAAATAATTCTCTTTAACTTATAAGAAAATCATGGATCTTGATTAGATATTATAGAATGTCGAACTCCATACAACCTTACCACTTCTTCTATATATTTCCTAGCATGTTGATCAAGAGAAATATCTTCTCTGATAGTAATCAAATTACCTAACATCATAATTCAATTGAAAATAAAAAATAGAATTTTTGTCTTTATATGTTTTATAAATTCCTATGATGAATTACAAGGTGATATTTTCCAATTTCCATTATGGAATGTGTAATGGTTATAGCATACCCTTAGACTGTTTTTGTTCATCTTAAAATTTAAAAAATAATTCTTATCGAGATATAAACATTATAATAAATACCTTCATGTTTTACCATTAAAAATAATCTTTATGAACTCAATATATTTTCATGATTTTAGGATGAATTGAAAATGATGATTTATATTCTTCATCCAGTAGCCCTTTTTTTAATTTTGGAATTTATTGTAAACACACTCAGTTCCTAAAACTAATAATTCTATCTTGGTTATGTTTTAAATCCAGAATGGTGATTATCTTCCATTATTGTTGTATCACCTTGACCCTGGTAGCCTGGATCTGGTGTCTAATATGTTAAATTATCATAAGATACAATAGATCTCAATCTGAAGGACAAATTATTTTATTAGTCTGGGAAAACTAGATACATACATGAAATTGACATTACATTTTAAAACTTAAAATAGACAAATAAATTTCATTGGTAATTTCATTATTACCCTTAGTGTATCTCTAACTAGAAATCACAAAACACTTCATGGTATCCTATGTAAAATAAAACATAAGAAAGGGGTGATCTAATATGCTTATTAAAGTTGAGTGTATAGTTTATGCTATGAATAAATAAGGAATAATCAATATGATAAGATAAGTAACTGAAAACCATGCCATTTAATCAATAAGTTTATCATAATATGGTTGGAATAAAAAATGATCAAATAATGACATATAAATAATCACATTAGAATGAAACTTAACCACGTATATTCTAACTAATCAAATAATCACCTAGAATATCAATAACTGAATCTATAATGAGGGAATGCATAATTCTGGACATCTAAAACATACCGTTGAGGTATTATACCAATAAATATAGGATTTTTGAGGCATTGTTCCAATAAATTTATATAAATTTGTAAGTCCTTATACAAAACCCAATCTAGTTTTTCTCATGAGGCCTACCAATGCATCGAGGGCCTATAGTGGGCCCCTCTTATCACTTAATATTTCCAATTCATTCCCCATATGAAAGTGGCAAAACATAATAACCCTAAACCTTTGTATTGGAAACAACCATACAAAATGTTAAAAACTACCATAATCATTAACCATGTAGAGTAAAATGAATGGTATCAATATAAAAGATCTTATGTCAAACTGATCAAAAACCATTTTGATAAATATTAAGGGTGGTATTGTTATAGTATATTCCTACTAAAGAATAAGTAACATCAAATTATTCCATAAATATCACTTGGAATATTCCTTGAGTAAAACAACATTTCCTTAAAAATCATTCATTTTAGTTTAAAACTACAAAATTTATAAATTATTTTCATTGAAAATTACTTTTAAAAACTATGAATTTATAAAATATTATGGAAAATGTTTAAATTAAATATAAAATTATAAAAATTAAAATTACTCATCAATGAAATTATGGTCAATACAATGGTGGATTCTGTAAATTTTATATAAGTTTAAAAAAAGAACATTCATTTTTTTGTAAAAAGTTTAGAAATGTTCCTTATTTAAAAAATTATAAGAAGATTTATTTCAAACCATTCTTCAAAATTAAAATATTGGTAAAAATTGTTTCAATAAATCATTTGGATAATGTAATAACTTTTTTGAATTTTTTTTTTTGAGAAAAGGCCTTTTAAAAAAGGATTTTCGACCGAAGAAAGAAACAAATTCAGATTTTCTTAGAAACATTTTATTAGTAATTTTAGATACCAGAGTGTAAAAATGATACAATTACATGAAAATTGTCATGAATAACCATAGTATAAAAAATAAATTTATTTTAAGAAATAAATATCAAATAATTCTCCGGGGTGATACCTAAAAAACATCCTGAATAATGATGAGATGTTAAATAAATACTTACTAATTTTGTAACTTTTAAATTATAAGCCCCATGAACAAAATAAATTTAATTGAAAATTTAAATACCATGATGATAAATCAAATTATTATATAACATAACAAAATATAATTAAATACACAAAAAATTATAAATAGTTGGTGAATATGGCATATATCTCACAGTAGTAAAAGTGAGAGAAGAAACTCTTAACTTGAGTTTGACTCATCATGTACATTTTTTATCTTCATGTATAATAAAATTATATTAACTATTTACTTGATTAAGAACCTTTTTCTAGTTTATTATAAAATTTATTTCATGCATTAACAATTTATATATGATTACTTAATCAATTAATTATATGTTAAATGTTTCGATGATATTAGGCTTTTGTGTCAAAAATGATTGGTAGGTCAAAGACGGCGAAAATTTTATTATCTAAACATATAAAGAATAAGAATCGTGAAATAATTATTATATGTATAGATCAATTATAATTTTGAAACCAATCATGAAATATTTTTATGAGAAATGAAGTGTGTTACAATCATGGAGACGGTATGTCGTACGTAGCATGAGTAACATTTCCATTTTTTGTAAATCATAATGTAAATGTGGTTATAAATATTTATCAATACAGGTTGATAATAATATCATAAATAACATATTATTTATTTAAATATAATTATATATATCATCCATGTGGTTTGGTAATGAAAAGATGGTCACCTCACCTTGTGAAGGTTGTAGTCCACATGTATACGAATGATGTTATCATATTTTAGCGAGTGAAAATGTAAGAAATAATATGATATATTATATTTATAGGATTATAAATATTTACTTTATATCATATTTATTTTATTTATATCACATATAATTATTATATTTTTTATTACCACCTTCCATGTAAATTGTTAGTGAAATACAAATCACATCGCTCCATGAGGCGGTAGTCCATCGTACAAATAAACGATGTTATTGTGTCCCCAAAAAAATATAAATTAAAGATATATATTTGATATAATGACTCTATAGGTATAATTATGATATAAATATAATATATATACTTTATATCTATCATCATACCCAACTGGGAGAATTTTTAACAGAAAAATTAATGACATCGGTTCATGAGGCGGTAGTCAGTCGTACACGTGAATGATGATTTCAAAACATATTTGATAGAACTGGGTATGGTTTTAGGTTAGAATAAAAACATATAAAAATATCATTATATTTCATATATTCAGGTTATTATATCATTATTTTTTAATAATAATTCAAGTATGTGGAAGAAGAAATAATACAAAAACAAATAGTTAAGAATTTTACCCCTACTCAGACAACCTATTTAGAATTATATCTTAATTATTTCAAGAATGTATTTATGAAGAAGAAAATGATTATAGGATTAGATTAATAAAGTTTTTAAATTAACTAGTAAGGTATTTTTTAAACCAAAATGGTATTTTGGTGTGAATAAGATAGGAGAGGGGTGTCCTTTTATAAGTGTGGTGAGTGGAACACTTGTAATTATTGATATAAAATATGTCAAACAATGTTTTTTAAATTCAAAAAAAAATAAAAATTAATTATTATTGAGAATTAGACATTATATGGTTTAAATATTTCCTTTCAATAGATTTTTTATAAGTTTTAAGGTCATTTTAACCCAAATTTTTTTAGTTTAACACCCTAATAAACACATTTTTAACTTAACCCTGTTAATTAATTTGTACTTTATTACCTTTTAATTTTGTTAAAAAAATTGTCACAAACCTACCTGGGTGGACCCTAAACTGGTCACCCGAGCCGATCTGCGACATGACCTAAAAGGCATTTCCGATCCTCCCAGGCTGGCAACAAGCGCCAGGGCATCAACAGAGGCTGCGGGAATGATTTCACCCATATAAATAAATAAATAAATACGAAATAATACAGATCAACGCAAAAATAAATACACCAAGTAAATTAACTATACAAAAATAAAAGAAAATAAAACTAACTAAAAGAGACAACCACTATCTTTGTGTGACCTCGCGGGTCACTCTCCAACCCACGACCAAACATCACCTAAGGCGAACGCACCCAAGTTGTAGCCTACACAAACACTAAAAATATAAAAAAACATTAGGCGTGAGTATTAAACTTCAGTAGGCTAGCCTGATATCTATTCGCAATGCACTACCATTAAATAACTAAAATTACTAATTCCAGGTTTGAACTAAATTATATAGAATATGGGTTTTTACACACACTTTCATTTCTAAAACAAGTATCAGTCCAATGCCCTTTTTAATTTAAAAACAAGTTTAATGTTTTAAAGATATGTGTACATTTCATTTTAAAACATTTTCTATGAACAGTTTAGAAATCCAAACTTCTGTCATTATATAAAAAGGAAAAATCACACATAATACCCAACACACACCAAGGGCAATGGAAAGAGTGGCACACAGGGTCTAGCAACCAAGCTAGACCTCTCAATCGTTCGCCACATACAAATAAACACTCAAGGAAACATGGGCTGAACCTAGGAGATCGTGAACAATCCAGAAAGTAATATACATATAACTCATCCTGAAAGAATGCCCTAACTTGATGATGTCATAATGACCTAACACTCGGCATAGCCCTACATGGCCTAACCGAGGGGCCCAATCCCCATAGAAGCAATAACTCAATATTTTCCTGCTATGGGGACACTATCCTGTGAGTAATCTAAACTAGTGTAGCAATCATTTTCAAAAGATTGACTTGCTATGCCAGGTTCCCATTTCAACACATACAATAAAAAGGGGTGTGTCCACAATGAAAATCAATCAGTCACAATCAAATAATATCACACACAACTCATGCAATCAATGCACACCAAGGATCACCCCTGAGTAACCCCAAATTGAATTTTTCCAAAATAATTTATTTTTATTAAAGTGCCAAATGGGCCTTCACCAACATTAAAGAAAAAATTCATTCCTCAAGAAAACACAAAACACTTATTCAAAAGAAATCATTTATCATTTAAACCAAAACTACATTTTAAATTCTATGAATTATGTTTAAAATCCAAAGGGGAATTCTTCCACTACTGGGTGTCTGTTTGTCATGAAAATATTCCAACTATCATGTATAAAATAAAAGGATCTTTTGACACCAAATAATCATATAAAAATCAATTATCTTATATTATATCCTATTTATTAAAATGAATAAAATATCAAGAAATTGATAACTTCTAAATTTAAAGGTGAGTGCAGTGGGGGACCTACCTCGAGACCAAGATGAAATGGAAGACACACGTCCGACACCACACAGTAAGGTCCAACATACTGTAAACAAAACACTATAAACTCAAAACACAAAAAACCCCAATTAAATTATGTAAAACCAAGCAGTGAGAAGAAATCCTCACCTCGAAACTGAAGCGTGATGACCACGCAAACTTAGAAACAAAGTGTGGCGATGGATCTCACTCGAAAACACCCCACGCAGGTCCTAGAAAGTCAATCTAACCCAAATAAAATTTAATTAATAAAAATTCTAATCAAACGAGGGAATATATATATATATAATAAAAATATCAAATGGAGCATAAAATAAATAGTTACCAATGGGGGGGTCATGACTAAAAAAAGACCACTGGAGGGAGTCGTGCCAGAATAACGGAAGGCATCCGCGTGGTTGGACGCTGTCTGACCAGGGGGCTGTGGAGAGGGTCGTCGGATATTGGAGATGCGAAGAAGAAGATGGTAAGGGTGCGAGTGAGATGGGAATTAGTGGCCAGCAGCAGGAGCTGGGGCCGAGCAGGGGTCCTTCGGCAAGGAGAACAGGAGGTCGGGGTGTGGAGGTCCGACTGGGGCTGCGGGCTGCTCGGGCGCAGGCGAGGCAGTGCTGCTGGGGCTGGATCACGGAAGGGGGATGCAGAGGGCCTCTGGAAGTGGCTGACTGGGGCATAAAATAGAGGCATCCAACCCAAAGGAGGTGGAGAGCAGGTCGGCTGGCTAGCGAAGGCCGGACAGAAAGGCTGCGGTGTGTAGGGGATGTCTGCAGGCTGGGACGCGGGCGAGGCAGGCATTGGGCTGTCTACTAGACGAGATGCGAGCGAGGTAGGCGTTGGATGGGAGGGATAAATGCAGATGGCAGCATGGGAGAACGGTTTCACGGGGATGGCACAGTGGAGGCTGTAGGCGCTACTGCTGGCGCACCAGACAGGGAGGCAGGCGGAGGGGAGGTTGATGCTGTGGGAGGAGGCGCGGCTGGCGAAGGGATTGGGTGAGGTCGGACGGGGTGCTGGAAATCCTGGATGAGGCAGCTGGGGTGCGCCGGAGATGGGGTCGACAGGCCAGGATGCAGTAGGGGTGAGCCGAGGCAAGGCGGGAGCAGGATCTAGACAGGGCAAGTGGGCGGATTGGCGCTGCTGCATGGGAAGGTGCAGCTAGTGAATGGGCAGCAGGAGGCAGGCGAGGCGGAGGAGGCAGGGAGGGTGGCTATAGTAGGGTGGCACCGGATCTGGCGGAGGGGAGCCAAGGGGTGACCTGGGGCAAACCCAGGAGGGTCCCACACAAAACATGGGACAAGGGAGAAGCACGCATGGAGAAGAAAAAAAGGAAAAGAAGAAAGGAGAAAAAAAGAGAAAAAGTAAAAGATAAAACAAATAAATAAAAAAGTAAAGTAAAGTAAATAATAATAATAATCTAATAATAATTATAAGGATAATAATAATAATCCAATAATAATAATAATAATAATAACAATAATAATAATAACAATAATTATTATTATTATTATTATTGTTGTTGTTGTTGTTGTTATTATTATTATTAAATATTTTATAAAATTATTTCCAATTTAATTTTTTTCATTTAATTTTATTATTTATCTACACACAGATGGGAAACCGAACACTCACCAGGCCTGAATGCATGATCGGACCGAATGCGCGGTGACCGTGCACCCACCCGGGCCAAATGTGCGGTGACTGCTAGCAGTGCGGTGATTGCGCACTAGCCCTAGACCCACCGAAAACATAAAAACTTTAAAAATGCAACCCCAAACCCAAACCCGACTCTACCCAGAGTCACGGGACTCAGAAAATAATAAAAACATGGGTGTTCGTGGTTGGGGTCTGACAATTATGCCCACCATAGACACTTTCTGGCCCCCGAAAGTCACCAAGACAACAGTTGACACAACATGAGTTAATTCCTAGACAAAATCATAGAGAACAGAGAGCTTCAGGGTAACTATTCACAATAAACATCACACCTTAAAAATTAAAGAAAAACCACTTCTCGAGATTGAGGGGAGAACATGAGAGGGTTCTCCCCACCACAAGATTTTACTAATACAAAAACCCTTGAAACCCGAACAAACCACCCCCGGGGGGGGGGGGACATGGGATATCCCAATCCAAAATCATTCATTTTTCCCACATGTACCAAACAACATACCTGAGTATTGATGAAAATCTTTCTACGGAACAATCCAGCAACTTGAGGATGAGAAAATAACTCAACACCTCCCATCAATTTCACAAAACGAACACCTCCATAATGAACACACCTGAGACCAACTCAAAATTAGAACAGGTCCCTTTATTCATGGGCCCACACCATTCAAATAGACCAAACAACTTAAGAACCACACTGAGAGTAGATAAGACCGCATAAATTGTGGGGGAATGAGCTCATCACACCACCACAACAAGGATTAGCTTACGACAGTGATGAGAATAGAACAAGGGAATTTTTTTGATATTTCCATTCCAAATCCGAAGACAATGTCTAGACCGAGGTTCCACACACCATTGGCAACTCCTGACTATGCGTGAGCTTCATCCCAAGACCTATGGTTGTGGCCCTGATAGCTGAAGCTTCTCCTACCTCACAGTCAGGCATTTTCATCTTCTGGTCTCTAACTCCTTCTTTCGTTCAACGATTCGAACAGCCACGATGGTAATACATTTTCAAATGGATTCACCATGATGACTTAGAATGTCCGGACATGCCATATTGGTGGAGCACAAGAGAGCGGCCCGACGAACTAGGAGCCGGTACCAACGAGGTTGATTCCTTGGAGACTGGTTCCACCGTCCCACACTCCTTTCCAGGTGGGGAACCTTCGTGGAAGTTGACCACTATTAATCAAACCCAAAACTCCAACGACGATGATACATCTCATCTTCACTAGTCTGAAACCTCAAATAACACTAGGGCGGTATGATCCATAATTATCCTAGAAGTTCCCAACAATTCAAAGACACAATATCTTTCAAAACAATACAACTACCTATAACATACTTAGATTACCTCAGAAAGCAAGCAACACAATAAAGGAAATGAGAATTGAGCATAAATCATTAACAACTTTTGGAGGCTTTTGGGGCGGCATACTGATGACAACATGAAAAATACCATCGAAACCGGCATCAAGACAAACTCAGTCAAACCAACAACCCAGTCCAATGAAAATAAGACCATAATCCAAACATATACAACACAAGGAGAAAACACTTTTCGAAAACCGTTATATCTTTAAAATTTTAAAAAAATCACCTATGGAACCTTATGTACCGTCACACGGGCATTTATTCAATCCTGTTCACATCATGTGAGAACAAGTGCCTCCATGAACTTTCATATATACTCACGCATGTGTGACCCTCCATAATGAGTTCCATAGTTCAAACACTTCTTTTAATTACCAAATCCAAACACATTCCAAGTTTTTACAGACAGATACACTTTCTCTTTAAAACCCCAATTTAGTAATATCATAAATAATTTGGAAGAAACTCTTTTCCATTTCAAAACATGTTTCACTTTTAATGCACTCAAATCAACTGAGATTTAAACAAAACACAAGAAATAATAACCCATTGGAATGAGGAACTAGTGAATATGTCTGACCTAGAAACATGGTGGTGAGCCATGCCCCAAGTAAATCATAACACTAAGAGGACCTTGAGCCAGACACTTAGACTTCACCTGGGTCACCACCCCATGTGAGGCTGCAAAGTGAACCAATTCTCCCCCATTTTCATTCCTCAATCTGAAATAACCAAAGGAAAAGGATTCAAATTCTGGGATAACCCTGGTAACTCAGGTCTCGTCATGAGTGGTGGTGATCAGGCATCGACCCGTAACCTACCTCCTGAGCCCCAACAGTCCTAATCATCATCTACCAGACATCCCAAATAACAAAGGACGCTATGAAAAGTGATGTCCGCTAAGAGCTGACCTCCTCTGATACCATTTTGTCACGAACCAACCTGGGTCGACCCTGAACTAGTCACCCGAGCAGGTCAACGACATGACCCGAGAGGCATTTATGATCCTCTCAGGCTGGCGACAAGCGCCAGGGCATCAACAGAGGTTGTGGGAATGATTTTGCCCATATAAATAAATAAAGAAAGAAGAAATAATATAGAGTAGTACAAAAATAAATAAACCAAATAAAGTAAATAAACAGGAATAAAAGAAAATAAAACTTACCGAAAGAGAGAACCACTATCTCTGTGTGACCTCGCGGGTCACTCTCCAACTCACGACAAAACGTCGCCCAAGGGGAATGCACCCAAGCTGTAGCCTGCATAAAGACAAAAAACAAAAAATAACTATAGGCGTGAGTATTAAATATCAGTAGGCTAGCCTAATATATATTCCCAATGCACTGCCTTTAAATAAAAAAAATTACTAATTCCAGGTTTGAACAAAATTATATAAAATATGAGTTTTTACACACACTTTCATTTCTGAAACAAGTATTAATCCATTTCCCTTTTAAATTTAAAATCAAGTTTAATGTGAAAAGGAATAGGTACATTTCATTTTAAAACATTTTCTACGATCAATTTAGAAATCCAAACTTCAGTCATTAGCTAAAAAGAAAAAATCAAACATAATACACAACACACACCAAGGGAAATGGAAAGAGTGGCACACATGGGCCAGCAACCGAACTAGACCTCTCAATCATCCACCACATACAAATAAACACTCAAGGAAACATGGGTCGGACCTAGGAGGTCGTGAACAATCCAGAACATACTATACATGTGACTCATCCTGAAAGCATGCCCTAACTCAATGATGTCATAACGCCCTGACACTCAGCATAGAACAACATGGCCTAACTGAGGGGCCCAATCCCTATAGCAGCAATAACTCAGTACTCCCCAGCTATGGGGCTACTAGCCAATGTGTAATCTAAACTAGTGTAGAAATCATTCTCAGAATATTTACTCACTATACCAGGATCCCATGTTAACACATACATTAAAAAGGGGTGCATCCACAATGAAAATCAATCAGTCATGATCAAAAAATATCACACACAACTCACGCAATCAACGCACACCAAGGATCACCCATGGATAACCCAAATGTGAGTTTTCCCAAAATAATATATTTTTATTAAAGTTCCAAACGGGCCTTCGCCAACTTTAAAGAAATACATCATTCCTCAAGAAAATCCAAAACACATATTCAGAAGAAATAATTTATCATTTAAACCAAAACTACATTTTAAATTCTGTGAATTATGTTTAAAATCCAAATGGGCATTCTTCCACTACTAAGTGCCCGTTCGTCAAGAAAATATTTCAAGTTTCATGTATAAAATAAACGGATCTTTTTACAACAAATAATAATATAAAAATAAATTATCATATATTATTTCCTATTTATTAAAATTAATAAAACATAAAGAAATTAATAAATTCTAAATTGAAAGGTGAGTGCAGTGGGGGACCTACCTAGAGACTGAGATGAAATGGAAGACGCACGTCCAACACCACACAGTAAGGTCCAACGTACTATAAACAAAACACTATGAAATCAAAACACAAACAAAAATCCCAATTAATTTATGTGAAACCAAGCGGCGGGAAGAAAAACTCACCTCGAAACTGAAGCACGATGACGGCGCAAACTTAGAAACAATGTACAGTGATGGTGCTCACTCGGAAACGCCCCGCACAGGTCCTAAAAAGTCAAACTGATCCAAATAAAATTTAATTAATAAAAATTCTAATCAAACGAGGGTATTAATATATATATATATATATATATATATTTAAAATAAAAATATCAAATGGAGCATAAAATAAATATTTGCCAATGGGGGGTTGCGACTGTAAAAAGACCACCGAAGGGAATCACTCACGAATAGTAGAAGGTGTCTGCGTGGTTAGATGTGGTCCAACCAGGGGGTGCAGTGAGGGATGTCAGACAACGGAGATGTGAGGAAGCTGATGGGCAGGGTTTGAGTGAGCCGGGCATCGTCAGGTAGCGGTGGGATCCGGAGCTGAGTAGGGTTCCGGTGGCAAGGAGAACAGGAGGTCGGGGTGCGCATGTTCGACTGGTGTTGTGGGCTGCTCGGGTGCAGGTGAGGCAGCGCCACTGAGGATGGATCGCAGAAGGGGGATACGGAAGGCATGCGGTAGAGTGGCTGACTGGGGCATGCAATAGAGGCAGCCAACCCAAAGGAGGGGGAGAAGCAGGTCATCTTGTTAGTGGAGGCTGGACAGGAAGGCGGCAGAATGTCGGGGCTGTCTACAGGTAGGGACGCGGGTGAGGTAGGCTCTGGGCTATCTGCTAGCCGGGATATTGGTGAGGAAGGCGCTGCATGGGAGGATGCAACGTAGATGGAAGAAGGGGAGAACGGCATCGCGGGGATGGAATGGTGGAGGGCGCAGGCGCGGATGCTGGCGCGCCGGACAGAGAGGCAGGAGGAGGGGAGGTTGACGCTGTGGGAGGAGGCATGGCTGGTGGAGGGATTCAGTGAGGCCGGCTGGGGCACTAAAAGTCTTGGATGAGGTAGCTGAGGCGTGCCAGTGCTAGGGTCGACAGGCCGGCATGCAGTAGGGGCAAGGAGAGGCAAGGCAAGAGTAGGATCAAGACAGGGTAATTGGGATGGTTGGCACTGCTGCATGGGAAGGCGCGGCTGGCGATCGGGCAGCTGGAGGCAAGCGAGGTAGAGGAGGTAGGGAGGGAGGCTGCAGTAGGGTGGTGCCAGATCTGGCGGAGGGGAGCCAAGTGGTGACCTGGGGAAGACTCAGGAGGGTCGCGCGCAGAATAAGGGACAAGGGAGCAACATGCATGGAGAAGAAAAAAAAGTAACAGAAGAAAGGAGAAGAAAAGAGAAAAAGGATAATATAAAATAAATAAATAAAATAAAATAAAATAAATATATAATAATAATAATCTAATAATAATAATTATTATTATTATCCAATAATAATAATATTAATAACAACAACAATAATAATATTATTATTATTATTATAAATTATTCTTATTATTGTTGTTTTTAAAAATTTTATAAAATTATTTCTAATTTAATTTATTCATTTAATTTTATTATTTATCTAAATAGGTGGGCAACCACGGACTCACTAGGTCCGAACGCATGATCGGACCGAATGCGCGGTGTCCATGCTCCCACCCGGGCCGAATGCGCGGTGACTAGTAGCAGTGCATTGATTGCGCACTAGCCCGAGACCCACCGAAAACATCCAAACTTCAAAACTTCAAACCTGGACCCAAACCCGACTCTACCCAGAGTCCCGGGACCGGGAAAAGAATATAAACATGGGCGCCCATGCTCGGGGTGTGAAAAACAATATGTTGAACTGATTATAAAATATAAATAATTATGATTCAAAATATGGAATCAATTTTACCAAATTTAATTAATATAAGTGCAAAAAAATTATTTAAAATAAATCTCACAAATATGATGATAAAATATGTTATCAAGGAGAAAATGATCAAAAGTTTACAATGTTTTAATAACAAAATTCAGTATGAAAATGATTCAAATGACCTAAATTCGAATAAAGGATTTTTAATTAAACTAATTTTACTTTATTAAAAAATTAAAATAAAATTTTACTTTGTAAAATTTTTAAATGAAAAGGTGGTTTTTCATTAAAATTTAGTATTGTTCACTATTAATTAAAAAATGAAACATTTCAAAAAAACCCAAAAAATAACCCCAAAGATAATTTTTTTATTATCATTTTGAAAATTTTGATCATATTATTAAATAAAGTTTTAAAAATTTGTAAAAATTAATTTAATATTATGTATCTTAAGTGAAACTAAACCATTTTTAGGGAAAATACAGATCTTTATAAAACATTTGTTTTTATTTTAATTGATTCTTTTCTTATTTCAAATCAATAGATAACCAATGAATTTGATTTAACAAGTATGAACCATATAACCGTCATAATTTAGTTATTAATAATCATAAATTAAAATTTAATGGTTTGTTTATAATGGTATATTATATTATAGTTCGTTTAAATATAGGGTTTCATGTTACACAAGTTATCAAAGAAATTTAATATAAATAAATATATTTCATGTTTTTTTTATGCTTGTTGTTACATGTCACATATTATATAGAAAATAATTTTATTCTTTAATATTTTTTAGTGTTATATTATCCCTACGTTAAATAAATTTCATCCTCACATTTGGATCTCATGCTTAAAATTCAAGGGTTTGATATTTAAAAATTTCTTTACTGAAAACCCACATCATAAAAAAGTTAATAAAATATCCTGTTAACAAGAGAGAAAGATAAGTAAAAAATAATTTTTAGTAACACATATATAGGTTTCTACGTATGATACAAAAGGTGATAATTTCCGATATAGTCACGAAAGAAAAGCGTAAAAATTTATTCATAGTGATAGAGGTCATTGATCGATGGAAATTGAATAATCTATGGAAATTTAAAAACCTCAAATACATAAATATGTGATGATTTAAAGTACCATAATTTCAAAATAAATGAAGTTATCAGGATAAAAATTCATTTCAATGTCCTTTTTCAAGAGTTTAGTAATTATATTACCATCTTGACAATGAATATATGGAAATATACTTACTTGATATCTTTCTATTTCATATGCACAATTTTAGATTTTGGACATGCTTCGATCATTTTCAACTTCAATTATTACAATAATAAATGAATATCCAAGATGATTTTTTATACTTGAAACACTAAAATTAACTTTTAATGAATCTTAATAACCATAATATAATTATAAGTCTTTCATTTGATCTCGGGTTACTATTATAAAAAAATGGTTCGTACAAGTTATCCAATGTGCATAAATGTTCATATGGTGTAGTAATACAGTAATCTCTAAAATATAATTGAAATTTAGACTTAAATAATTTCATAAGTGGTTAACCTTCTGACCCTTCCAAAATATTAGTATCCTGAACATTGTAAATAAGGTAACAAAATTTCAAAATTGAACTTATCATTAATCCCCCAAAAAACATGAAGTATCTCTCTGTCGTCACATACCAAACATGTGAATACCTTCATCAAGTATTCTCTTAAAACATGGTAATAAATTGAATTCCCATAAAAATTAGGGAAATTTGTATACTTCCTTATTCCTTAAAAAATATATATTAGATATTTTCTATAAATCCAAATGTATAGTTAACTCTTTAAATGATAGAATAAACCACTTTTTCAATAAATCATTAATTAGTTCCAAGGTAGTTAGTACTATCTAATTTACAACATCTATATCAATAATCTATTTATTCCAACATCATTTTATCAATGTTAATAACATATTAAATGTTATCTTTCCCACAATTATGTGTCTTCAAAAAAAAATTAAACTTTCCACTAAATCATTTTTCTTTGTCATTGATACCATTCAACACACACTTTCAAATACTTAATGAAAAAACACAGCATTAAAATCCTTATACATTTCATAATTATTATAACCATGAAATCATTGATAAAATAATAAAATGATATAATTATTAAATCCAAACCAAATCACATTAATAATTCCATATCATATGTGTTAATACCATAAGCTTGATCATTATCCATTAGACACTTTTGATATATTTTCCTTTGATGATTAAGGAATTTGTTTGAATAGTGTCACATATCAATATAGTTGAAACATATAACCTTGAAAACCTTTTCCTTACCCTTTTAATCATGATCAAGGGGTACTTTCTATCCACACATTTTGAATACTCTAATTCCCTTTTATCATGTACAAGGGTATTTCTTTACACATTTATCACATGTGGGAAAATACTACTTTCCCTTCTTTCCTTTATCCATATTTTTCTCTATCATCCTATTCTTATATTGGTTCCCTTTGAATATATAATACTTGTAAAATTCTTAATATGTATTTTGATCACATGAGACTATGTTCACATATTATTTCAATGTTTGGGAGACTATTTCCCTTTGAATTATTCGATTAATCCCATCAAATAAAAATCATTCATACTCTTTCAATTACATGTATTAATGAGGATCCCATTCTTTCTTCTAAGCTCCATTTTTAAATAATGGAATACAATATATTAGATAACATATTTTTGAAACATAATTTATAATCCCAAAACATGTGAAATATTTAACATAAATTTAAAAATATATGGATAGCTAATCTCAAAATCATAAACATCATTTCATTGGGGATATATTTATTTTAAAATCCATTATAATTGTTGGTAAATAAAATTTAAATTATCTTAATAATATCCCCAAAGAGTGTCAAACTAGGTTCATAGTAAGTTTGGTTATCATGCACTAGATTTTGATCAGTTCAAACACAATGTTCTCTTTTCAAAGTTATTTCCCCTAGGTACATTTCTCCAAAAACAATGTCTACTTATAGTATCCAAATGAGGATTTATTATCTGGTAAAAAGCATATAATCTCTTCATTGTCAAAAATTTAGGATGTTATTCTATACTTATCCTAAAATTATATCATAGGGTTACATTACCTGATCTATGATATCCAAAATCTGGATCTCACTGTTTTTACTAAACATTCTCTGATACAAGTCGTAGCTCCCCAACCCTAGTAGTTCAGAGTCGTTGTCTGAAATGTTACTTAAGAAATAATATAAAATTAATCTCATATTTAAGTACTGAATATTTTAGTAGTCTTGGTAAACTAGATACATACATAAAATTCACATTATATTTAAAAACATAATGCAACACCCCAAGCTTCCATGGTATGCTTTTCTTTGAATAATAGAGCAGCGTGTGTTGTATGCAACCTCGAGTTCTAACACACCGAGACCAATCAAAGTAACTGTTATGAATAGTAATACCCACTTTTGGAAATTATATAAATTTTATACTTAAAAATGGACTTCATTTTTGTATTCGGAGTATCGAAATTATCCTAAGTTGAATTTTTTGTAATTTTCTGAGAACTACCAATTATCTATGAATAGGAAAAAAATACTTAAAAACAAATTTTTTAATAAAAATACTTTATAGTTATAAATTATAATATTGAGTGGTTTTAAAGTATAATTATAATATATTTTAACCTTTTTATCCAATGGTGGTCATTATAATTAATTTCAATTTGAAATTGGACATAAAAAATTGTCAATATTTTGATATATATTGTTTCTCAAAAACACGCTATTTGTTGTGACAGTGGAAATTAATTATTAAATTAATTAATTCAACTTATATGTTTTGAATTTTTCAAAATAGACATAATTTTTTAAACATCATGGTAATTTTTTTATAATTTTTAGGCATTAAATAAATAAATTTATTTATGACACCATGATGATGGAGTGATTACATCATTAATTAACGATTTAAATAAAATGAAAAGATAATGTAAAATTTAAGAAATACACTTGTCAAAAACCTATTGGATGAGTATATTTCAAACCCTTATCAACTTTTCCTCGAAATATATAATTTTTTCATCTTTGAAATCCAAAAAGCACTTCATAATAACGTAACATTTCATGACTTTCCAAGAGTGCCCCTCCTCTCCTCTTATAAAAGGCCCCCACCTATACCACCTTTTTCACACCATAAAATCCAGTTGGCTCGGCCAACCTCTGCCCAAATACTATCTCAACTTCCCTATATTACTCCTAGAAGCCTCACTTTGGGCAGAAGTCTTCCCAAGGAATCCTTTGGCTCAAATCCAAAAGAGTTACCCGATTTTAAGGTAATGTCTTCTCTTATGTTCTTTTGTTTTATTTTTCTTCTCCAACCCCATAAACTCTTTTTATTCCTTAATTTTGTAACAAAATCAGTATCTTCAATATACTAGGATGTTTTTAAGATAATTATTTGATTTACACTTACACACACTGTAACACCCCAAGATTTCATAGTGTGTTATTTCTTCAAAATAATTCAATAACTTGCACTACACGCAACACCGAGTTCAATCACACCATGAATTACCAAAGGAAAAAAAAAGCCATTCAAAAGAGGTTATGAATATTATTAACTAAGTTTTAAACTTTATATAATCCTTATAATTTTAGAATCCATATTATGAGTTTCTTAGTCATAATGCAAGAACAGATTCATTTTCAGTATTACACTTTTATCAACTTTTAATAGTGAAACCTTTTTAAATACAATATTTTATACTTTTTGACTAAATGGGGACATCAAAAAATTTAAAATGAAACATCCCAAGCTTACACGGTACGCTTTCCTTTGAATAAAATAGTAGCGTGTGTTGTACGCAACTTCGAGTTTTAACACACACCACAACCGATCAAACTAGCCGTTATGAATAGTAATACCTAATTTTTGAAATTATATATATTTTATTTTTAAAAATGGACTTCATTTTTGGATTCGGAATATCAAATTTAGCCTAAGGTGAAATTTTGGTACTTTTCGGATAACTTTAATATTTTGATGAATAGTGAAAATTACTAAATTTTAATTAAAAACAACTTTTTTAATCAAAATAATTAATAGTGATAAATTATGAATTTGAGTGGTTTTAAAGTATATTTAGAATATATTTTTTCCACTTAATATAATGTTGGTCATTGGACATAATTTTACTATTAAACCGAACATAAACTAGTGTCAATCTTTTGATAGTTATTATCTCTTAAAAACACGCTTTTTGTTTTGACAGCGGGAATTAATTTTAAATTAATTTCTGCCACTTATGTGTTTTGAATTTAGAAAAATGGATTCAATATTTGGAATTAGGATGTTCAAATTGTGTAAATAGGTAACTTTTATTTTTAGACATTTTGAATAATTACTGCGGTAAATATTTTATTTACCATGGTTAAGGGTAAATCCGGTAAATAAGGGTTAAAAAATAATATTATAATAATACTAAATTACCCTAAAACGTGTCTTAACCCTATTGGTTGATACATGGTCGACCATGGGCATCTTTGGGTCTATTTTGGGACCCCATGGATCCACTTGTAAGTGATAATGACACATTATATTAATAAAGCTAAAATAAAAATAAAAATGGCATAAGCTTACATCTTTTAGAAGAACAATTTTTACATAGGGTTATACATGTTGGATTTTCGATTATAAATATTCATTAGAAAGATAAAAAAATTTCCTACATAATGATATTTTATTTATAATTTTTAGACATTAAATAATTTATTTTATTTATGACACAATGATGATGCCGTAATTACTATAATAGTGAAAAATTAAAATAAGTGATATTATAAATACCCAAATAAATAAAATATGAAACTTTTAATGAATTAAACTAATTTTCTAGGATAATATGATATATTAGGATTGATTTAATTGACTTTCTTCGAAGTAATAAATCTGTTATGAGTTTCACAAAAATCAACTATTGAATAGTGTCAAAATTGACATAAAAGAGTTCTTAAAACAAATATTATATTATTAATTGATATTAAATTCCTAAAAATCTAAGGTTCGGCCAAGAGACTTATATTATGATAGGTTAATCATTAATGGACCACTTGGGGGTCTCTTGGATGTATATAGTAAGTTTATTAACCATATTATATAAAAATACAAAGAGACATTGTAAAAGTGAAACTAATTAACTTAGAGTTAATACTTAAAGATAAGGTTAATATAAGTACCCAAACCTGTCTAAATTCTATTGGATGAGTTGTTTTAGACCTATCCCCACCTCATCCTTTGAATAGTCAACTTTGGAGCCTTTGGAAACCGAATATGAATTTATTATAAATTAATATTTCTAGCTTTTCCAAAGGTGCCCCTCACCCCTCTTATAAAAGGGCACCCCTCCTTCTCATTTACTCACACCTCTCAAGCCACTTGGCTCGTCCAAACTCTGCCCAAATAAGCTCCCCACATCCCTCTCCTCCTCCTTGAAGCTTCCCCTTAGGCAGAAAGCATTTCAAGAAGTCCTTTGTTTCCAACCAAAGTGAGTTACCTAGATTAAAGGTAACGATTTCTCTTAAATTATTTTCATTTATTTTGCTTCTCCAACCCCCAAAATCTTTTTATTTACTTTCTTTTGTAACAACACCAGTATCCAAAATATACTAGGATGTTGTTATAAGAAGGATTCAAACTACACATACACACAACTCCATCTAATGGATGATGAACATAATGTTTCTGTGGATGGCAAACTAACGCCTCACGAAACGATGATTGTTCAAATACATCTTACCGCCTCTCATGGTGGCCATTATGATGGCACTGTAATTAAATATGATATTAATGATATATATTTTATATATAAGCTTCTGTAATTCCATTTTATTTCATACCATTATTCGTTTCATGTTGTATATACATACGATAATTTCATTTGAGGAAGTGCGGACTACCGCCCCCTTAAAATGATATGACTCGTTCATACCACACATGGAACGTATAAAGGATGGTGTTAATGAACTTAAGTAACATATATAAAATATTATATTATACTGGAATAGTAATATACCTATGTATCATTTGGATTTGATTCTTTTAAAATAAAAATTAAATGGAAGTAGCGTTCGTGCGTACGTACGGACTACCGTCTCCACGAACGCGATGAGATTCATTCTCCATCGTATACATTCAAGTATAATTATCATTTAATGATTTAAAAATGATGTTTAAGGACTTGATATCATTCTGTATATGAATAAGATACAACAAACATGACTTATGTAACAAAACATATAAAAGAAAATGAGTAAGTTAACACCCGAAACGACGATAATTCTAAGATATTATTAACAAATCAATGTTAAAAGATCATATATGATATCATATTAATATATATGATTCTTGTATAATATAATAACAATTATTTCACCATTATACAGGAGGTTAACCTACCCCAACCAAGGAAAAGTACAAGGTAAGGGTTATTTCACAATCTCTTCATTATCCGAGGTTGTTTATACGTAATAATCTACTGGGATCTCTTTATCATCCACATCCATGTTTCTTAAAAATGTATTTCAAAACATTTTTACTATTTACAAGAATATGGGTTAAAGTCATTTATACCCTTGTTTGACTTTTTATAAGAGGTTTATAAAGAAATCTTTCCGTCGTTTTCAAAACAAGGTCCTTTTTAACCTTTTCGACAGAATTGAGGTAAGAATGTTTTTTTTTAACTTATACGGCGGGTGCGGTTATTTTCCGCCGTTATAAAATCGTCGAAGCTTTCCTTACAAGCTTATAAGAATATTTTCAAAGAAAATGTTTTATTTTATATGGATCTTAAATGATTTCAAAATAAAAGGAGATACTTATTTTAAAAGAATTTTGATTTCATCTATGTCAACATCCTTTGATGGATTTTAAGATTATTTGAAGTTGATTTATTATAATATAAAACTTCTATATTGTATTGAAGGTTTTGTGATATGTTTGAATGTGGATGTGCTATTTTATACCATTCATAGTTTATGGTGAAACTATTGACATTTCGTATGCTAGTTTTAACCCGAATGTTTATGTTATATTTCAAACTTTTCTTCAGATGAATGTGCTAAAAAAGTATGTTCCGGGTTGGGGACCGGTAAAATTAAGCCCTCCAGGTTGGGGACTGGTTAAAGTAAGCCCTCCAGGTTAGGGACTGGTAAAAGTAAGCCCTCCGGTTTGGTCTCCGGTTATTAGAGGTACTCCGGGTTGGTGTCCGGTTATTAGAGGCACTCCGGGTTGGTGTCCGGTTATTAGAGGCACTCCGGGTTGGGTTCCGGTTAGAAGTAACCCCTAGGTCTTGGGATGAGGCCTAGACAATGAAATTAACGTTTGACATTATGCATTCTATAATTATGAAAGTGGTTATTGATTTTTTCATGTGATTATTCGATTAGTAGAATATCCATGTGAATAAGTAAATGGCATTATTTCATTTTACTTTTGCCATACTTTGTTGAAGTTCAAGTTTAAAAGGCTTTTGTTTTAGTAATGCATTGCCTTAAATGTCTATGATTATTTTGAATGTTCCGCTATATTGTTATCCTTACTGGGCATTTGAGCTCACCCCTTTTCTATGTTTTATTTTTCCCAGGATGTGAAGAAGTAAGTTATGAATGACCTGCAGGGATATTATGAGGGGATATAGTGTGGACTGTGAAAACATTATGTTGTTGTAGTAGTTTTTCATTTTATGATTTAATGTAAAACTTATGAATATATCTAGTGTTTCCAAGGCTACTAAACCAATCGGTCTTTCGAGATTTTATCTTTCTTGTGATCATGCCAATGTTATGTAATTAATGCACCGACTCTGAGTAGCTGGGGTCGGGGCGTTATAGTTGGTATCAGAGGAAGTTTAGTACAAACCTTGGAAGCTATATTTAGATAAACTCTGATTAGAGCACGTAGACCTATGATGAAATTTGAGGATTAGTATAGAAGAACTTCCTAGAATTTTGGTATTGTAGAGATTTTGTGAGTTTTCCGAGCAATACATCCCTGTCTGGATACGAGCAGGTAGAGGCGGCTCTGGCACAGATGTACCTAGGGGTAAAACCCGAAAACACCGCTTTGAGCTAGACTCGAACGGGAACTGGTGCACGACAACGGGCCTTGCTGCACTCTTGGTTACGACACTCCCGGGGGATATGCTTAGGATAACTCTCATTTTCTTTACAAATCATTATGAAGGGTTTATGAGAATATACGTCCTCAAAGAAAACATTTTTATGATTATGGATTATATCCATAAATAGTTCAATTTATGTTAAGTGTTTTATAAGTATGGGATTATGTATTTTGATTCATAAACTGATCTAGTTTATTCCATTGTTTAGAAATGGCGCCCAATAGAAGGAATGAGAACTCCAGAAATACACATGATTCAAAGAGAAGGAAGGATCATATCTTTCATGGTCTTAAGCTAGAATTTATAAGAGAAATAGTCTCTCATGTATTATCAGCATATGAAGAAATAATATCATGTGTTGATAAGATAAGTAAAGAGTTTACTGAGTCCTATGGCTTTGAAGGGAATCAAGAGAAGAAAAGGATGGAAGAGAGAAATATGGATAAAGGGAAAAGGGAAAAGAAGAATTTTCCCATATGTGGTAACTGTGGAAAGAAACACCCTGGAACTTGCCTGAAAGGAATGGGAGTTTGTTATAAGTGTGGAGGAAAAGGGCACAAAGTATGTGACTGCAAGGGTAAGAAAATGGTTTCAAATGTACAATGCTTCATTTGCAAGGAGTTTGGACACTATGCGAACCTATGTCCCAGTCATCAGACTATGCCGCAAATGATGCTATTGGATAATAATCAAGTTATGATACTACCACAGATGAAGAGGAATGATTAGAGTTCTTATGTTGATTATGTCAATTGAGTGTTGTATCAACAATGTACTTGTTATAATAATTATGGAGTATATAAGGATTGTACTGCAGTACTATTTCATTAAGGACTTGAGATTGTGTGGAACAAAGAAAAGTGACTCAATAGAAGGTTAAATTTTTGGAAAATATATGGTTGAGAGAAAGATAAACCATAATATGGTTCTGATACCGAAGTAGTGATTTTAGAATAATACATGATTGATTTGGATAAATTATATTGGATATTCTTGACTACCTTGAAGCTGATTAATGATTTGTATATTCCATCATTGTGGGGTTTAAAACATTTTTGGATTGATGAAGTATATCCAGCATTCTATATGGAATAAGGGAGCATGAATGTAATCAATAAGGATTATGGTAAATCAGGATGTTTCAGTGTTTTAAAAGAATACATGATGAAGGTATTAATATTCTATTACAGGGTAAAAAGGATCTACATTATGTTTACCTTCCTTATAAATGTTGGACTGTGAGTTTGGACAGAAGTATTTTGAATAAATTCTATGTTTGATATTAATTTTGGACTGCCATAAAAGGACAACCCGGAGGTCGGGCGGCAACCCGTCGCGTCCGGCAAAGCTGCGAGACTTGAACCCGCAACCGAAGGGCGACAAGGGTGTATCACCTACCACTGGCCCACGAGATGTCCTGGATTAAATAATTTAGTTTTTATTAAAAGATCTTGTAGATGAATTATAAATTCGATTATTTTGGAACCCTATACGAATAGTGTAAATATAATTTTTTTTTACGTTCTATTATGTTTTAGAGTGAAAGATGAGTTTGTGGTAGAAATTTATTAATGGATAAAACTCTAATTATAAAGTATGTATACCTCCTTATGATCTTAGCCAATCTCATAAATAAATTCCACAACGTTAAGAAAAGGAACTTAGAACAAAAATGTTGTCCTAGATGGTACCTTAGATCATCACTAATTAATGGCTTTGGGATTGTTGGCCTTTTCATAGCCATGTTCTCTACCACTCTCCATCAGATAATTGATGGTTAGATTTCTCCTCCATATCCATATTTTCCTACATGGAACCCTAGTATGTGTTATTTTCGGTAATCTTCATACTTTCCATTCTTTATTTTAAATAGAGGCCTCATTAATTCATTTTTCGATGTGGGATTTCAACTAAGATATTTTGAAACGTCAAAAATGTGTCATCCCAATATCCTATGTTTTGTTGAACCGATGGTATTTCAAATCATCATAGATTGATGAGTTTAAGGACCTCAATTTTATACTTGTTTGTGATTGATGACCTTAATCACTACCTATAAATATTTACGTTTTCCCTCCAATTATATGTCTCTAATTTCCACCAATGTTCTCCTAATTAAGATCATAATTTGGTGGTGACCCTTTCATTTCTCTTTTCCTCATATTAAGACTAAATTTTAGTAACCCAATTTCCGATGTGGGTTTTCCCACAAATATATTTTCTATTTTCAACCTTTTATTTTCGAAGAACAATTTCAAATTGCGAGGACGCAATTTATTGAAGGAGGGGAGAATGTAACACCCCAAGATTTCATAGTGTGTTATTTCTTCAAAATAATTCAATAACTTGCACTACACGCAACACCGAGTTCAATCACACCACGAATTACCAAAGGAAAAAAAAGCCATTCAAAAGAGGTTATGAATATTATTAACTAAGTTTTAAACTTTATATAATCCTTATAATTTTAGAATCCATATTATGAGTTTCTTAGTCATAATGCAAGAACAGATTCATTTTCAGTATTACACTTTTATCAACTTTTAATAGTGAAACCTTTTTAAATACAATATTTTATACTTTTTGACTAAATGGGGACATCAAAAAATTTAAAATGAAACATCCCAAGCTTACACGGTACGCTTTCCTTTGAATAAAATAGTAGCGTGTGTTGTACGCAACTTCGAGTTTTAACACACACCACAACCGATCAAACTAGCCGTTATGAATAGTAATACCTAATTTTTGAAATTATATATATTTTATTTTTAAAAATGGACTTCATTTTTGGATTCGGAATATCAAATTTAGCCTAAGGTGAAATTTTGGTACTTTTCGGATAACTTTAATATTTTGATGAATAGTGAAAATTACTAAATTTTAATTAAAAACAACTTTTTTAATCAAAATAATTAATAGTGATAAATTATGAATTTGAGTGGTTTTAAAGTATACTTAGAATATATTTTTACCACTTAATATAATGTTGGTCATTGGACATAATTTTACAATTAAACCGAACATAAACTAGTGTCAATCTTTTGATAGTTATTATCTCTTAAAAACACGCTTTTTGTTTTGACAGCGGGAATTAATTTTAAATTAATTTCTGCCACTTATGTGTTTTGAATTTAGAAAAATGGATTCAATATTTGGAATCAGGATGTTTAAATTGTGTAAATAGGTAACTTTTATTTTTAGACATTTTGAATAATTACTGTGGTAAATATTTTATTTACCATGGTTAAGGGTAAATCCGGTAAATAAGGGTTAAAAAATAATATTATAATAATACTAAATTACCCTAAAACGTGTCTTAACCCTATTGGTTGATACATGGTCGACCATGGGCATCTTTGGGTCTATTTTGGGACCCCATGGATCCACTTTTAAGTGATAATGACACATTATATTAATAAAGCTAAAATAAAAATAAAAATGGCATAAGCTTACATCTTTTAGAAGAACAATTTTTACATAGGGTTATACATGTTGGATTTTCGATTATAAATATTCATTAGAAAGATAAAAAGATTTCCTACATAATTATATTTTATTTATAATTTTTAGACATTAAATAATTTATTTTATTTATGACACAATGATGATGCCGTAATTACTATAATAGTGAAAAATTAAAATAAGTGATATTATAAATACCCAAATAAATAAAATATGAAACTTTTAATGAATTAAACTAATTTTCTAGGATAATATGTTATATTAGGATTGATTTAATTGACTTTCTTCGAAGTAATCAATCTGTTATGAGTTTCACAAAAATCAACTATTGAATAGTGTCAAAATTGACATAAAAGAGTTCTTAAAACAAATATTATATTATTAATTGATATTAAATTCCTAAAAATCTAAGGTTCGGCCAAGAGACTTATATTATGATAGGTTAATCATTAATGGACCACTTGGGGGTCTCTTGGATGTATATAGTAAGTTTATTAACCATATTATATAAAAATACAAAGAGACATTGTAAAAGTGAAACTAATTAACTTAGAGTTAATACTTAAAGATAAGGTTAATATAAGTACCCAAACCTGTCTAAATTCTATTGGATGAGTTGTTTTAGACCTATCCCCACCTCATCCTTTGAATAGTCAACTTTGGAGCCTTTGGAAACCGAAAATGAATTTATTATAAATTAATATTTCTAGCTTTTCCAAAGGTGCCCCTCACCCCTCTTATAAAAGGGCACCCCTCCTTCTCATTTACTCACACCTCTCAAGACACTTGGCTCGTCCAAAATCTGCCCAAATACGCTCCCCACATCCCTCTCCTCCTCCTTGAAGCTTCCCCTTAGGCAGAAAGCATTTCAAGAAGTCCTTTGGTTCCAACCAAAGTGAGTTACCTAGATTAAAGGTAACGATTTCTCTTAAATTATTTTCATTTATTTTGCTTCTCCAACCCCCAAAATCTTTTTATTTACTTTCTTTTGTAACAACACCAGTATCCAAAATATACTAGGATGTTGTTATAAGAAGGATTCAAACTACACATACACACAACTCCATCTAATGGATGATGAACATAATGTTTCTGTGGATGGCAAACTAACGCCTCACGAAACGATGATTGTTCAAATACATCTTACCGCCTCTCATGGTGGCCATTATGATGGCACTGTAATTAAATATGATATTAATGATATATATTTTATATATAAGCTTCTGTAATTCCATTTTATTTCATACCATTATTCGTTTCATGTTGTATATACATACGATAATTTCATTTGAGGAAGTGCGGACTACCGCCCCCTTAAAATGATATGACTCGTTCATACCACACATGGAACGTATAAAGGATGGTGTTAATGAACTTAAGTAACATATATAAAATATTATATTATACTGGAATAGTAATATACCTATGTATCATTTGGATTTGATTCTTTTAAAATAAAAATTAAATGGAAGTAGCGTTCGTGCGTACGTACGGACTACCGTCTCCACGAACGCGATGAGATTCATTCTCCATCGTATACATTCAAGTATAATTATCATTTAATGATTTAAAAATGATGTTTAAGGACTTGATATCATTCTGTATATGAATAAGATACAACAAACATGACTTATGTAACAAAACATATAAAAGAAAATGAGTAAGTTAACACCCGAAACGACGATAATTCTAAGATATTATTAACAAATCAATGTTAAAAGATCATATATGATATCATATTAATATATATAATTCTTGTATAATATAATAACAATTATTTCACCATTATACAGGAGGTTAACCTACCCCAACCAAGGAAAAGTACAAGGTAAGGGTTATTTCACAATCTCTTCATTATCCGAGGTTGTTTATACGTAATAATCTACTGGGATCTCTTTATCATCCACATCCATGTTTCTTAAAAATGTATTTCAAAACATTTTTACTATTTACAAGAATATGGGTTAAAGTCATTTATACCCTTGTTTGACTTTTTATAAGAGGTTTATAAAGAAATCTTTCCGTCGTTTTCAAAACAAGGTCCTTTTTAACCTTTTCGACAGAATTGAGGTAAGAATGTTTTTTTTTAACTTATACGGCGGGTGCGGTTATTTTCCGCCGTTATAAAATCGTCGAAGCTTTCCTTACAAGCTTATAAGAATATTTTCAAAGAAAATGTTTTATTTTATATGGATCTTAAATGATTTCAAAATAAAAGGAGATACTTATTTTAAAAGAATTTTGATTTCATCTATGTCAACATCCTTTGATGGATTTTAAGATTATTTGAAGTTGATTTATTATAATATAAAACTTCTATATTGTATTGAAGGTTTTGTGATATGATTGAATGTGGATGTGCTATTTTATACCATTCATAGTTTATGGTGAAACTATTGACATTTCGTATGCTAGTTTTAACCCGAATGTTTATGTTATATTTCAAACTTTTCTTCAGATGAATGTGCTAAAAAAGTATGTTCCGGGTTGGGGACCGGTAAAATTAAGCCCTCCAGGTTGGGGACTGGTTAAAGTAAGCCCTCCAGGTTAGGGACTGGTAAAAGTAAGCCCTCCGGTTTGGTCTCCGGTTATTAGAGGTACTCCGGGTTGGTGTCCGGTTATTAGAGGCACTCCGGGTTGGTGTTCGGTTATTAGAGGCACTCCGGGTTGGGTTCCGGTTAGAAGTAACCCCTAGGTCTTGGGATGAGGCCTAGACAATGAAATTAACGTTTGACATTATGCATTCTATAATTATGAAAGTGGTTATTGATTTTTTCATGTGATTATTCGATTAGCAGAATATCCATGTGAATAAGTAAATGGCATTATTTCATTTTACTTTTGCCATACTTTGTTGAAGTTCAAGTTTAAAAGGCTTTTGTTTTAGTAATGCATTGCCTTAAATGTCTATGATTATTTTGAATGTTCCGCTATATTGTTATCCTTACTGGGCATTTGAGCTCACCCCTTTTCTATGTTTTATTTTTCCCAGGATGTGAAGAAGTAAGTTATGAATGACCTGCAGGGATATTATGAGGGGATATAGTGTGGACTGTGAAAACATTATGTTGTTGTAGTAGTTTTTCATTTTATGATTTAATGTAAAACTTATGAATATATCTAGTGTTTCCAAGGCTACTAAACCAATCGGTCTTTCGAGATTTTATCTTTCTTGTGATCATGCCAATGTTATGTAATTAATGCACCGACTCTGGGTAGCTGGGGTCGGGGCGTTATACACACCTTCATCTAGTGGTTAAAGAACATACTGTTTCTGTGGGTGGCGAATTACTGCCTCACGAAACAATGATTGTTCAATCATCTTTTAACACCTCTCATGGTGGACATTAAGATGTCAATATATTTATATATGATATATATTATGTTTATGTTTCCCTTATGCTTCTTTATTTTTCATTTATGACATACCTTTATGATTTCTATTATGGGTAAATGCGATAATTTCATTTTAGGAAGTGCGGACTACCGCCCCCTCAAAGTGATTTGAATCGTTAATGTCAAATGTGGGACGTATAAAGGATGGAGTAAATGATATTATATATGATATTATACTGTAATTATAATATAACTTTATATCATTATGATTTCATTCCATTAAATACGAAATATAAATGAAAGTAGCGTTCATGCATACGTACGGCTTATCGTCTCCATGAACGGTGCATTTCATTTATTACTTCTAAATATTATGTAATATTATAAATGCATGTATATAGTGGATATATATGATATATATGATATCTACATCATGAATATAATTCAGGATATAATGGATATTTCACCATACGATCAACTTGTAATTATAAGATGTTTATTTTTGACTCAAGTACCAAAGATCGACAAAACGACTGTTATTAACTTAAATAATTAAATAATGTTCAAAACATGGTAATAAGTGATATAAAAGGAATAATGAACTTGAAAAAGTTTCTTAAGAAAGTAGTAATTAACTCTATTTTATTATTTTGGAGGTTAAATAATGATCGAGTCATGTCAGACATGAGGTAAGGGACTTCGTCTCAATCTCCTTTCATTGAGGCATATTTTATTTTATACACAACTTTCCTTTATTTGGTGTATAAACCCCTTTGACTTTTATTTTTATTCAAAATGAATCTTTTTATATGAATCATTTTTACTAAGTGACAAAAGGAATGTTTTTTCATACATTTGCGGCGACAACGACTTCTCCTCCACCGTGACCATTATTTGAGTTTCAGCTTCCTCTAAAAGCCATAACGTTTTTTAAATAAAAAATAAATACCAAGTTTTAATTTTATTTTATTTTGGTATTGAAAATGGTTTTGATAATGTTTGTATTATATCATTGTGTTGTATTGATATCTTGTGATTGAAATGTGGAAATGTTATGCATGTTTTATATGATACGATTATGTTATGGTTTATGATATGTTTAAACTTGTTAATATGAGGAATGCATTGGACTTAATAAGTGAAGGGTGGAGCCCGCTATAGCTCCTCGATGCATCAGCAGGTCTCATGAGACAAACTAGTGTACTGGCACGAGAGCTTGACAAAATCTTATTTGTAGTCTTGGCACGAGGCCTTGGCTACGTGGTTATGATAGTCTGGCATTATGGATTCCATCATTATGAAAGTGGTTATTGATATTGCAAATGATTATTCGACTAGTAGAATATCCATGTGAATAAGTAATTGGAATTATTTCATTTTATTTTTTCCATATTATGCTGATGTTCAAGTTTCAAAGGCTTCTATTTTAGTTATACATTGTCTTAAATGCTTATGTTTATTTATGAAAGTTTCTTCTATATTGTTATCCTTCCTGAGCATCTAAGATCACCCCTTTCTATGTTTAATTTTTCCCATGATGTGAAGAAGTATTTTATGATTGACCTGCAGGGATAATCTAAAGGGGATATGAGTGTGGACTATGGAGACCATGTTATTTTAGTTTTTCACTTTATGATGTAATGTAACATTTATGAATGTATCTAGTGTTTCCAAGGATACTAAACTAATCGTTCTTTCGAGACTTGATCTTTTTTGATCATGCCAATGTTATGTAATAATGCACCGACTATGGGTAACTAGGGTCGGGGCGTTACAGTTAGTATCAGAGGCAGTTTAGTACTAACCTTGGAAGCTAGATTTATAAAAACCTTGATTAAAGAACATATCCCTAAGATAGACTTTGAGGATTAGTATAGAAGAACGTCCTAGAATTTTGGTATTATAGAGATTTTGTGAGTTTTACGAGAAATAAATCCCTGTCTGGATACGAGCAGGTAGGGGAGGCTCTGGCACAGATATACCTAGGGGTAAAACCCAAAAACACCTCTTTGAGCTAGACTCGAACAGGAACTAGTGCACGACAATGAGCCTTATTGCACTCTTGCTTATGACACTCCCGGGGGATATTCTTAGGATAATTCTCATTTTCATTACAAACCATTATGAAGGGTTTATGAGTATATAATTCCTCAAAGAAAACATATTTATGATTATATATTATATCCATAAACCGTTCGATTTACATTAAGTATTTAACAAGTATGGAATTATTCATTGCAATTCATAAACTGAGCTAGTTTATGCCATTATATAGAAATAGTGCCCAGTAGAAGGAATGTGAACTCCAAAAATACGTATTATCCAAAGAGTAAGAAGGATCATATCTTCCATGATATTAACCTGACATTTATAAGGGAAATAGTCACCCATGTGTTCTCAACATATGAAGAAATAGTATCATGTGCTAATAAGATAAGTAAAGAATTCTCTGAGTCCTATGGATTTGAGGGTAAGAAAGAGAAGAAAGGGATGGAAGAGAGAATGGTGGATAAAGGGAAGAGGGAAAAGAAAAATTTTCCAATGTGTGATAATTGTGGGAAGAAACACCTTGGAACTTTCCTGAAGGGAATGAGAGTTTTTTATAAGTGTGGAGAAAAAGTACACCAAGTGTGTGACTGCAAGGGTATGAAAAAGGTTTCAAATGTACAATGCCTCGTCTACAAGGAGTGGGGACACTACAAAAACCAATGTCCAAATCATCAGAGTTTTCCCCAAATGATGCTATTGGATAATAATCAAGTTATGATACTACCACAGATGAGGGAAAATAATTAGTGTTCTCATGTTGTTATTAAAGAATTATGTCATTTGAGTGTTGTATCAACGATGTACTGGTTATAAGAATAATGTTATATATATAAGGATTGTACTGCAGTACTTGTTGTTTTCATTAAGGTTTTAAAATGATGATGGTAATTATATTTTTAGTATGTGAAAATAAGAGAAACTTTACTTTCATTGGGGAATCTGATGTTACAATTGATTTTGGAATTTAAAGACCTTTTAGAGAAAGTCTGGACAGAGGTATTTTGGATAACTATAAAGATTGAAATGGATTATATTTTACATTGGTTACTATTTTTAAGGTTATTTTTTGGATATTTAAAAAAGGACAACACGCAGAGCTTGTGACAACCTGTCGCGTCAGACAAAGATGTGGGAATCGAACCCACAACCATAGTGCGATTGGGATTTATCACCTACCAATGGACTACGTGAAGTTCCTGGAGTATATAATGTAGTTATTTTTATTTCCGATAGAGGAATTATAAATTAATTTTTGGAACCCTATAAGGTTAGGATAAAAATAATATTTTTGAGTTCTATTACCTTTTGGAGTGAAACATGGGTTTTTGGTAAAATTTTAGTAAGGAATGAATTTCTACATGAAAAGTAAGTATATTTCCAAACGTTCATAGTAAATATCATTAATAAATTCTTCATCTTTATGAAAGGTAACTTAAAACAAAAAATGTTGTCGGTTAACTTTTCCTACTGGGGAATCAAAGACCTTTTAACCAATCACAAGTTTGTGATTTTATTGTAGTTAACTTTCTCCTAATCTTTTTTTCTATAACTCTCCATCAGACCTTGATGGTGTTTTTCTCCTCCATATCCATGTTTTCATATAATCCTAGTATGGCTTATCTCAGGTGACCTTTTTTACTTCTCTTTCTTTCTTTTAATGTAATATTTTTATTAACCCTATTTCTGATGTGGGGTTTCCAAAAAGGTATTTTCCTTTTTCAACCTTTTATTTTCAAAGAAAAATTTTAAATTTCAAGGATGAAATTTATTGAAGGAGGGGAGAATGTATCACCCCACGTTTCCATGGTACACTTCTCTTTGAATAATAGATCAACGTGTGTTGTACGCAACCTCGAGTTCTAACAAACCGCGACCAATCAAAGTAGCCGTTATGAATAGTAATTCACACTTTATGAAATTATATAAATTTTATATTTCTAAATGGACTTCATACTTGTATTCAGAGTATTGAAATTATCCTAAGTTGAAGTTTTTGTAATTTTCTGAGAACTTCCAATTTTCCATGAATAGGAAAAAATACTTAAGAACAACATTATTAATCAAAATAATTTATAGTGATAAATTATACTATTGAGTGGTTTTAAATTATAATTAGAATATATTTTAACCATTTTATCAAATGGTGGTCATTATAATTAATTTCACTTTGAAATTGGACATAAACAATTGTCAATCTTTGAATATATATTGTTTTTCAAAAACACGCTATTTGTTGTGACAGTGGGAATTAATTATTAAATTAATTAATTCAACTTATATGTTTTTAATTTTTTAAAATAGACATAATTTTTGAATTAGGAATATCAAATACAGCATAGGGTGAATTTCTAGTATTTTTCTGAAAAATTTCAATTTTTGATGAATAGTGAAACCACTAAGTGGAAGTTAAAAAACTAATTTTTCATTTAAATGAAAATTTACCACCTATGTGATTTTAATTTTAAAAATCCTACATACATCATTTTCATTAGGAAGTAAAATTTGGTTCAATGGGATTAAAATAATTTTTGTTGAATAGTAACTTTTAAGTTCTATTAATCGCGCTTAAAGGTAATTAATGTAATTTAAGGTAAATATAATGTTATAATAATATGAAATTACCTTTACACTTGTCGTACCCTTATTGGATGAGTCATGGCTGACCAAGACAATCCATGGGTAAACTTGGGGACCCCATGGAGCCACGTGGGCAAGAAAATGACATTAATAACTTTTTATTTAAAGTAAAAATAAAATAGTCACAAACATGTGTTGTTTTACTAAAACAATTATTACATGGGGTTATATAAGTTAACATTTTGATTATAAATATTCATTTGAAAGATAAAAATATTTCATACATCATGGAAACTTTTTTTATAATATTTAGGCATTAAATAAATAAATTTATTTATGACACCATGATGATGCAGCGATTACCTCATTAATTAACTATTTAAATAAAATCAAAAGATAATGTAAACTCTAAGACATACACATGTCAAAAACCTATTGGATGATTTGATTTCAAACCCTTATCACCTTATCCTCAAAATATATAATTGTGGGACCTTTGAAATACGAAAATCACTTCATAATAATGTAACATTTCGTGACTTTCTAAGAGTGCCCCTCCTCTCCTCTTATAAAACGCCCCCACCTCTACCACCTTATTCACACCATCAAAGCCATTTAGCTCAGCCAAACACTTCCCAAATACTCTCTAAACTTCCCACTCTCACTCCTAGAAGCCTCACTTTGGGCATAAGTCTTTCTATGTAATCCTTTGGCTCAAATCAAAAATAGTTACCCGATTTTATGGTAATGTATTCTCTTATGTTATTTTGTTTTATTCTGCTTCTCCAACCCCTTAAACTATTTTTATTACGTTAATTTGTAACAACACCAGTATCTTAAATATACTAGTATGTTGTTATAAGAAGTATTTGATTTACACTTACGCACACATTCATCTAATGGTTAAAGAACATACTGTTTCTGTGGGTGGTGAATTACCGACTCACGAAACGATGATTGTTGAATCTTCTTTTAACACCTCTCATTGTGGACATTAAGATGTCACTATATTTATATATGATATATATTATGTTTATGTTTTCTTTATGCTTCTTTATTTTTCAGTTATTTCATAACATTATGATTTCCATTATGGGTAAATGCGATAATTTCATTTTAGGAAGTGTGGACTACCGCCCCATCAAAGTGATTTGAATCGTTAATGCCAAATGTGGGACGTATAAAGGTTAGAGTAAATGATATTATATATGATATTATACTAGAATTATAATATACCTTTATATCATTATGATTTCATTCCATTAAATATGAAATATAAATAAATGTGGCATTCATGCATACGTACGGTTTACCGTCTCCATGAACGGTGCATTTCATTTCTTACTTCTAAATGTTATGTAATATTATAAATGCATGCATATAATGGATATATATGATATATATGATATCTAAATCATGAATATAATTCTGGATATAATGGATATTTAACCACATGAATAAATTGTAATTATAAGAAGTTTATTTTTGACTCAAGTACCAAAGATCGACAAAACGACCGTTATTATCTTAAATAATTACATAATGTTCATAAAAAGGTAATAAGTGATATATAAGGAATAACAAACTTGAAAAAGGTTCTTAGGAAAGTATAAATTAACTCTAGTTAATTATTTATGAGGTTAAAGAACGATCGAGTCAAGTCGGACACGAGGTTAGGGACTTCGTCTCAATCTCCTTTCATTGAGGCATATTTTGTTTTATACACAACTTTCCTTTATACGGTGTATAAACCCCTTTTACGTTTACTTTTATTCAAAATGAACCTTTTTATATGAAGCATTTTTACTAAACAACAAAAGGAATATTTTTTCTTATGTATGCAGTGATAATGACTTCTCCGCCGCCGTGACCATTATTTGAGTTTCGGCTTCCTCTACTAGCCATAACTTTTTTAAAATGACAAATAAATACTAAGTTTTAATTTTATTTTATTTTGGTATTGAAAATGGTTTTGATAATGTTTTTATTATATCAATGTGTTGTATTTATATCTTGTCATTGAAATGTGGAAATTTTATGCATGTTTTATGTGATATGATTATGTTATGGTTTATGATATGTTTAAACTTGTTCCTATGAGGAATGTATTGGACTTAATAAGTGACAGGTGGAGCCCCTATAGCTCCTCGATGCATCAGCAGGTCCCATGAGACAAACTAGTGTCTTGGCACGAGGCCTTGAAAAAATATTATTTGTAGTCTTGGAACGAGGCCTTGGCTACGTTGCTATGATAGTCTGGCATTATGCATTCCATCATTATGAAAGTGGTTGTTGATATTGCATGTGATTATTTGACTAGTAGAATATCCATGTGAATAAGTAAATGGAATTATTTCATTTTATTTTTGCCATATTATGCCGAAGTTCAAGTTTAAAAGGCTTTTGTTTTAGTTATACATTGTCATAAATGCTTATGTTAATTTATGAATGTTTTTGTTATATTGTTATCCTTAATGATCATTTGAGATAACCCCTTTCTATGTTTTATTTTTTCCAGGATGTGAAGAAGTATTTTATGACTAACCTGCTGGGATAGTCTGACGGGGATATGAGTGTGGACTATGGATACCATGTTATTGTAGTTTTTCACTTTATGATGTAATGTAACATTTATGAATGTATCTAGTGTTTCAGAGGCTACTAAACTAATCGGTCTTTCGAGACTCTATCTTTTGAGATCGTGCCAATGTTACATAATAATGCACCGACTCTAGGTAACTAGTGTCGGGGCGTTACAATTGGTATCAGAGCCTGTTTAGTACTAACCTTGAAAGCTAGATTTAGAAAAACTTTGATTAAAGCACATAGCCCTTAGATATACTTTGATGATTAGTATAGAATAACTTCCTAGAATTTTGTTATTATAGAGATTTTGTGAGTTTTCCAAGAAATACATCCCTGTCTGGATACGAGAAGGTAGGGGCGGCTCTGGCACAGATGCACCTAGGGGTAAAACCCGAAAACACTGCTTTGAGCTAGACTCGAACGGGAACCGGTGTACGACAACGGGCCTTACTGCACTCTTGGTTATGACACTCCCGGGGGATATGCTTAGGATAATTCTCATTTTCTTTACAGACCATAATAAAGGGTTTATGAGTATATACTTCCTCAAAGAAAAAATATTTATGATTATATATTATATCAATAAATGATTCAATTTATGTTAAGTAGTTTTACAAGTTTGGAATTATTCAATGCAATTCATAAACTGACCTAGTTTATGCCATTATATAGAAATGGTGCCCAGTAGAAGGAATGTGAACTCCAGAAATACGTATGATCCAAAGAGTAAGAAGGATCATATATTTTATGGTATTAAGAAAACATTTAGAAGGTAAATAGTCTCCCATGTGTTCTCAACATATAAAGAAATAGTATCAAGGGTTAATAAGATAAGTAAAGAATTCTCTGAGTCCTATAGATTTGAGGGTAAGAAAGAGAAGAATAGGATGGAAGAGAGAATGATGGATAAAGGGTATAGGGAAAAGAAGAATTTTCCAATGTGTGATAACTGTGGGAAGAAACACCTTGGAACTTTCCTAAAGGGGATGGGAGTTTGTTATAAGTGTGGAGAAAAAGGATAGCAAGTGCGTGACTACAAGGGTATGAAAAAGGTTTCAAATGTACAATGCTTCATCTGCAAGGAGGGGGGACACTACGCAAACCAATGTCAAAATCATCATAGTATGCCCCAAATGATGCTATTGGATAATAATAAAGTTGTGATAATACCACAGATGAGGGGGAATGATTAGAGTTCTTATGTTTCTATTGAATAATTATGTCATTTGAGTGTTGTATCAACGATGTACTGGTTATAAGAATAATGTGATATATATAAGGATTGTACTTTAGTACTTGTTGTTTTCATTAAGGTTTTAATATGATGAAGGTAATAATATTTTTAGTATGTGACAATAAGAGAAACATTACTTCGTTTGGGGAATCTGATGTTATGATTGATTTTGGAATTTAAGGACCTTTTAGAGAAAGTCTGGACAGAGGTATTTTGGATAACTATAAAGGTTGTAATGGATTATATATTACATTGGATACTATTGTTAATGTTATTTTTGGATATTTATAAAAAGGAAAACACACATATCGTGTGACAACCCGTCGCATCGGACAAAGCTATGGGAATCGAACCCACAACCATAGTGCGATTGGGATTTATCGCCTACCACTGGACTACGTGAAGTCCCTAGAGTGTATAATGTAGTTTTTTTTAGTTTTGATAGATCAATTATAAATTTTTTTTGGAACCCTATAAGGTGAGTATAAATAGAATAATTTTGAGTTCTATTACCTTTTGGAGTGAAATATGGTTTTTTGGTAAAATTTTAGTAAGGAATGAATGACTACATGACAAGTAAGTATATTTCCTTGCATTATTAGTAAATCTCATAAATAAATTTTTCAACTTTATGAAAGGTATCTTAAAACAAAAAAAGGTGTCGGTTAAGTTTTCCTACTGGGGAATCAAAGACCGTTTAACCAATCACAAGTTTGTGATTTTCTTGTAGTTAACTTTCTCCTAATATTTTTTTCTACAACTCTCCATCCGACCTTGATGGTTTATTTCTCCTCCATATCCATGTTTTCATATAATCCTAGTATGGCCTATCTCGGTTGACCTTTATACTTCTCTTTCTTTTTTTTAAAGTTATATTATTATTAACCCTATTTCCAATGTGGGGTTTCCACAAAGGTTATTTATATTTTCAAACTTTTATTTTCAAATAAAAATTTCAAATTGAGAGGATGCACTTTATTGAAGGAGGGGAGAATGTAACACCCCAAGCTTCCATGGTACGCTTCTCTTTGAATAATAGAGAAGCGTGTGTTGTACGCAACCTTGAGTTCGAACACACCGCAACCAATTAAAGTAGCTGTTATGAATAGTGATACCCACTTTTTGAAATTATATAAATTTTATATTTCAAAATGAACTTCATTTTTGTATTCAGAGTATCGAAATTATCCTAAGTTTAATTTTTTGTAATTTTCTGAGAACTTCTAATTTTCCATGAATAGGAAAAAATACTTAAAAATAACTTTTTTAATCAAAATAATTTATAGTCATAAATTATACAATTGAGTGGTTTTAAAGTATAATTAGAATATATTTTAACTATTTTATCCAATGGTGGTCATTATAACTAATTTCACTTTGAAATTCGACATAAACAATTGTCAATATTTTGATATATATTGTTTCTCAAAAACACACTATTTGTTGTGACAGTAGGAATTAATTATTAAATTAATTAATTCAACTTATATGTTTTGAATTTTGTAAAATAGACATCATTTTTTGAATTAGGAATATCAAATATAGCTTAGGGTTAATTTTTGGTATTTTTCTGAAAAACTTCAATTTTGATGAATAGTGAAACCACTAAGTGGAAGTTAAAAAACTAATGTTTCGTTTAAATGAAATTTTACCACCTATGTGATTTGAATTTCAAAAATCCGACATACATCATTGTAATTAGGAAGTAAAATGTTGTTCAATGGGATTAAAATAATTTTTGGTGAATAGTAACTTTTAAGTTTTATTAATCACGCTTAAAGGTAATTATTGTAATTTAAGGTAAATATAATGTTATAATAATATTAAATTACCTTTACACTTATCCTAAACTTATTTTATGATTCATGTCCGACCAAGACAATCCATGGGTCAACTTGGGGACCCCATGGAGCCACTTGGATAAGAAAATTACATTAATAACTTTTTATTTAAAGTAAAAATAAAATTGTCACAAACATGTGTTGTTTTACTAAAACAATTATTACATGGGGTTATATAAGTTAAGTTTTAGACTATAAATATTAAATTGAAAGATAAAAAGATTTAATACATCATGGTAATTTTTTTATAATTATTAGTCATTAAATAAATAAATTTATCTATGACACCATGATGATGCAGTGATTACCTCATTAATTAACAATTTAAATAAAATGAAAAGATAATGTAAAATGTAAGACTTACACTTCTCAAAAACATATTGGATGAGTATATTTCAAACCCTTATCACCTTATCCTAGAAATATATAATTTTGGGACCTTTGAAATCTGAAAAGCACTTCATAATAAGGTAATATTTCATGACTTTCCAAGAGTGCCACTCATCTCTTCGTAAAAAAGGCCCCCACCTCTACCACCTTATTCACAACTTAAAATACATTTGGCTCAGACAAACTCTGACCAAATACTCTCTCAACTTCCTTCTCTTACTCCTAGAAGCCTCACTTTGGGCAGAAGTCTTCCCAAGTAAGCCTTTGGCTCAAATCAAAAAGAGTTACCTTATTTTAAGGTAATGTCTTCTCTTATGTTCTTTTGTTTTATTTTTCTTATCCAACCCCTTATACTCTTTTTATTCCATTATTTTGTAAAAAAACCAGTATCTTAAATATACTAGGATTTTTTTATGAGAATAATTTGATTTACACTTACACACACCTTCATCTAATGGTTAATGAACATATTGTTTCTATGGGTGGAGAATTACTACCTCACGAAACGATAATTATTCAATTATCTTTTAAAACCTCTCATGGTGGCCATTAAGATGTCACTATATTTATATATGATATATATTATGTTTATGTTTTCTTTATTCTTCTGTATTTTTCAATTTTGTCATACCTTTATGATTTCCATTATGGGTAAACGCGATAATTTCATTTTAGGAAGTGCGGACTATCGCCCCCTCAAAGTGATTTGAATCGTTAATGCCAAATGTGGGACGTATAGAGGATGGATTAAATGATATTATATATGATATTATACTGGAATTATAATATACCTTTATATCATTATGATTTCATTCCATTAAATATGAAATATAAATGAAATTAGCGTTCATGCGTACGTACGGCTTACCGTCTCAATGAACGGTGCATTTCATTTCATACTTCTAAATGTTATGTAATATTATAAATGCATGTATATACTAGATATATATGATATATATGATATCTACATCATGAATATAATTCTTGATATAATGGATATTTCACCACATGAAAAACTTTTAATTATAAGAAGTTTATTTTTGACTCAAGTACCAAAGATTGAAAAAACGATTGTTATTAACGTAAATAATTACATAATGTTCATAACATGGTAATAAGTGATATAAAAGGAATAATGAACTTGAAAAAGGTTCTTAATCACGTAGAAATTAACTCCAGTTCAATATTCAGGATGTTAAAGAATGATCGAGTCAAGTCGGACATGAGGTAAGGGACATCGTCTCAATCTCCTTTCATTAAGGCATATTTTGTTTTATACACAACATTCCTTTATACGGTGTATAAACCCCTTTGACTTTTACTTTTATTCAAAATGAATCTTTTTATACGAAGCATTTTTACAAAACAGCAAAAGGAATGTTTTGTCTTACGAATGCGGTGACAACGACTTCTCTGCCGTCGTAACCATTATTTGAGTTTTGGCTTCCTCTACAAGCCATAAATTTTTTTAAATGAAAAATAAATACCAAGTTTTAATTTTATTTTATTTTGGTATTGAAAATGATTTTGATAATGTTTTTATTATATCAATGTATTGTATTGATATCTTGTGATTTAAATGTGGAAATGTTATGCATGTTTTATGTGATACGACTATGTTATGGTTAATTATATGTTTAAACCTGTTCGTATGAGGAATGCATTGGACTTAATAAGTGACGGGTGGAGCCCGCGATAGCTCCTCAATGCATTGGCAGGTCTCATGAGACAAAATAGTGTCTTGGCACGTGGCCTTAACAAAATCTTATTTGTAGTCTTGGCACGAGGCCTTGGCTACGGGGTTATAATAGTCTGGAATCATGCATTCCATCATTATGAAAGTGGTTATTGATATTGCATGTGATTATTTGACTAGTAGAATATCCATGTGAATATGTAAGTTGTATTATTTAATTTTATTTTTTCCATGTTATGGTAAAGTTCAATTTTAAGAGGCTTTTGTTTTAGTTATACATTGTCTTTAATGATTATGTTTATTTATGAAAGTTTCCTCTATATTGGTATCCTTACTGAGAATCTGAGCTAACCCCCTTCTATGTTTTATTTTTCCCAGGATGTGAAGAAGTATTTTATGACTGACTTGCAGGGATAGTCTGAAGGGGTTATGAATGTGGAATATGGAGACCATGTTATTTTAGTTTTTCACTTTATGATGTAATGTAACATTTATGAATGTATCTAGTGTTTCCAAGGCTACTAAACTAATCGGTCTTTCGAGACATGATCTTTTGTGATCGTGCCAATGTTACGTAATAATGCACCAACTCTGGGAAACTAGGGTTTGGGTGTTACACAAAAAATACCCAAAGAATATTATTTTCAAATTCCATGATTTTTCTTATCATATCCTTACATATCAATCAAAAAAATCTTATTGTGATTTTATGAAAAATAAAACATAATAAATGGCTGGTATTAGATGCTCATTAAGGTTATGCATATAGTGGAAGCAATGAATAAATAAGTCATAATCAATATGGAATGTTAAAAAACTGAAACACATGTCATTTAATGAATAACTTGAGAATAATATGGAATGAAAAATTGATGATCAAATAATTCCATATAAATAATAAAATGAGCGTGAAACTTAACCACAGATATTATAACTAATTTAATAATCACATAGAATATCAATAAATGAATTCAAAATTATTGAATGAATAATTTTGGATATCTAAAATATATCATCGAGGAGTTGTGCCAATACCTCTAATACCATTTATGCCTTGTTCCAAGAGATATAATATTTTCAGGACCTTATTCCAAAAAAACTATATTAATGGGTTAGGCCTCGGTGAAATCTCAATCTAGTTTGTCTCATGAGACCTACCAACGCATCAATGGGATATAGTGGGCCCCTATAATCACTTATTATGTTCAATGCATTCCTCATATGAAAGGGGAGAAACATAATCAATATAAACATTCACATTGAAAAAATATCATACCAAATGGTATAAACTATTCCACTCAATAAGCATAACTATAAACCATCCTGAGTAAAATTAATGGTATCTACATAGTTCATGAGCAGTCAAACTGGTCATAAACCATTCAAAGAGATAATAAGGATTGTATCATTGTAATATATACACATTAAATATTAAGTAACATCAAAGGATATAATCATAAATAGAAATTAATTTTTAAGGATCAGTTATAACATTCTTTAAGGACAATAACCATTCGTTGAAAATATCCCTTTTAGTTTAAAACTAGAAAATTCATAAATTATAGTCTAAATACATTTTTTTGAAAATAACTTAAAAAAAGAATAATTTCTAGAATATTAAGAAAAAATTGATCAAACATTAACCTTATAAACATGAAAATTAATATTTAAATAAAATATTTACATGATGGTGGGTAATTCCATACATGTCGTATAAGTTATAAAAAAATAATATTCTTTTTTCACTATAAAATGTTATAAAATAACCATGTTTAGAAAATGATAATAAGATTACATTAAAAACATTTTAAAAAAATAAAAATTGGGTATATTATTTTTAATAAATAATTTGGACAATGTTAAATAATTTTTGAAAACATTTTTAGAAAACATGGTTTTGCAAGAAAAATGGTGTTCACCAGAAGAGAAAAATAAAGTTTGATTTTCTTAAAAATATTTTCTTAATCATGTTATGTGATAAAGAGTTGGGAAATGGTAATAATTATTGAAAAATATCACAAATAACCAGAGGATAAGAAAATATATTTATCTTAAGAGATGAATATCAAATAATTCCCTTAATGGATACTTAAACAAAATAATCTCAACTAATGATAAGATTGTAAAATAAAACATTACCACTTTGGTAACTTTTGAATCATGATCCCTGTAGAATAAATAAATTTAAATGAAACATTATATAAAAAAATATAAATTAATTCATTATTTAATATAAAAAAGTCATTATATACATCACATAAAATAAATAAGTAGTGATTATGGCATATGTCTCACCCAAGTAAAAATGAGATGATAAACCCTTACCTTGAGTCTGAATCGTCACATAAATTTTTTATCTTAATGAATAATAAACTTATGTTAATTATTTCATTTCATATGATCCTTTTTAATGTTAATTCCTCCTTTTATTTCTCTTATTACCATGTTATATATGATTACTAAATCAATTAATTTTATGTTTGATATTTCGACGATATTTGTCTTATGTGTCAAAAATGGATTTGGTAGGTTGAATATTGTTAAATGGTTAATTATTTAAACATATACAGAATAATAATTATTAAAAAATTATCATATTTAAACATCAATTAATTTTTTTTACCCAATCACGAAATATGGTTATGATAAATGAAGTATGTTATGACCATGAAGATGGTAGGTCATACGTACACATTAGTAATGATTACATTTTTTCAAGGAGCATAATGGAAAGGAGGTAAGTAATATTTTATCTTTATAGAATGATCATAATATCATAAATAAAAAATTATTTAATTAAATATACTTATAATTATCATCCATTTGTTTTGGATATGAAAAGAGTGTCACATCACTTCATGAAGGCAGTAGTCCACATGTACATGAATGATGTTATCATATTTCAGTGAATGAAAGGGTAAGAAAGAAATTTATGTAATATCTTTTAATAATGATAAATATATAATTCATATAATAATTATTTCATTTATATCAAATATAATCTTAAGATTTATCCTTATCACATTCCATGTAAAGAGTTTGTGAAAGACGAATTACGTCACTTCGTGAAGCGGTAGTGTGACATACACACAATCAATGTTATTGTGTCCCCTATAGAATGGAATGTAAAAATTTATATATGATATAAGGAATAAATAGGTATATTCTTGTTATAAATATAATATATATATATATATAATGCATAACCATAATAATACCAAACCCTAAGTGGTGGTAATGGAAAAATAACTGATATTGGTTCGTGAGGCGGTTGTCCACCGTAAACATGAATACTGATTTCATAAACCATTTGATGTAAGTGGGGATGGTTATAGATAATTACCATAACATAATAACATATCATAAAATGTATGATATTATATCACCATGTTTTAATAATAATTTAAGGATGTGGTGGAAGAAATAATACAAAAGGGCATAATAAGAAATTTTACTTCTTCTCAGACCACCACCTTGGGAATATACCTAAAGTATTCCTATAATGGATTGTTTACCAAAAAAGGAATCATATTACGATATTAGGGTATTTGGTAAGTTATTTGGGAAGATATTATCTGAAAAAAAGTCTCTAAAGAAGTAAATAATAGAGGATAGGGTGTTGCCTTTTAGAAAAGAGGTGAGATGCGAACTTGTAATGTTTTAAAAGAAAAAGGTGTACCCATGTTTTTAACATGAAACAAGAGTCAAAAATTTATTATTCATAATAATTATACATTATAAGGTACAAATATGTACATAAAATATATTTTATACTAGTTTTAAGTCATTTTAACCCATAACATTTTAGTTTAACACCCGGAAAACCAATTTTTACATTAACTGAGGTAATTAATTTTTATTGTCTTCAATATTCATTACGGTAAAAATTTAATTTCTGAAGATTATAAAATATAAAATATTCTAAATAAAAATATGGAATAAATTTTACCAAATTCAATTCATATATATGGATAATTATAATTTAAAATTATTCCCATAGACATAACGAGAAAGCTAGTTTTCAATGAGAAATTTTTTAAAAGTTTACAAAGATTCTATATCAAAAATTTAATATATAAATGATTAAAATTAAATAAATTGTATTAATAGATATAAAATTTAACTCATTTTACTTTAAAAAATAATTAAAATATAAATTTATTTTATAAATAATTTAAACAAAAATTCAGTCTTCTATTAAAAGTTAGTATTTTTTAATTATTCAACGAAAAATGATACATTTTAGGAAAACACCAAAAATTCACCCAAAGATAATTTTTATATTCTAAATTAAAAAATCAATTTAATATTATCAATTAAATTTTCTAAAATCAGAAAAATATAAATTTATTTTATATGATCGAATTGTGACTAACCTATTTTTTAGAAATAATAAACATTTTCAAAAAAAACATTTCTTTTTCTTTTAATTTGTTCTTATTTTATTTCAAATCAATAGATATCCAATAATTTTTTTACATGTTTAAAATATATATATTTCATAATTTAACTATTATTATTCATACTTTCCAATTTAATAACTAAGTTATAACAATATAATATATTACATATAATTTTGACTTGGGGATGCATGTTCTACAAGCTATCGAAGAGGTTAAATTTAAAGAAATATAGTTTCTATTTTTTTAAACATTGTGTTCTATGTCACATATTCAAAAGAATAAAATTTTCTTATTTCATAATTTCATGGTGTTATAATATCTCTATATCTTCCTTTTCTACCTCATTAATATTTACATGAATGGAGAGTAGAAAACTAATTTTTGAAAGATAGGATCTTTCCCCTTTCATTTTGATTTCATGTTCCATCCTCAACAAAACCAAAAGTGTTGTATATCTTTGAACCCACATTATGGGAAAAATTAAATCAAATTATTGACCATGTTTCTTAAATTCCCAAGGTGGTAATTTATTGATAAATATTAATCTTTGATTAAATCTAATCATCTCCTTTAGCAAATATTAAACTCTCTCTACATGAATATATACTTAAAAATTTTATGGTCGATATATATATAACAATTTTCACCATATAAATAATTACTTCAAATATTTAATTTTGGATCTCTCCCTAACCATTTAATATGAATACCTATCATGAATATTTAATGAAACTCATATAATGGATGTAATTTCCATTGAAATTTCATGTTCATTCTCATGCCTATAGATGATCATAGGATTTTACAGAATTTAAAATTTTTGTTTCCCTTAAATAAAAAATGATATAATTTTATATAAATATATCTGATCCATTTTAAATATCACATAAAATTTTACTATAATTTGAATAAAAAGATTCATATTAAGTAAATTCCCACAAAATATTAATGGTTCCTTACGATAAACTCCATTTCCCATTATTGAGTCAATTTAACACTACATTTTCTGTTGGAAATTTTCTACTTTACGCCATGCTTTTCTAGAATTAACACATATTTTTGTTCCATTTATGAATTTATATAGTCTCTTATCCCCACATATTTTATAAATAGGAAATTTAATCGACATTAATCCATGGTCATTATCATAGGAACTTTCCTAAAATATCATATTTCACTTTTCTGTAATTTTAACTAGGTTAAAATTATTACTCGTAATTAAAGATAGTTGATTAGTCATAACAAAAATATTTCTTATCCCATATCCCATTAAATTTGTTTACTTATAAGGATGGTAATATCATTGTTCTTCATATTTTTTTTCACAAAATTCCTCCCGGTTCAACCCATTGAATAAAACCAAAAATAATATTGTGAGCATAAATCATCATTAATTAGAGTTATAAACAATATAATCATAAAATTAATTCCCAAGATATCAAAGTAGTTGTATAGTTAATAATGAGAATGGTAATTAACTAAATAATATACTTTGGGAGTGTCAAACCAGTTTTATAGTTAGGCCACACTATCACCCACCATGTTAAGATCGAGTTAATAACCTACCAGAATTATGGGTTATTAACCCTAGGTGCATTTATGTTAAATCCTACATCCACTTATTTTTACCCATACATGGTTTTCATTAATAAGAAACCACATAATTTATACCCCACCAAAAACTTGGATTTTTATCCTATACATAAACTTATCCCCAGGGTTATTACCAAAGTTTCTTTTTTTAATAAAAATCTCCACAAATAACTAAACTCTTCTCTAATACTGACTGAGGTGACCCCAAAATTACTTGCATAAATGTTAAATATTTTTATATTAATATATAATAATTATCATAATAATAAATTCACCAAAATCATAAATTTTAAGTGTATTTAGATATTGGATATATAGAAAATTTATTTAATAAAAGACCTTAAGAATCTCCCACAAATTTCTTCACACATAGTATCATTCATATACATACTCTATTCAGAAAAATCATAACATAGGGAAATTAAAACACAATAAATTTTATGATCAAATGATAATCATGTTTAAACATAGGATATATCAATCAATGATAATAAGAGAGCATAACATAATCATAAGGGTATGATTACATGATTATTAAATCAATCTTTCATAACCAATCAGTCAAAGATAATTAATCTTGATTCATTGCATTAATATTTCTCACAAAAAAACTCATTATTAAAATGATTGTGTAATAATAAAAAATTAATATTGATCCATGAGAAAATATCATTATAATAATAAATTAGTTTTTGGCATATATATAATCATATAAAATCATTTCCTTAGTCAAGGCTCACTACCTTAACTATCATGGTGTATAGAGTCCTATAGAAGATTGGGTTTACTATTATTGTATAATTTCCATATTCAAGGAACACTTTCAAGACTATTATAGTGGATAAAGTCCCATATTCTATTGGTTTTACTCCATATTCCATCATTTCATTAGTAAAGTACTACTACCAATACTATTATTGTGGACATAGCTCCATTATTAAAGTGGTTTCATCCTAGTCCAAATTATCTCATTATATATCTATAATTTACCAAATAATTTTGGGACTATATAATTATGGGAAAACTCCTCACATAATGAAAACCAAACATAGGTGTGCCATAAGATCATAAAAACATATATAATTTCATCAAATATTATACCATAAATGTAAAATGTGTTTAATAAAAATTTCATCATCACATAATCATATCTATATAAAGAAAGTAAGTGGATAATATCATATAAACAGTTCTTATTTTATCATATCCCAACTAACACATGGAAAAGTAAAGGGATTCATAGAATCATCCTTGATAAATTATCACCATTATCCTTAAATGTAATTAAATTGGATGGTATCATAAGATAATATACCTAGTTAATAATAATAAACATCAAAGGATGTTTTCATTGATGAAAAATACATTTAAAATGACATTTAAAACATTTCATTAAAAACATGGGAAAATATCCATTTCTTTATATGTCTTTAGAAACAATAAATTACTATAATATTAAGATATAGTATTTTATTTAAATATAACTATGGAATCATGTAAATTATTTTTCAAAGAAAAAAATGGTTATAATGGATGGAAAAAACATTCATTTGGTATATATAAAACAATTATACCTTCCATAATATTATAAAAAGTAATAGAGAGACTATAGGGAAAACATTATGAAAATTATTATTAATAATTAGTAAATAAAATAAAACATAATAAAAATAATATTTTTCAAACATGTAAGTATAGATAAAAAGTTTCATAAAACATTTTAGAAGAACATGTACATGGAGAACAATAAAACATGGCTTGAAAAAAAATAAGAATCCGTAAAAACATTTTCTCTATCATTTTAACTAAATAATAGAGAAAAATAGTACTAATAGATAAAAATTCCAAAAATAAAAAAGAATAAAAAATATATAGGATTTAAAGGGAAAGGATTATAAAATTTCCTACAATGTAAATTTCATATTGAAAATCCCAAAAAAGGAATAAGATTATAACATAATCCCTTACCATATTGGTAGCTTTTGAATTATATAAAATATCCATGAAATAACAAAAAATAAAACCTTATATGAAATGAATATAAATTAATTAATTTTATATAAAATCACATGACAATTATATACCCTATATATACTAATTGGGTTATAACATGATATATCGCTCAATGAATCCATATCTAGATGAAAAAACACATCAAAATAAATGTGAGATGAGAAACCCTTTCCTTAAGACCTGCCTTGCTTTGCACACATCAAAATATCCATCAAAATAAGCATATATTAATTATAAATCTATTATAGAACAGTATTCATATAAAAATTACTATATATAATTCCATTGTAATTTCCAATTTACAATTTACTAATAATTCTTCTTTAAAACCCTTATTCAGGTGTAAACTGGTCTGTTTTCCATGCATTTTTTGGTTAAACAGTTTGAGTACATGCACCTTGTTCACGGTTTAAAAATATAAAATTATTAATAATTTCATATTTATTTATTACATAAAATTTAATTATAATCCATGTATATTAGTTATGAAAAAATTTATTTCCTCAATTCGTGATGATGGTAGTTCGTATGTTCGTAAGATTTGTGATTCCAGATTTTGATTGAAGGAACAATGTAAGGGTAAAAATAATTCACCTTTATAGAAAAATTATTATTACATAAATAAAATATATAATCATTAAATAAATTATTATTAACATACATTTAAATCGTAAATGATAAACAAACCATATTGATTCCTCAATGTGGTAGTCCACACGTACGCACAATCGATATTATAATTTTACAACAGATGAAATAGTTAGAATTTTGATAATATATCATATTTATATAATCATAATTATGTTATAAACATAATTTAAATCCATAAAAAGAATTTATATATCCATCCAAGTGATACAGAGATGATAAATAGAACATTGCTTCCTCGAGACAGTAGTCAATACTTATGCAAGGGTGATGTTTTTATTTTACATTAGATATAAAAGAGATATAAAATGGATTTACCATTAACATAAAATCATTTAATTATATTAAATATACAAATTTAAAAAATATATATATAATTATAGAATAATTGGAGAAGTTTTAATGAGAAAAACATGAAAAAGTTATGTAAAAACATATTCCCCTTCTTTATGAAAACTCCATTGGCTTAAAACATTAGCCTTCTTGAAGTGTAATTTTAAGAAAGAGAAAACATATAGAATAAGGGTAGGAATTATTTGAGAGTATTTAGTCTAATATTTTTCAATATAAATGGATCAAGTAGTGTGGAGAAGAGAGGGTAAGAGGTTCCCATTTATAAGTGATGGGAGTTGCACACTGGTAATTATTAAAATTATTAAATTTTAATAATGTATCACTCATAGAAAAGTGTCTAAAAATAGATAAACTATGAATATAGTCATAAATATAACCTAAATACATTTTTATAATATAATTTATAAAAATAGGCTATTTTAACCCATACCTCATAAGTTTAACCCCTCATTGACTATTTAAATCATAATGGTAGTAATGATTTTTTACCTCAGTTATTATTCATAATGAAAAAATAATAAATTAAACTAATTAATAAATTTTTACTTTATAATTAAAAATATTTAAACCATTTTATTAGATTAAAATCATATAAGGGGTATAAATTCATTTTAAAATAAGTCTACAAAACACAATGGAAAATGTTTTAATAAAAAATACATTTTTAAGATAAAAAATAATCGTATTTTTATTAATTTCATATGAAAAACTATTATGATGAATTGTAAAAAAATTTATTGAATATATTATCTACAATTTTAATTAAAATTATTCATATATAATTAATAAATCAATTTATAAAGATAAAATACATTGCACACAATTAAAATATGTTTTGGGAAAAATGTTTCCTTTTTTCACCTTTAAATGCCTCTATGTTTATTTATAACCAATTAATAATAAATTTATAATTATTTATTTATTTTAATAATGAAAATATTTCTAAATATATTTCAATATTATAATTTGGTTTGTCTAATCTCTCTATTACAAGTATAGAAAGCTATCAAACACTTTAAATTTAATAAAAACCAATATATATTCAAAAATATATGGGTGTTATAATTACTATTATGTCTCTATTTTTTACATATAGGAATATATAAGATAATATGTTTTGATATAAAAGCTAAAATGGTATTAAATTCTAAGGATCGGTGAGCCTGATATTGATATTATGAAAATATTAATTATAATAATATCATATGTACACAATTTTCCTGAAATATTAAAATAATGCCTAAATGGGGAATAAGATGGGAATTTTAATACCACCATTGAGTATAGAATATGTGTTTCACCCTAGGTTAAGCATAAGATTTTTTTGCATCATGATTTTTGGTAAAGTGTTATCATGAGTGAAAATAATAAAATAAAATAAAATAAAATATTTATTTATTTTATTATCATCAATGTAGTAACATAACCCTCTCCTCTAAGAATATCTGGATATGGAAAATATTTGGTGTTAACAGCATAACTTAGATATTTAAGGGATCCATTTGAGTAGATCTTAGATAATGAAATAAGATAGAGGATCGCCAAAAGAATTAGAGGATCTTTCCAACAATGACGACATGGATTTGTTCTTCATCGGTGATCGATTGAAACCTGATATATGGATTTTCTTTCAATGGTTTATTTCAACATTTTTTCCATCCTTAATGTGAGTCAATTATTTTAATAATTTTATTAATGGTTGAATCATGCTTTCGTGTTCAGGTTTATTTCTTCCTAGTATTTTTGAATTGATTTATTGATTATAATTACTCTTCATTCATCATTCTAATGACACAAATTGAGGCCAATATTAATATTGAAATGGTTCTTTACTCACTTTTGGTTCCTGAATTTTTACACTATTTATTCACATGATTCAAGGATAGTATTTACTTGGTCATTTGTTTGATGAATACATTGTATTCGATCATTGAAAACCTGATCTTCAGTGCAAGAGATCGATATTGTAGGTACAGTTTGAGATTGAGAGTATGATCAAGGTAGAAAAATAGTTATGGATGATCAAAGTCATATTACGATGGTACCATTATTTTTTGGATTTGTAGTATGATCTGGAATGATGATGCATCACTATAGTGTAGATTCTTGATTGGATCTAGTGGTTATATTCTGACAAGTAGCAACGGTAAAGTTGGAAACCTGAAATCTGTTGTATCAATATGTGATTTGAATTATTAGAAATTAAATTGGGATAAGTCATGAGGAACCCTGATATTCTAGATAATACCACATTACATGGATTATACCCTAAATAAAATAAACCGTCTAGGGCCTCTAGCTATGGTTCTAGGATTTCATATGAAATAAAATATCCCACATTGTGTGACACGTGTCACATGTTGTGTGACCCTATGATAGTGGATTAGTGTGTATTCTAGAGGATAAATAACCAAGAACACAAGAATGGGTATACTATACAAGTATGGAATGGTACTCAGAAAAAGATAAGTACACTTGAAAGGCCATTGTACATGGGAACAACTTTGTGTACACAGGAATAGGTAGAGGAATGCATTCATGAACATGCGAAGGTCTATATTTACTATTAAATATTTTTTACCTTATATAAACATCATTCACTTCCTTATAAATAAATTAGATGAATTTTTTTATTTATTATAGACTAGGTATAGTTTAGTGAGATTCCTCAGTAGATCCCTATTAGTGTATAGTATGTCATTACATCTTTAGAATAGGATTATGATCCCCTCCACAGTTTCTATTTCAGATAGAGTTCATGGTATCCCTCCATCAGGGATTGGTTGGGATCCTCTTTAATATCCTTCATAGGTTGTTTTATTGGTATCGATATGAACACCATGTATAAGGCATCAATCCACTAACTATAAGATTGAACCACTATGGTTGTTCATATCCCCCAGCGGTCTAGGGTGTCATCCCCTATCTGGACATCATGACCATCATAGATCCAAGGACTAATTCTCATGCAAGGCCTAATAATCTGAACCTATTCAATGAGTATTATTAGTGAAAAAATAGACCATGGTGTGAGTTCCCTTAAAATAATAATTACCTAGAATCCTCAAATAGAACCTAGTGGCTAGCAGTATTGGTTGAGACCTCTTGAGACCATTTGTCTATTTTAAGTATATCTATGTTTCTTTTTAATTAATACTATATATGATGTCATTATTGATATACCTTTGTATTTATTTTCTAACTACTATTGATGTTTTATTATTATTTATTTTAGTGTGTCCTACTGCTTATTATTATTCTCACCTCTGTATGGGATTTCCCTGTACATTTCTTATCTTATGTAGATGACATATAATTTAACGATGTCCTTAGAGTATTGGGAGAAGGTAGAGATTATTATTGGTTTATATAGACCAAGGTTCATTCTATTGTTTCATTTGAAAAAACTCCCCTTATTACGAGCATTATTGACTGTATTTTTTGGTCTTATATTTATCCATTTTTATCACTTTTAGTACTTTTTTGTACTCTAGTTATGATAAAAAAAGTTGTATGAATGCTTTGGTATTAGTTGTGTTGCTTTAAATATCATAATTTTGTGTTAATGGATATATTTTTGTGTTTAGGTACCTTGGATATTGCCTCCCATATGTGGGATATGCTTACTCTGTACTGGTTTCCAATCCCTTGCCTATTGATGTGGGCTTGTGGTTGTCACACTCAACTTATCACTGGTTATGTGGGACCTGACCGTTTAGGTCTTGATGGAGTCATATCAAATGATTTTGTTCTATTTTAGGACCAGATTATAGATATTTTATATATATGATGTTTGGTTTGGGTTTTATGTAAATAGTGTTTATGTGTTTTGAGTTCATCATTTAGGCAAAGGATGCTAGTTTTGGCGGAGTGGCCAATGAGTCCATTACCCAGGACTGTAACAACTTTATTATTGACTTAGTTCTTATAGACACTAGTTTTAGGGGAAATTTTGGTACATTCATTGCATTGGAATGGGTTATAGTTTACATGTCCTTCAAGATTCATCTCATCATATTGACTCATTGACTACGGTGCATCTTTTTTATTTCAGGATTCCTCTATGAAGAAACCCATCTAGGAGTCCACTATTTGATTATGAGGATGATTTGTTATGTGACTAGGATTCATTATAAGGTCTTGTATCGAAGGTGGTGCCTATGGGTGGTTTTCTAGTTCTATCACCAACTGTTGACCAGTAGATTGTGTCGATAGTATAGGCCAAGGATTTTTGAATGATGAGTGAACTCTATGAGTTTTAGAGAAATATACCTCCCTAATTTTGAGGCGATCTAGGCCCCCAGGTAGCTGAGTATTGTCTAAAGTCAATCACTCAATGTTTCTTCCTTTTGAGGACACCTACATATCTAATATTTGTCTTGGAAATGATTCTTCTTCGTGGATCCTCTAGAAAAAGGTGGAGTATGGTGACTCAGTCAGATGACAAGATCACTCTCTCATTGTAATATTTTGAAAATATCTTTATGGAGGATTTTTATCTAGCCGTGTTTTAATTGGTTCACATTTAGGATATTCTGCAATTTCATTAGGAAAGTAATACCATGGTAGATTATTCGGTGAGGTTCACTAACCTTTCATGATAATCTATGGCTATGGTTCAAGATCCTTTTCTATGAGAACATAACTTTGAGAATGGATTATGATAATATATCATGGTCATAGTGATAAATCTTTTTATTCCCACCTATACTAGAGTGTTTGATCAATTCATATTAGCGGACAACTTCATGGATGAGCAGACACCCATAGTGGGTACTGGTAGTGGGCAAGCAGAAACTAAGACCACAATATCTAATAATTGATGAAATTCACATGTTTTTTAGATTAAAATATTATTAATGAGATGATCTTATGATTTGGTATTAGTGGTTTAAGGATCTCAATATTGATCGATTCAATCTAGAGAGAGGTGGTTTTTCTCATGGTATGGATGGTGACATCTTGCTCAATATTGTTCAGCCTGCTGTAAATATTACTGGGAGATAGTTGATAGACCACCCAAATAGAAATAGTAGTAGGATAAAAAAGGTCCTCGGGGTGGTGTACATGTAATAATATAATTTATAGTATCTAAATGTGGCATACAGTTTTACTTGTTACTACCACCACTAGGTGGTGGTCCACGCCAGGCTTAGGGAGCTGGTGGTCAAGGACGCGAGCGATTGTATGCAGTGTAGGCCTATGGCCTAGATGCTCCAGGGTTTATTAGTGTTATGCTATATTTATTATCTACATTATCTATATAATTTATATATATAGTTTCAATATAATCCTATATTTCCACTTATCTAGATCGAGATTTAGAGATTTTGGTTGAGCCCTTGGCTCAACCCTTGTGCTTGGAGACTCCTAGCAAAGGAAACTCAGTAATCACATGCTTCCATTGACAATGTGACCTGACACTTGTTGGTGAGATCTCCATATGGTATTTCTTTATAGTAGTGATTATCACTTATAAAATAATCTTATTTATGGAATATTGATCCATAATTCATGCTCAAATTAACTATTTTTTGTAGAGAATGTGGTGTATCTATGGGGATGGATCAAGGTTTTCCTTTGTAGGTAAGAAGGAAAACCATGAAGAGGAGGATGGTCTCATATGTAGGAGGTTTCATCTAATTACTCACTAGTTAGATAGTATTTCACTTTTCTTAGAATATTTTATGGGATTTCAGCTTCCTATGGTGGTGGCGGAGTATGAGTTTGTCTTTCTTGAGGATGTTTTGGTCTTACCTCCACACTAAGAGATAGAATTATGTATATACTTACACCAAAGAATGTCCATGATATTTATTCTATAATATAATATATATACCCCATGGAGCTACATGAGTTGAGATTTTAGTTAGTGTAGTTTTAGGATAAATAATTTATTAGACACTGTGTTTCACCCTTGGGATCCCCAATATTGTTTGCCAATACGGTGTATGGGAGCTTAATCATGTGTATGGATTATCCGCACCTAAAATTGGTGACCATGAATAATAAGTGTTCACTAATGAGTATTGATGACCTAATCAATTCGTTGAGAGGGTAAAAACTTTCCTTAAAGATTGACCTAATATTAGACTATTTTCATTTTTTAGTAAGGAATTAAGATATACCGAATATATAATTCATAAATCATTATATTAACTATGAGTACTTAGTGATACCTTTCAGTGTGATGAAAACCCTAGTAGTGTTCATGGGACTCATGAATATAATCTTTCGTCCTTTATTAGAATAATTTGTGGTGGTTTTCATTTATCACATTCTAGTGTACTCATCATCCAAGGAGGAGCACACAAGAAACGTGAGAATGGACCTTAGAAAACTATGAAAGCGCGATATTTATTGGAAGATCATGAAGTATCAGTTAAAAATTTGATAGGTCCAATTTTTAGGATATGTCATCTCATCAGAGGGTGTATCATTTGATTCATTAATTTTTGATATAGTGTTATCTTTGGATCCATCAAAGAGTGTGATAGAGGTGCAGAGCTTCCTTAGGTTGGTAGTCTATTAAAATATATTTGTACCCGGTTTCTCCATGATATAATCACCCATGATTGATTTGAACTAAAATATTATTACTTTATTTTGGATGGAGAGTTTTAAATAGGATTTCCAAGATTTTCAGTAGATATTCAAGTGTGACCAATATTGAGATTCCCAAAAGTGGGTGTTGAGTATGTAGTCTTATGTGATACATTAGGGACTGAACTTGGTTGTGGTATGATGAAGACATAGGTAGTGATTTTCTATGTCCCTAGGAAGTTGAGACCACATGATTTGAACTATTTGACCCATGATCATGGGATGTAAATGGTAGTCTTCTTCTTGATGATGTGGTGACACTACCATATGGATTAGTGGTTTATCCTACACTATAAGTATAAGATTATAAAGTATATCTTATGTTATAAAGATATTAACTTGAGAAAATGATATGTATATATTTCATTATATACTATGACATTTTGATAGTCTATACTCATTTGAAGAGGAATGTAGTGGAAGATTCTCTGAGTAGGAGATCTTTTTCAAGGTTTTTGACCATGTTTTTAGAGTGGTTACCCACATTGCAGTTGTCCTTAGTGGACATGGATAGTGAAACTTATATATATTTTATAGTTGTTACCCGACTAATTATACATAATTTTAGGTAGTTTCATCATGGAGATACCAACTATGAGACCTTACATGATCAAATATCCTCTATATGTACTCCTGATGGATTTTATAAATGTGGCGGAATATTATCCTTTTTAGAGGGAGGATAATGGGTCTAGTGATGTTGTATGAGGAGGTGATTGGGGAGTTTCATAAATCCCCATTTTAAATATATCCTTATGTGTAAAATATGTACTAGGACCTTTGAAATTATTTTTGGGGGCTAGTTATGAAGATGTGTGAAGAAAATGGTTTCTCTCTATGTCACACTTGTAAGTAGGTAAAGGCTGAGCACCAAGTTCCAGTGGGTTTATCTCTACCCCTTCAGGTTCCAAAGAGGAAGTGGGATGGTATACCTATATACTTCATTAAGATTATTATATGAACATATAGAGTAAATTATTACATCTAGGTGTTCATAGACTAACTCACCAATTTGGCCCACTTCCTACCTATCCAAGATCAGAGTTCAGTTGATATATTGGGATTCCTTTGTCTGTAGGAAATAGTCTGGATCCAAAGAGTTCCCTATATGATCGTTTAAAACCATAAATCCTACTTCACATCATGATTATGGACATTATTTATAGTGTTCATTGATACATATTTAAGTTTGAGCATGAAATTTAACCCCCCCCCCAAACTAATTTCCTGACTGAGCATACCATTCAAGTTTTAGAGGACATGCTTCATGTTTACATGTTACACTTTATTTATTGTTGGGAAGACCACCTATATCATGAACCAGACTTAACACATTACATAATCTTGAATTTTGGTTAAGAAAAAAAATTTATTAGACATTATGGATCTTTTCGTGTTTATAGTTTTTGAGAGTTTGGATATCTTACATATATAACATACAACATTCGTACAAATAGAATACTATTAAAAATAGTATCCATTTTTTAAAGTATAAAAATTAAAGTGTAAAACATGATTTATTTGAGAAATATTAATAACATTCATCATGACTCACTTATTACTCATAACCATCATTAAATATTTTTAAAAACATTTAAAAAATGTGGGATGAGTACAAAACTCAGTAAGTGATATAAAGAGAGAAATTTTTAGTCAACTGATAACATAAAAAACCAATAAATACCATATCATAAAAAATTATAATTCATAAAATACCCATGTATTTTCCTTGGAAAAAATATAACAAATAATTATTACATTGAACCTTACACTTGGAATTACCATTTGTTCAACTTCCATCTCTGGAGTACAGAATGTATTGGAGAGCTATAATGGGGATCACATGTCATATCTTGAGCTATAATGGGCTCAATCCAACATACCATGAGATATAATGGGGATCACCCATCATATATTGAGATATAATGGGCTCAAACCAACATAAACAATGTACAAGGAACATACCATGAATAAAACATTTCATAACTCAAATAAACCCTTGAGCAAAACACATTCACAATTAAAAATACCCTTTTCTCTTAAAAATAACTCATAGAATATAAACACTCCACAAATGATAATGAAATAATATTATAGAAAACAACCATAAAAACATATAAGGTAGACACTATGGTAATAAAAAATCCTGAAATAAGTATAGTACACTCCTATAATAATAAAAAAGAACAATCTCTTTGGATTTCATAACGGAGACATTTAAACGGACTTTAAGAGGGAGGTCCTTTACAAATACCATAACATTGAAGAAATAATTTATCAAACGAATTAAATATGTATATATACTATAAATATAGATAATACAACATTATATAATAAAATTGAATTTCACAAGTCATCTTATCATGAAAAAAAACATTTTAAAGGTTAACCAAAGAATGGAAATTGGGTTTAAAATTCACTTATGAAATTTTGGCATTATATCGGGTGTACATGGGAGGTATTAATGAGATATAATGGGGTATATCATAAAAAATATATAGTAATTGTAGTATATGGGAGGTTATAAAACATACCCCATCATTAGGAATTAAAAATAAAAGGACACCACATAGAGGAGATTCTTGAATAAAAGGTAGAGAGAGAGAGAATCCATTTCCTCGAGTTTGACTTCCTTGAAACGTGTTTAAACCTCCTGTATAATAGTTAATATAGTGTTATTATGATTTTAAAAAAAATCATTTTCATGTTTATAACATATTATGTGATCACATTATATCATCATTCCTCCCATTAATTAATAATACTTTATTATTTTCCTTTTTCGGGTGCGTGCATTATACGGTTTCCATGAGCGGTTTGTAATGGATTTTTTTATGTCGATTGTAAAAGAAACTCTAAAAGTGGAATAAAATGGTATTTACATGTTTCCATATCATTAATTATAAAATTTATCATATTTAATTCTTATGCGAGAAATATTCATTAGTTAAAACATTATTGATGTTCTTTTAGATCATTATAGTGGTTTTTTGATAATAACGAAATCATTTTGTTTTATAAATTAAAAACATGCAAAAAAAGGTTTATAGAACCATTTATAAGACATAATTAATATATTATAATCTATTTAAACCATAAAAATGGTTTTGTGAGCAGACGCGAAGGAATTAAATAAAAATGAAATCACATCGTCTATGATGTTAGTAATTCGACATATCATAGACAATGATTTTATTCCTTGAATAAGTGGGAGAGGAGAAGAAGAATGATGATTAATTTTATATGAACCTGAGAAAATAAAGAATAGAAATTATTTATGGAGATTTAATTCCTCTTGGATAAGATTATGGGAAGATACTATAATAAAAGGAAAGGAATGGAAAGGAAAACACATGAAAAAGGATGAGGATTTCTTACCTCTTGATATCTTCTCCTTGAGATCCTCCTTAAGGCCTTTGATTTTGGAATTTCGGTGATACCGGAAGGTATTGGAGGTTGGGAAGGATATTGGGGGGGAATTTGGTAGAAATTATACAATTTTATAGGCTTTATAGGAGTGTTTTGGCAAGGTAAGGGAGAGGGGTTATTTATACATGAGGAGGGGTGTTTTAGAATAAAATATTAAATAATATAATATATCAATTGTTAGACTTATAATTATAGTTTTTTAACAACATAAATCATATATTAATATAATATAATTCTTTTTATACTCTAAATCATCTTTATCATTCGAATTAATTACATTATTAAAAGGAAAGTGAAAAGAAAGGGGAAATGATATTTTATGGAATAACTTTTTGACTTTTGGTTTTGGAAAGTTTTTTTTAGGTCTGTAAATTGGTTTTATTGTATTTTGAGGAATGATTTATGAAATTAAATATATTATCGCCAAATATAAAGTTCTATAAATTTTATCTCATCATTACATCATGAATGATGTAATTTAAGATATACCGATATGTGAAAATCTGTATTTTTACTATTCACCTGAAAATTGATGTATTTCAGAAACAACACAAAAATTCACCCTAACCATTATTCAATGTGTAGAATCCAAAACTGAAGCCCATTTTTCAAAAATACGTTTCTAAATATAATTCATTTAATTTTTAAATAAAACATAATCTACTTGAAAAATACAGATTTTAAAATTAAAACTAATTTCATAGTGCTTTCAAAAACTACATAAGGTCTTATAAAATTATCTTAAAACCCAAAAGACATAGAATTGTTAATTTATGATATAATTTTACAAAAATAAATATTCCTTTAAATTTATTAATTATATATAATTATTTATTTATGATTTACAAAAACATCAATACTTTTACTATGGTCAAATTGTTACTTATATGATACCTACATTTTATTTAATCATTCATGGGTAAGGTTACTATTATTTTGGATGTTTTACTATTCATAAGAGTCATACTAGTATTCATAATATTAGTTTACTATTCATAAGGGTAGGTTTCTAGTCACCATAAATTAATTTTTTTCCTATCGAACTCCATACTTCTTACTGATCGCAGCCATGTATGTCAGATTTTTGAAATTCCAAACACAGAAGTGGGAAATTTTGTTTAAAGTTAATTATCTTATAAGTACCTAGGTTGTTACATTCTCCCCACCTTCTAGAAATTGTGTCCACACAATTTTTATTTACTTACCCAAACAATTAAGGGTACATTTCCCTTATATCATTCTCATATTCCCATATTGTTTCTTCAACCATGTGGTTTCTCCACAAAACCTTTACCTGGTGGATTACCTTATTCTGCATTACTTTCTCTATGAAATCAAGTATCTGAATAGGATTATCTTCATAAGAAAGGGTCTCACTCTTCTAAACTAATTTTGGACTCAAAACATGAGATGTATCTAGCACATACTTTCTCAACATCGAATCATAAAAAACATTGTGTACCTGAGATAAACTCAGAGGAAAAACTACTTGGTATGCAACTGGTCCAACTTTCTCTAGGATTTCAAAAGGTCCAATGAACCATGGACTTAACTTTCCTTTCTTACCAAAACACATCACACTTTTCCAAGGAGATATTTTAAGGGAGACATAGTCACCTACATCGAAAGAGAAGACTATTCTTATGTTGTTTTCATAACTTTAATGCCTACTCTGAGCTGTCCTCATGTGTTGTTGGATCATATTCACCTTTTCAGCCACTTCCTCAACTAACTCTGGCCCCATAAACATTCATTCACTGACTTCATCCCAAAATGACGGAGTCCAACACTGCTTCACATACAATGCCTTAATAGGTTCCATCTGAATACTGGAATGAAAACTGTTATTTTAAGAAAAATAAACTAAAAAACATGTTGATCCCAATATCCCTATTAGTCTATTAAACACACTCAAATCATATCTTTTAATGTTGGAATCATTCATTATTACTTCCCATCAAATGGAGGATGAAAATTTTTACTGAAAATTAACTTTGTGCCCAATTACTACTGAAGACCCTTCCAAAAATTTGAAGTGAACCTGGGATCACAGTTAGAAATGATAGAAAGAGGAACACCGTGTAACCTGAAAATCTCTATGAGGTATAGTTGAGAAAGTTGATCCAAAGATATTGTATCTCAAATAGATAACAAATGTGCATATTTAGTCATCTAATCAATAATAACCCAAATCGCATTGTTACCTCGAGAATTCTTAGGTAATTCCACCACAAATCCATAGATATATTCTCCCATTTCTACTCCAGCACTAGAAATGGATGACAAATACCCTTTGGTAGTTGTCACTCTACTTTAACCTATTGACATATCAGACATCTCATAGTAAAATTTGTTATATCTATTTTCATTCCATCCCACCAGTAATATTCTCGTAGGTCTCGGTACATCTTAGGACTCCCAAGATGAACTAAAAATAGAGAACTATGAGCTTCACAAAACAAATATTTCTTCAAATGAGGATCTCAAGGCACACAAAGTCTTTTCCTAAATCACAAAACACAACATTTATTAAGGTTAAATCCTGGAAACTTACCCATTTTAACAAATTCCACCTTTTCTTGTAGCTCAAGGTCTTCCTTATGTGCTTGCTTGATTCTATCTGATAATGATGACTCCACTGAAACCTGAAACAAAATAGATGTATTCCCTACACTGACAAATTATAAGAAAAATTTCATCAAATCATTAATCAAGGGATCATGTTCCAAACATAACATGGTTAATTATGCATGATGTTTTTGGCTCAAGTCATCTTACACATTGTTTTATTTTCATTGATGGTAATTGATTGTGCAATCAAAATCCTTTATTAGTTCAAGACATCTTTCCTACCTCATGTTCAATTATTTCTGAGTGAATATATACTTAAAACATTTATGGTAAGTATATATTTCAAATTTATCTCCATATAAATAATGCCATCAAATTTTTAAAGTAAAAAACCACAGGTGCTAGTTCTAAATCATGTATCGGGTAATTTAACTCATGAGGTTTCAACTGACATGAAGTGAAGTGATAACATAAAAACCAATAAATACCATATCAAAAAAAATCTAATGCATAGAATACTCATGTAGTTTACTTGGGACACATTTACCATATCATTCTTACATTCATCCTTACACTTGGAATATCCATTTGGTCAACTTTCATCTTTGGAGTACCCAATGCATTGGAGAGCTATAATGGTGTTCACCCATCATATCTTGAGCTATAATGGGTTCAAACCAACATATCATGAGCTATAATGGGTCTCACCCATCATATATTGAGCAATAATGGGATCAGACCAACATAAATAATATCCATGTAACACTACGGAAAAATGTGTATTTAGCGGCGGTTTTTTTCGTTTCGTGGCAGTTTAAACCGCAGCTAAATCTATTGGCGACGGTTTTGGAAAACCGCTGCTTAATTGTGCGTCGGGAAACTATTTGCGGCGGTTTTAAAAACCGTCGTAGAACGTTTTAAGGTGGTTTTTAAAGAAATACTGCGTTTGGTGAGATTTGAACCCCTAACCTCTTGCATATTTTCCAAAAACTTTACCACTCCAGCAAGCTCGTCAGGTGGTTAATAAAAAGAATTTAATATACTTATATATACTAATTGAAAAAACAAATAATACATAACTAATATATATAAACTCAATAATAATTAAACAATAACCAATAATCCATAATTAATAACCAATAGTTAATAATTAATAATTATTGATTTATTAGTTATTTATTGAGTTATTTATTATTATTTACTATTTATTATAATAAATAACAAATAAATAATAATAATATTTACATAAATTATAATATTATCAAAATAAAATAATAAAATAATAAAATAATAAAATTATGAAATTAAAAAAATAAATAATAAAAAATAAAAAATAAAAAATAAATAATAAATAATAAATAATAAACAATAAATAATAAACAATAAATAAAAAACGATAAACAATAAACAATAAATAATAAATAATAATAAATAATAATAAACAACTAATAAATATTAAATAATAAATAATAAATTATAAATTATAAATTATAAATTATAAATAATAAACAATAAATAATAATAAATAATAAATAACACATAATAAATAATAAATGATAAATAATAAATAATAATAATAATAATAAGTAACACATAATAAATAATTACAAATAAATAATAAATTATAATAAATAATAATAAATATTAAATAAAAAACAATAAATAATAATAAATAACAAATAATAAATAACAAATAATAACTAACAATAAATTATAAATTATAATATACAAATAATAAATAATAAATAATAAATAATAAATAATAAAATAATAAAATAATAAAATAATAATTAATAATTAATAATTAATAATTAATAAATAATAAATAATAAATAATAAATAATAAATAATAAATAATAAATAATAAAAAATAAATAACAAATAACAAATAATAAATAATAATAATTAACTAATAAATAATAAATAATAATAAATAATAATAAATAATAAACAATAAACAATAAACAATAAAAAAATTAAATTTTAAATTTTAAATTATAAATAATAAATAATAAATAATAATATATAATAAATAATAAACAATAAATAATAATAAACAATAAATAATAATATATAATATATAATATATAACAAATAATAAATACTAAATAATAAATAATAAATAATAAATAATAAATAATAAATAATAACACATAATTAATACTTATAATTAAAGAAATAAGAAATAATAAATAATAAATGACAATTATTAATAGATAGTAATAAATATATAATAAATAATAAAAAATAAATAATAATAATAATAATAAACAAATAATAACAAATAATAATTAATAATTATAAATTATAAATTATAAATAATAAATAATAGATAATAAACAATAAATAAATAATATATAATATATAATATATGAAACACATGAAAAATTATGAAAATACGTGATAAGGGATGAAAAATCCTGAAAACGCATGAAAACGGATGGAGAGGCATGAAGAAGGAAGCATTAGAAAGCATGAGAACGCATGAAAACTTGTGAAAACTCTGGGAAACCCCTTAAGAATTCAACATAATCATCATAATAACCCACAAATAACCATTGATAAAGATAACAAGTCATAAAAAACCAAATAAACAGTAATAAATGGAGAAATTGTTAAAACCAGTCAAAACGGTCATAAAGTGACAAAACATTGGACTCTCATTAATGGAGTTAACTTATGATCCGAGAGTCTCTTCTAGATCCATGACCAGTCAAATCAAAGATCCTAAAATGTTCTTCGAGCTGATAGGATAAAGATACTGAATGGACCGGCAGATTGGAAGTTACGACCATTTAAAAAAAACTGACAGGGAAAGGGTGCTAGAAACGGGGCATCAAAAAACATAACCAAATACCTACTAAAAAGGCTATAACTTATGATCCAGGAGTCTATGTGGGAACTGCGACCAGTCAAATTGATGCTCATGGAATGAACTATGATCTGGCAGGTGGAGGATTCCGAACTGACATACAGATCGAAAGTTAGGTCTGTTTGAAGACAATTTCGACGGAACACCGGTGACGAAAATGGGGTTTTGTAGGCCTTCAGAAGGGTTTTTGGGGTTTAAAAACATTATATAAGCTTCCTTCGTTCAAATTGGTGTGTAGCTCTCTTCGCTGGCTTCAATTTGATATGTGGTAGAGCCCAAACAGACACCCGGAGCGAATGTTATGGCAGTTTGAAGAAGGAGAACTTTTTTCAACTTTCTTATAACTCTCATATCTTCTGCACATTAGATCATCTCATGGTTTTTATTATACATTCCTTTATATCTCTTCATGAGCTTCGATTTGACTGGTCATGGCGCTCCAACGGATGCCCGGATCAAAAGTTATCATCGTTTTAGTGATTTTGGGGTTTCTCATGTTTTTTTATTTTTTTCCATTCATTTGGCGGCGGTTTTACCCAAACTGCCGCTATTTCGTGGAGGTTTTTTTAAAAAAAACTACTAATCATGAAAAATGTTAAAAAAAAAATCAAAAAAATTAAAAAAAATTAACCCATTTCATGGAAGTTTAAAAACCGCCGCGAAACAACTCCCGCGAAATGCCCGATTTCTTGTAGTGTAACATACCATGAATAAAACATTCTATAACTCGTATACACCCTCAAGAAAAACACATTCACAATTCAAAATACCCATTTCCCGTAAAAATCACTCTTAGAACATAAACACTCTACAAATGATAATGAAATATTATTATTAAAAAATCTATAAAAACATATAAGGGGGATACTATTGTGATAAAACATCATTAAATCAGAAGAGTACCCTAGTGTTATAAAAAAATAATAATATCTATGTATTTCATAATGGAGACATTTAAAACGTTTTTAAGATGGAAGTCCATTAAAAATACCATAACATTGAAGAGATAATTTATTAAATAGAGGAAATATGTATATATACTGTAAATATAGATAATACAACATTATATAATCAAATTAAATTTCACAAGACATCATATCATGATAAGAAATCATTGAAGTTTAAGGTTAACCCAAAGAATGTAAATTGCGTTTTAAATTCACTTTTGAAATTTAAGCATGGTGTCAGTTGTACATGGGAGGGATTAATGAGAAATAATGGGGTATCTCATCATCAATATATAATAATTTCATTATAAGGGAGGTGAGAAAACATACCCCATCCTTAGGAATTAAAAATAAAAGGACAGAATATAGAAGAGATTCTTAAGTAAAAGGGGGAGGGAGAGAATCCCTTACCTCGAGTTCAACTTCCTCGAAATGTGTTTAAACCACATATATAATGGTTTAAATAGTGTTATTATTATTTAAAAACATATTCATGTTTATAACATCTTATGTGATTACTTTATAGCATTATTCCACTAATTCATTAATAATACTTTGTTATTTCCCTTGTCTCGGGTGCGTGCATTACAGGGTTTCCATGAGTGGTTTGTAATGTATTTTTTTATGTCGGTTATAAAATAAAATCTAGAAGTGGAATGAAATTTTATTTACATGTTTTCATACCCTTAATAATATAATTTATCATTTTTAATTATAATGTGAGAAATATTAATTAGTTAAAACATTAAAAATGTTCATTTAGATCATTTTAGTGGTTCTATGATAATAACGACCTCATTTTGTTTTATACATTAAAACCATGTGTAAAAAATATTAAATAACCATGGATGAGACATAATACATATTTTATAACCTGGTTCAGCCATAAAAAGGGTTTCATGACCATTCTTGAAGGAATTAAATAAATTTGAAATCACATCATCTACAGTGTCAGTAATTCGACACATCACAGACAGTTTTTTTATTCCTTAAATAAGTGGGAGATGAGAAAAAGAATGATGATGAATTTTCCATGAACATGAAAAAATGCAGAATATAAAATATTTATAGAGCTTTAATGCCTCTTAGATAAGAGGATAGGAAGAGACAATAATAAAAGGAAAGGAAAATACATGATAATGGAAGAGAATTTCTTACCTCTTGATCACTTCTCCTTGAGAGCCTTCTTAAAGCCTTTGATTTTGGCCTTTGGGTGAGACCAGAAGGTCTTGGACATGTGTAAGGAGATTGGGGAGGGAATTTTGTAGAAATTATACAATGATCAAGGCTTGAGAGGTGTGGTTTGGAAAGGGGAGGGAGAGATGCTATTTATACATGAGGGGGGGTTCTGTATGAGCCTCTGCCCGTTTGGTGCGGACTCCTTAAGTGCATCCAAGCGACCCAGAATCAAATCTAGTCAGAGGCATATTTTTGGGGGCACTGTAGCAGAACTGTAGCAATATTGTAGTAGGTATTGTAGTAGGACTATAGTTGGTATTGTTTGGAACTGTAGCAGCCGAGACTATTCCCCTGTTTTGGCCTTCGGGCCACTGATTTGGTCCTAGAGTCATTTAAGGCCATCAAGCCACCCAGGCCTTAGGGTCAGTATGGTCTTCGAGAAACCTCAAGCCCTTCGGGCCACCTTTAGTGCAGATGTAAACCAGACAACCTACAAGGAACACGATCTAGAAGAAGGATGAGCAAGGAGCATTCACTATATTAGAAGCTAAACGAATTTACAAAATGAGAGGGTATGGCACCTTCCATCGGGACATGATACTGCATGCACGAGGAAGCCTAGCCGAACAGCCATGTGAAGGTGGGGAGCTGATTTCCTGAAGAAGATGATGGGGAGGAGTAGTTACAATGAGTTAGTATGGGTTGTATGTAATGTTTGAACCCTACGGGCAATGAATTCTTATAAGGCCTACGACCCATGTAATAATTACACCTACAGGCCTTGTAAGGGTTCCACATCACCCCTTCAAAGGTGGATTATCAAAAATCAATAAAAACTGAAGGCCTTCGGGCCATTGGAGTAGGAGATATTTTTTTAGAATAAAATATTAAATAAAATAATATATCAAATTTTATTCTTGTAATAGTAGTTTTTGACAACATAAATCATATATTTATATAATATAATTAATTTTAGACTTTAAATCATCTTTGTAATTTGAATTCATCAATTTTTTAAAAGGAAAGTGAAAGGAAAGAGAAAATAATACTTTACAGAATCACATTTTGACTTTTGGTTTTGGAAAGTTATTTTTAGGTTAGGAAATTGAATTTATTGTATTTTGAGGAAACATTAATGAACATAAATATATCATATCCGAATATAAAGTTTTAGAAATTTTATTTCATCATTACATCATGAATGATGCAATTTATGATATACCGGTTATGTGAAAAACTGTACTTTTACTATTTACCCAAAAATAGTAGTATTTGAGAAAAATACCAAAAACTCACCCTAACCATTTTACGACATGTAGAATACAAAAATGAATTAAATTTTTTAAAAATAATTTTCTAAATATGATTAATTTAATTTTTAGTTAAAATCATAATCTTCTTTTAAAATACAAATTTTAAAGTTAAAACTGATTTCATAATGCTTTCAAAAATTACATTAGGTCTTATAAATTTAACTTAAAACCCAAAATACATATAATTTTTAATTTATGATATAATTTTAGGAATACACTTTTTATTTTTATATTAATTAATTAATTATAATTATTTATTTATGTTTTAAAAAAACACCAATACTGTTGCAATAGTCAAATTGTTACTTATAAGATGCCTAATATTTTTTAATCATTCATGGGTATGGTTACTATTATTTTGGATGTTTTACTATTCATTAGGGTTATACTAATATCCATAAGGGAATGTTACTATTTATAAGGGTGGGTGACTATTCATAAAAAATTATGTTTATCCTATCAGACTCTATACTTCTTACTGATCGTAACTGTGTATGTCAGATTTTTAAAATTCAAAACACCAAAGTTTGAAATTTAAGATTAAAGTTAATTATCTTTAATGTACGTGAGTTGTTACAACCTAACCTTGTTAAATATGAGTATAATAATAGATACCATTACACCATCTATATGGAACCATTAGAGGCATTATAGGAGAAACCTTATACCTCAGGAATATGTGGGATTGATCTAGGTGAGTCGTTACTCATGATATTAGAGTAGGTGTGACCTATGATAGGGAAGGTGAAGATCCTCTGGGAGGAGATGAGGACTTCATAGTTCCATAATAATACTTATATAGACCAATTATAGAGGCTTATGGAGTTCAGGGAGGGAGAACATGTGTTCCTAAGGGTCTAACATCATCATGGATTATAAATATTTGATCATGGTGTAAATCTATCTCCATGATTCATTGGCACTTTATATATACTACATAGGATTAGTGGGGTGGCATACCATAAATTCCTACCACCACATCTAGGCAAGTTAAATAGCTTCTTCCATGTTTCACAGATGATGGGTACATGTACAACACATTACATGTTATTTATTGGGGAGAGATGGTCATTGATGATGGATCTACCATTATAGAGTATCTTACAGATATCAAGGATTGGAAGAATAATATCCTCTATGGATTACATATTTCCTTGGTATGTGTCTGGTGGCATCATAAGAATCTTCAGGATAACACCTGGTAGTGAGAGACCAAACTATGATCTCAGTACCAATGTCCCTTTATGTAGCCTATTTTTATTTTGGTAAGATAATCCCTATGTTAGGGAGAATATAAAATTTATTTTTACATGTAAAGGTTTAGAATATATCTAGTTATATTTTCATATCTATGTGATGAGACAATGTGAGATTCTAAGGCTCAGTGATCCCATTATTGATATTAAAAAAATATTAAATATATTAAAAAATACATAGATATTTTTCCTAAAATAGTGGAAAAACTCCCAAACATATACTTGGATGAGAAATCTAAGACCCTCAAAGATTTTAGAAAACTTGTTTTACTCTAGGCTTGACAAAAGCTTTATTAGCATCATGCATTTTGGAAAAGTTATATCATAAGAAAAAATAATAAATTAAATAAATAAATTTATTTATTTTATTATTTTGATCATATAAAACTAACCTAATCTTCAATAAATATGTGATTATGGAAAATACCGATGATTATCAACATAACCCTATAGATTGGGAGGATTTGTTAAAGCATAGATTGGTGAACTATATTAAATAAAGGATCACCAATGAAAATGAAATTTTGGGATCTCACCAATGAGCATGACACTGATTTATTCTTCATAATCAATCAATACAAACTTTAGGTAGGTAATTTTTTTCTATTTTATTTCCACGTTGTTTATCCCCTGATGAAATTGAATCAAATATTCTAAATGTTTGATTTTTGGGTTGATTTTTCTAATGGGTTTAGTTTTATTTCATTATAGAATTTTGGAATTGATGTGTTGATTGTTATTAATCTTCATTCTTCATTCTAATAGCATGAATTAAGGAGAACCAAAACATGGAAAAGGTTTATTCATCACTTATGGATTCTGAGTTTCCCCCTCATTTATTTTCATGATGCATCATCAGTATTTCCTTAGATGATAGTTAAATGAATAGGTGATATTCAATAATTTCATCACTGATCTTTATAATAAGGGATTGATGCCATGGGTGTGTTTTGAGATCAATAGTGTGGTTAAGGTGTTCCAATAGTGGTGGATAATTATAGGTAGATCGGGATCAGATCATTGTTTTCCCAATTTGTGGTTTAACATGTAGTGAGGACACGGTGATACAATGTTAATTTAAAATCAAATCTTGTAGTATAATTCCAATGATATGTGATGAAAATGATGTCCAACCATTTATCTACAATATCAAAGAATTATTTATGGGGGAGATTATGAAATCAGTATAATGTGAGAATAATCATTGTATTCTTTAAAATCCCACATTACATGGTTAGTACCACAAAGAACACACTTCATGTGGGGCCCCTAGATATAGCTTAAGGGTTTTATGTGAAATAAAATATCATAATTCGTACACCCTTATGTTGGAATCTTGGATTGTATCTCAAAGGATATGTTGGAATGGGTAGAGTAGATGAGAATGACCATGTACTCAAACATGGATAGGTACATGAGGACATCCATAGTCCACTATCACATGTAAGATCTCAGATCTTCTTTTTTAGGTATGGATCTTTATTTCTGTTTGTTTTTTAGGAAAAAGGAAGATTTATAAATTTTCTATGTACATGCCCTGTACTCTGGAGTACATGTTGTGTACCCAGTTGCCACACATAGCTGTGTAATAGCCATGTAACGGCTGAGTACATGGTCGTGTAGGTGACTTGGAAGACTGCCTAAAGTAGGGTCAGTTGAGTCTAGTACACGTCATGTTCATTAAATAAACAATTCATGTACTTTTATTTTAATTTGATTAATCGTACCGGGGTCACGTCTAATCTCTATAATTTTATTCTTCTTCTTGTGACTTGTACAGGAGAGTTATGTATGGCTGAAGATCTTCAAGATCCAACCATTCCTCCATCCGATATCGGATTGAGACACTGACAGGTGCATTGGATTCCCACCAGTGAGTTCTATCTTCCCCTAAAGCCTCTCTTCCTGGTTTCTCCTCTCTCATGAGTTATCGAGGGTTGAACATTTTTACCATTTTCATATATCTAAGTTGTTCTAGGCCGATTCAAGATCCGACATCCAGGATTGTCCATCTTATAACATCAAGATAGGTGGTTTGTGCCTTTCTTTGATTGTCTTTGGATTATATATGCATAATTTACCAAATACCCATGTTTGGGGTATTGCGTGTTTTAGAATTTAACCTTGTTTAATAACTACTATGGTTTTTTTGATTGATAAAGGGTTATTAATTAGGTGTAAGGTTTAATACCTTGATTATGGGTGTGTTTCCCACATTTGAATGATTATGGTCATTTGTTCTAGAATTCCTGTTAGGATTTCTTTTTTTTACAACCCTCATATTATTAGGATGGAGTTACTATTTATATGAGTTGCATGGTTATCGCATTGTGAAAGTATGAACAAGGGGAATTGACTATGATAGATTATCTAGTTAAGGTAGTTTATGTATAATTTTTTTTATGTTGACCTAGAGGATTTGACTGTGAGAGTCTTCAGGTGGACATAGACCATATGGGGTAGACCATGAGAGCTACCCTATAGGGTCATTATTAAATGAATGTTGGACCATAAGGTTTTGATTGTGAGAGCTTCTAGGGGTATTTATATTTTATCGTTGCTATGAAGACCAAGGGGTTAATGTTCGTGAGAGATACCCTGGTGGTCATCTGTAAATGATTAGTTCCATGTTGGACTAAAGGGGTTAAACTATATGAGATTCCCATAGGGTAATTATTTAATGAATTGGTTATATGATGAACTAGAGGGGTTAGACTATGAGATCATTCCTAGAGGGTTTCTTTTAAATGATTGAATTTTTGTGATGAGTCCGCCATGCCAAACCACAAACTTGGACTCGGTCTTAATTTTTTGTTAGATGGTCTTTTTAGATGTCTATTTTTTATATTATACAGGGGGATACAGAGCTTTGGCTAGATCCCGAGGACACATTATTCAATGGTTTGAATAATTAATAAATTAAAAGAATGTAATTGAAAACTATTGGATTGTTTACTTTTGAGTACTTCAATGTTTATTACATCATTCCTTTATATTACATTCTATATATATTCACTAACAGTTATGCACAAATCATGTGGTGGCTTCCTACCGGGATTCATGTCACACCCTATTTGGGTTAGGATTTTGGAGCTAAATGGATTATATTGTTGTCGGTATAGATAAGGGAAATCACACTTCTTCATTAGGTACTTGATTTTTGTTGGAGCTAGGGAGCATGGGACCATGATAATTCTTGCGATGCTATTGGAGTTTACTTATTTTCTATATATTGGTTTTAGTAATTTATTTCCATCATTCTGACTTGTTTGGTTGCTTTCCCAGACACATGTGAAATACATCATTTATATATTTTCTCTAGTTGTTATATTATTATCATTTTTCCACCATTGTACGGTTTTATTGTTTTATTTATTGTTTACTATTATTTTTTTTCTTTATTACTCTTCCAATTATGGAATAGTTTCCCCACTATCACTCCCATAGCCCTCGCTGCTAGTCAGAAGCCTCTGAAATTCCAGGAAATGCGCTTGAGGCCATGTGACCAACTAGGTATGGGGCACCTTTGGGTGGAACCTAGAACCAATATGTTATAATGTGGTATCAGAGGGGGTTATTTTCTACTTTGACTTAATATTTAGAGCCTATTGATAGGGATAGATATGAAAAGGAAGTTGGTAATAAACTATGCCTGAGAGTAGCTAACCTGTGTACAAGTAAAATCCAAGTTACCTCGAATATTGAAATTTTTCTATTTCTGCAATTCTTATAGTTCATTTGATTTTACCATTGGGTGAAACACTTGTTTTCTGTTATTATTATTGGTATCATTGTGGTTCTATTTCTATTTAAAACTGATGAGATGAGCATATTCAATCTCATGCACCACATAGGCACTAGATAGAGATCACATGTCCTGCATTCTTATCATGCCATTTAGGGTGTATTACTGATTACATGTTGTTGTGATAGATATTGGGCAAGATATGCATGTTGTTGTGATAGATTTAGTGATATAATGCCTGCTATTTTTATAGGGTATTGGAATATGTAAATTTTTATTTGTATGGACACCAAACTTCAGTCCCTAAGGTGTGATGGACCCTCTTGGATCAGAATTTTTGTGGGACATGTTTGAACTATAAGTGAATATTGTCAAGTTATAATATGAATAATGATGAAAAACTTTGGATTTTGAGGATTATGGGATTCCATGGGTCGTAATTTGTCATGCCTTGGACAAAATTCTAAGATTTTAGGAGTTCTGGAATAGTTTTATAGGCTTATTGTCCAGAAACCTAGACAACACAGTGTTTGGTGTTATAAACACATGCCATGTGTTCTTATGTTCTATAAGAAACAAATTTTCTTATGTTAAAACAATGTACTGTATGTACACATTTTGTATTCTTTAACCGTGTGAATGACTGTGTAAGCAGAGACACATCATTGGGAAGCTTTGGTAGAACATGTCATGTACTAGTAGTATACATCGTGACATAAAGACCATGTGCTCGACTGTGTGACTAACAAAACAGGTGAATAAGACATAGGTTGTACACACTGTGTCTAGTTATTATACGTCATGTAGATTCAATCATGTCTCTTACCATGTGACCAAAGACACATATCGATGGGACCTAACCAGTACACACCAATTCTAAGGTGAACACGTCGTGTAGTGTTGTACTGACAGACCCCATGTGATTTAGCCATAGAGAAGTACTTGGGTGTGAGGGAAAATTCAATTACATAACAAGCCACAGGAGGTACATGTCATGTGTAGGTGTGTTGTGTGACCAGGTTTGGTAGAGGGACACGCCCATGTAAAGCTTAAAGGGAACATGTCATGTGATGGTTATACACATTGTGTAACCCTGTTTAGTGGAACTTGAATGTTATATTCTCCTATTAATTCTTACACTTATAAGTTTTTGTCCATGATAATCTTGTACTAAGGTGTGTTCTTGACCTTGTGAATTCATTCCACCAAGACATCCTCCAGTTGTACGCCAAATACAAGGAAATGTTCAGACAACAGAATTGGTAGGTCAGAGACTACCAGCAGATCCTTCAATAGTGTTTGTCTTGGAATTAGCTTTTATACCAGATTCATGCGCTGATGCACAGTTCCGTGAAGGGTTTTTGAGGATGTTACATGATTTTTAGGGATAACCACATCCTTCTCTGACTATGGTAGAGTTTACACTAGTATTATTACAGTATAATCCTCCCACATTTTTAGGGTATAGAGTAACATAGGTTGGAGAGTCGTGGTTGAAGTCCATGCTTGATATATTTGAGCATCTAAAGACACCTTAGGAGAGGAGGTCGAATATCACAATGTACATGCTACGTGATTCCTCTAAAAGATGGTGGTATGTTGTCTTAAAGGTGGGACATCATCAGGATATGGCTTGGTAAGAGTTTAGGAGGACCTTCTATGATTAATTCTACCCTAATACATTGAGGCCGGATTGAGCCTGAGAGTTCATTCATTTGGAGCCGGAAGATCTTTTAGTGCTGGACTACTCTTCTAGTTTTATAGAGATTGTGTGCTGCACACCTGTTCTGGGAGGTGACGAGTTATCTTTCGCTAGGAAATTTGAGGATGGTATCAGGTATGACATATGGTCACAGGGAAAAGTCTTCAAGATGACTTTAATGACAGCTATAATGAATTAGGGGATGATTACCGAGTGCAATCTGAGGGAGATGGGTGTTATGAGACAAGGTGGTTCAGTATCCGGAGTTGGTACTCCCTCGACAGATATCAGGAAGCATCGCAGGGATCCATCACATGATTTTTCTTTAGGTAGTCACGTGGTATGCTACCAATGTAGTAAAAATGGGAATACAATACCACATCTCTTGAAGGAACCAATTAAGTGCCGGTCTTGCAGTAAGATGGGTCACCTTCATCATTTTTTTTGGGTGTTCTCACCAGCAGCTAGTGATAGGTGTTCTTTTTTGACTCCACTTTCAGGACCAAGACCTCCAATTCCTCATCAGTTAAGGAACTAGAGTTCATTAGGAAATTCAGGCCTAGGAGGAGGTCGTGGACATAGTATTCAGTCTATAGGTTCCCAATGACAGTAGGGTGGATTAGCTCAGGGTAGTCAGGTAAGGTCACAGGCCGCGGTACAGGTCAGACATTTGCAGTGGAACAGACCAAGCATGAGCAAGAACCCAAATTCTCTACAATTAGAGATATTATTCTAGTTTCCTAATTTTTAGCTTCTACTATTTTTGATATAGGTTCTTCTCATTGTTTTTTTCTATTAATATTTTGTAGATCCTTGGGCTCGGTATCTTTTCTTTTGAGGATATTTTGATGCTAAACACTTTTTTGGGGCCTAGGACAGCTAGTGTACATCAGTGTATGGAGTTCCCTCTTGAGGTTTGTGGGTGTCACTTATTATGGGACCTCTATTTCTTAGAGATGATAGGTTACCTTTCATTCTCATAATAGAGTGGTTAGTCTCCTTTCAGGACTTTTTTTACTGCTATCACCGCAGGGTGAGTTTCACATCACCAAAGGGTGGATATTTTCTAAACAAAAGAGAATGGAATATCCAATAGAGTAGAGATGGACTCGAGCATCATGGGTTGGGAAGAATTATATCCCAGATTTCTAGATTATATATGGATGTCTAGGGGAATTCACATATGGACTTCCTCCAGTGGTGGATCATTTTAGAGATGTCTTTCCAGAAAACATTTCAGGTTTTCCTCAAGAGAGAGGGGAAGATTTATCTATTGATCTTGTTCCAGGAGAAGCAACGATGTCCATTCCTCCATATAGGATGTCTACACCAGAGTTACAGGAGCTCAATAACCAGTTAGAGGATTTATAGGCGAAGTGTTTCATCTAAACCAGTACATCTCATTTGGGTTCTCTATTCCTTTTGATGAAGAAGGTGGATGGTACCCTCAGACTTTTTGTGGATTATCAGAAGATGAACCAGTTGATGGTCAAGAAATAATATACGTTACCAAGGATTGATGATCTCTTTAATCAGCTTCGAGGATCCCGAATTTTATTAATGATTGACTTTGGTTATTATCATTTGGTCATTAGACCATTCGATATACCTCTTACAACCTTTCAGATCAGTTATGGCCTGTATGAGTGTGTGGTTACGCCATTTGGTCTCACGAACGTGCCATCAGTTTTCATGGCACTGATGAACCGAGTTTTCAATCCATACTTGGACTATTTAGTGGTTATTTTTATAGATGATATCTTGGTGTACTCTCACACTCTACACGGCCATGCCACCCATCTTGAGATCATATTGAGTACACTGAGAGTGCATCATTTATATGCTAAGATCTCAAAATTCCAATTTTGGATGGACCAGATTTACTTCTTGGGTCATGTTATCTTAAAGATAGGAGTATCAGTAGACCCAGAGAAAGTGAGAGCAGTTGTTTCCTGGGAGTAGTAGAAGGACATTTTTGAGGTATAGAGTTTTCAGTGGTGAGTTACAACAAATTATTTATAAAAGACTTTTCACTCCTACGAGCGCCACTGACAGGCCTAAATAAGAAGGGTTCAAAGTACTTATGGATAGATTACTTTGATTCTACCTTTTAGGTGATAAAATAGAGATTTAATTTAGCACTGATAATGGTTTTACCATATCCAGGAAACAGTTACACAATTTACAATGATGCATCCGGTATTAGGCTGGGAGCAGAGCTTATGCAAGGGGAAGGATTCATTACATATGGGTCTCAGAAGTTGAGGGAACATGAGAGGAATTAGCTGACAAAAAATATCGAGTTGGATTCAATTGTGCATGCTTTTCATTGTCGGATAAATTATCTTTTGGGAGATAATTTTTTTGTATACAATGACCAAAAAATCCTCAATTATATCTTTATTCATCATGATCTGAATTTGAGATAGTGAATGTGGGTTGAGTACCTTCATTCATTCAACTTTGAGATTTCCTGCATGCCTTGGAAAGGAAACACGGTGGATGATGCATTGAGCAAGAGGAATCACATAAAATTATTTCATAAGTCTAGTAGTGAGTGGATGTTAATGGATCTGTTCTCTGAGATGCATTTGGAGGTGCACGACAGACAGGGATAGATAGTTCTTTCTTCTGTAGTTGTTACCTCTACTCTATTAGATCGAGTGAGAATAAGGAGGCTATTAGATTTTGAAGGCATAGTCCTATAGGAATGTGTGTTATGAGAGGACCATTCTCTTGGGTGGACCATAGACGGGGATGTGCTCATGAATTTTCATGGGTGTGTATGAGTGTCAGTAGACATACGTCAAAAGATTTGGTGAGGTTTTCATTCCTTAGTTTGGGTAGCTCATCTTGGCATCACCAATATGTATCCATATATGCACTGTCATTATTGGTGGCAAGGTATAAAGAGGGATGTTTCTGGTTTTTTTATGAGATGTTTCACCTATCAGCAGGTGAAGGTGGAGCGTCAGTGATCGGAAGGGCTTTTACAGTAGTTATCCATTACTGAGTGGAAGTGGATTGATGTCGTAATGGATTTCATGATGGGTTTTCTGAGGTCACCTCAAGGGAATGGTGCAGTTTGGGTTGTTGTTGATAGACTCATGAAGGTTGAACATTTCTTTCTGATCAAGAAAACCTATAGTGTTTATGATCTTGGAAGGTTGTACATCTGAGAGATTGTATTTTTTCAAATGGTTTTGCACACTATCTTTTAAGATAGGAATTCTCAGTTAACATCTTATATCGGGAAGGGACTACAGAGGGATTTGGGTACACATGTACTTCTAAGTACAGCTTACCATCCCCAAACAGATGGTCATTCCGAGCACACATTTCAGGTTTTTGAGGACATGCTTCGAGTATGCATCTTGGATTTCAGGGGGTCTTCGGAGAGACACATACACTAAGTGGATTTTTCCTACAATAACAGTTTTTAGGAAACAATTTAGATGGAACCTTATGATGCCTTTTACAGTAGGTCATGATAATCACACCTATATTGGATGGAGGCAGGAGAGGAAGCTATGTTTGGACCTCATCTTTTCCAAGAGACCAGTGATAATGCGAAGTTTATTATGAAGAGGATGGATACTATATAGTCTCGGCAGAAATATTATGTTGATCGATGGAGACAACCTTTGGAGTTCGAGGTCAGAGATCTGTTTTTCTTACGTGTCACACTAACGTTGGGACCCAGGAGGATTATGAGATAGGGGAAGCTTTCAATGAGATACGTTGGGATGTTTGAGGTACTAGACAGAGTTGGGCCGGTTTCCTATCAGTTGCAGTTACCTCAATGATATTGGGATATGTAGGGTAGCTTTCATGTTTCTCCGCTATAGTGTTACTTTTTAAACTCGTCTCAAGTGTTTTAACCCAAGGAGGTTGATTTGGAGGTGGATGCATCCTTTGAGGATCACCCTATTCATATTTTGTATCATAGCACGAAGGTTATCCATGTTCGTTCTATTCCGCTAGTAAAGATGATATGGTTGTACAAGTGAGTACATGATTAGACTTGGGAGAGGGAGGCTGACGTACGATCATAGTGTCCAAAGTTGTTTGAAGTTTCGTCTTTACCAAACTTGGAAGGGAAATTTGGGGATGAATTGTGTTAGGGGGAATTTTTTAAGAACCTAGATATTATTTTCAGGTATGGATCTTTTTTCCCAGTTGTTTTGAGGAAAAAGGATGATCTGGAAATTTTCGAAGTACACACCGTGTACCCGGTTTCCATGCATAACTATGTACTAGCCTTGTGATTGTCGAGTACATGGACATGTAGTTGACCTATTAGACAACCTATGGTAGGTCTAGTTGAGGCTAGTAAACATTTTGTACATTAAATGGACATATTTTGTACTTTTCTTTTTATTTGATTAATCAGACCAGGGTCACGTCTCATCTCCATAAACATTCTTCTTCTTCATGTGTCTCGTACAGGTGAGCGACGTACAATTAAAGATCTTTGAGCTCCTCTCATTCCTCCACCCAATAATTGATTGAGATACTACTTGGTGTGATGGATTCCCATCGGTTATATCTCTCTTTCCCTAGAGCCTATCTTCCTGATTTCTCCTCTCTCATGAGTTATCAAGGGTTTCTAGTTTTTACCCTTTTCATATATCTACATCATTATGCGCTATTTCAAGGGTCGACGTTCAGGAGTGTTCATCGTATAACATCAATTTAGATGTCTTGTTCCTTTATTTAATTATCATTGGATTATATATCCATAAAGTGCAGAATACCCATGTTTGGGGTATTGTGTGTTTTGGAATTTGACCCTATTTAATTCCTGATATGGTTTTTTTGATTGAGAAAGGGTTATTGCTTATGTGTAAGGATTAATACCCTAGTTATGGGTGTGTTTCCCATGTTTGATTGATTATGTATGTTTGGTCTAGAATTCCTATTAGGATTTCTTTTTTCATGCCTCATATTGCTAGAATATAGTTACTATTTATATGAGATGCATGGTTTTCACATTGTGAAAGTATGACCAAGGGGAATTTACTATGAGATATTCCTGAGGTAAGTTTGTTTATGTATAATTGTTGTTATATTTTCCTAGCGGCGTTGACTGTGAGAGCTACTGGATGGTCATATAAAATAGTGGTTAGATTGTGATCCTACCTATAGGGTCATTATTAAATGAATGTTGGACCATAGGGCATTGACTGTGATAGCTTCTAGGGGTCATTATATTTTATCGTTTCTATGAAAAACAAGGGGGTATTGACCATGAGATCTACCAAGGTGGTCATTTTTAAATTATTAGTGCTATTTGGGACCAAAGGGGTCAGATTGTGTGAGATTCCCAAAGGGTAATTATTTAATAAATTGGTTATATGTTGAACCAGAGGGGTCAGACTATGAAATATTTCATAGATGGTTTCTTTTAAAGTATTAAATGTTTGTGATTAGTCTTCCAATCCATACCACAAGCATAGAATTAGTCTTAATTTTTTGATAGATTGTCCTTTGAGACGTCTATTTTTTATATTATACAGGGGGATAAAAATTGTTTTCTTGATCATAAGGTTACATTATTCAATTGTTTGAATAATTAATAAATGAAATTAATGTAACTTAAAACTATGTAATTGTTTAATTTTGAGAACCTCTTTGTTTATTTGGTCATTTATATATATTTCCTTATATATATATTCTCTAAATGTTAAGCATAGATCATGTGGTGGTTACCTACTGGGATTCTTCTCACAGCTTGTTTGGTTCATGCTTTTGGACCCAAACAGATTATATTATTACAGGATTAGATAAGGGAAAGTGCCCTTATTCATCAATTACTTGATTTATATTGGAGATAAATATCATGGGACTAAACTGAGTCTTGTGATGCTATTGGATTTTACTTCTTTTATATACTTTGGTTTTAGTATTGTATTTCCAGCAATGTGACTTCTTTGGCTACTTTCCTAGACACATGTGACATGAATCATTTATATATATTCTCCAGTTGTTATATTACAATCTGTCTTCTGCTGTTGTATGGTATTACTGCTTCCATTATTGTTTACTATATATTTCTACTATGTTACTTTTAAAATGATGTCATAGTATTCCCACTATCGCACCCAAGGCACTCAATGCTAGTCGGAAAACTCTGGTATTAGGGAAAATGCACTTTAGGCCATGTGAACAACTGGGTACGGGTAACCTTTGCGAGGCACCCAGAACCGGGATGTTACAAAATGGGTATGTGTACATAGGTATAATTATAAGAACATGACCACTGACATGGGTAAGTCAAGATATAGTGGTACACACCTTGTACCCTATATAAATGTCGTGTACTTCCGATATAGATTACAACCCTTAATTTTTTCAGTATATAAAAGGTTTAGTTGATTTATATTCCATAGTAAAACCCTACAATAGTACATTGCAACATTACATCCTCATAATAGGATTGTGATCCCCTCGATGGGTTCTTTTTTAGATTGAATTTTTGGTATCCCACAGTGATTCATGGGGTAGGGTCCTCTATCCTATGAATCTAAGGAGGGGTTTATGGTATCAGTGTGTCCACCATGGAAAGGGTTATGATAACATATATATAAGATTGACCAAAGAGGTTGGTGGTATCCCTAAGTAGTCTTATGTGTAATCCCCTATCTACAGAGCATGATCTTTATAGATCCAATGATTATTTCTTGGTATAGGCCCAAAAATCACAACTTCTTGTATGAGTGTCATCAGTGATGGCCAGGATCATAGAGTAAATTCTCCTTTAATGGTTTTTATCTTGAATCCTCGTGAAGAATCATGTAACTATAAATATTGGTGGATATCACTTGAGACTGAGTTTTTTTATGAGTATGTGTGTGTTTCATTTTTATTATCACTATGTATTATATATTAATTAACATTTTGTTGTATTAATGAGATGAATACTCTTGATGATTTATGTTTGGTTATTTCGGGGTGTCCTACTTGGTATTGTAATACTCAACACTATATTGGATTTTCCCACACGTGTCATTTATTATGTATATAATAGTCAATTTGACAGTTTCTAGGAGGACCAGGTGTAGGTGGTGCATAGTATTGGTTTAGACAGAAAAAGGTTAATTTTAGTGTTGAATTTGATAGTTAACTCCTCCTTCTGAGCTAGTTGGACTCTATTATTTTGGGTGGGATTTTATTTTTACCATTTTAGTCATTTCAGAACTTTTATTATACAATTTGTATGTTATATAGTTGTATGCATACATTATTATTTGTTATGTTTCATTGCATATCAACATTTAATGGGATTTAAGATGTGTGTGTGTGTGTGTAGTAAGTAGTCTAATGCCTCTCATATGTGAGATATTCCTACTCATTTTGGGTCGCTATACCCTATCCTATTAGAGGTAGGATCGGGGTTTCCACACACAACTTATCAGCAACTTGTATGTCTCTAGTGGTTTGGGTCATGATTATAACTACATCAATTTTTTAATTTTTCTACATAACCAAATTTGAATCACCCTTACACAATCGCATCTCATTTCCCATTCCCATCACCATTTTGAATCCTTAAAACCTAATCATCTGAGATGTCTTCTTTAATAATGTCAATTATAGATTTATTCCCTATATTTATGCTATTCCAATACTTATGTGGTGTGAATTTCTTTATCCATGGGTATATGGGAGGTGGTTTCTATATATAAGAACTTGGAGATCTTAGATCTAGGAAAAAATACATTCTTATAGTTTTATATTTTTATTTTTCATTGACTAAAGAACCTAGATCAGTTAAATCTCTCCTACAATAGTTTTCATCATGATTGTGCTAAAATGGGATTCTGTAGTGATTGAATCTCCATTATTAATGCTTTGTTGAATGATTTATAGGGGAAAATATCATAAATTTATTCCTTCTAAAGTTTTATATGGTTTCAAGATTTGAGCTATATTAGGCTGAATAAAAAAATTTCTCTAGAATTTTTTTAAGAAGAAAAGGAAAAAACCATTTTATTAATAGAAAAATAAAGGTGAAATAGAGGATTGGTTGGGTTATAAAAAAATTATTCCATCATTCCAAGTAGAAAGAAACATAAAATATTATAATAAAACTGATAGAAAGAATCAGAGTCATCATAAAAATTTTATTCTGAATTTAAGGGTCCATGATACATGGTAACCATTGTTGTATTTAGGTATGATTATTCTTTACAACATATTGATTTTCATATAGCTAAAGGTTGGAATTCTTCATCATCTACAACAAAAATTTTCCCTTTATATAGTTCTTAAATAAAGGAATGTTTTTTGAGAATCATCTTCTTTATCATCCTAGTTTCTAGGGATTCCTTGTTTTTATCTTAGTTTATTTATTTCATCCGAAATCATTAAAATATGATTACTATTACCTAGGATGTAGTGTTCCATGGTTTTAAGATCAATTTTATGTGAACAATAACCCATTTCCAAATTCTAACCATTTTTAAAGTTACCCACCTCATCTCTAATATTCTAACCTTTCATTAGAACCGAAGTTCGAGTAATCCCAAAACCTTATCCAATCAAATCATCCCTAAATTCTTTAGTTACATGGTTTAATAAATCTTTATCATTATTATAAACTTCCTGCGAAACTTGATCCATATTTTGAGAGGATTCATCAACCATTCATATAGTACCATCACAGACATACTGCTTATCCCTGTCAAGAGGGGCATATTTGCTGACAATATAATATACATTGTACTATAGTTTTTGTCTCCTCAAATTTTTCCTACATTAATCCTATCCATATACATTAAAAAACAAAAATAACAAACAAAATTGATGCAACATATGTATTTTATAGGACCAATAACTTAACAATATAATTAGAAATTAGGTAATTTTTCATATTCCTCTTTTAGCGAGATATCAAAATCCAGTGCTAAAAAGACTATGTTATCAATCATCCATGGTCTAAAGTCTGCCTTTACAAGTACCCTGGAATAATGGCCATATTTTCTGACCATAGTATTCCTATACATTTTAATCAATATTCCCATAGTATAAGCTATATTAAATAAAAAACTTAAAATTTCATAAGATTAAATGAAGAATAATAATTTTGATCCAGAATTGATCCCTAGTATTTTTTATCCAAAAATAATTTAATCAAAAATACAACTCTTTAAAGAAAACCATACATGGATTTAGTTCAATTGATTCAATCCCCCAAGATCTATGATTTATATCTTATGATGAAAAAATCATGTGATAGAAATCGTGGCCCATTGGAATACATATCCAATTAGAAAAATCCAATGAAAAAGTTATCTTTTAAACCAGATTATATATTTTCCAAAGTATTCCACCAGAAAGTGGAACAAGTCTAGAAATTATGGAGTGCTCAAAAATATTAAATCTATCAAGAATATCATCCTTGTTAGAAATCACCCAGAATGTGCCACCTCACTAGAATTGGTAATATGAACCATATGCTAGTTCCTATCATGTGGAATGATTTATAAAAAATACATCATAATTAATTTTAATTTTGAAGTTTAAAGTTATTATTAAAATAAAAAAATCATGTTCTTATTATATCATTTAAATTACTAATCATGTTCAAATTTATTATGTTTATATTAAATTAATACTATTAACATTTTGTTATTATGTTTCATTCAATGTATTCATTGTATATGTTTTTATCCCTCTATTGATTCTCTCTCTGGAATCTACAAATCATCTCATCACATATTCTATTGTCTAATATAATTAACATATCCTTCAAATTTAGCACCCAAAAGAACACCTTTATAAAGTCAATAATAAAGATGATTTGGTTATCGATTCATTACAAACTAGGTAAAAAATATCTCATTAAAACCTTGTAAACCTAATACACTTTTTATTCTTCTACATATCCATCATCATTCATCCCTAAAAAGTAAATTCCTCTTTTATCACTATTTAAAATTTAGAAGTATAATGTAGTCTCATATTGTTTCCCTCTAAGGTCACCATTCTCACCAACCCTAATTGGTTACTCATTTATTGGTCCCTATATGGGTTTCTCAAATTTTAGTGCCTATAGATTTGGTTGGCATTACACCTTTGTTCATAGGATTCATGGAGTCTTGGTTTATTATATGAATAGAATATGGGGTTTTTATACCGTAATGATTCCATTAATCATCTAAATGGGTCATATATTTCATTATAAGAGGGTTATAAGGGTTATTGTTGAAATTATGTATGGGTTAAATGTGATTGTGGTATAAATATTGTGATTTAATTATTTCTTAGACACTACACATGAGTGCACTAAATTATTCCTCAATAACTCTAGGATCCATCCCTTAGTATAACTTTTAGTTCTTGATCTATCATAAAAATATATTAATGATACTCTTCTCTCTAAAACATCCTATCACATGACATTTTTCATGTCACTCACACTTCTTTTATCATTTTTTATTGATATCTATAAATGTGTTTCAAGTCACCAAAATATTCAATTAATTTTGAATGGTTATATTATGATTATAAATTATATCATCTATTTTTTAATGTATTTGTGAACTAATATTATCAATAAAGGTTTGGTTCATGTGCCTCATCAAAATAAATTTTCATTTTTTCACTAGATTTTTAATTCATTCAGGATAATTCAATTAAATATACCTAAACCCAGAAGTATTATAAGTGTTTAAAATAAGTAGTACTTGTATATGTATAAGAGCTACAAAATATATTTTATATCTAACTAATCTAAAATACCTATCCTTAAATGAATGTTGTGTATAATTCTCATTACATTGAAAAGTTGAATAAATTTATCATGCATTAATATAATTACAAACAAACTATTTCGACCTAATGTCATTTCAACTTGATTGATATAATAAGTCATCACTACTGTGCATGTTCAGTGTTTTAATTTTTACTAAATTAAAATTAATCATTGGTTTGGTTATTTTAATTAAATTAAAATTTCAATGTGAACCACATAATATAATTATATATTAAATATTTATAGTCTATTAGAAAAAAATATTGGGAAATCTCCTAATAAATGATATCACATGGTCACTATAAGTTATTATAAATATACTATAAATTACATTTTGTGTTTCTATATACAATTTTAATGGAATGAATTAATTTTTTGGAAATGTTAGTGTGATGGAAAAATAAAATAATGGTTTTTGGTAGAAGATATTGATGTTGAGGTTACCACATATATTGGAACTGGGGGGAAAATAAATAATAGGTGTCATGAGTTACCAAAATGACCCACTGTTTTTTTGGAAAAATGTCCATTAAAAAATGATTGATGAGGGAGTTATTTGTCTATTATTATCCTATCTATTTATTATACTCAATACATGGGAAAATTTTGGTTTTAATTAGAGAAAAAATTTATATAGTGAGAGACTAAAGCTATAATGGGATAGAGTGAAGTCACTTATATTTGTTTTATATTTTATTCAATCAAGGGTCCTTCTATAAATGAATGGGTACATTAATGAAGTGGTTTTATACTTTTAATAATATTATGTAATAATTATATAGTGAAAATTATATGAAAATAAATGTGGTTTTTTTTTCAATTCTATAGAATATATTTTTCTACGATAATCTTCATGTGAGATTCATAAACGAGCTTTTCTTTTTTTTAAAAAAAATTGAACCTTTTGTTTTACTAGAAGTGGGGATATCATGGAATGATATCATTTTATCCTTGAAACCCCAAAAACATTCCACAAAAAAATAATTTAAACCCCAATAAAAAAATTATGTTATCATAGAATGCAATAATATTTTCAATAAGAAATATGTTCATTGGAAATCATTTTAGATTGACTAAACCCAATTTATATTATATGTTTTACAATTTATTCCCATTAACTTCTCTTCTTATTTGTTTTAATAAATTAACAATGCAGTTGATGGTCATTGATGATATAGAATCTATTTTTATTCTTTAATGTTGAAAATATGTTATGTGATTTATTAATAATACCAATTATGAGATTTTAGAATCCTGAATTCATGTAATTTAAAAATAAGAATTATTATTATTATTTAATACTTTTAAAAATTACATAAATTAAATTTCCCTATTAATATTTATTAGGATGGCCGGTAATTCAGTTTCTTTATATAGTTACCTATATTAAAATTAAAAACAATTCTAGTATGTTTGTAGATATCATATTATATTAGTCGAAATAATCATGTTATTTAAAAAAATAGTTTTAAGGTTTCATTCTTTACAAAAAATGGCTGCAAAAATGAATAATTCTTGAAAACCTTTCATAATATCTTGGTGATACTATAATGTATACTTTTTAATTCAAAAAACTTTTTTGTTTTACTATTACTAAATAAAATTTCATTTTCATAGTATAAAAAATATTTCCATGTACATATATGATTATCTTTGGCCTATTTGTTACGTTACCCAAACCAATAGGACCCCACCTGATTTGGTGGAATTGTTATTATGCCATGCTAATCTGATTGATAGTAGGATAGGCTCTAATTAATGGAAAAAAAGAGGAATAACATATATATGGGAACATGGAATATGAAAAAATGAAATAGTCATATATCTCGGAAACCATAAATAACTAGTGACACCAATAATACATATATATATATATATAATCAATCATACAACATGTACATTCCTAAAACAACAACCATATTCGACAACACACCATGATCAAATTCCATGGGTGATACGTATACATTATACAACACCACTAGGTACAAAGTAAACCAGATAGGATAATAAACGACGCCACTATAAAAATCACATGATCAACCTTGGTCATCAATATTATATGTAATTTACCACTCTATATCACCAATAATCAGTATTAATGACACTATTAGTTCTATTACCTTCATGGTCATAGATAAACATTGTGTTTTATTTATAAAAACAATATGTACATGAATGAATCCCATCTAGGTATTATTATAATCTTGATTTCTACGGTACCCTAAAAAAATATTTGGTGAAACATTTTATCAGCTTCAATCTAGGATCAAGGGAAAGTATAGAAAAACAAAATTATTGAAGATATTCTATATAGAAAAAATTATCTAGTATGAGAGAATAATATCATTATTCTTAGATGACCTTCATGAAGGCTCATACCTATAAAGAAACCACATATGCTCAAAATACCAGATAACCCTCACCGTATGAAGATGATAACCAAATTATAATTTTTAATTCAATGAAAACATGGAGATATTGAGGAGTCATTAGGCTCAAAGTATATGAAATAATATTCCTTTCAATATTTTATATTCCCACCCTAATCAGTAGTGGATGATATACACCATTCATGGATATTTATTACATTTGAGGGAGTACCAAACCCTATCATCTACAACTACCCATCCATACAAAAAAACCCACATCATGTCATAGAATCTATAGAACAGGGCCCACACCTTATTGAAAATTGGATAAATATATGGAATTTTTGAACCTCGATAGTGGTACAAGGAATAATCGAGAAATTCATGTCCAAAAAGTGAGTACCTTACTCCATATATAGGTAACTTTCACCATGTTAGTGGTATTTTCCTAAGTCTGTCAATTATAAGGGGTACACATACATTTTCAGTACCACGGGTGTAATAACCCCATGCATGATCTTGTATGACACACACCTTTTATATATGGGGTAGTACCAAACACAATTAAGAATTTATTGGGCACATGCCCTTTCATCGGTATGATTATAGGGGAGTACCAAAACTATTGTATGCTCTAGTCACCTCACCTGAAACTAGTCACCACCTCAACAAAATTGTGTTCCCAAAACTAACCATGATACTTGGTGAATGGACTCTAATGACTAGTAAAATCATAATATTTCAATCTATGTGGAAAAATTCTCAAAATGTACTTATTACTTGATTGATTTTGACACCTAGGAGAGAATAAATTAAAATATCGAGCATCACATTATCGATGGCATACACTTTTATAGAAATGACACGGAATCCCCTATCGGAGGTTGTAATTGTGTTACCTTCACCCATCTAAGTTGATTCAACCAATAAAAAGTGTCTTATAATGGTACGAGTAATACAATAATCATGTCATTCTCAAGTATGTACCTACAATGCACCACAATTCTTATCATTATTATTTACATAGTGTGTCTTCCCTTTAAAAATAACTTATGAAAATCAAGGGTTAATTGACATGTCCTCTACCAATACAAGAGTAATATTATCACTAGCATACAAATAATGTTATCTAACCCACATGGATTGTGTGTCCAGGTTATAAATTAGGGTTTTTGTAGTTGTATATTTTAATTCACATAGCTTTGAATATAAAACATATGTCCCGTGGGTACACATCATATAATATTTTCTAAGATATAGAAACCCTATCCCCCTTTGGAGAATCTACATGAAATGTACTTTTGAATCATATGTCGTGTGATATTTTATTCAATCTTTAAAATGTAGTGATGAAAGGGGAATGATATATGAATTATATGCCTAGTACTTTTTTAAGTGATAGGAATACTCATATTCATAAACTTCATCTCACATAGATTCAAAATTCCATCTCCACTACGATCACCACCATTGTTCATGTTTATTTTGGTGACTATTATTGATCCCCAAATGAAATTCCAACAGCTCATTCAGTGGTTGTTTTTCCCACCATCACCACCCCATTTCCTCTTTTATCATCAAACCACACCTAGAGGTCTCTAAAAAATACACCCTGTGACATAATTTTACATCATCATATGCACATACCTTGCTTCATTGATAAACTAGTAACATAACTAGCATTCAAATATCCATACACCATCCCATTTCATCATCATCAAACCTATGATATGGAAAAGGCCAGTTAAGTTCATTATTCTTGAGAAATAAGAACAATAGGGGATAAAATCATAGTCAATATAATTTAGTTTGCACTAAATTTCAATCAAAAATATTTTTATAAATGATATTGAGGAATAATGAAACTCTCATTGAAAAAAACTATATTCTAATAATCCATCATCAAGAACCACATGGAAATGATATGAATATTTATATCTAAGAATAAAAAAAATATTGGATTGGTAGGGAAGAATTATATTTAAATCATTAAATTATTAAGCATTGAAACAACAAACAAGTTATAACTTTAAAGTAAGAACCGATAACTTGTGGGAAATCATAAGTTTCAATAGTTTACTCATAAATGCCATAGGAATCCGTCCATGTTCCAAAATAATGGATGATCATCGATATAAGAGTTGATATTATATCTATTAATTATTGACTCATCCATTATCCACTTATCATACATATGTTGACCTGAAAAATAGACCTCCCAAGAGTATTGTTATGAATAGTATTTTATAATCATGAATTATTTAAAATAAGTTTTTTTAACTAAAAATCCAAAATGTGTCACGACCTAACCCTACCCGGGATCAATCCGCAACTACCCCAAGCCCGCATTTATAGGCTAGGGGCTGGCGACAAGTGTTGAAGGCTAAAAAACTCGAGGAGGCCTTTACCTGAGTACCTGTACACACACATGCAGCCCACTCAATGTAGAAGTGCAATATAAAAGGAAAAGTAAAGTAATAACTACTATAAACAACCACAAGAGTGAATTGACCTCTAAACAGTACAAAGTATATGTTGAAGGTAAACCTAAAAGGAAAAAGGGCAAAACACACGCCCAACCCGAAAAGTGCCACAACCCGGCAACAGGTAAACAAAAGTACAACAGCTGGAGGTTCCCACACCTTGAACCCGACAATGACCACCATACGCAGTCCAAGCTCTGGAACTCCTAAGCTCTGCTGCAGTCATGACCAACCTGTTCGTCGTCTGCAAGGTCACACCAAGTGCGAGCAAAGCCCAAGCAAGGGTGAGTATAAAAATACTCAGTAGGATGCCCCGAAGGCTTGAGGGAGGAACCAAGAAGGTACTGAAGAGGTTAGCACTAGATCAAACAGGTAAAAGTAGAGTACAACCGAGAGTGCAGTAAAGAGTACAACTCAACCCAATAAGAGGAAGGAAGTAGACTCGTCCAAACACAAGGAATGGAAATGGTGAGAAGATGAACTTCTCGTTGAGTCTTCGCTGCCTATAGTAGGAGATTAGACTCGTCCAACCATGAGAATCTAGATAATGAAAGCACATGGAATACCCTGTGTGTCTTCGCCTCTCCCAGAAGGAGAGTAATCCAAAACCCAAGGAGTGGGTACTGGAACAAGGTATACCTATATATATCCTCTCTCAAGAAACATGAAAAAGACCGTAAGGGGATCTCCATCCCGTATCTCCGCCCATAAAGTGAGTAGCCAACAGTCCCAGAAGTAAACACCATAGATTCCCAGCATCCCACCCGTCATCCCTGAACTGTAAGTCAAGGGGCTCAAATCACCACACCTTGACACTATCCGCATTGGGAAGAACTGAATCGCCCACACAATTTTAGGTCATGTAACAAGGATACGTCTGGGTGGGAAAATCGCCCATCATACTTGAGAGTTTTGGGGAAAGTCAAACTATACCTCATCACTGTCACACAGTCAAGAGGTCTTCTCGAATTTAGAGCTGTCACATCACTAACCCATACAACCAAGGGTCCCACTCTGATAGTCATAAAGAAAAGCCACAGACTAGCCTAGTAGAAAGGATTGAGTCTGAATGGAGTCGTCAGGTAACCCACTACCTAGTCTCTTCTGTAGGGTAGACCCTAAGAGGTCGACAGGCGACCCACTACCCAGCCCTGTTGGAGGGTAGAGCTAGAAGAAGTCGACAGGTGGCCCACTACCCAGTCCAGCTGGAGGGTAGACCTGGAAGAAGCCGATAAGCCACCCACTACCCAGTCTCTACTAGAGGTTAGACCCAGAAGAAGTCGGAAGGTGACCCACTACCCAGTCTCTATTGGAGGGTAGACCTGGAAGACGCCGACAGGCGACCCACTGCCCAGTCTCTACTGGAGGGTAGACCCGGAAGAAGCCGAAAGATGACCCACTTCCCAATCTCTGAAGGAGGGTAGACCCGGATGAAGTCGATAGGAGACCCACTGCCCAGTCTCTGCTTGTGGGTAGACCTGGAATTGGTCCGATAACTCAGCACTACAACTGACATCACCGGGTGTTACCAACATCGCTACCATGTGTTGGTTCAGAGTGCATCAAAGGGGCCTCCATCCAACACTCTTTCATGTTTCCACGTTTAATATGATCTCAAAATAGGCTCCACATGCCCAAACGGATTACACTATTGCAGTCCTTGCGGAAAAACATGCGAGATAGACTACTTACTCGCCCGAAATGGACAACCGGTGAATATGGTATTATTCATCGTAGCCAGCCCGTGTGGGGCACGCACACTGAATTTGAAACTCATCGGGCGAACCGCGCCATCACGATAATCTCAGAACAACGCGCTGAATCGACTATCCATATGCCATAAATGGACGCCTAATGAAAAAGTCACAGTAAGCTGCACACAGCTTAAGTGACGGCCTGTGGGGCCCACGCTTCAACTCCGGCATCAATGCCTGAAACCACCCCGATCAATTTCGGCTCGATGTTAGGGTCACAACGCCGCTGACGGTGCCTAAAAAACTCCGGATGTAAAAGCTTCCATTTCCCACGTTATTCACAAACGGGACCCCATGGGGCCCACACCTCGGGCCCGAATTTAAGCGGTCGGATTGCACCGTTGCAATCCCATTAGAAAAACACTCAGAAACTACTACTCAAACACCCCAAATGGATGTCAGTTGAAGAAGTGGTGTTTCACCGCAAAACGTGCAAACTAGGCCCTATGGGGCCCACACCTTATCTTTAACCCGAATGCTTCAAAAAGAATCTCAAAAAGTCTGCACGAGGATAGGGAACATGCTGCCACTGATGGCGCGCCAATTGGACATCCCAAGCAGGAGTTAGGTCTGATGCAACAATTAATTAATTAATTACTCACATTTAGCATCTCATGCCACAGAGCAACAAAATCAACCCGCAAAGGCTCCAAACAGACCTTGGAAGAATCGTCTCAACTCCAGGGCCACAGTGCCTCTGGCGGCACGTCAAACGGACGTCCAGCTCACGAACCACGTCCGAAGCAACTTTAATTACAATTAATATTATTAAAGTAAAACGTTCGGGGCACCCGTTGTCAGGTGCAGAACCCGAAAACCCCAAACCATACATCAAAAAGATCGCATCTCTGACACGATTCTGTAACCGCCGACTGCGCGTCAAATGGATGCGCCGTTTAGAAGATACGGCCCCCCGAACGCGAGGGGGCCTAACCGGGCCGGTTCACCCCGACAAGCCAGGTCTGAACCGCCGGTCCGCGCCTGCTGACCACGGCCCTCCCAGCAGCACCAGACCCCCCCTTATTTTGAACCAGTTTTTATAAACAGATCGGCCCTTAGGCTGGTCTTCTCCGCGTCGCCAGCAGGACCCGCGAAGCGTGGGTCCTAGCCTCCTCCGCACGCCCGAGGCATTGACGGCCTCAGGTTCCACCTGCCGACCGCGACAGGCCGTGGTCGCCCGCCTGCTCTACTGAATCATCCCATGCCTGGATATACCGCTCAACACCACGCTACCCTGGTCGACGTCGCCTCACCACCGGCCCCGCATGAAGCCCGGCACTCCACCGCTTCCTTCGGCTCACGGCACGACACTGGCGTGCTCCGCCACCTCCGGCTTGTCCTCCACCAGCTCAAAGCACCGCGGCCGCCGCGCACAGCCACCGGCCGCTCGGCCGCTCCCATCGGAGCCCGCAACTCCAGCTCCCCTCGTCTCGCTACCACCTCCTCGGCCGAACCCCCGGCCGTACCCACTGCACGATGCCCGTCCTCCGGCCACCACCCTTGCTAGAGCTGGGACATTCGATGGTCGTCGTCACCGCTCCAGTGGCCCAATTTTAAAACCGAATGTGGGTTTGGGATCCACGAGATGAGGCATTCGCAACTCTTTCCTTCGATCATCGATCCGATGAGATTTGGCGCATCTGAAGTTTTGGACGAAGAACGCTCAATAATGGGTTTTCGAATGGGGCTCGAACGGTGACCGTGTTCATTCGGACATCATCCCAATTCAAGAGTTATAGAAAATAAATAATGATTTTGAAAGAAACACCAGAAATTTGACCAAGGTGTGTAAATTTAGCAGAAATCCTACCTTGAATTTAACACACGTCGTAGGCGATGCGTCCTTGAGGATCTACCCTCGAACCGCCGAGGTTTCAGAGAAGATCGCTCCTTGATCCGGCGAAGAACGGTGAAGAATAGTTTGAGAGAGAGGGAGAGGGGAAGAGAGAGAGAATAAGAAGAAGAAAATGGGTTCTCCCATCCAACACTTAGTGAATTTATAGAAATTCACTAAAACTCTCCCAATGGGCGCAGATTCTGAAGCCTCCGCGCCCACCTATTTTATCTCATGCCTAGGAAAGACGCCTCATTTCGAACTCAACGAAAGTCTCAGATTTCAATTCCGAGACTTCATTCAAAAGTTATTAAGAATGGAATCCAGTGATAAAAAATCACTAAGTGAACATTTATAAATGACCACTTCGCCCCTGGGTGGCAGCTCTCACAGCAGGCCCGCGCCCACAACTTTTACACCCCTCTTAGGTTAAACGGCATGCTCCGGACTCAACGGTGCCCTCGGTTTTCCCATCCGATCTACCGTTTAAGGGATGCTTGAGTTTAACCATTAAACGAATAAATTAATTATTTTAATTATCTGTTTAACATTTCGTTAAAAGGAGAGGGGTCCCAACGTCCCATGTCGACATGTTTTATGTCGTTCCTGGGGTAAACACTCCATTTCGAACCCATCTGTACCCTCAGATTTTTTATCTGAAACACCATTTAGGAGTTATCCCATTTATTTTGCATTCCCAGTGTGAACGCATTGAAAATTTAATTCCGGCCACATAGGGGCTCGAAATCGCACGTCTTCTTAAGGCGCTGCTCTGGAATAACATCAAGAATATTCCAAAGTATTTTATAGAAAAAACCAAGTTCTTACAAAATGTGTCTACCCCAAGGCCCAAAATCCAACTATATGTTAACTTATCCTAGAAGTAACCCCTCAATCTGAATTCATACATGATGTTATTGATTCTCTAAAAACATCTATTTAAGAGATACTTTCATCTATATACACAAGAATAAATATATAATTTTTCAATAAATATCGAATATAGATTAAAATTGAACCAGTAATGAATCTAACCAAAACTCAGCTGAAGGGTAAACATTATTCCCCGACAATAAAAAAATATTCAAAAGAAATCATTTTTTCATTAATAAGTATAAATCTATCATTTTCCCACTTTATCAGACATGGGATTCCAGAACACCAAAAAAATTAACTCACCCTTGTAGAAAAATCCATAGTTCTATAATAGAACATCGATATATATGAATATAGAATATATATAATTTTAACATAAGTTATTAAATATAAATTTCTATAAAGGTAATTCTTCCATTAAATATATCATTTTAAATTTATATATTAATAATTTTACAAATATTATGTGCTTTTTAATTGAAGAAAATTTTATTACACTACATTGAATGAGAAACTATTAAAATTAAGGGATGTTTTTATTTTGATTTGAGTATTAAGAATCAAAAGTTATTACCATTCTACCTCACATCAAGAGGTAGAAAAATAAATGGTACCATGGTGATTATTTTAATTTTTTTTTAAATTTTTTTATAAGCCTTTCATAATAGAAATTTCAATTAGCTTGTAATGTATTTATTTATAATGATCTATTTATATTATTTCATCCACTAATACCTTGAAAAATTACTAATAAAACTAAATGGATTTATTCAGTGTCCATTATTCTAAAAAAAATATTCATCAGTTTAACATTACATGAAGTGTCTATTATTATGTGTTTGATTTATATAAAATTGATTTGAAAAAATAAATATTTTTCATCTATTTACCTTATCATTTTCATTAAATTTTTTATTAATTACTTAGAAAATGTGTTGGTTTTTTTCTAAAATAATTCTTAAATAATTAGATTTTTTTTAATTATTTGTTATATAATACTTTTTAATTTTTTTTTATTCTATTTTCTCTTAAACTATCCTAATATTAGTTCTATTTATATTGTATTGGATTTTTTAAAATGGTTTCCAATAAAATTGAGCATGAAGGATAACATTTTCACTTTTATAAAACATAATTTAACATAAATCAAGACCTTACCTTAAAAAAGTTGTGTTTCTTTAATTACTAGGAAAATGTTTTCTATCTTCTCTATATTCTTTTTCATTTAAATATATATTTTTAAATTCTAAAAAACATTTAATAAAGAAAATAACCACTATTTTTTCATTTATGTTCAATATAAACCATGCTTCTAGATATTAACTTTGTTGTGTTGGTTCTATCTAAACTCTTGAATAAATGATTTTGAAGATTTAGAGAATAAGTATTTTACAATATCATCCTAGAGGTTTTCTCTCCTCAATGGCTAAATTAATTTCATCATTTTATTTTTATTTAATTCTTCTATTTTCTTATATTCACTAATGATGAATTTTTCATCATAGAATAATTACTAAGAATATTTTTTTATTGAATTTACTCATATTTGAATGCATATAATTCTCTTATACATGTACTTCTGAATATCAATTAATTTGTGTTGTCTGACATTATTTTTATTATATATTTGACTGTGAATTTATTTTGAACCACATTGAGATATTTTTTTCCAATTTATTTTAATCATTTTATTGATATATTGATTTAAAAACTCAAAATTATAAACATATAAATTGGATGTTATAATTAAATTACCATTTCATGAAAACACATGTTCAGAATACTAGTAATTTATAAATATATTTGTAATTATGTATTATCAATACTTTCCCATAAATCAATATTTAAAAAAATTTATCATGATGTAGAACTCTTAATTGAAAAAAATAATAAACTTTTGGTATATAAGTCTAATAAATCTAAAATTATTATATAATTAAATGAATCATTAGTATAATTGATCTAATTATATTAATTTTAATTTAAAAATGTAACTAAAATATGTATTTGATATTAAGATAATTAATTACTAAAAATTAAAATTAAATAAATTATTTACTATTTTAGTTCAAATAATAATAAAATATTTTTAAATTAAAATTTTTCTAATAATAATAACATAAAAAAGGTTTTTCCTTCATTTTACACTAATAACAACAACAAAAATAGTAATAATAACAATTATTATTATATTAAGTTATCATTAAATCCGTTTTTATTATTATTTATTAGGAGGTTTTAATTTTTAATTTTTTCAACTATAAATAGATTCTCGAAAATATATTTTAAAAATACATTTATGAGTAAATATACCTTCATAAATTTGTTATATAAAAACAATAAAGTTAAATTACTATTAATAAAATATAATAAGGTAATTAAAGTAAAATTAAATTAATGTAAAATTAAAATTATGGATAAAATATAATTTTCCCATTATAATAGTGAAATTTAGAAGAGGTGCAATAATGTATTTTATTCTTTTAATAGCGCTCAAAATGACCATATTTTGTGCTTAAAAGTGTACATAAAGTATACACTTTTAAATATTGGATGTTTTCATTAGTGCTAAAAAATCACTGACAATAGAGTACTTTTATCAATGTTGTATTATTTTTTATAAATAAAATCATTTATCGACAGAAGTTTTAGCCCTCACATTGGCTTCCAATTCATTGGTGCTTTTCTAGTGCTAATAAAATATACCCTTTTTTTAATGTTAATATACATTATAAAAAAGTATTAAGAAGTATTTTAAATTATTGTTGGGAAAAAATGAGACCTTGGACAAACCTATTATCAACACATGTTTATATAAGGTTTCCATAACACTCTAAAATTATTCTAAGTTAATTCAAAGGGTTTCACAAACAGATGTCACTTTTTATTTTTAATTTATTTATTTATTTATTTTCATGAAATTTTATAAATATTTTTTTGAAATATTAAATTATTTATAAATTTATCTATTTCAATGTTATCACAAATACAATGAACATTTACTAAAAATCATGTGGATAAATATTACTTGACATCTTTCAAGTTCAACAATGACACATAGTTGGTGTATGGTTAAGTGTAACCCTACTGATTAATCTTTCCTTGGTTTCCTTCATAATTACTACTACACATTATTCATATAGTTAAGAGTAATTGTGTGTTATAAATGTGTGAAGCTATAATAATTGACTCTATCAGTTATCTCATGGTAGGTTCACACTTTACTAAATTGTATGGAAATTTTAGTATGATTCCTAGAATAAAAATTTGTGATTTTCCAACTTGTCATGTCACATAAATTTAGACCCACATGGCTATACTTTTCTAAATTATTGTCCAATTTTTCTATATAGAACCATTTATTATATTTATCTTCATACTTCAAGGATCTAAGAACCATTCTCATTATTTCTAAATTTTTATCTGAGCTAATCTTTCATTTTTCCTTCTTTTCGTACTTTTATTTCTTTCATACTTATACATATTATTTCCTCCTCCTATATGAACCTTAACAGCCATGGTAGAAAAACATAATTTCTAGGGTTATCTTAATTTTAGGTTTTTTCTATGTACTATTTATAAAGATTTTCCCTTAACTTAATCTACCATTATTCATCAAATTCATCTTTCTTCCAATGATTTGATGTAGGTGGCCCCATGTAATTATATTTAAATTTAGGACCATGAGTGCTTTCATTTCAATCATGTTTTCAATTAACTATTAGTAAAATCTCATATTTATGTATACATTTTATTTTCTTGAATTGAAACATATATATTAATTAACTTATATATGAAATGAATAAAGTTAACAAAAAATTATTCACTCAGAATGGAACATTACGAAAAAAGTATATAAAACTAGGTTTTTCATAAAATGGAATATTACATAGCAAAAAAGTGCATTAATTAAAATGGGACAATAAATCATGGTGAATGATATTTTTAGAACTAGGTAATCCCCTAGACCATAATCACCATTTAGGATCACTATTAAAAGAACATAACATATAAAGAGAAAAAACAACATGAAAAGAGAAAGAATTTTATTAAATCCAAAATAAAGAAAATATTGATGGTGATGTGGTTTATAGAGTTAGAATGGAATGAATTTGTATAATTTAATGGGGGTAACATTTTTTATCATCATTAAAGGGTATATAATCATTGTGTATAATATAAAACATAAATTACATAGGAATTATTGGTTTATACTTCATATAAATTATGATTACATGAATATTAAAAATATTTATTATATGAAATATAATAAAAATAAATTATATTATATTGGTAAATAATTAAAGGATACTAATTCACTTGAGAAACACTATTCATTGTAAATAAATAATTTTTTACTAATTAGGTTTTATTTTTAAATTTTTTACTTTTACAAAATGATACCAATAAAATGTATTAATAAAATTGATCATATGTTAGTAAAATTAATAAATTACATCAAATAAATAATTTAACAAATTTATAGAATAATAAAATAATTAATCACATCTAAACAAATTTTTTTAAAACATTGTTTATATTATATTTTATATTTTTATATTTAAAACTAAAATCTCTCAAATTTAGAGTATATTAATTGATTAAATATATTTCATATATATAATAAAATGTATAAACCTTAATGAATTGATTATTCATTGTTCAAGAGTAATATAAAATCATTCAATGTTAAAAGTTCTATTTTTCAAACAATTATTTTTTAATATTTTGTGTATTTTTATTTTATTAAATTAAAATAGTCATTATTAAAGAATTTTTTTAATGATATTTATTATATTTATATATAAAAAATAATAATTTAACATCAATAAAAGAATAATTTCATTGTGATGAATAATATTAAATTCATTCTTATGCTTAAAAATGCAATTTTCCAAAAAAAAATGTTTTGTATGTTTTATGCATATTAAATAAAAATGGATATTTACAATATTTAGAAATTTCATTCAATACTATGGATTTAATTTTTGTAATAATATTTATATAATCACTTAATAAGGTCAATTTTATTTTTAGTCATAAAAATAACTTATGAAGGTAAAAATTGAGTTAGCATGTTAAAGATAAGATTGTGTAAAAGGGTTTAACTAAGAAGTAATGACCTAAATTATTATTATATATATTCTCTAAATGATTTTATGATATAATTATCAACTTCATATTATCTTATCACATTTATTTATCAATATTTACATGCTTTTACTATGAAATTACTTTCCCCGTCCATTAAGGGATAAGTATTTTTTAAAATGTGACTCATGGAGACTTATAAAATGACCCATCCTCAAAAAATTTAAAATTAAAAATTTCCTTTAATTTTCTTTTAATTAAATTCCCAAATTTTCTATTTTAAAATTCCTATCATTTTTGGTAACTTTTAGTAATTAGATGTTGTCCCATAGCCCCCTCCCCCATTCCAAGGAGTTTATCTTTGAAACGATTCAAGTCATCAATGTATGTTTTATCCTCTCATTAATCATTTTTATTCTTCCCTAAAATATTATAAAGTATGATTTATGATCACAGAAAACATTTTTTTAAAACCATTATGATTTATTAAAAGTGATATTACTACTACAAAATAACTTGTCTTACTCATTTGGTCTTTAAAAAACTTTATTATTTTTGTTGGTTTTACCACCTACATGAGCGATGTTATAATGTTTACATCATTAATGAATTATAGAAATTAAATATCAGTAATATTGTTTAATACTTATTAATTTTATGTGTTTTCATAAAAAAAATTGTAACATTCTAAATTTTATTCACCAATAAATTTGATCTTTTTGTTAATTAAATATTTAATAAAAATTATATTTTAAAGTCTTCCATCTGAATAGTTATCGTATGTTAAATGAAATGTCTATGTTACTCTATAAAAATATAGAATTATATATCATATTTATAAATATTTCTGATTTTATTGACTTTTGGTTAAGGATAAAGGACATAAACTTCAAAATTGAATCATGTATGAAAAAACTAAATAGTTAACACATGAATATAAATTTTTTCAATAAAAATTTAATATATTGGTAATAATGAATTATAAATTTATTCTATTAATTAATATAAAATATTAAAAAAAATTAAAAAAAATTAAGAATAAAATAAAAATTATTATACAAGGATTTAGAACCTGTTAGACTGAGTGTTAGTCTAATGTATGGGTAACTTTTCAGATCTAAATTTGAAATCAAGATTACCTATATCTAAATTACAATTGCTATAAATTTAATGTTTCTTCTCACTATAAACATAATAATTTTCTTATCCTCTAATTATTTAAAAATTTTACAAGTCTACATACCTTTTAACCTCCCTTTGGTTTACAACTCAACATAAAGGTTTCATGTAAGTGGGATCAACCTTATCATATATTTTCAATATTGAATATTTCTCATTTATATCCATATTCAATATATATTTTTATGGAAATTTTTTTAAACTTATATGATTACTCATAGTAGTTATATATACACTATGTATTTATTTAAAAATGTTTGAAATGAATATATTTTTAAATGTTTTCTTCCTGGATCATTTTTTATTAACCATGAAATTCTCAACAATATTATGAAAAAATATATTTATACCACTTCATTCCCAGTTTAATTCTATAAAAAAATATTTGGTTTTTTTAAGAAGTTTCCCTTCAAAGTTTTCATGGTTTTATAATGAATTTTTTATATCAGTTTCTTTTTAAATTATTTCATTTTAAAACAAATTTTTATAAAAATATAAAGGGAATTTTTTCTAAATTTTTTTATTAATTTTATAATTCTATTATAAAGTATTTTTATTCTATATAAATATACATTAACATTAATTATAATCCACTAAATATATTCTCAAATGATACTATGGAACTTATCTCTCAAGATATCTTATGATTGTATCTATTTTTTGTTTTCATGAAACTCATTTCATTCAATATTTTAATTAATCTATGTTAAAATTATGAATGTTTTTCTATTCATATGGAAAACATATATATGGTTTTTATTGTGTTATGGGTGGTCCTATAAATATATAAACCTCCAATGAATTAGGTAAATCTATATATTTCATGAGATATTTATTTTTTGTGGACATTATTATGGTTATATAGGTTCACTACTCGTTGGGTGTAAATAATTATGGTTGATTATGTTCACAACATTATTCCGGAAAATGATTTTGGTTATTCATGTTCACAACTATTTTTATGGAATTATTCATTTTATATATATTCACAAAATTATGTATGGTAATGATTTTGGTTGGATATGTTCACAACTATTTTCATGGACATGTGTGTGGAAAAGATTATCATTAACTATGTTCACAAAATTTTGTGTGGACACAAAAATTTCGAGTGGACATGAAAACAGTTATCAATATTCAAAATTTTGTGTATGTACATGATTTTAGTGTTATATGTTCTCATATTTATGTGTGGAAAAAATTTAGGGTTATCTATATTCACAACTATGTGAGTGGACATGATTGTGGTTATCTATGTTCAAAAAAGTTATGGTTCCCCTATCTTTGTATTTATACCACATGCCTATGTTAAACTCCATGGATCATTATTATTTTCTCAAATTTTTATATTATCATTCCATGATATATGTTATTATTTCATGATGATCATTTGAGGTTATATATCCTTCAATTAGGCCTTATAGACAACTCTTATGATTCTATGATCTTTTCAGTCAAATATTTTTCCCATGACCATATTTTTCACATGATTATAATATAACCCTTTATAATTAATTGATATCTTTTTATCTTGATAATAATTTGAGCCCCCCCCCTCCCCCCTCCCCCTTGTTATTATGTTTTAACATTTACCCTATAAATTACATGTAATAAAATTTTTAGGAGGAATTCGTATTTATAGAAACTTATAGGAGATAATAAATAAATAATGTTTAATAAGATATCTATATAGAAAAAATACAAAGACATTAAAATTTTAAGCTCTAGTGTTATGTATATATCTATGAGATATAATTTTTAGATTATCAAAATTATGTTAAGTATGTGTCTGTTATGATTGTTTCGTATTAGATTTTATTAGATATGGTATTAGTTATTTTTTGGGATTATGTTATGATTAATAATAGGATAGAACCAAAAAAACCTATGTTGAATAAAGTGTGATATTGTTTTAACCTAATATTTCATTGGTTTAAATGAATGTTTTATAATTTATAAAATCATTAGATTGGTTTTTTTATAATTTTCTTTCTTACTCTTGTTATTATTTCTTAAAACTCAAAGGTTTCACTTTGTTTTTATAAAAAGGATTCCACATTGAGGAATCAATTTAAAAATGATTCTCATGCAAAATTTAATTAACTTTACAATAAGAAACCAAATATTATGGGTGCAGGTGTTGAGAATTTTATGGTTATACTTATCCAACTATTTCATGTTATAATTACAAAATTTAACAATATAGATCTCCAAAACACACCAAATAAGAGAATAATAGTGTTTTTTAACTCTAATTATATTTCACAAAAAGAAAAGAAAATTTACCCACTCATATGCTAAAAAATTGGAAGAAGAAACTTTGAAATTTTTTAATAGGACTATAAAGTATTTCTTGTATGGGATGTTTTTTCAATAAACTTGTGCTTATTTAATAGGGATGAAGAGAATGGTCAAAACAATAGAGGACAAAAAATCCCAAATAATGAAACACAAACATTAAATTATTAAAATTAAAGGATTTTGAGCATTATATAAATAAATTCTTTAAACTAGGGTCCATGAATGATAATAAACATCAGTATCCTCTAATAAAAATGTAACAATAAAGACTTATGTATTCACTACCACATAAATAGATAAGGATAATTATTTAGAGAGAGGTACATGTATTCTCCACTCCAAATCTATGAATGTATTATTTGATTATGGTTCTTTGAATTCTTTAATATCATTAATGATTTCTAAGATTATTTTTTTCCTCTATATATTTCTTGTGTTGAATTATCAACGAAAACACTGCGTGGTGTGATGATTTCATATAAGGTATATAACTCATATCTGATCTAGGTTTGTGGGAAGATAATTTATAAAAACCTATTACTTATTCACTTGGTATAATTCTAGGAGATATTTTCCATAAATTGGTTCTCACTATATAGAGATCATGTCATTTTTTGGATAGGGAAATATCATTTAATATCCAAAATAAACCAAGGGTTAAATATTGATGAATGTTTTGTGATGAAATACTTTTGAAAAAAACATAAAATTAGTCTTGATACCTAATAATGAGGGATACTTTGCTCAAATGATCAAGTATGAACTCAAAATTAAATGCATTCCAATTATAAAAGAATATATTGATATCTTTTCTAAATAACTACTTGTTTATCCCCTATAATGTGAGTGTGAATTCTTAATTGAAACCATACATGGTTTTATTATAATATCAAATATCCCTTATAGAGTTTCCCTTTTTTAATTATATGATTTAAATAAAAACGTCATGAAAATATAGAAAACTACATTTGGAATCCAAGTTCATTAATATGGGGTTCTCTGGTTCACATTATTAGGAAGAATGATATATCAATGATTATCTTCCTTTATTATCACAAACATAAAAAATCATAATCAATAACAATCCTCTTGTAACCCCTATTAATGATTTTTTATTCATCACAGAGGGGATAAATATATCTTGAAGTTGAAACTCTAATCTTTATATAATCAATTAAGGGTAAATATAGAATACATACACAATAAATCCTTCCAAAAAATATATAGACACTATTATTTCAATTTGATGTCATTCAGACTTACAAATACCCTTGAAATCATTACAGATATGATTACTAGAGTCTTTAGATATTACCTTGAAAATTTTTGGTAGTGTTTATTTATGATATTCTTATTTATTATATTATGATTGAAGAATACTATAATAATTTGAAGATTTTTCTAAAGTCCTTAAAATGAATAAATTATTCTTTATGTTTTGAAATTGTGAATTTTGGATTTAAAATTTATCCTTCTAGGGTAACATAATCCCATGAGATGGTATATTATTTGATCATTCATTGAAAAAGATGATTGAATAATATAATAGACCAAACATTGTGATAAAGATCTATTATTCTCTTGGATTAGCTAAATATTATTGATGTTTTATGAGAAATTTCTCATGATTATCAAATATATTAATGAAGTTAATTGAGATGTGACTCAGGTTAATTTAGAGATATTTGAAAACAATTTCAAGGATATCATGAAAAGGATATTCAATGCACCTATACTGACACAACCATGCAGTGAAGAGGGGTTTTATATATATATAAATGCATCAAATATGGGAATGTGATGTTTCCTTATGTAAAATTACATAGTCGTAGCTTCTTCCTTAAATCAATTAAAGGTCCATGAGAAAAATTACCGAAAACATGATCTAGAATAATAAGTGGTAAAATTTTTATAAAATATAGGGATGTATATTTAAATGAAATGGTTGCGGAAAATGAGAATCTAAACATATACAGATGATAACATAAAATAAGTTTTTTGCTAGTCTTATACAATATAGAATAGTAGATATCTCATTATATATTGTGTATCATGTCATGAATACATTACAAATAGGCTTTTATATTTTCATTAGTGAGAGAAATTAAAATTTTGATGAAGTAAATTATTTAAGTAGAAAATTATAGCTTCCTAAATTTAAATGTGAATTTTATTTCCATGAATAAAAAAATATGGTAGAAATAAATTAGATAAAAAATTATTCAAATAATAATAATTTATTCACTAAAAATAGGTAATTATAATAAAATTGAATGAAATTTTTTATTACATACAATGTATTATTACCAAGGATTGTTAGATCACTTAAAATTACATAAATTAAATTTGAGTAATCAATATAAAGAAATATTGTATTTACAACTATTAAATATCATATATCATCTTCACCCTTTCAAATCACCATTAATAGAACAAAACCTATATTGATAAAAAATATGAAAGGAGAAATATTGTCTTTGAATATAATATAAAAAAATGGAATGAGAAATATGATTTTTGAAATTAGATTAAATTGAATTTATAAGATGTAATAGGGGTAATAAATCTAGAAATTGACTGTTACTGAAGCGTATGTAGTCATTGGGTTTAACATGAGTATTCATTTTTCCATTTTTGAATTATCAATATATAATTTCTATAAATAAAACTAATTTTAATGTTAAAAATATTTATTATATGTAATTTAATGGAAATAATATAAATTATTTGGGAATATAATTAAAAATACAAATTCACTCATGAAAATATATTTACTCAATAATATTTTAGGTTTGGTTAAACCCAATCATAAAATTTATTAAAGAAAAAGTAAGTAAGAAGCTCCGGAATGACAAGTGGTTGTACAAAGTTGAGAAGGTATATAACCCCACATTTTCACATTTTCCAATGGTGTAAAGTAAATTGGGGTCCTGAAGGACCACATCATCCTCATTTAAATGATTTCTCTGGTCGATAAGGCACCTAAAACTTTATTGTCTTCCCAGTACATATAATAAAAAGTCAATTTTAGGCATCTATATTCTTAAAGGCATTCAATCCAATGAGAAATAATTTTATAGTGGACATTCTTGGTACCAGGATTAAAGAATTCAAAAACTATTTTAGAGTCGTATTTAGTCAAAATGGGGTTCCATCAATGATATACATCATGCTGGATATCATTTATAATGGCCTAAATATCATCTTTATATGTAATTTTAAGTCCCATGTAATGATGAATGAAACCTTTTATAAATCCATGGTGTGTGTGATTGACACCCCCATAGCTCGAGGGTCCTAGAATATTAGAGGCCACATCATCAACATTCAACTTGATCTATGTGGGTTTTGGTGGAATCCAACTGATATATTTTAAAATTCATTTAATTTTTGGGCCTTCCATGTACACCCAGGAGTCTGAGTATGTTAGGTTCAATAATGATATTCTCCATTGAAACTTTTTCAATTTTTATAAGTTAATAACTCTAAATACATAGTTAGTATTCCAACATTGTGGGAGGGTCTAGATTATCTAAACATTTAGGCATTCCTTGCATTTTACACAAAATTAATCACTTAAGGAGTAGCCTCAAACAAGATATTGTGTTATTACTCACTCTTTCTAGCATTACTATTGGATTTCATGAGTTTTCCCAACTTGATATTTTTATATATGGTAATCTTTAATAGGTTATGAGTATAGTTTCATATGTCAAGTGCACAGATGGATCATGTAAAGAGGTATTGTACATTCTCTTTAGATTTTAGACATATGTGGTTGGATGGTGCAAGCTGTTATCTAAATCTCTTTAATTGGTCATGGGTAGGAAATATGTCTTTTAAAATATTCTATGGAAGAATTATCCATAAGTTTGTATGAAATGTTTTTGTCATTTTAGATTATATGTTATAATCATGATGGAGCCATCATATTTCAGCCTACAAAACTCTTGGTATTGAATATCTCATTTCGGTTTGGTTTCTAGATCAAGGTCTCTCAATCCATGAAAATATACCTCAGTATTTCTTGGAAACTTTAGGAGGGGATGATTCTAGTGGAAACATTATTATGGAGAAAGCGGCCAGCCATATTCATTTAATGTTGTTTAGAGGTACAAACATGATGACCTTGTGGCCTCTATCTATACAGGGTGTATTCCAATAGTTATGGTTGTATTTCCTAATGATTAACCACTTGGATTTATATATGATATCATTCAAAGAGTACCTGTAGGTAGGTAAAATAAATGAGGAAACTTAGTGGAAGTATCCCTTCAGTAGCCTTTTGTTAAACCTATTATAAATAAATTCATTTGAATAATTTTTAAACATTAAGATATTCAAAGTGAATTTTCTAATAAGGCCATAATTAATGATTCGAAGGTACCTTATTCCTAACCCATCCATGTCAACATACTTTATACATTTATTTAATGAAATATTTATCATTTTTTTTGTGTACAGATACAGTCCATATAATTTTCATGGTAATTTTTTAAGGTTATTAATGAGACTTCTAGTCCATATATATAGAGAAAATGTGTGTACTAATTTGAATGTGATCCTTAATTGTACCAATGAAACCCTTTCATCTTAGGATATAGACTTCCCTTTTCACATAGATAGTATATTGATGATTCTAGATCATATATTCATGAAATAATATCTTTTCACTTTTCCCCAAAATAAGGGGACTCATGGGTAGGTAAAATGGTAGGATACCTTCTTTACCCTAAGTTTTCTAGTGATATTTTTTTTTGTTGATAGGTAATATATCCCCAAATATAATGAAATATTTTCTCAAACTGATTGTACTTCCACTTTCTCATACTATGAAAAAACATTATTTAACCATAGATATAATTTTCTTGGAGTATTTTATCAACATACATGAGGAGTGATGGGGTAAAGTCCCCAATATCAACCATAATTTGTTTTTATATTCTAATATGAGAAATTTCATTAATGAATATACTCATTTAGTCCTTACAAATGGACAACATAGGTCTTAAGAGTCTGTCTCCCTGTATAGCACCCCTAATGTACATAAATAAGACTCTAAGGGATCTATATATGTGAATGAATAAACTTTCATAATTAAATATTGTGATAATTATTATGATGAATTCATTAGAGAAACCATACATTCTAAGGAACATAAAAATTAATCTCCATTTGAGAGTTTAAAAGGCTTCATAAGTGTTAATTTTAAGACAAAAGTTCTCATACATCATTTTACTCTTCATTATATCGTCACTTTTTTAGCCTGTAAATAAGTAATTCCAAAGGATTCTCCTAGGTATAAATCTAATCCAGTCTGGGGTAATGATGTCCCTGATCATGCCTCACATCCTGGTCATAATAACCTTACTTATTATATTAGGAATAGTTTTCACAAGTGAAACATGCCTAAAATATCTAGTTTCAATGGAATTATCTTTTATGTGTATTAGGGTAATGAAATTTATGTTGATTCCATAAGGCATAGTGACATAATTTAAGAATTACCAACTAGATTCATCACCTCATGATAAAATATTTCCCTTTAAATCATGAATAATTTTCCAGTAAATCTATCAGTTCCAACAACACTTTCCATGTTAAGTGACAATAGGGTTGCTTTGACTTCCTCTTTATAAGAAGTAATGATAATAGTTTAGTTTTGATATTCCTCAACAAAAGGGGTATGTTATAAAACATAATTTGGGTTTTTACTCTATAGTCATATTAAATTCCGTTGAGGTATTCTACCATATCATTGGAAATATCATTTTTAGAGGTGATTAGCCACCCATTGATGTTTAAGCCATTATTGTATCTATTTATCATCTTCTCTTTGTCTATCTAATGTATGATCCTTGAGTTCCTATCATAATACTATAACTATATGACATTAATTTTACTATAGTGAGACCTTTATTTAATAGTTAATATATCATCAAGCTTGGAGAGATTTTATATTTCCTCCCTAGAGGAAGTGATCTGATTTTGGTATCTCTTTTGCTAGCAATAAAGTAAATCTTTATCATATTTAATCTCAATTTCAATTTTAGATATTTATTTTTTCCTTAATTACCTTAGAAAAACATTACTGTAATTAATTTTTTTAGAAATTATTTAATGGTTTATTCTAAGTATCTCTATTTTATAGGACTCCAAAAAACCTCAATGCATAAAAGAGTGATAATACACCCATATTTGAATAAACAATGAGTGGGTCTAACCTTTTCAAGTGATTTTATAGTGACACTATGATTAGGTTATCATCTAAGTGGTATTTTGGGGGGGTGTATCTAGTGAACCCAACTGAATAAATATAGTCATACATTTAGACAAATCATCTATGTAGATTTTTTTACTATATTTCATTCAATATGTACATTCTCTATGTGATAGGCATCTCAAAAAATTATAACTTCAACATGATTTCATTAGTCAATAAAGGAGGAGAATTCAAGTAAATATGCCCAGTTGAAGTGGGATCCAAATTTTTCTTCATGTTTCAGAATAGTGATGAATTACCCCTTGATAATCTATTTGTGATTCATGTTTTCAGATGTTTCCTATGGATCATTTTATAGGTCCCTTCTATAGATGTTTGAGGTGGATGAGTATACAAATGAGATAGAGAGAGTGGAGCATTATGTGATGTCTGAGACTGAGACACTACATGATTCATTGTTTCTTTTTAGGTGTTATATGTTTTCATACATGCTAATCTATAGGTGGTATGTGTTAATTTCAAGCATGTTTTTTGTGACAAAATTATATCTAAAGTATGAAAATTTGAAGGTATTTCATTTTTTCAGAGACCATTTTTGGCTCTATAAGACCAATTAGTAGGTTTTTTTAGGCCACATGGTAATGTATTTGAGAATTAGTCATGGGAAAGTTCTATATCCCTTGAAAAAACCAATAGATAATATTCATTGATTAAGTTATTCTTTTTTTGGAGGTCCTCCTTGTTTCTCTATATTTTTTCATTTCCCCTTTTCTTTTATCTTCCTCTATTTAGGGGTTATAACCTCTAATGAGCAGTTTTTTCTCTCTAGGGTCTCAATTTCAACCTATTATTAAGTAGTTTGTATCCCCTCATTATCATTAAACCAAAACTTTCTACCTAGAGAAGTGAATTTATTACAAAAGATCATTTTTATTGTATCTCCATCATAATATATTTTCTTTAAAGCATTGAATAAAGGAACCAATATGAATGGTATTCTCCCTTCACAATTGTTTTTTTTTCTCATTATACAAGTTTATTTTAGAGGTGTTATCCCTTTCATAAGTGTGAGAGTCACAAACTATGAATTCGTTCCCTTTGATCATAGATGTCATTTCTAATACAAGTAAATCATCCACTCCATTTGTCAAGTGTTTCTTGGTCAAGACCTTGTCAATATTGGTTTCAATTGATTTATATGGGCTGATTTCTCCCTGTTCAATACTCCTCTGTGTTTTTCTTCCAAAAATATGTCTTCAATAAAGATGGTGCTTAGGTTTTAGATTTGGAATGTTTTGGTATCATTTTAAACTTCTATAATTCCAATAAAAGCATTAATATTGGTGTCTAAATCATTCTCCATAGCTCCATAGAATTAGGTTGGTTTCACAATAAGATATGTGTGAAGTAATTATGTAGGTTCCTCTAGATCAGAATCATTGTATAGTGAAACAGAGGAGGATGGGTCCTCAGGTTCCTATATAAGTTCCTCTAGGTTGACACCCAAGGAGGATGGGTCATGTGACACATCCGTTTAGTGGTAGGGTGAAAAAACATTGTCTTTACCTTTTTCCTTCATGTAGGATTACTCTTCATGCTTATTGGATTTATAGAAATTATATTTATTTCCCCTATAGCATTCATAGAACACATGTATGAAAATATTTAAATTTATATAGAATATATGATTTCTTTCATAAAAAATTTAAAGTTTTATGTTGTCATCCCTCATTTTTAGGACTCCCTCTTCAACCAGAGTGTTTTCCATGTGAACTTCCACTAGCACCATGGTGTGGTACCCAAACCTTGTATTTTAATTTTTTTTGATCCATTCTAATTGGAATCCCCACTATAGTGGTTATGTACCATAAGATTTTTGGTTTTTATTAAATCCAATTATCCAATATATGTGAATCCATACCTGAGTAAGGTTCTTGCTAATGTTTCTTAGGTTGAAATTTTGATCCCATTTAAGGAATCCATGTTTCAATTTAACTGATATATGGCACTATTATCTCATGTTTCATTCATCATAGGGGGATCATATTTTATAATATCTTATCCCCATATTCATAATTTAGCACTCCTCAAACCCCCATATCTTATATATTCTCTTTTATAAATGGTTGAAATTTCAAAGCCACTACCCTTTCAATGTAATAACTCTTGCGATGATTGAGTATTTGCATTAGATGATTCTTTCCTCTACTATAACTTTCTTAGCTAAGACATGCATCATATACCCTTTTCTAATAACATGTCTAGGGATGTTGTCATCAAGTTCATAAAAAGTGTTAATCACAACTGATTTCATAACCTCCTTGAAATTTTTCTTCAATTCAATTCCCTCATTAGAAATATGATTATTTATCTTTTGTTTTATTAACATGAAATACAGGAAAATATCTTTATAACCATGATGATATATTTTATTAGGGTTCTAATCTTCATCAATATGATTTCTTTTCATTCGATCCATCTTCTTGCATGCAAGATTTAGGTTCGCCTAGAATCTCCCAAAGTTCCACCATCCAAAATATCCTCCACAAAATATTACTTCAGGGAAATGTAATTCATTATAAAGATACTATTTTTTATGAATTATGTATTTTTATTAATTTTATTAATTTTAAATAATGTTATTCATAAAATGTATTTAAAAAATTCAAAAACAAATTGTGAAAATATATTTTTGACATCTAGAAGTAATTAAGTAAATATGAGTAATAATAATTAAATTATTCCAAGTAAATTAAAATGTTTTATTTAAAATCATTGTTTTTATTATATATTACATATTTTTATAAAAGATAGATTGATCATATTTGTAGTATGAAATTTAAAATATTAAACTCTATATATATATATATATATGAATATGATTAGACATTCATTCATTTATTATTAATTAGTTAGTAATAAAAAAAATCATTTTATGTTAAAATAAATGTTTTTAAATGATTTTATCTACAAGTTGTTTATTTTTATTTTAATAAATAAATTATCCTTGTTAATAATTGAATTTATTTAATTTTATTGTTTATATTCAAAAAAATAATAATTTTACATCCATTAAAATTTTATTACAAAGTAATGAAAAAGATTAAATTCATTTTTATGCATAAAAATACATTTATCCAAAATACATTTTTATGTGTTATGAGGTCCTAAATAAAAATTAATTTTCCTCACATTTAGAAATTAAATCCAATAAAATTTATTAAATAATAATAATAAAAAACTCTAAATTTTTTAATGAGAATAATTTCATTTTTAGTTTTAAAAATAAGTTACCAAGGTAAAAATTTGGTTACCTCGATAAAGGTAAATGAGTTCAAATGGATTAACTAAGGGGTAATGAGTAAATATATCCTAAAAATTTTCTATAAATTAGTTTATAAGGGGATTATCAACCTACCCTTATCCCATATCAATTATATTTCCACATTGGATCCACATTCCATGAAAATTTATATTTCGTATTCATTAAAAAATGGGTATTTATGAAAATCCCACTCAAGATCACCTATAAAACAACTAATCATATACCAACATAAAACCAAAAAATTACTTTATTTTCCTCTTAAATCCACACCCAAACTCTCTATCTAACGATCTTTACTCTTTTTTTGGAAACTATAGTCATATGATTGAGTTCCAAATCCCTCATTTCCAAGAGGCTCTCTAAGAGAATATTCAAGCCATTAACGTAATTGATATCATCTCCTTAATCAATTGTCTTAATCTACTTCATCCACCTCTAATTAAAACTTATTTATCATTTTAATAAAAAAATAGGAAAAACTAATCATATTTAAATGTGATAATATTAATATACAATAATATGTTCTTACTCATTCAGATGTTATAATGCATTCTTGTTTTGTTTGGTTTTACCCCTGCATGAATGATGTTATAATTTTTTCCACATGAATTAATAAAAAAACAGAAATATTTTTATTTTTATTTAATAATGATTGATTTATGGTTTTTCAATAATTCAGTAATAATAATATTCAAAATTATATTCACCAATAAATTTAATTCTTTTATAAATTTTATAATCATCGAAAATGATATTTTTAAGAATTTAATAATACTAGCCATGATATGTCCCATGAAATTTACATGGGACTAAGAAAATATATCCAAATAATATAATAAATTTTGTTGAAAATTCTAGAGGTGATGAACCTATAAAAACGGTACAAGGACTAAAACAAGAATACTAAAAAACCATTAGAAAACAATATAGTTAAGAGTTAAATATTAAATTAAACAATAAATTATTATAATTTGGGTAATAAATGTTTTTAAATAAATACTATTATGTAAACTAAATATGAATAATATTATTGTATATATCAATAATAAGTCAAAATTGACTATATAGGGAGTCAGAGCGTGTTTGACTAAGCTGAAAATTGGGGCAATAGTTTCTATTTCAATCTCACATTGATGTTAAAATTATATATGTATAAATCATCATTGGGAAATATTTTATGTTAATTATCTCTAAAAATCCATTTATTTTTTTATCCTTATGTTGTATATAGGGTTTACCTGTCTTCTTATAATTTCACCTCCCTTTGGTTCACAACTCAACTAAAAGGCTGACTATTAGTGGGATCATCTTTATCTCATATTTTCTATTTGGATTCTTTCTAAATGGGGAGTTTTCTATTGAACATGACACTATTCACAAATATATGAAAGTAATTTAATTTTATCACTTTTCTGATGTTCCCTTTCTCCCACCAATTTCTTTAATTTTCTATAAGAATATTCCTTTACATTTTTTATGGTTTTTAAAAGAAATTCTAATTCCAATTATTTTATAAATTATTTAAATTTAAAATAAAAGTTATTAAAAATTAAAAATTATTAATATCTTAATTTTAAATGTAATTTTATAATTCCATTATAAATTTATTTCCATCTACGACAATATCCAATAGTGATTATTTTTCTTCACGTAGAATGTTGTTCTTCATATTAGAGAACTCGAGAGGGGGTGAATTTAGATTCCAATTGTAATTTTAGTTAAAAATATTTTATAAACTAATTACCTGAATTTAAAAAATACTGAATTATTAACTAATATAGTATAATAATATAATCATATCTTTCAAGAAATTCTCAAAATTTTGATCACAAGTAAGTTAAAACAAGTTTAAAATTCGTTTAACTTTTAAAACAAATTTACCTGTATGAAACAAAATATATAAAATAAAAATTAATGTTAACTATAAAAGTAGTGTTTTGAAATTTATTTTTGAAAACCAAAAATATATTTGTTTTAAACAAAATTGTATAATAAAATATGAAATGCACATAGTTGAATAAAACAAGTGATTCAGTATCAAGTGGAGACTCAGTCGTCTCCACTTAGAAATCACCAACTACCGAGAAATTTAATAATAAATAAACTAGTCCAAAACCTAGATCAGGTTTTATACACAATAGTTCATATGGATATCTAGGATATAAATATCCTCTTTAATAATTCTACATGGGAAAATAAACGAGTAAAAACTACACACAGGAAGGCCAGGCCACGCACCCTCTTCCATAGATCTTCATAGGATAACATATGATAATAAATGAGATAGAGTTTTTCTATAACTCTCTATTAAAATATAGGATATAGGTAGGAAATTATGTATATTTTAAATAACACAAAAATGAAAACGTAAAAAAAAATAGTAAGGGTAGTGAAAAAATTTTATATAAAGAAGATAGTAGTTTGGTTGTTTTAAAGCCATGTATTCTCTTCTTGAAGTAATTTTTTATTTAGAAATGATGTATGAAAGAAATAAAAATTTCTCTGATTATTTTTTGATTTTAATATGAGAAAAATATTTTTTTAGATGTCAAAACTTAGTATAAGTTCATCTTTCTCATTTTTGAAAAATTTCAGTGACTTTATGTCACAACCTATCTTTTCTCACTATCATTGGACATATATAAAAGTATAATATTTCTTGGAAAATTTGTAAGAAATTGTTTTTTAGAATAGGTCAAAATCCGGAACCAGTTTGAATTTTGACTTGTTCTGAGAAAACTAGGAGAATCTAGGAAAAACATTTAAAGTTGTGGAAGTCGTACATGGGTGCACGGTTGGCACACGGTCTGAAGAAACATGCGGCCAGCCCAGGAAACTATGCACCCTGTATATTGGGCTCCACATGGGAGGTGCATGGTTTGTCTAACCATGTTGGAAAGTCATGTGAAGTCCCTGGATGACATAGCGGTAACTGCATGGTTAGCGAACGGTTTTTTAAGCCGTTCAGGGTAACCATGCGAACACTTAAAGTTAGGGTTTTTTATGTTCCAGACCACCTGGGATTTTCTATTCCTCCATCATTCTTCCTCCCACTCATAGCTCACATGGGAGTTATGATTTTCTGAGGTTGGGGGAGCTTCTTAGCTAGTTTTGGAGGCAAATCGGAGGGTTTCTTGGTGGATCAAAGTCGGTTATTCTTAGGTAAGTCACTTCTCTTGGTTCCTCTTTGGTTTTATATAGGCCTTCATTTCCCCCTCTCTTAGTTTCTTAGATCTACAAGGGTTTCATGTAGATCTATGGTTTTGTTGCCTTTGTATGTTAATGTTTGAGCTTGTTGATGTTAGAAAAGGGTTCTTAGGCGGTTTCGAGGAGGCATTCACCGGTTTGGAGTGCGATTGGGAAAAGGGTTGATTTTTCCAAACCCTAAAGGTAGGTGGTGCGTACATATTTTTCTGTTTTCTTGGTCATTTGGGTAGCGTGTCCTTCAGCGCATTTTTGGGTATTTGAGAGAGACCATGATTTATCTATTACTTCTTATTTAAATTGCTTATTAGACCTATAGGATACCTTTGGGTATTCCCTTTGTCCTGTCTTTATTGAGAAGGGTCCCAAGAGAGGTTGTTGCTCACATGGAGAATTTTGGCCGGGGTTTCCAAAATGATAACACTTGAATTTTATTGGTTTAAACTATTAGGTTTAGTTATTTAAAACTTGATATAATTGTTAGAGACCTTAGAAACTTCAATGATGGTATGAGACAACACTTTCTTAGTGAAATTCATTTTTTTTGGATAGTTTTTCCTGTTTATGTGTTCTGTTTAGATGTGTTATATATGTAATTACTGAATTGCATATCCTAGAACCTTTGGGTTGTGCTTGGAACTGTTGAGAGATTCTGATCACAGGTTGGGCTTGGCCCGGGGTTACATTGGGTGGTTTGACCATAGTATTGGTCGTCATGAATGTCGCCTTGAGGCAGTACGACTGTCAGTTTGGGCTTAGCCTAGGGTTACATTGGGTAGTTTGACCACAGGATTGGGCGTAATGGACGCCGGCTTGAGGCAGGATAACTTTCAGTTTGTGCATGGCCCGGGTTACTAGGATGGTGAGGCCATCAGACTTGAGCGGCATGGTTGTAGGGACATGAGGTTTCAGATGTGTGGTGGCTTAGGTGCTATTTTGGTGATTAGCTCTCACCCAGAACTTTGAGTAGTGTGCACATAGAGATACTCCGTGATGATGTGGTTTTGACCACTCATGTGGGTAGAGGCCCTCTTAGATGCGGTTTGGGTACTTTGGTTGTGGGTTCATTCCATAGGAATCCACATGGGAGGTGAGGAGCCTCCAGCGGATAGCTTGAGGCTATCAGGTTGGGGATGAGGCTCGCCATGATTTGAGGGTAGGTATTTCTATCCCTCTGATTCCTTATTTGAGGGAGAATATCGTTGTCCCTCCAGTTACTTTATTTGAGGGCAGGTATCGATGTCCCTTCGGCTATTTATTTGAGGGCAGACATCGTTTTCCCTCCCGTTATTTATTTGAGGATAGGCATCGTTGTTCCTCCGGGTTACTTCTTAGGCTATCCTTTAGGATGCCGATACTTAAGTCACGATGTGTTGGGAGGTACAAGGTTCCATGTTACTATTCTTGGGAGTTCCTTCAGGACATTGGTACTTGAGACACGTGGTGTCAGGGGGCACATGGTGTCAGGATACATGACAGAGATTTTGATGTTGGTCGAAGCAGGTGACACTCCATGGTGGATTCTAAGCACCAGTGGAGTTTCTGTTTATTTGTGCATCGTATTGTTTACTATTTTCATTATAAATGAAATCCTACTTAAACACTAATATTTGGTACGCACCGTTGGGTGGTATCCTACTGAGATTTGTCTCACACCCTGCACGGGCCCTTCGGGACACGTGAAGACTTTATGGATTTACGTGCAAGAAAGAGGCCAGCTTTAGGAGCTAGGCTGCATTAGCTATTTCAGGGAGATGGTATGGACCTTCAGGTCTTGCCTATCTGGACTTTATCGAGTTTTGTTTTATTTCCTATATTAAAATTATTATTTGTTATGTAGTTATAGTTGGTTTTCCATTGGAACCTCTTTATATATAAATACATGTATGAAATTTTTTGGATGAATTTTTTTTTCAGTGGTGGTTACAAGTGATCAGCATGCTATTGTGTTTACATTTCGCTTTTGTTGTTTATATTTATTGCTTCTATTGTTTATCAATATTGAATGTGTTTCTACTCTACGAGTTTGGTTCATGTCTGCTGAGTCATTTATTCCACTGCATCTTTATTATTATACTTGTACCAGTACCATTATTATCCTCCGAGAGGGTATAGCCTCCCCACTATACATATGAGACCCTCGCTGCTAGTCGGCAGCCTTTGGCATTTGTGGAGGTGCACCTAAGGTAGTAAAACCTGACCCCTTTAGCACTGTTCGAATGGCTATTTGGGTCTGGGTTGTTACAAAGTGGTATCAGAGAAGTTCTTGATAGGTATTTAGTAGTAGTGTTTTTCTGGATACTAATGAGACTTTGTATTCTCTTTTATTTCTATTGGTTTTACTATTAGGGATATGGTAGAATAGAGATAGGTTGTTACTGGAACTGGGTTTCTAGCTTGTGCTTGGGTTCCTGCAACCCCAGGTACGAGGGATGAACCAAGTTACCTTTGGTGGGAATTTTATGTTTGATTTTTTTCTCAGATTACGGTTTATATGATTTCCACCTTGGTGGCTCACTTGGTGTGCGGTGTTATTGATAGTGATATGTGACCGTTGACCCGGTGCGGTAAGGGAGAATTGGACTGTGGCCCGATATGGAAAGGCTTGTTTTCTTGGCATTTGATAGGCATATTTTAGGGTATTTCAATTTCATAACTACATGTATGCTTTGTGATGTGATAATACCATGTGAAGAAAATGTCAATTGACATACTTTGTATTCTTGAAATGTGAAACGGTGAAATTCATAATAGAATTCCTTGTTTGTTGCAATGTGTATTCCATTATATATATATTGTATAATTGCATGTGAAAGGGTATTTGGTACTAGATATTGTATGAGAAGGCAGGTACTATCGGATGAGGTGATTTTGATCACCAGGATTGGGTGACTCAGTCGTCGGTTTGAGGAAACGTTGGTTATCAGTATGGGCATGTCCCGAGTGGGTTCCTCTAAGACGTCTTGATGGAGCATCTGGAGGGTGATGAAACAGTGTCATAGTTGCAAAATCGGGTTCCAGATCTGGTGCAGGCAGAGCAGGAGCCGCAGGTATAGGCTTAGGGACATGAATAGGTTCAGGAACATGTGTAGGCAAGACAGCAGCTGGGTTTGGCAGTGTTCGGACAATGGCTTGACGATCAGATATTATCTATCCTGGTACATGTCTTGTAGGGGATCGACAGAGGTGCGCAGGGTACATAGATATCTCTTTCTTATCTGACACGAGAATTCTAGTCACAACACCCACTGCTTTTTCAGGGTGAGGGTGGTCATTAGGCGGCTAAGAACTAGATATAGAGAATGCAGATGATCTTCGATCAGCTCGAGACACCTCTAGGGAAGATGGTCAAGATGGCGACATACTTTCTGTGAGGATCGGCAAAGCTCTGGTGGGATGTTCATGTTCAGGATCATAGACATGAGGGACTGACATGGATGGACTTCGAGGACAGGTTCTTTGAGAACTTTTACCCAGAGACATTGAGGGCAGAGAGAGCTCGAGAGTTCTTGAGTCTTCAGTAGGCATACATGTCCATCATGGACTATGCATCTACTTTTACTAATTTGTCTCACTTTTGACCCGGTATGGTAAGAAATGACACAGCAATGGTGAGGCACTTCGAGGATAGCTTACGACACGCCATTCAGATTTAGGTAAATCTCTTCTGGCTAGGTTATTTATCAGAGGCAGTGAATCAGGCATTCATAGAAAAGGGAAACCAACAGGATAGGCCTCCGGTTGGTTGGACGATTGAATCAGGTGAGGTTTTGGACAGTAGGAAGCGAGGAAGGGATGAGTTCCAGTAGGGCAGTCAGGCCAAGGACTTAGTTAGACCACCTCGTAGCAGTTCTTCTGTGGTTTTCCTTTAGTGTGGATAGCCAAGACATGTTCGGACTCAGAGAGATAGGCCTCCAATGGAGTGTTGGGCATGTGGAAAGGTCGGTAATATAGAGAGGTTTTGCAGGCAGCCTTCTCAGATAGCCATCAGGCAGGGACCAGGATAGACGGTGGCATCTGGAGTTAGTTCAGGTTCGGTACTAGGAGAGAGTATCTGAGGTTCAGCTGCACGCAGGGGACATGATAGAGACAATGGGATCCAGCTGAGGGTTCAGTGGCCGGTGACTGGAGAAGCACAACAGGGAGGCCAGCCATCAGGCATTCATGCTTCAAGACAGGTTAATTTCATGGAGCTACCAGTGGATAAGAAGGCTGGTGAGCCGATGACGGTTAGAGGCACACCATGGGTGTGGCCATGATTTCCTTGTTCTCTTCTGTCATGACCTATATAATCATGTCTATTTTGAGTGAATGTGATGCACATGATATATGTGGACTGACTAGATGCTAGTCAGTGGGATTATCTCCATATAAGGTGTGTGATATATTTATATATATATATATATTTATGATATGCGTAGCATCAGGGGAATCGAGGATGCAGGTTACTAGAGGTGCCTTGGGATATAGGGCATCGAGGATGCATGTTACTTGAGGTTCCATGGGCATCGGGGCATTGAGGATACGTGTTACTTGAGGTGTTATAGGAATTGGGGAATTGAGGATGTCGTTTACTTGAGGTGCTAGGCACTAGGTTCATTTTGGGCATCTATGGGATGCAGGACCTCATGGAGGCAGACACCGATACGGTACGGGATACGTTGGATGTCAGAAGTGGAACGAGGCTTCCATTGAGGCACAAGGGTGACTATGCATCACGAGAGGACCTTGAGCCTAGAAATAGGTTAGAAAAGCTTTTCTTGTTCTGAGTTTTGTCAGGTTGAGACCGATTTAGGTGATTACTAAGTTGGGGAGTCCCTTGAAGAATTTCTCCAGAACTTTGTGACTGGGGAATTTCGGGTTGCTTTGATCGGGGTGGTATGTTCGGTGTCATCTCTGGGTTTTGTATGATAGCTCAGGGACAAGTTATGATAACGTGGGGAGATTGTAAGAACCTGGATTTTTAGAACGGCTCAAAATCTCAAACCTGTTTGAATTTTAGCTTGTTCTGATAAAGCAGGGAGAATCTAGGAAAAACATTTAATGTTTTGGAGGTCGTACAAGGGTGCAAGGTTGGTGCACAATTTGAAAAAACTATATGGTCATCCCAAAAAACTATGAACCCTTGACAGTGGGCTCCGCACGGGAAGTGTACGTGTTTTCAAACCGTGCGGTAAAGCCATGTGAAGTCCATGGGTGAGATAGTGGAAACCGCACGGTTGGCGCACAGTTTTCCAAACCATGCGGGGTAACCGTGCGACCACTTATTGTTAGTATTTTTTTAATTTTTGGACAACTCGGGATTCTCCATTCCTCCATCATTCATCCTCCCACATGTGGATCATGCGAGAGTTCTAATTTTATGAGGTTGGGGGAGCTCTTTGGCTCATTTTGGAGTAAAATTAAAGGGGTTTCTTAGTGTATCAAAGTTGGTTCTTCTCAGGTAAGCCTCTTCTCCTGGTTCCTATTTGGTTTTCACTAGGTTTTCGTTTCCATCTAACTTCGTTTCTTATATCTACAAGGTTTGCATGTTAATCTATTGTTGTGTTGCCTTTGTGTGTTAAAGGTTGAGCTTTTTGATGTTAGGGAAGGGTTTTTTAGTATGTTTCTAGGAGGCGTTCACCAGTTTGGAGTGTGTTTGGGAAAAGGGTTGATTTCTCCAATCCCTAAAGGTAGGTGTTGCATACCTATTTTTGTGTTTTCGTGGTCATTTGGGTACCGCGGACTTCGACGCATTTTAGTTTATTTGTGAGAGTCCCTACTTTATCTTCTACTACTTATTTAAATTGATTATTGGACCTATGGGATACCTTTGGGTATGCCCATTGTCCTGTCTTGATTGAGCAGGTCCAGGCGAGAGGTTGTTTCTCACATGGGGCATTTTTTCTGGGGTTTCCAAAATGATAATACTTGAATTTTATTAACTTAAACTATTAGGTTCATTTATTTAAACCTTTATATATTTGTTGGAGACCTTAGAAACTTCAATGCTAGTACGGTACATCACTTGTTTAGTGAAATTCATCTGTTTGGATGGTTTTTCCTGTTTATGTGTTTCATTCAAATGTTTTATATATTTAATTGCTGAATTTCATATCCTGGAACCTTCAGGATGTGCATGGTACCATTGAGCGATTCTGATCGCAGGTTGGGCTTGGCTTGGGGTTACATTTGGTGGTTTGACCATGGGATTTGGGGTCATGGACGTCAGCTTGAGGTGGTATGACTGTCAGGTTGGGCTTGTCCCAGAGTTACATTTGGTGGTTTGAATATGGTATTGGGCATCATGGACATCAGCTTGAGGCAGGATGACTGTCAGGCTAGGCATGGCCAGGGTTACTGGGATGGAGAGTCCATCAAAATTGAGCGGAATGGTCACAGGGACACGAGGTGTCAGATGTGCGGTGGATTATGTGATATTTTGGTGATTACTTCTCACCCGGAACATTGAGTATTGTGCACACAGAGATACTCCATGATGAGGTGGTTTTGACCACTCATTTGGGTAGAGGCCCCTGTAGATGCGGTTTAGGTACTTTGGTTGGGGGTGCTTGTCGTAGGAAGCCACGTGGGAGGTGAGGAGCCTCCAGGGGATAGCTTTAGGTTAGCAGGTTGGGGATGAGGCTCACTGTGATTTGAGGGCAGGTATCATTCCCCCTCTGGTTACTTATTTGAGGGTGGATATCTTCGTCCCTCCGGTTACTTTATTTGAGGGAAGGTATTGTTGTCCCTCTAGCTATATATTTAAGGGCAGATATCGTTGTCCCTCTGGTTATTTATTTGAGGACAGACATCGCTATTTCTCCCGGTTACTTCTTGGGAGTGCCTTCGGGATGTCGATACTTGAGGCACAAGGTGTCAGGAGGCACAAGGTGTCAGGTTACTATTCTTGGGTGTGCCTTCAGGATGTCGATACTTGAGACACGTGGTGTCAGGGGGACCATGGTGTCAGGTTACACGATAGATATTCCAGTGTTGGACGAAGCAGGTGACACTCCATGGTGGTTGTTGAGCACTAGTGGATTTTGTGTTTATTTGTGTATCATACTATTTACTGTTTTCCTTATAAATGCATTCTTGATTAAACACTTTTATTATGTACGCACAAGTGGTGGTATCCTACTGAGATTTGTCTCATACCCTGCGTGGGCCCTTCGGGACGTGTGTAGACTTTATGGATTTATGTGTAGGAAAGGGGCCAGCTTTAGGAGCTGGGATGCATTATCTATTGCATGGAGATGGTATGGACCTTGAGGTCTTTCCTAGCTTGAGTTTATCTTGTTTTTTTTTCCTTTAATGTTTTAGCATGCAAATTTGTTATGTAACTACAGCTGGTTATCCAGTGGCGCCTTTTTATATATAAATACATGTATGAGCTGTTATGGATGCATATTTTTTGTTCAGTTATAGTTACAAATGATCAGCGTGTTGTTGTGTTTACTTTCTGTTGCTATTGTTTATATTTATTGCTTCTGTTGTTTATTGATATTGAATGTGCTTCCGCTCTATGGGTCTGGTTCGAGTCTACTGAGTCATTTATTTCTCTACATATTTGTTATTATACTCAGAACAGTGCAATTATTATGCTCAGAGAGGGTACAGCCTCCCCACTATACCTATGAGACCCTCGCTCCTAGGTGGCAGCCTTTGGCATTCGAGGAGGTGTGCCTAAGGTAGTATCACCTGACCCATTTAGCACTGTTCGGGTGGTTGTTCGGGCCCAGGTCGTTAAAAAAGTTCCATAAAAAAATCATCATAGGATATCCTCATACTTCAACATGAAATCTATCTCCTTAAATTATTCTCAAAATAATTTAATTCTACACAAAAAAATATTTGAATTAATATATTAAATAATATCATAATTACTTTATATGGTCACAATAAGTTTTCCATGTAAACATCTTGGGTCTCTTAAATATTTTTAATGAATTCAAATATAATCCCTTGATAAGTCATACAAATGATCACTTGAACTCCTAGATGATCACTAATTCTTACATTCAATTGTTATACTTATGTTTGATCACTTATACTTATAGTTGATCACATATACTTTTATTCAATCTTTTACTATGAAAAATTATTACTACTAACAATGGTCGCTACATCTAGTCGGGTGGTTATTTATTTATATTATCAAAAATAAATATTTCATATATGGTAACTTTTTTAAATGAACTATTGAATAAAAATAAACATTCTATCGATCCACCACTTTAAAATATTTATTATAGATGTGTGTTCACTTCCAAATAGATTTCTGGTCACATGGTTACTTGTACGATTTATCCAAACTATGTTGTGGTCGGTCCAATTAAATTTGCAGTCAATTATTCCCTTTGTGAAAAACAAATTTGTGGTCCCATGATTCCTTTACCATATATCTACCGTGGCCGATTTTATGGCTATTTCGTTGATACATCAATCATGTGATCGATCTAAAACTTTGAGAAATTTATATTCCTCAGACTGAAGGTTGATTGATTATGGATATTCTTCACGGTCAATTAAATCCTTATAAAAATTTATATTATTTTCTAGAAAATTAATTGTCTTACATAAAATATAAAATATTTTAGAAACAACATAAAAAATATTCTTGATTCTTTAGATAATGAATTTATATAGTAAATCAATAATCTATACCATTTTTTTGATCACAAATCATGGCATAAATATCCATATAAAAATATTAATCATAAATCATTAAATACTATAATCTTCCGTAAAAGGAAATTAGAAGTAATGAAATAATTAGTGGTTTGTAAAAATGCCATAGTATTTACTCATATGATATATAATTTACTCATATTGCATATATTTTACTCATATGACATATATTTTACTCATATAAAATATATTTTACTCCCCCGTTGGTATTATAAAAAAGATTACATAAAGGGTGATAATTTAAAGAGAATAGAAAGCACACAAAACCAAAATATAAAAGGAATAGAAATAATAATAAAGAAATATTTCATTAATTGTTAAAAAAAGAGTTATAAAGACCCTATCAGAATATAATTTAAATATAAATCTCTAGGTTATATAAGGGTAGAATGGTCAAAGGGGTCCTTCCCTTTTCCAACAATAAGAGGAGTTACTGGCGAAGTAACAATAAGAACTCCATGAAAAGTGATATAATTTAGAACTAGTTTAATTTTTACATGGGACTAGGAAAAAGAGAGATCAAAAGGTCATGTTGGTGGTGTATTAAGTGAGGTATAAGTTGGGGTTGAGGAAGTTGTATAAATTGATGTTAAAACTGATGTTGAAACACTAGTAGAAACTGGTGAAAATACGGGCATAAAAAAAGAAGGAGGTTTCAAAAGTGGGGTATTTGTAACATAAATATAAGGTTATAATATCCTTGAAATTTGTATTGTATCACTTATTATAGGATCCATATTCTAAAGAAACTCATCATTTTCTAAAATTAAAATATTTAGAAGGGGATTCATCAAAAATAAATTCTCTAAAATTTCATTGATGGATGTAGTAATAGGAGGCATCTCTATATCTCTTATCAATTAAAGAAACAGAGTTCTTAGATCAACCTTGGTGTAAATCCGTTATATTACACTAAAATTACAAAAATTTCATTATATTTTTATGAAATTTCATTTCCTTCATTATTCTTAAAAACCTTGTTTAATTCATTTTACAATTTAAACTTTATTTCTCATCATTTTTGTGATTAATGTTTAAAATTTATTATTCATAGTCCATTTTAACATCAGTTTTTGAAAAAACCTACCTTAATTATTTTAATATGATATTTTAGGATCATGAATATGACCATATAAGGATTATTTTTTATTCTTGTAGAAATTATAGATTAATAAATTATTTTAATAATATTGGTCCCCCAGCACAAAAAAATTACGGGAAAAACATATTTCACCTAAGACCATTAAAATTGAAGTGGATATTGAAATTGAGGTACAATAAAGCTAAAACATTAACACAAAATAGGATATGTGATGTTTTAAATTTCATTAAACCTGTTTAAAGGGTAATTTTTCATTTTTAGAGATATCCAGGTGGACCAAGTTGGAGATTGAATTATATGCCATATTCCAAGGCCTAAAGGCCATATCCCCATTTTTGGAATGCCTCTTAAATTGATGATTTAATTGGGATCATATTTTTATATGTTCTATAATACATATATATATACCTACTTATCTCTACGAACAAACCCAACTTTGTCTCCATCAAATTCATTGTAGTGTGTCATGGAGGTGGGAGAAAGGCATGCATGCTACCTTAGAAATGATGAATGGTTAATGTTCCACCCAATTTCCTCCACTCTTTATCCTAAGATAGTGAATGATAGGAATTTAAAATGATATTCTTAGCCAAACTGACTCCCAATATCTACTTAAGGTGGATTTTGGGATGAATATGGTGTCTATTGTTTCTTTTTTTCACTGTAATGTTATGATTTCAATTTGATTCCTAAGGTATGTTATTCACCTTTATATTATTCTAAGCCACTCTAGTTTTCTAATTTAATGTTCTAACTTCTTCTTAATTATTTTTCATGTCATATTTGTTACTTTTATACAATTAGTTTCATATGTGATTCCATTTACACAATAATAGTGGTGTGATTGTTTTTATTATTTTTCTCTTCTTCAATTATTCTCATTTAAGTTAACTTCATCTATTGAGATCATATCATCAATGTAAGGATAAAAATTTTATGGGTTGATTTTAGATAATTTCATGGGTTTTTTTTTTATTTTTTTAATGTTAATTAAAATTTAAATTAGTTAATTGTTATAACAGTTCCATTCTATGACTTATTTTCTTCTTCTTCTACAACAATTTTAATGATTACACATTTTGATTGATATTATGATTCAATTGTGTGGAGTGATCATGAAAGTTATCCTCTAAGTGAATTAGTGATTATCCTTGTAATATATTCTATATTATATTGGTGAATTGTTTTGGGTATGTATCTTATTTTTTGGATACTTCATGAATTAGTGAGAGGAATGTTTCTGAGAAGAAAAATTCATCGAGTCAAGACCTAGAAAAAACTTCAAATCGACCCACATTATTTTATTAATTTCTTTAAATTAATTATTTGTTTATTCATAAAATAAAATAATTATAATTATTTGGCCACATCATAGCCAACCCCCCCCCCACACACACACACAATATAAGTGTCTTAAGGTTTCTTCTTTGCTCCTTATGTATTCAACCTCTACTTATACTACAATGAACACTACTAAATTTAGGGTAAATTTGGGTGAGTCTAAATTTTTTAATCAATTATTGAGAACCAAGTAAGTATCTTATACACTCAACTTATATTCTCACCCAAAATTCCCTTTTCTCAACCACATTTCTCTTATATTTCCCCCTTTTCTATCTGTGCAGGTTCATTAATACCCAATATCATTCAAACCACTCTATTGGTATTGATAATATTTGGATAGGGGAATAAAAATATCTTAGTAATATTTTTCCTTGTGATACCATTATTCTTAAAACATAAAATTTTTTCATTCATTATACTCCATTATATTTTCTTCAAAATAACCCCATCTAAAACCTGTGCTTGAATTAATCAGTAATTCTATATTGGGTATCCCCTAACGTAGTTCATTTATTTGATAAAACCATGAATAATTACAAAAAACCTAGTAGGATATTCACTCTTAATAATAATTAAATATTTTAAGTTGATTTCACTACCCTCCCAAATAATATTTATGAAATACACCATAGGAGTGTTGATGAATTTAAATCAATTGTCCAAGTTTTAAAAGGTTTTGATAACCTGACCAAAAAATTTATAACTACCCAACCATTCCATAAATAATGGAATTTATTATAAGGAAAACATTAATTGAGGTGAATAATCTAAATTTTCAAGTGGTTAAAGAATCAAACAATTCCAATCTGAGGTATAATGACAATCCAAACTTATACTAGGAGGATAATCATTTACCAAATAAAATACATAGTTTGAATCATAATAATTGAAAAAAAATCTAACCCATTGTTAATTTATATCCCAAAAAGTTCAACCTTAGATCCAATTAGTCCCACAAATATTACTTCAACAATTTTGGGAACATATGGATAAAATAAATTTGGATGTTTCCTCCTTAAGAATAGAACTTCAAAGCATTTAATTAGTTATAAAACTCACTCACACTTTGGATGTCCATTCCTAAATATTTATATGGGAATATTTTTATTAAAAAACATCTAATTAATATTTTAAAGATACATACTTTTAATCTATGATAAATCAATTACTCATAGTATTTTTTATAGATGTCTAAATCAGTAGGAAATAAATTTTATATATTCACATGTAGAAACATGTATCCATGGATTTAATCTCATTAACATGGCTCTAATATTGATTTTTCAAAATCTTAACTAAATAAAACCTTTATAGAAATCACAAAAATCAAGTCCATACCCATTTTCGGCACTCATCCAACAAATTTAGTTGATGAAACATCTACTATTAAAGAACCAATTCTATCTATAAATATAAAAGTAAAAATTAGTTTGATTCAAAGTCCCAAACAATGTCTGAAAGTGTTAACCAACATAATCTTTCCTTAAAGGTCCTTCCTACATAACATAAATATGAATTCATACGGTATAATCAATCATTACATGTTGTTATCTATTCATCTCTCTAATCTGGCCAAGGGAGGATTCTACTTGATTTCATGGGAAAGAACATTAAATAAATTGAATAGACCATGTATAATGTATGTAGGATTACCCCACTCATTATTATATATATTATTATTCATGAATAAATTTCAAAACATACTCACTAACCCCAATGGGGACTCTATTGCAATAAAATAGATGTTGTGAACAATGTAATCCCAAGGATGCTAAAATTTTGTGTTTGGTAAGTTGGGGGTTCAATGTCGATCTAATAACTTAAAACTAATAAATTTCTTGGAGGAAACCTAGTTTCTTTTGTCTTTTTAAATTTTTTATAAAATAAAAAAATAAAGATAAAGGTTTTTTGTTTTAATTTAATCATTTTATTTTTTATTGTGTTTTTTAGTTAAGGGGACCCATTAGGGTTTTTTAGTGTTATTATGCTTTTTGTGTAAGAGATTTAGGAGATAGTGAGGTTAAACATTAGTAATTTATGACCACATTCCATCAACAGTTCAAACCCATTCATCATTCATACATGATGATCATACATGTGGCATGGATCTAGATTGATTAATTGCATACTATTGGGTCATAATCTTCAAACAAGGTGATTTTGTTCCACGGTTTCATTTCAAAACTCATATTTGAAATTCTCGCCTTTACATTATTCAAAAAATTTAAATATCTCTTTTTTATCATTAAATAGTTAGGGATGTGAAACACTATGTTGGGGGAGTGAAAATCTTAAATTTTTTTGAAAAAACAAAATTGGACAAAAATTGTCCTTTTAGGGAAAATTTGATTTTCTTACCTTTTTTTGTTATAATTTAGTTGGTGAAACCTAATAACTGAATTTTAAATGATTCTTAATTCATTGATTTTGATATTTATTCATGTTTCTATTCACAGAATCAATTTTTGTTGGCATGGTTATCTGATGTCAATTTCCAAAGACTACTTTTTTATCCATTCGATCAAAATTTAAGAATGCATGTTCATTTTTTTTTTAATTTTAAGTTCCTAGGGTTCATTAATCATATTATAGGGTTTGGGGCCACTTAAACTTTAGGTTAAGAATCTAATAAATAAAGAAACATCTAAAAAAATTAAAAACAAAATGGAAACATAGATCAATTCTTTTTTATTAATGTGTAGTGTTTGGAACTTAGAGATCAAGACTCTATATTTTTATTTCCTGGAGTTAGGCGTTATATATCAATTGTAAACAATTTAATTGATGAAATATGTGGGTTTTTTCCAATTTGGGATCATGGATCCATACTTTTCTTTCCTGGAGTTAGTACTTTCTTCTATATTATGGATCATAAAAATCAATAAAAAATAAAAATAAAAAATAATAAAAAAGAAAAAGAAAAAAAATTGGGACTCATCATATGTTTAAATGTTACTCCTATATAACGCTTCCATTTTTTCCACTTCAACATGAAAATAATCCCCATGTCTTTTGGGATGAGCAATACATATTCATGCTTTATTAGATTTAGATGAAGGGTAATAGTGAATTTGAAAAATGGAATAGGCTTGGACTTGGAATATTATTGGGTACTCATGTTTTTATAAATGATTTTGATAGGATTTATTGTTATTTTAGGTGAGTTTATGGTGTTAAACATTGTATGTTAAATCATATTTAGAGAATTGGAATTTAATTTTGATCTTTGTGTACAGTAGTTTTCTATGGAAAATAAAATATCATGTTGGGAGTGAGATAGGCCACCGAAATTACATAATTTTCATTAAATTTTTATGAATTTTCTTATTATTTATTGTTCCTAAAATCCTTGGTTAATTCATTATACAATTTTAACTTCATTTCTCTTCATTTTTTTAATTCATGTTTAAAATGTATTAATCTCGATCCATTATTACACTAGTGTATGGAACACTATATATCCATTATTTTAATTTAATATTTTAGTATCATGAATATTAATATCTTAAGAATATAATTTCTTCTTTAATCAATTGTAGATTCATAGAGGATAATGATCATATTGGGCATCCAATATAGAAATTTCCAGCAAAATCATATTTTACATAATTAAAATGAATGTGGATCTGGAAATTAAAGTACAATAAAGATAAAACATTAATAAGATATAAGAGATTAAATTTTTAACCATTCATTAAACTAACTTAAAGAAAAAATTTATATTTCAAGGGAGATCCAGGCATCCCACGTTTTTGATTAAATTTTATACTAGATTCAAAGGCCTAAAAATTAATCTCACTGTTTTGGGAATAACTTTTAAATGGATGATCCAATTGAACTCAAATTTTTATATATTTTATAATGATTATAAATATAAAGATTTTTCTTCCACAAAAATCCAAATTATATCTCTATAAAAGTTGTTATAGATCATCAAGGAATATGGATAAAATTCATGCATGCTGCCTTGGAAATGATGAAAGATTAATAATCCATCCACTTTCCTACACCCCTTAGCCTATCCTAGTGAATGATTCGAATTTGAAATGTTGTTCTAAACTAAAGATACTCCCATATTATATTTAAAATTTATTTTGGGATTAAAATTGAATATTTGGTTTCTTATCTATCATTGTTATGTTATTATTCTATTTTGATGTCTTTATCTTGTTCTTCACTTATAAGTTGTTCTAATTTACTCTATTTTTAAAATTTAATGTTCTTAATTTTTCTTAATTCATTTTATTATCTTATTATTAACTATGATACCATAATTTTTATTTTTTATTCCATTCATACATTAAAGTTTTTGTGATTTTTTTTCTCTTCTTCAAGTCGGTTTCATTAAGTCAACTTATGTCATCTATTGAAAGAATTTAATAAATATAATACAGACACTTTTATGGGTTGAATATAGATATTTTTATGGGGTTTCATTTGATGTCATTTTATTTCCTTTAAAATTTAAATCAATTCATTGTTTTAATAGTTACATTCAGTGACTTATTTTCTTCTTTGTCTTTTCAAATTTTAATGATTACACAGTTTGAGTGCTAGTATGAACCAATTCCTTAGAGTGATCATGAAAGTTATATTATATTCTCATTATTGATTATACTTGGAATTGTGTATGGATTAAGTTTTTGAATGATGTTGGGGAATTATCTCATTATTTTAATACTAATTGAATTAGTGAGCTATATTTTTCTAAGAAAACATATTCATCCAATCTAGACCAAGAAACAACCTTGAATTGACCCACATTTATTAATTTTTTCCATTAAAATATTTAGGGGTTTCATTATTAAAATTAAATAATTCTAATTATTTAGTGACTTCAAATATAAATCCACCAAAAATATGTGTTTCTTCCCTATGGATTTGTCCCCAACTTATACTACAATAACCACTTATACATGTAGGGTAAATTTGAGCGATACCAACACTTCAAAAATGATACTTTATTATACCCTTGATTACAAACATTTATTTAGAAGTCTTGATATATTTATATTTAAGAAAATAATACTACTTTTCTTAATATTCAGCAATATAACAACCCAAGCTTGACGTACATAGACATTACATTACTTTTGCATGATACTTAATACATTACACAAACAGACGTCCATAGATTGTATTAGTTTAGATCCTTTGTAAAATTGGAACACATTCTTATAATTTGGTGAAATATCTTCAAAATATCCCATAAAGATATTCCCCTTTATTTTTCCAACCTTAAAACTTTCTTTATATCATGTGGGAAAAAAGCATATGAAAAGGGTGAGATGTAATGCTCAGTAAGGGTAAACAAGCGGAATAATCCAACAAAACATGAACATAAGAATGTAAAAACATGAACCTAACTTTTTAAAAAAATACCAAGTATAACATGTATAAAAATATTGAGTCATGAAATAAATCTTGTAAGTTCATAATTTATAAATCATAAAGAAACATGAACCGTGATAAAATAGCATTGGCATAAAACATGGAATTGTGGAAAACACATAAGAATATAAAATCATTTCAATATTAGCCAAGGCTCATTTACAAGACCATAATAGTGGAAAAAAGTCATTCACTTAACCTAGTTCACCCCTTATTCTATACCTTTATTACTGAATCAGTTTTTCTTACCGTTCTTTCCATGTATTACTGAACCGATGTTATTTCCCATTCCAGCCATGTATTAGTAAATCGAGGTCATTTCCCATTCCATTCATGTCTATCTAATGATATATAAATCTTTATCCAATGCATTGGAGGGATATATAGGTCTCACACATCTCATAATGAAATCATTCTTACATGTTTCACTGAAACATAAATCATTTATCATAGCATAACCTAAAGAATAAAATAGGTTTCTTAAACATCATTTAATCATAAGATAATTTATATAAAACAAATTTATTTCATAAATACAATTACCTCATAAATATAATAAAATCATATGAATAATTTTGAAATAATACTTGAAACATAACCCTATTAAATAATTCCATCTTAAATGGAAAATAATTTTGATAGAACACCTGTAATTAATTCTTGAGTAAAATATCCTTTCTTCTTCGAAAACATTTTATTATTTTGAAATACTGTGATATTTTAAAAGAAAATAATTTCTTGGAAAATAACCTTGAAATACTATAAGTGAAGCTTCATGTGAATAAGGTGTTATGAAATCATAAAAATCTATTCATGCTATATAAATTAAACGAAACATTCTTCTCATACTTTTGTCAGATAAGTCAAAAAGTACCTCATATCAAAAATGAAAAAAATATTCGTTTCATAATTATAATAAAAATTCACCAATGGGTAAAATTGACTTTAAATTTTTTTTAAATAATATATTTAATATTTTGGAATATATATTTAGGAAACATGGACATGGATGATAAATATACCCCAATAAATACTTACATATAAGCAATCTCAAATAATAATGTGATTGTGAAATTATCCATTACCTTAGGTCAGTGTTCCTTTGTATTTGTCTAAACCTCCTATAAAAGGGTTTAAATATATTCATTAAATTATTCCATAATTATATTAATTTTTATGATATCATAATTGATCATAATATTAATCATTTCTTTATAAAATTATTACTCATCCTTCGGGTATTAATTACTTTGATTTATTCGGCATGTTATGTTAGATAAGTTCATGTTACTCATATTAGGTTATAGTGATATAATTTCTAGAATAAAATTAGTATAATATATTTCATATTTATTCATTCTAAAAATTTATAGAATCATGATTTAATGAATATCATGTAGAATGAATCACATCGCAACATGGATATGGTAGGTTGTATGTATGCACAAGCGACGATATAATTTTCTTAATTAAGGAATGGTATTGAATTAGATTGTATATATATTATTCTAGAATAAAAAAAAATTATAATAATTATATTTAGTTATTATATCAATAATTATACCATCTATGTAATGTGGTGGTGAGAAAAATATTACACCATGGCGTAGAGACAGTAATCCGTACGTACGCAGGTGTGGAGATTTTTTTTCTATAGGATGGATAGATAGTGGAATATGGTTATTACACAATCATAATAATATCTCATAACATATATGATAGTGTATTTATTACATTATAATGGAAATAACTTGGTAAGATGAAGCAGAAGAAGAAATAAGTTTGAAAGAATCGGTGGATGATATTACATCTTCTTCAATGAGCTCTCTATAGATCACCACTTAATAGCACTAGAGCTGTTATTTTGAGAAGACCAAAACCTATAGAATGTTACTAAATAAGTTTAAAAGGTAAATTGGTAGGTTATTTCTGAGATTGAAGGCTCAAAGTGATGAAAATAAGTGAGGGAGGATGTTCCCTTTTGTAATTGAGGCAAGAATAATTTTGGAATCTCAAAAAATATTGATTTATAATAAAATAAAAACACATCCAAAATCAACCAAAATGTCTAATTTTTTAATATGATTATAGATAAGGTTTTAATATCTTCAACCAATAAATTTTAGATAATTTTTCCTTTTAATTGAACCCTTATCCTTTTAATTAACACTTAGTTATTCTAATTAATTTTTAACTACCACCAAATATAAATTTTTATTATTATGCCACTTTAAAGAGAAGTGGAAAACCATAGTTCAGAAAACATTGATAATGCTACATGCTGAAATAACTCACAAATTGATTAAACATAAGACTATTATTATTAGAATCAGACACTCTATATAATTCCCAGTGTAGAGTACAAACCTGGATGTCTGTATCCTTACTAATATGCTCTTCAAGATGAGTATCCATTCTATCCATTGTCTGAATGAATTCATCTTAGTTGATTTTACATTGGTTTAATCCTCGAGCTAGTATTCAGTATTGTTTGTCTAACCATTCCTCTTGCTTCTCCTTGGCATCAACTCGCAACCTTATTTCATATATTCTGTTGACCTCTTCTTTTGAATTTAATTTTTAACTAATCTAACAAATATTTCAATATTAAAAGGGTAAAATATTTAATTATTTGATTTCAATTAGACCATAAATTAATACATTAGAGAATTTTCTACCATATCATAATTATTCCATATTTTTAAAAATGATTTATGCTTTTTAAATAATTTAATAATGCATTATTTTGATAAACAGTTTATAGTGTCAATTTATTGATTTTTAAAAAATATCAAGATAAGATGTTATCCTCAAAAAAAATATTTTATTATATCATTAAGTGGTAAAGGTAATATATAAAATTCAATGGATATAGTGATTATCCTAAATTATAATAATTTTAATTTTTATAATAATATTATTTTGATATTTCCTTTAATAAAATACTTACTATATTAGTTTTGTGTAATTATTTAATATACTTATTTGTTGAATAATAATTAAAAAAATACTATGAAGAAGATAAATCCCTTAGATATTATAATAATACTTATATTCAAATATATATTCTATAAAATCATACACTAAAAATGTTATATTTATTAAATCATGAATGTGAAAACATTAATATCACTTTAAATAAAATATTTTATGTATCATAATCATTTCAATAGGGTTCAAAATAGTAAATAACTTGACCCTTGGATGATTATGGTGAATACATACTCACCTAATAAAATTTGGTCATGTGTTTCTATATTTTAATGGTTATTATCATTTTAATAAAAATTATTTTATTGATTTTCCATCAATTATATAATTTTGGAATCATCAATAAATAATCCATTAAAGTCGTTATTTATTTCCTAAAAATTTAAAATAAATTACCATGATAAATAAAAACATTTTAGATTTAAAATGATTTTATATAGTCGAACTTAGATTCTGTATAACCATATATTAAAAATGATATAGTTATTAAAATTTTAGTAAGTCGTATTTAACTTTCTTAAAATAAAATATATTAAATGTCATGATCTCATCCAATTGGCTTTCAAATAATAAAATTTCAACCAAGGATGATTTAGGTCAGAACAAATCATCTAATGACTTTATGGTAAGTGTTGGTGTAATTTTATAATATACTTGTTACCCTTAATTACCCAATTTACCCTTTTCCTATATTATTAAAAACTATCATATTTACTATTCATAATGCCCCAAAATAAAATAAATATATTTACATAACTTGGAATTAATGATTTCAAATATAGAATCTATTTATCAAAATTCAAAACACATAAGTTCAAATAATTAATTTGAAATTAAGCCCACTGTCCAAATGATAAAATGTCACTACTGGAAACTTAGACTTTACCAACAGTTTCAAATCATTAGTAAAGGCCATACAACCATTGGTATAACTATACCAATGGTTTTCCAAACTATTGGTTGTGGAGATGTGGGGATGGATATATCCTATAGTTCTGTGAGAACTATTACGATATGGGAGATGAATAGATTATATAACAATTGTTACAAGAAATTGTAGTTATAAATGTTTACCAATGGTTTAAACCCATTAGAAATATCAAAATCCATGTTTATACCAACGGTTTCCAAACCGTTGGCATAGAATTTTGCCAACGGTTCCTCAGAAACCATTGGGAAAAGTTAGTTATATAATCTATAGCAATGGTTTCATGTTGAAAGTTGGTATATGTTTTCTTTTCATACATATGCCAACAGTTGTAAACCATTGGCATAGACATTATGCACTTGCAGCAGTAGCAGGCCTGCCTCCCCACTATGCACCTCCAGCAATGCACTTCCACTAGTTGTCAATACAAACATACATAAAGTTCTTTACTTCATTAAATGGTACACATATATAGAATTAACAAATAATTCATATGGTAATTACATAAATTATACACATACAACAATTATACCCATACATCATTAACACATAATTCATAAGTTAATTAAATACATAACGAATTCAATTCAAAATTCAAAGAAATTAGTCTATGAAATACATAATTTTTAATTGAATACATATAATATTGAGTTATATATAATATATATAGAATTGAATTCAGAATTTAGAAGTTAATAAACCTTATATAAGAAAATCATGTTTCAGGTTTTGAATATAGTATTGTTGTTCATAGGCATGGGTGAATTCAAATGAGATTCGAATTTTTGGATAATATGGTATTCCATGCTATAGTAAGGGCTAATGTGATAGGAGGTATAGGCTCTAATGGTTTATGCCTATGAAATTGAGTAAAGGGTGTCTAGGGGGAGGGGGTTTCCTAGGGGTGGGGGCTATCCAGGGGTTGGGGCTGTCTAGGGGGTTGGGGTGTCCATGTGGTGGGGGTGTCTAGGTGGTGGGGGTGTCCAGTGGGTGGAGGGTTGTCCAGTGGGTTAGGGGTTGTCCAAGGGGGTTAGGGGTGTCTAGTTGGTGGGTTTACAGGGGTGGGTGCTGTCTAGGGAGTGCAGTGTTGTCCATGAGGGTAGGGGTGTCCAGGGGGTGGGGGTCTTCACGGGGTGGGGGCTGTCCAAGGGGGTAGTAGTGTCTAGAGGGTGGGGTGTGTCCGGGGGGTGGGGGGATGTTCAGGTGGTGGGGGTTGTCCATGGGGTTGGGGGCTATCTATGGGGGTGGGGGATGTTTATGGGGGTGGGGGCTATCCAGGGGGTTGGGTGGTTGTCCAGGGGGTTTGGTGGTTTCTAGGGGGCTGGGGTGTCTAAGGGGGTGGGAGCTGTCCATCGGGGTGGGGCTGTCCATGGGGGTGGGGTTGTCTAGGGGGTGGGAGTGTTCAGGTGGTGGGGTTGTTTCCAGGGGGTGGGGGGCTTTCCATAGGGTTGGGGGGGTCTGAGTGGGGTGGGGGTGTCTGAGTGGTGGGGTGGTGTCCAGGGGGTGGGGATGTCTAGGGGTTAGGTGTGTTATCCAAGGGGGTAGGGGTGTCTATGGGGTGGGGGTGTCCAGTGGGTGGGCGTTGTTCGGGGGGTGTCCATGAGGGTGGGGGTGTCTAGGGGGTGGTGAGTTTCCAGGTGGTGTGGTGGCGTCCATGGGGGTGGGGGATATCTATGAGGTTGGGGGTGTTATCTAAGGGGGTAGGGGTGTACAGGGGTTGGGGGGCTATCCAGGGGGTGGGGGATATCCACGGGGGGTAGGGGTGTCCAAGGGGGTTGTCCAAGGGGGTAGGGGTGTCTCGGGGGTGGGGTGTCTGGGGGGTGGAGGTGTCCATGGGGTGGGGGCTGTCTAGGGGAGTGGGGGTTGTCCATGGGGGTAGGGTGTCTAGGGGTGGGGGTGTCTAGGGGGTGGGGTGGTTTCCAGGGGTGGGGCTAACCAGGGGTTAGGGGTTGTCCAAGGGGGGTAGGGGTGTCTAGGATGTGGCGTGGTGTCAAGGGGGTGGGGGCCGTCCAGGGGGGTCGGTGGGTTGTCCAGGTGGAGGGGGTTGTCCAAGGTGGTGGGGGTATCCAAGGGGTGGGCGTGTCCAGGTGGTGGGGAGGTGTCGAGGTGGTGGTGTTGTCCATGGGGGTAGGGGTGTCTAGGGGGTTGTCCAAGGGGTTAGGGGGTGTCCATGGGGTGGGGGTGTCCGGGATGGTGGGGGTCCACAAGGTGGGGGCTATCCAAGGGGTGGGGGTTGTCCATGTGGTGGGGGTTATCCATGGGGTGGGGGTGTCTAGGCGGTGGGGTGGTGTCCAGGGGGTGGGGGCTATCCAGGGGGTTGGGGGTTGTCCAAAGGGGTAGGGGTGTCCAAGGGTGGGGGTCCAAGAGGTGGGGTGTTATCCAGTGGGTGGGGGATATCCAGGGGTTGGGGGTATTGTCTAAGGGGTAGAGTGTTTCTAGGGGGTGGGGACTATCCAAGGGGTAGGGGGCTGTCTATGGGGGTGGGGGTGTCCAGGGGTGGGGGTTTCCAGGTGGTGGGGTGGTGTCCTGGGGGGGTGGGGCTGTCCAATGGGGTAAGGGTTTTCCAAGGGGTGGGAGTTTCCAGGTTGTGGGGTGGTGTCCAGGGGTGGGGGATTTCTAAAGGTTTGGGGTGTCCAATGGGGTAGGGGCGTCTAGGGGGTGGGGTGTCCAAGGGGTGGGGGTGCTATACAGGGGGGATATCCATGGTGGTGGGGTGTATTCAGGGAGGGGTGTCCAAGGGTGGGGGATATTTAGGGGGTTAGGGTGGTTTTCCAAGGGGGTAGGGGTGTCCAGGGTGTGGGGCAGTGTCTGGGGGTGGGGGTGTCTGGGGGTGAGGGTTATCCAGGGGGTGGGGGCTATCCATATGGGTGGGGGTGTCCAGGGGGTGGGGGTTTCTAGGTGGTGGGGTGGGGTGGTGTCTAGGGGGTGGGGGTGTCCAGGGGGTTGGGGTGGGGGATTTCCAAGGGGTTAGGGGGTGTACAAGGGGTGGGGGTGTCCAGGGGTGGGGGTTGTCCAGGGGTTATGGGGGATGTCCAAGGGGTGAGGGTGTCCAGGGGGTGGGGGTGTTCAGGGGGTGGGGGTGTTCAGGGGGTTGGGTGTGTCCCGGGGAGGGGTGAGTCAGTCACAGCAAATCATCAAGTCAAGTTTTATTATTTATAGATAAAGAAATAAAGATAAATTGACCTAACTAATCACACATATATTATGGCACAACAAATCATCAAACATCCAATTTCAGTAATATTAGTCAAAAAATTAACAGATCATTCTGCCCCTTATCACCATCATTATCATCACTATCATCATCAACCTCACCCCCATCCTAATCATCATCCCTGTCATTTTCCTTTCCCTCTTCATCAACCTCCTCTTTTCCCTCATACTCCACCTTGTCTTCCTCCTGGTCCTCCTCCTCTGCCTCGGTCTCCTCCTTTCCCTCCTCCTCTGCCTCGACCTCCTCCTCGCACTCCTCTTATCGGCCTCCTCCTCACTATCATCTCAAACACCTCTAGAACTACCACATGGTGCACCATATATAGAACTCATCAGTGAAATATATTCATCACAATAAATGTCGGCCTCAGGTGGAAGTGTTGGATGTAAAACTTCCATTAGTTTCAGAAATGCATTGTTTGCCCTAGCAGACTATTCTGCCATCTCTGTGGCCCTTTTTTTCAGCATGTTATTTATGTTCCTTAAAATGATAGAACTAGGTAGAACTAAAACATGTACCTTAGGAGGTCTAATACCTTGTTAGGACTATACTCTTCCTAGGTCGGAATCTTACTCTGCCAGGGTTCACATCTCCAAACACCTGATGTAAGTGATTATTTGGCCCAAATTTTAGGTTCCTAGGCATCAAGGGCCTCTAAAAAAGCTTCTTGCTAATATAAATAGATTATTAATATTAAAAATATAAATTAAAATTTTAAATCAAAACGTAACACTTAGAATCTTCTGTTGAGTCGGTTCATTAATCGCACTTCCATCTTTCTTCCTTTGACTCAAGGAAAATAGTTTTGCTCGAGGCACATGTCCTTCAATATTCAATTTTTCCCTCTACAATGACATTGAATGAAGGAAACCATAATTAAAAATATGTTACCAATAATTAATTTCATAACTAAAATCATATATTAACTTTAGCAATCGAATAAATTATGGAAGAAATAATAAGAAGTGCAAGTTGTACAGAAAAATCATAAACAACGGTCATACCTGCTTCCTCTCATGATATGGAATCATAGTACGTCCTAATGTGTGGAGGTATTTTTTATCATAAATGTTTTTTTATTTCTTTTGGATGGTTCCTAAATGAAATTAAATAATACAAAATATGATATTAACATAAAACATGAAATTTTTCATTTAAATATCTCATTTGTGATTAATACCATAAACTGGGTAGTCGTCCAATGAGAAATCATCTCCCGATACTATTCTATCGGATAATAATCCATGATGGGGACCGCCTCTAACTCTATGCCAACTCTAGAATGCCAGCCAATATACAACTCATTCTTATAAGATCTCTAAATCTCATCTAAATCCTTTAGGCGTGCTGGCTGTGCACCCTCACCATCGAGGAAATTATACCGGAGATGACACCAAAATATTAATTCATATAAATACAAAAAAAAATAATATATTTAATGAAAAAAAACAGAATTTGTTACCCATATCTATAACCAAGAATTATCCTTGACTTCATTTGGAAACTGCACCCATGAGAGTGGGCTGACAGGAATGATTTCAGAGTATTTCGCAAGCATCTCCAAAAAACACTAACATTGTTGCCCTGTTTTTTCAATCATCTGATTGTCTTCATTGTAGTCCACCAATAACTGTGTATAGAGGTTCCACACTGCACGCATGCGTGTACACCCCCACCCCCACCTCTTATTAGTATATGTATCTGTTATAAAAGAAAAACAAATATTTTATCAAAACATGTTATAATGAAAATAATTAATGGTATAAAAATTTATTAGGGTTCTATAAATATACCTACGGTAGCCTGATCAATGGGCATTGATGGATCCAAAAAAACTGAATGAATACCCTATGAAGGTGTTGTGGGTCCCAATGTATTCTCCGCAGGTAAAGACTCTGCTGGAGTAAGAGTCGAAGAAGATGGAATATAGAATCTCAGAGAGAAGGAAGTATAAGTAAAAGAAGATGGTACGGATGGCAGGACGAATACTAGATGGGGAGTGGGAATCATCATCAGATATAGTAAAGATGGGTAAAGAGAGTTAGATGTAAAGGGTGGTGAAAACATAGGAGGCCTAAATACCATGGGTGTCCCTAATGACACGCCAGGATAAGAATGTTGGATAGATGGTATGTCAGTGGGAGGGGTAGGGTCTAATCGGATACACTGATCAGATCACCTAGCTCTCATTTCACCCCGTCCTCCCTCATACAAACACCCTGAGTACTAGGACCACTACTAGGATGCTCATCAAATAATTGACCCCAAATAGGCGGATCCTGCGAAAATTTTTAAAAAAATTAACCAAAATACATTATATTTTATTTAAATATATATATTTGAAATAAAATACTCACTACAGGAAATCATGGTGGAATGCCCATCTTATCCATGTGATGATTATTTTCCATCATCTTTTTTTTTCACCTCTCTTCAATTGGTTGCATTTCCTGTATTTGAAAAAAATACGGAAGTAATCATAAAATGATAACTAATGTGTAACCCAAAAAACCAAATATATGAGAGGGAATATGGGGATTCATGGACACCCCCAACCCCCTGAACACCCCACCCCACTGTACACCACCCACCCCCAATATACCCCAACCCCCTTGGACAACCCCCACACCCCCTGGACATCCCCCACCAAATTGTCACCCCCACCCCCTGGACACCCCCACCCCCCATGGATAGCCCCCAACCCCCTAGAATTACCCCACCCCCACTACCATGGACATCACCCCCACCCCCTGGACACCCCCACCCCCCTTGGACACCCCAACCCCTGGACACCCCCTACACCCTTGGAAACACCCACCCCTGGAAACCCCACCCCCTAGACACCCATACCCCCTTGGATAGCCCCCACCCCCTGGGACAGCCCCACCCCCTAGACCCCCCACCCCCTTGGACCCCCCCCCCCCCCCCGAACACCCACCTTAGCACCCCCCCCCCCCAGACACCCCCCACCCGTTCGACACCCCCCACCACACCCCCTAGACATCCCCACACCCTTGGATAGTCCCCACACGCCCCTGGACACCCCCAACCCCGTAGACATCCCCCCACCCCATGGACACCCCCACACCCCTAGACAACCCCACCCCCCTTGAAAGCCCCCAAAACCCCCTAGACACCCCACCACCTGGACACCCACCACATCCCATGGACACCCCCACCCCCTTTAATAGCCCCCACCCACCCTGGACCCCCCCCCCCCCCCCCACCACCACCACCACCACCTGGACATCCCACCCTACCCCACCTGGATATCCCCCCACCCCACCCCACCTGGGCACCCCCCCTCCTAGACCACCCACACCCCTTTCCAACCTGCACACCACCCAACCCACCTACATAGCCCTACTCCCCCACCACCTGGATAGCCCACCCCCTTAATAAAATTAAATTTAAAATTAAATAATAATTTCATTGAAACAAACACCTTAAAGAGGTTTAAATTGACTTAAAACCCTTCAAAACATTTTTCCTTCAAGGATGAGCACCCAAAGTAAAAAAAAAATCATTTCAAATTATACCGAAAAAAGAATGAAAAAATCCAAAATAAATGGAGTAAAAAGATATAACTCGGTGACCAATTTTGAATTTGAAGTGGAATAGGTCTCCTGTTTAGGTGAAGGAAATATTTTTTTGGAAGATGGATGCTCGGGGTTAGGAAAAAATGCAGACAGAGGCTCACGGCTAGAAAAAAATGCCAATAGAATGCAGATAGATATTTGGAAAGCAAGAGGGCCATGGGTAATTGGGAGTTTTCTATCCCAACAATTTTTAAAAACCTTTAGGATAGATAAGATATACCAATGGTTTTTTAAAACCGTTGGTATACCCTTCACAACCTCATCCCTATACCAATGGTTATACTGAACTGTTGGTAAAACCATCTATTAACAGACCTATACCAATTGTTCCATTGAACCTTTGGTATATAGAGACTATCCCAGTGGTTTTTTAAAATATTTGGGATATTTCTATTGGTATAGTTTTGGTTTCTAGTAGTGTCTGTTTTAAAAGATAAAACATTGCAAAAGATTGGAATGCTTTTACATCAAAATTAAATGTAAAATTAATACTAATGATCTACATTATATTAAATGATAAAAATATAATATATTTATATTTTAAAACCATTAAATAATATAACATAACCATATAAATTATTTCAATGAAAAAAAAAATTCAATTAAAATTTAGTATATTTTTACTATTCATCAAAACTTAAAACCTATCATAAAAATATAAAAAATTCATCCAAAGTAAATTTTGATATCCCACATAAAAATAAGAAGTTTATTTTATCAAATACAATATAAAAATGTATTAAAAACTTGATTTAAAATGGGTGTGCCATTAAATGGTGAAAAATATGCATTTTTTGAAAAATAATTCTTTTATTCGAAAAAATTGAAATTGTTCTTGTATCATGTTTAGAAAACATAGAATATGAATTTTAAAAATTTTATTAAATATATTAAATATATTTCAATAATAATATCCATAAATAATGGTTTTATTATTTTATAAAATCACTTATTTTTATTTAAATATTTTTTAATAAAAATATTTCCTTTTATTTAAAAAGGGTTTTATTTTAATTTATAATTAATTTATCACCAAAGAATTAATTATATATATACATGTGTAAAGACTATTTTCTTGATTCAGATAATATTATTCATTCCCTCCACTTTAATTTCTAGGTTATAAATTAACATGGTAATATTTAGTTGTTCTCATAAACTCGGTCATGTATGAAATGAGTTCTATCAAAAGAATGTGAAATTTTGTGCAATGCAATCCAAGCATAGTGTTACATATACCGAATGTTAATTTGGTGTTTCATGTAGTGAAAACTTATCTTGTTGTAGTGTAAAACATTATACATAAAAAAATAAGAAGAATCTATGCCATAAAAATCATAGGGTGTAACATTATACCCCCTTAAAATGAATTTCTCTCTCGAAATTAGTTTGGATTATAAAATTATTAATACTTGAATGTTTATTTTATAGAAACCCAAATTGTAAAAATGAATACTAACAGTTATTTTTGAAAATTGGAAAGTTAGAAACATAAAAGTTAAAAAAGTAAGTCATCAATAGATATTCACATAGAAGAACATAGGTGGAAATTAAATGTAAGGATATGGAAGAGAAATCAAACTATCAAGTTCTGATGGAGAGTGATAGAGAACATAATTATGAGAAAGTTAACAATAACAATCCATAAATCCGTGATGATCTAAGGACCATCTGATTCATCAGTAAATAAGGTACAAGGATGGAATATTTGGTTTCAATATCCATTCCATAGGGTTGAAGAATGAGATGAAATAATTAATTGATTAAGTATAATATTATCTTTTCATTGTTCTTTGATCAATTTTCTCTTCATCACTTATTCCAAGAAATGAAGGTTAATTTTTTATTTGTTATGTATTAGCAGATCATGAGATCCATCAATAGAATGACAGGTCATTACATTTGTCATTATTATAAAAAAAATTGGGAAAATTTATCAAATATACATAGTCCACCTATAGTGTGATAATACTAAAACAATCATCTAAAGTTTTACTTATACATTCCATAAATTTATAAACTTACAATCCTTCTGAAAAATGATAATCCAAACCTTTACAAAGAGGTTCACTAACTCGCCTTATCATTTATCCCCCATATATCATAAATTATATCTTGATGTTCACATTCTAAACATTTAAATGTGTTCATCATGTATTTTCTTGTATCATGGTAATTACTTTAATTACCATAGAACCTTTGTGAAAACATGCATTCTTTCAAAAATTAACTATTTCCATACACCAAAACCCAAAAAAATCAATATACTCAATTCATGTTATCATAAATCACTTTTTCGTCATATCAGTCTCAAGGTCTTTAATACTAAAAAATATCTCTTTATTTCCTTATCCCAATATTATGCACATATTAAGAGTTATACTTCCCTAAATAGTTTTCAAAAAATATCTAAATCACCTTTCATGGTTACTTATTCCACTCATATTATACTCTTAAATACCTATATAAAAACCATATTTGACCCAATACATATATATTTCATTATTACCTAATACCATAAAAGTGATTCTACAACATTAATTTGGTATCCGATTACATAAACACTTAATCATTCTAAAACATCATCATAATAATCTACATCAACAAAAGTGATCACATGAGATTTTACTTTTACATTATTCTAAGCGGTTAGTGACATCAGTCATCATTGAAAACCCTTGCATTAGGGTATTGGTTATCATAATTCCCCATTTCATTTCACTTGTGGCATTGAAGTGGGGGATTCATTATATATAGAATTTTCTCTACTCGTAGAATTATAAATCATTTTCCCATTAATTTGATACTCAAATGCCCAATAAACTTTTTTTTCCACACTATTTAATATGTCCTTTAATAAAAGAACCATCGTTCTTCTTTTTACACTTTGAGCATAAGTAAATACTCATATTATTTTCACTGTGGTTTTAATATTTCCTCTTGAACTATATCTTCTTATTATTTTCAAAACCATGAAATAGATATGTAACCCCAACTTCCATTTCTACCATGATAGCACAACTCAAAATCTCTTTATATCTAATAAATTATCATATGGATATCTCCCTTTGAAGAATTGGATTTATTCCAGTAAATAATTGATCAGCCTTACTTTCAGGTTGGATGATAAATCTATAAGAGTACCTTGAAAGTCTTGAAAAATTTTCCTCATATGTACCAAAGTATTTATCATCCTTTTACTTAAGCTTAAGGAACTCCTTTTCCATATTCATATGAAGAATAAGAGGAAAGTACTTATTTGAAAATAAGTTCTTGAACTCATCCAATTCCATGGATTCAATTTGATCTTGCTGCCTTGTAGTATTGATTAGATTCCACCACTTGTCATGTTCGCCTTCTAAGAGATAAAATGATAAAATGAGTTTTTCATGTTTTTAATAGTGAGGGATAGAAGATATCATTTCATTGGTATTGATCTATTGTTCAGAAACATGTGTGTCAGAATACCCACTAAATGAAGGTGGATGTTTTCTCATGAAGGACTTAACAGAATATTATTCCCTTCAATTCTCATTTGGAAGTCTATAATGATTCGTAGCTTTTGTAAGTATAACGATAAGTTTTCTCATTCCATCCCCCATAACATTTGGTTGTTTAAGTGGAAAATCATTTCATTTCACATTGAATTCATCATTAACATGGTTCCTTCAGGTTCCATCTATTTTCTAAAACCAAAAAACAATAGTCTGAGAGGCAAAAAACGTACTAGGAAAACAACATAATCAAGGGGAAGTGATTTTAATCTCTAACATCTTAGATTTAGTCTTAGGTTTCAATGATCATTACTAAAATTCAATGATTTTAAACTATACTTTTACTTATCCTTAGGTACATCCCTAGACATATCCTAAGAAATATTTTTTGGGATCTAAATAATTTTTTCCCATCTTAGTTTCCAAAGATTGATTAATCCATTACTCTAATACCAAATCTAATGACCCAAGATTGACATACATGGAAATTACATTACTTTCGAAGAATACTTAATAAATTACAAAACTAGACACCAAAAGACCTTATTAGTTTAGTACCTTTGTAAACATTGAACACATTATTCTAATTTGGTAAAAGATCTTCATCATCTCCCAAAAATATATTCCCCATTATTTTTTCTACCCAAAAAAATCCTTTATATCCTAGGGAAAAGAAAACATAAGAAAAGATTGAGATCTGATTCTTGGTAAATGAAAACAGGGAATAAAATAAAACAAAACATGAACATAAGAATGTAAAAACATGAACATAAATTTTGAAAACAATACAATGTATAACATATATCAATATATTGAGTCATGAAATAAATCATGGAAGTTTATAAGGTGTAAATCATAAAGGAACCTGATCCATGATAAAATAGTGTTGGCATAAAATATGGAATTTTGGAAAACATATAGGCTGAAAAAATCATTTCTATATTATCCAAGGGTCATTTCAAAGACCATCATAGTGGAAAAAGTCCTTCACTGAACCAAGTTCACTCCTTGTTTCAACCTTGTATTACTAAACTTGTTTTTCTTATCATTCTAGCTCTGTATTATTGAACTAAGATCATTTCCCATTCTATCCCTTTATTACTAAACTAAAATCATTTTTCATTCTAGTCATGTCTATTTCATGAGATATAAATCTTTACCTAATGAATTGGAATAATATATAGTTCCTACCCATATCATAATAAAATCATTATTACATGTTCCAAAAAAACATAAATCATTCATCATATCATAACACTAGGAATAAAATGGCTTTCTTCAATATCATTTCATCATAACATAATTCATGTAAAATATATGGATTTTATAAATAGAATTCCTTGATAAAACCAATACAACCATATGAAAAAAGGGATAGTATAACTGAAATATACCCCTATTAAATTATTCCATCTTATATGGAAAATAATTTTTATAGAACACATGAAATTAATTACTGAATAAAATATTATTTCTTCTTCAAATATATTTTCATTTCTTAAAATACCATCAAATTTTAAAAGAAAATTATCTTTTGGAAGATAAGATTGAAATATTTTAAGTTAATGGTCATGAAAATAATTAATTATGAAAGTATAAAAAACCATTCATACTATGTAAATTAAAATAAAATATTCTTCTAATACTTTTTTGGAAAAGTTGAAAAGTACATCGTATTGAAAATGAAAAAATGTTTGTTTCGTAATTTTTAATAAAAAATAACCAATATGTAAAATTGAATTTTAATAATTTTAAAAGAATAAAAATAATATTTTTGAATATATATTTAGGTAATATGGACATTGAGGATAAATATACCCCAGTAAATACATTCATATAAATAATCATAGATAATAATGAGATTGGGAAATTATCTCTTACATTAGTTATGGGTTCCTTTTTACATGTATGAATCACATCTATAAGGGTATTAATAATTTCATTAACATATTGAAAAATCATATTTATTTTTATGATATCATAAGTGATCAAATTATTACCCATTTTTTAATAACAATATTACTTGTCCTTTTAGTATTAACTGCTTTGATTTCTTACGCATGTTTTGTTAGATAAGTGCATGTTTCTCTTCTTATGATATATTTATATCATTTATAGAGTGATATTAATATAATATATATAATATTTATTCATTCTAAAAATTTATATAATCATTATTTAATGAAGATCGTGTATAATGAATCACATTGCATCGTGGATATGGGAGGTCGTACGTACGCATGAGCGATGATATCATTCACTTAATTGTGAAATGGTATAAAAGTGGATGGTATATATATTGTTCAGAGTAAAAAATATTTTTATAATAATAATATATAGTTATTATTTAAATCATTATAACCATCCATGTAAGGTGGTGGTGAAAAACAGATTACACCACAGTGTAGAGATGATAAGTCGTACGTATGCACGCGTGGTGATTTTGTATTTTTTAGGATGAATAGAAGGTGAAATATGGTTGTTAAATAGTCATAATAACATATCATAATATATTTTATAATATAGTTATTACATTATAATGGAAAATTTCTGGAATAGGATGTTGAATAACAAATAATTTTGAAGGAATCGGTAGAGGAGATTACCTCTTCTTCAACGAGTTCCAACTAGATCACCTATTAAAGGAAAAAGAGATGGTCTTTTGATAATACTATAACATATATAATGTAACTAATGAGGTTTATAAGGTAAATGGGTAGGTTATGGCCGATATTTGAGGCTCAAAGTGAAATTTAGAAGAGAGGTGGGATGTGCCCTTTTATAATTGGAGTGATGGGAACTTTTGGAATCTCCAAAAATATTAATTTATAATAAAATAAAAACCCTTCCAAAAAACTCCAAAATATATTATTTTAGAATATTATATGATATAAGGTTGTTATATCATAATGAAATAAATTTTAGATAAACTTGTCTTTCAATTTAAACTTTATTCTTTTAATTAACAATTGGTTATTCTATTTAATTTTTAACTAAGGGAACAAATATTTCAATATTAAAAGGGAAAAATATTTACTTATTTGATGTCAATTAGACCATAAATTTGTAATTTATAGCATTTTAAACCATTTAATAATTATTATATATTTTTAAAAAAAAATTATTATTTTTAAAACTATTTAATAATACCTTATCTCGATAAAAAATCGATAGTGTCAATTTTGATACTATTCAAATTATTGATTTTTAAAAAATATCAAGATAATATTTTATCCTCAAAAAAATATTTTATTATATCCCTAAGTGTTCAAGGTCCTCTATAAAATAAATTGGATATATTAATTATCCCAAATTATATTTTTTTTAATTTTTTAATAACATTATTTTTATATTTTCATTAAAAAATAATATTTATATATATTTTGTGTAATTATTTAATATACTTATTTTTTGAATAAAAAATTAAAAATAAAATACTATGTTTAATATAGATCCTATAAATTTCATAATAATTCTTATTGTTGAATATATAGTCCAGAAAATCCTACATTAAAAATGTTATATTTATTAAAACATGAATGTGATTACTTTAACATCACTTTAAATAAAATATTATAAGAGTAACAATCCTATACATATGGCCCAAAATGGTCAATAACTTGACCCTTGGATACTTATTGTCGATATAAACTCTAAAAATAATATTTTCCAAGTGTTTTTTTCTTTTAATGGTTATTATAATTTAAATAAAAATTATTTTATTGATTTTTCTTCAATTAAATAATTTATGCATCATCAATGTATAAGCCTCTAAGGTCATTATTTATTTTAAAATAATTATCAATAAATCACCATGATATATAAAAACATTTTATATTTAAAATTAGTATTTATAGGTGAACATAGCTTTTGTATAACGTTATATTAAAATTGATATAGTTATTAAAATTTGAGTAAGCCATATTTAACATTTCTTAAAATAAAATATATTAAATGTCATAATCTCATCCAAGTAGCTTTCAAAGAATTCCATTTTGGCCATAGAATGATTTAAGTTGAAAGAAACTCATCAAATGATATTATTACAAGTGTTAGGGTAATTTTATAATATTATTATTACCCTTAATTACCCTATTTACCATTTTATCATATTAATAAAAATTATCGATGTTACTATTCAAAATGCCCAAAATAAAAGAAATATATTCACATAATTTACACCTAGTAATTAAAAATATAGAATCCATTTTTAAAAATTAAAAACACATATTTTTAAGTAATTAATTTAAAACTAATCCCATTGTCCGAATGAGAAAATGGGTTTTAAAAGTTAAAACATTGCAAAAGATTGGAATGTTTTTACATAAAAATTCAATGTAAAATTAATGTTAATTGCCTACATTACATTCAATGATAAAAATATAATCTATTAATATTTTAAAACATTAAAATAATATAAAATAACCATAAAAACTATTTCAATGGAAAAAGTTGTTTTCAATTAAAATTTAGTATGTTTTACTATTGATTAAAACTTAAAACTTTTCCGAAAAATATTAAAAATTCCTCAAAATTAAATTTTTATTTCCCACTAAAAAATAAGAAGTTTATTTTTTCTAATAGAATATAAATATTTTCTAAAAAACTGATTCAAAATGGGTATTCCATTAAAAAGTGATAAAACTGCATTTTCATAAAAATATTTCATTTATCCAAAAAATTTAATTTGTTCTTATATAATTGTTATAAAACATAGAAAATGAATTTTAAACATTAAATTGAATATATTAAATATATATACCATTAATAAAATCCATCAGTAATGATTTTATTATTTTATAAACTCACTTATTTGTATTTAAATAGTTTTTTAGTAAAATATAGCCTTTTATTTAATAAGGGTTATATTTTTATTTATAATTAATTTCTCACTAAATAATTAATTATATATATACATGTGTAAAAAATATTTTCATAATTCAGATAATACTATTCATACCATCCATTATAATGGCTAGTTTATATGTAACATAATAATATTTAGTTGTTCTATTAAACTCGATCATATGTGAAATGAATTCTATCAAAAGAACTTGAAATTATGTATAACACAAGCCAAGAACAGTGTTGAATATACCACAAGTTAATTTGGTGTTGCGTGTAGTGCATTCTGGTCTTGGTGTATCTTACAACATAAGATATAAAAATTTAAAAAGTAACCATCTAATAAAAATATCAGGTTGTTACAAGAAATATCTAATTACAGGTGATTTTGGATATCCTTCACATTGTCTATGACATTTTGAATTTACCCATGAATTATTCTTAAAATGAGATCCTCGTCAATAGGTATTGAAGTAGAATGAGGTTTTGATGTATAATTAGAAGGAATAGAAGGACTAGTTTTAACCAAGGGATATAATATTTTCATTGAAACAAATATATCATCAAATCATCTTGTAGGGATCCAAAATGACCACGAAAATTATCAATTTCATTTCTAATTGATCAAAAATCATGATTCATATTATAAATCATGATAAATAACTTGTGTTGGATGTGAGAAATTATACCATAAATAGTGTATAAAATTTCCTCATATTATTCATGGTTATTTTCCTAACTGATACTTAAAAATACATCCTTTAACACTTTCATAAGATCATTCATGAACTGTATGAAGTCTATAAAATTGATTATTGGATTTTTAGTATAAGAACATACAACTTGATTACTACGTTTAGAATCTGATTCTGGAGTTATGTGAATAAAATTAGGAGAGGAGGAAGCATCATAGTTACTAAACTTAGGGGATCTTCTCCAAGGTAAATATTTATGAGAGAAAATCCTAGGTGGTATCTCAACTTCATAAAGATAAACATTTTATTCTTCCTTTTAATCTTTAATTATCACCACTTCCATTATGGTAGAATATTAATAATGAAATCATTAATTAGAATGTTTTTTAGGTAAATATCTATGACAGGGAAGAGTATCAAAAAGATTTGAAATATCCTCAGAATACTTATGATAGATAGGTCCTTAAAGAACAGGTGGAGAAGAAATTACCTGAAGGACATATTCATTCTCTCTTAACACAACAAGAATGACATCAAATTCTAGTTTTGTTGAATTATCATCATCATATTCCTTCCTTAAATATCACTAAAATTAATAGGAGATGATGCATCTTTATCAAAGAACTGATTGTTCTAAGGAGCTTCTTCATAGGTGGGTGTGGGATAAAATATGTGATATCCCTTATCTCAAACATGATAGGACTACCCTATACTAGATCCACATCCTGATCACTCATTCTATAAGTGAGAGGAGGTCCAAATAGAATAAATCTTGGAATTATCTCCCCCTGAGGAGTTACAACTCCTTCTCCTACTCTTTCAACTATCAAAGGAATCAGTCATTCTTATGCATCTTTAATGGGAAATTCATAAATCCTTGTAAATTCATTATAAGAAGAGCCATTCATTATCTCTTCATAACCTATTTAACCATACATAACAACATTAACTATGAATTGAGAATAATCTTCATAAAAATACTTGTTAGACTCAAAAATATCATATGGTTCCCAGCTAGGATCAATGATATCCCTTGGTCTAGTAAGATTTGAGATTAGATTGAATCTATTATATAGTCTTTCCTCGTTAGCTATCCAATCCTCTTCTATGGATTCTTGATGATATATATTCTTTTTTAAGTGGTTTGATTTTAAAAAACACCACCAAAAAACTTATATTTCTCTAATCCTATAATAAATAATATTTTCTATTCAATCATTATAGATATGAACTTTGGGTATGGAAGAGTATTTAATATCAAATAAGGTTTTCCCAACTCTTCCACATGCCTTGTCAAGAATCTCAGTAGACAGATCTAAAATTCAAGAACTATTAGGTATATAAAAGAATGTATCTTGATAATTTATTGAGATAAAGTATCGCTTCTTATATAAAATATAATGTTTAGTGAATTTTACTAATAGCCTACATTTTCCATTGAGATCCTTTTCATTCGGTCACCGATAGGTTCAGTCATATGTCCGATATTCTAGAACATTCCCAATCTCAAATTATGTATGATTCATATGATATAAACTATAATAATCATTAAACTCTCTAATATATGGAACTATAAAGAAATCATCCCAAAATTTAGATTTGAATTCACACTTTTTACCATCAATAACATTCCTTATTAAATATTTTCATTCTCTAACTTCAAAAAACATGTACACGTAGAAATCCTTTACTGTGTGTGGATAAATGGATGTTATTTTATTCTAAGAACCAACTCATCCATCCTTGAAAATGAATGGATCTTCATACCAAGGAATTACTCATCCTGAACCACCTAGTATCCACGTCCTTTTCAAGGAAAAAATTACGAGAAAGGATATTGGTCTTCGAAAGCTTTCTGGATTTTGATCGAATTAGATTTCACTCTTTTGAATGATTTCAGAGCATCTAATTAAAAATATATTTAAATTTTGAATACATATTTCTAATATTTGTTATTTTAGTAGCTATAGATTCAGTGAAGAAAGGTTCAAAGGAGGGTTTGAAAGTATGGATAGTTCAGGTTAGAATGAAATCGGATGATTCTAATTATAATTTGATAGTCCAATCATATTTGGATGATTGAATAGTATCAAGTGAGAAAATAAAAACATATTTTTAACATATTTTTAAACCCATTCAATGTATTTTAAAATTAAATAACTAAGAGAAACTTATATGAATATAGTTTTAATAATAAAAAATTACAATAACATAAAACATTTTAAACATAATTAATCATACCTAATTAACATTTGATATAATTTAACCTCTAATAGTTCAGATTCATTATAAAAATGTTATAATGATGATGTTTTATGCTAATTAATTATAAAGTGATATCTTATTTTTGAAAATGACATCTCAAAAAGAGATATCATCGTCAATGTGTTTATTCCATGAATGGGATACCGTATTCTTTGAAATGTTGATAGCACTAGTGTTGTCACAATTTATATAGGACTATCTGAATTGATATCCATAATCTAGTAAAGTATCATTCATCTAAAGAATCTGAGCACAGTAACTACTTGTAGCTATGTATTCCTCCAATGGCCCGAAGGCCTTTATTTTTTATTGATTTTTGATAATCCACCTTTCAAGGGGTGAGGTGGAACCCTTACAAGTCCCATAGGCATAAGTATTACATGGCCTATAGGCCTTAGAGGAAGTCATTGTCTGTAGGCTTTCAACACTATATATAACCCATACTAACTACTTGGAACGGATCCTCCCCAGCATGTTTATCATGAAATCAGCTCTCCACCTTCGCATGGCTGTTCGGATAGTCTTTTTTGTGCATTCATAGGATTGTCCCGATGGCAAGTGACATACCCTCTCATCAACTAAATTCAACATCTAAATAATAGATTAGATAAAATCATTTCCGGTAGAATAGAACAATATTAAATTTGTAGTATTTTTAGGGATTTAAAAATTATTTTGACAACAGTTAAATGTGAATCACTGCTATTTTCATGAAATTTAGAACACATAAACACACTAAACATAATATAATGTTAGATATAGTTTATGTAAATTAAATTTTGAATCATACCACTATAAGTGGTTTGATCACTATATTCCCAGTTTTATCATAATCCATTATATAGGTGGTTCTCATTGGAGTGTTATTTCCTTTTGTAATATCAAATTCAAATAAAATTTAAATTATATTTAGTGTACTTTCTTTGGTTTAATGTAATTGATTATTTATTGTGAAATATTTGAAAAAATATATAGAATTTTATTTCACCCGAAAAAACATTTCAAAATCATTTTTGATAAGTTTTTAAAATTCAATACATGAAGAATCTCTTGATGATCCAAATATAATATCATCAATATAAATTTTTGCAACAAAAATATATTTTGATGTTTCTCTAATAAATAGTATATGGTCAATAAAACCTTTCGAAAAAATATTTGAAATAAGAAAAGTTTTGAGCCTAAAAAACCAAGATAATTGTGTTTTTTAAATAAAACAAGATTTTGATATTTTAAAATATTTAATTGGAAAAAATGGATTTGAAAATACAGGGGGTTTTCAATAAAAATATCCTAAATAATATATCAATTTATAAAATCACTATTAACATCCTTTTGATATAATTGAAAATTAAAATATATTAAAAAATAAATAAGTACCCTAATAGATTCAAGTTTAATATACTAAGATTTTTTGAAATATATATTTTTCAAATAAATTTAATCTTTTTTATAATTTGCGTTATACACAACCCTGAGTTAAACTTGTGGCCAAGTCCAATTTCACGAGCTTACCACTCTAGGTAATGGAATAAAGTTGTAAAAAATAAGGTTCTAACTACTAGATTTAATTTCCCTCGGGTTTTTTATTTTTTCCATTTGATCTACTAACTAGAGCTTCATTGACCATATAAAGTCTTGGTGTTATTTTCCTTATTTAAATTAAAGGGTGTCGTGTTTGACTAATTTCATAGACCAAAGTTATTTTCCACTTCATATAGTGAGTGGATAATGATTTTTGGTGTTTTTGGTAAGTCTTTGATTCTCGGATATACTCTACCTTCAAACCAATAATTTTAAAATATGATTTCATCTTGTGTTACATGCAATCCAGAGTTTATCTTGTGTTACAGACAACAATGAGTTTTAACAAACCACGATATATTATTATTATTTACATGTTAACATTATAACCAAGATATTAACCATAGTGATATGAATAGTAATAACTAATTTTAAATATTATTTATATTTTTTTTATAAAAATAAAACATATTTATATAAAATTAATTAATTTTTTATAAAGTTTTTTTATGTTTCAAAAACATTATATTCTCAAAAAAATGTTCTTTGTATTTATTTTACTGAATCCTAAAAAATTTCATTTTTTATAACTTTATAAAATAAAAATTATAAACTAAAAATAAATTTTTTAAATATCATGTTAAATTTATCTTAGGGATAATTTTTGGGATTTTTCTGAAAAAAATAATGTTTTGATGAATAGGGAAAAATGTTGCTTTTTATGGAAAATTAGATTTTCATTTAAAGAACTTACAAGATTCAATTTTTAGAAAAAATTGGTTTAAAAGTAAAATAAGTTTAATTATATATTAATTAATCTATTTTAGTTCAATTTAATTTTTTTATATTGAAGTTTTATCTAAAAACATTTTAAATTTTTAAATTTTTTCTCTTTGAAAACCTGGTTTCCTGTCATGTTTGCAGGATTAATATTAAATTAAATTTGTTCACTTGTGTAAATGAAATTTCAACAAATGTATTACATATTTTAAATAATTATAATTTATATTATATTATAATATCAACTTAATGTTTTAACATAATGAATAGTAAAAATAGTAAAAGCATATTTACCTTTAAGGTAAAAATGGGTTTACTGGTGGTCAAACTAAAAAATTAATGGTTAAAAATGACCCAAAACATTTCCAACACCCATTAGGTATCCATATTTTGATATTGTATATTTTATATTTTATAATTTTTCATTTTATATCATTTTTTTCATGTGAAAAACATGGGTACACGTTTTCATTTTAAAAAATAACAAGTGTGCCACTCACCTCACTTATAAAAGGACACCCACTCTCCTCCCCTATTTACACTTACAAAACCCTTTAGTTCAAAAAATACCTAAAAAATAACTTAATTGATTCAATTATCTCATCCTATAAGCCTTATTTTTGTCAAAAATACATCCTAAGAATCCTTATAGTGCCAACTAAAATAAGTTGTCCGAAGACGAGGTAACATCCCTAGCCGAGGATTTTATTTTATTTCTTTATCCACCTTATTAAATTATTATTAAACCATGATAATATAATATAATAATTATCTTAAAAATACTTATATTTTTCTACTTAATTTAGTGACCTATATCTATCTCTTATTCCATAAAATGGGTTGTGAAATAATTATTCCTCTGTACGGCGGACTATTGCCTCTCAAATCGATGTTATTCATTTTCTATCACCAACACTCATGGCTAGATATAATGATGGATTTAATGTGTCTATATATATATTATGTATAATATTATTATACCAATATAATTATAGTTACACATTTAATTTCTAACCTCCAAAACTGTGGTAAAACAATAATGTCACTCTTGTGTACAACAGACTACCGCCTCATGAATCGATGTGATGTGTTTTTCATTTCTATTTTACATGGATAGTAACATGAATAGATTTAATGAATATATAAGGTATATTTAAATTAATTATAATTTTTAAATTATAATATCGCATTTACCTTTTTAATTACCATTACATGGGGAATATGATAGCGTTCTGTGTGTGTACGATAGACTACATCCACATGAAGCGTTGTGATTCATTTTTCACATAGGCTTTACATAGAAGGTAGTAAGGATAAGTTTAAATAAAAATATGTGACATAAATGAAATAATAATGATTATGGAAAGTTAATGTATTATTTTCCTTTCTTTTATCTCATCTATCAAGAAAATGGAAAAGGATTTCATCCATATATATGGTCTATTGTATCTAAGAACGGCGTATTTCATTCTATATCTCTAACTTTTAGAATTAATAAAAATAACTAATTAATTAATATGTATGTAATTTATATCATGGTGAAAATTATATATATTATGGATCCATGATAAATGTAAGAGGACCAAAAATACCAAATCAAAACATATGTAAAAAATGAGGTAATTATTATAAGAAACATAATTTTAACAAGGAATTGTTAATAATATGGTAATAAAATTTCATAAGTAAATAATATATGGTATGGTATATATAATTAATATTATTAAATATATTTATAATAAATGTACATTTATTATATATTATTTTCTAATTTAAATGAATAAATTTGATACTTAAGGTAAGTGATTTCTATATCACTTTTATTTTATGTGAGATAAATCTCATATTCACCATGTGTTTATTTTTTGTGGTTTATATACTTCCCATGAATGTGTTTTATGATTATAATTCACAAAATTATTTTTATTTACAGATCCATTTTATTAGATCTCTTTCATGGTTTAAAAAATTCAAATGTTACCAAATGAGTAAGGGTTTTTTGTCTCAATTTTTCTTCTTTCGGACATATATTATGTTATGCACCTATCTTATTTTATTGGGTATATATACAGACAATTTTATATTTAATATCATGAATAAATTTATATCATTATATTTTAAGTTACATTTAATTTTTTTCTTTCATGGGTCTTATAATTCAATGTTACCAAAGTGGTAAGATTTTTATGATAAAATCTCATTGTTTATCTAGATTTTTTATATTTATTATTTCGATGATGGAATATTATGATTTTTCTCTAAAGAAACTCATAAATTTTATTATTATTAGTTGTTCCTTTATAATACATGTTTTCCATTCATCGTTTTCCCCTTTTCTACTCAAGAGTTCAAAGGAAATTATTTAAATATAACTGATTTTATTTCTCTCTTCGATCGAAAATATTTTTTATTACAAAAAAATATTTTATAAATATGTTTTAAAAAGGTTTTTAAAATTATTAGAATGATCTATTAAATATATTTTCACCCATTTTCATTTTTTTACAAAATTATTTGAAATGTAATCTTCATTATGTGTTCCAAAAAAAAGTCGTCTAGATTTTATTAAAAATGTAAAAATAATATTTATTTTAATTTCTAAAATATGAATGTTATTTTATGAAATCATGAACAAATAATTGTTCTAAATATTATTTAACAAGTTTTAAAATGTTTTTTTCAATGATAATTATTTTCAAAACTTTTTTAATACATTTTTTAAAAACATTAATTTTCAAAATTGAATAGTAATTTTCTTTAAGAACTGTTTCAAATGATTTTTATAGCTTTTCTTATAATATTAAATAGTTATTTGTAGAGAAAAGTATTTGGAAAAAATTTTGTGTTTAAAAAAATTCAATATGGGAATGATGTTTTTCTCCAAAAATGTGTTCAATGATTTTTAAAGATTCCTATATAGGTTTCCAAGTTTATTTTCAAAGAAAAATATTTTTAAAATTTATTATGTTTTAAAAAGTGTTTTTCAAATAAGAAATGATATTTTTATCATGAAACATTTTAAAATATTTTTAAGGCTTCATTTATAATTTTTCAACATTAATTTTAAAGAAAATAATTTTGATTTTTTTTATTATGTTTGTTTTTAAATAGGAATTGATATCTTTTTAATGAAATGTTATAAATAAATTTGAAATCTTACTTTATAAGTTTACAAGTTTATTTTCATATAAAATTATTTTGAAAATGTTTAATATTTTAAATAGTGTTTTTTAAAGGGGAGATTCTATTTTTTTAAAGAAAATTTCTAAGTGATCTTTCAAAATCATTTTCAATCTAAGATAACATCCTTTGATGTTACTTATGTTTGGCTAGTAGTAAGATTTAATGATGTCATAATTATTTATTGTATTGATTTTTAATGTTTATATGTATGAAATTTTTTTAAAATCCATTTATTTTTCATGGGTTATGCTATGTTGAATTGATGAAATGTTTATGAAACCCATTTTCATTACACAAGTAATGCTGTGATGATATGATGAATATTTTATGTTATTGTGGAACACCTAAATATGGTTTATATTATGAGATTGGTAGGACCTATATATCCCTCAAATGAATTGGATAATTATTTATATCTAATTAGATAAAAATGGTTAAAAAAAATTTATGCTTGATCCACTATGGTAAACAGGTGAGTCCTAATCCACTATAGGAAACAGTTTTGTTTTGATCCATAATGAGAAATGTGTGATAAGTTATGATCAAATATGTTTATTTTATTTGTAGTTAACCATGAAATATGAAATTTTTTTATATATTTAGTATTGTTATACACTTTTATGACATGATATTATGATTTATTATTGATTTATAATGATTTATCACTCTTATGGACTGTGTTTTCTGAAATGATGGAGTTTTATGTCGGGAATCATGTTTATGGTCTATGAAAGGTTGGGTATGAACAAAATAAGTTATGTTCATGATCAAATACCCTTATTGTTATATTATTCTTTCATATGATTGTAGATTGATATCGCTTATATTTACCCTTACTGAGCATGGACTGCAACCTTTCTTATGTTTCATTCCCCAAATTATATAGAAAGTTTCAGGTAGGGTGTGCCTAAGAGGATTAATGTGTGACAAGATCATTGTGGGATACATTGAGATATTTCATGAAATAAGAATATTGTGTTTAGTCTCCAAAAATACTAAACTATTATTTTCCTCAAGCGTGTGATTCTGAAATGTATTGTGTATTCATCTAAAATGATGTGATATTTATGGATTAGAAACCAAAATTTATATAGTTGGTATCAGAGGATAGGTTTAGTTAATTTAGATACTAGGATAAGTAAACTTTAGTGAGATCCATATGTATTTTTCTAAATACATGTATAGGTATTTCTTTAAGGATGAGTCTAAGCATGAGTCAAAGTATAGAATAATGTCCTAGAATTCTGTTGAATGACATAGAAAGTGGTTTTAAAGAAATTACACCCTTGTATGGATACTACAAGTGGATATAGATCTATAAAAAAGGTACCTAGGTGTAATAACACTAAAAAGGGTGCATTGATTTGGATTCAATAATCACATGATATTTGAAAATAATCCTTACTACAAACCTAATTCGACACTCTTGAGGGATATACTTTGTAAATTCACAATCTCTATACGGACCATCATGAAGGATTTAAATAATAACCATGAATGAACTAAGATAAACCTAAGGATATATAGATTAAACATAAGGTTTCATGATTTAGACATCCTTTATGTGATTTATTTTTATTATGTGGTTCCCTAATATGATTATGCTTTTCTCACACTATGATTTTTTTGTTTTATTCAATGGTGAGAACCAGAAGTAACTGGATCAATTTTGAATGTCATAAAAATGTGATGATGACTAACCAAATTGGATAAATACTAGAGTGAAGGATATTGTGATTATTATTAATGATTTATCTCAATATATTATTAGAAACTTTTATCTTAATAAACTCTCATACTCACCAACAAAGATAAAGATAGAGTTCAATGAGAGCTCGGGTGGTGGAGAATATAGAGGAAATAAGGATCAATTTTATATATGTTAAGAATGTGAAACAAATCACTTTATGGGATATATCAAAGGAACATGAATATGTTTTATGTGTAGAGAATAAGGAAATAAAGTAAGTAATTTTTGAGGAAAATGAAATTTCTAGTCAATGAAATGGAATAGAATATTGTTCAACAAAATGCATTACCAATGGATTAATGTTTAAATTATTGAAAGTACAGGAACTATACTAATCAATTCCCTAAGGATAAATCTTGTGAATAGAATCAATAAAAAGGTAAGAATAATAGTTATATTAATGATGATAAAGAGACCATGAATGACATTTGAAAGGTATGGGTTGTTCTAATAATATTTTTTAAATTAAACGTAAAAAGAATGATTAAATTGAGGTTGAGGAATCGTAAGACATGATTCATAATACATATTATATAAAATGGTTATTAAGTAATAAGATGATGAATCCTAATAAATAGTTAAATAATTAAGTGGAATTATTGAAGTTTCTATGAATTATAATTCAAGAATTATGTTATATGAATCATGAAATATAATATAATTGTTCTATAGAATATTTTCTTTAAGGATTTGTAAGAATATGCTGAATTTTATTAATGTCCTATAAATGTGATGTAATGGAAAGTTTAAATTTTATAGAAAACACATTATTAATAGAAGATAGCCCTTGATATGTTCCTTATGTTGAGAAAATAGTCTTTAGTTTAGATACATATATGATTGATATGGATAGAGTAAATTTGATATTATTGATGACCTTAAAAATAATAAATTATTTCTTTACAAAGTGTTTTATTTTAACATTAATGGATTTTATAACATTATTGGATATATGAAATATATTCAATAATCAATGTTTTTATTCAAGGAATGATAAAAATGAATTTTTCATTGACGTTTTAGGGTAATTCTAGTTGATACCAGTTTTAGGGGAATATATGACCAAGGTATTCATATATTTAGAAAGTGAACATTAATAACTACTTAATGGTATTATTTGGATTAATGTAAATTTTATTTTGGTAAATTTAGTGACATTATTTATAAATTTTTAATTTCTGAATGGTCATAAGGTTAACTATTTTTGGAATGGCCTAATTTAAATTTTCTATTAGTTTTTAAAGATTAATGTATTATTTCACCATATGAAGATTTATTCATACCTCATGCTAACTATAGTGTTTTATATTAACAATTGATATAAATATTTACGTATCATTATTTTATTGATCATATTTAATGATTAAAACATGAAAAATTCATCTCTTAGAGTAATAAATAAAGTGGAAATTTATCTAAGCACAACCAAAAGATGATATTATACTTATGAAATGGAAATAAATTAAGTATGTATATCTTATCTTGAAAATTTTTTAACTTTGGAAAAAGGATATTGAAAAAAAAATTATCTTATTTCAATAATTTCTGATGATAATAAAAACCTTTTTTCACACCTCTTTATTTTATGGTTTTTTGGTTTTTGATTTTCTCATGATCATTCAATTTCTTCTGATCAATGATCATTGTCACTCTCCATCATTATTTGGACATTACTCTTTTCCTCCATGTCAAAATTCTTAGTTCCTGCCTATATTTTCCTATTTGGAATCCTAGTGTGTGTTTTTCAAGATGAACTTTATAATTTATTTTCCCTCTTATCAAGAGTAAGTTTTATAGTCTCTTTTTACAATGAGGGTTTACTATAAAAGAACTTTTAAATGTAAAACTCATAGAGCACCAATTCAAATTGTGAAGATACAATTTATTTTAAGTGGTTATAATTTAAAACATAGAGATTATGTGAAATATTTTTTTTAAATAAATTTAATCCTTTTTATATTTTATATTATGTGAAACACCATGTTAAACTTGCATTACACATAACACTAATTTAAGCCTGTGTTACAATTGACTCTGGTATTTAACAAATCATGATATATTATGATGATTTAAACTTTAATATTATAACCTACATGCTGAAAAAAGAGATTTTAAAAGTAATAAATAAATTTTTAGATATTATTTATAGTGGTATTATATAAATAAAAAATATTGATTAAAAAGTAATTAATTTTCAGTAAAGTCTTTGTATGTTTCAGAAATATTATTTTTTAAAAAAATTATTTATTTTAGTGGGACATAATAAAATTAATTGTGAACAATTTTATAAAATTAATTTTAGAAAATAAATTTATTTTTGGAAATCATCATGTTAAAATTATCTTAGGGTAAATGTTTGGGATTTTTCTGAAAATATTTTTTTCAACAAAAAGTGAAAATTACTAGTTTTTATTGAAAATTTACTTTTCATTTAAAAATTTTATAAGGTTGGTTTTTATTTAAAAATTGGTTTTAAGTTCAAATTATTTAAATAATATATCTATTAATCCAATTTATATTATTGGAATCATTTTCACATTGAATTTTTAAATTAAAACTTTTAAAAAGATCTAAACATTTTATCTTTGAAAACCTACTTTCTCGTCGCGTCTATGAGAATAATATTAATATAATTTTTTACAATTCTAGGAATTTAATTGTAAAAAATATATTACATGTTTTTATTAATTATAATTTATATTTTATAATATTCTTAACAAAATTTTTGGACATAATTAATAGTAAAAAGTAAAAAAAGATATTTATAGTGGTTAAGGTAGAAATAGATTTACCGGGGGTTAAACTAAAAAGATAAATGTTAAAAATGTCCCAAAACATATCCAACACCCATTATCTGAACATATTTATTCTTTATATATTCTAATACATATAATTTCCAATTTTGGATCCTTTTTTCATGTGAAAAACATGGGGACACCTTTTTCGTTTCAAAAAATTACAAGTTCCTCACTCACCTCACTTATAAAATCCCACCACCAATCCTATCCTCTTCACACTTAAAAACCCATTTTTTTACAAGAACTACCCAAATAAATTCTTGAATTTAATAATATCATTCTATAATCCTTATTTTGTTTATAAATCCACCTAATAAGCCCTTTGGTGAGAACCAAAAGAAGTTGTCTGAAGACATGGTAACATCCCTAACCGATTGTTTTGTTTTTTTTCTTCCTCCACATCCTTACAAAATTTTTTAAACACGCCAATGTAGAAAAATAATTATATTGAATATAATTATATTTTTTTATGTTAAATTAATTATCAATATCCATATACCCTTACATCAAATGGGTTGTGAAATCAACATTCATGTGTACGGTGGGCTATCGCCTCGCAAATCGATGTTATTTGTTATCTATCAACAGAGCTCACAAATAGATATAATTATGTATTTAATAATTATATTAAAATTTATTATATTATTATATATTTTTAATTATAATTCCACATACAAATTATTTCCTCCCAAACTATTGAAAAATAAAAACATCACTCGTGTGTACAGTGGACTACCGTCTCCCGAACCGATGTGATGTATTATTCATTTCTATTTTACTTGGATGGTAGAAAGGATATAATAAAGGAATATATATATATATATAGTATATTTAACATAATTATACTTATATAATTATTATAACACTAAAACCTTATTACTTTCCATTTTTGAGGGATATGATAATGGTGTTCCTGTGTACGGCGAACCACCACCCTACGAAGCGATGTGACTTATTATTCACATACGGTTTACATGGAAGGTAATAAGGAAAGGTTTAAATAAAAACATGTGATATATATTAAATAAAAATATTATTTTAAATAAATATAATATTTACATTTATTTTATTTCATCCTTCTAGTAAATGGAAACATTATTCATGTGTACGTACAACCTATCGTACCTATGAAATGTGTATTTCATTTTATGTCTCTAAATTTTATTGGTTACTATAAATAAATATATATGATATTTATATCATTTTTAAAATTAATTATATTATGTTACCATTACCAAAGTATGTGGAACAAAATTATCAAACCAAAACAAACGTGAAAATGAAGCATTTATTACCAAAACCTTAATTTGAGCAAGGAATTGTTAATAAATGGTTAATAAAAGGTCATAGATAAATTATATATGTTATAATATATGTAATTATTGTTCTATGATGCATGTATAATAAAATTTTATTTATTATATAGGAGTTTCTAATATGTATGAAAGAATTTGAGACTTAAGGTGAGGAATTTTAGTCTCACTTTTATTTCTTTGTGGGAAAAATTCCATATTAACCATAAGTTTATTTTATGTGGTGTATATAATTCGCATGAATTTTTTTTGTAATTATAATTATAAAAATTATTAGGATTTAAATATTCATTTTATTATGAATCTTTCAAGGGGTTTTATGATTCAAAGGTTATCAAATCAGTAAGGGGTTTTGTCTTAATTTTTCTTCTTTGGGACATACATTATGTTATGCACCTAACTTCTTTCATAGAGTGTATATATAGCCTCCTTGACATGTAATATCATGAATATATTTATTCTCATTATATTTTAAGTTACATGTAATTTTATTATTTCATGGGGCATATGATTCAATGTCACCAACGTTGTAAGGGTTTTATGAAACAATCCCATCATTTACTAGGATTATTTGTGTTTATCCTTCTGATGATGAAATATTATGATTTATCTCTTAAAAACTCATTAATTGTATTATTTTATGTTTATTCATTTAGAATTCATGTTTTCAAATCATTTTTCTCTCTTTATGTACACAGGAGAACAAAATAAGGTTTTTACAGGTAACCAGTTTATTTCTCTCTTCGGTCGACAATTATTGTTTATACAGAATTATGTTTTCTAAAAATGTTTTTAAAATTACAAAAATGACTTATTAAAGAAAATATTACCCATTTTTATTTTCATAAAAAAATTAAAGTAATATTCATGTCATTTTCAAAACAAAGTCCATTTGTCTTTTATTAAAAATTTGATTAAAATCTTTATTTTAATGTGTACGGAATGAATGGTATTTTCCATAATCATGACCAACTAATTATTTTAGATCTTCTTTTACATGTTTTCAAAGACAATTTTAAAACAAAATTATTTTCAAATAAATGGGAAGTTTTTGGTTTTAAAATGTGATTTTTAAAATGGAAAGTTAATTTTCCTTGAGAAATCTTTTAAATGATTTTTAAAGCTTACCATATAAGATTCCAAGTTTTTTTTTAAAAAAATGATTTTGAATTTGTTTTATGTTTTAACAAGTATTTTTTAAATTGGAATATATATTTTAATCAAGAAATGTTTTAAATTATTTTTAAATCTTCATTTATAATTTTCCAAAGTTATTTTCATAGAAAAGGATTTTGAAAATGTTTTTTGTTTTAAAAAATGTTTTTCAAATCAGAAAGATTTTTTTCCTCAAGAAATGTTTAAAATGATTTTTGAAGCTTCCTTGATAAGTTTACAAAGTTAATTTTAAATAAAATGACCTTTAAATTTTTTTATGTTTAAAAAGTGATTTTTAAAGTGGAAAGGATATTTTTCATAAGAAATATTTAAAATTATTTTTAAAACATTTCTTTATAAGTTTCCACGGTTAGTTCCAAATAAAAGTATTTTGAAAATTGTTTATGTTTTAATAAGTTTTTTTCATGTGGAAAGGATATTTTCCTTAATAAATTTTGGAAGTGATCTTTTAAAATCATTCTATATTTAAGATAACATCCTTTTTTGTTACTAATTCTTTACTAGGGATAAGATCAAATGATACCATTCTTATTATTTCTCCCAATGGTTAATGTTTATATTGATGTAATGTTTTTGAAACTCGTTTATTTTTCATGGATTATACAATGGTGAATTAATGAAATGTTTAAGAAACTCATTTTCTTTACACAAGTTGTGATGTGATTATATGATGAATGTATTATGATATTATAGACCACATAAATATGGTTTTCATTATGAGATGGGTGGGATATGAATATCCCTCCTATTAATTTTGTAAATATTTATATCTAATGAGATAATAATGGAAAACAAGTTTATGGGCTTGATCAACTATAGGAAATAGGTGAGTCCTGATCCACTATGGGAAACTAGTACATCTTGATCCATAATGGTAAATTGGTGATATTTTCTAATCCACTATACTGATGATATTGGTATTTAACCTTGACATGTGAAATGGTTTTTTTTATTTGTTATGGTGACACACTTTTATGACATGAGGTCAGGGTTTATTATTGATTTATGATGATTTATCACTCTTATTTACCATGTGATCTAAAATGATAAATTTTTATTCCATGTCTCATGTTTATGATCTATAATAGGTTGGGTATGAACATCATAAGTTATTTTCATGATGAAAAATCATTATTATTATCTATGATGTCAATTTATCATAGATTGATATCTTTTATGTTTACACTTTCTAAGCATATAAACTCACCCTTTTTAGGTTTCCTTCCCTTTTTTGTGAAGAAAGGATTAAGTATGGCATGCCAAATAGGATTAGTATGTGAGATGATCTTTATGGGAGATGTTAAATATCTTTCATGAAATTAGAATATTTTGTTTCCAATATTTAAAGTCATTAAACTATAACATTCCTTAGGTGTGTGTTTTGAATGTATTGAATATTCATTTAAAAGGATTTGGTATTTATGTGTAAAAAGTATGGGTCACTATATCATGTCTTTCATGTGGTGAAAAGGTTTCTTTATATCCAATAACTTATTCTTGATTGTACCCTTGTGTAACTCATCTAGATTTATTACTAATTATATTTTTATAATCATCAACCTTGTTTTCAAACACCCACTTAGTATCAATAGTTAAAAATTCTTCAGGTCTTTTTTCTAGTTTATAGATATTTTGTTTTCAAAATGATTCATATATTATTACAAATAAATTACCTATAATTAATCTTCTATTACAACAATGATATTTTTAGGTTAAGGTTTTGACAAGAAGTCTTAATTTTAACCTGGTTTCTATAAGAATATATATTGTGAATTACTTTATCTAGATCTTCAACTACATCATATAATGGATTGTCTCAATGAGTCCTAATGGAACTAGGAATATAGGTACATGGTATATCATTTTCTTATTCATGTTTATATCCAAAAAATTCTTTGTAATTGGGGGATTTTTCTATAGAGGATTTCATAAAACCATCTCTATTTTTGGTTGAGTTATTGATATTTAAATTTAAAATATCATCCTTATGGTTTTATAAAGAAGTATTAGGATCATATAGATATATTACATCAAATTTTACATGTATATATTCTTCCACAAGTTTGGTTCTTTTATTGAACACCCTATATGATTTAATGGTGTCTGAATATCTAAAGAAAAATCATTCATCACTTTTGGAAGAAAATTTATATAAATTCTCCTTTTTTTAGAATAAATTTCTTACATCCAAAAACTCTAAAGTAATTAACTACTGGTTTTCTTCCATAAAATAACTCATATGGATTATTATTTAAAATTAGTCTAATGTAAACCCTATTGATAATAAAATAGTTGTATCAATATCTTCAACCCATAAATAAATATGTGAATCAGAATCATTGATCATATTCTGGTCAATCTCATGAAGATTTTTATTCCTTATTTCACAACACTACTCTATTGTAGAGTCCTAAGAGTAGAAATTTTTTAATAATAACCATGTTTTCTGAAAAAGTATTCAAACTTTTGATTTTCAAACTCACAAACATGATCACTATTTAGGGTCTTAATAGTAATTTCGCTAAGATTTTATATAGACTTTTCATATTTTTCAAAATAGGAACATTTTTCAATTTTGTGAGCTACAAAGAATTTATAGGTTTTTCTAGAAAATTCACCTACTAAAACATAATAAAAATTCATTCCATATAATCAAGAAATGCTATAGGGTCCAAAAATTTCCATGTGAACCAAATCTAGGGGATGAGATGTTGAAACTTATTTATTTTTTTTAAGATATATTTTCTATTTTTCCTTTTTTGTAGGGATTAAAAACTTTTTATATTAGGAAATAAAGTTTATCAACATCGTTAACTTATCCTTTTATAGTTATATTTATATGATATTGTGGTTATAGTGGCCTAATATATTATCCTATAAACAAGATTCATTGTGAATGTAACATAAGAAAGATAAATTTTATGAAAATAAATAATCTAAGTCAATTTCATAAACATTATCATTACATAAGTAAGTAAAAACTAAAAATTCCCTAGATTCATAAATTTTGCAACAATTATTTTCAAAAATGACATAACAACCATCATTACAAAAAAGTGAAATACTAATTATATTTTACCCTAAGTCGTTAAAAAATAAGACTTTAGAAACTTAAAAAGTACTATAATTACCAATTTAACTAAGTCTAATTATTTTTCCATTGGAATTGTCACCAAAAGTGACATGTACATCATCCACCTTGATAAGGATTTTAAAGCTTGAGTATTCCACAATAATGTGTCTGAAACATCTATTGTCTGAATACCATAAGTTTTTACAAGTAATATTCAAGAAGTTTTCTTACACACATTAAGAGAAGAAATGATTTTGGTATACAAAATTTTTGGGGTATAGATGTGTTAGTAATAAAAGCTTTTGGAATCTAAACCTATTTAACAACTTTACCATAAATAATCTTAAGAATTATAGAAATAATAACTTTTAAGAATATGAAATTTTTATAGAATTTGAAGATATTGAGATTTTGATAAATTAATTATTATAAAATATTCTTGATCATAATATTATCCAAACCATGTTTTTTAATTGTGTAACACCCCATGTTTTTTCAGATTGGAATATTGAGCATAAATTTGAATTTTTTTCTTTAAGATACTTTTTAAGGGTGAAATAGTATTTTTTCCATATCACATGATCTTGGATAATTTTTCTAACCAATATATTAGCCCTAAAATATGGTGTTTATCCTAGGATTGTAGTATATTGGAATTCTAAATCATTTGAAATTTCATGTAATAATTAATATTTAATATTTAATTAGTTAATATTAATTTATTCTCACAAGTTTTTTAAAATAAATCTTTTTAATAGGGAATCATATTAGTATTATATCTATTAAATTGAGTATAGAATATGAAATGTTTCCTAGGTGGGGTATAAACTAACGTTGGGTATTGGGGAAGATCCTGGAAACCTTATTCTTTTTCTTTTCTTTTCTTAATTTTATTTTTATCTTTTATTTTCTTATCATTCCCTTTCGATCATCACATACCCCCACCCCCATATATAGGCCTCTTATGTCACGATAACAAGATAGAATAGGTATATGGATAGAGATAAAGGGATGGGATTGAGGTACCACTATAGATATCAGGAGGAGAAGGATCATTGTGTGGTAGTTGTGGACCATAAAAATGAGCAATGCTTTGGTGGATTACACCCAAAGGTAGGTAATTGTTTATGTTTTGTTTTAAATACATAAATATTTACCAGTTTAAAATTTTAAAACCCTAATATCACATCTTAGGACCCCTTGAGGTTTGATCTATATATTATGGGGAGAAAAAGGTGGTTTCTAGCCGATTTAAGGGGATTCCCTTTTGGAAATCCTGATAACACGGTGTATAGTTCAGGAACAGAGGCCATGTGTTCTTTCTATTTATTGAATATTATATTTTATAAGTAAATGAAATTTATGGGGTATACACATAATGTACTAGGATTCATGAGTGTATCCATGTATCAGTTAGACATCACATGTAGGGGCACACAGCCATGTAGTATACACAACCATAACTCATGTGCATCACACACCATGTAAAGGTATATAGTCATTCTATATACATGGAAAAACTATGTGAGGTACACATTTAGGTACCCCATGTAAGTTGAATTCCATATACATGTATTACACTTTATGTACATGGGATTTTATATGACATTTCTAGTTAAAGTACACACCCATGTGGAGCTTTGAGTGTAAATGACGTGTACTAGGGTATGCATGCCTTGTACTACTTCCATGCTACCATTTTATTAGTTTTTCATATATTTTTGGAACAAAGTTATAACTATACACATTATTAGTCCATTTTTACTATCTTTTGTGTATATTGTGATGGTGAAACCCTTCATATGATTTGGGGACTCCTCTAAGGTGTTTCGGGATTTTTCCCAAATGTATAAAATCCTTCTTTGGTAATCGAATCCAGTTATCTCCTAAGAGTGAGTCCTTGAACTAAGATAGTCCATGAGCCATATTCCATAAATAATGATTATCTATATTTCCCCTTGAAGATGTATCCCTTTGGATATGTGATATTTTTTCACCAAGAGTCTCTGAGTTTAGTTGATTCTGAGGATCCCATGTAGGATTCCTCTATTTATGTTTTGAACTAGAGGATCTCGTTTAGGATACCTCTATCTTATCACTATTAACGAGGGTCCCTTATGGGATGCCTCCTCTTACATGTGTACCTAGGGAATCCCTTATAAGATCCCTTTCACTTATTTACTATTCTAAGGATCCTGTGTAGGATGCCTTTACCTATATACAATGTTATCGAGGGTCCCATGTAGGATGTATTTTTATTTTTACCAATCTGAGGATTTCATGTAAGATTATTTTATTTACTTTCCATTAAGGATCCCATGTAGGATTCCCCCTTTTATATTCTTTATTGAGTGTCCTGGGTAGGATGTATCTCTTGTGTTATGACATGAGGGACCCAGTGGGTACCACAATGTTTGAATGACCCTAAACAATTACATCATTTTTGGGTAGAGTTGGTTATAGGGGTCTCCTTACAACCGGTACGAAACTGGTAAACCATAGGGTAAGTGGAAGAAATGGCGGTTTTAGGTGACTTTCCACCCTCACTCTTTCATTTATTAATTCACTTATATACCATTGATGCAGTGATGATTACAAGTAGTACTCCCTAGTTTGCAGTCTATGAGCCTGATACGATGAGACATTTATCCTTTGGATTCCCAAAATTACTTTCTGAGGTCTATCTTTTTTTATTGGGATTCCCATACTTATTTCTTAGGGTTTATATTCTGGTCCTTTTATTTTATTATTATTTATATCTTTTAGAATCAGAGGTATTTTTTACAAGATATTACTTTTGAGTCCTATTGATTATGATATTCGAGAATGGAGTCCCAATTGATTGTGATACTAGAGATATGGGGATGATTATGTTATCCCTGATCAATTACTTGATTGTGGTGGTGTACATGTGACTCCTCACTTTTGATGTGTAATTTACTCAATGGATGATTACGCTCTCCTAGAGGAACTCTTATAATGATACCTAAGGTCAGTGGGTGCACCATTTCTACATCTCCCAAAGGTACTTTCTAGGGATGGGGTTGTTGAGATATTTATACAAATTTATACTAAGTAGGTACTTGGATATGGATAGAATTCCATTTACAGATCACCTAAGTTTTAGTCCCTTATAAAATTATATGAGTCGCAATGTTTTGACCAACGATAGATTGGGACATAGGGATCTAAAATTAGATTGGATATATATAGAATGAGTATCATGATTTTCAACTAAATGACCATTTAAAATATTGTCTATCGGTATACATCATACTTTGTTACAGTGATCGAAGGTGAGTACAGTTGAGAATAATCTTTAGACATGTATCCCCCTATGGATATGTAGCTTTTTCAGAGAAAATTCAAGCACTGGACGAAGTAGGTATTGTCAATTAGAATTGTGGACATAGAGGTAAACTTAATTATACATATATTTATTGGTATGGAATCCATCTTAATTCTATTTTCACAATATATCCAGAGGATCAATATTTCAGAACCAAGGATCGAATGTAGTTTTTTATGATAACTCTTCACCTTACTCATGTGAATACATATTTATCTATATATATATATATATATGGGAATATATATACACATATAAATAAACATATATATGATGACACAATTCCCAGTTGATTGGGATTATTAACCCAGGGGTCTAATATGGTTTCATATTATTTTTTGGATTCATTGTTCCATTTATTTATCATCTAGGATGAGAATATTTCATGAGAATTCACTTATGATAATATATTTATTGGTTTATCCTTGGGGTTTACTACTGATATTATTTATCACCCTTATATGTGCACCTCAGTTTTCATTCATACTATATGTCTACATTTAAGGTTGATCATAGATTGAAAGATGGGTAGGTTTAAGGCCCAATGTTGTATTATTAAGAGAAGTCACTCATGTGGGTTGTTATGATCGGACTAGAGTAGCTCAGCATTATCTTCGAGACTGGGTATGTGGTATGAATCAGAGTTAGTAGTAGAGATATATACTCTTATTTTAGTTTTTTTATATACTCTTATACGTATGGTCGTCCTAATGGGTGACCAATGTTGTATGTATGATATGGTTATTTGGGCTATTATATCATTTTTTTTTATTATAGAGGGTTCTATTTTAGTTTATTTATTGATTCCACACTCTATTTATTACTAATATGGGTGATATCTGGTTATTTATGTTATTGTTAATCTTATAAGAGGATATAGTCTCCCCACTCTACCACCTTTAGACTCTCACTACTAGTCAGTAGCCTCTAGAATATGGGAATACATGTTGAATCCTTATGTAGAATTGGATTTGAGCACCATTTTAGTGACAACCAGGTTGGTACGTTACAAAGTGGTATTAGAGGTGTTCCCTTCCTTTTGATTTATTATTTGGTATATGGTACATAGGATTATTAGTAATGTGTCAGAACTAGTGATGGATATCAGACCGATGAATCGATAACACATGTTCCGGTAATAAGTCATGGTTTCCAAGGATATGAGATTATTACTCTAGTCTGTGATATTATAGTTTTATATGATTTTAGATTTCACCAATGCACATTTTATGTGGATGTTATGGTTTATTATGGACCTAGAGATCTTGACCCGTTAGTGAGATGCCATTAATTGATTTTTTACTTAAAGTTGGAAAATGAAATAGGTGTCTCATACAACACATTTTTTACATAAGATTAATAATTTATATGCCTTATAGTGTGTTATTAATATTGACAAAATAGGCTAATTGATTAAAATGTCAACAATAACCTAAATGGTGTTTTCCTATTTAGGTTTTTTGGTGGAATTCTAATTAATTGGGACAACTGGTATATATATTTATTTTTGATGGACGATTATGAGGATCTATGAGGTTGATGAGTTAGTTCTCATACATGGGAGGTTTAGTGACCTGAGTAGGTTAGTAGGAAACATGAATCCCAACTTTTTTACTTCTTGTATGGAGTTTTTTATCTGGTTTGATTGTTTAATGTATCACTGATAATCTATATAGTGTTTTCCACCATATATTGGAATGAAATTATACTTAATCAACCTTTGGTTTTGTTTATCAAATAAGATTATTGTTTATGTTGTCGATAAGTATCAGGATGTTTCTAGTGAACTGGACCTAGAGGGGGTATTACCATATATGGTTTCTCATTGAGTGTCAGTTAGACATCACATTTATGTTGATGTCATAACCTCTAGGGATCATTTCCTTACCAGGATTCTTGGAGAGGTATCTAGCCCTAGTAGTATGATTCTTGATATTTTAAACCCTCTTAGTTCAATATAATCTTTACCTCCCTTTTAGAGGTTTTATTTTTTGTCTAGGTGGTTATATATTATGCCCTAGTTTGGAAAACTAATCAGTAGTGCTAGGTGTGAGACCTAGAGGCCATTACTTTTGACTCAGACCCTTGTAGTTCAATGTATTTTTTTAACAATGGGAACATGTGATAGAGGATGGCCCACATTTATGGATTCTTTTTAGGCAATGAGCTTGTTTGTACACTCGTTTGAGACTATGGTGTGGTTAGTTATCAGATTTTTGATATAAATATACTGATGCCTTTGGTTTTTAAAAAAGTACCTAGGGTTCTTTGGAATCAATACATTCTTCAACATGAGTGAATTTTTAGGTTTTTGGACCTATTGATAAATATTATCACTATTATTAATGTATTCAGAGAATAGGTATATGTTTATGACTAGAACGACGTTGAGTGATGGTTCATGGAAAAATTTATGGCATGAGTAAGGTGTCCAATTTTAAAGAGGAATTCCAAGGGATGTTATTGATAAATGATACACATATTCCATATATCATGGTCATCTTAGCCTAGTGATAGACAACTTATGGGATCATGATTCAGGTAATAAAGGTACGAATCAATTATGAATGGTAGTGTTTAAATCTTAAATCAATGAGTTTTCATGTATGACTTGAGTGCTAATATATTAAATAAATAATGTAGGCATGGTTGATCAAGTTTTGTGTTAAAAGGATAAATTTCCATCTGTAGTAGAGGAGACAATGAAAATGGATTACGATCTATGAGACAGTTGACCAATGGAAGTACCTGTAAATTCATTATCATGAGACGTGGTGTCAGGAGTTGGTTAAAGGCAAGAATAGCCTATTTTTATGTGATCATGGTTTGTTGATATCTATAAATTCATATCAATAAAATCTTAGTGTACTCCTAGTTAGAGAAAATAATTCTCTATCTTTACATCATCTTTAGTATATTGAGATATCATTGGATCTATGAAGATCTTCTTTTATTCTTAAATTTAATTATCGGTTTGATAAAGGAACATATTGAGGTTTCACTTGAGGAGTGGTATAAGGTAATCGATATGGGGGGAAGTGCATCATTGGACATTTTAGGGCGTTAACCCTCATTTTTAGTTGAAATATGGCTTTTTCTATGGGCTATTGAATTGACGTCCAATTTTTTGAGGTAATGATAATGATACTCCATGGTGTGGAGTAATATATCAGTCATAGTTGATTGTCTCCCCTATAGGATACAATTGTTGATGTTGTGATATTTTTTCATTGGATAGTCAAGATAGTGTAGTTTTTAAAATTCTCAAAATGAGAGGGTGGCTTCTAGTTTTACCATGAAGGATTCTCAGGGATGAGATGTTTTATATTGGGGAGGTTGTAATGACACATGTTTTTCTAGACTAGAATTTTGAGAATAAATTTGAATTTTTTTCTTTAAGATTCTTGAAAGAACTGCAATAGTAATTTTTTCCCTAGAATATAATCTCTGATGATTTTTATGACCACTCTATTGGTCCTAGAATATGGTTTTTACCTTGGGATATGAGTTTTGTGGAATTATGAATAGATTAATTTTTCATTGAATAATTACTTTTTAATATTAAATTTTTAAAATATTAATTTTTTAACATTTGTTCATTTAGATTTATCTTCTGAATAGATCATCGAATTATGATTCCATCACCACTGTTGTATAACCACCATACTCTTTATTTCACACTTAAACACGATTTATTACATAAAATTTTCACTTGATGAAACATAAAATATTGAGAGGTATAGTGTATTTGGTGCTTAGGAACATTAAATAACAACATAGAACACAAAACACAACATCTTTATTGAAAAATTCTTTTACATGACTACAACATTCCTTCATACTTAGCATTGCATGGGATAACCCGGGGAAATGCATGAGAAAAGGGTGAGCTATAAATCCAAGTAATGGAGTAAACAAGGCATGACATGAAAAATATAGTACATTCTAGACAATAGGCATATAACTGGAGCACAATAGAAACATGAAAATAAAGGTATGATATATCATGATAATCATAACATTGAAATGTGGCATCAACATTTAACTTGATATTATCGTGAGCTAAGGCTCATTGCACATGGATCATGAGTAAAACCTCATTGCACTTGAATTATCATGATTAAACCCTAATTTCACTTGACATATCATGATACCAATCTTTACCCAATGCATTGTAACTCTATTAGTGTGCACCATTTTTAATCATTTCATTTCATACATAAGTGGGCCACATGGATCTGATAACATGGATTCATTAAACATCATCATTTATTCCATGATAAATGAATGTGTAATTCATACATTAAAATATATAATCAATAATTAAATGTGAAAAAAAGGTGAATAGGCTTTATAGATAACTAGTCATGGTATTCACTACACAATGACTTGTGCTTGAAAATTGCAGTGCAGTTTGGGCAGCATAATGGCGTGACATAAGAATTCATAAAAATAATTGATGTGAGAGAATGTTATATCATCATACGTACATGAAATGGATAGTAAGGGGGTTATATATATAAATTTCACAACATATTTAATGGAATTTATATTGATAATATAAAAAAATTGCTTAAATGTAAATGAAGAGAGAGATGTCCCTTATGGAATTTCGGCATGGTAATTGGTGTACATGAGAGGAATTAATGAGAGAGAAAGGGGTTTCTCATCATTAAAACATAACGATCAATGTATAGGGGAGGTTTGATATCATACCCCAACATTTGTGATTGAAAATAAAAGGGTATAGAAACATAAAGAAACTTGGACAAAAATAAGAGAGGAAGAAATATCTTACATGGAAGTGTGATCCCAAAGGTTTGGGAGAGGCTTGAGAGAGGCATATAGGGAGTTTGGGGAACATTTGAAGGGTTATAGAGAGATTAATATAGTTTTTGGTATAGATCCGATGGTTTTTAGTGAAGAGGAATGGGAGATTGAATGAGTTTATATTGGAAAGGAGAGGGAATTCTTTATTATTTAGGTTTTGGAAAAAACACATTATACTAATCAAAACCATAAACCAACCCATGGTTTTTCCCATGGTTTATTCCAAAGAGGAGTGTCAAAAATTATTTTATAAGGCCAATGTCCGAGATTCTTAAAATATTGGACTTTCTTATGTGGAGGTTAGTTACACTCTCAAGGAAATCATTTTAAATTTTTAAAATATTTTATAAGTCTTGGAGGGTCTAATAAAGATTTGTAAAATAAATCAAACAAATCAAAAATCACATTATTTTAAGGTAAATCATATATTGTCCAAACATACCATTTAAATTATTTTATTAAATCACTATTTGTTCATTTTCATGTCATAAAACACATTATATATTTAAACAATACTTAAATTTTACCCAAAATTTTGATTGTTTCAGAAAAATATAAAAAATTCACCATCGGATAATTTCAAAATATGGATTCAAAATTTATATTCATTTTATCTAAATAATATTCTAAATATGTGAATTTTTACTTTTAAAATAAAAACCAACATTTATGGAAAATTCATGAGTTTTGACAAAAAAAGCTTTCAAACCTTAATAAAAATTGAAATTGTATTCATAAAAATTTTATGATCATTTATATTTAATAAAAATTAATTTAGTAATAATATTTTATTAAAATATTATTTAATTCAAAAATCCATTAATTCATTAAAACTATATTTCTTAATTGAATATTAAAAAAAATACTATTTTCTCTTTAAAAACTATTTACAAAATAACAATAATACAATGAATGTATATTCTCTATACCAAAATAATGAACATTATCATAGTTCTAGGGTCTTGTTACAAAACCCCTTAAAATACATATATAAGACCTAACGGTAAGATGTGTGATGGTGAAAGACTCTTGGGGTGGCTCAGATAACATCGATCAGGTGGTAATCTCTATTAACATCCACTTCTCGCATAGGCGGTTCCGTTCAAGCTTAACGTGTTGAAGCTCAGATTGGGATTGATCAAGAGCGAAGCCCAGTGACGCCATCAACTTTCCATGATCCAACAAATGGGATTCTTATGGATCAATTCTACTGGATTAGGCCACCACTTCCTTTTTCTGGGTAAATTGGATTTGTTAAAGCCTTGTATTTATACTAATAATGTGATCACTATTCATTGGATATATTATCAATGGTCACAATTCTTAATAGTATTTTAAAATAAAAAAACATAAAACCGAATAATTTTCTATGTTTTATATAACCATTTTATATAATAATACATATAATCATATTAAGAGGAATTCTCATTAGTAAAAGTTTGTGACGTTACAATATTTTCCCCTTAAGAAATTTTTTCCTCAAAATTTCTTTTTCCCATACTAAAACAGATCAGGGTAACTCTTCTTTATCACTTCTTATGATTCCCACATTGCTTCTTCAAACTTTTGGTCATTCCACAACACCTTGACGAGGGGCATTGTCTTATTTCGTAGAACTTTTTCCCTATGATCTAACATCTTTACCAGATTATCTTTATAGGATATGTCATTCTCTAATGGTACCACCTCTGTATTGAGTACATTTTTTGGGTCAGGTATGTACTTCATCAATAGGGATACATAAAATACATCACTACTTGAGATAGGTTTGGTGGGAGTGCAGGCTGATACGCCACTGATCCAATGTGATCAAGGATCTCAAAAGGGTTGATCTACCTTGGAATAAGATGTTTGTTCTTCCCAAATCTCAAAAATATCTTCTATGTTGATATGTGGATGAATACCATGTCTCCAACATCAAAATATAGGCCTCGTAGATGATTATCAGCATAGATCATTTTTCAACTCTAAGCATCTTTAATGTGATGAGGTATGGTCCTAACCTTTTCCACCATTTATTCAACCATTTCTGGACCTAGGAGTTTTCACTCCCCAACTTCATCCCAATATGTTTATGTTAAGCACCTATTCCTATAAAGGTCTCTATAAAAAGATATTTGGATGCTTGAGTGGAAACTATTATTGTAAGAGAACTCAACCAAAGGAAGATGTTTATCTCATCTTCCTTTGAAGCCCATTGAAAATCCTCTCAACGTGTACTCAAGTGTTTGGATAGTCCACTCAGATTGAACATCATTTTGAAGGTGATAAGTCGTACTGAAGCCCAGCTCAGTGTTCATCGCATGTTGAAGACTCTTCCAAAACATAGAGGTGAATCTTAGATCTTAATCAGATATAATTGATAGTGGTACTCTGTGAAGCCTTACCACATATCTAATGTATATTTGTGACAGTTGATCCAATGAGAAATCCTCTCAAATTTCAATGAATTTTGCAGTTGTTGTAAGATGATCCACAAAAACCCAGATAGCATTGTTCCCTTTGTATGTCTATAAAAGTCTGGTGACAAAGTCCATGGTGATGTTCTCCCATTTCAATACTGGTATGGGTAATATTTGCATCATCCGCTTAGACTTCTACCTCTCAGCCTCCACTTGCTAACATACCAGGCACTTTGATGTATATTTATCAATCTCCTTCTTCATGTTATCCCAACAATAATGTTCTCAAAAATCCCTATACATATTTTTGTTTCCTGGGTGAATAGAGAAATTCCAACTATGTGCATTATCCAAAAGCTCTTTCTTCAATTCTGTACTACATGGAACACATGGTATTTTCCAAAATCTAACAACTCCATCTTCATTATCATTGAACTCTAAAAATTTCCATTTTCTAATAGTTTCTAGTTTTTTCTAAATTCCCACATCATCCTTTTGAGCATCCTTTTATCATTCCAAAAGAGATGGTTGAGCAATAATTTGTAAAAGGATTGATTATGTTCCATTATTTATGATTCTCATATCTATCTTCATCAAATCTAAGATGATTGGATTCTTTTAAATTCTCATCAATGATATAATCGCAGGGTCCTTTCTACTTAGAGAATATGACACCTTGTTCTCTTTCCTAGGGTGGTAATGGATTGAGTAGTCATATTCTTTGATCATCTCTAACCATATTCTTTGGTGAATATTCAACTCTTTTTGTGTGAATATATACTTGAGGCTTTTGTGATCCGTATATATTTCACACTTCTCCCCCAAAAAGATAATGTCGCAAAATTTTTAATGTGGATAAAATTGCATCCTACTCCAGGTCATGTGTTGGTTATTTTTTCTCTTGAACATTAAATTTCCTTGAAGTATAGGCAATTACATTGTCATTTTTCATCAACAAACAACCCAAACCCTTCTTTGAAGCATCACTGAATTCCACAAAAAGTTCTCCACTTGTGGGTAGTGTGATCACTGGTGTAGTGATAAGCCTCCATTTCAACTCCTAGAAGATATCTTCACATTCATCACTCCATGTAAACTTTACTCCCTTTAGATTTAGCTTGGTAATAAGGATGGAAAATCTTGAGAGATGTCTCACAAATCAGTGATAATATCTAGCTAACCCCTGGAAGCTATAGATATCCGTCACTGATGTTGGCATCAACCATTCCTCAATTGCAACTATCTTAGAGGGATCCATAGATATTGCATTGCATGTGATGATATGACCCAATAATGATACCTTCTTCAACCAGAACTCATGCTTGATATACTTTTCATAGAGCTTCTCCATTCACAAGGTCTCTAGTATAGTGCATAAATTCTCCTCATTCTCCTCCTTTGTTTTAGAGTATATTAGAATATCGTCTATAAAGACTACCAAAAATTCGTTTACGTAATATATAAAGACTCTATTCATCAGGATCCTAAATATTTATATAGCATTAATGAGTCCAAAATGAATTACTATAAATTCATAGTGATCGTACCTTGTACGAAAAGTCGTCTTGGGGATATCCACCTTCTTCAGCATTACATGGTAATATCCCAACCACAAATCCACCTTGGAGAACTATTGTGCTCCACATAGCTGATCGAACAAGTCATAAATTCATGGAATAGGATACTTGTTCTTTATCATGATTTTTTTTGAGATCATGATAATTAATGAAAAGACACATTGACCTATCCTTCTTCTTGATGAAGAGGACTGGTGCACCCCATGGTGAAGCACTTGTTCCTATAAACCCTTTATCGAAATTCTCTGGTAGTTATTTCTTTAGCTACTCAAACTCCACAACAGAAATTCTATGCAGATTCTTGGATATTAGAAACACCCCGGGTATAATATCAATTGATAATTTAACATCTCTTCTAAGAGGAAGACCATGCAATTCCTCAGGAAACACTTCAACTAATTCCCTCATTGTAGGAATGTCTTCAAGGATGGTTTCTTCCTTTGAATCAATCATCTGAGTAAGATTTGTGTTCTCATAGGGAAGTAATATCCATGCTTAAGATGATGGTGCTAATTAAGATTCATCCTCCTCCTTAAAATTGTACAAAATTGGGGGGTTGATTCGCCATATGAAGAGTGATTTCTCTCTCATGGTAATTTATGTTGGGATTATATAGAGAAAGACAATCCATGCCAATAATTGCATAAAATTACACAAGAGGGAGTTTTGTGAGGTTCTCTGGGAAGTTCAATGCAAAAATTATGATAGGGGAGGAGTTATATTCATCGGATGAAATATTTTACCCATTTTCCATTCTCACCGACATCTTTACTTCCATGAGTTTTAGTGGTGTTGGGATTGTTCTACTAAAATTTTTGGATATGAAAGAATGTGTATAACCAAAATCAAACAAGTATGTTTGCTATTATTGAATGAATAACTAGTGTACCTATCACCACTTCGTTATCGAGGTTCACTTTAATAGTAGTGATGGAAAAATCTCACCCTTTCTTCTTTGGTGATTGTTGGTTGCCACAAAAAACCCTTGGATTAGGGCACTGGTTTGCAAAGTTATCTGGTTATTTGCAGTTGAAGCAATAAACAGTGCATTGAGGGTCGAATGGAGTGTTCCTCCCCTCTATCGCAATAGTGGGATTTTCTTGTTCGATGTTAATATCCAGGTGCTCTTCTCTTCCACACCTAAAGCATTTCCTCATCCCCTCCCTAAAATTTCTAGGGTGCTTCTTTTAGGACCTTTGGAAAGTGGGGTGCTGTATTTTCTTAGCATCGTTGGATTTATCCATCGGACCTCTAGAATTGAATTCCACCTTACACTTCTTATCCTCATGATACATCTAAGATTTTCCGATCACCATTTTTACTTTTAGGGCACATAAGACAATTTATTCATTGCTCTCTAAGTCATAGATCGCTAGGGATTTATGTAGGCAAGGTTTTTTCACACCAAAGAAGTGGTCAACCTTGAATTCTAGGGTTACAACAAATCCGAAGGAATATCGTTCAATCCTTTTGAATTTTTTCTCATATGCTTCGATGGATTCGTCATCTTTTTCTGGAGGTATAGGAAGTCCCTTTCCATGTTAAGTCGGAGGGTTCATGGAAAATATTTGTCGAAAAACATTTTTTGGAAATTCTTTCATTCCAATGCCTCGATCTCCTTCTCAGGATTTATATTTTTTTATCAATGTCCACCATAGATCAGATTCACCCTCCAAACGATAAGCATCTAGAAGAACCTTCTCTTGTACAGAAAATTGAATGATGCAGAATATATATTCTATGAAGTTGATCCATTGTTCGGCAATTGAGGGATTGGATGATCCATTAAAAGTATGAGGATTTTATCTCATGAAGATCATGATTGTGAATTTTTCTTTCTTAGGGGGTTGAACATTCCTCTTAACCCATGTTTCAATTCAAAACATGATTTAACTAAGAGATTATCGTGACAAAGTTTGTGATTCTCACTCCCATTGGATTGGGAATATCATTAAAATAGTCGTCACATTGATCTTCACATTGGTTGTTAGCTCGAGTGCTCCTATTACTGGTCATTGTCTGGAATAAATGGAAAATTAGGGGCAATACGTAAGGGGGGATCTAATGACAAAAAGGGATAGATTATAAATTACACTTATTTCCTTAACTTATTGGTGTTATCCATGATATAATTCCCAAAATATATTCTTAGGGGTATTTTTAGTATTCCCTTAATAATGGTTTATAAGAAGATTATGAATTTACTAGAACATATCCCCTATAAGTTTCATAACAAAAAGTGAAGCAAGACCCGTTGTCATGTACCAATTCCCGTTTGAGTCTAGCTCCAATCAGTGTTTTTGGGTTTTACCACAAGATATATCTGCACCAGAGTTGCCTCTACCAGTTTATATCCAGATAGAGATGTATTTTATTAATAAAACACTTACTCAATACTGACTAAAATTTAGGGATTTTTTTTACACTTAGTCTTATATTTATGACTTTCACTATGGTTTTTAATCCTAATCTCAAAAATAACTAAGCATATCCTATGATACTAACTATAAAAACCCTTATATTTATTTTACACATAAACATGATTTATTACATAAAATGTTCACTTGATACAACATAGAAGATAGAGGGGTATAGTGTCTTTTGGGATTAGGAACATTACATGACAACATAGAACATAAAACACAACATATTTATTTAAAACTTGTTTTACATGACCAAAACATTTCTTTGTACGTAGCATTGCATGGGATAACCTGAGGACATGCATAAGAAAAGGGTGAGCTATAAATCCCAATAAGAGAGTAAACATGGCATAAAATGAATAATATATTACATTTTATGAAATAGGCATATCAATGGAGCACAAGAGAAATATGAACATCGAGGAATGATATAGAATGATTATCCTAACATGGAAATGTGGCATCAAAATTTAACATGATATTAGTATGATCCAAGGTTAATTGAGCATGGAGCATGAGTAAACGCTCGTTAAAATTGAATTATCATGATTAAACCCTCATTTTACTTGGCGTATCATGGTACCAATATTTACCCAATGCATTGGAGTGCTATCAGGGTGCACACTTCTTCATCATTTCATTTCATGCATAAGTGTGCCACATGGATCATATAACATGGATTCATTAAACATAATCATTTATTCCAGGATAAATTAATGTTGAATAAATACATGAAACTCTCTAATCAATAAATAAATGTTCATAAAGTTGAATAGCCTTGATAGTAAAATGGACATTGTATTCACTACACAATGACTTTGGCTTAGAAAATTCTGGTGCAATTTCGGCAGCATAACGGCATGACATAAGAATTCATAAAAATGGTTTATGGGAAAGAACGAGGTATCTCATCATATTTACATGAAATTTACATTATGGGTCTCATATAGATAAAATTCCCAACATATGTAATGGAATTTATATTCATAATATAAAATAATTTCTTGAATGTAAATGAGGAGAGAGAAATCCCTTAGGTAATTTTGTCATGGTAATGGATGTACTTGGGAGGCATTAATGAGAGAGAAAGGGGTCTCTAATAAATAATACATATAGAGGTAAGTATATTGGAGTTTATAAATCATACCAAAAAAAATTTTAATTTAAAATACAAGGGTATAGCAACATAAATAAACTTGGAAAAAAATGAGAGAAGAAGAAATCCCTTACTTGGAAGTGTGATCCCAATGGCTTGGGAGAGGCTTGAGAGAGGATTCTAAGGATCTTTTGGTGCATTGGGAGCTTTATAGAGAGAGTATATCAGGGTTTAGTCGAGCTCCAATGGTTTTTAGTGATGAGTAATGGGATATTGAGTGGATTTATATAGGAAAGAAGAGGGAATTATATATTATTTAGGTTTTGGCACCACACATTAAACTAATAAAAACCACAAACCAGACCATGGTTTTTTCCCATGGTTATTTCCATAAGGGTGTAGAAAACATTATTATATAAGTTAAATGGATTAAATTCTTAACATATTAGGATTTCTTATGTGGATGTGAGTCACACTCTTAAATAAATAATTTTAAAATTTAAAAAATGATTTATAAGTCTTGGAGGGTCCACTAAAGCTTTGTAAAACAAATAAAACAAATGTAAAATCACATTATTTTAAATTTAATACATATATTTTCCAAAAGACCCATTTATAGTATTTTATTACAACACTATTGAGCCATTATGATGTCATAAAACATATTAAATATTTAAACGATATTTATTTTTTTCCCAAAAATTAAATTGTCTCAGAAATTTATGAAAAATTCACCGTTGGATAATTTCGACATCCTGATTCCAAAAATAATATTCATTTTATCTATATAATTTTATAAATATGTGAATTTTTACTTTCAAATTATAAACTAACATTTATGTAAAATTCATGTGTTTTGGCATAAAAAGAATTCAACCCTTAATAAAAATTACAATCGTATTCATAAAAATTATATCATCATTTATATATAATAAAAAGTAATTTAGTAATAATATTTTATTAAAATAATTTTTAATTAAAAAATCCATTAATTCATCAAAATAGATTTCTTAATTTAATATTAACTAAAAATACTATTTGTTCTTTAAAAACTATTTACAAAGTAAGAATAATAAAATGAATGTATATTATCTATACAAAAATAATGAACATAATCATAGTTCTAGGGTATTATTGCATAACCCCTTAAAACACTTACATAAGACCTAAGGGTAAGGTGCACGATGGTGACAGACTCTTGGCGTGGATTGGATAACATAACTTGGGTGGTAATCTCTATTAACTTCCACTTCTCCCATAGGTGGTTCCATTCAAGCTTAACATTTTGAAGCTCAACTTGGGCTTGTTCAAGAGTGAATCCCAGTGATGCCACCTCCTTTCTGAGCTCCTACAAATGGGATTTGTATGGAGCAATTCCACTGGATGAGGTTATCACTTCCTTCATCTGAGTAAATTGGATTTGTTAAATCCCTATATTTATACTAATCCTGTGATCGTTGTTCAACAGCAATATTAGAAATGGTCATAATTCTTAATTGTATTTTTAAATAAAAAAACATAATATCAAAGAATTTCATATGTTTTATATAACTACGTTACATAATAATACATTTAATCGGATCAAGAGGAATTTCCATTAGTAAAAGTTTGGGTCATTACAATCTCCCCCCTTAAAAAATTTATCCCTAAAAATTTCTTTTCCTTAACTAAAACATATTTGGGTAACTCTACTTCGTCTCTTCTTCTGATTCCCATGTTTCTTCTTCAAACTTGTGGTTGCACCACAACACCATGATGAGGGGCATTATCTTATTTCATATAACTTTTTCCCTACAATCTAAGATCTTCACTGGATTCTCTTAATAGGAGAGGTAATTCTCAAATGGTACCACCTATGGATTGAGTACATGTGATGGGTTAGGTATGTACACCTTTAAGAGTGATACATTGAATACATCATGTACTTGAGGTAGGTTTGGTGGGAGTACTAGTCGATAGGCCACTGCTCCAATGCGATCAACGATCTCAAAAGGGTTGATGTACCATGAACTAAGCTTTCCCTTCGTCCCAAATCTCATAACTCTCTTCCATGGAGATATGTGGAGGAATACCACGTCTCAAAATTCAGAATCATGGTCTCGTCAACAATTATCATCAAATATATTTTTTCGACTTTGAGCATCTTTAATGTGCTTTTGGATAGTCCTAACCTTCTCAACAATTTCTTCAACCATTTTTGGACCTAATAGTATTCACTCCCCAAATTTATCCCAACATTCTGGTGTTCCACACCTCTTCCCATAAAGGTCTTTATAAGGATCCATTTGGATACTTAAGTGGAAACTATTGTTGTAAGAGAACTCAACCAGAGGAAGATATTGATCCCATTATCCTTTGATTTCCATTGAGAATGCTTCCAACATGTCCTCAAGTTTTTGGATAGTTCGCTTAGATTAACCATCATTTTGAGGATGATAAGTTGTACTGAAGTTCCTATCAGTATTCAGAGCATGTTGGAGATTATTCCTGAACTTAGAGTTGAATCTTGGATCTCGGTCATATATAATTGATATTGGTACTTCATGTAGCCTTACCACTTCTCTGATGTATATTTCCTCTAGTTTATCCAATGAAAAATTCGCTCGAATTCCAATGAATTTTGTAGCCTTTATAAGATGGTCCACTACAACCCAGATAGCATTGTTTCTTTTGGATGTCTTCATAAGTCCAGTGACAAAGTCCATGGTGATGTTCTCCAATTTCTATGATGGTATGGGTAATGGTTGCATCATCCCCTTAGACTTCTACCTCTCTACATTAACTTACTGACATACCAGGCACTTTGACGTATACTCAGTGATCTCCTTCTTAATATTATCACAGTAATAATGTTATCATATATCCTGATACATCATTGTGTTTCATGGGTGAATAGAGAAATTCTAACAATGTGCATCATCAAAAAGTTATTTCTACAACTCTGAACTTTATGGAACACATTGTCATTTCCCAAATCTCACAATTCCTTCTTCATTAACATTTAACTCTAAGGATTTCTCTTTTCTGATAGTTTCCACTTTCTTCTAAATTCCCACATCATCCTTTTAGGATTCCTTTAGCCTTTCCAAAAGATACGGTTGAGAAGTAATTTTTGAAAGGATTTATGATGTTCCATTCTTTATGATTCCCATTTCCATATTAATCAAATCTATGAAGATTGGATCCTTTTAAATTCTCATCAATGATTGAATCATTTTGGTGCATATTCAACTATTTTTTTGTGAATATATACTTGAGGACTTTGTGATTCGTATATATTTCACACTTATCACCAAAGAGATAATGTCGCCAAATTTTCAAAGTGAATATTAATTCAGCCAACACCATATCTTATGTTTGATAGTTTTTCTCATGAAATTTAAATTACCTTGAATCAAAGTAAATGTCTTTATAATTTTTCATCAACACAAAACTCATCCCCCTCTTCGAAGTATCACTGAATAACACGAAAATTTCTCCTTTTGTGGGTAGTGTGATCAAGGGTGTAGTGATAAGCCTTCTTTTCAACTCCTTGAATCTATCTTCACATTAATCACTCCAAGAAAACTTTACTCCCTTCTGATTTAGCTTGGTAATAGGTTTGGAAAATTGTGATAAATTTCTCACAAATCGGTGATAATATCAAGCTTACCCTAGGAAGCTAAAAATATATGTCACCGATGTAGGCCTCAGCAATACCAAAACTGCAGATGTCTTGGAGGGATCCTCAGATATCCCATTTCTTGTAATGATATGTCCCAAGAATGATACCTCCTTTAACCAAAACACACACTTTCTATACATTTCATAGAGCTTCTCCTTTATCAAGGTCTCTAGTACATTGCTTAGATGCTCCTCATTCTCCTCCTTGGTTTTGGAGTATATTAGAATATAGTCTATAAAGACTACAAAATTTTTGTCAAAGTAATATGTAAAGACTCTATTCATTATGTCCGTGAAAATTTCTGGAGAATTAGTGAGTCCAAAAGGCATTAATATGAATTCATAGTTTTTGTACCTTGTAAAAAAAGCAGTCTTAGAGATATCTTCTTTCTTCACCATTACTTGGTAATATACTGACCGAAAATCCACTATAGATAAGTATTGTTCTCCATGTATTTGATCGAACAATTCATCAATTCATGGAAGATGATACTTGTTCTTTATTGTGATTTTGTTGAGATTGTGATATTCAATGAAAATACTCATTGACCCATCCATCTTCTTGACAAAGAGGACTGTTGCACCCCATGATAATGCACTTGGGTGTATAACCCCTTTATCTAGATTCTATTGTAGTTATTTCTTCAGATTATCAATCTCCACAACATTCATTCTATATGAGGTCATGGATATTGGAAATTCCCTAGGTATAAGATCAATTGATAATAAAAAATCTCTTCTAGGATGAAGGCATGGAAATTCCTCGGGAAACACTTTAGTGAATTCCCTCACAATAGGCATGTCTTCAAGGATGGTTGCTTACTTTGACTCAATCATCTAATCAAGACACTTGTGATTGTACGAAAGTAATATCCACACTTGATATGATGGTTCTAAAGAATATTCATCCTTATCCTTGAACTTATATAGAATCGAGGGTTGATTCTCCATATGGAGAGTGATTTCCCTCTCATGAAAATTTATGTTGGATTTATATATAGAAATCCAATACATGCCAAGAATTGCATCAAATTCCACCAGAGGGAGTATGACGAGGTTCGTCGAGAATTTTAATCCACAAATTATGATAGGGGAGGAGTTATATTAATATGATGCAATAATGGCCCCATTTTCCATTCTCACTAACAAATTTACTTCCATGATTTTTGGTGGTGTTGGAATTTTTCTACTAAAATTTCAGAATATAAAAGAATGTGTAGAACCATAATCAAAAAGTATGTTCACTATTATTTAATGAATAACTAGCATACATATAACCACTTCTTTGTCGGGGTTTGCTTCAGCAGTAGTGATGTAAAAAGTCTTTCCCTTGCTGCCTTGGAGTCTGTTGGTTGCCACTTAAAACCCTTGGCCTAAGAAACTAGTTTGCAAAGTTCCCTAGTTATTTGCAGTTTAAGAAATGAACAGTGTGTTGAGGTTCGAATGGAACGTTCCTCTCCTCTATCGCAGCAATGGGTTTATCTTGTCGGAAGTTAATGGTTTGGTTCCCTTCTCTTCCACACCTAATATATTTCCTCGTCCCCTTTAGGAAATTTCCATGTTTCTTCTTTCTGCACGTCTGGTAAGTGAGGTGCTATATTTTCTTATCACTATTGGATTCACCCATCAGACCACTAGAATTAAAGACCACTTTATGCTTCTTATCCTCATGATACCCCGGAGATTCTATGATCTCTCTTTTTACATTGAGGTCACATCGTAAAATTTCCTTATAGCTCCTAAAGCCACAGATCGCTAGGGCTTTCTATAGGCTAGTTTGTACCCTACCAAAGAAGTGGTCAACCTTGAATTCGGGGGTAATGAAAAATTTGTAGGCATATCATGCAAGCCTTGTGAAGTTTTCCTCATACGCTCCGATGGATTTGTCATAATTTTTATTGAGTTCAAGGAAGTCCTTTTCTATATTAAGTAGGAGGGTACAAGGAAAATATTTTTTAAAAAACATTTTCTAGAAATCCTTCCATTCCAATGCCTCAATCTCCCCCCCAGGCTTTGTATTTTTTATCAATTTCCACCATTGATCAGCTTCACCCTCCATACGATTATCGGCATGAAGAACCTTCACTTGTTTTTAAAATTGAAGGATGGAAAATATATTTTCAATGGATTTGATCCATTGTTCGGCAATTGAGGGATCATATGATCCATTAAAATTAGAAGGAATTTTTCTAATTAAGCTCTAGATTGTGACTTTTTCTTTCTTAGGGAAGTTTGAAAATTCCTCTTGACCCGTGTTTCTATTCAAAAAATGATTTAACTAAGATATTATTATGAAAAAGTTTGGGATTCCCGCTCCCATCGGATTAGGAATCTCATTAAAACAGTAATCATGTTGATCTTTACATTGGTTTTTATCCTGAGTCCTCCAATTACCGGACATTTTCTAAAATAAAAGGAAAGATAGGGGTAACACATAAGGGGGAATACAATGAAAAAAATTTATATCTTATAAATTTCATTTATTTCCTTAACATATTAATGTTATCCAAGATCTACTTCCCAACATATATTCTTAGGGGTTTTTTTCTATTCACTTAATAATGGTTCATACTAAGATTATGAATTTACCAATGAATATCCCATGGGAGTGTCATAACCAAAATTACATCAAGGCCTATTGTCGTATACCATTTCTTATTCGAGTCAAGCTCAAAGAGGTGTTTTGGGTTTTAACACTAGATACATTTGTGCCAGAGCCTCCTCTACCTGCCTGTATCCATACAGGGATGTATTTTATTGTTAAACCACTTAATCAATACTCACCAAAATTTAGGGATGTTTTTATTATAGTTAATCTTATCCCTACAGATTTCACTAGGTTTTTCTAAACATAATCCCAAAAATAACTGAACCTATCCTCTAATACCAACTATAACAACCCTACTCTTTACTTCACACTTAAACGCGATTTATTACATAAAATTTTCACTTGATACAATATAAAATATTTAGAGGTAAAGTTTCTTTGTGGATTAGGTTACATAAAAACTTATAACATAAAACACAATATATTTATTGAAAACTTCTTTAACATGACCACAACATTCCTTCGTACTTAGCATTGCATGGGATAACACGAGGACATGAATAAGAAAAGGGTGATCTATAAAGCCCAGTAATGGAGAAAAAAAGGCATAACATGAATAATATAGTAAATTATATGTAATACTAATATCAACGGATCACAATAGAAATTTTAACATAAAGTCGTGATATAGAATGGTTATCATAACATGAAAATGTGGCATCAACATTTAACATGATATTAGCATGATCCAAGGCTCATTGCACAAGTATCATGATTAAACCCTCATTTCACTTGAATTTTCATTAGTAGGCCCTCATTTCACTTGACGTATCATGATACCAATCTTTACCCAATGCATTGGATCACTAGTAGGGCGCACCCTTCTTAATCATTTCATTTAATACATAAGTGTGCTACATGGATCATATAACATGGATTCATTAAAAATCATCATTTGTTCCATGATAATTGAATGTTGAATTCCAAATTAAAACTATATAATAAATAAGTAAATGTTCATAAATTTAAATTCCCTTGATAGAGAAATGGGTATAGTATTCACTACACACTGGCTTTGCCTTGGAAAATTGCAGTGTAATTTCGGTAGCATAACAATGTGACATAAGAATTAATAAAAATGGTTTATGGTAGAGAAAAGGGTATCTCATAATATGTACATGAAATTTAAATTAAGGGGGTAATATAAATTCATGTCCCAATATATGTAATTGAATTTAGATTCATAATATAAAAGAATTTCTTGAATGTAAATGCGGAGAGAGAAATCAATTATAGAATTTAGACATGGTAACTGGTGTACATGGGAGGAATTAATGAGAGATAAATGGGTATATAATCATTAAAACATAATGAGGTAAGTATAGTGGAGGTAAAAAAATTATACCCCAACATTTTTAATTGAAATGAAAAGGGTATAGCAATATAAAGAAACTTGGACAAAAATGAGAGAGGAAGAAATCCCTTACTTGGAAGTGTGATCCCAATGGCTTGGAAGAGGCTTGAGAGAGGATTCTAGGGATAATTGGGTTCCTGGGTAGGTTTATTGAGAGTGGAGGGAGGGTTTTGGTCGAGATACAAATTTTTTTAGTGAATACGAATGCGATATTGAGTGGGTTTATATAGGATAGGAGATGGAATTCTTTTTTATTTAGGTTTTGGACAACACACATTAAACTAATCAAAACTACAAACCAACCCATGGTTTTTTACTATTGTTTTTTCCAAAGTTGAGTAGAAACATTATTTTATAATTAAAATGACCTATGTTCTTAAAATATAAGGCTTACTTATGTGTAGGTGATTCACACTCTCAAGGAAATCATTTTAAAATGTTAAAATGTTTTATATGTCTTAGAGGGTCCACTAATGCTTTGTAAAATAAATAAAACAAACCTAAAATCACATTAATTTAATGTTAAAGCATATATTGGCCGAAAACCCCATTTATATTATTTTATTACATTGCTATTGGGTCATTATGATGTCATAAAACGCATTATTTATTTAAATGGTATTTAATTTTTACCCAAAAATTCGATTGTCTCAGAAAATTATGAGAAATTTACCATTTGATAATTTAAAGATATTGATTCCAAAAATTATATTCATTATATCTAAATAATTTTTTAAATATGTGAATTTTAACTTTAAAAATAAAAACTGACATTTATGGAAAATTCTTGGGTTTTGAAAAAAACAGCTTTCAAACCTTAATAAAAATTATAATTACATTTATAATAATTATATGATAGTTTATATTTAATAAAAATAAAATTAATTAAAAATATTTTATTAAACTATTATTTAATTCAAAAATCCATTAATTCATTAGAATATATTTATTAATTGAATATTTGCTAAAAATGTTATTTGTTCTTTAAAAACTATTTACAAAGTAACAATAATAAAATAAATTTAAATTATCTATAAAAAATAATGCACATCATCATAGTGTTGTGGTCTTGTTACATAACCCCTTAAAACACACTAATAAGACCTAAGGGTAAGGTGCACGATGGTGACATACTCCTAGGGTGGCTCGGATAACATTACTCAGGTGGTAATCTCTATTAACTTCCACTTCTCTCGTAGGTGGTTCTATTCATGCTTAATGTGTTGAATCTTGGCTTGGGCTTGGTCAAGAGTGAAGCCCCGTGACACTACCTCTTTTCTGAGATTTGAAAAATAGGCTTCGTATGGAACAATTCTACTGGATGAGGTCATTGCGTCCTTTTTCTAAGTAAATTGGATTTTTTAAAGCCTTATATTTATACTAATCATGAAATCACTGTTCAATGGCTATATTAGCAATAGTCACAATTCTTAAAAGTATTTTAAAATCCAAAAACATAAAACCAAATAATTTTATATGTTTTATATAACCATTTTTAATAATAATACATTTAATCATATCAAGAAGAATTTTCATTTAAAAAATTTTGGGTTCATTACATGTTGAGTTAGAAACATGGAGTTTTTTATAAGTAGGGCATAATCTCATGTTGAGCAGCAGGCTCGGTCCCAAGCCCATTTTTCTTTTTCTTTTCTTTTCTTTATTTTATTTTTAACTTTTAATTTCTTCTCTTTCACTTTTTCTTATCATGTATTCCCCCATATGCGACTCATGTGTCTTGTAACCAATAGATAAGAGAGATAGGGGTGAGAGATAAAGAGAGAGAGGGTATGGGAGGTGCCATTGCGGATCTGAGGATGAGCTGGATCATCGTGTGGTGGTTGTGGATAGCGAAAACAGGCAAAGCATTGGCAGATTCTACCTAAAGGTAGGCTATTTTTTATTTTATTTTTCATAAATCCATATATATTTACCATTTTCAAGTGTTAAATCCTATTTATCACTACTTATTACCCCTCTAGGAATGTTTTATAGCTTTTGAGGAGAAAATGGGGCTTTCTGACCAATTTGAAGGGTTTCCCATTTGGAAGTCCTGATCACATACTGTGTACATTAGAAACACAGGATGTGTGTTATTCCTATTTCAGGAAGATGAGATTTTATAATTACACACTGTGTGTGGGGTATACATACCATATACTAAGACTCAGTAGTGTCAATAAGTACCCATCCAGATAGCATGTACAGGGTCACATGGCCATATAGAGGACATAACTAGAACATGTGTGGATCAGACACCTTGTGGAGATACAAAACTAGGATATATAACTGGAAAAACCATGTGAGGTACACTATAAGGTTCCCCAAGTAGGGTATATTCCATGTACAAGTTCTTCATACCATGTACATAGTCCTTTTCATGCCATGTATGATGGAAGTACACACCAAGGTGGAGCTACATGGGTACACACCGTGTACTCTTTCTTTTCTACCCTTTTTATAGTTTTTTGTATATTTAGGCCATAGAGATGGAATTGGACACATGATTAGTCTATTTTGAGTATCTTTATATGAAAATTTTGTTAGTGAAACCCTTGAGGTGATTTTATAATTCGAAGGATGAATTTCAATCTTTTCCACAATGGAGAGGTTCTTCCTCTTGTAATAAAATCCAGTTATCTCCTAAGAGTGAGAGATTAATATGATATGGGACATGATAAATTTTCATGAACAATGCTTATGTAGCTTTTCCCTTGAATAATTCTCCCTTATGATACATACCCTTCTTTCCCAAGAGTCCATGAGGACAATTATTTCTAAGGATCCCTTATAGGATGCCTCTGTTTACGTTTCAATCTAGAGGATACCATGTAGGATGCCTCTATCTTCTCACTTTTACCTAGGATTCCACTATAATATGCCTTCACTTATATAACATCCTATGTAATTCCTTATAGGATCCATTTTACTTGTTTATTTTTCAATGGATCCCTTGAAGAATTCATCTACCTGCATATATAGTTACTGAGGGTCCCATGTAGGATGCCTTTTCTTATGTACTGATCTAATGATTCCTTGTAATATGCCTCTATTTACTAACAATAATGGGTCCCAAGTTGGATTACACCATTATCCTTCACTTCTTAGGTCTCAAGTAGAATGCCTCTCTTGTTCTATGAAATTAGGGACCCAATGGGTGCCATGAAGTTTTACCAACCCTAAGCTAGTATGTCAATTTTGGGTCGAGATGATAGTAGGTGTCACCTATGAATCCATATAAAATTTGGGATCCTTAAGGTAAGTGGAATATGTAGTGAGTTAAGGCACTTGGCCACCATCACTCTTTTATTAATACATTAATGTCTTTACTTCTAATGTAGTGATGATTGTTAAAGGTGACTTTTAGTTTGGGGCTAATGAGCCTAACACGATGCAGAATATATCCATGGGATGCCCATATATATTTCCTAGCATCTATATTGTTAATATATTATAATTCCTAGAAATATTTCCTATGTTCAGGATTCAGAGCCTTTTATTTGATTATTATTTATATATTTTTGATGATCATACATATTTACTAGGATCCGAATTTTCTTTTCTACTGATTATGATATTTGGGCATGTCATCCCTATTGATTGTGATACTCATCGATTGGGATGATTACGCTCTCCTTGATCGATTAATTGATCATACTGGAGGAAATGGAACTCATCACTATTGATGTGGAATATACTAGATGGATAATTTTGCTCTCTTCAAGTGACGCGTAGGATTCTCCCTTGGGTTGGGTGGATGCACCATCACTACATCACCCAAAGTTAATTTCTAAGGATGGGGTTATTGATCCATATATATGAATATATTCTTTATTTTTACTTATATCTGGAGAGAATTACCTTTATAGATCACCTAAGTGTGATCCCCATAGAGATTTATTTGAGTCGCAATGTCATGACTGCCTACGGACTGGGACCTAGGACTCAAACATCAAACTGGATTTACATGGAATTAGTGGCATGACGTCCATATCAGTGAAAATTTACAAGATTTTATATTGGTATATTGAATCCATATTTATAGTTACTAGAGTTGATTATGGGTGAACCCACATTTATGATATGCATCCCCTTGTGGTGATGTGTCTTTTTTTGAGATATTTTTGGCACTAGCTAAAGAAGCTATTTTGGATCAAGATTTAGGCTCTATAGGTTGATTTAATTATATATGTCTTGATTGGTATGACATCCATCTCAATTTAATTTTCATTGGATATCTAGATGGTTATGATTACATACCCAAGGATCGAATTCTATTGTTTATGATATCATTTCACCTTACTAATGTATATACATATTTATGTGTGTATATTAATATATATATATAAATAGAGATATATATATACATATAAATATACATATATATAATGAAACATTTCCCAGTTGATCGGAATTACGAATCTGGGTGTTGAATTTGGTTTCAACTTAGTTGTTAACTTTATTATTATAGTTATAAATTGGTTCAGGTGAGAATATTTCATGAGTTTTCACTTATAATAGAATATTTGTAGATCCATCATTGGGGTGCACTACTTAGATTATTTATCACCCTTTTACATGTAACTCTATGTGAGTGCATAAAATATATCCACTTTTCAAGTTGATAATAGATTGCAAGATGGATAGGGTTGAGGCCTAGGTATGCATGATCAAATGGAACCACTCATGTAAGTTCTTACAATCAAGCTGGAGCAGCTTGTCAGTGTCTTAGAGACTAGGTTTGTGGTCTGGTTTGAATTTATTAGTAGAGACCTGTGTTTTTATTTCACATTCTTTTATGTACCTTAATATTTATGGTCAACCTAGTGGGTGACCAATGTTTTATATATGACATGTCTATTTGAACTTTTATATAATTTCATTTATTATTACAGAATTTCCTATTTCAATTTATTTATTGCTTCCACACACTATTTATTATTATTATGGATGATATCTATTTATTTACAATTTTGTTACTCTGATATGAGGGAATAATATTCCCACTATACCACCTTTAGACTCTCACTGCAAGTTGGCACCCACTGGTATATGGGGATGTGTGCTTGAGGCCTTGTGGAAAACTGACATGGGGTAACGGTTTTGTAGAACCTAGGTTGGGACATTACAACTTTGGTGTTTCCAATTTACCAAGAATCCTATTCATGGATTCTATATCATTTTTAACCCTTTAATGATCCTTTTTTAGTTTCTCATTTTTCATTTTATGTTCATTTTTTTCTTTTAATAACTGAAATTTTTTATATTTTTATATAACAAAATCAGATTTAACATGAAGAGATACGAAATGTAGTTTATTTATACTATTATACTTATCCTTATGTTTATTTGAATTTTCTTCAATAATATAAAAATACTAAAATAAATATTCCATTATCACATATTATCATTATTTCAAATTTTTGAAATATTAGAAATATGAATATGAGATTAAAAAATTGTAATTTGTACCTCAGATGTGTTTTTTACAAAAAACATGTTAGATATGTCATTCTTGTCTTCTCTTGTTGATTCAAAGTCACTTGAACTATCCTCATAGGCACTCCTGGTAGCATTTATATATTTATTTTTCATTATTTTTCTTTATCCTTATACAATTTTTATACATTAATTTTGGACATTGTTCATCGATATGCCCTTTTCTTTTGTATTCATAAAAGGTCACTTAGCAAGATTGTTTATCCTTTTTCTAGTTCCATTTTATATAATATTTTCATCCATATTTTTATTTCATGAAGAATGAATTCTTCCAATAGAACATTTTAAAATTCCTACCTAGGTGATCCATTTCTTCATCACTATAAGCAGGTGATTCATCCTCACTTGAATTGTCATATTTTATTTCCACCTTCAACTTTTAGTTAGAATCCTTGGATGAAACTGATTTCTATTTCAGTTCATCATCTTGCTTTTTTACATTCAGTTCCTCCTCATACATCCTAAGTTTTCAGATAAGGACATTCACTAGTAGTTTACTTATATTTCCATATTATCTAATGGAAATAGATGTTCCCATCCACCTATCAGGTAGGCATTGCAGAAGTTGCATCACTTGATGTTTATCGTCAATTTTTATTCCAAGTATATGCATCGTGTTTATGATCTCATTAAACCTGAGATATATGTTAGAAATTATTTCATCAGGTTTCATCTTAAAACTATCGTACTTAATGGTACATGTATGTTAGTCCATTTCTTTAACATTGTAATTTCCTTCATGATATATAGCGAGTGTCACCATGATTTCATATGCAATGGAAAAAGAAATTTTTATATTAAACACCTCATCTATTAGTGTATAGTATAATAAATTCATATCTTTATAGTTAAAATCATAATTGGCCTTAGTGTAATCTCTTCTGTTGGATATAAAATATTTTTTTTCATATTTTTCCTTTATTACAGTTCAAATACCAAATCTTATACTCTCTATATAGATTTTCATTTTGATTTTCCACTATGTCAAATTGGTTCCATTAAAATAAAAAGTTTGTTTTGTGGTAGTATCGTCAAGATTATTATTATCCATAAAGATATAAATTTATAAATAATATAAATTTTTTATCTTTTGGATAAAACTATATCATAGTTAAAAGGTTAAATAATGAAATAAAAATTCATCTGATGCCAAATTTTGGATTAAGTGGACATATCAAAAGGGGAGTGAATTTATTTTCCATTTAAAATTTATGTTGAGATGATTTATAAATAAATTCACTAATTTATAAAATACACCTTAATTAAATAAAATAATAGATGTATATAATTTCATATTTCAAAGATCTTCTCAAAAGATCAATCACAACTCAATTAAAAAATGTTTAAAAATCTATTATCTTTTTAAGTAAATTTTCTTTTATAAAACTTAGTATAAAAAATAATAATTTTGACTTTCATAGTAGTTTTTTTTAATTGAGTTTTGAAAAATAAAATAGTCTTGTTTTAAAACAAAATATTACAAAATAGGAACAAAACATAATAGAATAATACAAGAGGTCTGATCTCAATATGAGACCTTGTCCTCTTCTCTTGAAAATCACCCACTATCAATAAATTTATTAGTAAATAAACTGATCCACAAACTAGATCAGTTTTTATAAAAATTAGCAGACAAGAATATCAGGTACATACAAAGACACTTAGATAATTCAATAAGGGATTATAAAAGTGTAAAAACTACACGCAAGTAGTCTAGGATACATAGCCTCTTCCCAAGTTCTTAAAAATATAACATATTATAAAATATGAGAGAGACTATGTCTAGAACTATCTAGTATATCTCCAGATATATTTATTAAAATATATATATCATAAAGCACACACATCTCAAAAATTAAGAAAAACATAGTAAGAGAAGTGAAATGATTTGATTTAGTAGAGATAGTATTTATATTGTTATACAGGTGAATCTTATCTTCTTAATGTATTTTTTTAATGATGTGTAAAGTTAATAAGATTTCTTCTGATGATTTATGGAATATTAGATGAGAAAATAGTGTTTTATATGTTCAAAATAGAGCATAAGTTCATATTTTTTGTTCATGAAAAATTCCAGTGTTTATGTTTCATGACCTCTATTTTTTCTATGTCTTCGGTCTTTTATAAAAACATAATATTTCTCTAAAAAGTGCCATTAAAAAATTATTATTAGAGATACTCATACTTCATCATGAAATCTGGACTCATTAAATTTTGATGACCAATATATAATTCTACATAGAAATTTACTTGAATTAATATATTTTATAATATAATACCTACTTTTAGATATAGTCGCTTTATGTTTTTCATGTCAGCATCCATAGTCTCCTTAAAACATTGCATTAATTATGGACAAATTCCTTGATAAGTCATATGGTCAATCACTTGAACTCATGATTGTTCACTTATACTTATGGTCAATCACGTATACATAATTTATATCACTTATACTTATAGTTTATCACTTATACTTACTATTTATCATGTACTTTAAAAAATTATGACTATTGACCATGGTCACTACATCTAGTAATGTGGTTGATTATTTACTTTTTTAGAAGTCCATATTTAATATACAATAATTTTCTTTAATGTGTGGTATATTTTAAATCAACATGAAAACTATCCATCACTTTGTAATATTTCTAACAAATGTGTGGTCACTTAAAAATGGCTTTGTGGTTACAAGGTTTCTCGTGTAGCCGATCCAACTAGCCTTGTAGTTGATCCAATTTCTCTTTCATTTGATTTGTACCTTTGTGAAAAACACAGTCACAATAACTTAATTACCTTTCCAAATATATTTCATGGTTGACTTTATGGTCATGTGATAAATTTATCTATCTTGAAATCAATATGGTAATTATTGAAATTTCAATTCCTCTGACGTACAGTCGATTGACTTAGGATAAGCAATAAAGTCAATTCAAATATTAAGTGAATTTCCATTGTTTTTCAAAAAAATGATCATTCATAAAAAAATTTATCGGTTATAATCTACAACGGAATTATTTTAGATTATTAAAACAATGAATTTCTAGAATAATAAAATAGATATGATTTAATGATGTAATCCACCTTATTTATCAAGATGGATAGTTATCATGTTTAGTGGTAGTTTTCATGAAGCCCTTTTCACACAGTTTAATAAAGGTAAGATGAAGATATTAATTTTTTATTCTTGACATTAAATACATATGTACGTATTTTTCTTATGTGAGGGGTGGGTCCAAAATTATGCATACCTCAAATACATTGTGTAATTTTTTTTTCACAAGAGATAATGATATTATGTATCGATATGATTACATTATCTATGTTTAGAACATTCTATACTGAAATTATTATGATTATAAATGTTCAAAAAAATTTATGGTAACTTGATTATAATAATCTATGATCACAAATTTCTGTTTATATAGGATTGTTTCTAACTATGTGTTTTCACAGATGATATGGGTGTGGAAGCTTTATGTTAGGATGACTTGAAGACAAAATCTAAGTCACAATTTTCACCCACTTAAGAGTGAATTTTTTCTTAAGTTGTTATGTATGAAATAATTTTAATAAAATACTAAATTTTATAGAGAAATATATAATATAAATAAACTCTCATAAGTTATACAACTAAACTAAGGTAAAAAGGGAGACCAACAAGAAACTAAATTGATGAACAATGAAAAACAAAAATACAAAATCTGATGTCTCAAAAGCAGTATAAATTCTTATTTAAAGGATATTATTTACCAATATATTCAACTTATATAAACTATTTATGTTTATACCAAATCAATAATAGTTTTAGTAACAAAAACAAAGGTAAAAAATCTCTAAACAAGGATATTCTTTGACTAACTCATTAAGAGGCACAAGTTACATACCATGATATTTTATGGCACACTATTGGAAATATGAATTTCTATCCCTAATATACTCTCCAATCAACATTATTAATATCATTTCCAACAACATAATTTATCAAACAGTATTGAATGGAAGCAAGCTAGATTATATACTTGGAACTTTATTTATTATGAAGATTACATGGCACAGTTTCCTAGTCCCAAAAATTCATCAATAAAATAGGATCAAAAGAAAACATTAAAAGAATAAAGGATTATATATTTTTCATCGATATACTCACATAATTAGTATATCTATGGAACCACACTAAAACTATACAATTAAAAATATCAAATCATGTGATGATATGAAATCATCAATTAATGGTTTTAAAACATCATACATTCTTTTAATCACAGTTCCAAATAATATATGGTGTTGTAAAAAACATTCAATATAAATATATGAGATCATTGGGATCAATTAAATTAGAATTGTAAGTATATCTATCATCTGTAAGATACACCAATGTGTCTTCATACAGTTTTCAAAATTATATTGATCACTTTAGCTCACCATAACTTAACCAATTAGATGTTAAATTCTGCATAATCAATACATAAAAAAAGAAAAAGTTAGATCACATTAAGAATAAATAGTATTTTTATTTTCAAAAAAATTATATGAGATTAGTCTTTTGACTTAACTACCTTCCCCTTTTTAAAAATCACAATACATGTAAGGAAAAAGGTATGTTTGACAAAATATAAAAATAGAAACTCTATGAAACATATGATAATACTCCCCCTAAGTATAATATTTATGAAATTTATATTCTCCCCCATTATTACAATCAAATATTAAAAAAATATTTTAAATTTTACTTCCCCTTTAATATATTTACAATCACACTATCTATTCCTTTAATTATCCTCCCATTTATCTTCCTCTGAGAAAAGGAAAACTAACTATTTCTATAACTTCTCTTCCATTAGGGATTTCAAAATGTTATCCAAGAAATAAAGATAAAAAAATAATAAAATTTAATAAGTAAGTATAAATTTTTGTAGTTAAATAAATGAATAAAAATTAAATAGAGAAAAATTAGAAACTTCATGTATGTTCTATGAAAGTTACTCCCCCATAATATATGAAATGAATGTTTAAAAAGTGTTCTCTCCTAGGAATTCATATTTCTATCCCTTTGGGATGTCCCCTTTAAATTTTAATATTTATTCTTCATTATACCTATGCCAATGATATTTCTTAACTTTTTCTCCTTGGATTAAGGTCTCTCTCTCCCCATTTATAAATCCTCTTTTCACTTCTTCCGCTTACTAAATAAAAAATCACATAAAAAAATTTCCTAAGTTAGGATTATCTAAATGAAATAATAATGTTAAGAAGAATTAATAATTTCTATAAATATAATTATTGATAAATCATTAGTCAATAAATGATTATAGTAATTAAAATACAATAATAATGGTTAAAATTACAACATGAAACATCAAGGAGTTTTTCCAAATGATATAAAATTTAGAAGATACAATAAAAATATTCTAAATAAAATGAAACTAGTTTGAAAATTTTCTATGTTCTAGAAAAATGATAAAAATATATTAGACCACTCTTGATATTATCATCTAAAACCTATGGATGATCATTTTCTAATGATAATGATTCTAGGAGTTATACTTTAAACACTAGTTATCTATCAAGAAGAATAAAAAAATAAAAAAATATCTAATAAAAATTTTATCTAAATAATATATTGCACCTATCAAAATGATTTAACCATAATATATTGAAAAACATTCAAACATATCCTTAAAAATACTCCATGTTAACCAAGAATTATTTGTATATGGTGATAATTTTCAAGTATAAAAAACTTATAAAAACTTATTTGAAATTAAAAATATAAAATTTCAAATTATAAATTTAAATAGAATATACAAAAATACAAGTAAAAATACCAATAATTAAAAGTAAATTATTTCCATAGACCACATGTTTTAGCTACCAGTACATATCTTCTTTCATTGATCAGAAATAATGTCTTTAGAATCTATAATATGTTTGGTCCAAAAAATATCAAAAGGCTCTTTATGTACCAAAATTTTAAAACTCACCTTTATCGAATTACAATAAGTTATTTGGATTTAAATTATCTATGATATATGAAGGTTAGGAATATGTTTAATGAATATTTGTTCTTCCAGTCTCTACCTCTCTAACACTTTGAATAGTATAGTACAATATTTGGCTTAAAATAGTTTAAATGAAATTATAATCTTATTGTAGTAATACAGTCTAGTATGGAATGTTTTCTCTTTATATTCAAATTCTTATGAAACATTTCAATATTTTTCAGTCTATAATTAATGATAGAAAGAAATTACTTCATAATTTCAACTTATGATTTTAAATTAACAACAAAACTTTTATCTTCTATGGTATGAACTGATATACTCTTTAGATTAAGTTCAAAATTTAACTTTTATTCTTAATTAACAAAGTCTTCTTTTTATCTACCTTAACCTTAGTTTTTTTATAGAATATAAATGCCATCTAATAATATTATTAAACTTCTTAAGTATAGCACTTCAATTGTTCAAAATATTGAGGAACTCATTACTCCTCATATTTATCTTAGGCATCCAATGAAAGAAGAAAATATAATCTAGAGATAGATCTGACAATTCATATTTAGTAGTTTCCCAATAAAACATAGTTCATTTATAGAAACCTTTATGTTGAAACTGATTATATTGCAACCATTATTGATACTTGATCTACTAATATTATTATAATAAGTATAGTCACTAGTGATCAATATTATTTCCATAGATATAAATTCTTTATTACCTTTCAAAATTGATTTTATTTTAAATTATTTTACATTATTTTTAAATCTAGGATAATTAGGATAAATATTTCATTTTTTACACTTTTAATAGATAAGTATAATTGAATCCAATGTTAAATTTATGACTTTGATTTCTCTCTAATAATATCACTAGAAAATATAATTTCAAAACATTCTTCTATAAATGTTATCAAATTAATCTCCATTGTGTTCTAAATAGATATTATCCAAACACATCAAATATTTTCATTTTTATGTACTTATATTTGAATTGTTTTCTCCAAAAGTTATACCTATTGATTTTAAAGTAAAAGAAATCCGATTTTTCTTCATTTCCTTATCTATATACCTCTTAAGTATATTATAATATTTTATGTGAGTTTTAACTAGATCTACAATGATAAAATTAATAATTTTATTGGTTTCATCAATAAAAGTTCTATTGGATAGTAATTTTCTCATTATTTAGTCGATAAATTTCTAAAAAAATTAAAAATCCATGATTTTGCACTCTCTAAGTGACTAAAAACTATTGAAAATGGTCATGAAATTTTGATACATATATTATTTAGATTCACCAAATTATAAAATTAAATGATTTACAATACTCCCTTGGTACACCAATTTTCATTTCAAGAATATTAAAAGTTCTAAAGTTTATAACTTCTTGTTTTCCATATTAAAAATGCATTTTATAAGAAGAAAAAATTTGTATATAAATTTTTGAGAATAAAAAATGAAAATATTTCACAAAAGTATGTCTTGAAATTATGATTTCTCCGCTCAATTGAAATCAATAATATCCATATTATTAATTTTATAATTACAAATTAAAATTATAATGTTATCAATAATAATGTTATTAACCTAGGTTTCTATCCAATATCATCAACATTAATTATATAGTCTATCAAAAATATATAGTTGATTCATATTAAAATATTCATGATTTTATAATGGTATTTTACTTTCCATAGCTAAAAAATATATTTCTTCCACTACATGGATGGTGTAAGGGAATATAAATTATGCTAAAAGTCCAAAATTGTGAAGAAATTGTTTACTTCCCCATGGTAAAGTTGTACTATTGGGGAATTGTTTTTATTCCCATGGTGAAGTTAAAATATTTGATTTATTTTAAACACATTAGTATATTTTTTTCCTCTAATGAAATTCCATTATGGTTGGATTTTATATCAAAAAATAGTAGTTTTAGAATCCCTATGACATATTTTGGTGGTTACTAATGTTGAGGAAGTAATCTAAATAAATGAACAAAGAAGTATATTTGGATGAAATACACTACATCTCATCACATAAGGTTTATCAATGGAAAATATAAGTTAGAGTTTCCAACCTACCATGTTTATAGTAATCTTGTTGTATTCTCACTAGTTGTACTATGAGGAATGATTCGTAAGGTTGATTATAAATTTCATAAAGTTAATCCATTTATTGGTTTTATAAATAATAGTCCATTACAAAAAAAAATTCAGGAAGCATCATAATTATGTGATGGAGTTAGAAAAAAAAAGAGAGAAATGGTCTCCATCATTATTATAGGTCCACTCAAGATAACAACCACCAATGAGGCATCTGGCTAGTCTCATTTTATCCCTATCAAAGTTTGTAAATAGGAGTAGCACATGCCCAGTGCAAGTCGGTGATATGAAGAATCAATACTATTATGCATAAATGAACTATTGTGAAGTGGTAATGGTATGGTTTGGTACCATGAGAGTTATATACTAAGTGGATATCACACCTTGGTCAATAAATCAGACATATCTTGGAGGAATGTTTGTTGTGCGGAAAAGGATGATATGGGATATATAGTAAGTAAATTAACTACACCAATTAATGAAAAGGACAAAAAAATTTGGGGAGTAGTTTTGACACATATAATATAATGTGATACCACATTATAGGGTGGCCTACCAACTATCAGTGTCACTAGTGTTTTGAGGGTACCTACACTATAGTGAACGAGATACACTACAAGTTGTTATGTGTGGATCTTGGTGGATTTTGTATATATGTTTTTTAACTATGAGGAAAGTTACACATCACAAATTAAATAAGGATGTATTTTAGTGGATCTTATTTTCCATATTATACTTCATTATAGGTTCCATCCACATTATAAGCAATGTCCATTAACTAATCAGACACACTTAAAAAAAATAAAAATTCCACAAATAGTTTTTTAAATCAAAATATATTTACAAAAATGTACTAGGATCAAGGGAGATTAAAGTGGATGTTTTACATATATTTGGTGGATATGGTATTTTAATAACCACCATAATTTAGAAAAAATAACATTTCATAGAGTTTCTAAAGATGAGATTGATAGCTTCATATTGTTCACTTCTATGCTACAATCAGAGAGTTCTCCCCTTATAGTTGGTATTTAAATTTAATATTTAATCATAAAATTTGAGGGATTTACTTATAATTGTTAGTGAATAATAACCAAATTAAAATATTTGGGGCACTTAGAATGATTCCAATGTATTTTGAAAAAGGATCATCAATCTAAACTAGTGTATTGATGATTAGATGAAGGTATCTCTGTAAAACTACTCATTAGAAAGTCTAAAGAGAGAGTATAAAATCTAAGATCATTGAAATATTTAATTGAGAATAATATAGAAATGGAAGATAAATATAATAATAAAGTATTTTGGAACTCATTGATAAATTTTTAATTGATAAGGAGTAAAGATTGTTATTTTGAAAAAAAGTAGAGTAAAATACATTTTCATTTACTAGAAAGTGTTGAAGACAACCTTGGAACGTACTACATATTTTTCTAATGAGTAATGAGTTTCCATGAAATATCATGGAAAAAATATGATGTCTTATATGATATATTTTACAAATTTTCAATTAAGGATCATCAAATAATTCAAGGACTCATATTCATACTCGATGCATCACAAATAGTATGTGATATTTCTCTTTACCTACATAAAAATTTGTTATCCTTTCATCTTATAGTATGATAATAGAGAGAATGTTTTAAGGAGGTGATCTTAGGGTGATATTGAATCAACCTTAACCAATTTAAGGGGAGTGACCCCAAGTAAGATATACCTTGTTAGAACCCCACAAAAAGTGATATTAGTGATTCTATGGAATCGATACACTACCAATTTCATTCTCTTTAGAGTGTCCTATAGTAGTGAACCGAGTAAAAACTATATGTGTTATTTGTGATTAAATTTGATCAGTTTACATCTGAATCCATTTAATAAATAGTGTAAGAATTTTCACAGAATAAATTGATCACATATGTAAGTCAAGAAACTCAATCAACATAAACTAAATATAAAATGTATTTACCCTTATAATTAAGAGGTCAATATCTATTATAGTAGTGAGATTTTAAGAAAAAAGTGATAAAAATGGAAAATATTCCATACCCTAATTCACCCCCCCATGAGGGTATCACTTACCTCAACCCCTTTTGGGCCAATAATTGGTACTTGAGTATATGTTATTTTTATTGGATTTGTTTTATAATACTTTATCCAATTGATTATTGAAGTTTATGTTTATGTTTTCTATTATATATTGTGTTCCATAGTAAATGTAAAGAACCGTAAAATTCAAGGGAAATTTTTTTCTTAATTTTCTATGGTATTTTACAAGAACGCGGTTTCTGATGGAACCTGATTCCGTGGCCCGGTGTGCCCAGAATTAATTTTTGATGTTAGGCTCGGGTACGTTCAGTGAACGAACGAGAGGGTTTTTCTAAATTTTAAACCGGTGATCGGAATTGAAATCTGAGGGCACCGATGAACTCGCAGCACCGGTAATTACTTAAGAAGACCTTTTCCGAAGGTGCGTTTGCTCGGGATGAGTTGTTTAAATTTTGACGTGTAAGTGAAGAATAAATAAAATTTGTAATCCAATTTTATTTTTCTTCTATGTATTTTTATCCTTTGTGTGGAAGTTGAGTTGGTAACTACCCATGGGAGAATAAATGAGAGGTGGGTCCCACACGAGCTCCCACCTTTTCACATTCCCCATAACCCCTTGAAACTCCCCTTTTAAACTTGTTAACTCCCTTAAATTAAGTAACCCTTCCACTTCCTTATTTAATTTTCCGACCTACCTCTTAATTAATTAAAGAACTCATGGTTTAATTAATTAAGTGAAATGGATTTGAATTTTGTAAATTTGAATGCATGGAATGGGTAAATAAAATAAGGTGGACCCTTATTTTATTTTGGGTTGGAATTGTTGTGTTAAGATAAAGGGAAGAGAGCTCTTGAGTTTTGAAGAACTTCTTCCTCTGAAGAAGAACGCTTCATCTCTTTTGTTGAAGAACACGAAGAACATCATCTCATCTTGCATCTTCTCTCCACATAGAAGGAAGTGAGACACTACATTCTTCATCGGGCGAACACCGACGACATGCTTTCTCTTCTCCTTCCTCCACGTCAAGGGAGGAGACACCACCGCGGGGAATGTCGCCATCGACGATGGCTCTTCCTCCGATGACAACGGAATCGACACTGATCATTGCGACGCTTGCCTCTTTCCGCAGCATGACGACAGGCGGCGTCTTAGCGAGGTAGGGATTCAATTTGTGAATGTTAATGAACCCATGTTTATTCCCTTCTAAAACAAATTACACAGATCAACTAAATATTTAGTTGAACCATGAAAGGATATGTTTGTGGGTTAGGAATTCTTGATTGCGGGTAAAACCGTTGAGGTAATTTATTTGTTCGTTAATTCTTTGCCGTTCATCGACTTCTTTTTTGGCCGCCTATTATCGTAACAATGGGAGAAGGCTGGACCGCACGAACACGGCCGACCCTCCTCCCCCCTTCGATGTTGTTTTTATTGCAGCATGAACGAAGGCGGAACGGTGCAACGACACCACGCAGAATCAGGAAGAAACACGGCAAAGAAACGTGGCGCCTTCGCGCCACGCCGTGGAGGATGAACAATGTCGTGGTGCCATCATGCCGCGCCGGAAAACCACGAAGAGGCCACATTTTGTTATTTGACGTACGGATCGTCGGTCGATGACGAATCAGGCCGCAGAGGTGATTTAATGCCATCACAGTAAAGGTTGTGTCCCGGGAGGACCATTGGAGAAGATGGGAGGAAAAACGAAACATCGAAGCACGTCCAGTGGTCCATGGAAGGCGGCGGTGGCGCAGTAGCGCCGGCGACTGGCGGTGGCGGCGCGCCACCAGAAAAGGACCGTCGCGGCTGAGGTGAGACGTCGGCCAAACTGGAATGGCTTATCCGTTACGGAGGTGGAGCGGCGCAGCATTAAGTCGCGCCAGTTTTTCTTCAACCAGGGGGGGGCGTAACCCCAGCACCCGCTGGCCACACGGGCGACGTGGCAGTGCCAGGCGCGCCGGCTACCCAGGTCGGGTCGGGCCGGGCCGGGCTGCACCCGCCTGGCCAGGCCGCGCCCACCAGGCCGGGTCGTGCCCTGTTGGGCCGGACCCGGTTTGGGCCTACCCATGGGATCTCGGGCCGGGTCGGACCGGGCCCGAACCCCCTATTTTCGGATTGTTTTCAGTCATATTCCAATAACTTGGGCTAAAAACCTCTGATCGGCGGTCCATCGGTTGTGATGTGATCCTTGGATTGAGATGGTAATTTCGGTATATTACAATCAGGGTTTTGGAGAACTTTCGGTACGGCCGGGTTGGTTCGATCACGAGACCAGTCGGGTCCTCTGAGCGGAAATGCTTATATCTCGAGATCAAGACATCTGATTGGCGTTCCGTCGAATTTATTGGATTCCTCTTGATGAGACGGAACTTTTGGCATACTTCTCTTGAGTTTTGGTAGTAGTTGGATAGTGGTCGGGTTGGATTGTACCTGAAATCCAACCAGGCCCCTGAAACGGAAAAGCTAATATCTTTCAGACCAGGCGTCCGTTTGACGAACCGTCAGCGGCGTTGGTGACCATGTTGAGAAACTGTCCCTATGAGAATACCCTATGAGAGTTTAGGGTAAAGACAAGTTACGGCCGGGTTGGTTCTCACACAAAACCAACAGGGCCCCTGGGATGAAAAGGCTAGTAATTCACAGACCGGGCGTCTAACTGACACGCTGTCTGTTGCGTTGAGACCCCTATGACGAGACAGATCTTTGAGATACTTCTTCGTGGGAATTTTTGATACTTGGATTATCGACCAGTAGCTCATGGAGCGGACCCTCCTGGTGACGAGCTACCAGAGTGGAGAGACCTAGTAGCTGGCTGAGACTTGATGACTGTTGATCTATCATCTCAGTGTGTTTCGGATAGCCCAGTGTGGAGCGCTTGGTTGTAGCGGCAGACCCATGGCGGAGGAGCGCTTGGTAGTAGCGGCAGACCTGTGGTACTCAAAAGAAGGAGTACCTCTGGAGGCTATAAGTGAGAGCACTTGGTTGTAGCGGCAGACCCACGGCGGAGGAGCGCTTGGTTGTAACGGCAGACCCGCGGTACTCAACAGAAGGAGTACCTCAGGAGGCTATGAGGGGGAGCGCTTGGTTGTAGCAGCAGACCCACGGTAAAGGAGCGCTTGGTTGTAGCGGAAGACCCATGGTACTCAACAGAAGGAGTACCTCTGGAACCTATGAGGGGGAGCGCTTGGTTGTAGTGGAAAACCCCTGGTGGGATGCGCTTGGTTGTAGCAGGAGGCCCACAGTACTCGACAGGTGGAGTACTACAGCAGTCCAAGGTTAGTGGGGTGCGCTTGGTTGTAGTGGCAGGCCCACTGTACTCGTCAGATGTGGAGTTCTCCAGCAGTCGTGGTTTCGACTTCATGATCAATTCTAGGTTTGATCTGAGTCTATGATATTTTTGTTTCCTCATGATTGAGATGGGTCACTTGATAACTTAGGTATATGTATGGGAATATACCTGGGTAGTGGTTATCCGTTGACTTCATAATATTTGTGTCTCCTCACGATTGAGATGGGTTACTTGATAACTTAGGTATATGTGTGGGCATATACCTAAGTAGAGGATATATATTGATATCTTCCTTGTGGTTATCCTTGTTAGATTTAGTGAGACCTTGAGGGTCTTGGGGTCCCTACTGAGTATCGTTATACTCACCCCTACACGGGCTATGCCCGCACTTCGTTGTGTTGGTTGCAGACGACGGACAGCGTTGACAGAGGCCGAGTGTTCGAGGGATGGACGGTACCCGAAGGTGGACCTCACGACGAGTCAGTATCTAGAGGTGGACTTCACAGCGAGGAGATACTTGGAGGAGGTCGACGGGCGAGAGCGTTTTGGAGGCTATCTTTACCTACCCTTCAGGTAGGATCCGTAGTGGACGATCCAGGAGCTGCGCTATCTGTACCTACCCTTCAGGTAGGAACCTTGGTGGATGACCCAGGAGCGACTTGACACCTTCCGGCTATTTTTTCTTTTACATTTTACTTTATAATTGGGCTTGTATTTCCGGCCCCCTTTACTTTCAGCACTTCTTGTATTCAGTTTTACTTAGTGATTACTTCTGCTTGTACTCTGTGGTGTTTTGTTTACTTTTATAAATTCAATGCCTTCCCAGTTATCGGGATTTATGCCTTTTGTGCTAGTCACCAGCCTCTGGCCTATGGAAGGCGGGTTTGGGGTAGTCACGGCACAGGCCCCGAGGACAGGTCGTGACAGTAAAGGTTGGTACTTTGAGTAAAATTTATAAGTTTAATGGATTTCTATATTGTATAACTATTTATGGTAAGAGTCAAATTCAATAGAAATAATATAGTACTTTACAAAAGGAATGTATAGATAGTTTAGGGTGTAAATCACTTGAATCATTAAATTTTGCAATATAAATGGGAATGGAACATAATATTGTGGATAAAGATGAATCCATTAATGATTTAGTGATTATAAGAAGGCCAAAATTTAATGTCTTCCACTTATCAAAAGAGATGAATTATTATTTTAAATAAGAAAATAAAAATCTTAAATATGAAAACTTTTCTCATGATATATAGATTAAAGTATTAGGAAATGATGTTGAAATGATTAAAGGATTAAAAATGTCTTTTTTAAGTGACAATTTTTATTATTGATACAAATGGTTCCTAATATTTTTAATTGAAAGAGATATACATAAAGGTGTAAAAACTAAAATCTAGTGTCAAGGGAAAGAATCTAAACTGAAAATAGGATTAGGAATCAAAAGACACTAAAGAATAAATTTTTTGACACTAATCAAAAATACTTAAATAAAAAATTTCAACAATAATAAAAATTATTTCATAAATATTTTATTTCAAAATTGAATTCTATGATGAAATAGTTATGTGATATACTGGAAAACTCTCTCATGCATTAGAAAATTTGATGTCTAGTGAGATGATACTTATATAAAAAACATAGTGAGTAGCTAGAATCAAGGATCAAGAGGATATAAAAATAATAATATGAGTTAGTCACAGCTTAGAAGGAGGTGGAACAATCCATTTCAAAGGGTAAGCCTAAATTGAATTAATCCTTTCATTAATTGTTTAATTACCCTTTATTGGGTTATAATTGAAGGATAGAGATGTATTCCATATATAAAAAGAATCGTGAAAGTATCATCATTTTAGAAATATAACACTTTATGTGAAAATATATTTTTAGATCTGATTGAATCCCTTTGAGGAATTATAATAAGAAATCTATGGAAATTCCCAAGAAAAGGAAATGTTTTGTGGGTGCTTGGCATAGATCTTTGAAAATCCTTAAAAGGGTAATGTAACCTAGATGAATATGTGAAAAATATATGGAAAAATGTTATTATTTTTTGTGATGGGTAGATAAATTTCTATATTTTTCTCTTAATTGATGGAATATATTAATTTCCATGAATCTAGTGGGAATTTTGAAAGACTGAGTCAAAAAATATGTCAATTGGGTTATTATTATAATTTAAATAATTAATTACTTATTAATTGTTAAACATGTAAAAATTTTAGAATATTTTTCCTTATAATTAATAGAATAAATTATTATATATAAAATGAATAATTATTTCCATTTAGAAATGTATTTTAGGAGATATTCATAGAAGACTCTTGTACTGAGAGTGATGCGAAAAGATGATCAAAAATGATTTCAAAAGAAAAAAACCTTTTAGAAATAAAAAATCCATGGAAGAGTGAAAATAATTAACATCATAAAAAATTGGAAAATATAATGGTAAAGGATAATCCCAAATAAAATTTTATATTAATAAATCTAATAGTATTCACAAATACATATTGAGTTGAAAGAGAAACCTGGTAAAAGAAAAATATGCTTTTTGTGAATGAAGTAATCATTTGTGATAAGTCATTCCAATAAACAAGGTCATGGGTTTGGTTCTCTTTAATAGTACACCCTCAAAGAAGTAAAAAATATTTTATATTGAATTATATCTTAATCAAATATGAAAATGGACTCCAAGATAAAGGATAAAGATAAAATGGTAGTCTATAGTGACTCACCATCATCTTCAACTAGAGGAGAATGGAAGGTACGCCTATATTAAGTGTTTTTAAATATTTTTAAAGTATATTGGGATTTTTTGGAGATACATTAAAAGGGGTGGGTTTATAATAAATAATGTGAGTGAATCTAATGACCCAATTTTTATTACTAAAATTAGTTTCCTAAATAAATGTGTGTTGCATAATATTATACACATAAAAAATATATAGAAACCAATAAATACTTTGAAACCAATTAAAATAAAAAACATTCCAACTGAAAAAAACTAAAAAATCTAAAATCTAAAATGGGAAAATAATGATCTCACTAACCTACTAAAATTATCTCCCTCACTAAAAACACTATATAAAAAGATAATATTAGTAAACCAGGAAACATTATATAAAATAGAAATATAGAACCCTAAGACTAATTGAGTTGAATAATTAATGAAGGAATGTATAGGTATTTATATAATTTAATGCTACCTTGGGAACATTAATGTGATCGTTACAATAATAACATGACTGTTCGAATAGTAACCTAACCATTGGGAAGAGTAACATGATCATTGGAATCCTAACATGACCATTGGAATAGTAATTTCACCTCAAAATAATAATTTGTGATATAAATAATATTAATCATGATTAATTTAATTATATATATTTTCTACAATTAAAAAAATAAATATCATGATTAAAATCTCAAAGAAAATATATACATATTTTTTAAAAAAACTATTTTTAAAAGTATTTTGTAAAAATTAATATTTTTATATTAAAAATTAACTTTAAAATTTTAGAAATTTATTTTTATAAAATTAATATAATCTTCTAAGTAAATATATATAAATTATCTAAGGTTTATTTATTAAAAAATTTCTAGAATACTTCAATTTTTAGGTGAACAGTAAAAATACATTTTTCACATAACTAATATATCTCAAATTGCATAATTCATGGTGTAATAATGACTTAATAAGTTATATAACTTTAAGTTTGGCCATGTTATATTTAATTTCATAAATTTTTCATTAAAATAAAATAAACTCAACTTCCAAACCTAAAAATAACTTTCCAATACCTAAAGTCAAAATTTCTTTCTTAAAATGTCAAATTTTCTTTCTTTCAACTTTAAGTTTTAATAAATTAATTAATTAGAATTGTAAATTGGTTTTAAAGTATTAAAATAATTATATTATATTAATATATTTTTTATAATTTGAATAAATTACTATTAAAAGTTTTACCTTTGATATAATATTTTATTCAATATTTTATTCTAAAAATACCCCTCTTCTCAAGTATAAATAACCCCTCACCCTTTCCTTGGAAAATGACTCATGCCACCCATTTAAATACCCCAATATCTCAAACAATATTAAATATTAAGAATATTAATATACATAGGTATGTTCTAGAGAAATAAAAATCCAATCACCAAGGATTTATAGTGTCATACAAGAGAAGCTACAAAGATGATTAAGTAAGTTCTGGTCCACTTTTATCACATTTTAATTATTCTTCCTATTCTATTTATTTTTCCACCAACCATTTCAATAAAAAACCTTAAACTAATTAATTATGATGTAATTTAACATTATATTTATGATTTTAACCAAATTTAAGTATCATACTACTACAGATATATAATTTTAAACCACTTATTCTCGCTCTCCCAACAATGTCCCATTAAAGGTCAGTTAAACACCTACGGAGACATTTCCATATCAACACATATAAACATAAACAATGATGGATATTATAATATATATATAATATATAAACATGTAATTATATTCATTATAAAATTTTATAATTGATTATATTAATGTATAAATTTTATTAATGAAAATAGAGAAATCATAGGAAAACAGTAAATGTTTAAGTAAAACGTGATATCAAAACCTTCAATTTCATCAAAAAAAATTAAGAAATATAATTTGATAATTATAATTGAAAAAAATATATAAATGACTATAATAAACTTATGGATAAATGTTTTAATAAATCTAATTTTATTATTCGGGAGGGGAAAAAGTGACCAAATTATATGGGAAAAGGTAAGAGGATTCTCAAACCCAACTCTCTTTCTTGACATTTCCCTATTTCTCAATAATTTCAGTATGGATATTCATTTAATTTTTCCTTAAATATAATTTATTATCCTTACATTTTGTTTTCTAGGATATACTTGTTTCCAATTAGGTTTTGTGACCAATATAAGTATTTTTTCAAAATAACTCTTCTTTCCAAAACACATATTTACTCCTTTTGAGATTGTTTCTTCTTCACAAAAGAATGATAATTATTATACCAATTATATTTTGTCCATTTTCATTTGGGAGCACAAAATTTTATTCATTAATGCATGATGTATGAAATTATAATTAAACCCATTACTTCACATGTTTTATTTTATTATTATGGTTGTTATACATTCTATATGGTACTCATGATTATATAAATATTATGATGTGATAGATGGGACCATAATTATATATCCCTAAAATGAATTGGGTAATGTATGTATCTCATGAGATAATGTTCAATATGCTTGAACATGATGATATCTTCGTTCACAATGATGACGTTATGATTATGCACATGTGTTATGTGTGGGCTTGATTCCAGCTTTGTTCACAACTTTGTGTGGTATTTGACCACTAAGATATGATATTTCATTTTTATGAATTTAAACATTCAATGAATTTATCTACTTCTTCCTCTAATGATTATAATGATGACCCTATTCTTAAGTTATTATGATAATGTTTATGCTCACCCAAGTTATATTTATTCATGTCTCTTATTTATCCTCTTACTGGGATTTCATCTCACCCCTTTCATTGATGTATATCCTCAGGTGATTAATTCTACTAAGGAAAACTCTAGGGCCACTATGAATCTAGAGAATAATGAATTAAATAATGTTTATGTTTTATTATGTGAAATTTTGGTATAATACTAATTTTCCCAATACATGAAACCGTTGAATCGTGAATTTGTAATGTTATTATGTTGTTAATCTTAAAAATGATGTAATAGTTATATAAGAAAAAGTAGGGTCTCTATAGTTGGTATCAGAGCATGGTTTAGTAAAATATGGAATTAGGATTAGAAAAAACTAGTGAAAAACCTTAGGATAATATGAAGTATAAGTAATCATACAAGAACATTTTTTTAGAGATATGATTAACATAAAGATCCCATAAGATGTCCATTTAGAGTTAATTACAAAAAAAAATTATCTATTCATTCTTGGTTGACTAATGTTTTTTCTAACGTTTTATATTATAGAAAATGGTGATATCATGGAGAAATAGGTACAAAACCCAATTTGAGGTACAATGCAATGATTTTATAAACGATATCCCTAATTCCATGGGATGTGTAGTTCAAAACTTCATGGAAATGCTTACCCTGTTTTCTCAGGATATGAATAAAAACCTGAGTCACATGTAATGACTAACTTCTCTCAAGAAAGATCAACTAGACATTGAGTCATTTTTCTAGTAATGACCAATGATGTTTAATGTAAATTCTTATCTACCGTTCATGAAATAGTGGGTTCACTTAATAGAGATGATATTTTCTATGATCCATTGTTTTGAGAATAATAAGGTGAATATTTTGGTTTATTGTTCATATATATAAGTCTATCAATAGTGGGTGTTGGTAAAGAACACCAAGCCAAAGGATGAAATGGAATATATGGAGTGGAATGGATTTAAGAAAATATTTCTTACCAATTATTTCCCTCAAACTCTTTGAACAAATATGGATATATAATTAATATAGTGAAGAAAAAGGAAGGTGAATCTATCACAGATTATGAGGAAAACATCATAAGACTTTAAAAATACACCATTAGTTTTGTTATCAAAATGAAAGAAAAATAGGTAGATTATTTAGTGGTTTGAAACCACTCCTTCAAAATGAATTAGAAATTATAGCCTTTGGGAGTTATTAAGAAGTGGTTGGATGTTATATAAAAGTATAAATGGAGTTTAGAGAATGGTTCCATGGTTATAGAGAAAAGAAAAGAATAATAGAGTTTAAATCTAATGGGTCAAATTAAAAAGGAGAAAAGAGTTTCCAAGTACCCACATGTAGAAAATGTGGGATGAATCATCATGGTAATCTTCTCAAAGGAATAGGGAAATGCTTCATGTCTAGGAGATAAGACCATAAATATCATAAATGTTGAATAGACATAAATAATTTGGCCAAAATAATTGAGTAAAGGAGGGCACCTCTTAAGGCACCACCAATGGTTCAATGCTTCAACTATAGGGAGAAAGGGAACTATCTAATCTAATGCACAAAACCTTGATCCTTTGAGGGTAATCAGCATCAGTATCCACCAAAGCCAAAGGATCGAGGGAAATATTATGCCATCACTATTGATGAAGTGGAAGAATTCATTGAAATTACACATCCAATTCAATCAATAATGGAAAAAGTATTATTTGATTTGAGTTTTATACATTCATTTATAACCTATAAGTTTTTTAGTACTATTTAATTTAAGCTTCGATACCTTGAAGTGGATATATCTATAAAAATACCTAGTTCTAAAATCATTGCAACCCAAGCATTGTAATCTTATCTAATTAGCCTATGTGGAAATATTTTTCCAGCAAATATCATAATTCTTCCCTTGGAGGAATTCGATGCTATACTGGGTGTGGATTGGCTCTCATTATATATATCACACATCAAATATTGGTAAAATGAAATATCATTTCATATTTTAAAACATCAAATTCTCTTCTACAAAGTCAAGGAATATCATGAACCTCATTTGGAAAATACATTAACATTGTGGGTGTTGATACCCTCGAGATAAGCATACCTTTCTCAAATGGTTGGGTCAAAGGAAGGTATCAACCTGGAGGAAATTTCCATTATTATGGAATATACTAATGTATTTTCTGAATAGTTACAATGACTTCTCCTAGATTATGAGGTAGATTTCTCAATAGATCTTATATGCAAATCCACTCCTATCTAAATATATTCCTCAATAGGATGGACCCAATCAAACAAGAAGAGTTAAAGAAGATGATTCGAGGGAATTTGGAAAAAGGGTTCATATTCCCTTGTTAAATCACCTTGGGGTGCATGAGTTCTCTTTGTTAATTAAAAGGATGGATAAATGTGGCTATATATCGATTACTAAGAGCTCAAAAAGATCACTATAAAGAAAAAGTATCCTCTCCTAATGATTGATGACTTGTTCGATCAACTATAAGGATTTCAGTACTTCTCAAAGGTGGATATTTTTTTGGATATCATCAAATAAAGGTGAAGAAGGAAGATATTCATAAGACTATTTTCGAACAAGGTATGGGGACTATGAGTTCATAGTGATTCTCTTCAAACATACTAATTCCCATGAAATCATTATGGATTTGAGGAATAGTCTTTATAGAATTCCTCGACAAATTTTTGGTAGTTTTTATCACAATATTCTCATTTAATCCAAGAATTAGGAGGAATATAATGAGTATCTAAGGATTGTGTAAGAGAAATTCTAGAATGATAGGATGTATTCTAAGTTCAGAAAATTTGACTTTTGGATACAGCATGTCTCACTCTTGTGGCATGTGGTCACATTTGAGGGAAATTATATAGACCCTTCAACAACACATAAAATTTAGGAATATCCCAGACCCACTGATTTCATATAAATGCATAGTTTTATTAGATTTTTTAGGTAATATCAACATTTTATGAGAAATTTATCATGATTGTATAACCTTATAACTTATTTAACACAGAAATTAGTAATGTATGTCTAGATAAAAGAATGTGAGGAAATCAATAAGGATATCAAGAATATTCTAGTCACTACACATGTATTAACACTACCAAAAAGTGGATAATTTTTTGTGATATATAGTTAGGCTTCAAATAAAGGCTTGGGTTGTGTACTCATAAAAAATGATAAAGTGATAGCCTATGCCTTGTGACAGTTTATGAACCCTGAGAAGAACTACCTGATGCATGATCTAGAGTTAGAAACTATAATATTCGCTCTAAAGAATTTTTGTCCCTATCTCTATTGTGATAAGTGTTATATATTTACCAATCATAATAGTCTAAAGTATATATTCATAGAGAAGGATCTCAACATGAATCAAAGAAGATGGTTTGATCAGATCAAGGAATATGATTAATCTATTAACTACTATCTAGGAATGTTGAACAAGGTAGCTTATTCTCTCAATAGAAAAGAACCTTATAATCTATATATGATGCAGATTAATAAAGGCCCTGTCTTTATAGAAATGAAAAGGATAGATCTGGAAATCATAATGGAAGGGAATACATCTTACCTTGCCCAAATGATTTCCAAACCATCCAAAAAAGAGAAGATTAAGGAGGAACAAAGGGATGATATGGAGTTAAAGAAGTTGAATACCATAAATTAAGTAAAGATACAAGATTATCATATAAATGATATTTTCTTGAATCAATTTAGAACAAAGATTTGTGTGACTTCATCACCTGAGATAAATAATGAGATATTGGATAATGCAAATAGATTATATTTCTCCATCCATCCTAGAATTACCAAGATATATCGTGATCTTCAAGAAAACTTATGGTGGGAAAACATGAAGTAGGATATTTCTAAATATGTATCAAGGTGTTTGGTATTTCAGAAAGTTAAAGTAAATCTATATAACTACAATGAGATTATGAAACCATTTTCTATACCTATGGGGAAATGGGAGAATGTCACCATAGAATTTGTCATGGGTCTCTCAAATAAATTCAAAGGAAAAAATAGGATATGGTTTTTAGTGAACAGACTCAGTAAGACTATCTAATTTGTCTCTATTTCAAAAGATTTCTGGCTTGAACAAATTTCTAATATATATGGGAAGGAAGTGGAGAGGCTACATGGGGTACCAATTTCAATCTTATCTGATTGTGATCCAAGGTTCACCTCTATATTATACAAAAGTATTCAACATGATTTGATTAATTAATTGTATTTCATTATGGCCTATAACCACCAAAATGATGGCCAATCTAAAAGGACTATTCAAATTATCTAGGACATGCTAAGTTTATGATCAATGGAATTAAAAGGATGATGGGATCATCATCTCCCATTGGTTTAGTTATCTTATAACAATATATTCTACTAAAGTATTCAAATGGATCCATATGAAGCTCTTTATGAGAGGTGATGTAGAACTCCAACATTTTGGGATGATGTTTTTGAACGAAATCTAATTGGACTTGACCTTGTGAATGTTATGATAGAGAAGGCTCATGGTATCCAAAAACATATAAAATCTAGTCAGGGTTGTCAAACAAATTCTAACATCCATCGTAGGGACTTTTAAATTGATGTTGGAGACAAATTCCTCCTTATAATATCATTATGAAAGAGATTCATGTGGTTTGGAAGGAACGTAAAGCTTCTCCCAACGTGCATTGGCCCTTTTAGATCCTTGGTTGTATAGGAGAAGTAGTCTATCGAATTTGACTTCTAAAAAATATGGATCAAGTTCATGATGTGTTCCAAGTATCTCTCTGAATGAAGTACATACCTAACCCATCACATAAACTAAATTTCTAGGTGATACAATAGGAGAATGACCTTTATTATGAAGACCATTTGTTGAAAATCTTATACCATAAGGACAATGTTCTATGAAATAAGATAACTCATCTTGTCAAATTGTTGTGAAGAAACCGTATTTATGAAGGAGAAACATAGGAAATAGAGGAAACAATGAAAAAGAAGTACCATCACCTATTCTCCGCAAATAATATGAGTTGAAATTTTAGGGAAGAAATTTCTAAATGGGGGAAGGATGTAATAACACAATGTTTATTAGTAAAAAAATTTCTTGAATAAATGTGTGTTATATAATATTATAAACATAAAAAATATATAGAAACCAACAAATAATTTGAAAATAATTAAAATTACAAATATTAAAACTGGAAAAACAATAGAAAATAAAAAATCTAAAATGGTAAAATAAGGATTTCCTCAATCTACTAGAATCATCACCCCCACTGAAAGCTTTGTAAAAAAGAAAAAAAATATTTGTAAACCAGGAAAAATTATAGAAAATATAAATATAGAGTCCTAATATTAATTAGGTTGAATAATGAATGAAATAATTTAGAATTATATATAAAAGGTAATGTGATCATTGGAATAGTAATGTGACCGTTGTAATAGAAACTTGATCATTGGGATTGGTAACATGACGGTTGGTAATAGTAACCTAACTGTTGGAATAATAATTTCACCTCAAAAAAATAAATTATGATATAAATAATATTATCATTACTAGTTTAATTAAATATAAATTTTATAATTTTTTTAAAAAAAATATCATGATTTAAAACTCAAAGAAAATATAAGCACTCTGTTTTAATAATCTTTATTTTAAAGTATTTTGTAAAAATTATTACATTTATATTGAAAATTAAAATTACCTATTTTATAAATTTATTTTGATAAAATTAATATAATTTTTTAAATCAAAACATATAAATTATCCAAGGGTTATTTTTTGGTGATTTTCTGAAATACTTTAATTTTAGTTTAATAGTAAAAATAAAGTTTTTCAAATAACTATTGTATCTCAAATTACATCATTCATGATGTAATAATGATAGAATCCTTTATAGAAATTTATTTTCGGCAATTTTATATTTAATTTCATAAATTCTTCATTAAAATAAAATAAACATAATTTTTAAACTTAAAAAATAACTTTCCAAAACCTAAAGTCAAATGTGATTCCTTAAATTATCAATTTTTCTTTCATTCCACTTTCCTTTTAAATAAATTAATTAATATTGAATTATAAAGGGACTTTAATTACTTAAACACATTGTATTATACTAATATATGACCTATAATGTCTAAAATTCACTATTACAAGTTTTAACTTTGATATAATATTTTATTCAATATTTTATTCTAAAAATACCCCTCTCATCAAGTATAAAGAACTCCTCTCTATTACCTTGTAAAACCACTCCTCACACCCATTAAAAAGATAAATATATATCCAAATATTTCTTCTTAATCCTATTAAAACTCAAATAGATTTTATAGATAAATCCAACTCCAATCTCCAAGGATTTATATTGTTGTAAAATAGAAATTACACCAAAGATTGAGTAAGTTCTAATAGAATTCTCTCTCTTTTTAATTATTCTTCCTCTTATATTTCTTTTTAAAACAACTGTTTCATAACCAAACCTTACATAAATTAATTATTCATTAATTTAACATTTTATTCATGATTTTAACCTACTGTAAGTATCATACTACTATATATATATAGTTTTGAACTTCTTCTTACCACGCTCCCGAAATTGTCCTGTCAAAGGCCGATTAACCACCTACGGAGAAATTTCAATGTCTCCACATATATCCATAATCAAGGATGGATATTATAAACTATATATAATATATAGATAGGTAATTGTATGAATTATAATAATTTTAAATTAATTATACAATTGAATAAATTATATTTAGGAAAATATAGAAACAAATGCAAAATGCGAAATTTTTAAGTAAAACATGATATTAAAATGATTTGATTTAATCAATAGAAATTAAGAAACATAATCCAATGATTATAATTTAAAAATAGTTTTATAAAAAACTATAATAAACTAATTTTTCAATTTTTTAATAAATATAATTTTATTATTCAACATGCATAAAAGCGGCGAAATTAAGCTTGAATTAAGGTAAGGGGATTCTTGAACCCAACTCTCTTTCTTGGGTTTTTCTATATTTATCAAAATTTTAGTATGAATATTAATTTAATTTTTCCTTAAATATAATTTCATTATTCGTAACTTTTTTTAATTGGATATACATGTTTCCAACTAGGTTTTATGATCAATATAAGAATTTTTTCAAAATAACTCTTCTTTCTAAAACAAATCTTTACTTCTTTTGAGATTGTTTCTACATAACTCAATAATGATGATTACTTACACAAAATATATTTTTTTCATTTTTCATTTATAAATCCATAAATTTATTCATGAATTTATCCTTTATGAAATTAATTTCAAACTCATTCTTTTCCATAGGTTATTTTATGACAATGATTATAATACACTCTATGTGCATGCATGATTATGTAAAATTCCGGATGTGACAGGTGGGCCGGGAATTATACATCACTATAATGCATTAGAAAATTAAATGTATCTCATGAGATAATGTGAAATATATTTGAACATGATTCTAGATTTATTTACAATGATGATGTTATGATTATGTGCATATGTTATGTGTGAACATGATGGTAGATTTGTTTATAACTATGTGTGGTATTTGACCACTAAGACATGATGTTTCATTTTTATTCAATGTAACATTCCATGAATTTATCAAATGATTCCTATCATGATTATGATTATTACCCTATGCTTAATTTATGATGATGATTCTTATGCTCACCCATGTTATATTTATTCATGTTCCTTATTTATCCTCTTATTGGGATTTTAGTACACCCCTGTCATTTATGTATATCCTTAAGTGATTACTTGTAATAATGATAACACAAGGGCCGCTAAGAAACTAGAGAATAAGGAATTAAATAATTTTTATGTTTTATTATGTAAATATTATTTATAAGAATAATTTTTCTAATACAATAAACCATTGAATCCTAAATTTGTGAATATATTATATTGTTTATCTCTAAAATTATGTGATAATTATGTAAGAAAAATTTGCGTCGCTATAGTGAATTCATAAGAAAAAATAAGAAGCATGAAGAATTTCCCCTAATGAATATAGAATTACAATACATTTGATCAATAAGAAACACTATAGTAGTAATGTTTATTATAATATGTGATGACATTCTAGTGATATCACAATTATTATAAAGCCTTGAAGGTGGAAATAATATCCTGAAGGGGTGAAATATAAAAAATATTTTCCTAAATTTATTTCATTTAATCTAACAAGTGGTTTGTTATTTTATGTCATATTACTATTTTCAAGACATAAAAATTTGTGTAAATTAATTTAATTTCATGATATATTTAATAATGAAGTTGTTAATGTTAGGGGAGTTTGGAATTAAAGATACAAAATGAGTATCCGCTTCATGCAAGGATGGAAACAAAAAAGAAAGTGAAAAACTATTTTTTAACCAAATGGTATCAAGCTATTTTTAACAATTAGTATCATGCATAAAGATCATAGATGAACTAAAAAGGATAAATATACTATTATTCACAAGATATATTGTGATTAAGTTTAATATATAATATTTGGGGAAGTTTAATTTAAAATATATGTTCTGTTATATTAATCTTTTATTTTCTACACCAGGCCTTAGCTCAATAGTCTTATAGGTTTTGTTGAAGTCTCATTACTAAGTTGTATGTATAGTAATATAATTTAAAATATTATATCCATAGTTCAAATTATATTTATATAGGTTTAATGATAAAAATGGAACATTATTATTGATTAAAAATGGTATCCATTGTTAAAAAATGGTGATGTAAGATTCATGGAACATCCCAAAAAGGCAAGATAAGGATAATTGATGATATCCCTACGTTGTGAGTAAGGAATTTTTCGTGAAAAAATAGTGTTGAAAAATACAATTTTTTCATGAGTTAGATATTGTGTTTTTTGACAACAAATATAAAGGGGTGGTATATGACCATATCATATTATCTTATGGGAAGATAATTTGAAATTTTTACAACTAGAAGGATGGTTCAAGAAGAAGAAATTATTTTGATGTCAAAGGGGGAGAATCATTCATGAATCATTTAATTTAAATGGTGAAAAGCATTCATTAATCCACTAATAGAAGAATATGGGACTATGGTTTCCTAGATTCAAGTGTGTAGGTATTTCTTATCACAGAGAAGGTGAAGAAAATAAATTCTTGATAAAAAGTGTTTATAAAAAAACTAATGGGGTAAACTATTGGCATCCCCATAGTAAAGTTGAACTGTTGTGAAGATTTTAAGAACCCCCATGGGGGATTTTAAGTGTTGTATTTTTTATAAATAAATTTTTATCATTGATATCTACCATATTAAAATAGTTTTCACTGATTTTTTTACCACAAAAAGTGGTTTTGGAGTCCATGAGATATATTCTCATTGTTTTTATTAATAAGGATGTAGTTTGAAAGATATTTGAGAGAAATATATCTTAAGGTAGAAACCAAAAAGTAACACCAAAAGTTATACCATCTAATATGTTATTTATAGATCCCTAAATACCATATTTAGTGTAACCATATTGTAGTGACCTAGGTTCAACCATGAGGAGAGAATTTAAATGTTAATTCAAAATATTGTATAGTTTATCACTTTTTATATTCTCTAAATAATAAAAATTGACATAGAAATTTAGTTTTTCTTGTAATAGTTTCCAGATTGTAATAAAAAGGTAAATGGTGTTTAACCACATACTAGGTGCACCGTAGTAGCTGGACACCAAAAAGGTTATTGACCAAGCTCAGAGTATTACTTGTCTAAGGGTAGGAAATTAGATTGGTATAGACCAAGCATAAATCAAAGTTAGGAAGAATAAATACCATAAAATAGGGTAGAATCATGGATAATCGGTTCATGTATTTTTTAATGCCATTTTTGTTATTTATATAGTGTTTTTTTTCACCTTGGTGGATATATAGAACATATCCTGAAGGAATATTTGATGTGGGATAGAGGCTAATATGGGCCATACGAAAATGATGGTTACTTCACTACAGAATTTATAAGGTGTGGTTGTGACATAAAACATAGAAAGAGATACCACTTCAAAAGTGTTACCTACCAATTATTGGTGTCACTAGTATTTTGGGGGTACCTAATTCATGGTTAAGTTGTTTCACAACAAGTGTGTTATGTGTAGATCTTTGTGGATTTTGTATCTAGGTGTTTACTATTTGAGTAAGGTTCTGCATCATAAAGTAAATATGAATTTATTTTAGTGGGTCTTCTATTTTGTAGAGGTATGTTCCATATGTTCATTCCATTCTGTATATATTGTACATTAAAGGACTGGCCACACCATAGATTAAAGGAATACACTATTTCTAGTTCCATGGATTGAAGGAAATTGAGGAACACATGTCAATATCATGAGATAGTTAAGAGGATGTTTTTAAAGGGTTTTTTGGATCTAATAATTTAATAACCTAAAATATTTCATAATGGTGACCACAATGTATATTTTTAGTAGTTAATATATACTATATTGTTTTAAAGTTCCCCATTCCATAGCTAGGTAGTTTTAAAGTTATAATTTGAATTTTAATTCCATGAGTAAGCATAAAACTCCATGGATTATCATGGCCTTATTTAGAAATTATAATCACATTAAAATATGTGGGAAACTTGGAACAATTTAAATTATGGAAAATAATTGTTATTCCAACCCATTAAATTAATGTTAGATTACATTTTTTCTATAAATTACTCATTAGAAGTTCTACAATGATCATCTAAGATCTATCAAAAATAAGATATCCAAATTTCATAGAAAAATTATAATGGGAAGAGAATTATAAGGATAAATGTGTTTGTATATAATTAAATAACATGAAAAGGTAGACAAATAAGATAATATAGTTGTGAAACAAAATAGAACAAATTATAGTTTCATTCACTGGAAATAGTTGGAGACATCTGTGGGACATTATAATTATTAAACTAATGAATAAAGAGTTTCTATAACATCCCATGGAAATATGGTTTTGTTGTTTATAATGGAGTACATATCTTTTATATGAATGATTATCAAAAAATAAAATAGAACTTGTTCATACTTAGTGCATCACAAACAATAGGTTATATTGTTCTTAGCATGCATACTATCATTTTATCCTTTCTTATAGTGGTAATAAAAGTTAGAGGAAGTATGAAGGTAGTTATCCTAAGGTAATATTTAATCAACCATAACCATAATAAGTGGAGTGAACCTGTGTAGAAGTTGCTTATCCAAAACTGCAATAAAATTAAGCTTAGTGTTTTTGTGTGTTGACACACTTTTTATTCCATTATCCTTAGATTATACCATAGTGGTGATGAAATTAAATATTTTTGTGTCATATGGGATTACTTTTTTAACCTTATGCATGACACTGCCAGATAAAGTGGGTAATAATTATCATAATATAAATTGATTAATGTGTAATGTAATGGAATTTAATTAGCTTAAACTAAAATGAAAACGTAATTACATATATAATTAGGTGGTCAAGATCCATTAGGATAGTGGTATTTTAATAAAAATTGATAAAATTGGAAAAGTCACATACCATGATCCTCACCCCCTCTTAGGTTATCTTGAACCTAAAACCATTTTTTATCCTAACAGTGACATATTATAAAATATTGTTACCAAATTTATTCCACATAAAATGTAGATATTGTCTCATATATAATTTTTATCAAACAAAAATTTAGATAAAGGTTGTGATAATAATTATTTTACCATATGATAATGGTGTGGTTGATTCAAGAGGGGAGAATTGAATCCAAAATCCAACTCAAAATTTTATGCCACTAAATATTGTATGTTTTTTATATGTTATAAAATCTAAAATAATAATAGTAAAACAATCAAAGTATAATATAAAACCATAGAGAAATTAAACTCCTTAAAGTAATAAAATTAAACTGATGTCAGAAAAAATCAAAAAATTGAAATTAATAAAATTAAAATTTTATTGTAAAAATATATGGAGTGTTAGATAAAGATATTAAAAATTAAACATTGGATATTATTTTCCAATAATTCAAATTCTTAGGGACTATTTAATTCCATCCCAAAGTAGCAGGATGTTTGCTAACCAGAACCAGGGAATACATGCTCCTCACAAAGATATTATAAGTAAAACCATTCATATGGTATATTTTATTCACAATGAAATTATTTAAGACACTATAAAAAATAAGAAGTTATATCCTCATTATCATCTTTAATTAGTATGATCAATAGTATGTCTAACATTGGACTTTTTGAACACCACAGTTTGGATGTAAGAAGGTTCATAACCCTATATAAAAGTGGATCATGAAGATCATATTTTAAATTTTCCTTTCCCTATATACATCATTGATCCAAAATAATAAAAATTATTGATTATAGGAGTAATTTATTAGTGATTTTATAGTTATATCCTCACACCATTAGAAACTCTAAGTGATGACACTAAAAAATAATAAAACGGTATCTCTCAAATTAGGGAGATGATGAACAAGAAATCAATTAAAGGTTTTATAAATTATTCACTTCTTTGAAGATTAATTAAATTTATAGATATCAGTGTAAAAAAATCCAATAAGAATATTTGAGATCATCAAGTTCAATTTTATTAGTATCATAATAAGCTCTATGTCATGTTAGATTCATTAGTGTGTCTCAAAGTAGTTCCTAAAATTATATTTGTCACATTAGCTTATTAGAACATAAATAGTAAGAAGTTAAGGTCTAAAAAGTCTAAAGACAACTTGGAAAAACAAGTTAAATCACATTGAGAATAAATTGTATTATTATTTAAAAAATATATGAAAGTATATGTTCGAATCAACCTGATGGTCAAAAATATATATGTAGATGTAATTGTAGTTAGATATATACAAAAAAATATGTATGGATATGATTTTGGTTAGGTATGTCCACAAATGCATGCATGGACATGATATCAGTTAACTATATTCATGAAAAATTTTATATTCATGATTTTAGTAAGATATTTTTATATATTTATACAAGTACATGGATTTGGTTACCTTTCTTTACAATTCCATGAAAATATATGATTGTGGTTATCTATGTCCACAAAAAATTTCATGAAGATTATTATCATTAACTATGTTTACATAGTTATGGTTTTTTTATTTTTCAGTTTGTTGCAACTAGAAGGTTATGTAAGGGATTTTTTGATAATCAATTAAATGATTTAATGGAAAAGGTTATATGCCTTAAAAGTTATATAATTTAAAATTTAAGAATAATAGTTTTAAAATAACTAAATAATGATGATAAATGAAAGTTTAGTTTGTATACTTCAATGAAATTATAATATTGATATGGAAAAAAATCTATCCACTGTGTATATAGAGAATTTGGAGATTATAAGTAATATAATTGAAGTGGTGCTTATTAAATTCCTAAGTTGTAGAAGTATCAATGTTATGGAATTTCCTAGAGGAAAAAAATAACTAGATATGAATAAAAAAACTCATAAAAAGAATGATTTGTAAATTACTAGAGGTTTACTAGAATATATTAGAGGTTATTTTGAATATATATAATCTTTGGAAGACTCAAATTTGGAAATGTCTTGGAGTTCCCAGAGTAGGTAATCAGTTTGATAGTTACAGATTTCATAAATTCATTATGATAACTGTGATATGTAAAATGACAAATAAGAATCATTAGGTGATATAAAATATTTAGAAATATTTAAAAATTCAATACATGGAAAACCCTCCATGTATATGTTAAAATTTCACTCTCATATAAACATTTTACACCATGATAGAAATGGTCACACCGTCCCTTATGGGGAAATTTGATAATTTTTCAAAAGAATATGAAACATAAGATTCATATATTCTAGGATATAGATTTTATGTCATGACTGGATTCTATGTGATTTTCAATGGTATTGGATATTGAAGTAATCCCATTCCATAAATCCATTATTAAACCATGAATAGGATTAGTTCAGTATATAAGTAAAAATGGACACACCGTGAATGATAATTTTTATGCTATTTTGGTTAATCAATTTAGGTCTCACTGTAATGAATTGATTCATAATAAAAATTACATTACGAATGAAGAAATCCTATAGGGAAAACACCATGAAATCATGGCATTAAAACACTATAGATTCATGAAAGTTAATGTTCGTGTTGTTTTACTCCTCTAACCTGGTACACATTATGAAGGTTATTGTCACTCCACTACTCTCTAAATGTTGAATAAATTGGGGGATAAAACTAACATGTCATTCCATAAATATGTATGTCACTCCAATATTATTATAAATATTAATAATTTGATCAGATTTTATAATTTGCATAACTCAATAAGTTTTGGTGGTTTTTAGTTCATCCATTTACTACATATTGTAATTCCCATGGTGGAAATCTATTTTAAAAAGATCCCAAGGATTTATTTAAATTTCAATAATTTTTACATTCAATTTTTTTTAAAATTAAATTTCAAATTCTAAAGATATAAATTATTAATTAATGTACATCTTTCATATATGTGGATAGTATAAAAGATATAATAGAATAATTATATGAACTATTATTTTTTCAAGTGGGGAATATATGTGGCTTTAATATTAAATTTATTATATATCTAAATCAGTTAGGTGAACTTTCAATTGAATATTATTATACTAATGGTCAATTTTGAGTGTAAAGAGTTTTTTTCACATCATTAAAGACCAATTTTACTGATTAGGAGTTTTTTTTCTTATTATAAATGATTAATAAGTGAAAAAATTATTATATTATTATTATTATAAATAATATTTCTATTTGTTTGATGGATGTTTAAATACTTGATTCTTCTAACATAAATTTTTTGAAATCCAACAGTTAAATAATAAGAATCACTTGAAATTCATTAGATCATAAACATATGAATTTATGGTATATTTTATACAAGTTAATCATGAAGTGAACCTTATGATAATAAATTGATAAAACCTACAAGTCTATAAACTAATATCATCTAGAATATAGTACAATGTAGGATAACTGGATTGACCGTTGGAATGTAGTGATATTATCCCTAAATTTTCTTTATATAGTGATGCATGGTAAAGTGTAGATTTAACTAAATATTAAATTCATATAAATAGTGAATTATAATTGGTTTTGGTTCCCCAACACATGACTGAGTGTATGTATCTTGGATGTATCCCATTGCTGGTGAGCTATGTATAAGAATGGTATTATTTAATACTTTTCTCTTAGTACTTATATATATAGTTTTCCATATGCATGTGCTTGATAAAATAAAATTTGAATTTAGTTTCACTTAACAATGGATCAATATCCTAAGGGAAAAATAGAAGTAAAATGTTTGAAATTACTAACACCTTGATTCACCCCCCCCCCCTCAAGGATGTCCCAGGTTGTAATAAGTGGTGTGAAATCTAATAGAATATATTTTATAATTCAACCTTAAATTCATGTTTTTATTTTCATATTTATATTATATCAATAAAATATAAGATGATAGATCAATATGAGGATAAACCAGTGATTTATATTGATCTTGAAGTGGATATTTTGGGTTACCTTGAAGAATTATATATTCAAATAAATAAGAACTAGACGATTGGAGAACTATTAAATAATTCTTATGTATATGTTGAACCACTTGAGGTTGAACTAGATTGTGTAGAAAAAATTGTTAAATATCCAATTATAACTCATGAATAATAAAAATATAATATTTATTTGAATAAAATGGTAGATGAACAAGTCAATATTATCAAAATTATAGGTTCTTCAGTTGAAGAAAAAATTATAACATTTTATCACTTGAGTAAAAAATTGATGCATTTAATAAAAATTATTCTTATGATCCCTCGTATGATTATTTAATTGAATTTAATTATTTTAGTGGATCTATAAATGAAGATGAGCCATATATGTTTGATCAAAGTATTGATGAAGAATATTTTTTAAGGTTTTAATGAAGGGTAGTGAGGAATAACATTATAAAAATGTTGATTCTATGAAGGAACTACTGAGGGAATGTAATGATTCTATATAATTACTTTATAAGGATCTGATCGATAAATAAGTTCAGGGAATATTCTACTTTAATCAGTCAATAGGTGAGGATAACATAGTTGGAGATAAATTTTCTTCAATACACTTGAACAAAAATTTAAATCATTGAAAGGAGAATTAAAATCTAGAATAGTTATCAATAATGTATAGTTTGAGGTAAATGGAAAAATAAATAAATAACATGAAAGTTATTTAGTATCTTTAAAGAAGGAAATGGAGATTATGTGAAAATTCTTGAATGTGAATATTAAGGAGAAGTAAAATAATTTTTTGATGAAAGATATCATATCAACATGAATTTCTTTGGTATCAAGTTATGTTGAAGAATGTAGATGAATGAATTAAGAAAAATAAGAAAATTTGACATAAATTTTTTGAGTCATTAAGAAATATTGAGGAGTGTCTTTAGGTTCAAAGGTTAATTATGATGAGAAAGGAAGGTTGAATGATTATTACATCATCATATAAATAATTTAAGTAACATATAATGATTTACAAAAATGGGATAATTGAAATTATAAAATATGAATCAAGGAAATAAATTCATATAGTGAATAATGTGATCGAGTCCAATAAGTGGATTAAAATAGTGAAATATGACAAATTGTTATTCTATTATGGGTTTCCTAGTCATAAAGTATGTTTTTGGGAGGATTCCATTGGAATGATCTCATTTTGTGAAAGGAAAGTAATTAAAAAATCATCGAAACTATAAGATAGAATATATATCTCTAATAATTCTAATTATCATTCTTCGAATTATGGGTTTAGTGGATTGAATACTAGATAAAATTATAGGGTAATGGTTATTCCCATAAAAGGGATTCAAATTACACCTTTAGAAGAATTTTTTTGTTATATATGTCATTTTAATAATATGAATATATTTAGAATGGAATTTATGGACTATAATCCACTCATGTAAAGAATAATTAGTGATCATTATATTAAAAGATGTTATTATTATGGTTAAAAATGATATATTGTGTGATATTGAAATATGAGAAGAGGAGGAGGAATGATATGTTTGACCACCACTTCAATGACTAGTAAAAATAAAGCTAGTATTGAAATAAAATTAGTCACATTAAGTAAAATATTCATGTGCATGAGGAAATATGAGGTAGAATATGAAAATGATGTGTGTCATACATCAAATCCAATTTTTCTATAGCATATTTCATGAAAGGTAAAGAAATTTTTTTGTAAAAATAAGAATAAATAGAAATTTATCCTTGTATCTAACAAATAATACTTAAATATAAATGATTCTATTAGAAATATAAAAATAAAGGAAGCTTTCACAATTGAATCCATTAAAAATATTTCCACTTAGAGTTGGAAGGAGCTCGCTTACCTTTGTCAATACTAGCAAACATATAATCTACTCGGGTGTCAAAGAAGCCCGACCAGGGTGTGAGATAAAATCTTAGTAAGCTGGCACCTGCGGTGTCTAAACCTTTCCATTTCATGCAATAATAAAATGTAGTGTGTCGTTATATACCAATTGCAGATGATTTATAAAGTGCAATGAAATAAATAACTCGGCCTAGGATCCAAGCGGCACCCGTGCCTAATCACCTGCTTCGGCCTAAGCCAGAATTCTGAAAAGAGTACTGTAAGTAGAATACACATATTCATATATATGAATCCGGGAAGAGTAAGTTAAAACAAGGAAGAGGCATACCCACAAGCTTGTGCTTTAAATTGGGGTCTAAGTCATATTTCAACCAGGTGTGCTTCAATATACAAGAAAATATCTCAAATTTCAAGAGACTAATAGGGACATTAATATAAACCTTCAGTACATCATTATTAAGGTTCAAGTTGAGAGTTGGAGTCTGAACTCATCCCGAAGGTATCGCTAAGGAATATCCTTCAATTATCCAATACTATTGAGCCTGTCCAAGGCAATATTTTGATATACCAAGTATCACTCATGTGATGGATTTACCCTGAGTCTTTCCCGATCTTTCAAAAATGGGTCGAGTGTCATCCGAAGTTGGCTTACCCACATTGCCAAAAGATCCATCCTGATGGTCACTTTTGGAACCGGTATCACTCATAAGTATTAGAAATCATAGGGAAGTCTTAGTCTGGAAAAGCCAAGAACACCGCCCCCATCACATAGAGGTAACTGTCAGGAACGAAGGGTCTAAGCGTGACCCTTAATACAGGACTAACCTCCTTTCCCAGCCCTGAATTTAATTAATGTTTTCACAGCATCAGATATGATATCAATATATGTAATTGTATCTTGAAACCAAACAGGTACACCAGTGCATCACACAGTGCAAATAAAATATTTCAACATAACAATCTTAACAAGGCAAAGTAATGCATCAACAAAAGCAGACAAATTCAATTTTAAAAAAATAAACAAATTTGACCAACTAACTACCAAGATCCAACAATTATAAAGTTAATTATTAATCTAAATTAATTATTTAAATTAAACACAACAAAATAGGTTGTGAAAAACATGGAGATAAAGACAATTTTTAATAATAAATAAACCAGCACAACCAACTACAAAAAATTCAACAATTCAAGATTGATAATAAATATAAATTAATTATTTAAATTGAACACAACAAAAATAGGTTTTGCAAAACATGCAATTAAATAAATTAAAAGTTTTTGTTAAAAGAAATTAAACTGACCACGTCGGCATACCCCAAGGGGTGTCTGACCTTGCTACAACAAATTAAAAAAATTACTTCATGATCAATACGGCTGCAAAAACTATGAAAAACAAATTAATTAATGAATTTGGGTGAATTTGCACAAAGCTGGAAGGCACCGACTAACGTCACAATGGTACATTTTTATAAATCGCAACGAAATGGAGGGAAAGAGATTAGACGCCCTGCCTTATGGTCGTATATGATCCTATGATCCGCAGTAGACTTTGATTTGACCTAAAACAGAATAAAACGGATGATTTTATAAAAAAACCCAAAATTGGGTAAAATCCTTCTGCGACGAACTACGCAAAGGATAGAGAAAGAGGTTGTATGATTCTTGGAGTGTGGGATAAGCCTTACCAAGAGGTTCAAAGCGCACCTGATAACGAAGAAAATAGACTACGAACAGGGGCACAACAATCTCCCAAAGAAAGGGTAAGGAGGTCTGCACAACATAGGGAGAGGGGGTGCACCACGCACATGAGAGGGAGGAGAGGAAGAGAGGATAAAAGAAATAAAAATGAAAGGAAAGAAAATAAAAAGGAAAAGAAATAAGATAAAGAAAATAATAAAAACAAAATGGTGTAAGAATGAAATAAATAATTAAAATGGGTTTACCCCATTTTATTTATTTTTAATTCCTCTCCAACCGTATCTATTTTATTATTTATTTTTATCCCTCTTTAAATTCCATTAATTTCCTTTAAACCTTTTTAATTATTTTTAACCCAAACGTTGCGATGTGACACAATGTAATATTTTTACATAAATCATGAACAAACATTTAATTAATTTTAACAGCTGCCCAGGACCCACAACAGGTCGTAGGCACGCGCCATGGGTTGCTTTAAATATTTGAACTAAAAACTTAAACGGTTTTTACCTTGATTTAAGTTGAGACATTATGTGCATTTATGTGGGTAATTAATAATATTTTATCTAACACAACAATAAATATTTACCCCTAAATATACGTGTTATATATATACACACACACACACATGTATATTTATATATAGACACCTGCACATGTATATATAACTATATATATATTTAATCTCATATATATAGATATACCTCATATATATATACATCAATGTTTTTGTCCCAATATAATAACAATAACAATAATTAAAATAATAATTATTATTTAATTTAACCCATCAATTACACCATTAATAACTTAAAAACAATAACTATAAAAAAAGGATAATGGTTATTAAATAAATATTGATTTCTCATTTTTATTTAATTCGAATAATTAATAATATCACATTTATTACATTTCGTAGTTATGATTTACAACACAACATGATTTATTACTTTTGGATGTGATTTTTCATTTATTTTTTTCAAAATAAATAATAATTTTAATAATAAAATTATTAATATATTTAATTGCCAATAAAATATTTAAAACGCAAATAAATTATCTTCGAGTGCGATATGACCAAATGTCCAACACTCGCAAAGGTTATACACTGACTAGGGTAAACCCCGCATCTCGAAACTGTTGGTGGTGTTAGATTTCTCATTAGATGCACCGTTTGAGAGAAAATAGTTATTTAATATTTAAAAATTGGAATAATTAATTAATTAAAAATAAAGGCAGTGTTATTAAGTGTGATGGTGCCAAACACCCGATGAAAATCATGGTTATACCCTACCTAGGGTAAACCCGGTGTTCCGTACCTAACCGTAGTCTCATATTTCTCATATGATGCACCGTTTGAGAGTTATTTCATTTTTTTGAAAGAAAACACGTAGGCGTATGAATAAAAATAAACTCAATATTTTTATTCTATCAGCGCCACAGTGTCGACTGTCAGAAAAAAAAAGTTCTGACGCTCGGTTTTTAAAACCAGACTGCCTAGTTAATGGAAAAAAAATTCCTATGTTTTTTTTCATCCAGTTCAAAATACGAAACGTTACAACCTTCCCAACTTAGAACTTCTCATCCCCGAGAAGCCTTTGGGAACAACGTAACCCTCACCCAACCAATAGGGTCATTCAGCCTCATAAAAAAGGTCTCATTGCGTAGTTAAATGCCCAACACACGCTCAAACATTGGTTAGGAAGATGACACAAAAACCAGTAAGATTTGAGCCAATGCTAATTTTCCAATTGAAACACTGAGACGGTACCTATCCAACTGCGCTTATCTAGACACATGACCATGTCTCCATCTCATTAACTTTTGGTCAAAGTTACTTCCCACCTTAGGTTTTAAATTTAGAAATGAGAAAATTCCAAGTCACGACACCTTCCACCTCAGAAATTCCTAAAAGACACACCCTTAAGATTTCTAGAAATGCTTCTCGTGTGAATTCTAAAACGGATAAAATGGTCGATTCCCAGTCGTCCTTAAAGCCCAAGTCAAGCTAGGTTTTTATGAAAAGACCTGGTCAACCCAAACCGCACTTGTCTCAGCTAATGTAGTGTTAAAAAAAGTTCCTTCACTGACCGCTTCATTGAGAAAGAGAGATAACTATTCAATCCACTCTGACCGACTATTTAAGAAGAAGCTTGGCTTAGATGTGATATGTTTATAGACTAAACTGTGATGTCTTCTTTAAAGGTATCTCTCATTTACCAAGAACAAGTCCACCTTGTAACGCCCCGACCCCAGTTACCCAGAGTCGGTGCATTACTTCGTAACATTGGCATGATCAAAAGAAAGATCAAATCTCGAAAGACCGATTGGTTTAGTAGCCTTAGAAACACTAGATATATTCATAAGTTTTACATTACATTTCAAAGTGAAAAACTACTACAACAACATAATGTTTCCACAATCCACACTATTAACCCCTCATAATATCCCTGCAAGTCATTCATAATTTACTTCTTCACTACCTGGGAAAAATAAAACATAGAAAAGGGGTGAGCTCAAATGCCCAGTAAGGATAACAATATAGCGGAACATTCATAATAAGCATAAACATTTAAGGCAATGAATTACTAAAACAAAAGCCTTTTAAAATTGAACTTCAACATAGTATGGCAAAAATAAAAATGAAATAATGCCATTTACTTATTCACATGGATATTCTACTAATCGAATAATCACATGCAATATCAATAACCACTTTCATAATGTTGGAATGCATAATGCCAGACTATCATAACCACATAGCCAAGGCCTCGTGCCAAGACTACAAATAAGATTTTGTCAAGGCCTTGTGCCAAGACACTAGTTTGTCTCATGAGACCTACCGATGCATCGAGGAGCTATAGCGGGCTCCACCCGTCACTTATTAAGTCCAATGCATTCCCATATGAAAAGGTTTAAACATAACATAAACATTCGTATTAAAACTAGCATACGAAATGTCAATACTTTCACCATAAACTATGAATGGTATAAAAATAGCACATCCACAGTCAAACATATCACAAAACCTTCAATATAATATAGACGTTTTGTATCATAATAAATCAACTTCAAATAATCTTAAAATCCATCAAAGGATGTTGACATAGATGAAATCAAAATTCTTTTAAAAGAAATATCTCCTTTTATTTTGAAATCATTTAAGATCCATATAAAATAAAACATTTTCTTTGAAGATATTCTTATAAGCTTGTAAGGAAATCTTTGAAGATTTTATAACGGCGTAAAATAACCGCACCCTCCGTATAAGTTAAAAAAAACATTCTTACCTCAATTCTATTGAAAAGGTTAAAAAGGACCTTGTTTTGAAAACGACGGAAAGATTCCTTTATAAACCTCTTATAAAAATTCAAACAAGGGTATAAATGACTTTAACCCATAAAAAATGTTTTGAAATACATTTTTAAGAAACATGGATGTGGATGATAAAGATATCCCAGTAGATTATTACGTAAAAACAACCTCGGATAATGAAGAGATTGTGAAATAACCCTTACCTTGTACTTTTCCTTGGTTGGGGTAGGTTAACCTCCTGTATAATAGTGAAATAATTGTTACTAAATTATACAAGAATCATATACATTAATATGATATCATATATGATCTTTTAATATTGATTTGATAATAATATCTTAGTATTATCGTCGTTTCGGGTGTTAACTTACTCATTTTCTTTATATGTTTTGTTACATAAGTCATGTTTGTTGTATATTATTTATATCCAGAATCATATCAAGTCCTTAAACATAATTTTTAAATCATTAAATGATAATTATACTTGAATGGATACGATGGAGAATGAATCTCATCGCGTTCGTGGAGACGGTAGTCCGTACGTACGCACGAACGCTATTTCCATTTAATTTTTATTTTAAAAGAATTGAATCCAAATGATACATAGGTATATTACTATTCCAGTATAATATTTTATATATGTTACTTAAGTTCATTAACACCATCCTTTATACGTTCCATGTGTGGTATGAACGAGTCATATCATTTTAAGGGGGCGGTAGTCCGCACTTCCTCAAATGAAATTATCGTATGTATATACAACATGAAACGAATAATGGTATGAAATAAAATGGAATTACAGAAGCTTATATATAAAATATATATCATTAATATCATATTTAATTACAGTTCCATCGTAATGGCCACCATGAGAGGCGGTAATATGTATTTGAACAATCATCGTTTCGTGAGGCGTTAGTTTGCCATCCACAGAAACATTATGTTCATCATCCATTAGATGGAGTTGTGTGTATGTGTAGTTTGAATCCTTCTTATAACAACATCCTAGTATATTGAGGATACTGGTGTTGTTACAAAAGAAAGGAAATAAAAAGAGTTTGGGGGTTGGAGAAGCAAAATAAAGGAAAATAATTTAAGAGAAATCGTTACCTTTAATTTAGGTAACTCACTTTGGTTGGAACCAAAGGACTTCTTGAAATGATTTCTGCCTAAGGGGAAACTTCACTGAGGAGGAGAGGTATGTGGGGAGATTATTTGGGTAGAGTTTGGACGAGCCAAGTGGCTTGAGAGGTGTGAGGAAAAGAGAAGGAGGAGTGCCCTTTTATAAGAGGGGTGAGGGGCACCTTTGGAAAAGCTAGAAATATTAATTTATAATAAATTCATATTCGGTTTCCAAAGGCTCCAAAGTTGACTATTCAAAGGATGAGGTGGGGATAGGTCGAAAACAACTCATCCAATAGAATTTAGACAGGTTTGGGTACTTATATTAACCTTATCTTTAAGTATTAACTCTAAGTTAATTAGTTTCAATTTTACAATGTCTATTTGTATTTTTATATAATATGGTTAATAAACTTACTATATACATCCAATCGACCCCCAAGTGGTCCATTAATGATTAACCTATCATAATATATGTCTCTTGGCCGAACCTTATATTTTTAGGAATTTAATATCAATTAATAATATAATATTTGTTTTAAGAACTCTTTTATGTCAATTTTGACACTATTCAATGGTTGATTTTTTTGAAACTCATAACAGATTGATTACTTAGAAAAACGTCAATTAACTCAATCCTAATATATCATATTATCCTAGAAAATTAGTTTAATTCATTAAACGTTTCATATTATATTTATTTGGGTATTTATAATATCAATTATTTTAATTTTTCACTATTATAGTAATTACTGAATCATCATTGTGTCATAAATAAAATAAATTATTTAATGTCTAAAAATTATAAATAAAATATCATTATGTAGGAAATCTTTTTAGCTTTCTAATGAATATTTATAATCGAAAATCCAACATGTATAACCCTATGTAAAAATTGTTCTTCTAAAAGATGTAAGCTTATGCCATTTTTATTTTTATTTTAGCTTTATTAATATAATGTGTCCCTACCACATACAAGTGGCTCCAAGGGGTCCCCAAATTGACCCAAGGATGCTCATGGTCGGGTATGTGTCCACCAATAATGTTAGGACACGTTTTAGGGTAATTTTGTATTATTATAATATTATATTTTAACCCTTATTTACCGGATTTACCCTTAACCATGGTAAATAAAATATTTACCGCAGTAATTATTCAAAATGTCTAAAAATAAAAGTTACCTATTTACACAATTTGAAAATCCTGATTCCAAATATGGAATCCATTTTTCTAAATTCAAAACACAGAAGTGGCAGAAATTAATTTAAAATTAATTCCCGCTGTCAAAACAAAAGGCGTGTTTTTAAGAGATAATAACTATCAAAAGATTGACACTTGTTTATGTTTGGTTTAATTGTAAAATTATGTCTAATGACCAAAATTATATTAAATTGTAAAAATATATTCTAAATATACTTTAAAACCACTCAAATTCATAATTTATCACTATTAATTATTTTGATTAAAAAAGTTGTTTTTAATTAAAATTTAGTAATTTTCACTATTCATCAAAATATGAAAGTTATCCGAAAAGTACCAAAATTTCACCTTAGGATAAATTTGATATTCCAAATCCAAAAATGAAGTCCATTTCAAAATATAAAATATATATAATTTCAAAATTTAGGTATTACTATTCATAACGGCTAGTTTGATCGGTTGTGGTGTGTGTTAAAACTCGACGTTGCGTACAACACACGCTACTGTTTTATTTAAAGGAAAGCGTACCGTGGAAGCTTGGGATGTTTCATTTTAAATTTTTTTGATGTCTCCATTTAGTCAAAAAGTTTAAAATATTGTATTTAAAAAGGTTTCACTATCAAAAGTTGATAAAAGTGCAATACTGAAAATGAATCTGTTCTTGCATTATGACTAAGAAACTCATAATATGGATTCTAAAATTATAAGGATTATATAAAGTTTAAAATTTAGTTAATGCTATTCATGACCTCTTTTAATGGCTTTTTTTTTAAGTCATGGTGCAATTGAACTCGGTGTTGCGTGTAGTGCAAGTTATTGAATTATTTTGAAGAAATAACACACTATGAAATCTTGGGGTGTTACATTCTCCCCTCCTTAAATAAATTGCGTCCTCGCAATTTGAAATTGTTCTTCGAAAATAAATGGTTGAAAATAGATAATATATTTGTGGGAAAACCCACATCGGAAATTGGCTTACTAAAATTTAGTCTTAATATGAGGAAAAGAGAAATGAAAGGGTCACCACCAAATTATGATCTTGATTAGGAGAACATTGGTGGCAATTAGAGACATATAATCGGAGGAAGAACGTAAATATTTATAGGTAGTGATTGAGGTCATCAATCACAAACAAGTGTATAATTGGGGTCCTTAAACTCATCAATCTATGATGATTTGAAGTACCATCGGTTCAACTAAATATAGGGTATTGGGATAACACATTTTTGACGTTTCAAAATATCTTAGTTGAAATCCCACATCGAAAAATGAATTAACGAGGCCTCTATTTAAAATAAAGAGTCGAAAGTATGAAGATTACCGAAAATAACACATACTAGGGTTCCATGTAGGAAAATATGGATATGGAAGAAAAATCTAACCATCAATTATCTGATGGAGAGTCGTAGAGAACATGGCTATGAAAAGGCCAACAGTCCCAAAGCCATAAATTAGTGATGATTTAAGGTACCATCTAGGAAAACATTTTTGTTCTAAGTTGCTTTTCTTAATATTGAGGAATTTATTTATGAGATTGGCTAAGATCATAAGGAGATATACTTACTTTATAATAAGAGTTTTATCCATTAATAAATTTCTACCACAAACTCATCTTTCACTCTAAAAGATAATATAATGTAAAAAAATTCTATTTACACTATTCGTATAGGGTTCCAAAATAAACGAATTTATAATTCATCTACATGATCTTTTAATAAAAACTACATTATTTAATCCAGGACATCTCATGGGCCAGTGGTAGGTGATACACCCTTGTCGCCCTTCGGTTGCGGGTTCAAGTCTCGCAGCCTTGCCGGACGCGACGGGTTGCCGCCCGACCTCCAGGTTGTCCTTTTATGGAAATCCAAAATAATCCAAACTAGAACTATCCAAAATACTTCTGTCCAAACTCACAGTCTAACATTTATAAGGAAGGTAAACATAATATAGATCCTTTTTACCCCGTAATAGCATATGAATACCTTCATCATGTATTACCATATTCCTTATTGATTACATTCATGCTCCCTTATTCCATATAGAATGCTGGATATACTTCATTAATCCAAAAACGGTTTAAACCCCAACAACGATGGAATATACAAATCATTAATCAGTTCCAAGGTATTCAAGAATATCCAATATAATTTATCCAAAACAATCACATATTATTCCAAAATCACTACCTCAGTATCAGAACTATATTATGATTTATCATTCTCTCAACCATATATTTTCCAAAAAGTTATCCTGCTATTGAGTCACTTTTCTTTGTTCCACACAATCTCAAGTCCTTAATGAAATAGTACTGCAGTACAATCCTTATATACTCCATAATTATTATAACAAGTACATTGTTGATACAACACTCAATTGACATAATCAACATAAGAACTCTAATCATTCCTCTTCATCTGTGGTAGTATCATAACTTGATTATTATCCAATAGCATCATTTGCGGCATAGTCTGATGACTGGGGCATAGGTTCGCGTAGTGTCCAAACTCCTTGCAAATGAAGCATTGTACATTTAAAACCATTTTCTTACCCTTGCAGTCACGTACTTTGTGCCCTTTTCCTCCACACTTATAACAAACTCCCATTCCTTTCAGGAAAGTTCCAGGGTGTTTCTTTCCACAGTTACCACATATGGTAAAATTCTTCTTTTCCCTTTTCCCTTTATCCATCTTTCTCTCTTCCATCCTTTTCTTCTCTTGATTCCCTTCAAAGCCATAGGACTCAGTAATCTCTTTACTTATCTTATCAATACATGATATTATTTCTTCATATGATGATAATACATGGGAGACTATTTCTCTTATAAATTCTAGCTTAAGACCATGAAAGATATGATCCTTCCTTCTCTTTGGATCATGTGCATTTCCGGAGTTCTCATTCCTTCTACTGGGCGCCATTTCTAAACAATGGCATAAACTAGATCAGTTTATGAATCAAAATACATAATCCCATACTTATAAAACACTTAACATAAATTGAACTATTTATGGATATAATCCATAATCATAAGAATGTTTTCTTTAAGGAAGTATATACTCATAAACCCTTAAAAATTATTTGTAAAGAAAATGAGAGTTATCCTAAGCATATCCCCCGGGAGTGTCGTAACCAAGAGTGCAGCAAGGCCCGTTGTCGTGCACCAGTTCCCGTTCGAGTCTAGCTCAAAGCGGTGTTTTCGGTTTTTACCCCTAGGTACATCTGTGCCAGAGCCGCCTCTACCTGCTCGTATCCAGACAGGGATGTATTGCTCGGAAAACTCACAAAATCTCTACAATACAAAAAATCTAGGAAGTTCTTCTATACTAATCCTCAAAGTTCATCTTAGGTCTGCGTGCTCTAATCAGAGTTTATCTAAATCTAGCTTCCAAGGTTTGTACTAAACTTCCTCTGATACCAACTGTAACGCCCCGACCCCAGTTACCCAGAGTCGGTGCATTACTTCGTAACATTGGCATGATCAAAAGAAAGATCAAATCTCGAAAGACCGATTGGTTTAGTAGCCTTGGAAACACTAGATATATTCATAAGTTTTACATTACATTTCAAAGTGAAAAACTACTACAACAACATAATGTTTCCACAATCCACACTATTAACCCCTCATAATATCCCTGCAAGTCATTCATAATTTACTTCTTCACTACCTGGGAAAAATAAAACATAGAAAAGGGGTGAGCTCAAATGCCCAGTAAGGATAACAATATAGCGGAACATTCATAATAAGCATAAACATTTAAGGCAATGAATTACTAAAACAAAAGCCTTTTAAAATTGAACTTCAACATAGTATGGCAAAAATAAAAATGAAATAATGCCATTTACTTATTCACATGGATATTCTACTAATCGAATAATCACATGCAATATCAATAACCACTTTCATAATGTTGGAATGCATAATGCCAGACTATCATAACCACATAGCCAAGGCCTCGTGCCAAGACTACAAATAAGATTTTGTCAAGGCCTTGTGCCAAGACACTAGTTTGTCTCATGAGACCTACCGATGCATCGAGGAGCTATAGCGGGCTCCACCCGTCACTTATTAAGTCCAATGCATTCCCATATGAAAAGGTTTAAACATAACATAAACATTCGTATTAAAACTAGCATACGAAATGTCAATACTTTCACCATAAACTATGAATGGTATAAAAATAGCACATCCACAGTCAAACATATCACAAAACCTTCAATATAATATAGACGTTTTGTATCATAATAAATCAACTTCAAATAATCTTAAAATCCATCAAAGGATGTTGACATAGATGAAATCAAAATTCTTTTAAAAGAAATATCTCCTTTTATTTTGAAATCATTTAAGATCCATATAAAATAAAACATTTTCTTTGAAAATATTCTTATAATCTTGTAAGGAAATCTTTGAAGATTTTATAACGGCGTAAAATAACCGCACCCGCCGTATAAGTTAAAAAAAACATTCTTACCTCAATTCTATCGAAAAGGTTAAAAAGGACCTTGTTTTGAAAAAGACGGAAAGATTCCTTTATAAACCTCTTATAAAAATTCAAACAAGGGTATAAATGACTTTAACCCATAAAAAATGTTTTGAAATACATTTTTAAGAAACATGGATGTGGATGATAAAGATATCCCAGTAGATTATTACGTATAAACAACCTCGGATAATGAAGAGATTGTGAAATAACCCTTACCTTGTACTTTTCCTTGGTTGGGGTAGGTTAACCTCCTGTATAATAGTGAAATAATTGTTACTAAATTATACAAGAATCATATACATTAATATGATATCATATATGATCTTTTAATATTGATTTGATAATAATATCTTAGTATTATCGTCGTTTCGGGTGTTAACTTACTCATTTTCTTTATATGTTTTGTTACATAAGTCATGTTTGTTGTATCTTATTTATATCCAGAATCATATCAAGTCCTTAAACATCATTTTTAAATCATTAAATGATAATTATACTTGAATGGATACGATGGAGAATGAATCTCATCGCGTTCGTGGAGACGGTAGTCCGTACGTACGCACGAACGCTATTTCCATTTAATTTTTATTTTAAAAGAATTGAATCCAAATGATACATAGGTATATTACTATTCCAGTATAATATTTTATATATGTTACTTAAGTTCATTAACACCATCCTTTATACGTTCCATGTGTGGTATGAACGAGTCATATCATTTTAAGGGGGCGGTAGTCCGCACTTCCTCAAATGAAATTATCGTATGTATATACAACATGAAACGAATAATGGTATGAAATAAAATGGAATTACAGAATCTTATATATAAAATATATATCATTAATATCATATTTAATTACAGTGCCATCGTAATGGCCACCATGAGAGGCGGTAATATGTATTTAAACAATCATCGTTTCGTGAGGCGTTAGTTTGCCATCCACAGAAACATTATGTTCATCATCCATTAGATGGAGTTGTGTGTATGTGTAGTTTGAATCCTTCTTATAACAACATCCTAGTATATTGAGGATACTGGTGTTGTTACAAAAGAAAGGAAATAAAAAGATTTTGGGGGTTGGAGAAGCAAAATAAAGGAAAATAATTTAAGAGAAATCGTTACCTTTAATTTAGGTAACTCACTTTGGTTGGAACCAAAGGACTTCTTGAAATGATTTCTTCCTAAGGGGAAACTTCACAGAGGAGGAGAGGGATGTGGGGAGATTATTTGGGCAGAGTTTGGACGAGCCAAGTGGCTTGAGAGGTGTGAGGAAAAGAGAAGGAGGAGTGCCCTTTTATAAGAGGGGTGAGGGGCACCTTTGGAAAAGCTAGAAATATTAATTTATAATAAATTAATATTCGGTTTCCAAAGGCTCCAAAGTTGAATATTCAAAGGCTGAGGTGGGGATAGGTCGAAAACAACTCATCCAATATAATTTAGACAGGTTTGGGTACTTATATTAACCTTATCTTTAAGTATTAACTCTAAGTTAATTAGTTTCAATTTTACAATGTCTATTTGTATTTTTATATAATATGGTTAATAAACTTACTATATACATCCAAGCGACCCCCAAGTGGTCCATTAATGATTAACCTATCATAATATATGTCTCTTGGCCGAACCTTAGATTTTTAGGAATTTAATATCAATTAATAATATAATATTTGTTTTAAGAACTCTTTTATGTCAATTTTGACACTATTCAATGGTTGATTTTTGTGAAACTCATAACAGATTGATTACTTCGAAAAAAGTCAATTACATCAATCCTAATATATCATATTATCCTAGAAAATTAGTTTAATTCATTAAAAGTTTCATATTATATTTATTTGGGTATTTATAATATCAATTATTTTAATTTTTCACTATTATAGTAATTACTGCATCATCATTGTGTCATAAATAAAATAAATTATTTAATGTCTAAAAATTATAAATAAAATATCATTATGTAGGAAATCTTTTTATCTTTCTAATGAATATTTATAATCGAAAATCCAACATGTATAACCCTATGTAAAAATTGTTCTTCTAAAAGATGTAAGCTTATGCCATTTTTATTTTTATTTTAGCTTTATTAATATAATGTGTCCCTACCACATACAAGTGGCTCCAAGGGGTCCCCAAATTGACCCAAGGATGCTCATGGTCGGGTATGTGTCCACCAATAAGGTTAGGACACGTTTTAGGGTAATTTTGTATTATTATAATATTATATTTTAACCCTTATTTACCGGATTTACCCTTAACCATGGTAAATAAAATATTTACCGCAGTAATTATTCAAAATGTCTAAAAATAAAAGTTACCTATTTACACAATTTGAACATCCTGATTCCAAATATGGAATCCATTTTTCTAAATTCAAAACACAGAAGTGGCAGAAATTAATTTAAAATTAATTCCCGCTGTCAAAACAAAAAGCGTGTTTTTAAGAGATAATAACTATCAAAAGATTGACACTTGTTTATGTTTGGTTTAATTGTAAAATTATGTCTAATGACCAAAATTATATTAAATTGTAAAAATATATTCTAAATATACTTTAAAACCACTCAAATTCATAATTTATCACTATTAATTATTTTGATTAAAAAAGTTGTTTTTAATTAAAATTTAGTAATTTTCACTATTCATCAAAATATGAAAGTTATCCGAAAAGTACCAAAATTTCACCTTAGGATAAATTTGATATTCCAAATCCAAAAATGAAGTCCATTTCAAAATATAAAATATATATAATTTCAAAATTTAGGTATTACTATTCATAACGGCTAGTTTGATCGGTTGTGGTGTGTGTTAAAACTCGACGTTGCGTACAACACACGCTACTGTTTTATTTAAAGGAAAGCGTACCGTGGAAGCTTGGGATGTTTCATTTTAAATTTTTTTGATGTCTCCATTTAGTCAAAAAGTTTAAAATATTGTATTTAAAAAGGTTTCACTATCAAAAGTTGATAAAAGTGCAATACTGAAAATGAATCTGTTCTTGCATTATGACTAAGAAACTCATAATATGGATTCTAAAATTATAAGGATTATATAAAGTTTAAAATTTAGTTAATGCTATTCATGACCTCTTTTAATGGATTTTTTTTGTAAGTCATGGTGCAATTGAACTCGGTGTTGCGTGTAGTGCAAGTTATTGAATTATTTTGAAGAAATAACACACTATGAAATCTTGGGGTGTTACACACCTAAGTTCATACCTGACCTCCAGTGACCTTCTTTGATTTATTCATCACTGTGTCCAATAATAAGTCAAGGGTAACCATGGATTGGCACAACAAGAGTGAAAGGAACTAACGCAGGGTAGTCCATACTCCATGTTTACGAGTGAGACATTGGTACAAGGGAAAGATGCCCATATCAAAATATTGACTGAATCCAGAGCAACATCAGCCTGGCAGTCATGTTAGATGAAATAGTTGGTGTAGAAAAGTTTTTCAGGAATCCCCACATGGAAATCCAAAGGTCACTCGAGACTATACAATCCTTGATAATAATTACGCATCAATGTGAAACACTGAGAAAACCCACCCTAACAAATCCCAACAACTTTTAAAGCATTAGCATGTCGTAAGACTGATGCTATCTTAGTGTATCAAGGATGAAGGCAGGATAGGGGGCATGATCGTCACTTAAGGAAAAGTAAACTAAGAGGATTATTAGATTACCAAAAGGGAAACATTTAAACAACTGGCATAAAATCCCTACCCAACTAACAAGTATGTCAAAACACCTGAGTCTCTAGAAGTCATCCTGGGCACTGGGACGAACTTGATTCTTTTAACAAAGAAGTCATTGTACTACATAGATAACCCGAAACTTATTAAACAGTTAAAGACTTGATGATTACACAGAATTCAACCTGTTCGTCAAAATATTAAGTACTTTACATCACTGTGTATGTGAACGCATACTACCCTAAGGAGATATAGAATCAAGGTAACGTTTAACTCTAATGACAACGTTCTGAGTCATCCATCATTGTGGATAAGGGATGGTCGAATGACCTATAAAGAAACATACCATTCTTAAGGTATGCCTAACCTGATGGAAAAAAGCATTACCCAATGATCAAACCCCCCAAAAAAGTAAAGGAAAACAAGTCCACCCATCCGAACAAGGGTATCATTTTTTTAAGCAAGGGGGTATAACTAGGGACAATGACATGGGAAAGGTTCTATTCCAAAGAAACTCAAGGAGAAACTCAAAATACCCATATACTAGGGTCTTAAACAGAGGACATCGCTATAGGTTCCATATCCAAGACCTTTATATTTAATGACATTTTATATTTAAACATCAAAAGATTTAATCAAAACATTAAGTACTATTTCTCAAAACAAAACACAAAATACTTGATCTTAACCAATGCCTCAAGGGAAAAATAGGAAAGCTTTATAAAAATCTATTTTAAATCATTTTACATTAATTGACATCATGTCCTTAATTAGGAAGTCTACCACATGAATTCCTTTTAAGTCGATAAGGAGACCAACAAGGGTCCCACTAAGCCGACTTAGGTTCATTATAATGCAACCCAAAAATAGTTGTTTAATTATTAAGAGTCATAACACCCATACCGGGTTATCTCAAAAGGAACACGGACCAACTAACCTACTTGGTCCTAGTTGTGCCTTTTAGTTGTTAACCAAATAATTTGAAATTAGAACACGCTCAAATATATATCAACCTGGATATATGGTTGACTATCAACCTATAAAGTGACTATACATATTATAGTTTTTGGAATTTGGATCCCATTCAAAAGAAACTAATAAATTTTAGAAAAGAAACCAATTAAATAACAAAAAATCTAGCAGGTCACTACAAGAAGCTAACAGAGAGACATGTTGTAATCACAGAAGCATTACATTTTAATCATATAGACATGCTAATGGGGAAAAAATCACAATACAATGAAAACATGGTATTAAACAAGAAGCATGGAAATAAGCTAGAATGCTGAATATATCACTAAAATTTTGAATCTAAAAGGCATGCTAAATAATTACAAGCCATGGAATATATTAAAGAAAATCAATTTGAATCAAGAGGCAACATAAAATGCAACGACGTGACATCGAACTATACATGGAATGTCAATTCCTATGTTCCTATTATGATGCATGCAATGCTTCATCCTTAGGCCAAGGAAAAATATCATAAATTCCATAAATTCATAAGCAGCAGAAATTACACCAATCACTCAAGGTGAGATCATATTAATTGTAACATCGAAAAGCATGAATCAACAATCCCAAACCTGTCCACTTGGTTATTTCCCATACATGGGGTGATTAGTCCCAGGCATGACTATAAACCAAGTGTCGACACATTCCTATTATCTTGTCTACCAACCCAAAATAGTAAAACAATGGAAAAAAATACCACCTCTAATACCACTTTGTAACATCCCTACCCGGATCACCTCTAAGATGGTGGCCGGATCGGTGCGTCACATGACCTCAAGCGCATCTCCCCGAATTCCAAAGGTTGCCGAATAGCAGTGAGGTCCTTTTTAACATGTCTGTGGGGGAGACTATTCCCTCATAGGTAATAGGTAATACATAAAAGAAGTAAACCACACTTAATAATAAATAGTGGAAGCATATAGATGAATAAACAAAAGAAAAAAGGAAATAAATAATACCAACTGAATACATAATAAATGAAGAAGTTGAAAAATAAAACCTGGTATAAAATGATGTCATGTCACGATGTATCTATAAACTAAAAGCACAAAAAATAGAAACTCAAAAATAATAGCGACAAAAAGAAAAGACACAAAGTGCGACAACTACATCACAATCAAGGATCAATCCTCTTCCCTGGTATCCATCCTAAGCAGCAAGAAACAATCATGATTTGGAAGCAGCACACTACCCTTTTTTAATACATACAAACATATAATCTACTTGGGTTTCAACAATCCCTGAGCAGGGTGTGAAATTAAATCCCAGTAGGCTGGCACCCGCGATGTCTAAACCTTTCCATTTCATGCAATAATAAAATACAGTGTTCTTTTATATAACAATTTCAAATAATTTATAAAGTGCAATGAAATAAATAACTCGGCCCGGGTTCTAAGCCGCACTCGTGCCTAATCACCTGCTTCGTCCTAAGCTGGATGTCTGAAAGGAGTGCCTGTAAGATGAATACACATATACATATATATAAATCCTAGAAGAGTAAGGTAAAACAAGGAAGAGGCATACCCCCAAGATTATGCTTTAACTTGGGGTCTAAGTCTTGTGTCAACCAAGTGGGCTTCAACATACCAGAAAATATCTCAAATCTCAAGAGACTAATAGCAACATTAACATAAACAATCAATGCATCAATATTAAGATTCAAGTTGAGAGTTGGAGTCTGATCCAATCAGGAAGGTATCGCTACAGAGCATCCTTTAATTATCCAATACCACCGAGCTCGTCCAAGGAAATATTTAGAAATACCAAGTATCGCTCATGGCAGGGCTTTACCCTCAGTCCATCCCGATATTGCAAAAAGGTGTTGAGTTTCATTCGAGGCTGGCTTAGACACATTGCCAATGGATCCATACTAGTGGTCCCTTTTGGAACAGGTATCACTCAGAAGTATTAGAAATCCTGGGGAAGTCTCAGTCTGGCAAAGTCAAGAACACCGCATCGTGGAACATAGAGGTAACTGTCAGGAATGAAGGGTCTAAGCGTGGCCCTTAATACGAGACCCACCTCTTTTCTCCACCCTGAATTTAATTAATGTTTTCATAGCAGTAGATATGATATCAATATATGTAATTGTAGCTTGAAACCAAACAGGTACACCCATGCATCAAATAGTGCAAATTAAATATTTCAGCATAGAAATCATAACAAGGAAAAGTACCACATAAACATAAGAAGACAAATTCACATTAAAATATATAAATAAATTAGACCAACCAACTACTAAGATCCAACAATTCCAAAGTCCATAATTAATCTAAATTAGTTATTTAAATTAAAAACAACAAAATTAGTTGTGAAAAACATGAAAATGAAGAAACTTTTTAATAATAAATAAACTAACACAAACAACTACCAATGATTCAACAATTCAAGATTCATAATTAATATAAACTAATTATTTAAATTGAACATAGTAAAAATAGGTTGCGCAAAACATGCAATTAAATAAATTAAAAATTTAGGTAATGGAAATTATACTGACCACGTCGGCACGCCCCAAGTGGTGTCGGACCTTGTTACAACAAATTAAACAAATTTATTCATGATTAATGTGGCTACAACAACTAGGCAAAACAAATTAATTAATGAATTTGGGTGAATTTACACAAAGCTGGTAGGCACTGACTAACTGCACAATGGTACGTTTTTATAAATCGCAACAAAATAGAGGGAAAGAGAGTAGACTCCCTACCTTATGGTCGTAGATGATCCTATGATCTACGGTAGACTTTGATTAGACCAAAAATGGAATAAAATGGATGATTTAGGAGGTCATATGATTCTTGTTGTGTGGGATAAGCCTTACCGAGAGGATCACAGCGCACCTGATGGTGAAGAAAACGAACGATGAATGGAGGCGCAATGATATTCCGAAGAGGTATCAAGTTGATGCGCACCACATAGGGAGAGGGGGTGTGCCACGCACATGAGAGGGAGGAAAAGAATAAGGGATAAAAGAAATAAAAATAAAAGGAAAAAAATAAAAAGGAAAAAAATAAGATAGATAAAATAATAAAAATAAAATGGTGTAAGAGTGAAATAAATAATTAAAATGGCTTTACCCCATTTTATTTGTTTTTAATTTCTCTCCAACCGTATCTATTTTATTATATATTTTTTCCCTCTTTAAATTCCATTAATTTCCTTTAAAACTTTTTAATTATTTTTAACCCGAACGTTGTGCTATAGAACGACGTAATATTTTTATATCAAGCCCAAAAAAACATTTAATTAATTTTAACAGCTGCCCGGGACCCGCAACAGGGTGCATAGGTGCACGCCATGGGTTGCTTTAAATATTTGGACTAAAAACTTAAACATTTTTTACCTTGATTTAAGTTGAGACATTACGTGCATTTATGTGGGTAATTAATAATATTTTATCTAACCCAACAATAAATATCCACCCCTGTATATACGTTATATATATATATATACACACATGTATATTAATATAAATACACCTACACATGTATATATAACTATATATATATTTAATCTCATATATATAGATATTCCTCATATATATATACATCAATGTTTTTGTCCCAATATAATAATAATAACAATAATTAAAATAATTATTAAAATTTAATTTAACCCATCAATTACACCATTAATAAATTAAAAACAATAACCATAAAAAAAGTATAGTGGTTATTAAATAAATATTGATTGTGCATTTTTATTTAATTTGAATAATAAATAATATCACATTTATTACGTTGCACAGTTATTATTTACACCACAACATGACTTACTAATTGTTTCTATTAATTTTCTTTTATTATTTTCAAAATAAATAATAATATTTATAATAATCTTATTAATATATCTAATTGCCAATAAAATATTTAAAACACAAATAAATTATCTTCGGCTGCGATATGACCAAACGTCCAATGCTCACTAAGGTTATACCTTTCCTAGGGTAAACCCCATGTCTCGAAACTATTGGTGGTGTCAGATTTTTCATTCAACGAACTATTTGAGAGAAAATAATAATTTTTTATTTAAAAATTGGAATGATTATTTAATGAAAAATAAAGACGGTATTATCATGTGATAGGGTGAAAAACACCCGATGTGAATCATGGCTATACCCTACCTAGGATGAACCCGACATTCCGGACCTAACGGTAGTCTCATATTTCTCATACGACACACTGTTTGAGAGTTATATTTTTTTGAATGAAAACACACATGTGTGTGAATAAAAATAAACTTAATATTTTTATTCTATCAGTATCGTAGTGTTGAATATCGGAATAAAAAGTTCTAAAGCTAGGTTTTTACAACTGTCCTACCCACTTAACAGAAAAATATTATTTCCTATGTTTTATTCATCCAATTAAAAACACAGAACGTTACAATATGGTAGTTGAAGTTCCTGAATAAGAAGATAAATAGATTGATTAAGTTACATATTCACTCATAAATGAATATATGTTGTTGTTATATATGAATTAACCATGTGGTATCAACTAGTTACATTTTAGGATACTTAAATATATTGAAAATAAAATTATTATGACTAATAAGTGGTTGTGATTTGGTAATGATAACTAAAATGATGATTAGCCTCATTTGAGAATAGATAAGACCTATGTGAAAAAGAGAGATAATTAACATCAATTAGTGTCACTAGATTATCATGAACATATGGTATCAATTAAATAAACTTGTTGTATGTCTTAGATTATTATGATTTATTACTAATGCACTAACTAACTTGTTTTAGTGTTATTTGAATCACATTATATTTAATTTTGAAATAAATTGATTTATCAATCTATAAGTTTTTGTGGTATGTGATTGAACGACATGTACAATATTATTATTACTATATTATACACTTATTTTATGCACAAAGTTTTGATTGAATAGTCTTAAATATTTTTTTTATTGCTCATTTCCTTATGGTATATTTATACAATGAAATTTCTTAACATGAATGAAGTTATCAGTGAAGGTGTGTATAAATTTAAAAAAGAATCAAGAACAGTTGAATAAGGCTCAATATTTTTATGATATTCAATAAGTGGTTGAAAGAACCAAACCTATTTTAAGGTAAAGGATAGTGGATGAAAAATATAATGGTACATATTATCAAATAAGAGAATTATAACTTTATGAATATATATTTTCTAGTCATTTAGATTTTCATTTATGTGGAGTCATATAGAGATGTTATGTGACTATAAAGGAGGTGCATAATCTCTTGTTATCAAATTTTTTTAGTGGATTGAAGAGATATTGATTATTATTGAAATAATTTTTACATTAATTATTCTAAAAAAGTGGGGAGTGAATCTAATGAAGATATCCAAGAAAATGTGGAACAAAATAATACTTTTTATTTTATTGAAAAAATAGGGATGAGAAAATAAGTCCATAAAATATAGCAGTTTTGAGGATCTAGGATTGAATCAGAATGAGGGATAAATTATATCTATTTTTACCATTAATTTATATTATATGATTAATTTAAACATATTTTAAAGTGGTAATGTTGTAGACTGAAGGTCTTATGTTGGATTTATTGATAATCACTAAAGAGTTTATTGTTAAATTTTTTTGATGAAGGTCATATATTGAAAAATTTGTATATTACATGAGTCAAGAACTACTATTTTTAAATCATTAAATAATGATTTTCAATGAGAGTAGACTTTTTGTGTTTCCAATATTTTGTAATTAATGTTTTTGGGGTGCAGTAGAAGTAGTTGGACCCATTCCCAACAACAGTTCTCATCGATTTCCTTGAATTTTTTCTTAGAACAGGATGTACAGAAATACTGAAATCCTTGTTATAGGATCTATTACATAAAATTTATAATTAATTTATAAATATAATTTTATCATGTTTTTTAATTCTTTCAAAGTTCTCAAATTAGTAATCCATTCTTGTTGTATTGTCATTATGATGAAGAATTCAATTTTGGAGTCCCTATAATGGTATCCACACAAGTACCATGAATCTTAGAACACCACGGATGGGTCTTTTCATACTAGTAATAAGAAACAACCAACTTTATTTATTCCTATTTGTCACACCTAGAATTTCTTATAGGAAAGAAGGGATCAGTCTATTTCTCATGAGGACTTGAGAGGGAGAAGGAGGATAGATACTCTTAATTATTTAAATTGTTATAAAGAATTTTCTTGATATCCTTGAGATAATTATCAACTAATATATTCTCTACACACACAAAAATACCTTACCTCATAAATTATATGAAAATATTTATATAATTATTTCAAATTACTAGTTATTTGAAAAAATTCGTCAAAAAATATCTGAATTCTATATAAAACCCCACATCAATGAATATTATTATTATTATTATTATTTTTACATGTCTCATGGACATTTTAATAACATTTAATTAAATAAATTATATTAAATATATCATTTATATCATTCCCTCTAACTTGGTATGTCAATCCTGAATAGAATTTATCATCCCTTGAATAATTACTATTTATTTAAATAAATAAATATCATTGCATAGTTAAATAATTAATTATGTGATCAACATAACATGAATAAATATTATTCCTCAAAACTAAACAATAAAATTTATCTAATATTAAATGTAAATTGAGTTTAATTGTGGTTTTTCATACACTTAATTTGTTTCCCTCTAGGATTATTTCATAGTGGAATTAGGTAAACTAGCCTAAAGTCTAATATCATCATATATCAACACATGAAGTAAACCATTGGTAAATAAGTTAATGTCAAAATAAAAACAATTTTCTATAGTATCTCACTATGAAATATAATTTCTTTGTCTCGATGCATCATTAACCATGTTATATACTTCTGATATCAACCTATATTCTTGAATATATTTCGTTGAATTTCGTAAAATGAATTCATAAATAAATCAACTGTGGAAATAAACATAGTTAAATAGTTTGATTCCAATCAAAGGGCCATAGATATCTACTCCCATTAAATCATATAGGGAAAATTCATTCATGAGTTATTCATTAATGTCATGTCATTTTTGATTCACCCAATATATCATACTTCTCCATGAGAATATGTTTTCATAGTTATAATGAATACATTAAAGTACATGACTCTTGAAATATGTTATGAATAATCTCAATTTTAATTACCAATACACGTATACACAAATATAAATATCTAAGGACACATATAACATGTGGAATTCATTTGGTTGAGTCTGTTCTCATTACCATCACTCTTGGATGTTACCAAGTGAAATCATTATTAGAATAAGTCACAATGTCTTATCAGTGTCCAACACTTAATATCTCTTCTTATAAAGATGACATCAATCCATGTAACATATATTTAACATTATCATCATATAAAATAAATATTTTTATCATAGAGGATAACTTCAATGAAATTTCAATGTGATAGAACTCAAAGTACATTTTCACATTAATGTTATATAGAAGAACATTCATAATGTGATTAGATATTTATTAATATTCAAGACTTTGAATATAAAAGTATCCAAAAGTAAAAATTAATGTGTTCTAGGTAACCAACTTCAATAGACTCCCACATGGATGAGATCCAACTATGAATAACATTCCAACTTATAACTATATCATAATATACATTCTTCTTCTATGATATGGCTTTATAAAATAGGTCATCCAAGTTCTCCTTTCTGGAAACTCTACTTACTATGACTTTAACCCTTTGAGAAAAATCCATAAAGAGGTGATACTTTCAAATAATATGCTCCATCCATTTACGTGACCATGGTACCTTAGTGAGGTACATCACTATAGTATTATTGCAATAATATGTGATAGAATCTTTAATACTTGTCATCACATAAAGCTATTAGATGGAGTTATATATCCACACAGATTCTTTAGTTTTATGTGGATACACAATATAGTCATAAACTAAAACTGAATCATTGTCCAATGGAATCTTTATGATCTTCCAACTCACAACTCATCCATTGAGGATAATGAAATATGTTGATAGTGATTTCATATCATACCAATCAATGTGGAAAAAATCCTCTATATATCATCTAGTTGACAAGCTCCTCATTTCAGCAATGAATAAGTAACATGTCCTCATAATTCCTTAAATATTTTAGTATAGTCTCGAATTCCATCCAATGGTGGTCTTATAGTTCTACTTGATATCTTCTAACCATGGTCAATGCATATGATATATCAAGCCCGGTATACAGCATTCCATATATGGATTATCCTATCACTGATTCAAATGGAATCTAGGCCATCATCCTTCTCTCTTCATATATATAAAGTCACATTTTCTTGGAGGTATTTATTCCATCGGATGCATGCAATAATACCCTCTTGTATTGTTACATACTAAATCTCATTAGTACCTCGTCAATATATGTACCCTAACTTAGTCTAATAGGATTCTTGGATTTATCTAGAATGATATTGATCCTTTAAATAAAGGTTTCAACAACCCTATCTCCATTAACCCAGATCCATTGTTTACTTTATACATTGGTGCAAGATATAAGGGATATCAACATATATGAATGATCAGTTTAGCATTCTTGGGGGACATGATATATATATGATTTCTATAATACATTGGAAAAATAAAACATATCATGAAAAAACATTATTGCATCGCTAAATATCTTTCAAAGATTCTTCCTTCATATCCTAAAGAAAAGAGAAAATTATAAAGGGTGAGCTCAAACGCTTAGTAATGGAAATTGTACAACATAATATATCATGATTAGATATGAAATTGACAATATGTCATAGTTGATGATCAATATATGTTTCGTTTAATCAATAACTTGAGATTCAAAAATGTATTTATGGAAAATATTAACAAAAAAATCACATGAATAATAATAACTAAAATATTAATGAGGGAAATGTATAATGACATACATCATGATCTTACTATAAATTCAGTATGTCGTGACATCATTATCCATAGCATCAAGTATTTATTCCAAGACATTTTAATAATTGGGTAGGTATATACTAAATACCCAACTAATTTGGCCAACTATTTATCTCATGAGACCTATAAATACATCAAGAGGATATCAATAACCAGGCCCCAAACATCACATACATATTTCCAATACATTCATCATATAATGAATAAAAAAATAATACGTAATCAATATTCCTTATAAAATAATAAAAAAATTCTTAAATTAAGAATATATAATATTAATATTTCCCAAGTAAATGAAATAATTTTCTTAACAAGACATCATCAATTAACACCATATATTGAAATGGTATATGGTTAATACAATATCAAAATATTATAAATAATACTCAATACATCCATGATACTTAAAATATAGTCATAAAGTAAAAAAATAATGTCCACTGAATAATGGAGAGTGAGAGATCACATGATCATAAGAAAATGAATAATCAAAAAATAAGGTATAATCCATAAATTATTCAAGGATGATATAAGACCAATAAATCATCATAAATTATGGTTTAAAATAAAATAAATTATATTTATAGTTAGAGAGTAAAATTTAATTGAAACATTTAAAAGAAAATTCTTTAAATATTTTTTAATTTTATTATAAAAATTCGATTATAAATAATTTCCAAAACTCTTTTCAATCTTTTATAATATAATGTATTTTTATTTTAATATGAAATATAAAAAAATAAATTAATAATAGAAAATTATTTTCTTTTAAAAACTATGGAAACATTTATAGAATTATAAATATTTGATAATGGTGGTAGAAGCATTATAAATTGTTTATGTTATACAACTCAAAAATAACATTACTTTTACATATTTTTAAAAATGTCAAAAATGAATTATTTAGATTACATTAAAATGATTCATTTTAAACTATTATAAATAAAATAAAAGTTTGTATAAAAAGTCCTTTGAAAATTATTTAAAATTAGATAGAAACTTCCATAAAATAATTTGAAGAATATGGATATAGAAGAAAAATATTCCTGATAGAAAAAAAATAAGTAAAATCAATTTTATTTTAATAATATTATTTTATATCTTTAAATACCCAAAAGGAAAAATTTGGAATAAAAAAATGAAACTCCATAAATAATTAGAGAATAAAACAAATAGATTTTTTTAGTAAATAAATATTATATAATTATTCAAATGTCAATTCAAATATAAACAATCCTGAATAAGAGTGAGATTGTAAATTAATCCTTTACGGTTCTAATAAATTTTGAATCAACACCCCTTAAAATACAAAAAATCAATTAAATAATTAAATAACATGAATAAATGTTTATTTAGGATATAATATATCAAAGGGTAAGTATAAACACTATAAAAAATTAATTGGGTGCATAATATTAAATATGTCTCGATGGAGTGAAATTGAGACAAAACCTTTAGCTTGGATTCCTACTTGGTCGGACATGTTTTATTCTACTGAATAATAAATTTAAATGTATTAAATAATTTATTTATAAACTTATTCATTTACATTTCATTTTTAAGGTTTTTTAAAATCATTTGACATTCATTCCTTGTATAATTCTTTCTTACATAGTCCACTGATGGTTTTTAGGTTAATTTCACCAAAATTACTTTGGAATATAGATCATTATCAATGCTTTTATGATATGTTTCTATAATATATCAGATATTAATAATGTTATGAATATAATTTTTTTCATTATATATAATTTAATAATCATCCATTAAATGTGGTAATTGAAAAATGAATCACATCTCTTCATAGAGGTGGTTGTCCACTCATTTTCACGAGAAACGTTATCATTTTACAACCCATAGAAAAGTGAGAAGACGGATGATGTATTATAATTATATAATCATAATTATGTCAGAAATATCATATATATTAATTAATTCCACCTTTATAACCATACAATTGAAGTAGTGATGAAAAAAATCACACCTTCTTATGGAGACAATAGTCTGCACATACACACAACTAGTCTTTTCATTTTTCGTAGGATGGAAAGGATATAGAAAATTGATGTATAATTAAAATAAAAATAATATATTTATATAAAATATATTGATTTAATTATGTTAATATTGATATTTATGATTTTTAGGAGCTATAAGATGAAAGGAACTTGAAGAATATTTATAAGAACATGTACCTCTTCTTTTGGGAACCTTCTTTAGAGTACACCATAAGCCTTCTTGAAGTTGTATTTTTAGTAGAAAAAAAGATCTATATCATGTAAAAAAATTTGGAAGTTATTTGGTTGGGGATATGTGGATATATGTGGCTCATGAACTATATAGAATATTGGATAGGAGGTTTCTTTTTATAAGTGAGGTGGGTGGAAAACATGTAAATAGTAACAAAATTAAATTATAATAAAGTAAATATCATGAGAAATATTATTCATATGGGATACATTAAAAGTATGGGATAATATAGAGTCTAAATATATTCAACCAATATTATTTAGAAAATTTTTCAGGTTATTTTAACCCTTGTATATTTAGTTTAACCACCTCGTTAATACTTTTAAACCCATACTATATTGATAAGTTTTTAACAATGTTGCAACTCATTATGAAAAAATAATAATATAAACCCATTAACTAATATTAATTATTATTATTCTGAATATGGAATCTATTTTATAATATTAAATTCATATAATTGGAATAAATTCTATTAAATATATGTTTATAAAATACAACGGAAAACTGTATTAGAAAAATGTTCTTTTTAACCATAAAAATGATTCTATAAAAAATTCTTGTATAAAGTTAATTCCCATTGAATTAATTGGATTATTTTAAATTAAATGATAGTTATTTTTATTTCAATTCAAAAAAAATTAAATTAACCTTATGAATACATTATTAAAATAGAAAAACCAAAAATAGTTTTTATTTGAATAAAAACATTACATTGATTTCTAAAATGTTTTACATAGATTTTTAAGTTAAATTTTATATTAATAAATTAAATTTATTAATTATTATATATATATCCTATTAAAAATATTTCATAATTTTTAAATTCATTATTATATATATAGTTTTTATTTTCATAAAAACATTACATAGATTTCAAAATGTTTTACACGGATTTCTAATGTTTTTTTAATTAATAAATGAATTTTATTAATTATTATATATATATATATATCATATTAAAAATATTTCATAATATATAAATTCATTATTATATCATGCTAATTTAACAAAAGTGACATTATTTGCAACATCAGTTCTTTTACTATTCACCTCAGAAATCAGCTATTACAGAAAAATCAAAAAAAAAATCACCCTAAGATAATTTTTACATATTGAATTAAAAAATGAAATTTATTTCATAAAATTAATGTTTTAAAATCTAGGAATTTATGATATAATCAAATTATTGAATAAAGTTATTTTCATTATGTTATTGCATCCTAATAATGAAATCATTAATTGTTATAAATAAATCTCAAGAGTTATATTCATCTTTAATTCAAAAATTTCATCCCCAAAAATTTTAGAATTTAAACTCATAAAAAATGTAGGTAGTTATTTGTTATAACTTCTTATGGTACCCAGGTTTCCTCTTATATATTATAATTTCTCCAAATTACCTTTACCAACTAAGTTGTTCAATACTGAAAAAAAATATCTAGTGTTAAGAATATGGATAGGCTCTTCAAAATAAGGTAATTCAATCCCCAATTATATTTCTCTAGAGGTGAGTACATGTGATTATTTTAGCATATACATAGTCATTAAATAAATATTTAACAAATCATTCACTTTATAGTGGTTGGATGGAATTTTCCATTGATAAGCCACAGCTCTAATTCTTCCTAAAATCACAAAATTCCCAATTAACCTGAGACTTAGTTTCCCTTTTTGAAAACACTTATAAAAGCTTTATATAAAGATATCAATAAGAAAACATAATATATTACTTGAAATTATAGATCCTTCATTCAATTATTATCATATTACTTTTTCATACTATGAGTTTCCTTGATATGACTTTGAATAGTTCACATATTCATTCTTGTCTCCTCAACAAGTTATATGCCTAAAATATTCATTTCACCAACTTCATCCCAACAAGTTGGTATATGAATTTTTTTTCTATAAAATGCTTCATATGATGACATTTTAATGCTCTAATTGAAGATATTTTTAAATAAAAATTCAACCAAATGTAAATATTGATCCCACATGCCTTTAAAGTTATGTGATTATAACCTCATCATATTCAATAATGTTTGAATAGTCTTTTAAGAATATCTATACATCTGAGGGTGATATTTAGTTCTCAAATATTTCTCAATTTCAATAGCCTTATAAATAATTTTTTTGGAATTTTGATGTAAATTTTGGGTCACAATCAGATACAATTGAAATAGTTTCACTATAAAGTCTCAAAAATTCATCAATATAATGTCTTGTGAGGTTCATAAAAGGTAGATACTCTATTATAATGAGAAATGTGTGTACTTGTTAAAAATATCAATAATGAACCATATGGAATCATTTATTTTATAAGTCTCTAGTAATCCAATTAAAAATTCTATAGTAATATCATCACACTTCCATATAAGAATAGGGTGACATTGCATGACCCCTTTAGAAAATTTTACCTTATTCATTACCTATAGATAAACCATGAATCTTGATATTTAGTTAGCAATTTTTTCTTCATATTTTCCACAATTAATTCCCTTTAATCCATGTACATTATGGTGCTACTAGGGTGTATAGAGAAATTTGAGTTATGGGAACCATCAAGTAACTCCCTTTTCATCTCAGGTATTGATGGAACATATATAATTTTTCATAATCTTAACACACCATATTCATAAACAAATTCTACCAAATTTCCATACTACATTCCATTAATATTATTTTGTAAAATTTTATCATCAAGATTGGACATTTTTATCTTATCCAACAAATATGGTTTGGAAACATTTATAAAGGGAGTGGTGTTTCCCCTTCCAAAATAATTACCATATCCAACTTTACTAAATTCATAAATATATTATTTTTTTCAGTCTTAATATTATTCATGACTCTTTTATCCTTCCAACTAAACTCATCGGATTCCTTATTTTTGTTCCAAGGGTGATAGTTTATTGAGTAACTATAATCATTGATTGAATATGAAAATCTAATTTGTCTCATGTTGATATATTTTTGTGAAAATTTGTGTTTCAAATTTTTTTATCCATATATATCTCACATATTTATCCATTTAGATAATTCCTAGATATAATCAAGGAATATAGTATGGGTTCTAACTTAAGATCAGGGGTTGGATAATTTTATTCATGGATCCTTAATTGTATTTATTCATAAGTAATGACTCAGTCATTTTTTATAAGGGTACATTTAATTACTTTATTTAATGTGTTACTATATATCATAAAATCATACCTTTAGAATGGTAATGTCAATATCATTCCATTAAAAAATCACCTCTTTAGTTATTCAGGATATTCATTACATTATTCTAACCATATTAACTTAACCCATTTTCATGTCAACCTGGTTAATTATTTATCTAATCGGTAAAATTTTTGAAAAAATAAATGATTGTAACTTTTTGATCTAAGGAAACTATATATTTGAGTTATGTTTCTAAGTTATTCCATTCTTAAAAGCCTTTATATTGAATTATTAACTAATATTTTCTCATTAAAGACAATATATCCAAGAAAAGAAAATTCTTGATACCAAAATTCACACATACTAAATTTCTCATATAAATCATTCCCTAATAGAGTTTTGAGAATGATTCTAAAATTAATTTTATGCTCTTTATAGATTTTATAGTATACTATGATATCATCAATAAACACCACAAAAAATTATCAAGATAATCTTTGAATAATCTACTCATCATATTCATAAAAATATAGGGTGTGTTAGTCAATCCAAATGGAATTGCATTAAACTCATAATATCAAAACCTTTTGTGAAATGTCATCTTTGTAATATATTTTGTCCATAATCACAATTTATGACTCCAAAAATAAAGGTCAATCTTTGAAAAATATTTATCTCCATGAATTTGATAAAATATATAACTAATGTAAGGTGTAGGATACTTTTTATTTATATTAATGGCATTGATTTTAATAAAATTTATTCCAAACCACATAAACCCATCCATCTTCTTAACAAATAATCAGGGATCCCAAAAGGTGAAACACTGTGTTGAATGAATCTATTATTTAACCAATCCTATATCTATTTATTTAGATTCAATAATTCCATTATGTTCTTTCTATAGAGTTTTAGAGACTTGGTTTTAATTATGGATGAGTTTATTGGAAAACTCAACATCACAGTCTATTGGATTTCAATGTAAATCTTTAGGTAACACAAAAATGTATTCCAAAAAAATAGGTACATATTCTATGCCATGGTTAAATTGATCATACATAAGTTTTGTATACCCTTCTTCTCCCGAAATTTTATTAAGGATAGTTACTGGTGGTAGATCTAGACATGATTCAGGTGATGAAGTCTCTCCTCTAAAAAATTGGATTTCACACCTCCTTCAAAAATCATAATATCTTTCTTTTTGAAATAAATTATTCCATTATACTTTAAAGGATAATATATACCATATATTATATCAATATCAACCATATATATTATAATCATGTTTACAAATAGGGTAAGTCGATGTATCATAATGGGGGATGGATGACATATCCTTTTTGAAAAAATATTTCCACTAGGATTCTTGATTGAGAACTCCCTTTGTATGGTTATAAGTAATTATTTAATATTATTTTCATAAATGTAAGATATAAAATAGTGTGAATATTTTTAATCAAATAAATCATTATCTAAATTTGATTTTATAATAAAATTACCTTCCACTACATCTTAAAAAACTTAAACTTCTATTTTAGTAATCATATAAGCTTAGCCTTTTTCCTTGGCCTCTTCTAAAGTAGGGTCCCATGAAGCTTGGGGAATTGATTTGAATAATGTATCAAATGTGGATAACATGGACATAGTATCTTGAATCTAGTTCCAAATACCATTAAATTGGAATACGATATAATGAATCATATCCCAAAGGACAGAATTGTTTACTATTTGTGGTAAACTATATACATACATGAGTCTTACATTACATTTGAATACAAAAATTACAATATAATTTTTTTATTTCAGGAATAAATTTATTCCCTCAATAATATTCTTTCATATCTATCATAGTTAACTTCATGGAATCCTAGAAAGAGAAAATGAAATAAGGGTGAGCTCAAATTCTTATTAAGGGTTATGTACAAGGGAACTAATCATGAATCAATGAGAATAATAAATATGTAATGTTAAATAAATAACACACATTCCATGTAATCAATAAACTGAGAAGGACATGTGTAAATAATAAGTCATGTTAAATTACTAATATCAAATTAAATTTAAATAATTGTATAAGGAAATATAAATATGGAAGGGCATATAACTGAATAACATTTCATTTAATCAATAAACTGAGAATGAAATTCATCCATAGATTTTTTCATAGTAAAAATATCATGGATAATAATAAATAAATCTAAATAAAAGAAATTACTAATTTTTAAAATATCCTTTTTCCCATGTGCATGAAACCTTTACCATCAATACCTTCCATAACACGGTTTAAAACATACTTGGTACAAATTGATTTAGTTTTTCTAACCATATATCTACTCTCATGAACTTTTACGAGATAGTTTAAAACATACTAGTTATAAATGCATAGAGTTGGTATAACTGATTGAGTCTCATGAAACTACTGATGCATCAAGGGGGTTACTTTAAATAGTCCCCAACCTATGTCACACCTATCTAAAGCATTCCTCATATATCAGATAATCGATTTAATTCACAATAATGTGCCTTATCAAATATCCATATTGAGTAAAGGATGTGGAATTATCAATATTTCCCCAATTAATCAAATGATTTTCAAATTAAAAAATGTATATAATAATTTTATATGGTTTAGGAAATAAAAATATCCATGATAAATGATATTGACATTTAGGGGAAATTTAATGTCCACCAGAAGGTGAATAATTTATTTCAATGATAATTACTACAAAAAAATGAATCAATGAAGTGAATGTCAATACTTACCTTGGTAAAAATGATCATAAAATATCCATATGAAGAATAATGATGGTATTTATACAATATATAACCATTTTATTAACAATATATGGTTTTCTTCATTAATTAAAATAATAAAAAGATATTTGAAATTGTTCTTCAGTATAATATCATTTTCATTTTAAAAATAATTAAAATAATTTTATTTGAAAATATATTTTAAAAACACTAAAAGTATAAAAAATATTTTAAAAAAAAATTTATACACAAATAATCTTTTAAACTTATAAATTAATCTTTAAAAACCCTTATTGGTCCTGATAGCTATAAATTATGTCCATGTCATACATGTTAAAACAATGTTTTATTTTACTTTTTCGGTAAAGTCCAAAAAAAATGTGTTTTGAAAAAAAATAGATTACTTTGAAAAAAAATAAAGAGTAAAAATGGGTAAAAATCATATATTAAATCATTTTGAAAAGGTTAAAACATTTTTGAAATAATTTTTAGAAAACATGGTTTTGAAATAAAACAGGTTTTCGACCAAAGAGAGAAATTACGTCGGGTTTTCATAAAAATATTTAATAACAAATTTTAGTAAAAAAGAGTGTAAAAATGGTATTATTACTTGAAAAATATCATTAATATCTGAGGTATATATAAATTAAATGTTTTATTAAGATATTATCAAGTAATTTACTTCAATTTATATTCAATAATAAACTATCTCGATTAGAATGAGATTGTAAAATAAACCCATAAAATGATAATAACATTGAAGTGAGAATTAATAAATGAATAAATTATTTATATAAACTACTAATAAAAATAATAAAATTTAAATAAAACATAATATAATAAAAATTTATTACACACATAATCTTATCATGACATAATCAATGAAGTAGAAGTTTAACCCAATGAGTGGAAATTAAGTCATGAAATAAATTACCTTACACTCCTTTTCAGTTGAATGCCCCTTAACCCCATTTATAATGTTTTTAAGTATGTTAAAAAAAATTTAAAAACCCATATTAATATTTATTATATCATATATTATCATTTTATAACATTTTATCACCCATTTGTTAATAATCATTTATTATTTTCATTGTTTTGGGTGTTAATTTCCTTATTTTTTATTATGTTTTGACATGTTTTTTTTACTTATTTCAAGATTTTATAGTATAAATAATTTAAAACATGGTTTAAATATCGTATATATTTATTATATATGTATTTATAGTAATCTATAAAATTTAGTGATATGAAATGAAATGCCCCGTTCATGGAGACGGTAGGTTGTACGTACGCATAAATGTTGCTTCCATTTTCTTATCATATTAAAGAAATAAAAGTAAATGATATATATTTTTATTGTCATTCCATTTTATTATTTATTTAATATATATCACATATTTTTATTAAAATCATCCTTAATATTTTCCATATAAATTTTGAACGAATTACATCGCTTCGCAAGGCGGAAGTCCGATGTACGCATGAACAACGTTATCGTGTTCCTAAAAAATAGAGAGTATGAAATTATATGTTATATAATAATTAAATAAGTATAATAATATCATATATATCATATATATCATATATAAACTATAAATTCATCATTATTCTCAACCTTGAAATGTGGTAATGGAAGAACGAATGACATCGATTCGTAAGGTGGTAATTTGTCGTACACATGAATGATGATTGAATATCCTATTTGATGTAAGTGCGTGCGGTTGTGTGAAATAACTTTAACATTAAAAAATCATACTATATTTAAGATAAAAAGTTTATTATGTGATCATTTCATAACAAATATTTATTTATGTGGAGAAAGAAATAAAATAATAACTCTATTAGAAAAACATTACCTCCTCTTCAGGTATCCTATAAAGTTTTGCACTAATGAATTTATAAGTTATATTTATTCAAAATATAAGGATTCTAGGATGGGTTTAGGGAAATTTTTAAGTGCATTTTATATTCTTTGGAGATCCCAATTTCTAGGTATGTGTGAATAAGTGAGGGGATAGAGTTCCCTTTTATAGTGGAGGAGGAGTGGCATTCTTGTAAATACTAAAACATAAACACTATTAGGTGGTCTCCAATACATCATGCGCCTAAAATAATGAACAAATTTTGATAAAATAGGATATATTGTCTATATATGGAAATAAAATGGGTTTTGTATAAGTTTCTTTGTCATTTTTTCCCTTATGTTTAATGTTTAGTCCCTTGATAAACTTGTTTCTCTCTTAATCACTACAATTAATTTTAACTATTTTCACTAATAATTTTGGTAAAAAATTAAGTGGAATTCATTATAAATTATAAATTATTATGATTAAAAATATGGATTCCATTTTTTAAAACTAAAATAACAGAATTTTCAAAAAAAAATTAAAATTAATCCTACAGACGGAACGGGAAAGCGGGTTTTTAAAGTGACAATATTCAAAGTTTACTAAGTTTTAATATCTAAAATTGACATAAAAATGATTAAAGTGGCCTAACTTAGATTAATAGATTCATAATATAACAATTTTTAATTTAAAATTTTTTCAAAATATAATTTATCATTATTAATTATTTATATGAAAAATCATTTTTTAATTAAACTTCAGTATTTTTTCATTATTCATTAAAAAATGAAACGTCTTAAAAAAATACCAAAAATTCACCGTAAGATAATTTTTACATTATTATTTAAATAACTAATTTTATTTTGTAACATAAAATTTATAAAAGTGTCAAAATTTGTTTTTAAAATAAGTTCCCCTTTAAAAGGTGGAAAAATTGCCTTTTATAAAAATATATCTTTTTATGAGTAAAAATGAATTTGTTCTTATCTTATGCCTATAAAATCTATTTAATGAATATAAAAACATTTTATTGAATATATAATATATAAATTTCATTAATATCATTCAATAATTGGTAATTAATTTAATCTTGTAGTATAAAATTTCTTTGGATGCATAGAAATAATTTTTTATAAAAACATTTCCTTTATATTAAATTAGTTTTTATATTCATTTCTATCCATACATTTTCATAATTTAGTTAATCCTATTTATAACCTCAAATTTATCTATTATGAAATAATTTTCATTTTAAATAATAATATTAATAGTATTCAATAAAAATAAGTCTTGTGTTTAATGTAAGCTATCGAAGAAATTCATTATTACATGTAACGCAAGCTAACTCTGTAACGTCCCGATTCTAGGTTTCTATCAAAGGTGCCCCAAACTAGGTTTTTCCCATGACTTTAGAAGAATTTCCCCAAATTTTAGAGGTGGTCGAATAGAAGCAAGGTCCATGGTGTGATAATGGGGAAACTATGCCCTCATTAGCAGAGTATACACAGCGTAAAGCAAATAGTAACAATAGCAGAAGCAGTAATACCATACAAAAAAAGTAAATAGCATGCGACTGATAGTAATATAATGACTGGAGTATATATAAATGATTCATGTCACATTTGTCTATGAAATCATTAAAACAAGTCAAAATGTTGGAAATACAATACTGAAACAAAAGTATAGAAAGCGGTAAACTCGAACAGCATCGCAAGCCTCAGCTTGGTCCCATGCTCTCAAGCACCAACAACAATCAAGTACCTGATGAAGAAGGGAGACTGTCCCTATCTATACCTGCAACCATATAATCTGTTTCGGTCCAAAATCATGTCCTGAATAGGGTGTTAGATGAATCACAGTAGGCAACCACTGAATGATATGTCCCTGATTGTCAGTGAATAAATGTATATAGGGTAATATTCATAAATAAAGCAATAAAATAGGAAGTACTCAATAGTAAACAATTCCTATTATTTCCAATTACAATAATTTTCATTTATTATTCAATACATTGAATCATATAATCCTTAGTATCAAGCCTAATCTCTATATCCCCTATGTAATAGTAGCCAAATTGATGTCTTGGAATACCATCTAAACAATCTAGTAAGTTTGAGTCCAAGCTTTTTCTTTGTCTTAGTAGACTCATTACAATCATTCAATTATTAAATAAAGAACCTATAGAAAATTTCTCATAGTCTAATCCCTCTCGTCCAACATAACAACAATTCATTTAATAATGACCCTCTAGTTATCTCCCATAGTCTAACCCTTTTGGTCAATGTTAGCACTAAATATTTATAAATAACCACTTGGGAAGATCACATGGTCAATACCTCTCTATCAACATAGAATCAATTCATTCAATAATGACCCTCAAGGTAGCTCTCACGGTCTAACCCCTTTGGTCTATGACCACCTGGTAGCTCTCACAACTAATTCCTCTAGGTCAACATAGCAACAATTCATACATAAATGTCCCTACTTCAGGAATCTATCACTATCAAATTCCCCTTGGTCAAAATTTCACAATGAATACCGCATGCATCTCATATAATAAATAACTCCATCCTAACAACATGACGCAAGGAAAACAAGGCAATCCTAACAAGCATTCTAGACCAAATGGCCATGATCAATCAAACAAGGGAAACACATCCATAATCAAGGTAATAAACCTTATGCATAAGTAATTACCCATTATTAATATAACAAACGATAACAATTAATAAACAGGGTCTAATTCCAAACATATAAAACCCCAAACATGGGTATACAGAACTCTAAGAATATATAATCGAAAGATAATCGACGAAAGGAAAAAATCACCTACCTTGATGTCATATGATCAAAACTCTTGAACTTTAACCCTTGAATGAACCTAGAATGGTATAGATCCAAAAAAGGTGTAAAAACATTCAACCCTGAAATACTCATGAGATAAGAGGAATTAGGAAGAGAGTCTATAGGGGAATTGAGAACTCACCAGTAGGATTCCAACGCACCCAGCGGCGTCTCAATCAGTAGTCAAACAGAGAATCTGGAGGTGCTCGAAGTCTACGGTCATTCTGTCGCTCTCCTATATGAACCAAGTACAGAAGAAGACATTTTAAAAGATGATATCTGTCCCTTCTCTGACTTATCACAAAAAAATAAAATTTCATGGCGTGTTAATTAAATGTACATGTTGTGTATTAGCCTTAATTGGCCTCTGATTTAGGCAGTCTTCCAGGTCACCACACGGTCATGCACTTGGCCATTACACATCCAGTACTTGGATGTACATGGTACCTAGGTACACAGTGTGTACTCATAAGTACACAGTTTCTACTAAAAAAATTCCCATTTCTTTCTTTCTCCTCAAAAAGAACCCAAATTCAAGATCCATACCTAAAATGAAGATCTAGGTTCTTACAAACTCAGTGTTGCATACATTTCAATCTATATCATAGATTGAAATTATTTAACATATTAAATATATTATAAATTATCAAGATGTTATATTCCCTTCTATACTTGGTGTTTCATTTCATGCACACTATTGTATAAAAAGTTATTATTTTAGAATTTCAAGGAGTTACATCATCTCCATATAGTTGAAGAACTATTTATTAGTGGTTTTTTCATTCCTTATAATTCATTATATATATATATCTTATCTCCACACTTGTAAAAAAATTTCAAAACATTTAAAAATGTATTGTGTTGTTTCTTTCCATAATTATCACATTGTGGAAATATCATATTTATTTTTTTCTTCTTTAATGAATTTCGTTTTCCTTATTGCTCAAATGACCTCTTCTTTTCATGATTTCCCTTGAAGATATAATACCTAGAGAATTATTTATCTATATTTATTTCACATGATATTATATCATCGTATGATGAAAAAAATTAGAGACAACTTCCCTAGAGAGGTTCAACTTGGGCCCATGAAATAAAAGGTAAATCTTGATTTTTAGATTATGTATATATTTTATTTCATACCTTAATGATCCTATGAATATATCCTCATATTCAAAAACTCTTTTTTCTTCCTTTTACATTAGGTTTAATAACTTTCTCTTCATTTTATCTCATTTATCTTGAGGAAAATGTTTTTCAAAAATATAACTTTAAAATTTATTTATTCTATGATTTCAATTTCATTATCTTATTTCATATTATAAATCAATAACCATCATTTATTTCCATAACCCTTTAAACAATATGCTACCAAAATAACCTTTTCCATTTTATTTATTTAGAAATTTTTGGATACCTTTTCATGTGACTTGATCCATTACTCACCTACCAATGGATTAGTACTTCCAAAAAATGATTAAGGATTTTATTGTAATTAAATCTAACATAGGTATATCATGTTGTGGAATAATAGGTTTCTCTATATGAAAAATGTTATTTTATATAACATTAGTGATTTTTCTCAATATTTCCATGATCTCCTTAGCTCCAACACCCAATGGACTGAATTTCTCGTAATGGTAATCCCAACATTGAATACAGGTGTTAATATGATTTCCATTTATTTCTTCTAATAATATTTTATAAATAATGGAACATAAATAATTAGATCATAACATCATGAATATTGATCCATGGAATAAAAATCCCTATAAGGAAAAACCTTATCAAATATTTTAAGTGATTTTCATAATGCTTGTTCTAGATATGTTATTTTAAAATATAGTTCCTAAGGGTCATACTAAACTTCCATTAATACCAACTTTAATAACCCCAACTCCAATAACCTTAAGCCTGTGTTTATAACATTAGTATATGATATAATGGATTGTAACATGATGGACTAATTATTTTAATAGTCATGGGAGACTATATACATACATGATTTCTACCATACATTGGAAAAATAAAACATATAATTAAAACCTTAATTAAATCCATAAAAATAATTTAAATATGTATTTTCCATATACTTGGTAAAGGAAAACATAATAAACATTTATCTTAGATGCTCAGTAAGGGAAATCATACAAAGGAAGCTCTTGTGGGTATATAAGGGAATATATATAAGGTAAAGTTGATAATTAATACAAATTACTTTTAATAAATAAATCCATCATAAAAAATTTATCTATTGAAAATATCAACATAACAATATCATGGATAATAATAATTTAAATCTTAATAAAGGAAATACATAATGTTAGAAATCATGATCTTACTATCATGACCTCATTCTAGGACATCATGTAACTTGTTTTCAAGGTCTTGTACAAAGACATTTCAACGAATGTGTAGGTATACACCAAACACCCATCTAATTTGGACAACGTTTTGTATCATGAGACCTATCGATGCATTGAGGGGATTTTTATAACTAGACCTCACACATCACTTAAATATTTCTAATTAATTCCTAATATATTGAATAAACAATAAAATATATATTCAATATGTCTTATCAAATAATAAATATTTGTATTGATTCAAGAATATAAAACATCAATATTTCCCTAGTAAATTAAATAAATTTATTAATAATATTCCCTAAATTAATATCATATATCAAAATGGTGATTAAGTTAATATAAAATTAGTATAAATGATATTGAATATATCTATGATATTGAAAATATATACATGAAAGAGGAATATAATTTACAATGAATGATATAGATTTATATTGAACATGATCACAATAAAGTGAATGATCACAAAATAATATGTAATATGTAAATTAGTAAAGGATGATAGAATACCATCAATTCATAATAAACTAATTTTTGAAATAAATAAAATTATTTTCATAAATAGAGATAAAAATTCAATCAAATTAGTAAAAATAAAATTATTTAATGAATTTGTAAATTTATTATAAAAATGATGTTATAAATCATTTACAAAATTTGTTTCAAACTTTTAGAAAATAAGGCCTTTTATTTTAATATAAAATCTAAACATTCACAGAATAATATAAAATAGATTATATTTTAGAAAATATGGAAACATTTAGAGGAAGTTAAATAGATAATAATGATTATAGAGGAATTAAAATATGTTCATTTCGTGTGCTGTAAAAAATTTATTCCTTTCAAACATTTGTAAAAAGTCAAAAATAAATTGTTAGGAAAAAATTTAAAAGATTCATTTTAAACCTTTTTGAATAAAATTAATGGTAGTAGAAAAAGACTTCTCCAATCATTTAAAATTAGATGAAAACTTTTGTAAAATAATAGGATGAATATAGATATGGAAGAGAATTATTCTTTACCAAAAAAACATAAATATGTTTGGTTTTGTTTAAAAAAAATCTTTTGGTTTTTAAGTACCAAATAGGTGAAAACTTGGAAGTAAAACATATAAAATCCATTAATAACAAGATAATAATAAAATATATGGGGTTTAATAAAGATATATTATATAATTATTCCAATATAAATTTATACATGAACAATCCCAAAGAAAATTGATCTTGTATAATAAAACCTTATGGTTATAACAACTTTTGAATCAAAACCCCTTAAAAGAGAAAAAATGAATTTATATATTAAAAAATAGTTAAATAATAACATATGATATAATATTTAAATGGGTTATTATATACACCATATAAAATAAATTAGGTCTATAATATTTAATAAGTCTCAATAGAGTAAAATTGAGATGAAAACTTATACCATGGATTCCTCCTTGGTCAGATACATTATATCTTCCATAATAATCAATTTAAATTTATAAAATATTTTATTAACAACCATTTTAATCTATATTTAATTTTTATGGTCCTTTTATAATCATATGACATCTATTCATTATTTAGTTCTTTCTTACATTGACAACATAATGTTGTCTAGTTAATTTATAAAAAAATTAATTCATTATGTTAACCATAGTCAAAGGTGTTCTAAAATAGTTCCATAATATATATAATGTTAATAATTTTATGAATATAATTTAAAATAATTTTATACGATTATTGAATCATCCATTTAACAAGGTATTAAAAAAATGAATCACACCGCTTCACGGAGGTGGTAGTCCACACATACACATGAGCGACGTAATCATTTTCCAACAATTGGAATGATAAGAAGGATAATGATATTTTATATTTATATAATCATAATATTTTTCATAAAAATCATATATATTCATTAGTTTCTTCTTAATAACCATCCAAGTAATGTATTTATAAAAAATTACACTACTATGCAGAGATGGTAGTATGTATGTATGCATGAGTGATGTTTTCATTTCCATGGGATGGGAAGGAGATAAAAAATGGATGTATCATTAAAATAAATAAATTTTCATATGGTAAATTTATGTATGAAATAATGTTAATATGGTTATTGAATATTTTGAGTAGGTTTAATAAGAATAAAACTTGAAAATATCTGCAAGAACATATACCACTCCATCTTGTAAACCCATTTGGCTTACACCTAAAGCCTTATTGAAGGGTTATTTTGGAAAAAACAGAACCAATAGATAGATAAAAAAAGTTTTAAAGGTATTTTAATACTTATTTGAGATAAAATTGGATCGATATGTATGTATATGAGAGAAGAATATGTGTCCTTTTATAAGTGAGGGGGTGGAAAATTGTAAATGTTAAGAACCTTAAAATATAATAAAGTAACACCCGTGAGAATGTGTATCCAAATATATAAATTTATATGATAGGATGATATAGGATCTAAATAAATTCAATAAAAAGTATTTATAAAATATTTTATTTTATTTTAACCATTATCTCTTTAGTTTAAGCCCCTCATTAATAATTTTTAACCCTTACCGTAGTGATATGTTTTTTGTGGTTATTATTCATTATGACCAAAAATTAAGTTTAACTAATTATGTAACATTAATTATTATCATTAGAAATATTTAATTCATTTTAAAATATTAAATTTCTATAAATTAGTAAAAATTACTTTTGATATAACTTCAAAAAATGCAACAAAAACACATTTTTATAATAATGTCTCTTTTAAGAATAAAAACGATTTTATACCAAAATCATGTAGAATGTTTATTAAAATGGGTTTAATTGTATTAATTAAAATAAAATTATTTTTTTTAACTTTTAAATAAAACTAAAACTAATGTTAAAGAGAATACCCAAAAATATTTTTTATTTGAATAAAATTATTACTTAGATTTTCAATATTTTAAACATAGATTTTTAAGTTTACTACTATTTTTTATGAATTATTAAACATATAATATTTATATTTTATGTAAAAAATGTTTTATAAACTTTCATTTCATTCTTATAGCCCAATAATTTCATAAAAGTGACATTACTTGTAAAATCAGTATTTTTTCACTATTCACCCCAAAAATCAACTATTTCTGAAAAATATGAAAAATTCACTTAAAGATTATTTTTAAATGATAAGTAAAAAAATGAAATTAATTTCATTAAATTAAATTCATAAAATTTAGGAATTTTTTTAATAATATTCTTGAATAAATCTTTCTGAATTATGTTATAGTTTCTTTAGACTAAAAAACATATTTACTATAATTGAATCTCAACTTTTATATAGGTTGCTTCTAAAATGGTATTTATAGAGAATCAGTTGCTCCATGATTCCTTAAAATAATTTAATAATTATATATCATTTCCAATTAGTAATATGTTATCAGTATATACTACTAGGAAAATGACTACACTCCCACTAAGATGTTTGTATCCACTAAGATCACATTGATTCTTTATGAAACTAAATTCCATTATAGCATCATACAATTAAATTATATAAGATATATATTATATATTTAATCCATAAATATATATCTACAAATTTTATACCTTATTGGAATCATGTGGATTCACAATCCCTTATGTTTGTTTCATATAGACATCTTCAAAAAGGTTCATGTTATAGATATTTTTATGTCTATATTCCGAATCTCATATTCATGGAAAGATATTATAATCAGAAAAATTATAATTAATTTTATCATAGAAACAATTTAAAATGTTTCATCATATTATATTATTTGAAATTTCCTAAAACCTTTATCCATTAGTCTTTCTTTATGGGTAAAAATTTTATCTTCCATGTATGTTTTCTTATTGAATACCCATTTACACCAAATAGATTTTATATCTACTAGAGATTCTTCAAGAACACAAAACTAATAGTGATACATAAAATATATTTCAAAATTCAGGTCTTCTTTCTATTTTCAATCTTTTAGGATGCATACTACTTCCATGTTAGACACAGGTTCATCATTATCAACTAATAATGAGTTACCATCCTCAAGAACTAGAAAACCATATCTCTCTGGTTCTCTAACTTCACATTTTCCCCAATATAATAATTTTGTCTTTTGAATAACTTATTCTATGGGGTATTTTATAATTTTTTCCTGTAAAACCTTTTTTTACCTTGAGATTAAACTTCATCAACATCAATCCTGTTCTTACTATATTTTTAAAATATGTTTTCCCACTCTAAAATGGAAATATGTCTATACAAAAAATTATTTTATTTGAATGGTTTTATAGATAATATCCATCAGTTTCTTTATGTTATACTATATAGATACACTTACTACCTCAAGGCCCATATTTGTTTCATGAGATAGACTTAACAAATTCTATGCATCCCCACACTCATATATGTGAAAAAGGTTTATTCGTATACTAAAAATCATGTGTAATATCATTTATCATTTGATAGGGATCGTGTTCTGTGAATATACCACAGTTCGTAATCCATATCCCGCAATGGATAATGGATGATCTTTACGAGTCTCTATCTAACTCACCATGTCTAATAAGGTTTGGTTCCCCCTTTCAAAAACACCATTCCAAAATGGTGTACATAATGGAGTGGGTTGAGATACAATCCCAAACTCTTATTGGTAATCTATGAACTCTTAGTTTTGATATAGTCCACCATGATCTGATCAAATTTGTTTATCTTCTTACCAAGATGATTCTCTACATAATTCTTTCACACCTTAAATTTCTCAAAGGATTCAATCTTATACCTAATTAAGTATAAATATATGTATCTTCTCAACTCATCATGCTTGAGTCCCACCATACTCATATGTTCTGTGTATTATGAACAGGGTGATTCAAAATAATATCCTAGCTAGGGAATGTACGGTATGCTCTATGCTTGGTGAGGGCCCCCGTCGGGAGTTGAGCGTAACCCAAAGGCATGTTTGTAGTTGGGTTGGAACCTAAATGGTAAATCCTATAATCCTACATCCAAATTACTAAAGATAAAATCTAGGATAGTCCCTTTGGGGATTTATGTCACAAGTAGTGATGCAGGCATGATGTGAGTAGGCAGTGACATAAGAATGATGCAGGCAGGTGGTGACATGGGCATAATGCTGGCCTGGTTATGCAGCCATGATACTGTAGGCATGACACTACACTAGGCCTATGATCTATATTCTTGGGACACTTGTACTTGGTCCTATATTATATGTAATGGGTCTCTATATACCCAAATAGAAATAGTCTAATTGTTTCATTACAAAAAAGTTGTTTTGGGCCCAATTTTAAAAAATGGTAATAAGTATTTCATGTGTTTTTTGTTCAAAATAATCCAAATACCCATATTTATATATCTTTATCAAGCCCTTATCATTTACATGACCAAGTCAGTAATTCCAAAATTTGGTGTTATATAAGTCATTTAAATGGTATTTTTATCAATTTCTAACGCCTTTTTTTCATAAAATAGTACATGAAGGTCTTTATTAAGGTGTTACATGATATAATAAATGTTATATTTATAAAATTTATTGGTTTTAATCCCAAATTTGAATATAAATCTAGTCATGTATATATTTTACATGGATATAAAAAAATTGGTAACCTAAGGCACATAATACCAATTCTTTAAGACCATAATTGATCCTATTATCTATTTAATGTGGTAGTCCTCTATGTTTAATTCAGTAATTCATTCTCCAATGATAGGTCAAAGATTCACCTCATCTCTAGAAACCTTATTAAATCTATATGGTTCCTATATTTTGATAAAAATTTGATTATAATAAGAAGTATCTAGTATCAAACTGGTATATATGGATGGAATATATTTGATAAAAAAACATGATTCTTCCTCTTAATTCCTCACAGTGATGTAGTTATTCATCCAAAGGCACTTATTACAGTATGAAAAAATATCTATTTCTTATTCCTTATCACACCTCAATATTTTCCTCCTCTTGTTCATGTAATGTGTAGAATCATTTTACTTAGAAGTATTATTGGGTCCCTTTTCATTTTCCTTCCTCTTATTCACTATATAGACTCCATGTTTTTCACGCCACATGTCTGTATATACATAGTTAACAAGGGTGAGGAGTTTTGGGAACGAATTCTTAATGTTTTCTATATTATAATTCATAATAAATCAAGAGAAGGTTTATGGTAGTGAGGTAAGAACAAGGTCTATGTGAAACACATTGGGTAGCTTAAAATCCAATATATCTAAGAACTTGATATAGAAAATCATCATGAATACATGAGGTCCAAATAGTGATCCTTCTCCAAACTATCAATAGAATATTTTCTTAGAGATTTCATACCTCTCCCATCTATATTTATCCTAATATGTATTATAAATATGGGTTAACATACTATATTTATATATATCCTCATATAGATTTTGAATCCCACTGGACATGAAATATAATATGGGGCACTAGAAATCCAATGTATCATATTCATAGTTCCAAAATATAGATTCCACACCCTCAATATCCTCCTTAGAGGGATATTTACTAGGAACATAGAAATCTAACGTATAGAATATCTAGTGTTGGTATAGTAAAATCCACAAGTTCTTATACAACCCCTTGAAATTTGTACTGGTGAGGAGATTATCTTTTTCCAAAATTGATCAAAATGATAATTTTGTATTCGTATTACATTCTATTATCTAAAACATAAATAAAAATTGGTTCTAGTACTTTATTTTGATTATCAAATATGATGTCATGACTTTTATTTATTATTCTCCCACTATTTTATTAAATCAAAAAAAAACTTCATGATTGGAAATATATTATCACATGAACATTATAGTTGAAAGTATTTATATTTCATTTCTCATAACTTAGAATATGTACATTCAAATTACTTAAAGATATTGAGGTAGGTAGGAATTTCTAACTACATAAAATCATTTTTCATTAATATGTTTAGAGGACTCCTCAATCCTAAAATCCTGGACTTGGATTTCCTCAATACATTCCTCAAAATGGCATTGAAAAAACGATGGCCAAAACACTCAACATCAATTTGGTTAATTTAACCCATTAATAATTTCATGAATCTAATAATTTAAAAGTTTCATTGGTTATATCCAAATAGAAACTTTAACTATGTTTATATATTTACTCAAATAGGGGAAGGCATTATCGGATATAATATTTCATTTGAGGTATTTTTATCTTATGTATAAATATTATTATTTTTAATTATTATATGATTTTAAATATTATATATAGTTTAGATAATTGATTACCATATCTCAAAAACATTATTCATAATATAATAATTTTATTCCATATTTCATTCTTGTTAATTAATTTCTTTTATATGATATTTAATAAACATGAATCTCATAAATAATTAATTAATTAATCATAGGATAAAAATATAATTAATATGTGTTTCATTATAATTATTTACATTACTGGTTAGTTAATTGATCGGTTGATAAACTAACCCTTGATTCTAAATAAATAACTCATTGAACTGATCTTCGTTTGAGTTGAAGTATTCATCATGTTCACTTATAAATATTCTTGGTTAGTTTCACCTCATTTTTTGATCCAAACCTCTTCCTCTCCATGGAGCTCCATTATTAACATGTTTTTACTCATATACAAGTGAGGGGAATGATTATATGGGGTTATATACAATAAACCATGGATACATAAGGCATATATAATATAGGTGGGATGGTTGAATCATAGGCCATCATATTTATTTTAATTAATCATTTATCACATTGAAATTCATGTAAAATATTAAATTAAAAAGAAACTAGACACATATATTGGTTGGTTAATATCATCATTATCCACACATGAAATAACTGTACATTAAATAAATTGGTTAGAATATATATTTCTTCATTACTTATTAATTAAAATATCTAAAAATAATAAATAAATTTTATTGTAAATTTATTCTTAAATTATTATTTATTTTCCTCATAAAAATTCCTATACATACCCATATTTTTTAATTTTAAATAAGTTAATTTTATTTAAAATTAATACATACATGATGTGTAATAAAAATAACATGGAATATACCCTTATGGTCTGTCTTAAATTCAATCATGAATTTAACACTGTGTATACAAGAGGAACCATGTTGTGTGACCTTTTATATGATGTGTACCGTCACTCACATAGTGTGTGGATATGATATGTATGGTCCTAGTCATGTATCTTATACCTGTAAGGAATATAAAATATATGGTATTTTATGATGATACATGGAGTGTAGTTCTGTGAGTAACATCATTTAGTATTTGTGTTATTTATGACTACATGACATACCTTGAATATACATTGTGTATGCCACTGATAATTATCATAATGTACATGGAATGTATGAGAACCATATATGTCATGTTTTTCCAAAAATCATGTAATAATTAATTAATTAGAGTTTTTATTATAATAATTAATGCTATAATTAATTTCAATTCTGGGTAATTAATTCACACATCATACAACCAAGAATAGAATTTACTTCAAAATAAAGGGTATGAGTTACACACCCTTTATATCCCACCACATGTTGTGTACTTCATTCTCTAGTCATTAGAATTTCATTTCTAGGGACTCAGTGTGTATTCCTGAGTAAAATTTATGTGTTAAATGTGATTTACACTAGTTACATGTCATTTAGTCATAAATAGACCATATTATATTGTTATAATTCAATATGAATAATTTAATTAATATATTCTTCATACTTTGACCAAATATTTTCCATGATTCGTGTGGGGGAATCATATAGGGTTACACAGTGTGTATTCCAGTTACATGTTGAGTAAGCAATCAAGCCATGCACCATCTATCCTAATCAATATACTACATATAATAATGTTTTTTTACTATTCTCCTACATGATGTGACATAATTTTAATAATTTATCCTACTATGGTGAACATGGGTATATAGTTTGTGATTTTTAATTACATTTTTTGTATCTATGTTGTCTAAATAAAATCTCTATAACTACTAGATAAAATATTAGATCATTATTCACATGTTTATAGCATGATCTTGTTCATATGATGTAAAAAATTATTGACTTTTGGATTTAGGAATGGAAAAACACAAAATGAAAACTAATATTCAAATGTACTTATTGATAAATGATAAATAATTAATTATGAAATAATATGTACACTACTCTAATAACACTTGAATATTCTTGGGTGAAGTAGAATCAGTTAGAACCATTCCCAAAAATGTTTTTTCATTGGTTTCCTCATATTTACCCTCTACACTGGATGAATAGAAAGCCTAAAATCTAATAGATAGACTCTTTCACATAAAATTTATAATTAATTTATAAATAGAATTTCCTCTTTTCTTGGAATTATTTTTTTTTTTGTTTTTAAATCATATTAATACTCTTATTATATTATCATTGAGATATAAGTTTCAATTATATAATCCCTCTAATAGTATCCACAAGCATTACATGAACCTTAAAACATCATAGATTGTTCATTGGATGTGAACACCAAAGACTGATCATCATGCATTGTTCCCATTAACCATAAATAGAATCCATTATAAACTTGAAGGAATCTATCTAGATCTATTAAAGACCTGATAAGGAGTGATAGGATCGACGATCTCTTTTCATGATATTATTCTAGAGAAATATCTATGTAGGATTGAGAAAAATATCTAGGGAGAGATACTATACACAAAAAATCTTATACCTATGAATTGATAGAACATGATTTATATAATTATGTCATAGTATTATTTAATAAGTAAAACCCCTTAAAAATATCCTAATTCTAAGAAAAAACACATATTGAATAATAATAATAGTATCATTTCCTTTACATGAACAAAGCTCATTGATATTGAAATATAATTTACTTTAGTAAATGATATTAAATATAAAATTTATTTAAATAAATGATATTAAATATATCATTTATACCCGACCCTCTATCATCGTTCATCAATCCTCCTTAGATTTTATCAAACTTAAATAATAACTATTTATTTAAATAAATAAATATCACTATAGTATTAATTAAATAACTATTTAGGGAATCAACATAACCGAAATAAATATTATTTCTCAAAACATGAGGGTATGATTTGTTATAATATTATATTCATATGGAATTTAATTGAGGATCTGGATACAGATAGTGTGTAACCCTCTAACACTATTTCTCAATGTAATTAAGCTAAGAATCCTAAATTCTAACATCATCATCTAGAAACACATCATGTAATCCATAGAAAAAGATGTTAATGTCATTATGAAAACCACCTCTTATAGACACTCACCATGAAATATAATCCTTTTGTCTTTATATCTCATCAAGAATGTTGCATCCTCGCATCATCAGCCTATATTCTTGAATACCTTTCTTTGACATTTGTGAAATTAACTCATCGATAAAACCACCAAGGTCAGGTACTTAATTAGGCTATTCAATAAAAAACCAAGGGATTGTGATATCAACTCCCATTAACATGAAATGGAATACTTTTTAAACTGATTCAATAATCTCATATAATTCATGACAAACCCAACATATCCTACTTTTTCACAGGAATATATTGTTAAGGTTTTTTTATACATTAAAATATGTGATTCATAATATAAATTATTAATAATATCATGTTTGAGGTCAAATACACACCTTTATTGACAGGGACATCTAATGATTCATGTATTATGTGTAATTTATATGAAATATTTTGTTCTCATAACCTCCCCTCTTATACATTACCAAGTGATGACTTCATTAGAAAAAATTCCTGATGTATTATGCACCTCTAACACATAATACCATTTATTATATATTCCCCATTAGATTGATTTCATCTAGCCACTGAATGTAGATTTTAAAATATTTTCATAGAAAATCAATGTTCTCATCATAGTGGGGAATTACTATAACATTTCAATTCAACTGATACTCTATAAAAATTATAAAATTAATTTTATATCAAAGAATACTCATCATGTGAAAATATTTCTAATAATTTTCAAAACTCTAAATATGAAATTAATCTAATGTAAAAAATAGTTGGTTATAGGGAACTAATAGAAACAGTATTATTGATTGGTTTAAAATAATAGATTAACTAAGTATGTATGAAATTTAGATTCCATTAATATTATATTTGAAGGGTTTATTGAGATATTTATAAGTTATAAAAGTGGAAAAGTCATGGAATACCCTTATGTACATAACATAATTAGAGATACAAAATATACTTAGAGGACATAGATTTTAAAATTTACCAGATGTTATACTGAATAAGTATGATATTTATAATACATAAATTTAGAAATTTATCGTAGTTCCTTGAGAATTAAATAATTTAGGTAGCCGAAGTTTTGGGAAAGGAATGAGGATAAATGTGATACACAAAGAAGACATAAAATAATCTTGATGTGATATGTAGTATGCTTTCGTAAAATTAAATGTAGCAAAGGGAAAACCCTCCATTTATATATAATAATGTCATTCTCGTGTGAAAATTTCATATCAGGGTAGCAATGGTCACACCATGAATGTACGAGCAATATAAAAAACAGATAAACACATATGAAACAAAAGAGTAATACATGAAACAAAATAGATGTCACATCAAGATAGGATGTCATATAATTTTCAGTGGTATCAGCTATTAGAGGATACACATAACACGAGTTCAGTACCTTTCCATGAAGAAGATGAGTCCACCTTGTTAGAATAAATGGGAATCCTATTAATGATAATATTACGCTAATTTTTCTACAAAAATTATGTCATGTCGTAAATTATTTAGCCATGAAATATCTTAGAATTAAATAGATCTAGGTCCATAAGAATTAATGTTAGGGATATTTTGTGGCTCTAACTAGGTATGATCCATGAAGGTTAATGTCATGTTGTGACTCGTATATTAGTTCAATAAAGTGATTGAGAAAACTAACATGTCATATCATGAAGATTTAGGTTACACAATGATTTCTATAAATCTATAGAATTAATATAGACTTGATGATTTGGAAAAATCAAAGTGTTTTTGGTAGTTTTTGGGATATCCATTAACTTATGATTCAAATTCCAATGATAGAGATCTATTTGAATAATATTCAAAGGATAGATTTGAATTATAATAAGTTGAATGTTTAAAGGTGGTTATTTTTTTGAATTTGATTTTAAAATTATTATGATATAGATAAGAAATTGTTGTTGAAATTTTATAGAGTTATATAATACAAGACATATAATAGAAGAAATAAGGGAATAGTTTGTTCCAAGTGAGATGTAAAATTATCTAAATCATGAGATTTAATGTATATTTGAACAAAATAGATTGAGTTGTTGATGAAATGTAATATACTGAAGATCATTTTTAGAAATAAAGAGTGTTTTCTTCATCATTAAAGATGAAGTATATTAACAAATAGTTTTCATAATAATTATTCAAGATCAGGAAGTGAATAATTCTTGTATAGGAATTATTATTTATTTTATTGATTCTGTGTGATGTTTAATAAATTATTAAAGACATAACTCTATTAACATTGATTTTTTTATATTTATTAGAAAAATTAAAAGTACCATTTGGTATTAATTAGAGAACCAACATTTAAATATATGATGAAATTTATACATATTTATCTTGAAGTTACCTTCATGTTAATAAACTAAGAATAAACCTGCAATTCTATAAACTAACATCTTTAGGAGTAGTTCAGAAAGGATGAAAAATGTAGGGACCCTTGGGAGGAAGTAAGCTTATCCCAAAATCTTATAATGTTAATAGTACTTTAGGAAGAGTAAATTTACCTAAATATTATATCTATAAAAATAGTGAGTTATAGTTTCTTTTTTGTACACATACATAGTTCTGACTATATACTCCTTAGATGTAACCCTGTGAGGGTGATCCAAGTAAATTCTAGTTGTTATTTCATAATTTTCCTTCATCGCTTGTGTAAGATGTTTGATTTTGATACACTTAAGAAAATAAAGGTTGAATTTAATTCATTCTAAAACCCAAATTCACCCCCCCCCCCCACCTTTAAGTGTATCATGGGTTATAATAGTGTTTGCATCATATGCCTATATTATGGTCCATATTAATTGATTATTTTATATATTTTAAAATAATATTCTATTATATATGTTATGCTTTCATTATGATTATTTGAAGTTATATATCCTTTTATCATGCTATATATAAAACTCATAATATTTTATAATCTTTTTAATTTGATACTTCTCCTATATTCATATTTTTTCACATGCTTATTATCTAATACTTTTTGATTCATTGATAAATTTTTCCCTTACTAAGCGTTTGTTTTTACCAATTTCATATTTTTTCTAATTTCCCTTAGGAATTATATAGAGGAAAATATTTAAGAGTAGGTCATAAGTAGACAAATTTTTGGAAAATGTTGAAGAAATAATGATTAGTGAGAAATTTATATAGCTAATCTTTAAATTCACTAAATATCTTAGTTCTTGGATTTTGTTTTTATTTATTAGATTTAATGTTTAAATTATAGAAATAATGTAAAATATATGCATTTTATACTCATTTTGTCTCACTATATATTTTATAAAATCCCTTGTATGAATTGTAAATATTTATTAAATGTGTTCCTTATGTTTTTTTGAATAAAAAAGGTATTTCCTTAAATGTAAATAATTAAAACTTGTTTTAATAGAAATTGTGCACACCAGGTGTTTGGTAAAATATAAACCATATATTTTCTTGAATTTATGAATCATACTCTCATGGAATTCAATTTTATGGATTTTAATTAATTTTTTATATGTTTTAATTTGAGTTTGAATAATATAAATAATTGTTCATTCTTTTTAATGTTTATTTAATTTATTAGAAATGATATATGAATGTTACCTAAATCTCATGATTTATAAATGCCTTAGTTACATGTTTTTAAGGGTAATTACTTGTTTTAATTTTCCTTTAATATTTTATGACTTTAAGAGGATGAATTAAAGATATTATTGATATTTATAGTTTTTATAATGACAGTTAAGACTGTCGTCGGGAGGTTTTCTATGTAAAATATTGAAATTTATTGTTCCATAAAATGGTTATGGACCAAGTATATTAGAATTGTGTCATTGATGTTATTATTTTAATGGGACTCTTCAATGAAGTGTGATCAAAGTTCAGGGTTTTTTTATGGTAATTGTTTATCTATTTATAGTGTTACATGACATACAATTATTTATCACCTCTAATATGTATCGTTGGAATACTTGAGTAGTTAGTATAGACATTTAGGAATAAGTAATACACTGGTTTATGATTATTCTCTAACTAGTATCCCAAAGTTAGAACTATGTTATTCGTTTTTTATTTTTCCTCTCAATCATTCCAGGTGGGGTAAAACGGAGTTTTTAGGTAGTTTAACCACATCAAGTGATGATTAGATAGATTTTGTTAATTTTTTCCTAGATATTCTCTAGGTATCCTATATTTTCCATTGATAATTTTTTTTTACTGTACTATGATGAGAGAGATTTTATTTTCTTATGATTTTTGACTTATAGGCTTTTGATCATACTATGATGTTTGTGGTTCAATTATCTGATGATAATTAATTTATATGTATTTTATTAAACTAAGAATCTTATGATTCCATTATCATATGATATTCAATTAGTATTGATTTTATTATGTTTCTCACTATTATAACGTGGGTTTTTCTATTGCTACTTAATATTATTATTTTTTACTATTATTGTTTGGTTTCTTATTGGTATTTTAGAATAAACTATTTCTATTATTTTATAAATAATATTCATGAAAATTGTTTTCCTCCATAAGGCACTGGTACTCCTCACATATGTTTTTTTATCTAAATTTGGATACTTTATTTATTATTGGTATATCTCCCTTATTCCACTATATTTATTACTTTTAATGTATTGCTAAAAAAAATCTTATATCAAATTAAATATTCCTTTAATGAAAACTATATATTTTTTATTTCAATGTGTGAAATCTAAAAATCATTAATAGAATGGTTTTTGAAAAATGTTATATTATTATTTATTTGATTTTAAAATCAAATTCTTTCTTTTATATTCATATTTCAAACTAACATGAAATGGTTTTAATTTTAATTTTCATGCATGGATCATGTGGAAGATACATACAATGCATTATTTTATCACACCCTACATATATTATTATTTAAATATAGGTTCTTCTTGAATGTGGTGAGTGGTCCTTAAATTCTGATTTTAGTATGTTGGAGGTAAAAAGTGATATTCAATCACCTAACACAAAAAAGATAAGTGTTTGTCCTTTCTATTTATTTTTTTATCATCTATATTTTCTAGGTTATCATGTTTAAAAATCCATTTCAGTATTATTAATATAGTTTTTTTATTCTGATTTTTTTGGTAATTAAATATTAATCTTACTAGTTTTGGGATTTTTTAATTGTGTTTATTAGTTTTATTTGTGGTTGATGAGTTATTTTCACATTTATATTCCTTTTTTAGTATTCTGTTATGAAACTACTTATTTTATTTAGTGAGATCCACTGACTTAAAGAGTGTTCATGCCAGAAATTTGAATGGTGGTCCTCTTTTTTATTTTTATATCCAGAAAAATAGTTCTCATTGGTGTGTACTTCGATTCCTTGACACTAGTTTTCATCCCATAGAGATCATAAATGTACCTCAAACCTTGTTGATATCTAGTGTAGCTACCAAGATCATGTGTATCCCATATTAGTTTATGATAAAATATTATTAGAGCCTGTTCATTATTTATGGAATTATGGTAGACATTAGATAAGATCATTAAAGCTAAGTATTAGGTAAGATCATGTTACCAACCAAAAATGTTCATATTAAACCTTGAGTTAATATGGGTATTTAAGATGTGTGTGTGTCTCAAACTCAATCCTTTTTCTTTATTATTTTCAAATGACTAATATTTATTGTATTATTCTTTATATATTGATTATTTAATAGTAAATTTAAAAAACTCAATGATTTAGAATGTAGAATGGGAGAAAATAGATGGTCTCATAGTTATTATGCATGATCTGGAAAACTATGCGTAGACTGTGCATCCAATTCTAAAAAATTCTATAATACTTTACAAGGTTGGCACATAGTTTTCTAGATAATATTTTAAATTTTCTAGTTCTCCCTCTATTTTAATAAAAAAATTAAATTTTTATTCAGTCTATATAATGTACTCAATTTGTGCATAATGTTTAGTTTTTCAAATTTTATAAATTTTATTTTTAATGATTTTAGATTATTTTTTTCTGTTATATGGTTTATTTAAGATTAATTAAGGTTATTTTAGTGGATTCATGATGTAATTTAAATTTTTTGAATTTAGTTTCTCATGTTAATATTCTTAGTTCCCGTATATTAATTGATTTAGTTTCCAAAATTTCATGAGTTTCTATTAAATGATTTTAAAAATAATTTAATTTTTTATAATAAAGTATTAGTATTTCATGGATCATCATATAATGATTTGGGAGTGGAAATAAACCTAAATAGGATGGATCTAAATTTAAGAAATCAAATTGTTCAAAAATCATAAAAACATAGTATAATGATTTCAATGTTGGAATAGATTTTATCCTCCTTCAATGTATAATTCTTGATGATTAACATGAGGCATAATAGATCAAATCTTATTAACTCTATGGGATAAACCTATTTCATGATCCTAGTGTCTATCTAAGGACACCTGAAGCTCGAAAAGAGGTGATACAACCTTATTGAGAGATATTAATGAGTCTTAGAAGGAATTAATATTTCATAATATTTTTATAAAAATGATAATCATAATCACTTTTGAAATAATTCACTTCAAAACATTACGCATAATGAGAATAACTATTTATCCCTTTATAAGTGATAGTTGTTGATTATTTATAAATGAAGAATGAGTCTATTATACATAGGAATTAAAAAATAATACCCATGATATGTTCCTCCTTAATAAATAAATTAAATGATATTAATTAAAATATTTTAATCCATTATTAATGGATTAATATATAATAAAACTATGTGGAGGAAATGTGATGCAGAGGTTGTAACGTAATGGATGTTTCTACATGTATTATAGGTGTATATGCATTTCTTGCAAGGAAACTATGAAAACCCTATAAATGTTAATAATAAATAAATTTCATGTCTTATTAATATTAATTATTGGATTTTATGGATTCATATTCATTATAGTGATTTCAATCAATTTTCATTTGAAAAATATAATTCTCTAACAAAAAAATTTCCCATGAATTGTATGGTTTTATATAAAAGTTGAATTTATAGATTTAGGTATTGAATTTGAAAAAATTTATCTTATTTTTTATATCCAATAAAAAATTTATACTAGGGAGAACTTTTATTATTTTTCTAAAAATATTTATTTTTGGGTGAATTATGAAAAAATACCAATTCTATAAAAAAAATTGGCACTTATTTTCAAGTATTTAAAAAGAATAATTTTTTTTGTGTTAATTTTAGTGTAAAATTAGTACCATTTTAATAAAAATAATCAAATTAATTATATAGTAATCAAAATAATACTTTATTTTGGTATAAATTAATTTTTAGGCTTAAAACACATTTTTATAAAAGAATTGTTTTTTGTTTTCTTTTACATTCTAATATTAAAAAGAATTATTTCTAATTCAATAGACCGAATCATGAAAAGTTTATTTGATATTTATAATCATTAATTTCAAATTTAGTAATAGGGTTAATTTATTTTGTCATCAAAATGAATTGTAATCATGGTAAATTGTTATCACCACGTTAAATGGAAAAACGTGTTAGTTAGGGGTAAAGCATGATGATAGTGTCAGAAAATATCATATTAAATATTATATTATGATATTATTTTGATCATTATCACCTTTTATTTTAAATTTTATTGATTTAGTTCTACTTTATCAAGAATAATATTTTATATTATTTTAAAACTTTTAATAATTATAAGAGTGCCACTCTACTCACTTATATAAGGGAAATTCTTCTCCTCTCTTATTCACATATATTGATCAATTTAGTTTGACAAAAACCTATCAAAATTAATCCCAATAATCTCTGAACATGTTCTAGAGGTTCTTTTCTCACTAAAGTATCAATATTATAAGGCTTAATGTGTTAGTGAGGTTTCCTAAAGAAGAGGTATACCTATTAACTGAGTTTTTTCATGTTTATTTCTTCTTTTACCTCTTTGAAAACATCATTAAAAATACTAATATAATAACATATGTATATTCTATATACTAATATAATATTATATTGACTGTCTAACGCTTTTTCATATAGTTTTCTATCATATGGGAAAGGAAAACTTTATTTGTGAATACGTGTAGACTACCACCTCCACAAAGCGATGGGTTTAATTTTTCATCATCATCTCATATGGATTGTTAAAATAATGGATCAAATGAATAAATATTTTATTTGTGAAATAATTATGACTATTTTAAGATATTATATTTCTTATCTTATTATCCATTTATCATTTGGAAAATTATAATTTCACTCGTGCGTATGTGTGGACTACCACATCCACAAAATGATATTATTTTTTTCATTACCGCCTCACATGTTTGGTCATAAGGATGGAAATAAATAGTAAATATGAATTTTTTAACATATTTATGAATCTATATATTTAAAATATGATATAATTTATTTATTTTACACCTTTTAGAAAAATTAAAATGACATTCATCCGTACGTACGAACAACCGTCTCCATTAAATGATGTGTTTCATTTTTCATTACCACCTTACATAAATGGTTATAAAAGTATATTGAATGTATAAAAATAATAACTATAAAATTTTTAATATTTTTTATATGATGGGTCAATGATTCCTTTTATGAAGTACAATGCACTAAATTTATTTTGATTTTATGAACTAAACAACTTAAAAACATCTACTGTAAACATAATTGATTTAGAAAGTAAATAAAAACATGGTAATAAAAAAAGAAAAAGAATAATGATAATATAATGGAGATGAATTTTTTTTTATAAAATTAAATAAATAATATAATTTTACTTTTTCATATTTAGAGCACATATGAATCTAGATGGGACTTATGGTAATGGTTTGTTCTTTAAAACCTTTTTTAACTATTACTCTCAAATATTTTTCCTCCATATCCATGTTCTAACCATTGTTACAATAATATTATTAGTTATATATAAGATATTTTTTAGGGTCATTTTATACAACCTTTAATTTTAAAAATAAAAAAAATATTGTAAATATTTATTTTACATGCCATTTTGACTTTTTTACGAAATTACCATAGATTGTTTTTGACAGAGATGTATTGAGTACCTTTTACACCATTATATGCATTATTCATTATAAATATTCTTATACATTTATTATTATTATTTCAATAATAAATTATTCTTTTTCATCTAGGAATATTTCTCTTAAAAATTTTTCAAAATATGGTTATTTTTCTTTTCATTTTTACATGAAAATGGAATGTAATTTTTCTTATGGGTTCAAATGAGTTTTTCAAAAAATTTAATATTTAAAATCTTCAAGCTTAAAAAAATTCAGGATACTGCATAATAGAATTATAGAAGATGTTTGGTGAGCCATATTTATCTAATGATGATGGGTGATATAGATATAGCTCTTCAATGTAATGGGTAATAATTATTCATAGAAGATTAATAATGCGGGAGATAACTTTGTACGTTACTCCCATGAAATTATCTGCACATCATTTATTTCCACATGAGTTAAACATGAGTTAAAAATATATAAAAAATATGATTATCTATGATACTTATTTCATTATTTATATGTTTTTATAGATATATTTTTATTTCATGAGGAAAGAAAAGTTTATAATATTTTAAAGGAGAATGGATTGTTATTTAAGGAATACCTTCATGAGTTATCACATACCTCATGTTTATTTCAGGTTTTTCTATGATACTAATGGTTTTAAAAGGATTTATTTCTAAAAAGACATATTTTATTATTTGGATATTTTGTTAGTTATGTGATCAATGTTTTGTTTTGAGAAAGATAAATATCTTCATGGGTTTTCATGTTTTTCTCTGGAAGAATAGGATTCTATTATTTTTATATTCCTTGATGAGCATATTTTTCTCATCCCATATTGTTAAAAAAAATATCATATGATCAAATGATTATTATGAATTATATAAAGTTCAATTTCTACAATGGTGATTCATCAAAATAGAAGAAGAAGTGGCTTGAATGAAATAGTGGTGTAATTTTAAGAAATTATTTTTGTGGAAAAAATATACACGTGGAAGTGTCCAATTTTATATGAAATGTTTTTACTAATTATCTAAAAATATAAAAATAAAATATCAAAGAAATTTAATAATGTTAAAACTTTGTTAAAAATCATTTAATTATGAGTTTATTATGTTATAGAGCATTGTATTTGGTGTCAAAGAAAAGTTTTATATAAACGGGGATGATAGGATGATGTTAAAATAAATATTAAATTAATTCTAATTTATTGTCATATTATCATGAGATAGCTTTTTTATATTTCCGAAATAATTTATCTAAAAAATGTTTGTTCATAATGGTTTTCCAAAGAGGAAACATGGAAACTATAGTAGGAAGTCATAAAGAGATAATAAACTTCTACGAAATTAACCTGTAATAGTTCAAATAGATCAATGTTTCGAAATTTTAACACAATTTCTGTTGTATATTAATTGTGGAAGCCATGAAATAGATAAACCAAATTCTCCATAGATGAACATTGTTATAGTATAACATTTCATAAAATAAACCTTTCATATTTTGGTGGTTTTTCAAACCTAGTGAAAATTAAAGTATGGATAAATTCATTGTATAAGATATTTTAAGTTTTGAGATGTATGGAACATAAAAATGTAACTCTTGGTATTTATATTTTTCAATGTGAAGCCAATCGATAGTGGTATCTAATTAAGAATACTGGGGAAAAAGATGTGATTGATTCCATGGAGTGGACAGTCTTTAAATATATCTTTATTGAGAAGTATTTTCCAAAATTTCTTTGACATATAATGGAAATCCAATTTTCACAGTTTAAGCAAAAGGAAAAATATTCAATGGACACATATAAAGAAATTTTTACTCGACTGGCCATGTATGCACTAAATTTCAATCTGGACCATGAAAGTAAAATTGATATACTTTATACACGTTTAAAACCTATTTTATAAATATATTTTCACTCTAATAAATTTTAATATTTTGTGGAAAATTTTAGTTGTTTTGAGAAAGTTAATATGATGTTTCCAACACTTATGTACTCCGTGAAAAAAAGAATAAGAAGTGGTCATTGTGAAAAGAAATAAAGAATTAGTTAACCAAGAAATCTGGATATAATCCTCTAAAATATACTAAGTGTTTTAAAAGAAGTTTTAATGAATGTTTTATAGTATTTTTAAAGTATAAATAATGTGGTAAGGTTGTGCATTTGGCTCATAACTCTAAGGGCATTAGTTCTGTTCAAAAAAGTAATGGGAAAACAGATAGTCAGGTAGCGGTGATATGTTTTAATTACAATGAGTTGGGTTGTTGTGTTAACACATTTATATAGTTAACTACTCATGGTATGAATCATCATGAACGAGAGTTGAAATTTATAGTAAATTATTTTTCTACAACTATGAAATATGCATGATACTCAAATAAAGTGGTGAAAGGTCATTACATGTTTATTCAGATTATACTAATGAATTGTTTGATTCATAATCCATGAATTATTTTATTTTTTATAAATTTATAAGTAGAATGGATATACTATATCATGAAATAAATTCATAACTATTCAGAAAAACTATAGGGGTTATTATTATGGAAAAAATAATTTATTTAAATATTTTTATTATATTCTGTGGATTTTTTTATCATAAAATCTTATTGTATTTTCCATTATATATATTTATGTTATTATTGGTATATATTGGATTTTATTTTATTATTATAAGATATATTATAGTTATAATGAAGTTGTTTTTATAAATATGTTTATATTTTCATATAATAATACCTTTGATAGCATATGAAGAAGCTGAGAGACTAATTAAAGAAGGGAGTGAAAGTTGTCTTGTAAATATCATTGAAGATAAGGAAACTATTAAAATTGGATATATATAAATTGTAAATGAATATATGGTTATAATATTTGATGATTTTCTTGGAGTTATTTATTATAGAGAGGTTTAATTTAATAATTCATTAGTTCCTGACACTAATCCAATTTCAAAATACCCTTATCTCTCCTAATATTTTTTTTATTTTCATAAAACCACTTTCTGATAGTGGAACCGCACAAAACAACACACATTACAGCTGGAAGAAATTTAAAATTTGAAAAACAATATCAAATTCCTTTAGTATCTCATAAATCATTATCACCACCTGAACCACCGTACAACACATCGAGTCAACTGTTCCATCCATGTATTTGTCACCATCATCACATCACCTTTTTTATCGTCCTGTCTCTACCATTCACTCCAAACACCATCATCAATGTCATTGTCAGTGTCCACTCGAGACATCCTAAAGTATCACCATCACTGTTAGGAATCCAAACCAACAGACATCACAAAATCACCAAACCAAATAAAAAATACAAAATATGAAACATAAACCATCATCATGGAAGAAGAACCTGATCCAAATCGATGAAGTTGTTGAAACTATGAAAAAATATTTGTCATAAGAATCCTATAATAAGGACTAAAGCCTACTCTGGTCGCACATTCTGGTACATGATCAAGAGATGAACCATCACATCCCAAAATCTCATAGTAAACTACCACACAACACTGACCAGGGAGAGTGGTAGAACATGAGGTAAGAGTAGAGATTAAAACAAGAAATGGTATCAACAGTTATCAACAACCTTCACCAGGAAACAAATCCTTCCCTCAAATCAGGCACCAAGAGAAACTGGAACCACTGAGTGCTAGTCAGCACATCACGTCGAGACTCCTCGCCATCCAAATCAAGTATAAAAACCCTCTCTCTTGACCGTAGATGGATTCTAGTGGAAAGGGATGTATGAAAAGGCAAATGAGGTGAGCTAAGGTAGCGGCTATGACGATCAATATCCCAAAAACCAGAAAGGAAGACAAAACTATAATGGTAGAAAATGGAAAATATAGGAGATGATCGCCAGTATAAGTAGGAAGTAAGATGAGTAGGATAGGGGAGACAATGTTGGAGAGTCGTGCAATAGCCTCCCCCATTCTAAAATGCCACTGAGGAGGAACCCTAACATGAGAGAGTTTATTGATAATGGTTTCCTCTTCCCTATAAAATCACCTAAGGGATGATTCTATTTTTCTAAGAAGAATGGTTTTGTGAGGATTTACATTTATTATAGAGAACATAAGAAAACCATTGTTAAGAATAAGATTATGTTGCCTCATTTAGATGACTAGTTTGATCTACTCTAGGGTTACTGTTATTTTTTAAAGATTGATCTAACGTTTGGATATCACTATTTTGACGTAAAGGATGGGGAAATTATAAGGTTTTTATTCTATCTAGTTATGATCATTATGATTATGTGTTTCTACTTATAAATTTTTTGAATTTCTCCCACTATATTTGTAGATCTTTTTAACAGAGTTTTTCATGAGTATTTAGATATATTTTTAGTGGTTTTCACTTATAAAATTTTGGTTTTATCTAAATTTTATGAGGAACATAGGAAAAATCATTGGATTATTATTCAAACTTCAAAGGAAATAGATTGTATGGAAAATTTAAAAAAATATAATTTTGGAAATGGTAGATTTAATTTATAAGGAAATTTTGTTTAAAAGATGGAATAATATTTATCCTGCTAAAACTAAAGTTGTGGAAGAGTTTACATGACCTAAAAATATCACCAATATTCTAATTTTTCAGGGATTAGCAGGTTACTACCTATGGGTTATTAAAAAAATATTTGTTTTCTAGATCCCTAATTGAGTTAAATAAAAATGATTTAAATTTTTTTGGATAAAGGAATGTGTTGAATGTTTTTAAGAATTGAAATTATAATTATTTAATGATCAATTATTATCCTTGGAAATAAGAAATGGTGAATTTTATATTTATAGTGATTCTTTATTAAATGTACATGGTTGTGTCATAATGAATGTTGATTTAGTAATTGAATATTATTAATGTTTATTGAATATCTAGGAGTGGAATTACCATACACATGATCGTTATATTTATTTTGATTATTTATTTAAAAATTTATAGACATCTTTTATATGGGTTAAAAAGATAAATATATACTAACCATAAATGTTTAATTTATATATTCTCTCAAAAAGAGTTGAACATGAGGTGGATAAGATAGTTAGAACTTATAAATGATTATGATTTCATGATTCACTATCATCCAGGTAAAGAAAAAAATATTTTTTGATGCCTTGATTTTAAAAGATAATATATCATAAACCAAGACATGTTTAGGACATGATACATTGGTTAATGATTTAATATATGTTGTTCTTGAAATTTTTCAAGCATGGAATCCAACACTTTTAGTTTAGGTTTCGATGAACTCGTATTTTTTAGACAAATTAAGCATACTCAAAAAGAAGCTCTTGATTGATAAAAAATTGTATAATTGGTTAATAAGGGTAATTTTTTGAAATTTAACATTGATAAATAATATGCTATGAGATTTAGAAGGAGGTTGTGTTTTTTAAGTGATCCCTAGTTGAAGAAGTTATTCTTGAGTGAAGTTCATATCTATTTGTTTTTTTCATCTTAATAACCGTAAAATTTATATAGAACATCAAGGGTATTATTGTTAGGATGTAAGGAAGAAATACCTTTATAATTTTTCCATTAAATGTTTTACTTTTAAATAGGATAAAGATGAATGATAACTACAAAAGGGGGTGCTTCAGCCTTTTCCAATGTCTAAATTAAAATGATCAAATATATCCATATATTTTTTGTGGAATTACCAAATTCATCTAAATATTTGAATCAAATTTTTATAAATGAATTCAAAAGTCATTGGTCACTAAATTAAAATTCTGTAAACATATTTCATTGCTGTAATTTTATTATAATAATTATTTTCATTTTAGTATACAGATGTCGCATTTAGAGTGATTATATAGAAAGAAGTGTTGAACTCCATCATTTTGGGAAGAAGTTGATGAAAGTATGTTTTTGGGACCATAATTGGTAAAACATATTGTTAATAGGGTAAATATGATTTAGCACCATATTAGGGAAGATCTTAGTGGGTAGAAAATTTACAAATATAACCAGGGGAATATCTCTCATTTGTAGAATGATATCATGTTTTTCTTAAAGTGTCTACTTGTAAACGTGTTATGTATTTTGGAAGGAAGGGAGAATTAATTCCTTGATATGTTGGTCCATATGAAATTATTGAAAAAGTGGGAAGATCTAAATACTAAGTGTCCTTACCTCTGTGCTTATCTTAGGTACAAGATGTTTTTATGTTTCATTGTCAATAAAATATGTATCTCATGAATCTCTTATATTAATCCTTGAAGTAGTTCAGTTGGAAGATAATATATCATTTGAGGAAAATATAGTTCATATTATATATAATATAGAGAATGTTTTTTATATTAGGGTGACTCCTCATGTTAATGTTTTATAAAAAAATATATGATTAAACAAGCAACATCGCAGTCAGAAAATGCTATGAAGGAAAAAAAACCTCACCTGTTTAAGTAATGAATAATATTAGGAGGATGAAATTTTTTTAAAGGGGAAAGAATATGAAAAAACATGTAAGGTTAATAAATTTCATGTCTTAGTAATATTAATGATTATATTTTATGGATATGTATTCACTATATTGGTTTTAAGAAATTTTTTAATCGAAAAAAAAATTCTAACCAAATAGTTTTTCATGAATTAAATGGTTTTATTAAAAAGTTAAATATCAAAATTTATGGAATTTTAATTGATAATATGGAATTAATTTTTTATATCAGAATATCAAATATATCTTAGGGTTAATTTTTGGGATTTTTATGAAAATATTTATTTTTGGTTGAGTAATGAAAAAATGAATATTTTTATAAAAGAATAAAATTTATTTTAAAGTATTTAAAAATAAATTTCTTTTTTCGATTGTTTTGGTTTTAAATTATAATTAGATTAATTTAACTAAAAATAATCTAATTATTTCCATAGTGATCATTATTATGCCGTATATTGGTATACATTCAATTTTAGGCTTAAAAACATTTCTCTTTAAAAAACAATTTTTTCATTTTATGCTCTCATATTAAAATTAATTTCTAACAAATCTATATATTTAATCTAGAAAATTGGATTTAATATTTACCATTATGAGGTTTAAATTTTACAATGAGTTCAATTTCATTTTTTGGTCATAATGAGTAGTAACTATGATAAATTGTTATCACTATGGTAAAGGGTAAAACGGGTCAATTAATGTCAAAAAAATTGATAAGCACAAAAAATATCATCATAAATCATATTTTATGATATTTTTTTAAAATTAACACATAATCTTAAAAATATGATTTATTTAATTCCACTTTCTATTGAATAAGTCTTTGTATTATTTTAAAACTTTGTATAATTATAAGTGTCACTCCCCTCACTTTTAAAAGAGAATTTTCTATCCTCTCTTATTCACATACATTAATCCATTTATATCAAAAAATACCTACCCAAATAACTTCTAAAAATACCTCCCAATGTCCTATAGGTCCCGATATCACCAAAGTACCAATCCTAGAAGGATTATGGGGTAAACCAAAGGTGGTTTCGCAAATTAGAAGTATATATATTAACTAGGTTGTTTCATACTTATTTTTCTTCTACCTATATGAAATATTAATTAAAAATGATGATATAATAATATAATTATCTTATATATACTGAAATTTTATTAAATTTTTGTAACAACCCATTTTCGTCTCATTTTCCATCCAATGGAGAATGGGATCTTCACTCAGGCATATGTGTGGACCATCACATCCATGTAGTAATGTGTTTCATTTTTTATTACTAGATAACATGGTTGGTTAAAATGATGGGTAAAATGAATAAATTTTATATTTTTTAAAAAATTATGATTCTATAAATATAATATATTACTTTCTTTATTACCCTTCCATATTTTGGAAAATGATAGCGTCGCTTGTGTATATGTGTGGACTACCACCTCTAAGAAATGATGTGATTCATTTTTCATTACCAACTAAAATGGATAGTTATAATGATAGGTATATTGAATAAATATTAAATTTAAAACATATTTATGATTTTTGAATAGTTAAATATTGTCTAATTTTCTACTTTTCCATCTATAAGAAAAATGAAAAAGAAATCATGCATATGTATGGAATATCGTCTCCATGAAACAATATGATTATTTTTCATGATTTTTTTACATAGATGTTTAAAAAATTATATTAATGGTATAAAAATAATAATTATAAAATGTTTATGATTCTATATATGATGTAAAAAATGAATTTTCTACCATGTTCAATGCATTGAATTTATTTTTGTGTTTTTTAAACCTAAAAACCTAAAAACAGTGGATGTAAGCTTAACCAAATTAGTTTCTAAATAAAACATGGTAATAAATTTAATAAAAGGGATAATGATTATGAAATGAATACAAAAAATTTACTACACAAGTAAATAAATAATTTAATTTAATTATTCATGATTTATGGAACATGTGAATCTAGACATGACTAATGGTAAGGGATTTTTCATTAAAAAAAATTTATAACGTATTCCTTCCTAATATTTATCCTTTATATCCATGTTATTCAAAATGATCCAAGAATGATTTAATATATACATAAAATATTGTTAAATTTAATTTTTAAATACCTTTTTATTTATTTAAAAAAATTAAAATGAATCTTTTAAACATTAAATATACAGGTCATTTTGACTTTTTTACCAAAGTAAAAAAGAATATTTATTTAATGTATATGGATTGACTACCTTTTCTTATCTTAATAGATTTTATTCACTATAAATATTACTCTATATTTTTTCATGGTTTTTCAAATAATATCATATCATTATTCTGAAGGGGAATATTTCATTTAAATATTTTTCAAAATAAATTAATGTTCCTCTATATTTTTTGAGAAAATATAAAGTTATTTTTTTATAGGTTGAAATTAGTTTTTTATGAGTTTCATGATGCAAAAAGTACAATATTACAATTTTTTTGCTCATAATAAGGTACTTTATAATTATATATGATTACGAGTGAGCCTGATATAGCTTATAAAAATGGGTAATCTAGATATATTTCAATTGTATTGGGTAATGATTAGTCCTTAAAGATGAAAAATGACGGAGATAACATCGTAGTTTACTCCTCTAATATTAAATGAGAATCAGTTATTTCAACATATGATAAACATGGGTGAGCATAGGATACAAATACAATCCTACAATATACTAATTTCAATCTAACTAAGGTTTTTTTATGGAAATTTATTGATTTCATGAGTAAAGAAATGTTTATAGACTTTTAAAGGTGAATGTTTTGATTTTCAAGGTATTGTTTCATGATTTCTCAAATAACTCATGATGTTTTCATGCTTATCTATAATATTAATGGGTTTCAAAGGCTTATATTGAGTAAATGTTGATTTTTTTTCATTTTAATATGTTTTATTTATGTGTATAATGTTTTAAACTGAAATATGTAAACATTTTCAGATGTTTTCATGTTTTACATAGGATTAATGGGATTACTTTATTATTTATATCCCATATTGGGATTTGATTTTCTCATACCATGTTTTAAAATTATTTTCATAGGATTTGAGGATGATTAAGAACTATATAAAGGGTTAAATGATAGTTTTCTTGAATAAAAGACACTATAAGTGGAAGCGTCCACTTTTTTGTAATTTTTTTCTCAATTTTCTAAAATTATCAAGTTAAAAGACACTATAAATGTAATAAATTTAAACCCTCAGCAACATTATGTTATTTTGGGTTTATTATGTTATGGGGCTTTATATAAACTACCTAAATGCATTACATGTATTTTCATGTATCATTACATGCATCATATGCATGTAATATCCATGCATCATATGCATGTCTTATATGTTAACAATATATATATATATATATTAATTTTATATAAATCATATACATTAATTTAATATACATGAATCAAATTCATTCATATTTTATTTGTCCTCTAATAATCTCAAAGTTTCACTAAAATTATATTGAAACTTTTTTCCAAACTTCACAACTCTTTATGAATCCATCCCAACTATTTTGGATATATATTTATCAATATCTCTTCATTTTGGAATAAAAATTTTATCCAAAATATTTTTCTTATCCATGGTCCTGAATTTTTATCCCTATATTCCTTAGAAACGTTAAAAACAAATTTGAAATCCATATATGAAAAGAGTTGGGTATAACAATTCATTGGTTATACTCATGCTATTAAGGGGTATGAAATGATCTCTATCAAATATAATCATATCTCTATATGAACATGTACACAATAAGATATATTATATACATCAGATATATACCAATATAATTTTTTTTCTATGATGTAAAGTTACCACTAGAGTTTAAACAAGTCAATCTTTTAAAATTCATCCCTTATTTTCTTAATTATCTAAAATAAACTAACCAAGTGATTTAATACAACGCCATACATTCATCTAATATAGTATCACATCACATATCTATCATCTTAGTTTTTAAGTAAAACATATGCGAACTAACTAAGCATGGAGTTTCCTCAAACTAATTCAATCAATGTTCAGATGTATTAACTCATCATTAAAGGGTAAAAACTCATCTTAGTTTCACTTCAACTAATGATATTGTTAGAAACATACCCAACCAACCCCTGATTATCTAAGTTCATATTTTTAAATTAATAATTAGGGTGTCTAAGTATGATGGTTCACATTCTAGGTATCTCCACAACCTTAGGTTATAAGGATTAATAATAAGCACACACTCATGAGTACATTGATGATTTGATGGTACTCTATGAAAAAAAAATTAAATAGTTGGCCTAAATAAGTCTCTATTTATTACCTCATATATAACACCTCTATATTTTATGAAAAATATTCTTTTTAATTTTATTGATGTCTTGTGTTGTACGCTACACCAAAAGGATCTTGCACTACATGCATCCCTGACTTGGCGTGCATTAAACGCAATCACGACCTTCCACGATAGTGTATGTTGTACGCAATACCGAGTTTCACTAAACAACGATATGTTATATAAACTAGCCGTTATAAATAGTATTACCAAATTTTTGAAATTTTATTTTTCAAAATGGACTTCATTTTTGGATTCGGAATATCGAAATTAGACTAGGGTGATATTTTGGTATTTTTCTGAAAACTTTCAATTTTTGATGAATAGTGAAAACACTGGGTTACTATTTAAAAACCGAATTTTTATTTAAATAATTATTTATTTTATTTAAATTTATTTTAGGTCAAAATTGACACATAATACCTATATATGTTCAATGTAACTCATTGGAGTCATTTTATAATAAGTTTAGATATATAAAAATTTTATTGAACTTTTCACCGTCTTTTACCCACCTCCTAGGAGAATTTGGAAATTCACATAAAACATAATTTTACCGCTTCTGTGAGTGGAATTTAGAAAATCTGAGAGACACGGTTAATATCAAGGACTAAAATTTGGTTCAATGAGATGAAAATAATTTTTGGTGAATAGTAACTTTTTACTTTTATTTACCACAGTTAAAAGTAAATAGAGTAATTAAGGGTAAAAATGATATTATTATTACCCTAACACATGTCCTAATTCTATTGGATAACTGTAATTAAACCAAAAACAACCTTAGGAATAAAATATGACTATTTAGGTCCACTTGGATTAGATAAGGACATTTATTATTAATTTATTTAAAGAAGGGTTAAAATAGTAAAAATCAATGTTTAATAACTAAAACATTTTTAATATAGGGTTATACATAAAATAAATTCTACTATAAATATTCATTAGAAATATAAAAATATTTCCTACATAATGGTATTTTATTTATAATTTTTAGACATTAAATAAGTTAATTTATTTATGACACAATGATGATGCAGTAATTGTCTTATTAATGAAATATTGACATAATTGATGTTATAAATACTCAAATAAATATAATTTGAGACTTTTTATGAATTACACTAATTTTATAGGTTAATATGACATGTTAGTATTGATTTAATTAACTGCTTTCGAACTAATCATGCTGTTATGATTTTCAAAAAAATAAATTACCAAATAGTGTCAAAATTAATATAAAATAGTTTTTAAAAAAATATTATATCATTAATTGTTATTTTATTCCTAAAAATCTAAGGTTTGGTCAAATGACTTAGATAAGGTTATATATATTAATAATAAACAACTTGGGGTTCTTTTGTCTTGTTATAGTAATTTTATTAACCTTATAGTGTAAGAAAACAAGAAGACTCAGTAAAAGTAAAATTATTTAACTTAAAGTTAAATCTAAATGATAAGGTTAAAATAGAAACCTAAACTTGTCTAAATTCTATTGGATGAGAGTATTTCGACCCATCCCCACCTCAGCTTCAAAATAAATCAATTTTGAGCTATTAAAAACCGAATATGACTTTATAATAAAATAATATTTTTTGTTTTTTCAAAGGTGCCCCTCTCCTCCCTTATAAAAGGTCACCTCCTCCCTCTCTTCCTCACACCACATTGATCCTTCAGGCTCCACCCACCCATAACTATTTCTCCTCTCCACTTCCCTAGAAACATCCTAGAGGTTTTGGTCTTCTTCAAAGACCATCTTTAGTACCCAAAGAGGAATTTAAGAAGAGGTGCTTCAAAGAAGAGGAGGTCCGGATACATACGAAGCATATCAGACATAAGGTAAGGGAGAATTATTCCAATCTCATTCTTATCTGAGATTCTTTATTCATAAGTATTTACTGGGGGTATGTTTATTATCCATGTCCATATGTTCTCAAAATGTTTTCATAAAATGTTTAATTTTATTCCATGTATGTTTAAAGTCATTCTTAACCTTTTTTTTACTTTTACCACATCGTATGGAAGGAATCTTTCTTTTGTTTACCATAAGCGGTACTTTTTGAATTTTTTGACAAAAGTACGAGGAGAATGTTATTTTTAACTTATATGGCGTAAATAGATTTTTACGGTTTTATAACTCCTTATTTTCATGAATATTTCTATAAAATATTTCATGATTATTTACAACAAAATATTTTTATTTTTAAATTGAATGTTATTTTGTGAAAAGAAAATTTTTTTGAAGGAGAAAGGATATTTTCATCAATAATTCATTTCAAGTGTTTTATCAAAACTATTTTCCATATAATATGACATTATTTAGTATGATTATGTTTCAAGTATAATGACTCCATTATTAAAATGGTTTGATTATTCTTATGATTAATGATATCCATTTGTTTTGTATGGATTATGTTATGATGGGTTGATGCTTATGAAACCCATTTTATTCTTTGGGTTATGATGAATGTTTTATGTTTATTTTGTGGCACAAGTAAAAATGATTTCATTATTAGATGGGTTGGACCTATGTCTCCCTCTAATTCATTGGGTAAAGATTTATATCTCATGAGATAGACATGGCTGGAATGGTAAGTTAATCTGGTTCAGTGATACAGGACTGGAACGAGGAGTGAACTTGATTTAGAAAGGGACTTTCTCCACTAAGATAGTCTTGGCAGCAATGCCTTGGCTACTATGGAAATCATAACAAGTGCTGAATGGTTTCCACAATTACATTATTTACTCTCATGCTATTTTATCACGATTGATGTTCCATTATGATATATGCCTTACGTACTTCCAAGATTTATGTCTTTGCTCAAGATTTTGATGTTTAGATTTTATGTTCATGCTTTTTCATTCAAATGTTTATGGATTGTTTTATGTTCTCTATGCTTACCCATACTGAGCATTTGAGCTCACCCTTTTAATGTTTTTTTCTAGGATATAAATAAAGGTTTTAGGTAAGAAAAAAAAAGGGGAAGATCTTTATGGGAGATGTTGAAGATCTTTCACCACGATTAGAAGATTAAATTCTGAGTTTCCAAAGACACTAAACTATTATGGTCCTTGTGTGTCTGTGTTTGTTATATATTAAGTATTCTGCAAAATTAATGCCATGTCCATGTATGTCAAGCTCTGGGTCTCTACAGTTGGTATCATAGGAAAGGTTTAGTTAACCTTTGGAAACTAGGATGTGAAAACTTTAGTGAGATCCCTAGAGATATTACTAAGGTATGTCTAGGGATGTCCCTAAGGTTAAGTATAAGTATAGGTAATAGTCCTAGAATTATGGTAACGATATTAGAATTAAAACTAAGATGTTAGATATTGAAGGTACTCCCCCTTTATTATGTTGTTTTCCCTAGCATGATTTGTGCCTCTCACACTATTCTTTTTGGGTTTTAGACGATGGCTAGAACCTGAAGGTACCGTGTTGATCAATGTAATGGAAAATTCAATGATTGTCCTCATAAACAAACCAATTTTATGGAATATGGAGTGTAAAATCTTATTTCTATACTTACACAAGCTATGAATCATTCTGGACTTCCAAATGAGAAGAGAAGGGAATAATATTCTATTGATTCCTTCATGAGGCAACATCCACCTTCTTTTAGTGGGTCTTCTGATCCACTTTTTACTAAACAATGGATTAGTACCATTGAAAAGATATTTTCCATACTTCGCTGTTCAGAACATGAAAAATTCATTCTGGATATTTACCGTTTAGAAGGTGAAGCAAATCAATGGTGGACTCTAATTAAGAATACGTGGCCCTGAGATGAAATTGAATCCCTGGAATGGGATGAGTTCAAGATCTTGTTTTTCAGCAACTAATTCCCTCGTATTCTTAAAAAAAATATGGAAAATGAGTTTCTTGAGCTTAAGCAGAAGGATGAGGAATCTGTTGGTATATAAGAAGCGAATTTTACAAGACTTTCAAGGTATGCATCCGGCTTTATCATCCAACATGAAAGTAAAGTTGATCGATTTTTCAGTGGCTTAAAACCAAGTCTTCGAAGGGCATTAGCTATAAAAGACTTCAGTAGCTATGAAGAAATTGTGTTTTGTGCTATCAAGGTAGAACTGGAAGTTGGTGTAACATATCCATCTCATGGATTTGACAAGAAACGAAAGATGGAGTTCAAGGAGAAATCACAAAAATAATTGTGAAAATAAGACGATTGTTTCTTTATGCTCAAAGTGTGTAAAGATGCATGGTGGAGATTATCTTAAAGGGACTAGATAATGTTTTAAGTGTAGAAAATAAGGTCATCGAGTAGCTGAGTGTCGAAATAATGGGAAAAGGGTTGATAATGATGTGAATAAAAAAATACTGCAGAGAACGCACCACCAACACTTCAATGCTTCAAGTGCAAGGAAATGGGGCATTATGTTAATCAATGCCATAATCCAAGGGTTAATGATGATCAACGTGAGAAACCTCTTAAGGAAAAGGATAAAGGGAAGTCACATATGATCACTATTTGTGATGTTGTGTAATGATTAATTGTTTATGTAATGGGATTTCAAAATAGTATCATGGAATCTCATTTATAGTATCGTGGAATTTTGAAATATCTGTGTATTGGTCCATTGTGTTTTTCTATAAGAATATTGTACCGGTAACCATGAAAAGTGATTGAAATATTTTTGAAAGCAGATAATATGCGCATAATGAAGGGATAAGGAGAAAATAAATTATTTGATAGTATTCATGATCTCATGATTGATATAAGGACTAAGTGATATCATGGTTTGAGTATATAGAATTTTGGGGATTTTGGTATGTGGAAAGTGTTAACTTTTAACTGCATTCATGTTTTCACTAAGGTTCAATGGGTATTCATTTTTCAAGAGAATACATGATTAAGGTATTCACATGTTTGGAATGTGACCAACAAGATATATCTTATATGGGGGATAAATGATGGTATTCACGTGCTTGTTATGTTACCTCTCAAGTAATAATTTTCTTTACACTATGAGATTGGACAGAAGTATTTTCTATAAGCTTAAAGGTTATAATGGATTAAGTTGGACATCGGATAGTATTTTTTAAGGATAGAACTTTTTTGATATTATTGATGGAAATTTATAATTAGAAAAAAGTACAACCTGTATGATGGACAATAACTCGTCACGTCGGACAAGGCTGTGGGAATTGAACCCACAACCGAAGTGTGACAGGCCGTTATTTCCTACCACTGGCCTACAGGAAGTCCCTGGATATTAGAAACTAGTTTTATTTTTTTATTCAGGATTATAGATGAAGTATAAGTCCATTTTGGAACCACATCTGATTAATCTCACCATATATGTACTTATGTATATAACTTTTGCTAACTTATGTTTGAGACAGATGGAATAACCGATCATTCAATCGCATGATCTGCTAAAACTTCATGAAAGACAAATTCAACTTCATTTCTTAAAGATATGAAGTGGAAATTGTTCAAGGCACAAACAATGGTAAGATTATACCAAAATAAAGTAAGTATTTCTTATAATTCAAAATCTTCAACTTTAGGGAAATGATCTTGAAAACCAAAAATGTTGTCCTAGTTCCCTTATATCTGATGAATCAGATGGTACCCTAGATCATCAAAAATTTATGGATTTGTGATTATTGGCTTTATCATAGCCATGTCCTCTACCACTCACCATCGAAACATGATGGTTATATTTTTCTTCCATATCCATATTTTCAACTATGTTATCTTATGTGGAAACCCAGTGATTAGTTAATTTGGGTAACCATTACGTTTCATACTTTAGTTTTTAAAGAAAAGTTTTGGTATTCCTTTTTACAATGTGGGTCTCTATTAAATAAACTTTCGAGTAGTAAACTATTTATAACCCTGACGAATTTCGAGGGTGAAATTCATTTTAACGGGGGTAGAATGTAACACCCTGAGATTTTATGAAAAATATTATTTTTAATTTTATTGATGTCATGTGTTATACTCTACACCAAAATTATCTTGCACTACACGCATCCCTAACTTGTCTTGCATTACACGCAATCGTGACCTTCCATGATAGTGTATATTGTACGCAATACCGAGTTTCATTAAACGACGATATGTTATATAAACTAGTCGTTATGAATAGTAATACCTACTTTTTGAAATTTTATTTTTTAAAATGGACTTCGTTTTTTGATTCAGAATATCGAAATTAGACTAGGGTGAAATTTTGGTATTTTTCTGAAAACTTTCAATTTTTGATGAATAGTGAAAACACTGGGTTACTATTTAAAAACCGACTTTTTATTTAAATAATTATTTATTTTGTTTAAATTTATTTTAGGTCAAAATTGACACATAATACCTATATAAGTTCAATTTAATTCATTGGAGTCATTTTATAAAAATTTTAGATATATAAAAATTTTATTGAACTTTTCACCGTCTTTTACCCACCTCCTAGGAGAATATGGAAATTCACATAAAACATAATTTTACCGCTTATGTGAGTGGAATTTCGAAAATCTGAGAGACATGGTTAATATCAAGGAATAAAATGTGGTTCAATGAGATGAAAATAATTTTTGGTGGATAGTAACTTTTTACTTTTATTTACCACTGTTAAAAGTAAATAGGGTAATTAAGGGTAAAAATGATATTATTATTATTACCCTAACACATGTCCTAATTCTATTGGATAAGTGTAATTCAATCAAAAACAACCTTAGGAATAAAATATGACCATTTAGGTCCACTTGGATTAGATTAGGACATTTATTATTAATTTATTTAATGAAGGATTAAAATAGTTAAAATCAAAGTTTACTAACTAAAACATTTTTAATATATGGTTATACATAAGATAAATTAGACTATAAATATTCATTATAAAGATAAAAATATTTCCTACATAATTATATTTTATTTATAATTTTTATACATTAAATAATTTAATTTATCTATGACACAATGATGATGCAGTAATTATCTTATTAATGAAATATTTACATAATTGATATTAAAAATACCAAAATAAATGTAATTTGAGACTTTTTTCGAATAACACTAATTTTCTAGGTTAATATTACATGTTAGTATTTATTTAATTAACGGTTTTCGAACTATTCATGCTGTTATGATTTTCACAAAAATCAATTACAAAATAGTGTCAAAATTAAAATAAAATAGTTTTTAAAACAAATATTATATTATTAATTGTTATTTTATTCCAAAAAATCTAATGTTAGTACAAATTACTTATATAAGGTTATATATATTAATAATAATAAAAACTTGGGGTTTGTTTGGCTTTTTATAGTAAGTTTATTAACCTTATAGTGTAAGAAAACAAGAAGACACTGTAAAAGTAAAATTATTTAACTTAAAGTTAAATCTAAATGATAAGGTTAAAATAGAAACCTAAACTTGTCTAAATTCTATTGGATGAGAGGATTTCGACCCATCCCCACCTTAGATTCGAAATAAATCAATTTGAAGCTATTAAAAACTGAATATGACTTTATAATAAAATAATATTTTTAGTTTTTCCAAAGGTGCCCCTCTCCTCCCTTATAAAAGGGCACCTCCTCCCTCTCTTCCTCACACAACTTTGAGCCTTTAAACTTGTCCAAACCCTGTCAAATTCTCCTCTACACTTCCCTAGAAACATCCTAGAGGTTCTGGTCTTCTTCAAAGACAATCTTTAGTGCCCAATGAGTAGGTTATGAAGAGGCGCTTCAAAGAAGAGGAGGTTTGGATACATACGAAGCATATCAGACATAAGGTAAGGGATAATTATTCCAATCTCATTCGTATCCGAGATTGTTTATTCATAAGTATTTACTGGGGTTATTTTTATTATCCATGTCCATATGTTCTCAAAATGTTTTCATAAAATGTTTACTTTTCTTCCCTGTATGTTTAAAGTCATTCTTAACCTTTTTTTTACTTTTACCACATCGTATGGAAGGAATCTTTCTTTTATTTACCATATGAGGTACTTTTTGAATTTTTCGACAAAAGTACGAGGAGAATGTTATTTTTAAATTATACAGCGTGAACGGATTTTTATGGTTTTATAACACCTTATTTTCATGAAGCTTCCTATAAAATATTTCATGATTATTTACAAAAAAATATTTTTATTTTAAAATTGAATGGAATTTTGTAAAAAAAATGATTTTGAAGGAGAAAGGATATTTTCATCAAGAATTCATTTCAAGTGTTTTATAAAAACTATTTTACATATAAGATTACATTATATAGTATGATTATGTTTCAAGTATAATGTCTCCATTATTTAAATGGTTTGATTCTTCTTATGATGAATGATATCCATTTTTTTTGTATGGATTATGTTATGAAGGGATGATGTTTATGAAACCCATTTTATTCTTTGGGTTATGATGAATGTTTTAAGTTTATTTTGTGGCCCAAGTATGAATGATTTCTTTATGAGATGGTTGGGACCTATATCTCCCTCCAATGCATTGCGTAAAGATTTATATCTCGTGAGATAGACATGGCTGGAATTGTAAGTTAATCTGGTTCAGTGATACAGGACTGGAATGGGGAGTGAAATCGATTCAGAAAGGGACTTTGTCCACTAAGATGGTCTTGGCAGCAATGTCATGGCTACTATGGAAATCATAACAAGTGCTGAATGGTTTCCACAATTACATGATTTATTCCCATGCAATTTTATCAAGATTGATGTTCTTTTATGATATATGCCTTACGTACTTCCAAGATTTATTTCTTTACTCAAGATTTTGATGTTTAGATTTTATGTTCAATCTTTTTCATTCAAATGTTTATGGATTGTTTTATGTTCTCTATGCTTACCCTTACTGAGAATTTGAGCTCACCCTTTTTATGTTTTTTTTCAGGATATAAAGAAAGTTTTTAGGTAAGAAAACAAAAGGGGGAGATCTTTATGGGAGAAGTTGAAGATATTTCACCACGATAAGAAGATTAAATTCCATGTTTCCAAAGACATTAAACTATTATGGTCCTTGGGTGTTTTTGTTTGTTATGTATTAAGTATTCTGCAAAAGTAATGTAATGTCCATGTACATCAAGCTCTGGGTCTCTACATCATAAATCTATTTTTTTATCTTGTATAAAACACTTTTAATGTGTATAAGAATATATAAAATCTAACCTTAAAAATCATCACATCCCATAATACTCAGTAATGATCATCGATCAGGGAAAAATCAAAGTTTATATATTAAGGGGATATTTATCATTATAATATTCATGTAAATTTCATTTCATCCCATATGAATTAATGATAAATATAATTTACTTTTATTATAAAATCACGATATGTTTACAACCATTACAATAAATTTATCATGTGTTTAACACTATAGAGTTTACATGAACCTTGTGTTATTTTTGTGATAATGATTTTATTAACTCTTTAAATATATATGTAATTCCTATCACATATATATGTGACCACGTAATAAAATACTCCCAATAAACCATTTAGTGAGTAAAAAAATGAAAGAATAGTTTTATTAACAGTGATACGTATAAACTATGTTCCAAATTTTCAACTCCATTATCATATTCAAACTCCTTTCACAATATCAAATTTTATATTTTAATAAAATATCTACTTAGAACTATTTCTAAATTAATCATCATCAATTATTGGAACCTATTCGATCAAAAAAATTTCCTTCAAATAAATATAACATTTTATATTTTCATTATCCAATATATGAAAAACACTTTTAGTATTAAGTTTTATTAACTTCATTATGGTAAAAACATGTAAATATTTACATTTTTTGTTACCATTATACCCTAAAATATTTTAGAAAATTATTTGAATTCATTTTGGTAAATGGGTTGGAATAATAGTTATATTCACTTTATCATAATATCATAAATGTAACTATTTACATTTCTTTTTCGATTCATACTTGAAAACACTGTTATGATATCTAGTGTGGTTCAATTTTTAATTTGATTGGTACAATACTTAAAAATATATTAATATTCTCATATTCATGATATATAAATATAAATCTTTACATTTTTAATTATCGTCTAATATTATAACCTCTTTATAATATTAATTAAAAAATCTATATAATCATATACTAGTAAAATCATTTATTTTTTAACATTAAACTTCAATAAGATTAAACATACTTCCACGAACCTATTAGGAACTATAATTTATTTGGAATATCATGCTAATATTCGACATAAACTACTATGGTTTTAAAAATAACGCTTATTACCTTTTAACAGGAATTTTTAACAAATAATCTATTTTTTCCATTTATAGATAGTTTTATATGGTATGTGTGTATTTTATATAGATGAATATTTTAATCATTAAAATACATAACCATAGGGAACGAATCACATTCCATCACATGTTAGTAAATAGTTGAATAAATACTTTATCCTAGATAAAAAATGTTTATCCATATAATTTTCTAAGACTATGTTATAGAATACAATAAACCATAAACTATGGGTATATTATTAATCACATTTTTTTTAGTACAACTCCTTATTTAATGAAAAAAATATCTTATCATACAATAAAATGAGATGAAGATACACATTATTTACTTAGATTCATCTGATCTTTACACATTACTTTATATTCAAATAATTTATGTAGTAACCTTATACTATATCACTTGAATGAAAACTAAAAGTTATATAAATTATTAATTATATTTTCAATTCCTTCATAATTATAACATTTATATAAGTATACATTAGGTATCTCATACCCTTAAAAACCGAAAAATAAAATAATACATGAGAAGGACATTCCATGATGTTTCCTAAACCTACTTCAGGTATTCTTGATAATCCCATCATATAGAATTATTACTTATATTTCCTAATAACCCCAGGTTTCAATAACCTATTCTTTCTTTCTAATGAAACATTATAGGATTTTTCCAACTATAATATCTCTGTTTTTTACCTCTTAATGTAACACCCTAACCCTAGAAGCCCAGAGTTAGTACATTACTTTGTTACATTATAATGATTATAAGGAATAAAATCTCTAAGGATCGATCAGTTTCATGGAACCCATTTTACATTGGTAGAATAAAACAACATATAAGACATAACTAAATCTAACAAACTGTATCCTTGAAAACTCAAAAAGTAATCTCTTCTTTATGACCTTGGGAAGGAAAACAAATTAAATAAGTGAGATCAAATTCTCAATAAGGGTTACATATAACAGAATCATGAAACAATAATAACTGAGTCATAATAAATTAGACATAATCATTATGGCATGGTTAATAATTTAAAACACACACACCATCAATAAACTAAGAATTAAAGTGCATCAATAGATCTTTTCATAGTGGAAACCTCATGGATAGAAATAATTTAATAATTAATAAATATAATGATTATTATTTCAATGTCATTTATCTAGAACATAAACCAGCATACCGTCGACATGATTTATGTCTGTGGGTAGAAACCCATTTGATTTTTGGAAACAAACTCAAAGGGTTTTTCGTCAACTGGTTTGTCTCATTAGACCTGTCAATGCATCGAGGAGCTATAAAGGGCCCCACCTATCACTATAAGTCCAAATAATTCTTTATTTAAAGATTTAATACAATAAAAATATGCTTTTTAAATATCATTATTGAGTAGGGGATATGGATTCATCAATATTTCCATAGTTAAAGCAACATTCCCCAATCATTAAACATAAACACTAACCATTCGAAATAATATGGTAAATGGTATCAAGATGGAACATCCATAGTCAAACTAATAAGAAACATTTAAAAAAAATATTTTATATGATATAGTAAGATATAAACCTTAATGTATTAAAATTTTCAATAAAAGATGTTTACATAGATAAAGATACTTTTAAATTATACCATTGAAAAAATATTGACAAAACAATCCTTAGACATTCCAAAGTGTCGCATACCACCTTGAAACATTCAAACCATAATACCTTATAATATAATTAGAATAAGTATACTCTTGATATTAAATACCAAAGGGCAGTATATAAAACACATGCAAGTACTAAGTGGTGAACAAGGTATATATCTCATAAAAGATAATGTGAGATGAGAAAAAATTCTTTTTACTTTGGAAGGAAGAGTTCTTTTAGAACATCGTTTATATTTATCATGAAATCAGAATTTTAAACATTTATATCCTATAAAATAAGAGGTAAGAACATTGAAATTATATTTTAGGCATAAAGTTTTTCCCACTGAACTGAAATCATGTAAAAAGAGTTTTTAAAGAAACTTTAGAAATAAAACATTTTAGTGCGATTTTAGAAAAATATTAATGTGATTTTAAAGTAGAAATTCATTTTTGATATCATAAAACCAGAAATTAACCAATATAGTTTTTCATGATAAAATTTTAGATTTTAATAAAATAATGATGTCTTAAAATTATTTGCATAGTGCACTTGAAAATAGGTAAGAATTTGAGAAGTTCCCTTGATACAGGATTGTTTATCGGGAATATTTTTTGAAAGATCCTTTTGAAAGATATAACTCCCCATAAAATAAATAAGGAATCTGATTCATACACATTTATAGAACATTCATACAGAATATATTATGAGTACATAATAATAAATAATAATTTAATTGAGATAAGTAGAGAATAATAGTGACCCGAATGAAAATGGAGGTTTGGGTAGAAAACCATTACCTTAAGTTCGATGGTGTTATTCACATGATCATAGTGTCATGGATAATAGAATTAAATCAATTAATTAATATTTCCATAAACTATTATTTTTTTAATTTATTTATTATATCCTTATTAAGTTCATTCTTGGCCTTCTTGATAGGTTTAAGAGGTTCAATTTTATTTTTTGGGAGCATTTTATTCCTTGGTATTCATGAACAGCTTACTAATATACATGAATGGATAATCATGTAAAATCTGGATGGTTATCTAGAATTAAAGTTTCATGTTATTATTGAACATCCATAAGGTTAAATGGTTTTAAATTTCATTTGGTTACTTGGAGTGAAGATTAATCGTTATATAAATTATTTAATGATAACTATTTGGGTTAATTAGTGGTTTTTAACACAATGAACTCATTTTTATTTATAAATCAAACCCATGTGTAAAAAAATATTACAGAACCATATATAATAAATAATACATTTATTATATTCTGGTTAAATGATAATAATGGTTTCATGACCATAATTGAAGACGGTAATAGAAATTGAAAACCCATCGTCCTTGAATGTGGTAAATTAGCACATCTCAGTTGGTTTTTTTTACTAATAGCATAAAATAAGGTTAAAGTATATATGATAATAAATTATACCATCATCATAAAAACATTAAATTACATTTAAGTTACTGGATTTATGATAACATTTGGGTGAGTATAGGTGAGGATAGAAAAGAAAACAAAGGAACTTGAAAAGAAAGTAAAAGAAGTGAAAAGAGGAATTTACCTCTTGAATTAATCTTCCTCGAGATCCTCTTTAAGGGAGAGGATTTCATATTTTTATGATTCAAAGGGATTTTGGACATGTCGGAGGATATTGGGAGGATATTTTGGTAGAAATTATATAAGGTACAAGACTTTTTAGGAGTTAATATAAGAGGTAAGGAGGGGTGGTATTTATAATGGATGAGAGGAGGGGTTTCTTATTATTTTAATCATTAGTTAAATATTTTGGATCAAGAAAATGAATATTCTTGATTCATTTGACCAAAAATAATAATAAGTGCATTTTTTTCAAACCAAGTGTTCCTACATCATCCTTACATCACCTATGACTCAATAAACCATGTATTTATCATTTATCATAAATTATTGTACTTTACTATAGATAAAAAATTCATCTATTTTAGAAAAATCCCAAAAAATAACCCTAACCATTTATTTCTGTGTAGAATCTAAAAATGGATACCATTTTATCAAAATAATTTTATAAATATGTAAAATTTAATTTTTAGATGACATAATTATTTACTTTAAAAAATAATGATTTTATATTTAAAACTGCTTTTATAATACTTTCAAAAAATAACTATGGTCTCATTAAATTACCCTAAAACTGTACTTTGGTATTTCATATCAAGATTATACTTATTCTAAATCTAGTTCCCAAAGTTTCTACTAAACATCTTCTAATTCCAACTGTAACACCCCGACCCTAGAACCCCAGAGTCGGTGCATTACTTTATTACATTGGCATGGTTACAAGAAATTAAATCCCAAATGACCAATTAGTTTATTAGTCCTGAAGAATTTGGATATATACAAGGAAACCATTTTCCATTTGTGGAATAAATCATCATATAATACATAACAAAATCTAACAAAATGCATCCCTAAAAACTCAAAAAGTAATCTCTTCTTCATAACCTGGGGAAGGAAAACAAATGAATGGGTGAGCTCAAATGCTCATTAAGGGTTACATATAATGTAATCATGAAATAATAATAATTTAATCACAATCAATTAAACATATTCATTATGTCATGGTTAATAATTGAAAACACACACCATCAATAAACTGAGAATAAAAGTGCATTCATAGATTTTCTCATAGTGAAAACCTCATGGATAGTAATAATTAAATAATGAATAAATAGAATGATTATTATTTGGAAATATTATATATCGTACATGAACCATCATACTATTGAGATAGTTTAATTTTGTGGGTAGAAACCCATCTGAGTTTTTGAAATAAAGTCGAAGGGTTTGTCGCCTACTAGTTTGTCTCATGAGACCCATCGATGCATAAAGGGGATATAGCGGGCCCCACCCACCACATCAGGTAAAAATAATTCTTTATACAAATATTTAATACAATAACAATATTCCTTTTCAATATCCTTATTGAGTATAGGATACGGATTCATCAATATTTCCACAGTTAAAGAAACATTCCCCAGTCAATAAACAACAACACTAACCATTTGGAGTAATGTGGTGAATGGTATAAATATGGCACATATAGTCAAAATAATCAGAAACATTTCAACAAAATATTTTAGATGATATCTAAAGAGATAAAACTCAATGTATTAAAAGTTTCAGTAAAATTTATTGACATAGATAAAGATACTTTTAAATGAGATCATTAAAAATTTCTTGAGGAAATAATCCTTAAACATTCCAAATTGTCCCATACCACCTTGAAACATTCAAATCATAATCCCTTAGAATATAATTCGAATAATTAGACTCTTCATATAAAATAAAAAATGGTAGTACATACAAAACATGCAAATACTAAGTGGTGAATAAGGTGTGTATCTCATAAAATTTTAATTGAGACGAGAAAAAATCCTTTTTACTTTGGAAGGAAGAGTCTATTTGGAAAATCATTTATATTTATCATGAAATCAGATTTTTAAACATTTATATCCAAGAAAATAAGAGGGAAGAACATTTAAATTATATTTTAGGCATAAATTTCGACCTACTGAAGTGAAATCATTTAAAATGATTTTGTATAGAAATTTTAGAAATAAAACATTTTAGTGCAGTTTTAGTAGAATATTAAAGAGATTTTAAAGAGAAATGAAAGATTTCTTTCATAAAACCAGAAATCGACCAAGATTTTTTTCATGATAAATTTTTTTTATTTTACTAAAATAATAATGGTTTAAAATATATTATATAGTCCACTTGAAAATTAGTAAGAATTCAAGAAGTTCCCTTGATACAGTGTTGTTTATCGAGAAGAATTTTTAAAAGATCCTTTTGAAACATATAAATCCCCATAAAATAAATAAGGAATATGATTGATATGCATATATTGAATATTCACATAGAATTTATGAGGATTAAATAATAATAAATAAGAATTTAATTGAGATAAGTAGATAATATGAGTGACCTGAATGAAAATAAAGGTTCGGATAGAAAACTTTTACCTTGAGTTCGATGGTGTTCTTAACTTGATCTTAGTGTCTTGGATAACAAAATTAAATTCATTAATTAATATGTAAAAAACCTATTATTTATTTAATTTATTTATTATATCCTTATTAATTTCATTTTTTTCCTTCTTGATGGGATTAATAGGTTCAGTTTTATTGTTTGGGAGTGTTTTATTCCTTGGTATTCATGACTGGTTTACTTATAGACATGAATGGATAATCATGTAAAATGAGTATGGTTGTCCAGAATTGAATTTATATGTTATTAGTGAACATACATAATTTTACATGGTTATATATTTCATTTGGTTACTTGGAGTGAATAAGAATCATTATATAAATTATTTAATGATAACAGTTTGGGTTAATTAGCGTTTTTTGAACACAGTGAACTCATTTTGCTTTATAAATCAAAACAATGTGTAAAAAATATTACAGAACCATAGATGATACATAGTACATATATTATATTCTATTTCAACCACAATAATGGTTTTATAACCATAATTGAAGACAGTAATAGAAATTGAAAACCCATTATCCTTGAATGTGGTGAATTAGCACATCTCGGATGGTGTTTTTTACTAAAAGCATAAAAGAAGGGTAAAGTAGATATTATAATAAATTATTCTATCATCATAAAAACATTAGATCACATTTAATTTATTGTATCTTTCATAAAATTTGGGTGAGGATAAGTGAATATATAAAAGAAAACAAAGGAACTTGGAAATAAAGTAAAAGAATTGAGAAAAGGAATTTACCTCTTGAATTAATCTTCCTTGAGAGCCTTTTTATAGGAGATGATTTGGTCTTTTTGTGATATAAATTGCTAATGTACATGGGTCACTACAAGAAAATTCTCCATTCACGGCGATTTTTTTTGGTATAGAGGCACTTTAAACGGCCGTTATATACTTCTGCGGAAGTTTCTAAAAACTATTGCTACATTGTGTGTCGGGACACTATTGCTGGTGGTTATAGATGTTTCACAATGGTTTTTAGAAACAATTGTAGATAGCTCGTTTCGCGGCGGTTATGATTCTTTTATCAGCGGTTAAAACTATCGTGAAAATTAACACCGTAGCGGCGGTTATAACTACCGAAAATAGAAAAATGATGACATTTAGCAGCGGTTATAACCGTCGCTAATTTAAAAATGATGACATATAGTGGCGGTTTAAACCGCCGCTAAAACCACTTTTACAAAAAAAAATAGTAGCTTCTTCAGCTTTTGTACCAGTGCCCTGAACTAAGAGTACATAAAATAAACATATACAAGATCATCCAATGGGTTCAAAAAAACAACTAAATAGATCACAACAACACCACCCATCCCTATAACACTTCAACGTTAATTTCCACCACTATATTCAATAAATCAAATAGGAAAACACAAGCCCCAATCCACATTCAACATTTCACTACAAATTTATTACATTTATAAATCACTTTCTTGTTCATCCACACATACTATTTTAATTCAATATTATTTAATAATTTCAATCCCATTAACTAAACTAATCCAATACCATTGAAATTTAAAAATAATTATCAATTACTATAATAACCATAAAAAATACACAATAATAAACACACATCACTGGTATTTCATCACCACTATTGAACAAATAACCTCAACACCCCAAATGAACGGCCCAAAAAACCATAACCTAGAATCCTAAAAATAATGAACAAAAAAACCATCAACACGCCGCACCAAAATCATAGGAAAACATAACATCACCAAACTTACCTAAATGAAAGGCCATTAAAACTATAACCATTTCATCGCAAAATCATGGGTGAATATCATCGAAAATATCCACATGACCCAACCACTCATCACAACTGATCATCCCCACCACATAACAAGACCACACATCACTGTAGATCACAAATATATTTTTTCAATTTAAAAAATGGATTTTACCAAATTCCACTTCTTCATTTTATTCACATTATCACAAAGCCATAATACAAGGGAAACCATTTCATCATCTGAATATAATTGAGTAGTTGATTTATCATTTTATTTGATACCACATAGCACAGCATAGGGTATCCCTATCATGACATCTATTGCACATACAACTCCCCCAAAAGCCATTATTTTTAGATGGTCATCAATCCTATAAAATAAAATAAATAAAAAATGGTCAAATATGTAATATCATGGGATTAACTCACTTACCACATTGAGTATAATTAAACAATTTAATTATATTCATTTATCCAATTAAAAAGCATATTTTCAAATTTAAATACATTTATAACCCATCCTACCTGACACATAATGGGAGAAACCAAGGATCCTCGTACCTCAAAAATTATTTACATGATTCTCTACACCAGAACTAGGGTTTCACAGAAGTCATTATCACAATTAGAAGAAACTACAACCACTAAAAAATGTGTTACAATAATCCAAGGGATGGGCTTCTGGATAGCTAGTATCATGAGTAAGCAAGAAGAATATACTGAAGGAATGTTTATTTTTTTTATGTCACCAAAGAGGAAAATTGGAATTTTAGATTTTAAATGATTTTTTTACCAATTATTTTATATCTCACTAACTACCATGTGATTTCGGTATTCAACTCCACTACGAATTCTATCCAACTTCATTAGTAGTTTCAAAAAATATATTGGTTTTTAATATCAAATTTTTTTTGTATTACCACTGAAGACATCACTAATCGATCCAATCCACTAATATACTTTCTTTCATGTTAAACTCATCAATCACATAATCAGTTCCCACATCACACAATAAAAAATATCTAATAACCCTGTGTTAGCTAAAGAATTATACTATTCCAAGTTCAACACTCATATACAAGATAAGGTGTCCTGAACCATCACACCTTCATTTAGTACCCAATAATATCCTAATAGTGGTCATCTATAATGTTTATCAACACTCCAAAACATATCTCCCTGAAATAAGGAAGGATAGTGTGTCATGGACCCATCACAACGTGCAGGTACCTCATAGCATCTTATACCACATACAGTTCTCAAGGGACTAAATATGAATCACTTATAGAAATAAAAAAAAACTATGGATGAATTAAAATATATAAATATTCATTAACAAGGTCACCATAACATAACACTATGAGTAACAGTACCTACATACAGTTCTCAAGGGACTAAATTGACCCTACCCTCTCCCCTGAACTAAATACCAAAACCACTCAGAGTGTTTCTCATCCCATGAACACTGAATTACCATGACATTCCTCAACCCTTTCATGGTTACCTGCATAACCACACTTTTTTTTATTTTAAAATAACATAATTAAGATATATGAGAAAACACTATATAATATTCATACCATTACATTCCTAAACCCTTTCATTCCTAATTTTTTCCCTATTCTTCACTATGGTAAAGTTTTTAGAAAGAGAATGGTTGGTTATATTAATGCTTTGGTAGGGGATTGATGTAGGCTATTGTGTCCTAAATATGTACACCAAACTCAAGAAATAAATACATAAAAGGAAACGTTAGAAATCCATAAAATACATAAAAGGAAACATGAAAAATCTATAAAATGTTAGGTCATGAAAATGTTTGGTGGAAACTATGTGCCACACATGATACATATTAAAACTGAAAATGAACACATATTTTACCCCTCTCCACCTCCAACATATCAACAATACAATTAATCATTATACAATGATAAACACATATCTTCACCCTCTCCACCTCTATCTCCACTTCTAGCTACCACCTGTATGAACATTATATTGAAAATTAAATAGTATTGAATATTTATATTTAAACTTAAAACCAATAAAATATTTCAAGCTAAATGATTTTGAATTTTTGTGATTTACCTGCTCACCACCAATCGATACAGTACCACTGGGGGAATATCTTCTAATCTACTGATGTATATCAGTCAACTCTTTCTTCAAAGAGGATATATGATCCCCTTGCTCCTGAACTATGTTTTGTAGAGAAACAATATCTTTATTATAATCTCCGGGTATGGGCTGACTACAACCATGAGTAGATGTAGCTACAATCCCAGATGGTCTGCCAAAAACCTCAGATGGTACGGGTCTCAAACCCAGCCCACGCACTCTAGTAGGATGCTCCCTCCTGAGGACTTTAGCAACCGGGTCATCTTGGGAGACTGAGTAGGACTGCTTAGGATTGGCATCCCATAGTTCTTTAATTTTTACCTATAAATCAAATATCAATATATATTAACATAGTAAAAACTAATAATAAGTTATTATAATGAAAAAATGAGTTCATACCCCAACTTCTTTGACAGGCTCATTAACAAAACTTCCATTATATTTTTTGTGAACATCCAACCACACTTCAGTTCGGGATGATCTGTGACCTAAACTTTGTGACTTCATTAAACAAAGATAAATCAACAATTTAATATATATTAAACAGATAATTTTGTATTATAAATATTTAAACTAATGAAAAGATTGCCATAGTCGATCGGCTACTAGAAAAGCTTTTTGACCCCGCAGTGTGAGGGATGACTTGATTTTCCCAGCTTGATGCATTCTTTCTTGAGAGATCCTGAAATAAATAAAATGAAATTTAATAGTAATGTATTCAATGTCATCTCCTCTTCATATACATGTATAAATGTAAAATGAGGTTAATATAATAATATATATTTAAATACCATCTGTTTCACATCATGATGTCTGTCAACAAAAACTTTTCATTGTTTTTTGGGTACCCCATTGGGTAGCTTCTCATAAATTTGTTGGATTTTCAACAAAGTATCATTGACATATCCCCACAATATCCATTTCAAGTCTTTCCATTTCTTTCCAAGATTTTTCAATGTCCACTTTCGTGCTATCACATCAGCAATTGTAAAGTGGAAAAACATCTGTATATAGAAATTCATTTTGAACATATTAATAACATGACATTCAATTACACCGTAATGTATTAAAATTACCTTTATTTGGGAATCAAAAACTTAATTTTTCCAACTTGGAGGCATATGTCTCCAATCATCATAAGAAATAAGAAGGGAAATGGGCTCCACTGCCAGCTGGCCTAGAATTTGGCCAAGTAATCCTACAACATCATCTGTAGGGACCCCATATGAATCGAATAGGACAACTATCTTTTATCTATTCATATTACACACATCTAAACTTTTTATATTTTTCTCTAAAGTTGAATTTTTAATCTTTAATGAACAAATAGTTAGTATAAAAAAAGTGCAATAAATTTATTTATATTAAAATTTGTACCTATAATAGTGATCCTCCAGTATGTCCGTGATGAACTAGAAGCGGCGCACCACTGCGTGACTGATGAGGCTGATAAAGGGGGAGTTGACGACTCAACTTATAAAGGGACTCTCATAGAGGGTGTGAGTGATGGTGCTAGGAGAGATGGTGCAGGGGGTAGGCAGCTGGTGGCTCAGATGTCATAGGGAGGGAGACATATTGATCGTCATCTATCGCAGTAGTGGATGAAACAGTGTATCGCTTCCTCCTTGGCATTCCTGTCAATTAATAAAATAAAATTAAGTTCAGAAAAAAAAATTCAAAAAAAATATACAAAAAATTAAAATTAAAAATGATAATAGATGCCCAGTACTAACAAAAAAAATATACATAACAATGATAATGAATGACTACATAAATGAAATAAGTGGTTGCTGAATGAATAAATAACTATACATACAATCATTTTCCCCTTCAATTATGTCTGTTTCCTACTCCATTACTTCATACACTTCATTAATTCTTTTTAGATGAATATTTTCAATATCCTGATGGACAAATAATTCTGCTTCTTGTTGTTGATGATATTCAATTTTAGAGGTCAAATCTTCCACTTCATCACCCATATCATACAAATCTCTTTGTATTATAAGAGAAACTACACTCCACCCTTCATCCACAATATCATTCACATAATATAACATTTTTATTATGATGATAAGATATGTGGATCATGCATTTCATGATCACCAACATCCATCAAGTGAGAGAAGTTCACAGAAGTAAATTGCAAGGAATCTCTTTTAACACCTCTGATAATATCGACCCAATTGCATTTGAATAAAACAACTGAAAAATGCCCGTGGTAGTTTAATTCAATAATATCAGTCATATTTTCATAGTATTCCACTTCAGAAAATGTAAATATACCACTATTCTTTTCTTTCAAACCCTCTTATCGATCAACTGTACGAAATCTAAATCTATTCACATTGTAAGCGTCGAACTTTCTAACTTGTTTTAGAGGACCTCGAGCAAGATATGTCAAATCATCTGACACCACTGCTTGAGTATCAGTATTCATGATCTAAAAAAAGAAATATACTTTATTAGATTTACAATATATATGTGTCTAACTAATATTCATATTTATTTCAGTATTTATGAACTTACACATCGTGCAAACCATTCTAAAAGATCTTTATTAACAACTTTCATTATATCTTTCTCATTTCATGTTTGGAAACTCATTCTTCTATTTGTTTGTATCCTCAACTATTCAATAAATGAATCTGCAATTTCACTATTCAGCAACACATATCAATGTGCCTGTAATAATTCCAACTCTGTCAGTGTCACTTTTGAGTTCCTCCCAACTGATCGGCCAATAGCAGGAAATATTTTGGATTTCTGATGTATTTGAAATTGATTTGATGTATCTTCAACACTTCCAACTTGATTAAATCTTTTCTCAATATCATCCAAGTATCTAGAAAAAAAAGGTAAGACACTCCTCATCCAAATATCCTTCAGCGATAGAGCCTTCTGGTTGAGATTTATTTCTCACGTATGATTTTAAATGCCCAAGATATCTATGAAATAAAATAATCATAATTATGAATTTAATTAAGTTCCAAAAAAATTTACTTGATTGAAAAAATATAAATAAACTACCTCTCAATTGGATACATCCATCGATAATGAACGGGGCCTCCTAATTTATCTTCCTCAACCAAATGCACAGTTAAATGCATCATTACAGTAAAAAATGACAGAGAAAAGATCATCTCCATTGAAAAAAGGTTCAATAAAAACCACTCCTGGAGGTTGTCAAGCTAAAATGGATGTATATATTTCTCACATAGTTTTTTGAAGAATGTGTAGAATTGGAGTGCAATAGTAGTAATTTTTTGAGGTAATAATGTATGCAATGCCAATGGTAGTAACTATTGTAATAAAATATGTGAATCGTGACTTTTTAATCCATGTAACTTATGATTATTTAAGTAAAAACACCTCGATATGTTACTTGAATACCCATCAGATACCTTAGCATTCTTTAAAATTTGAAGGAATTTATATTTATCCCTATTTTTCATTACAAAAAATGTCGGAGGATGCTTTTCATTCTCATCTGGCCAGAGATCACATTTTATGTTCATTGCTTGTAAGTATTTGTGATCATTGATATGATCCTTTGACTCTTCTATCCTTACTAAGAAATGTGAAAATAAAATTGTCATATACATTCTTCTCAATATGCATCACATCAAGATTATTCCGCAAAAAATTAAATTCCCATTATGAAAGTTTAAAGAATATATTTTTTTTCTTCCATTATTGCATTCTGATTTCATTTGATGATGCACTTCGAACCCATTTCCCGCTATCATTCAAATGAAAAACCTTCCCAAATTCTGTTTCAGCATTTCCAAGTTGTGTTAATATTTCAGATTCAGTTAACAACTTTGGAGGTGGTCTATGATCAATAAAACGGTTAAATTTTTATTTGTTCAGCCGAAATCTATGAGATGCATCAAGAAATCATTGATGGCACAAGAAGAACCATTTTTTACTATGAGTTAGCCATTTGGGATCAAAATAAATGTTAAAAATAAGACAATACAACCCTGTGTAAGTGTTCCAATGATATAAATTCCCAAGCCAAGGGAAGTCACTAATTGTCCACATTAAAGCAGCAAGAATTTTGAACATTGTCTTAGAAGAAGCATCAAATGTCTCAACATCATTTCCCCACAACTGCTGTAATTCTTAAATTAAAGGCTACAAGTATACATCAATATCATTTCCAAGCATTTGTTTTCCAGGAATAATCATCGAAATGATAAAAGTTTTTTGTTGCATGCACATCCATGGAGGCAGATTGTAAGGGATCAAAACAACTGGCCAAATGCTATAACTGGTACTCAAAGTCCCAAATGGGCTGAATCCATCGGTAGCCAATCCCAATCGAACATTCCTATGATCATCTGAGAAATATGGATGTAATGAATCAAATTTCTTCCACAATTGTGAGTCTCATGGATGTATCATTAACCCATCATTATTATTATCAAAAGAATGTCACTTCATGTGTTTAGCGGTTTTCGATGACATGAATAATCTATACAATCGAGGATTTAAAGGAAAGTAATGAAAACCTTTGTAGGTGTGTTCCTTTTCTTCTTCTACATGAAATTATGTTGATTCAGTCTTCCAACATCACCCATTGACTTCCATCTAGAAGAAGAACATTTTTTACAATCCTGTCTATCTAAATCCTCTCGCCAATAAAGCATAAAATCATTGGGACACGCATGTATTTTTGTATAATTCAAACCAATCATATTAAAAACTTTTTTCATATCATAAAAATACTCAGGGATGTTTTCTTTAGTAAATGTATCAAACAACAATTCCAATATCATGGACATTTCCTTATTTGTAATTCTACATAGACATTTGATATGGTATAACTTCAACATAAAAGAATGTTTTGAATATTTCAAACATTCACTATACAACTCTTGATTTCCATCATCAACTAAATCATGGAACGTATTTTCCTTAGTGAAGTTTTATCTTACATTATTCTCCACAGAATCAGGAGGATGATCCACTGATATTTTAAAATCTTGATATGGTTGTTTTACAGTCTCAAAAACATCACTTGTCTCATTTCTATTTGTATCACCCTCATCAGGTTGTTCTGATATGTTTTGATGTTGATGTTGGTCTCTTGCAGTGCCGAATGCATCATTTATAAGGTTTTTCATTTCATTTTCCATTATCGATGAAGTTGGGAGGTTATCCTGTAGATTGAAATCAGTTCTCAACCTTTCTGTAACATTTGATTCTCTGTGCCAAATCCAACACAAATATTGACCAGGGAATTTCTTCAATATTAAATTTTCATAAACTTCATCTCTATTCAACCATCTTCTAAATTTACATTTAGGACATGGAAATCTTATTCTCCCTTCAACGGATCGATTGGAAATTTCAAAATCTAAAAACATATTCAAACCCTTAATATACTGAGTTCTATTCCTCAGTAAAGTGATCCAGCTTTTATCCATGTATATCACAATGTGCCTACACAATATTAAAAAAACACATAACTATTACAAAATAGGGAAAGAGAATCATATATACTAGTTGAAAAAATATATAAATATGTTACATAAGGTTTTCCTATATCAATACATATGGTAAATCACCCACTAGTGGTGTTATATAAAGTAGTACCACCACAAAGTATTAGAATTAAATTGGGAGATTAGGGTGAGTGAACAAAGTCCAACCACATGAATCAACTTAAGGAAGTTGTAGGTTCCCCTCTCCCATTAAATTAAATAATTATAACCATTGTTTGAAGTGGCCCAATATTTATGGGGAGATATGATCCATGGGTGGATGTGCTAATAAAGTACATGTTATTCAGCTAAAGTAAGATCTTATTAAATCCAAAAAATGCATGAAATAAGTTATGTAACAAGTATTTTAAGTCTCATTTGATATAAAATATGATAAAAACGTTTCATGGTTGATCATCACTCATCAAGTGGTGTTAATAAACCAATTTTTTTTCTTCAAAACTTGATCTAGAATTTTTATGCTTAAGTAAAGTCACTTTTTAAATCTAGAATTACATAAAAAGGGATTATTCTAGAATAAAAAGTGGTTTCCAAGCCTTAACTAAGAGAATAAATGATGTCATATTGAATCTGGTTTATAACAAGGGATGTCAAGCATTGAATTTAGTATAATTAAACCACTAATAAGAAGAAAAATTTAGAGTAGGAAGTAGTTATTCCCTTGCCATCATTAGTGTGGTTTAAGTGTGATTGGTAAGTTGTTATTGACATGATGAATCTAATTTTGAAGTTATATTGATATTGTGCAAATTGATTAATGTGGACGATAAAGACACCACTTTAGGTTCCATTCCATAGGTATATCACACCTACCTAAGGGATAAATGTCTGTCAAGGGCCACATTCCCAACTCATAAGGTTTGTAGAACCTATCATTATCCATATAGTCCATATTAATTGCTCATCGAGCAAAGCAGCCTAAATTGGTTCCATATTGGGTCATTCATATGTTATCATTGATTATCATACCATAGATGACCATTACCACACCATCCCATAGCCTCGCCCCTAGACATTTCTTTATGAGAGAATCAATTACATAAAACAATAACTTTATAGATAACTTGACCCATAAATACATGATGGAAACCCTATTGGGGTTTTAATTTCCCTATAGTTAAGCCTCTCATATATATAACATGGACATCAATGGTTTTATAATCAATGCATCATACTAATTGGAATTCTATGAACCCAACATGAATATCTATCCTCATGTCTCATAAGGTAAATAACTCATAGATCTTATTTATGTCGCATACCCACCTACATGAAATGTCAATCAACATAATAAATGCATAACTATATCCTATGGTAATATTAGTCATAAAATACCTTGACCATAGATTTATCCCCTTAATAAATCTCATTCCATCCTCATCAAATCCATCTCTAGGAACCAACACCATCTCAATCCCCTAACACATAAAATTACAACATATATTATAAATCAATAATAATTAATTAAGAGAATTAATCAATATTAATCCAATTAGTCATACTTTAGGGATAGTTATGTATCCTCCCTGTAACTTCAAGCAATGGGGTATAAATCACTCTTGGAACACCTTTGATCTCATTTCCAAACAAAACCCAAATATATGAATTCAATCCATTAAATTAATTCATCCAAATTTGATGATAAACCAAAATAAATTATGGAAATGACTCAAAAATAATGAAACTACAAAAAACCTTATGCATTTTTCCTCCACAAGATTCCTCTAACCATTACACACAAAAACATACCTAAATACGAGCAAACCACTGGCGTTAGGGGAGGGGAGCCAACCTAGGGTAGGAACTCAATGGGGTCGAGGGAGAAGTCGATGTCACGAGTGTCGGGGGGGAGAAGGGTGGTCAGCAGCGATCAGTGGTGAGGTCACCGGCAGCATGGGAGGGGATCAGAGCTAGGGTTGGGTCTCTTCAAGGAAAGAAGCATCACGGGGTTGGGGGAGAAGAGCGTCGGTTCGGGTGGGGGGGAAGTGTCTCCACTGTAAAAAAATAAACGGGTTTCACGGCGGTTTTGTAAACCGCCACTAAAAGACGGCCGCTAAAGGTGATTTATGTTGTAGTGGGTGATGTTATTGGGAGTAGATTTAGGCAGAATTTAGAAAAGTCAAAAGGCTTGAGAGAAGTGAAGGGAAGAGTTAAGTAGGGGTGGTATTTATAGCGGAGGAGAGGAGGGGTTTCTCATTATTTTAATCATTAGTTTAATATTTTTTCTAAAGACTATGAATAGTCTTGATTAATGTATCCAAAAACAGTAATAAGTGCATATGGGTTCTAAAAAAGTGTGCCTACATCATCTTTAGATCACCTATGACTCAATAAACCATGTATTTAGCATTTATCATAAATTATCATATTTTATTATTCATCAAAAATTCATGTATTTTAGAAAAATACCAAAAATTTACCCTAACCATTTTTTGAAGTTTAGAATCCAAAAATGGACTCCATTTTATCAGAATAATTTTCTAAATATGTGAAAAATAATTTTTAAATAAAATAATTATTTACTTTAAAAAATACTGATTTTATATTTAAAATTGATTTTATAATACTTTCAGAAAATAACTATGGTCTCATAAAATGACCCTAAAATCACAAGACAACAAAATATTTATTTAAGAACCCATTTTATTAAAATTAATTTATTTATTAATTTAAAATTGTAATTAAATTTTTATCACTAAAAAAATACGAATACTTAATTAATAATTTATAAAATATTCTACTTTATTTATAAGGTGCCTAAATTTTATTTATACTTTCATGGGTAAGGCTATTATTCATAAGAGTCATATTTATATTTATAAGGGTAACATTACTATTAATAAGGGTGTATTACTATTCATAAAGTTAGGTTACTATTCATAATGGTAGGTTATTATTCACCAAAAATTAAGTTTGTTTAATCAGACTCCAAAAATCACTCTGAACGCAACCATGTATGACATATATTCGAAATTCAAATTACAAAAGTGGAAAAATTATGTTTATTGGATCGTTTATAACAGAGTGTTGTTTTTTAGAGACTTAGTGTTTCATGCATTCAATATTAAATTTATTTGTAAATCCTTGGGGCGTTACACATAAATCATTATAATATTCAAAATAATATATTCAAAACTAAGCTTTGCATCATCATGAGATTATGGAGCTCAGGGAGGATCAATTTAGATATAATAAAAATATTAAAAATATCATAACACACATTCATGTTTTTTCAATGGTAGATAAATAACTCCCAAAAATTCTCTTAGATGGGTTATCTAGTACTTCCATTAAATCTTGAATTTGGGTTTCACCCTAGGTGAAACATAACCTTTTTATTTATCAGGAATTTTTTTAAGATTAATCTCAAGAGAAAATAATAAAATAAATTTATTTATTTATTATTTAATCATTATGACCTAATCTCCATCTATAAAACCTTTCTAATGGAAAATCACTAGAGTTAGTTGTATAAACCAAGGGATTGAAAGAGGATCCATTGTAGGAGTGTTATCAGACGAACATCAAAGGATCATGCTTTGGAAATCAGTGTGCCAAAGGAGCTCATGGATCTTACCAATTATAGTGATATCAAACCAATATTCATCACTAGTCAATCCAATATCAAGGTAGGTAGTTTGTTTTATTTAGATAAATCTAGTGTTATAATCCCTTGTTACACAAAATTTAATTAACCTAACAAGATTTTTTTGTTGATTAATGGTTGATTATGGTTGTTTGGTTATCTTCCAATAAATTGGAATTGGTGTTTCTTTATGTATTCTTCTTTATTTTTTTCATTTTTCACTTCCCCATTATCAAATAAAGGATAACTCAAAAAATGTATGAAATTCAATCCTTGCATTTATATTTTGTGATTTTCTCACCACTATATTCATTAAAACATTATTGACATCCCATTTGGTTGACGATTTGAAAAATACCTAGAAAAAAATAATTTCACATTTGATCTATGGAAAAAATGGATCATTTTAGTTGGTTTTGGTTTCTATTTTATGGAATTATCATGGTGTGACGACAAAAATGGGTGATTTTGGTGTGGGATCGGTTGTTCACGCTCATGGTTTTGGTAATTCCTAGAATATAGTATGAAGACAATTGTTTCTTGAGTAGATTGGGTGGCTAGACACTGGCCACTAGTGATGGAAAGAATTGGTCAATTCATGATTCTGCTTCTATAGTAAGATTGGTAGTTGGAGTGAAGCCATAATAGGTGTGAACGGAACCACATGGAAAACTAGAGGTTTCTAGAAAATATCACTTTATATGCTCTTCAGTCCAAAGAACATGCATTGTGTGGACCCTAGCTATGAAATATATGGTTTCCAAGTTAAGATAAATATCACACACCATGTGGGACCCACCACACGCTATGTGATATGGTGATGGAAACTCAACATGTACCCTAGGGGTATACAATCATGGACATTAACACGAGCATAGACAAATTACATGGTTATGGCCCCATAATCAGAAACAGATAGAGTACTTGTACACTACTAGGTATAAAGGCATGGCATAAGTACATGGCCATGAGACAGAGCACACGGGCTCGGGCCGGGGGACACGGGTAAACTCGGGGCAAGAATGACACACTGTGTAACCCCAATACATGTCATGTACTTTATCTATGGTAGTTTAGGGATCTTGTTATCTTTAGTGTGGTCCAGTATCTCTAGAGTGTGTTCCCTTGGTCTGTCCCCATGAGGATATAGTGAGGCATCATGTCCTGATCATAGGATGTGATTCTCTCTATGGGATTAATCTCCGATATAGTTTCAAGAATCCATCTACATGGCCTAGGGTGGTATCCTATATCCTATATTCTTCTCTATATTATGTTTTAGGAATAATTATGACTAATATATCTGATAATTTTATCCCCTACTTAGTGGGTTATTCTAGATAAGGTCTGGTATACCCCACAAGCCCTGGGAGAGATCCATGATCTATGTATCATGATCTTCTAATTCAAGAGGGGTTCCTCTATCGTATCTTATTCCCTAAGTGGCATTTCATGAATCATCATGACCAAGATAATCGGGTTTTTATCCCCTACATAGAAGGTTATTCTAGATAGGAAGCAGTATACCCCACAGACCCTGGGAGAGATCCCCAATCTATGTATCATGATCTTCTTAATTCCAATGAATACTTATTCATGTAAATTTCAAGATATCATGACATCTTGGATGAGATCCATAAATGTTATCAACCCCATAAAGTAATTTATCCTAGGATATTGTTTCCTTGAAACCTAAAGTTTTAATCCTATTCTAGAAATACATTTTTCACCTTACCATGAGACTTAGTGTCTATATTTCATGTATCTATGTCATTATTTTTATGTCTCATATTCTTATCAGTGTGATTTTATGATAATGAGCTGACTAATCTCATAATGATTTATGTTTGGTGATTTTCAGGTGTCATATATAGTATTTTTATACTCAACCTTTCATGGGTTCTACCCACACATTTCATATAATATGTAGGAAAAAATAATTTCTATGGAGTCTTAGTTGGACCAAGAGTAGGTCAAGCATAGTGATCTAGAAGAATCGTGTTTCATACCAGGTGTTTCATTTTATATAATCCCCCTACCTCTTATAAATTTTGACTCTTTTACAGATATTATGGGATTTTATTTAGACCTTTATGCTTTCTATAATTTTTTTTGTACTCTATTGTGGGATATACATGTATTTATGAATTATGTGATCAATTTTATTTTTAATTTAAACTTTTTGTGGGTATTTGTGGATGTGTGTAAGTGTACATATACTTTAGGCCAAGGCCTCCCATGTGTGTGATATGTCTACTCCGTGCTTGTTACAATCCCCTAGCCTTTTGGAGGCAAGCATGGGGTGTCACTCTAAACTTAACACTATCATGGAGGGCCCTAGTAGGTTAGGTCATAATAGAGTGGTATTAAAAATATTTTATATTGGGATTGGAGTTTGTAGAGTGTCTAACTTTTAGGTTTGGTTTGGGAACTAAGGAAATAGTGCTAGAGTGTTTCGATTTTGGATATTAGTCCAGGGAATTCAGTGTTGTTGTCACGGTCGACATATCCATTCAACAGGAATCTGATAATATAGTGACCCAACACTTTACACATATTATTACATGATTTTAATCAAAATTAAACATAAAATTACAAGATAAGGATCGTAAAGTCTAGTGTCTTGGAGATTAGGTATATAATTAAACATCATGATTCCAAAATAAGAACACCTTTTATTTATTCTTCATAAAGAGATCATAAATTCCTTTGAGAACTTACATCAACATAGGATAACTGGGGGATAACATGAACAAAGTGGTGATCTAAAATCACATTAATGGAATAAACATAAGAAATAAAGCATATAAAATGGGTTAGAAGTCATAACATAATGATATAAAAAGGTATAGAACATGATTAAATATAAGTAATCATAACATGGGATCATATAATCGTGGATTCATAGTAATATTAAAGAAATATAAAACACTAATTAGTATGATTTAAGGCTCATGGAACATAGAGGATCATGATTCATGGCTAACCACCAAGATCATTTCACATAGAGCATGAGTCAAGGCTAACCACCAAGATCATTTCACATAACATCTCATGTGACAAAAAATTACCCAATGGATTTGAGGGATATCTAGGTACACCCATAATAACATGCTCTTAATATGTTTTCCACAAAAATAATCATACACAAGAAATCAAACATAAACAAAAGGGTTACCCATGGAAATAATTGGGTATCATAATCATGTCATAAAGAATAATAAATGGGTGTATCATAAAAGTATCCACTAATTAAAGGAATTAAATAATTAATGGAAATTAATAATGGAAAATAGGTATAGATCATGATTATAGAATTAAAATTGAAGTGATAACATATAAAAAGAGTATTTAAGAAACATTATAATAAAAACATTTCAGTGTGGTTTAAGGAGAATATTAATGATAATTTAAATCAAAAAAAGGAATGATATTTTATATAAAACTAGAAGTCAAATAAAAATATTTTCAAAATAAAATTAGTGATTTTATATAAATAATGTTGGATTAAAATAGATTATATAGTTCATTTGAAATTGGGTAAGAATTTGGGAAGTTTCCTTCAATTGGACTTACTTATCGGGAAGAATTGAGTATGTAGCCTTTTAAAATCATGTATAACCCCAAAAAAGAAGGATGAATGGATGTTGATACATGAGATTGGAATATATAAACAAAATTTGTAATATGTACATAAAAATAAAATACAATTTCATTTGGGTAAAAAGAGATAATGTGTAACCTAAGGAATGATGGTGGTTCAGGTAGAACCTCTTACCTTAAGTTTGGTGGTGTTCTTCACTTGATATTAATGTCTTGGATAATCAAATTAGATTCATTAATTAATAATTAAATAACCCTTTATACACTCATTTAATTTATTATAACATCATTAAGTTCATTTATAGCCTTTTTATGGGTTAATAGGTTCAATTTCATTGTTTAGGAGTGTTGGTTTCCTTGGTTTTTATGATCGGTTTACTTGTATACATGTATGAAAGGTCATATAAAGGTGAGGTAATTATCCAGAATAGAAATTATATTTTATTAATGATCTTATTGTGTTTAAATTTATCTTATATATAATATTTTTATGGAATTATGATGAATCATTATATAAATAGTTAATGATAAATGTTTGGGTATATTTTGGCAGTTTTCAATCACAATGAACTCATTTTGTTTTATAAATTAATATCATGTGTAAAAATTTATTATAGAAAATTAAATAAGATATAATATACATATTATAATTTGGTTTGAAAATAAAAATATTTTCATGACAATCCTTGAATACGGTAATGGAAATTGAAAACTTCATCTTCCTTGAATGTAATAAATTAACACAAGACGGATGATGTTTTCATTTTTAATATAAAAAGAGGGGGAAAGAGATATGGTGATGAATTATTCCATTATGATAACAAAATTACATTATATTTAAGGTGATGGATTTATCATACCATTTTGATGAGGTGATGTGTGGATACAAAAAGAAAAGAAAAAAACTTGAAAATAAATTAAAAAAAAAGGAAAAGGGTTTTACCTCTTGATTCCTTCTTCTTCAGAACCTCCTTAGGAGATTGGTTTTGGACTTTTATTAAGACCAAAATATCTTAGATGTTTGGGAGGTACTTGGGAGTATATTTGAGTTGAATTTGGACAAGGATAAGGGCTTGAGAGGTGTTATTCTAAGAGGTGGTGAGGGGTGGTATTTATAGTGGAGGGGTGTTTTCTCATTATTTTACTCAATACTTTATTATCTTGATCATAAAAAGTAATAGTGGTGATTATTAAGAATAAATAACATAATTATTTCATGTTAATTTTAAATAATGGTAACTTGCATTATCCTTGACTTAAGTATGACTCAAAAAATCATATATTTAATTATACTGTAAATCATAGTATTTCACTATTCACCAAAAATTCAAGTATTTTAGAAAAATAAAAAAAATCACCCTAACCAATTTTCAACATGTAGAATTTAAAAATGAACTCCATTTTATGAAAATAATGTTTTAAATATGAGAAATTTTAATTTTAATTAAAATTATCATTTTCATGGGAAATACATATTTTAAAATTATAACTCTTTTATATCACTTTGGAAAATTAATTAAGGTCTCATAAAATTCTCTTATAATCATAAGACATAAAAATAATAATTTAAAAATACATTTTATGAAAATAAATTTTCTTTTAAATTGTTAAATTTGTCATAAAAGTTTAATTAAAATTTTATGACTTACAAAAATAACAACATTTACATAATAATTTTTAAAATATTTATTTACTTATACTATGTTATAATTATGTGATATTGTCATTTATAAGATGGATAAATTTTATTTATACTATCATTGGTGAGGTTACTATTCAATTTTCATGTTTACTCATAGGGGTCATGAAACTATTCTAAATTTCAAATTACTATTCTTTTAGTATATATTCCTTAACTTCTATAGATGCCTTTTATTTCATTAATTCTTCATTTATGAAGTTTTATTGTGTTCATAATGTGATTTTATGTTATTATAATATATCACATAATTATAAGAAGGAAATTTACATTGATAAAACTTTGGGTTATTACAGATATCCTACTTGTTGACTTGATACACACTATCATGGAATTCATGGAAAATGGTGGTACATGTATCATATAAGAATGGGTTTTGATTCACATGCCCTTATTGAATATGATCCTTGAATATCCTCTTGATCATGGAACATCTTGTCTATTTTAGGATACCTCCACAATGATTTCCATCTAGGATTTCACCACAGGATCATTAGGAATATCCACCTAGTGAATAGGCTTTTATATTGGGACCTGTTCAGGAGGTGGTACCTTCAGGTGGTTTTCTTATCTTGGAACCACCTGTTGAGTAGCATGTTTTACTAGTACTAACAACAGATGAGGCATATAGGTTGAGTGAACTTCAAGAGTTTTAGTAGTAGTAACCCATCGAGTTTCAAGGTTTTCTATAGCTCCATCTAGTTGAGGGATGGTTTGAGGTAGTTACATGAGTTTTAATCCTTGTTGGGACACCTCCAAATTATAGAGTGGTCCTAGTGGTTATCCTTATTCATGGATCCATAGGAATATAGTAGAGTCTTGTGACTCTGATGTATGGTGAAGCGACTCTTTCATGGACATAGTTTGAGCATGTAACACCCCAATACTTCATAATATTATCATTTCTAAATAAATTTAATTTTTTTGATTGCTTGATTTATATGAAATACCATGTTAAGTTTACTCTAAACACAACAATGAATTGTCTTTAGTTACACACAATGTCACGGTCCTCCTTCACCAAAAGGAGGGAAGGGTCAGCAGGTTTCCAAGCCCTTCCTTCATTAAGTTGAAAGAGAGATAATGACCCCCAAAACCCGCCTTCTATAGGTCCTAGAGTGGCGACTAGCACCAAGGGTATGTAAATTTCACACAAATGGAAGGCATTACCCTTTTTTTATAGGATTGGGAGATAAGATGATGAAACTCAACAACACCAAAGTAAAAGAAAAGTAAAGCCAAAGGTAAACCATTCCCACATGCATGTTCCAAAAGTAAAAGCCACAAGGTACAAAAGTGACTACAAGGGTAAGTACCAAAGAAAGAAAACAGCAACTGCGACTGCCCCAATGATCCGAGCTAGTATGGTCCTGCGTGATCCCTGGAGTCCTCCTGGAAACCTGAAAGTAGTTTTATATATGTAGGGTGAGCATACAGGTACACTTTGTAAAAAAACCAAAGACTCTCATGCACAAGTAGGGGGGCGTACTAAATTCCTGTGAGAAGCAGACAACCATTACTATGAAAGAGTTCACCCATCCCACTCACGGGCTACACTCTCCAAGTAACGTAAACCAAGTAATATATATAATAAGAGAACATCGATGTTTGGGTACCCTGTGCCACTTTACCACTGTTTATTGAGACATCCTACGCATAAAACCAATCCCTCCATTCTCACCGCAGTCCCACTGCCACACCCGCCCGCACACACCTGGGCCATAACTGCACGTAGTCCCACTGCCGAATCCCTCCCGCAAACACCTGGGCCACAACTGTCACACGTACCATGCCTACAAACACCTAGTCCAGAACAACCACCACCATGCCCGAAGACACCTAGGCTAGAATATCCACTGCCACGCCTGAAGACATCTAGGCCTCATCCCAAAGATACTTGGGAAACTACCTTCCCGCACACACCTAGGCCATAACCACCACAATTACACGCCCGAAGGTTCTTGGGATAATAATGGACCTCAGTCCTTCACATCCCGCTCGAAGATACTTGGGCTATCTGGGAAAGGGAGAAAAAAAGAAGCTAATAACCACCCACTAAGAATAGTGTTGGAAAAAACACCCTCCCCCATGAAATGGGGGTGTTCGGCACTAAGCGCTCAACTTGGGTGGGGCGCGAATAAGAAACACAAAGATACAAGTATATATATTGGTAAAAATAACTCACCCAAAGTTAGGTTTTTCTTCAGACAGCCTAAATATCAAGACAACACTCAAGTCTGAGTCACGACTCTCGCCAACAAACCCATTTGTCCCATTCTTGTTTTCACGTTCAGTAATAATGTTTAAATAAGTTCATGCACTACTGGGAAACTAATACCATAAGTGAAAAAAAATGGATAAGAGAGATCCCTCGAAGTACTAGAACCAAATACAACCCCGAGACATTGCCCCGTGTCCCCCCCCCCAAAGTTTTCTCATAAACAGAGGATCCCACCCCAATTCGTTATATCAACAAGGTAACCACCCGGTCTTTAAGACTCGCAACCATTGAATCCATCACAACAGGGAATCCCATCCCCAATTTCACAACCACCCAGAGTATAAAAATAGCTGATCCCATCCCCTCTCACATTTCCACAAATCAGCTCATAAAAGAAAACAACCAAACCACTACCACTAACATAAAGCAGGTCCATGCCGATATTTTCAGATTTAAAAGATTTTACACACTCCATGATTTCAATTCTGTGTGTTTTAACTGGGGGTTATCACAGAAGGGTTGATCCTGGTTCTTCCAATTCACTTAGTCGAATATACATAATTAACCAATTTACTTTTCATGGTAGGAGTTCACAAACACAAATAATCCATTTAAAACATCACCAAGGGTTCATTAATGCATAAAGAAAGACCACCAATGGCCATGATTTTCAGTAGGGTAAGCCCGCACAATTCAGAAAGATGATCACAATATAAAATAGCATCAACGATCACAGCCCCCCCCCCTTAGAATTCATTCATTATCTTTATTTGGGCTTGGTTTACCCAATTCTACAGAAACAAAATCATGCCCACCCCGCATGATACACAAAAGAGAGAGACGAAGGATAATTCCTTAATTGTTGATCAACGATTGATGCTTAGGTCGGGTGCGGAACTTTACGCATAATGATGTGGTTCGCCCGATGCATGAAAATCATCTCATCTGGACGAAATTACTCCTCGTAGAGGGTGATTGAGAAAAGAAGAACCCACGGTAAACCCTTTAGTTATAAGGGACACGGACGGTTGAGATAAGAACGCCAAACCGCGTAAGGAGTGGGGGTCATGGGTTGACCACGTGGACCCACATGTTATTAAAGGGGTCGGGTGGTTTAAACCACCACACACACCAGGTTAATTCATTAAATATTTAATTAAAACATTTATGGGTGTTATAGGGATTTTAAAACATGCACAAGAGTCAAAATAGGGTTAAAAACAAAAAACCCTAAAGGAGCGCCACTGGAAAGAACCCGCGGGGGTAGGCCAGAGCCACCGGTAGCTGAAAGCTACCGGTGGGTGACAACTACCAGTAGCCGAGAGCTACAGGTAGCCGACAGCTATCGGTATACAAGATACCAGTAGACTGCAGATACCGGTAGACCGAGCTACCGGTAGACAGAGCTACCCGTAGCTGCGGCTACCGGTAGCTTGAGATACCGGTAGACAGAGCTTCCGGTAGGTTGTGGCTATCGGTAGACCGAGCTACTGGTAGACAGAGCTACTAGTAGGATAAGGCTACCAGTAGACTGAGCTACTGGTATTCCTGCTACCGGTAGGCTAAGGCTACTGGTAGGCCTACCGTTGGCCAAACCTCATCGAGATTCCCAGACCAGAAAACCCAACATGAGATTTTTACAAAGTTATGGACCCCAAAAACTCGGGCCATTACATCAGATACCTCTTAAAATATTATCGTCCTCGAGAATCAAAACAACCTAGAAAGAAGGATAGGGTCCAAACAACCACCTTTAAAGATACCTCTTAGGAGTGAACCTCATTGTTATTGACACTAACCAAGCAACATATCATGTAAAACTACCCAGGAATGTGGGGGTTGGGGAGTCTCCTTTCCCATGTCAAGATATTATTTGCTTTGGGTGGCACAGACTCACCCACACGGGTACAATCGCATCCACCTTAATGCGTCTTGATTAGGGGTCGGGTTCTCTCCTCCCCCATAGCCAGGACTTTTCACACACATTTAGAGGAAAGAAAACTAGTATTCATAGCCAACAAGGTGAAACATTCTACCACAACAGGTATAACAAATAGAACATTACAACTCAAAACTTAAAACAACTCTGGTTACTGGGAACGCATCTATTCTTCCCTCTCCCACGTACTCTCCTCAATCCTACCATGTCTCCACAACACACGAACCAATGGAATGATTCACCCACGAAGCACCTTTTCTTTGCGATCCTCGATCATCACTGGTCTCTCCACAAAAGTCATGTCGTCCTCGATGTCCAGCTCTCCCCAGTCGAGGATGTGTGAATCGTTGTGCAGATACCGATGGATTTGGAGCACATGGATTACATCATGTATCCTAAGTAGAGGTGGTGGTAACGCTAGCTGATAAACAACTTCACCGACCCGCTGCAACACTTCGAAATGCCCGATGAACCTGGGAGAAAGCTTACTCCCTTTGCCGAACCGCCATTGTCCACGCCGAGGGGAGACCTTCAAGAACACGTGGTATCCAACATCAAACTCCAAGGGCATCCTCCTGGTATCATCATACGACTTCTTTCGGTCTTGGGAAGCCTTCATCCTTTACTGTATGAGCCGAACCTTCTCTGTTGTGCTCTGCACCACCTCCGGGCCCAGGATTCCCGCCTCTCCGACTTCGGTCCAACACACCGGTGAGCAACATGGCCTCCCGTACAAGGCTTCAAACGGGGCCATACCAATGGTAGATTGATAGTTGTTATTGTAGGCAAACTCTACCAGAGGTATATATCGCACCCATGATCCTCCTGAGTCCAGAACACATGCCCGCAGCAAATCCTCGAGGGCGTGGACGGTGCGCTCTGTCTGTCCATCTATCTGGGGATGGAAAGTAGCGCTAAGACGCAGCTGGGTGCCAAAATCATACTGCAATCCTCTCTAGACTCGTGAGGTAAACTGTGCATCCCTATCCGAGACTATAGACCTCTGAACTCCATGCAACCGCACCACCTCGTCCACGTACATTCACGCCAAATAATCCACTACACTCGACTCCCTGATTGCCAAAAAGTGAGCTGATTTCATCAACTAGTCCACTTCCAGCCAGATGGCATCGTATCCTCCGTGGACGTTGGGTAGTCCCGTAACGAAATCTAACGAGATGTTGTCCCACTTCCACTCGGGGACATCTAGAGACTACAGTAGGCCACCTGGAACTCAGTGTTTGTCCTTCACTTACTGACACACTAAGCACTTGGACACAAACTCTGCCACCGCTCGCTTAACTCTGTGCCACCAAAACCGTCTCTTCAGTCCCTGGTACATCTTGGACACTCCGGGGTGTAATTATAGGGGTGGTCTATGAAACTCATTGAGAACCTTGTCGCGCATCACTTCTGGAACAAACAACCCTCCCTAGAAAAGCATCTGGTTCTAACCATCCTACGTCCATCTTTCCGGAGCATTGCCCTAGTCAACTCGGTCATGCATCACTTCACACTCTGGGTCTCCCCACTGAGACTCCTCCACTTTCTGCAATAGAGACGACCGCACTGCCATTTGATATAGCCAGCCTCTACCGCCATCCATCCTCACATCCAGGTGTAAGGCAGCTAACTCCTCTATCGCCTTCCAGGTGTCTGCCGACTCTCGGACCGCATCCTTCTGCGGCATCCTTCTCAAGGCATCGGCCACTACATTTCCCTTTCCCACAGTATAAGAGATCTCGAAGTTGTAATCCTAGATGAAATCCACCCATCTCTATTGTCGCAAGTTTATATCCCACTGAGAGAAGATATACCTCAAGATATTGTGATCTGTGAAGACCACAAAGCGTTCTCTGATGAGGTAGAGCTTCCATAACTTTAGTGCAAAAACGACCGCTGCAAGCTCTAGGTCGTGGGTGGTATAATTATGTTCATGAGGGTGTAGCTGCCTAGACCCATAAGATATCACCCCTTGTCGCTGGATCAACACACATCCCAAGACCTATCCTGAAGCATCATAGAACACCTCATATGCCACCCCTTCTTCACTCTCATCTAGTGGTACCCAGACCGCAGGTCGATCTTCAAGAACCATCCTACCTCTTTCAGCTGGTCGAAAAGATCATCTATCCTCGGAAGAGGGTAGAGATTCTTGATAGTCACCTAATTCAGCCTCCTGTAGTCTATGCACAACCTGAGACCACCATCTGCCTTCTTTGAGAACAAGACTAGAGCACCCCATGGTGACGCACTCGGCTGAACATAACCCCTCTTCATTAGATCATCAATCTGGATTCGAAAATCCCGTAGTTCTGAAGGTGCCATCTGGTAAGGAGCCATCGAGATCAGACGAGCGTCGGGCTGCAGGTCTATCCCGAACTCAATATCCCTTCGAGGGGGTAGAGTCATTACCTCCTCAGGAAATACATCCATAAACTCACGGACAACCTCTGGCACCTCCACCATCTCAGCATCTACTGACTCCACTGACAGCTCGGCCAACAAGGATAGGAGTGTTTCCTATCGCTTACTACCCTTCAGACTGCTCCGCTCACCGGTGAAGGTAACACACCGACCGCCCAAGTCCGAGAACACAACTCTTCTTTGGAAACAGAGGATGATGGAACACATAGAGAATAGCTAGTCGATGCCCAGGATGACATCGTATGGCTGGATCTATAGCAGAAGAAGGTCCCTAACCGACTGATGTGGCCCTATCATCAGTATGCATCCCCGAAAAACAAACAACAAGTTGGTCTGACCTCTGACAGGTGTGCTCAAAACCAGTGGCACTGGAAGTCTCTCGGAATCTAGACCCAGGGCACAGGCTAGACTAGGTGCAAAAAATGAGTGCGAAGCTCCGGTATCGAACAAGGCATAAGCAAGGGTACTAAAAAAACTGATCGTACCTTGAACAATCTCTGGCCCTACTGGAACTACTGCCTCTACGGTGTGTAACTGTCCACGCCCAGATCCTCTACCCCTCGGCTATTGGCCACCTCCTTGACCACGCCCTGGTCAAGGTCCCTAAGGAGTGCCCTGAGGTCGGCCTCCTCCTCCTACGTCTGCCCTCAGAGGAGCGGGAGCTCGCTATCCCTCCTGTTTCTGCTGGAAAGGCCTAGCTGGGAGCTGCTACTAGGGCGGGTGGTGGGGCTGTCTGCCACCGTCATACTGTACACGGTCCGGGCACTGACTCCGGAGATGTCCAGGGCTCCCACAAACAATGTACCGTGGTCCTAGTCCTGAAGAAAAAGGGCGAGGACCAGGGGATTGAAACTGAAACTGTTGCGGCCTTATCCCTGCTGGTCAGAACCTGGAGGGTCCTGATGCTGGAGGCTTGGTGCTGACGACCTTCCCCTTCGAGGGTCCCAGCTGGATCCCCTCTTGTGACACTCCTCCTAGAGTGTGCATCCTCTCCACTACTTCAGTCTTCTTCTGGACCTCCATGTACATCGGCAGGGTAAAGGGGGTAAGAGCATACTGGAGGGAGGGTCGGAGTGCCTCCTCTAAACCTCTTGTCCGAGACTCCTCGTCGGGAAAGCGGTCCGGAGAAAAATTTAGGAGGCCCTTGAACTTGATTCCTAGATCCCTCACTGACATACTCTCCTACTGGAGGGAGAGTAGCTCCTATCTCTTCTCCTCCTTCATCTTCAAAGAGAGGAATTTCGCCCGGAACTCCCTCTCGAAATCAGCCCATGCCACCTCAGCCTCTCACCTCTCCCCCAGGTAAAGCGTCCACCACTGACGTGCCGCTCCCCGCATCTGGCTTATGGCCAGAGGAACCCAGTACTCGGTCGTGGCCCAAATCAGGCCAAAATCTATCACTAGCTCCTCTATCCATCCTTCCATCTTCATGTCAGAGGTACTGCCCTCATACTTCTTGAGGGTTTGTCGCTGTAAGGCCCGAAGATTCTTCTACCACTAGTCATCCTCCTCCTCTCGATCAGCTCTCTTCATATCGGCCAAAGTAGTCTTCGGGGACTCAATTTCCTGTACCACATGTGGTCGCCTTCCAGGTTCCATAGATGCAAGGTAAACAAAGAATGCCTAAGCCCAAGTAGTGTAGAATATTGTTCTTAAAACATCTTAAACATTTTCATTTATTCTTAATTCCCAAGACATCCCAGAAACATGAGAACACAAGTCATTATGATGCATGTACCTTTCCTAGGGTCTCTACCCTGCAATTAGCGTGGCCTCACTTGGTTGTTTGGTAGTTCCAGAGTCCTTGCATCGGATCATAGGGGGCCCTAAAATCTCATGTCCTAGTCAGTCATCCCTGGCCTAATTCACACACCAAGGTCACCCAACACTATTTCCCTACCATCCCATGCAATCCTCACTATGCCTAACTCCAGACTCCATCCTATCTCTCAACCAACCTCCCCTCTGATACCATTCTGTCACGGCCCTCCTTCACCAAAAGGAGGGAAGGGTCAGCAGGTTGCCAATCCCTTCCTTCTTTAAGTTGATGGAGAGATAATGACCCCCGAAACCCGCCTTCTATAGGTCCCGAAGTGGCGACTAGAACCAAGGGTATGGAAATTTCGCACAAATGGAAGGCATTACCCTTTTTTTTATAGGATCGGGAGATAAGATGATGAAACCCAACAACACAAAAGTAATAGAAAAGTGAAGCCAAAGGTAAACCATTCCCACATGCATGTTCCAAAAGTAAAATCTACAAGGTACAAAATTGACTACAAGGGTAATTACTAAATAAAGAAAACAGCAACTGTGACTACCCCAAAGATCCGAGCTAGTATGGTTCTGTGCGATCCCCAAAGTCCTCCTGGAAACCTGAAAGAAGTTTTATATACGTAGGGTGAGCATAAAGGTACACCCAGTAGGAAAAACCAAAGACTCTCGTGCACAAGTGAGGGGACGTACTAAAGTCTCGTGAGAATCAAACAACCATTACTATGAAGGAGTTCACCCATCCCACGCACCATCTACACTCACCAAGTAACGCAAACCAAGTAATATATATAATAAGAGCATATCTATGTTTGGGTACCCCACGCCACTTTCCCACTAGTTATTTAGACATCCTACGCATCAAACCAATCCCGCAATTCTCACCACAGTCCCACCACCACACCCGCCCGCACACACCTACACCACAACCGCATGCAGTCCCACTGCCGAATCCCGCCCGCAAACACCTGGTCCATAACTGTCACACATACCACTTCTGCAAACACCTAGTCCAGAACAACCACCACTACACCCGAAGACACCTGGGCTAGAAGATCTACTGCCACACCCAAAGACAACTGGGCCTCATCCCAAAGATACTTGGGAAACTACCTGCCCGCACACACCTGGGCCATAACCACCACACTACGCCTCCCGAAGGTTCTTGGGCTAATAATGGACCTCAGGCCATCACATCCCACCCAAAGATACATGGGCTATCTGGGAAAGGGAGCAGAAAAGGAGCTAATTACCAGCCACTAAGAATAGTGTTGGGAAAAACACCACCCCCCATGAAATGGGGGTGTTCGGCACTAAGCGCTCAACTTGGGTGGGGCACGAATAAGAAACACAAAGCTACAAGTATATATATATGTAAAAAGCACTCACCCAAAGTTAGGTTTTTCTTTAGATAGCCTACTGATCAAAACAACACTCAAGTCCGAGTCACGACTCTCGCCAACAAACCCATTTGTCCCATTCTTGTTTTCACATTCAGTAATAATGTTTAAATAAGTTCTTGAACTACTGGGAAACTAATACCATAAGCGTAAACAAAGGGATAAGAGAGATCCCTCGAAGTACTGGAACCAAAGACAACCCCGAGACACTGCCCCATGTCCCCCCCCCCCCCCAAAGGTTTCTCGTCAATAGAGGATCTCACCCCAATTCATGATATCAACAAGGTAACCACCCGGTCTTTAAGACTCACAACCACTGAATCCATAACAATAGGGAATCCCATCCCCAATTTCACAACCACCCAGAGTATAAAAATAGGGGATCCCATCCCCTCCCACATCTCCACTAATCGGCCCGTAAAAGAAAACAACCAACTACCACCAACATAAAGCAGGGCCATGCCGTTATTTTCAGATATAAAAGATTTTACACACTCCATGATTTCAATTCTGTGTGTTTTAATCGGGGGTTATCATAGAAGGGTTGATCCTGGTGCTTCTAATTTACTTAGCCGAATATACGTAATTAACCAATTTACTTTTCACGGCAGGAGTTCAAAACCACAAATAATCCATTTAAAACATCACCATGGGTTCATTAATGCACAGAGAAAGACCACCAATGGCCATGATTTTCAGTAGGGTAAGCCCGCACAATTCAGAAAGATGATCATAATATAAAATAGCATCAACAATCATAGCCCCCTATGAGGATTCGTTCATTATCTTTATTTAGGCCTGGTTTACCCAATTCTACAGAAACAAAAGCACGCCCACCCCGCATGATACACAAAAGAGAGAGATGAAGTAGAATTCCCTACTTGTTGATCAATGATCGATGCTTAGGCCGGGCACCGAACTTTATGCATAACGATGCGGCTCGCCCGATGCATGAAAATCAGCTCGTCTGGACGAAAGTACTCCTCGCAGAGGGTGATCAAGAAAAGAGGAACCCACGGCAAACCCATTAGTTATAAGGTACGTGGACGGTTGATATAAGAACACCAAACCGCATAAGGAGCGGGGGTCATGGGTTGACCATGCGGCCCCACACATTATTAAAGGGTTCGGGTGGTTTAAACCACCACACACACCAGGTTAATTCATTAAATATTTAATTAAAACATTTATGGGCGTTACTGGGCTTTTAAAACACATATAGGAGTCAAAATAGGGTTAAAAACAAAAACCCTAAAGGAGCGCCACTGGAAAGAACCCGCGGGGGTAGGCCAGAGCCACCAGTAGCTGAAAGCTACCGGCAGGTAACAGCTACCGGTAGCCGAGAGCTACCGATAGACCGAGCTACCGGTAGATAGAGCTACTGGTAGCTACAGCTACCGGTAGACTGAGATACTGGTAGACAGAGCTACCGGTAGGTTGCGGCTACCGGTAGGCCGATCTACTAGTAGACAGAGATACTGGTAGGCTAAGGCTGCTGGTAGACTGAGCTATTGGTAGGCCTGCTACCGGTAGGCTAAGGCTACCGGTAGGCCTATCATTGTCCAAACTTCACCGAGATTCCCAGACTAGATAACCCAACAAGAGATTTTTACAAAGTAATGTACCCCAAAAACCCGGGCATTACACACAAGGCCTAGTTTTAACGAACAACAATATATTATTAAAATATTATTATTTAATATAATAATATATATCCTAGTTGTTAAGTTATAAGTTATTAGTAGTATCAAATAACTTATGAAAATATATTTTTTAATTCATTGGTTACAAATTTATTAGAAATTAATATAGAAACCAACTTAATATATAAGAAATTTTTTTATAAAGAACTATTTTTATGCTCAAAAATTCATTTTATTATAATAAATTTCATTAATTACTATTAATTAATGATATCAATAAAATTTATATATTATATATTCAATAAAATATTTTTGATATTCATCTAATATATTTCATTGGCATAAGATATGAACAAACCCAATATCACACATAAAAACATGTTTTTTTGTAAAAGAAGTTTTACCACCTTTTGATGGAGAACTTATTTTAAATATAATTTTTGACACTTTTATATATTCTATTTGAAAAAATAAACTTATTACTTTAAATATGAATATAAAAAATTATTTTTTGTTTTTTCTGATAAGTTTCATGTCTTGATGTATATTGATAAAATATTGTATTTCAATTAAAAATAGTTTTTTCATCTAAATAATTTATAGTGATGAATTATATTTTTTATTTGTTTTAAAGAATAATTAGATCAATTTTATATAATTTAATACAATTTATGTCACTATAATCAATTTTACATTAAATATTAATATAAAAAAGTTACAATCATTTGTACGTTTTCACTTTAATAAATCATTTTCTCATTTTGTCAATGAGAATAATTATAAATTAATTAATGAAAATTAAGTGTTTTGAATTTTAAAAAATTAATTAAATATTTTTAATTAGTGGGTAAAAATTTTGTAAATAGGTTTCTTTTATTTCTGAGCATATTAATATTAAATTTAGTAATATTCTAATTACCATGGTTAAGGGTAAATCAAGTAATTAAGGGTAAAAATAATATTATAAGTATTATAAAATTACCCATAAACATGTCATAATTTTATTTAATGAGATATTTTCGACTAAAATAATCCTTGGGATTATTTTATGGCCTCTTGGATCCACTTGAATTAAATTAACCCTTTTATAGTATTTTATTCTAAGGGAAGTCCAATATGCCACACTCTTAATTTAATAAGTATTACATTTTTAATATATGGTTATTTAGAGGATATATTTGATTATAAATATTAAATTTAAGCCTAAAATGTTTTTATTAATTTTGGTAATTTATTTATAATTTTTAGTATATAAATAATTAAATTATATGGTGGCATAATGATGATGCGTTAATTTCTTAATTAACGGAACAATCAAATAAATGATTTTAAAAATATTAAAATAAAAAAATGAGGGATTTATTTTCATATATGGTTTTTTTTTAATTTGAAATGTTAGTAATGTTTTAAAAGTATTTTTTCAAATTTATCTTGTTGTTTTGATATTTTTATAAAACAAAATAATGAATAGTGTCAAAATTGACATTATTGATATTTTAAAATAAATAATATTTTATTAAAAGATATAAAATATCTAAAATTCGTCTAAATAATGGGTATAATTCTAAAAATTTCATCAATGACTTGTTTAGTTGTTTTTTTATTTTATAGTAACTATATTAACCTTTAAAGAGAAAAGATACAAGTTGTCACGGTAAGAGACATAGAGTTTATTTGAGGATTAAAGCCAAAATATAAGGGTAATAATGTGACCTAAACATGTATAAAAATTATTTTTTGATATTATTTCTACCCATACTTATATTATATTTTAAATAAATCTCTGTTTATCCATTTTTAATAGAAAATGAATTTATATTAATTTAATAGTTTGAGAGTTTCTAAAAGTACCCCACACTTAAATTATAAAAGGGTGCCTCCTCCCTCACTTAATAACATCACTTTGAGGCTTATAGTTCAATAAAACCCATACCATCTCTTCTCCTAACATACTTATATATGTTTTTGAGGTCCTGGTCTTCCAAAAAGATGAGCCCCAGATCCCTTAAGAAGATATCTAAATGATTTTCGTTGAAGAAGAGGTAATCATTTTTACTAACTCATCCAAGTTAATTTATTTTTCTACTTTCTATTTGTGTGTTTTTTTCATTCTAAAGTAATAAATATTGTATCATATATATGATTATATTTTGTTATTATTTTTATGGTATAACTATTTTCCACCTTTTATCCATCCTATGAAAAATGAAATCACCACGCATGCATACGTATGACTTACCGTCTCCACATCGTGGGGTAATCTATTTTTCATAACCAATTTATTTGGATGGTTATAATGATGGAAATAATGGATTTATATGTAAATAAACACATTATATTTATTCTATAAAAATTAATATCCCATCCACTTCCTTATTCTTTCACCATTAAGTGAATGATATTGTCGTGCGTCCATACGTACGACTTACCGTCTCCATGATGCAATGATATTCATTTTATACTTTAACCATTTAATAATGATTATAATAATGTATATAATGATTAAGTATAATATATATGAAAATAATATCATTATTTAGGTAAAATATATATATTCTATGCATATGAAATGAGACTTACACGACAAATCATGCATAAGAAAATGAAGCATTTAACACCCAAAATAAGGGTAACAAAAAAATATTATCAAAAACTAGGTGATAAAATAATATAAGAAGATTATATATAATATCATTAATATAGATATTGTTCTATTATAAATCAATGACATGATTTAAACCATTATACATGAGATTAAATCATATTCAAATAACGGAAAGTATGAGGTAAGGGTTTCTCATCTCACTTTTTACATCTGTGAGATATATGACTTATTCACTACTTAATCATTTTGTGATGTGTATGTACTTCCCTTTAATATATCATATCATGAATATCGTTATATTTAGGGTATTAAATATTTTATTTGATAATTATTACTATTATAGTGCATATGATTCAACTGATTATAAGTGGTAAGTGGATTTCTAGTCTCACTTTTATTTTTGTGGGACACATGTCTTATACACTACTCATTTATTATGCGTGGTGTATATACTGCCCATGATTTTATGTTTTTAGTCTTATCCTAATGATTATGGTATTCTCATATCTATACAATTTTATTTCTTTCATGGGGTGTATGATTCTACTATTTATAATGAAGTAAGGGTTAATTACACAATCTAGTTATTATTCATGATTGTTTATACATATGTATCTGATGGAGAATATTTATCATCCATGTCTATGTTTCTTAAAAATGATTTTAAAAATATTTTTAATTTTATCCTAAAAATGTTTAAAGTATTTTTACCAATGTTTTACTTTCTATAAAATAGTTTTAAAGTAATTTTTTTTATTTTCTGAACGAGGTACTTTATGAATTTTTGGACAAAAAATATGAATGGAATATTTTTTTAACTTATACAACATGAACAGATTTTTATTTCATCATGAGGCCTTAAAATTTTGGAGATTTATTTAAAATTTTAAAATTTTGTTTTCAATTAAAATTTTTTCATTTATAATTTCGTGGATTTATAAATAAATGATTTAAAAGTAAAAAATGGGTATTTCTCTTAAGAAATGTTTAATGATTTTATTAGAGTATTACCATCTATGTAAACTTAATTTATTGGATATTATGCTTGATTGTTGTTGATATTTTATGATACAATCTACCATATTTTATTGAAGGTTTTATGATTATTTTGATTGTGGATGTACTATTTTGATACCATTCATGGTTTATGGTTAATGTATTCACATTTCATATGATAGTTTTTTAATATGAATGTGTATGTTGTTTATGGTTCACCCATTTTATAAGGCCTCGGCCTTAAACCTTACTTAATATTGAATTGAATGAATAATTCACATTGAGGATCTTTTCAAGTTTAGAGTTTTAGAGAATTAGGACATAACTATTACATCTCAAAATATTACAACGTAGACACTTCTACTAAGTTTCCATAGAATAAAAACTATTAAAATGAAACATGTCTAGTTCCATGTTTTATATAGCATAACTTTCCCTTGATCCCATCCTTGACCCTATTCCACATTAAGTTCTGTGAAAAACATTTCAAAAAACATGGGGTGAGCATAAAAAGATCAGTAAGGGATACACAAAGAATGAAAACTGTTAGTTTATCAAAACAACAAGTAAACCATGTATACTTTATCAAAGTAATACTTTTCACCTTTATGAAGAAGTAAAAAAATCTTCACTAAATAAAAGATCGTTACTTACCCTTTTGTAACCAAAATATTACCATAAAACTGATATAAAGATCACATAACATATAAAGGTAACTTGGGACATAAACATTCTTAAATGGAATAACCATACGGTCGACTTCCACACATATCACTTAATGGAATATCCATACAGCCGACTTCCATACCCAATGCATTGGAGGTTATAACGTAACCACCCATCCTGGTATTCACGGCACCACCTTTCATATGGTTTATCACGTAACCACCCGTCAAATGTCCAAGTACCATTATAAAATCATAAGACATAAACCAAATATAATGGAAAGAAAAAATTTCCACACTTTGATCACAATATATCACATAAATATATTGACATAACAAATCCATTATAAAAACCATTTTCAATACCAAAATACATAAAAGAGTATATGGTATTTATTTTATTTTAAAAACATTATGGCTTGTTTAGAAAGCCAAAGACCAAATAATACTCGTGGCGGCGAAAAAGGTCGTTGTCACCACGTACGTTAAAAGAAACATTCCTTTTTGTCGTTTAGTAAAGAACTTCGTAGAAAAGTATTACTTTTGTATAAAAGTAAAATTCAGATGGGTTTATACACTGTATAAAAGAAAGTTTTGTATAAAACTAAATATGCCTCAATGAAAGGAGATTGAGATGAAGTCCCTTACCTCGGGTCCGACTTGACTCAATCGTTCTTTAACGTCCTGAATAATAAACTTGAGTTAATTTATACTTGCTTAAGAACCTTTTTCAAGTTGATTATTACTTTTATATCACTTATTACCATGTTATAAACATTATTTAATCATTTATGTTAATAATGTTTGTTTTGTTGATATTTGGTTCTTAAGTCGAAAGTCGACTTCTTACAATTACATGTTATTCGTGTGGTCAAAGGTTCTTTATATCCAGAATGATATTCATGATTTGGATATCATATATATCATATATATCCAGCATATACATGTATTTATAATATTACATAATCATTTATAGGTAAGAAATGAAATGCACCGTTTATGGAGACAGTAATCCGTACGTACGCATGAACGCTACTTTCATTTCTATGTCATATTAATGGAATTAAAACTAAATGAGTGATATGTATATTTTAATTCCAGAATTATATTAATCATTTATATGTAACATAAATCATTTATAATAACTTTAAATCCATCCTTTATACGTCCCACATATGGCATTAACGAATCAAATCACTTTGAGGGGGCGGTAGTCCGCACTTCCTAAAATGAAGATATCACGTATACCCATAATGGAAGCCATAAAGGTATACCACAAATGAAAAATACAGAAGCATAAGGAAAAAAATTAACATAATATATATCATATATAAATAGAGTGACATCTTAATGGCCACCATTAATTGTGTTAAAAGAAGATTGAACAATCATCATTTCGTGAGGCAGAAATTCGCCAACCACAGAAACAGTATGTTCTTTAACCATTAGACGGTGTTGTGTGTAGGTGTAGCTCGAATACTTATTATAACAACATCCTATTATATTGAAGATTCATTTTTGGTTACAAAATAAAGGAATAAAAAGAGTTTATATGGTTGGAGAATCAAAATAAAACAAAAGAACACAAGAGAAAACACTACCTTTAAAACGGGTAACTCTTTTTGATTTTAGCTCAAAGGATTCCTTGGGAAGACTTCTGCCCAAAGTGAGGCTTCTAGGAGTAATAGAGGGATGTGGAGAGACAAAATGGGCATACCCAGTCCGAACCAAAGACTTGATATGTGTGGGTAAGGTGGTAGGGGTGGGGGCCTTTTATAAGAGGAGAGGAGGGGCACTCTTGGAAAGTTATAAAAGTTTACTTTATTATAAAATGATTTTTGGATTTTAAAGGTCCCACATTGATATAATTATAGGATAAGGTGATAAGGGTTCGAAATATACTCATCCAATAGGTCCTTGACAAGTTTATGTCTTAGATTTTACATTATCTTTTAATTTTATTTAAATCATTCATTAATGAGGTAATCATTGCATCATCATGATGTTATAAATAATTTAATTTATTTAATGTCTAAAAAATATAAAAAAATATAATAATGTAGGAAATCTTTTTATCTTTCTAATTAATATTTATAGTCAAAAATATTACTTTTATAACCCCATTTAAAAACTGTTTTAGTAAAACAACTTATGTTTGTGACATTTTAATTTTAACATTAAATAAAACGTTTTTAATGTCATTTTCCTACCAAAGTGGCTCCATGGGGTCCCCAAGTTTACCCATGGATTTTCTTGGTCGGTCATGACACATAAAATAAGGTTATTACATGTGTCAAGTTCATTTCATATTATTAAAACATTATTTTTACCTGAAACTACACTAATTACCTCTAATCGCGATTAATAAACTTAAAAGTTACTATTCACCAAAAAATTATTTTAATCCCATTGAACCACATTTTAATTCTTAATGACAATAATGTATGTTGGATTTTTTAAATTCAAAACACATAGGTGGTAAAATTTCATTTAAACGAAAAATTAGTTTTTTAAGTACCACTTAGTGGTTTCACTATTCATCAAAAATTGAAGTTTTTTAGAAAAATACCAAAATTTCACCCGAAGCTATATTTGATATTCCAAATTCAAAAATGTAGTCTATTTTACAAAATTAAAAACATATAAGTTTCATTATTTAATTTAATAATTAATTCCCACTCTCAGATCAAATAGCGTGTTTTTATGGAACAATAAGTATCAAAAGATTGACACTAGTTTAAGTCTGATTTCAAAGTGAAATTAATTCCAACGACCACTATTGGATTAAATGGTAAAAATATATTCTAATTTCAATTTAAAACCAATTAAAATTATAATATAATCATATAAATAAATTAGATTAAAAAGTGGTTTTGAATTAAAATACAACATTTTTCACTATTCATTAAAAAATGAACTTTATCGGAAAAATACCAAAAATATACACAAAGTAAATTTTGATGTCCTGATTCTAAAGAATAATTTTATTTTGTCTAATAGAATGTATAATAGTGACCAAAAATAAATTTAAGGAAGGTTCACCATAAAAAGGGGATAAGTGGACCTTTAGTGAATATTAGAGTATCTATGCCTAAAATTGAATTCATTTTCTTATTTTAAGCCTTTATCCATTATTGGATAAATGTAAAAAACATTTAACATATATAATCATATTTTAGTTATTTCTATTAATTCCCGCCAATACAACGGCTACGTGTTAACTACCATTTAAAATAATATTATTTTATTACTAGTGAGCAACATAAGATTTCAAAGACACTCTTTGGTGCGTATCGGGTATGCTACCGAACATAGAAACCCATTTAAAGTAAAATTAATTTTTAATTCATAAATGTTAATAAATATGAAAATTTATTATTCATTATTTACCTGGGATGTTACACATTTCATATGATAAATGAATTGGACTTATTAAGTGATGTTAAGATCCTTCTATAGTCACTCGATGCACCGGTAGATCTCATGAGACAAACTAGTTTGGGTATTGGCTGAGGCCTTACCCATTTTTGTATGGTGTCCTGGCCGAAGTCTTGAAGATATGTTTATGATGTCTGGAATTATGCATTCCACTATTATGAGATTAGTTATTGATAGTCCATGTGATTATTAGACTTGTATAATATCCATTTTTAAGTTTCATTATCATGTGATTACTTAAATGGAATTATTTGATCATCTTTCATTCTTTACATATTATTCTCAAGTTATTTATTAAATGGGATGTGTTTTAGTTAATCAACTTTCCATAATCATTTATGATTGTTTATAATATATTCCCCTATATATATACCCATACTAAGAATATAATCTCACCCATTTTTATGTTTCCTTTCCCATGATATGAATAGGAATCCTTTTAATGAGTTTTATGGATGTTGATATTTTACTTATGTTATGATTTATTTTATTTTCCCAATATATTATAGGTATCATGTTTGTAATATTGTTTTCAAAAACTGCTAAACTAATTTGTCCCTTAGGATTTGAAACTTGTATCAAGGTCAATGTAATGAAATAATGCACTGGCTTTGGGAATCTGGGGTTAGAAAATTACATAACATCTTTTTAGAGAGGATTTATCCCCAGCTACATTGCCAATGGTGTGTATCTAAGATATTTTATAGCTTTAATATGTCTGTGTGACTATGGTTGAGTAATTTTCAAGGTTCACTAACCTCTCTCTATAATACATGTATATGGTTCAAGATGTGTTCTTCCGAGAATGGAATTTTGAGTACAATCTCTACAAAGATATTCTACCTAGTGTGATGCCTTTTTGAATTCTTACTTATGTTGGATTGTTTAAGTGATATTTTCTGGTAGAGAGCTCCTTGGAAGAGTATAATTTGATAGTTTGTACTCGTGGTGGGAATAAAAGATCTAAGACTTCCTCATTTAGTATCCAACAGTAGACATAGAGATATGGTAGATACACTTCCTATATAGAATTAGTGGTAAGAACATATAGGTTTTCAAGGATGAGGTTATAGAACATGGGTCAAGAGTGTAGTAAGAAGTGGTAGAAGGTTTGATTTGCTTCCACCACCACCCCCAGGTGGTCCACTCCAGACTCAGGGTGTTGGTTGTCAAGGATGAGAAAAATTAAAAGAATTGGAGGCATATAACCTATAGGATCTTGAGATTATTATAGTTGTAATCTATGTCTTGTCTAATTTAGCTATAGTATTGATAGAAATAGGATTAATCCACTATTATCTTGGTACTTTTCTTGTTATAGACATGGATATTCCAATTGATATTTTAGATCAAAAATTATGTTTAGATAAACCTTCTAGAAGAGATTTATTGATCACAAACTTATGATGATAGTGTTATCTGACTCTTGGGTGATAAATATTATTATGGGATCTTTTTATATCATGATAAGGACATATGACATCATACTAGGTGTAGACTAGCTATTAACAGTTCATGCATAGATTGATAGTTTTAGGTGGAGGATGTGGTGTGTCTGTGTATATTGGATGAGGATTCCCTTATTTGGTGAGAAGAAATTCTATGAATAGTATGATAGCATTATGCATAGGATGATACAACTAATTACTCAATAGTTGGATAGTATAACCCTTGGAGCATGAGATTTTATGGGCTATTGATTTTTTATAGTGGTGGTAGAGTATGAGGAAGTATTCATAGAGGATGTATTGATCTTACCTCACCACCAAGAGATAGATATCATCATAGAATTTCACTGAGGTAATACCTTGATATATGAACCCGCATATCAAATATCTCTAATAGATCTTTGTGAGTTAAAGGTTCAGATGGAGAAGTTTTAGACTATGGGCATTATCAGACCCAGTGTTTCCCCCAACGTAGCCTCAGTTGTATTTTCCAACAAGGTAGGTGAGAGAATGATGTTATATATGGATTGTAATTTTCAAAACTAGGTGACTATAAAGAATAAGTATCCACTACCAAATATTGATGACCTCTTTAACTGGTTGAGAGGGTTTAATTGGTTCTTGAAGATTGACCTTAGATTAGACTATCACTATCTCCGAGTTCAAAATTTGGATATAGTGAAGATATCATTATAATGTAACTATATTCAATATGAATACATGTTGATTCCTAAAGTCATGAAAAATTCCATGGAAGTGTTCATGGGACTCATAATCTGAATCTTTCAGCCTTTCTTGGACTGGTTTTTGGTGGTCTTTGTTAATGTCACCATGGTGTACTTAGTTCCATACCAAAAGAATGTGAGATATTAGAGGATGGTCCTAGACATACTTCAAGAGGAATAGATTTATGGGAAGCTCTAAAATTTTCAGTTTTATATCTAATAGGTGAACTGTTTGAGAAATTTCATATTAAAAGATGGAGAAATGGTGGGGTCAGCCAATGTTGAGGTAGTACTAGTTTGGGAGCCACCTAATAGCATGATGGTGGTGTATATTTTTCTTATTTTTGAAGTCTAATATAGGTTATTCATACACAATTTATCTAGGATATCAGCACCCTTGACTATTTTGAATTGAAAGGGAAAACCATTTTTTAGATTGACAGGTTTCATTGGGATTTTAAGAAGTTATGGTTAGGGTTAAGGAGGACCCCCATCATGATCCTTCCAAAGGATGGTGTTGAGTACATAGTGATCTGTGATGCCTCTAGGATTGGGCTATGTTGTGTTCTAATTCATAGGAATATAATTATCACCTATGGGTCCCAAAATATGATACCACATGATCATAACTATACAAAACATGATCTAGAGTTGGTAGTGGTGTTATTCACTCTAAATATGTGGTGACACTATCTTATAGGTGAGTAGTTTATTATCTATTTTGACAATAAGATTCATATGTATATATTTACATTGAGGGATATCAACTTTATATAGAGGTGATGTCTAGAGTTCCTATATGATTATGACATTTAGATAGTCAATAATCATGGGAAGGGGATTATTGTGGCAGATTCACCTATCAAGAGATCTTATTTGCAGTTGTTGGGTGGGTGTCAGTGTAGCTGGCCTTGTAATAATTTTCATTAATGGAAGAGGATGGTTTAGCCTACCTCCAGTTAATATTTATTACCACTCAACTTCTACAACATGTTAGATAGGATCATATTGGTTATAAAAAATGTGAGACCTTGTTAGTTCAAATATCCATTAGACGTGCTTCTGAGGGATTTTATAAAGGTGGAGAGAACATTATCCTTTTTTATGATAGACCTTTGTACTAGTGATGTTACAGGAGGATGATTTGATGTATTTTCATACATCCCCCTTGGAGGTACATCTAGGTTCATAAAAATTTACCAGGACCTTAAATGATAGTTATGGTGGACAATTATGAATAAGTTATTTGTGAGGTTTATCTCTTCATGCCTCACCTATCAACAAGTGATAGGTGAGAAGCATCTTCCAGTGGGTTTGGCTCAACAAATTAGGGTGCCATAGTGGAAGTGATATGGTATCTCTATATATTTTTTGGCAATGATAACATGATTATCTGGATGACATGATGCCATCTGGGTGATTATAGAATGAATCACCAAGTCATCCTGCTTCCTAATTATCCAAGATCAATGTTCAGTGGGGATATTGGTAAGTGTTTATATATAAGAGATAGTTTGGTATTATAGATTCACCTTGATAATCATTTCAGACTGTGATTCTTGATTCACATAATGATTATAGAGAGGATTGCATGAGGCCTTTAGGAAATAGTTTCATTTGAACATGGTGTTTCACCCCTGGCAGATGGTAGACTAAAAGGATCATTCAGTTTCTTGAGGAAATTCTTTGGGATTCCATGCTGGACTTTGTCTATAATTTGGAGGATCTCCTACCCTTTTTTGAGTTTTTTAACAACAATATTTATAATTCCACCATTAGCGTGGCACCATTTCAAGACCTTGTATAGGAGACCATTTTGGTCACCACTGAGCTAGAATGATCCAAGGGGTTCTACGATAATGGTCCCAGAGTTAGTGTGAGTAATGAAAAGGAGGATGAAGATCATCCAAGAGAAGATGAGGACTTCCCAAAGCTATCAGAAGTCTTATATAGACCAATGATAGAGGCCTTTGAGTTAAACAATGGGGATCAGACTAGGTACTCGATGTCTTTCATGTTTCGTAGTTGGGAGGTATGTGCATGACCAGTAACATTTTATCAATTGGGCAAAGCTAGGAATCAAGGATGTAGCTACCTTTTCAAATTAATTGATAGATATTGTAGATCGGTAAGATAATATCATTCGTGGGTGAACTATTCCCTTTTTTTAGGTCGCAGCATAGGAATCTTCTAGAGAACACTTGGGTGCGGGAGAACCAGATGCGAGCTTAGTAACCTCATATTTTTTTAGAATGATTTTATTGATTTTTCAGATGAAAATAACTAAGGTGGGGATAATTTAATGACTCTATTATATTCCTTATATATCTTTGGAATAATTTAATTAATATTTTTAAATCCAAGATCTGAGTCAGTAATAGATTTTGGGGCCTAGAGAGGCTTGAATTTGATATAATAAAAATATTATATCACAAGACTACAGTTTTTATAAAATAATGGAATAAATACTAAATGAAGTCATAGAAGGAAAATTTAATACTGACATTAAATCCTAAACATGGATTTTACCCTATGTACGATATAAATATTGTCGACGTCAAGCATTTTATTAAAGAGCAGTCATAGGCACAAATAATAAAATAAATTAATTTGTTTTTTTTTGTTTGTTGTTTAATTAATGTGACCTAATATCACTATATAAAATTCCACTTATTCAAAATACCTAGGATTAGATTCATAACCCTAGGACTTGAGAGATGATATGTTGGAGGAGTTTTCTTAGATGAACGTCAACAAATCGTGATTTGGAAATCAGTGTTCTAAAGGAGCTCATGGATCTCACCAATGATAGTGATGTGGAACCATTATTAATTATTGGTCAATATAATCTTGAGGTGGGGAATTTTTTATTTGGATTGATCTAATTTTTTTATCAAAAATTAAACACAAATCAATCTACCTAACAAGATTGATTCGTAGGTCAATTGTTGATTATGGATGATTTATTATCTTCTTATAAATAGTAATTTATGTTGATTTGTGGATTCTTCCTTATTTTGTGCTTTCATCACTTTCCCCAAAATAGAATGATGGAAAACAAAAACAATGGACAACATTTTATCCTTGAATTGATTATCTTTTATTTTCTCTCAAATTTCTTTGTTCAAACATCATTGGTATCCCATTTCAATGATGGTTCAACAAATTCCTAGAAACTCATCATTATGCATTCAATTTTTTGTCCAACAGATCATTTTCTTTGGTGTGGGTTTGATATTGAGGGGAAAAGTTTTCTATGGATATTATCATAGGAGATTTTGGTGTTGTATTGGGTTTTTACATTTATATTTTTGGGAATTTTGGGTATGTGGAATGACAGCAGTTGTTTCCTGAGTAGATTGGGTGTTTAGAGTCTGGCCACTGATAATAGAAAGGTGTGGTTGATGCTAGATTCGGATTCTATGGTGCTACTATTTGGTTTAATGAAGTCATAATAGGCATGAGTGAAACCACATAGAAAAAAAGAGGTTTGTGGAAAATCTCATATTACACTGCATGTGTTCAGAAGAACGCACGCCATGTAGACCCTATCTGTGGCAGCTAGAATTTACATATGAAGAAAAATATCACATGCTATGTGGGACCCACTGCACTCTATGTGTTATAATGTTGGTTACTAATTTTTTACCTTAGGGGTACGTAGGCATGAACACAGTCAGGTACATGAGCATAACCTGAGTACATGGGGATAGCTCAATACGTAGACATGACCAGAGTACCCAAACATGTCCAGGTAGCATGTTCCATAGTTCACTAACATAGGCTAGAGAACATGGGAAGTCCTGGGGTAGACATGACATGTTATTTACTCTTATTAAACATTTTTTACTTTCTCTAATGATATTTAAGTCCCTTGTTCACTTTAGTATGGATCAGTATATCTAGGGTGTGTTCCCATGGTCCATACCCATGAGGTTGCAGTGATGAATCATGTCCTAAGAATATGATGTGATACACTCTATATAATTAGTCTCAGATAATTTTTTTAATCATTTATCATGTTCCCGGTGGGATCCTCTATCATATCTTCTTACCTATGAGGTGTTTCTGGAATTGGGGTGACCAACATACTTAGGAATTTGATCCCCTACTTACCGGGTCATTCCATATAGGGTTTGGTATACCACACAAGACCTAGGAGTGATCCATTTTCTATTTATCATTGTCTTATTAATTATATTGAATACTTATTAATGGTGAGGCATGATGATCACAACCTCTCAAATGAGTGTCATTGGTGTTATAATACTCATAGAGTTAGTTTTCCTAGGTGGGGTATACCTTGAAACCTTGAGTAGGAATACTATTTTGGAAATGTGGTTGTGACCTTTCCTTGATACATAGTTTCTACCTCACATATTATTGAGTTATTATTGTTATGTATCATATTATTATCGTCATTCCTTCATAATGATGAGATGGATACTTTGTTGATGCTTTATGTTTTTTGATCATGGGGTTTCACACTAGGTATTGTTATACTCACCAATGTATGGAATCTTCCGACACATATCATGTATTATTCAAATGATAGGCATTTCAATGATTTCTTAGGTGGACTAGGATAAAGTGAATCATATCAATCATGACAGACTATGGTTTATACCAGGTGTTTCATTTTATAATAGTCCCCTCCTTCTTAGTGGGTTAGACTCTTTTATATTTTTGGTGGGAATGTATTTGGACCTTTGTGATTTATAGTATTTTTTCATACTCTTTTATGGGATAAAGATGTATGCATGAATTATGGTACCAATTGTATTTTTATTTTAGTATTATATGGGTATTTGGAGGTGTGTGTGTGTGTGAGCGTATAGTTACCTTAAATGAAGGTCTCCCATGTGTTTGATAAGCCTAATCAGTGCTTTTCTCCAACCCCTGTCCAATTTGAGGCGGTTTTGGGGTGTCACTCTTGTCTTATCACTGGTCAGGCAGGCTCCTGTGGGTTATTTAGTGACACTAATTAACTTTTCATCTTCTAGTTTGAACATTTAACCAATTATATTATCCATTAAATAGCGAAACCTAAGCATAATATGCCCAATTAATCTATCATAAACAAATATATAATAATGGGTAAATGATTCAAAGTATCATTCATCTAGTAAGATTATTTCCACATGTGATAATAGAATAAATTTCATTACTATAATAATCCTTATGGAAACCTATAGTCTCAAAAAGTAATTGGTATAATCAATATCATTGACTGTAATAGTGAAGAATAATTTTCATTAGATAATTTTAGAATCTAATGACTTTGAAACCATATGTGTGTCATTTTATACTTCTATAAGCATTCAGATTTATATGTCTAAAAACTTTAATGCTTGGTTACTCAAGATGAGGTATTTATCTAACTCATATAACATTCCTTATGAACTTTTCTTAAGCTACAAGTCTTAATAGATTCTTATAATATGTTAATTGTTTTAAGGATCATTTTTTCAATCTATGCTTTATGATGACGATGTTATCTATCTACAACATAATCTTTTATCATATTAGTATTAGGTATTGTATCATTTCATAAAGGAGTAATAATGAAAGCACTCTCACTAAAAAATGATGGCTTATACATAATATCCATTTAGTTATCTAGGATCCATATATCACTATGTGATGGCCACTCTTTGGAATGAAACTCATTATATTAGTTATTTAAGGATTCATCCTAATCAAAATAGTTGGGAATTGTAGATAGTTGAGTGAGTAACTCTTAATCAAATCCATCAAATAGATAAATCCAACTCATTTCCTTTGGTATTCCAACCCTTAAGGTTTCCCAACTAGTGTAACCCAAAAAAATGTTAAGAATGAGTTAACAAAAGATAATCTAGGGGCAATCCCACTTTGTGTGAAACTACCTGATTAGATAATTCATAGTTATTCATTACTTTCTTTCCATATATAGTATAATCCAAGGTCACCCCACTTTGGTGTGAAAATACCCAGTTGGATGATCGAGGTCATGAAAAGTGTCGCTTTGGAAGGAATATCACACTTAGTATTTAATAGTTTTCTTAAAAGTCACAAAAAATTAATATGCATCATATGCATATTAAATTCATAAATATTGTATCACATGAGATCATAATCTTTTCATGTTTTATTCTTTTTTTTGTATGAATGCTTCTAAAGATTTATTTTTTTAATTCCTATTCAATCCACCAAATTAAAGTTTATACACCACATTAATGTGTAACTCTTTACAAAACACACAAGCTAAACATATTCATACATACCAAAATGCATCACATTCATAAGGTACATGAACTCTTCATGTAATGTAAAAATACTTATATGAGATTTATAATCACCACATGAGTAATCTCAGAGTGATAGGTAGACAACCACATTCACCTTTCTTGAAAATTAATATGCCTCCATACTAGTCAGTATCTTGACCCCAAGTCCCTCTCCCTGGGGAGACTTTAATCAAGAGATAATTGAATTAATGATTACTCAAACACCTAATATACACAAGAAATTCCAAACAACTAAATTCAAGTGAATAAATTCAATTACAAACATAGGTTAAGGTATATGAAAACTAAATTTTATGGAATAATACCAGGATTGAAATTCAAGGCTCTCTCTCTTAGAAGTAATTTATCACATTAATAAAAAATACATGATATTAACAATAAAATCAAATTTATATTCATGAATAAATCAAAGAATAACTTTTAGATAAATGAAAATTTAATAAATTTAAAAAAAATAGAATAATATATGAACCTTTTCATGAATAAATTCTTATTATAATCATTTTATAATTAAGATAAACATTATTATTATTCCATAATTTTAGATATAAACTAATTTATATCCAATTTTTATATTAAATGATTTATATTTTATGTTATATAGAATTTCTATATATATGAAACTTCGTGAATTAATTTATAATTAATTTTTTATTATTTAAACCTTCTACATGATGTATATATAATACAGTTTATATTATTTAAAATGTTAATCATATTACATATCAAAAAAAGTTTATATGGTCTAAATAATATCTTTCAATAAGGTCTTCCTTTTAATTTAAAAAATTTAAAATAAATTGATTATGAAAAATTCATAATTATAAATATAAAAAAATTATATTTTATACTTATTTATATGATTTATAAACTCATTTTGGATCAAATTTAAAAAAAATTAATAAAAAAATTATTACAAAGATGCTATATAATTTGGTAAAAGGTATTTTAAACAATAACATTTAATATTTGGAAAGATTTATTAACAAATTATTAATAAATATTAATGAAATTGATTATAAACTATTTATAATTAATTAATTTATAAATTATTTATAAATTAAAATATTCAAAAAATAATTTTATTATTATTTATAAATACTTTATAGAACATAAGTAGTCTTATCAAAATAGAATTTTTTTTTATGTTTTTTAATTTATTATTAAAAAGGAGTAGTAACATGCATGAAAGTAAAAGGATCTACCTTTACATAGACAACTTGTGTAAAGTTAAAGTAGGAGTTTCCTTCTATATAAAGATAACATAAAGTTTACCTTTTCACGGGTCCATTACCTAAAGTTACAAAGTTGTTACCTTTACACAAACTCCCTTGCGTAAACTTACATCATAATTACCATTACATATTTTATATTTACCTTTTACACAAAACAATCTATGTGATGGTAAATCATGATTACCCTTATGTAAACCTATCAGCATAATGATAAACCAATATTACCTTTAGGTAAACCCATTTTTGAAATTTTAACAAGTTCTAACACTTATGTATATCTATTTTCGTAATGGTTGGTCATTATTTTTATTTTTTATTTTTTATTTTTTTATTTTTTTGGATAAAAAACAAAACTTTATCAAACAAGGTAGATTTGCAAGGACAGTATTACTGGTAAAGTTTTCAACATTAGATTCTATGTAACGGTATTCTAGTTCTATATAGTTTTATGAATCTTTAATGACTAGTATAGTAAATACATTTATTAATTGAATAAACTCACATTGATTCCATTGTAAAGTTTTTTTGGATCATTGTATAATCATTTGAAAATAGAAAAAATCCAAACACATAAGATCATTTTTGAAAAATAAATGTGATGAAAAATCATAAAAATAGATTATATCAAGATTGTAGTTAGAGCAGCTATTATATTCCATACTCAAGGGAGAATGGTTGATGATGATTATTAGGAGCAATATATCAAATTATATTACCTTATTGAGTGATACATCAGCCTATAGTTCCTAATATCTATTGTTGGCCATCCAAATCACTTGAATGGGTGTGATGGACTTCTCAAGAGATATAAAAAAAGTCTCTAAAAGAATAAATATTCTATTATATTTTCATGAAATTGATGATCTATACCACCTTAAAATGAATTCACTTGAAAATATTATGTGAAATGAGGAGAAAAATTTCTTCTTTTATAGGTGATATCTGATGCTTCTTCATAAATGAAGAACATCTCTATTATACTCGAGTATTATCAAATAATACCCATGATATGTGACTCATTGATAAATGTGTTAAAAAATATTAATATAATTATTTTATAACAATCTAAATGGATTAAAACATATGGAAACCATGTCGGTAGAAATACAATGCACATGTTGTATCATGATAGATTTTTCTACATGTATTGTAGGTGTGCATGCATTGTATACGTGTGCACTACTCGCATGCATTACATTCTTTATCAGGTTTCATTAAATGCATCTTATTCATGTAATATCTAGGAATTGTATGCATGTATTATATGTTCATAATATATATATGTATTAATTATATATGTATCATATACTTGTATTCAATGTACATAAATCATATGAATGTATATTTTATTGAACTTCCTATATAAATATTTAGAATTACTATAATATGGAGGTTTTATAAAAAATTTGTCATATTTTATTATAGAAACTAATAAAAATATATTTGATATTTATTAGTGTTTTTAATTTTTAAATGTTTAATTTTATTATTATGGATTATTATAAGGTGTTTTTAGAAATTTATAGTGAAATCATTCAGAAGAAGTTTTTTTGGAAGCTTCTAAAATAAATATTTTTATAAAAAATATATTTTTTGAATATTTTAAAATATATTAAATAGAGTGATTTTGATGATTTCATAAAAATAATTTGATTGTTTTCTTACATTTTGAATTTTTTATATAAATTTTCGGTAATATTCGAGTGTAAGTATACTTTTTGTGGTGGATTTATATTCATTCATTTGTTAAAATTTAGTTTTATGTATTTTTGAACTTTAAGACTTATTTTGATTGTGTTTTCTTCATATTATTATACAATACTGCCCTGCTAATTCTTTATAAAACTTCAAGAGGGATTTGTGTTGGAATCTCAACATGTGAACCCAATGGTTGATCAAAGTTTATTTGAATAAATTTTTAAATCTACTTAAACTATAGTTTATAGTGTTATTCCTCTAATAGATCAACCTAGAAACTATATTCAAGAATTATAGAATTCTAATTTTCCTCTCATTCATGGGAAGAAAGGTTCACATGAAATGGAGACTGGTTAGTGAAAGCCAATAAGATCTTTTTAACTTCACAAAATCATAAAGTCTCCTAAGTTTAAGTTCGTTACATTTATGCTTAAAGTCCCATGTTGGAAGTGTTGGAATCCTATAATTCAATCTAAGACACAACATGACCATTCATGGGAAGATTTCAAGGCATCTCTTATATAATAGTATTACCCTTAGAGAGTAAGAGTATACAAGGAAATGGAATTTAATGTCTTGTGGAGATAGACCATCAGATGTTGGAGTTTACTCATTGATTTAAAGAGATTGTAACATACTTACCTATGATAAACTCAAATGATTCTCTTAAAGATTTATGATTTGAAATATGTTTTAATTAATATATTCTACTAAAAATTTCTTTATTTTACTTAATATATTCTGTTGAATTATGGAAGAATATTGTTAAAGTTTATGGAGTCATGGTCATAGTACCTAAGGTGATTAATATTTCCTTTATACTTGGAGATGTTAAGGGGGATTCCAACTATGGTAATAAGAGGTAGACTAAGTTTCATCAATTGGGTAGTGTTATCAAGAGCCCATCATGATTTACCTGTTCAGTTTCTTATGGGAGTGAGACCTTGGTATACCATCAATGTGGTAAGTTTATAAGAATAATTTTTATTAATAATCTCCAAAAATCATACAAAGTTTTGGTAGGTTGGTTCATCTATTATAGAGGATAATTATATAAAATAGATCAGGCCATATTGAATCTGTACTACCCTCGGTTTGAGGTATGTGACCATTGAATTATTTTGTTTGTTCTTTTTGAAGTGTTTGGTTGAAGTTTGGACAATTCTAGGAAAAACTTTTAAAGTTGTGGAGGTTGTGCAAGGGCGCACGGTTGGCGCACGGTCTGAAAAAACCGTATGACCAGCCCATGAAACCGTGCACCCTTGACAATAGGCTCCACCCGGGTGGCACACGGTTTGTCAGACTGTGTGGGCAAGCCATGCAAAGTCCCTGGGTGAGACAGTGGCAACTGCATAGTTGGCGCACGGTTTGCCGAACTGTGTGGGGTAACCGTGCGGCCACTTAAAGTTTGGGTTTTTAAGTATCGTGCCACTCAGGATTTCCCATTTTTCCCTCATTCTTCCTCCTACTCATGGATCACATAGGAGTTCCAATTTTCAGAGGTTGGGGGAGCTCCTTAGCTCGTTTTGGAGTCAAATCTAAGCGGTTTCTTGGTGGATCGAAGGTGGTTCTCCTCGTGTAAGTCCCTATTTTGGTTCTTTGAGGTTTTGGTTTGGGTTATCCCTCTCCCTCTCTTAGTTTCCTAGATCTACAAGGGTTTCATGTAGATCCAGGGTTTTGTTGCCTTTTTTTGTTAAATGTTGAGGGTTTTTTAGGTGGTTTAGAGGAGACGTTCACCCGGTTTAGAGTGTGTTTGGGCGAAGGGTCGATTTCTCCAAACCCTAAGAGGTAGGTGGCTTCTCTCTTGACTCTACTTTGCTAGAACTTGAATCTTGGTTACAATTAATTTGTGTTGTTTAAATTAATTGTTTTTTTGATGTTCGAAATTGATTGGAAATCCCTTTGGTGGTGTTTTGGGGATTTTTGGGAAGAAAGGGTTTTTTGGGTAAAATTCTCTTGTTGTGATTTTAAAATGGAGATTTTAAAATGGGTTGTTTTTTTGAATTAATTAAGATGGATTGTGTAGAAATGGGTGATATCATTGGGTGGATGATGTTGGGACGTGGTGGAGTGGACGAGGAAGTTCCCCTATAAAAAGGGGATGGATAGTGGACGGAAGGGCCACTATCAATAGCAAGTGGGCGGGAAGTACCACTTGAGTGGATTGGTAATGAATGGGTTAAATGAGGAAGTGACACTATAAAAATGGTATGGATAGTGGATCTAAGGGCCACCATAAGTAGAAAGTGGGTGGGAAGTACCACTTTAGTGGATTGTTAATGAATGGGTTGTACGGGATGTTCCACCATGGTTTGTTGAGTGCTTTGTTAGTGATGTTTGTAGATGGGGCTTATGAGTAAAATATGAAAATGGTAATCGGATTTTGGCATGGTTGATTTGGATTCCTTTCATGGCATGGTTGATTTGGATTTCTTGTGTGGCATGTTTGGCTTATGGCATGTTTGGATTATAAACAATTGGTATCTTTGTTTTTCTTTATATAAAATGTTTTATATAAATGTGCTAATAGTTTTATCCTAGTGGCGTTTGTAGGGAAGTCAGTTGAGGAAATCCTACTGAGTAGTTGTACTCACCCCCTGCTTTGGAACTATGGTGTCTTTGCAGATGTCGTGTACCATGATGTGGGAAAAGGTAAGGAATCACCCTCCTTTAGTGGTGCACTGTGATGTTTTGGTGGAGATTGGGGATTGGAGCTTGGTGTGGAACTGTGGTGGTGTCATGGCTCATGGTGTTTTGTTGTTTAGTTTCTGCTTTGTACTCTGATGTTTTGTGTACATGTCTAGTTGAATGGATTTGGGTTTTGTGATGGAATTATTAGTATAACATGGTTGGGTTTGAAAGTGAATGCATCTTTAGTTGTTGGTTGGTTGAGTTGGTTTATCTTCTTAAGGGAAAATCATTCCCCACTGTTCCTTGAAGCCCTCGGCATTTATTTCTAGCATTTGGAACCTTGGGAACGTCTCTTAAGGACAAGTAACCCTCACCGCCTCCTCAATCCAATGAGGTAGGTGCGGGTGTTATAGAATCTATCAAAGGATCTTAGGGCTCAACTTTTTGAACCTGGTGCTGATGTGATGCTTGATTGAGGCATTCCTTACTATGTGATGTTTTTTCCTATTATCTAAGTTTTATTTTGTTTAAGATGATATTGTTTTTTGGTAATAGTGTTTTTGGACATTTATTTATACAAAAAAATTTGAATCATATGGCTGGTAGTTATCTTTAGTAATGTTTATCAATTTTTAATGAAGAATATCTGTGATTTTTTATTATTTTTAGATGTTATCGATGTCTTTTTGGGGGTTTATCACCTGGGTGATTAAGGAAACTAGTTAGTGAATCATTTTACAAGTTTATTCTTTCAATCAAATATTTAGGGGTGATTAATATATTTTTTATATTATTGTATTAGAGGAATTTTAAATATATGGGTGTGACCACCATAGGTTATCTCTTTTTATGGTGATAAATATCTTGGTACTCCTTTCCATTTTATTGAGATGTTAGTGGTGTAAGACTACTGAATGGAGGTATTTATTCCCCAACCTATCCCAACCTTATTTAGGACCAATGATTAATTAGATTTTATTTTTCCAAGGTAATTTTATTTACAGTATATTAAGGTGACTCATTTATGAGACAATAATGAGTTTGTTGTACACTTGAATTTTGTATCTATGCTAAGGTATCTTTTTTGGTTTCAACCTCAGATGCTCATTAATGATTATAATTTATTCAGTTTCATATAACCTATATTGGAAAGTTCAGTGGTGTTCCTTAGAAGAGTTGTGTATCTAATAAATAATTTAAACATCATTTTTTCTATAATTAGCATTTTTTGCTAGGACTTTATAGAAATATAAATTGATATTGGGGTATAATTGTTGCACCACGATGTCACTTTATCTTATTATTTTATTTATTTATTCATTTCAAAAAAAATTGAGAGATCCATGTTAGAATTTTCAAGAAAAAATTAAATTTTACATCACACATTTATTTCATGATAAATTTATATTTAGTAAAAACCATGTATTTTAATTAGGAATGAGAGTTTTACAATTCAATGGTGGTGTATGGTTAGCATGTGGTTAGGATAAACCATGTGAATAAATCTTATATAATATCCCATCATGGTGGTTTTCACACAATTTGTCCATAGTTTGGAGTAACCATGAGGTCAAACCATATATGGTGCATAACTCAAGTCCTACAAATTTTACATGGTTGGTGCATGGTTTATTAAACTATGTGCCTAAACTATGCAGGATTCCTAAAAATAAAAAATTGGATTTTCAATTTTTTCTTGTCACTCAGATTTTGACCTGAATGTAATTTTTTCCTTCTAATTTATTGAATCCTCTAGAGTGATATATTTGAGATTTTCATCATCCTACCCCAAGTATCTGATCACCTCACACATGATTTACAAGTGTCTCTCTAAGGTAATCATTACTTTTTTCTTCTTTCTATCATCTTATATCCTTCTTTATTCTATTTATTATACATTATACCACATACATGAACCTTAATGGACATGGTGGTGGAATATCATGTCTAGGGTAGTATCAATTTGAGAATATTTTTCTTTTTAGGGTTTGTGAAACCTTTCACATGACCTAATCTACCACTATTTGACAATGGTTACTTATTTCCAATAATTTTAGGTGACTCTGTGTCATTAAATTTAATTTATATTGATGATTTATTTCATTCCATTCATGTATTAAAAAGATTATATATTGTAAAAAATCCATTGGATGTATTATAATGAATTATTTATTGTATACCTTATGTTTTTCATTCCATAAAAAGGGAATTTAATTTAATGTGAATATTTTAAACTTACTTATAAGGAAACTCGGATTCCTAATGTTTGAGAAATATTCAACCACATATTTTCATGAATTAATCAATATTACTCTGAAGTAATAACCTAGTAATAATTATAATGAATATTTTATATGTTCTTTTTAGAGTTTGGAAAATATAAATATGTTTTTAGTCATTCTAATGTTTATTTATTCCATTTTAAAAATTATATGGTTATTAACTTATTTTTTTGCTTTCAAAATTCCTTTTCTTAATGTATTTTTATGATGAGTTTTTTTTTACTTATCTTTTATAAGTTTTTGACATTAAAAGGAGTTTTATAAAGGCATTTTTTATGTTGATAGTTAATATAAAACCATTGAAGATTAGAATCATGAGAATGTTTATATGAAATATTGAAAGTTATTTTTCTATAGAATAATTATAGACCACAAATATTATTCTTATGTAATTGATGTTATTATTAAAAGGGGTTTCATCTATGATATATTATCATATGTGAGGTTGTTTTTATTATTTCTATTTTTCTTGTTATACTAATTGGATAATATTGGTTTGAAGGATGAGTCATATTATGATTTTGTGATATAGAGTGGTGTAATGTTAGGACTATGTTCTTTTTAGGTAATTTTTCCTCTAAGTCATCTCAGTTAGGATAAAATAAGATTTTAGGAAGTTGAAACATTTGAGCTGCCAATTAGATGGATTTTGTTATTGTGTTATCCTATAATTTCTCTAAGTATCCTATGTGTTCTCATGATAATTCAGTTTTTAATTATATAATTATGGTTGTTATTTAATTTTATAATATCAGATGATTTATAGGTTTTTCATTATATTAAGAAGGTTATGATTCAATTATCTGATGATAGTTGATTTATAGGTCTATGATTATACTATGACTATTGTGATTTGAATATCTGATGATAGATGATTTATAGTTATTTTATGATGTTTCTATTTTTTATTACTCAGGTTATTATATTGTCTCTTAATATTATTATTGTTTATTATTATTTTTTGGATTCTTGTTGCTATTTTGGGATAAAAAATTTATCTTCTTATCTAACTCATATTAATAAAAAAATTCCTCCAAAGGACACAAGTACTCCTCACATGTGTTTTTTTCTAAATTTTCAAGGTTTATTTATATATTGTAGAGTTATTTCCCTTATTTATCTAACTTTTTTTTAAAGAAAGTTTCATAACTATTTTCTTTTCATCAAATTCAGTCTTTCTTAAAATGATTTAAAATTTTCATTCTTTTAATGTGTAAAATCTAAATACCATGAAAGGAATTGTTTTTGGGAAATGACATCTCATTATTTGTTTATTCTAAATTTAAATGCATTATTTTATATTTTTATTTGAAAATACTATGCAGTGGGTATACTTTTAAAGTTTATGCATGGTTCATGGGGAAGATACAGACTAGGAATTGTCTGCTCACATGTTTCATATATTTTCTGTTTATTTGTGATTATTCATGGATGTGGTAGGTGGTTCGTGGGTTTTGGTTTGATTATGTTGGAAATTACAAGTGATGATCATTCATTTGATACATGGAGACCAGTGTTTGTTCTTCCACATTATTTTTTCCTTTATTACTTTTTTTATTCATCTTGTGTGTTTGGGAACTTCGTATTTCATAATCTAGATTCTTTTATTCCTTATATTAGTTTTTGGTCATTATCGGTTAATCTTAGTGGTGTTGGAATATTTTTTAGGTGTTAATTAATTTTAATTATGGTCAATGAGTTATGTTTACAATATTATTCCTTTATTGGTTTTAATTTATTATGAAACTTCTTATCTCCTTTAGAGTGATACTCAGACTTACTGTGTTGTCACACAAAACATTCGGGTAGTGATCTGCTTTTAGTTATTTATTTATAGAGAATAATCATTATAAACGGTGTATAATTTGATATTTAGACATTATTTATCATTGTGTGGTGGTTAAGAATACTCCTTGGGTCTTTTTACTTGTGGGTTTGGGTACGCTAGTCAAGAGTAGCCTAGGATGGTTCATGTCATGGGGTGAAAATCGAACCCCCACCCATCTATTTGTCAGGAGGAATACTTATAACTAGTCAAGGTTTATTTTCTTATTATATAATGACATATGTGTATAGAGAAAACCCTAATATGAACATGTCTATATATTCAAGCGTCTACCCTTGCACTACCCATATATATGTATATTTTTATATTGTCTTTATATTATTTATATATGTGTGTGTATTTATATGATTATTTAAATTACTTTATACTAAATAATGTTTACATATAAATTGGTTAATGTATTTAAATATGTTATAAAATATTTTTATTGATTAATATAAATAGGATTTTATTTTTTACAAAAATTATGAAAATAAAATTGATAAAAAATATTATAATATGATTTATATTTTCAATTAGGCAATTTATATGGGAAAATAATTTGATAAATTTTTATATTTATTTATATATACTACATATTTATATATTTTGTAATAAAAATATATAGTTTTAATTATATATAAAAATATATATAAATACATACATATAATTATAAGCATATATGGATATTATAAATAATATAATATGAAAATAAATATATTAATTTAAATATGAACTATATTTAATATATTTATATACTTATTTATATTGTTCATATTACTATATTCTATAATATATATAATTATAATTATAAATTAGTATAAATGAATAAAACATATATAAATTATATATATATATATATTGTTATATAAATCATATTTAAGTGTGTGTGTGTATATATATTTTCATATATAAATTATATATTTTTTGATACCTTTTATTAGAATTAAATAAAGAACCTATAAATATCACATTTTATCAGTAAAAAAGTACTTATAAAGGGTACTCTTTATTAGTGTTTTCTAAAAATGCTTATATTGGATAACCCATATCAGTAATTTTTTCAAAACATTAATGAGCTGCATTAAAGTTTTTTGTGATTTCTTTATTTGGGATTTACCCATGAATATATTTTTTAACTTATTATTTATGATATAATGTCTAACTTAATGTTAAAAAAATGGTTATTTTTATATCTTAGTAAATAAGTTTAAAAAATAAATTTATTTATATTTATAATTACAAAATGATGTCATTCTACTTTGATGTGTACAAAATGTAACATAAAATCTCACTTTTCATTACATTCACTACTATATATTTTCATTTATTAAGTCACATCCTTTATCATTACTAAAGGACAAGCATTGTTAAAGGGGAGACTTTTATTTGCACTAACTAAAAACATTAATAAAGGTTGCTTTTACTAGTGATAAAAACCCACTGATAAAGGAATACATTTTGTTCTTATTTTTTTAGTGTTGATAAAGGTATTCCTTTAATAATACTAAAGCACTTGTTTTTAGCACCGATAAAATATTATCTTCATAAAAAAATATTAAAAGTCATATTTTAATTTAAAAAATGTTTCTATTGATGTATATATAATACATTTTCTTAAATGTGATTTATATATTAATAAATTTGTATTTGTACATAATATATAATAGACATAGTGAAAAATGGTTTATAAAATAATTTAAAATTATTCTTCATAAATAATTTTCTAATTAGTATCAATTACTAGACATTTAAAAATAATTTCATGATAAAATATGTTAATAAATTAATTAATCTCTTAAGATAAGTTAAAAAAAATCTAATACTTCAAACTGCCATAATTTTTAAGATGATCATCTTATATTTTTTCAATAGCGACTGAATTTATTCATAAGTCTTATAATAACATGAATATTTTGGGGTTAAAATTTTAATGTTTTTCATATTTTAGTGTTATTTATAACTAAATATATACAAATATATACACATTTTCATGTATTTAAATATAAAAAATTATTTCTATAAATAAATTTCTAAATATACAATACTATAAAACGAAATTTTAAAAGATCTAAAAATGATCATTTTCAGCACTTAAAAACACTAAAAATATAAGAAATATTAAAAGCACATGGCCTTTATCAATGCTAGAAAAATTGCTGATAAAGGTTACCTTTATCATCACTTTTTGGAAGCACTGATAATGGTTATATTTATCAGTGCTAGATCAAGTGTTGATAAAAGGACCATTTATCAGTGCTAGATGGAGCACTGATAGAGGGTCCCTTTATTATCACTAGTTGATGCATTGATAAAGATTCCATTTATGAGATAAAATTAAGTAATGATAAAGTGTCTCTTTATCAATTCTTTATTTATTGTTGATAAAGAGCCCCTTTATTAGTGCTTCATCTAGCACTAATAAAGGCTATTTCAGCTGCTACACAGCTGCATCCCTACAGCATCCATACAGCATCACTGTAAAAACATACCTAATCATAATACATAAAAAGGAATGTAAATATATATTAAACCAGATTACAATACAAATAAAACATTGCACTATCATTTCAATACAACATTTACATACAAAAATATTTACATTAATGTCATATTTATAATTAACCAAAAAAATTACAACCCATATACAAAATCAAAACAAGAAAACTCTTTTCAATGATAAACCTTTCTATAAAAGTTTATCCTTGCAAATAAAACCAATTTTTATTTAAATATAATTAAATAAAAAATAAAAAAATTAATTTTAATGTTATATAATCCACATATGATTAATTATATTGTTAATTACTGTATATATTAATGATATTATAAGTTAATTATGTGTTGGATTGATGTGTGGTTGATTCCTGAACATCATAAAAATATTATGGATCATTTTAATAATGTTTAAAAATAATCAACGCTCATTTTATCGATTTTGGATATGTGATGTGAAATTTAAATTAAAATGATACTTATATTGAAAACATGCACTTTGAGTCATACCAACCACATCGTGTGTCAGATTTATGTGAGACCAATTACAACCTGTCAAGAATAAATTATGGATTTTTTTCCTAAAGTTTGAAAACAATTTTCTCTTTTTTCTGGGTTTTGGCTATGTGATACACATTTTAAACTAAAATGGAACTTTTATATTGAAAACACACACTTTGAGTTATACCAACCACATATTATGTCAGATTGATGTGTGTATAATTCTTCTATATCAAAAATTAATTATGGATCATTGTCCAAAACTTTAAAAACAATCTAATCTTTTTTTCTAAGTTTTGACTATGTGAGGAGAATTTTAAACTAAATTTACACTTATATTAAAAACATGAAATTTGAGTCATATCAAACACATTGCTTGTCAGATTGATGTGTGGTAAATTCCTACATGTCATAAATATATTTTAGACGATTTTCTTAATGTTTGAAACTAATATGAGTTATTTTTCTAGTTTTTGTATTTTTTATATGTGTTGTAAACTAAAATGGCACTTCTATATTGAAAACACGTACTTTGAGTCATACCGACGACATCATGTTTCAGATAGATGTATGGTTGATTCCTACAAATCATAAATATATTATAGATTATTTTCCTAAAATATAAAAGCAATAAAATTTTATTTTCTTGGTTTTGGCTATGTGGTATGCATTTTAAACTAAAATGGAACTTTTATATTGAAAACACACACTTTGAAACATATCAACCACATCATGTGTCATATTAATGTGAAGTAATTTCTTACATATAAAAAATATGTTATGGATTTAATTTATAATTTTTAAAACAATTTGATCTCATTTTCTCAGTTTTGGCTATGTGATATGTGTTTTAAACTAAAATGAAACTTCTATATTGAAAACACACTCTTTTAGTCATTCTGACCACATCTTGTGTTGCATTTACATGAGGTCAATTATTACACATTAAAAATATATTATAGATCATTATCTTAAAATTTGAAAACAATCTAAGAACATTTTCTCATTTTTGGCTATTTGATTTGTGATTTAAACTAAATTGACACATTTGTAATGAAAACACACACTTTGGGTCATATTGACCGCATCATGTGTCATATTAATGTGAAGTCAATACCTATATATCAAAAAGATATTATGAATCATTTTCCTAAAGTTTAAAAGAAATATTATCTTATTTTTTTGGTTATGGCTATGTAATATGAGTTTTAGACTAAAATGATACTTCTTTATTGAAAACACACACTTCAATACATAATAACTAGATCACTAGTTTTTCAATTTGAATACCTTAAATGGCCCAAATAATAAGGTTTAATCAAGTTATGGAGGTCATGGGTGTGTATGGGGATCGTTCAAAGCCCGGAGCCCTGAAATACAGCCATGCATCCTGTTGCAGATATGGGATAGAAGATTTATGCACGGTTTGTACATGATTAGTCAAACCTTTCCCCTAACCATGCAGGGTTCTCCTTAACTTTAGGAAACCATGCACTGTTGGCACATGGTTTGACTAAATATACATATAAATCATGCGTTTTGGTTTTTTGGGGTGAAATGACCATTTTTATCTCACTTAAACTATTAAGCCTAAGTCTTCTTTCCTTTATCCCTCCAGTAAACCAACACCCCTATTTATGTTCTTTTGAGCTCAATAACACCTAAAGGTGGTATTTTAGATAAATTTTTCCTTCAGTGTCTATTCCACGATCCATTAGAAGCTACGAATCTAACTCGATAAGCTCCCTTAGTCTCTCTAATCCTATATTAGTTTTCATTCGTATCTATTTTGTTATTTAGATGTAAGATCATTTTCCATATTTTTAGGTCATTGGGTAGTTCTTTAGATCTCTTCCAACCTTATTTTAATTTTATATTGATATAATGTGTGGCATTATCTACTTTTCTAATATAGGTGGTCATGTTTTTTGTTGATGAGTTTTGGTTATTTTGTAATTATACCATCATGTCATATACCGACCTTTGTCGATCATCTATATTATATGGATTAATTCTTTTATAATTGACCATTTCACCCTAGATACATGTTTATAATTTCTTTTTAGGTGGTTTTAAGTTCACACATTCCTTACATGGTCACCCCATGGGTGTTCCACTTAGAGTTGACCATTCTGGGCATTTGGTTCATTTTTTTGGAACTCGATTTATCTTTTTGCTTGGTTTCTAAATGTAATTTACATTGGGATATGATAATGAAGTGTGACCCAAGGAAACTTTTAGGTGATTTTTCCTTGTATTATTTGAATCCCCCAAGTTGGAAAATTCCTTAATGAACATGTTATCTTTTAAATGACCATTGTGCTTAATGAACATAATTGTCAGGTCTTAATGAAATTAATTAATTGGTTAGGGTGAATGTATTTTATAGTATGGATTATTTAAGATGGTGGAATCCTTTAAATTAATTGACCATGACCCTTTCCAATTGACATTTGATCCATGTGACCTTTTTTCTATGTTTTTAATGAATTGTAATGTTTAAATGGGATTTAACTTGTCCCATGACATGAATGAGAGTTATTTTCCACATGTATTGAATAATATATATAACCATGCCATTTTTTAAGCCTTACAATGATTTAATTGTAATTTATCTCTTTCATTTGAATTGAATAAGAGGTATTTCCATATGTAACATGTTATAAATGAATATGCATCTTCTATGTATATGGGCTATGTAAAAGGAATGGATGAGTGGTAATTCCCCAGGCCAATTATAATTATAATACACCTTTATAAATTTTTTGTATGATGGTAAAGGTTCAATAGAACATGGGGACTCATGCTCCCTTACATCAGGTGTTGAGCATGGTGACTCGCACCATTGATACGATATAGGCCATGGGATTTATGTGTCACATTCTATGAGTAGAGTGTTTACATGTCATGTTTTCACACCATCCTAAGTGATGGGAATGATGCCCCCCACTCTATTAGGATGTAGGTAATGTACCCTATTACATGAGATTATAGTCTTTTAGACTGGTCATGGACAGTGTGAGTTATTCCCTGGTCCATCCAGCACTAGTATTCCAGGTATATGGAAATTAGGCATCCTTCCACACTTAGTTCATATTGGTGTATGTAATATAGAAATAAACTATATATATATATATATATATATATTATTACTTATTATATATATAGTGAAATGATCAGAAAGACTTTATATCCATGAGATGAAGCAGGTAGAACTTCTAGGTGTCTGTTAGGAACCTATGCGGGTGGTTATTTATTTATTCAAAATTACTTTACTTTCCTAGTTATACCTGCACACTCTTTAGTTTCAAGCACTACTCAAATTTCACATAGACACAATTGGTGGTGGCCTACTGAGATTTTTATCTTATACCCTACTCGGTCCACCTTTTTCACCTGATAATACTATATTCCTAAGTATCTAATAAGGGAAATCACCCTACTACAGGTTGTTGATATGTATGGATTAGTTGGGGCTTAGGATTGGAGGACTGAGCATGAGCTCGAGATGCTTGTAGAGAAGATTTTGTTATTTTTTTACTTTTTGTATAGCCAGATTTTATGCATGTTCCCATGTTCCATTTTGTATAAAATTATTCCATGCATCATATATTAACCATTCCTTATAGTCTTGTGTCATATTATCAATTTTTCAGTTCTATTTATTCTTATGTTGTTTACTTATTCAGTTGTCTATTTATGATTCTGCAGTTATTGATTCAGATTATTTGTATTATGCTTATGCTACTATTTATTATTTTATGTATCCAATGTGCTACTCTAACATGAGGGTTTAGTCTCCCCACTTTACCACCCTTGCACCCTCACTGCTAGTCGGTAGCCTGTAGTGTATAGGGAGGCGTGCTTGAGGCCATGTGACAAACCAGCTCAGGTTCTAGATTTAGTGGATCTTGGTTAGGGATGTTACAAAGTGGTATCAGAGCGGTTCCTTTCTTGATTTAATATTTAGATACAATAGATTGGAGAATTGGGGACACATGGAACATAGTCATAAGTTGTTCATAGGTGTCATGAACCCATGTTTAGGGTAAAGTCCAAGTTTCTTGAATTATAATTTTTGTTATGCTTTTCCTATTACTGTTGATATCATTTCACTATTGGGTAAGACACATGGTTTATGACATTATTGATAATGGTTTGATTGAAATTATGATTTATTTTTTAGGCCCAATGAGATTAGGGCTTTTCATTTTTAGACATACATCAATATACAGATAGTAGGATAAATATTCCATGCATTTATCCATGCCACATTTATTTTTAGCATGAATTTTCTTGATACATATTTATTATGCCTTGATATTATTCAAATTGTGTTAATATTTCTTGTAGGTTTTAGAAAACATAATTGATACTTAAATTGTCTATCTTAACCTAATAGTGTTTTACAGAATAGTTTAAAGAATATACCGTAAGCAATTTATTATGGAACGTTGAGCTATGGAACATCTATTGCATGAGATAGATTGTGTTATGGTGTGGGGTAAGTGGATGAAATATTTTGGTTTATAAGGATAATAGACATTATGGATCATAAAATAGTAACCCACTAAATTAAACCATTTAAATATATTTACATATTTGAACAAGAAAAAAATCAAAATGAATATACTTCCAAAATTGATATGGCCAACTTAATTATGACTAACATAGTGACATAGACTTGAACCCAACCTTAGTAGTGGGTAGTGGGTAAATATTATGTTATTGTGGGCTATTAAGGTCTTTCTTTACCATTTGGACCTAAATTTTTAAGAAATCATAGAGGTGTGATCATTTTTATAGGAAGGGTTTAATCTTATCCTAGTTTCTTATCTAAACCCCTTTCAAATGCTTAAATTTCTTCTGAATCATTTTTTTGGCATTATAGTGTCATGCCTCCATGAAATCCCCAGGTCATACACCCTGAAGGGGGTGACGACCACATACCAGATGTGGCAGGCCGTGATCCACCAGTCATTCCTCCTATAGATCCACCTATGTCTCCTCTTATAGTTCCTGAAGTGGGAACAAATTCCTAGTTCTGTGAGGGGTTCTTATGTATGCTACAATTGATGCAAGGTGTTGGTCGACCTGCCCCGAGTATGGAATAGTTGACTCGTGGGTTTCAGAAACATCATCCTCCCACCTTTTCAAGTGTTAGTGGACCACATGCTTTAGAGTCTTAGTTCAAGGAAATTCTTTCTATATTCGAGCATCTTGAGATGCCTCTAGAGCAGAGGGTCAACCTAGTAGCCTATATTCTAAGTGAAACAACTATGAGGTGGTGGGATTCCATCACCCATTAAGATAAACTTAGAGATATGTTTTGGGATGACTTTAAAACTGTCTTCTATGACTGCTACTTTCCCTGGACTCTGAGGGCTGAAGGTGCTAGAGAATTTATGAATCTGCAATAGGGAATCATGATATATATAGAATATTCTTCCATTTTACTATGTTGTAGTGGTTCACTCCCTTTATAACTCTTGATTATATTATGAATATTGGTTGATTTGAGGATGGGATTCCTTGCACCATTCAGTCATAGGTCAATGTATTTAGTCTGACTACCATTTCAGAAATCATCAACTAGGACCTTATTACATAGAAGAATTTGACAGATGTTGAAGGTGTGAGTCAAAGTGTTTTGGTACCTAGGGATTCCAGTGGTTCTTATTTTGGGATAAAGAGGTTATTTTATAATACTCATGGAGGTAGAATAATTTAGGTTTCTTATATATATAGTTTTCTCATATGTCACTAGTGCAGAAATCTAGGGCAGGTCAGATCACATTTCCCACAGGATCCATTTGAGTACAAAGGTTGTGGAAAGATGAGCCATCTCCAACATTTCTATAGGAATTTACCTATAGTTATAAGTGAGAGAGGATCTATAGATACTCTTTGGTTAGAAGAAGGTTCAAAATGATCATGGAATACAGGTAGCTAGAATACCACTAACCGATCAGGCCGAGTTGGTGGTTAAGGAATAGGTAGTCAGACTTATGATGCTCAATGCTAGTGGAGAAGGCTTACTTAGGACAGTTAGACAATGACTCGGGGTCATGGTATAGGCCATTTACATGTATTCCAGCCTACATCATGTGAGAAGAGCGTTGGACCTTCTATTATACAAGGAATTATCCTAGTTTCCACAATTTTAGTGTCTGCTTTATTTGATATAGGCACATATAACTCATTTATATCTGAGGAAATTACTAAGAGATTGGGCCACAACATTGAGTACTTTTATGGCATCATGATGCTAGATAAATCATTAGGTATCAGTTCATAGGATATTTCCACTATCAGAATTTTCCCTTTGATATAGGTGGTTACCTTTTTATATATAATCTATACATCCTCAACATGACAGGATTTTCCATAATCATCGTAATGGACTAGTTATTTCCATATAGAGAACATATTGATTTATATCATCGCAGGGTGATTTTTACATCACCCGGGGGTGTTAGGAATGTGAATAAGGAATAATGGGATCTCAGTGAGATGCGAGATGGATTTTAGAAGCGGTGTAAGAACCCGGTTTTTGAGCCTGTAAGACTTTGAAATTTTCTTGATGTTATTCCAAAGCAGGGCGTTCAAACCGCGTATGATTCTGAGCCCCGGTGTGGCTGGAATTAAATTGTAAGTTCATTCACACTATACATTCCAAATAAACATAATAAGTCCTAAACAGTTGCTTGGGTGGGAAAACGAAGGGCACCATTGAGTCTGGAGCGTGTTGTTTACCCTAGGAGGGGTGTAACTTTCACGGGAGTGGCCCTTCTGTGGAAAACGCCACCAGGGGAATTTTCATAATTTAGTGGCCTTGGGCGTGAACTTTATAACTTCTAAATGGAGGCTCGAATTAAAATATCAAGAAATCCATTGTGCTTAAAATGTGAATTTTACCCCAGGGGTGGCTTAACCCCAACCTCGTCGAAAGTTCAGTTACGGGCCTACTGGTGGGTGTTTAAAAAATTAATTAAATTTTGATTAATTTCCCTACTTAAACACCTCCACCCCTCCCCCTTCTTCCCCTTTCATTTCTTCTTGGTAGAATCCATCTCAACAAGCATTAAGCCCCTCTCTCGACCTCTCCAAGGTGTGGCGGCTTCGGTGGATCGTCGGCGAAGCGACAGGCTACACCCTACAAAGTAGGCTCATGTATTTTGGTTTTTAATTTCCACAACCTCTTCAAATGAAATTTGTAGCATCTAAATGCTGTTTTACTGTCAATAAAAGCCCATAGTTGCATATTATTCAATCCGAGATTTCTAACGCTCTTCTCGAATCAAAAATCCGAGTCCCAAGGTGCCCGGGGTGGCCCTGGGAAGTTTTACGGCCAAATTCCCTATTTTCTGGTGGTTCCAGGGGTTTTCGGCTGCTCAGCACGACGGTCCGGTGAGTCCAGGTGGCGGCGGAATCTTCATGTGGTGGCGGCTTTGTGTGGTGGGCTTTAGGCGGTCCGGGACGGCGGTCCGGGACGGCGGCCAGCGCGGCGGGCTTCAGGTGGTCCGGGATAGCGGTCGGCACGGTGGGCTTTAGGCGGACTGGGACAGCGCGGCATGGTGGGTGTCGGCGGTGTATGTGGGGTGACGTGGGGGCTAGGCTGGCCGGCTTCGCCGGTCAACAGGAGGCGCGAGAAACCAGGGTCATCGCAACCCCGGCCAGCCGACAGAGACCCGCAATTCACGGGTCTCATGGAAAATGCGACGTACCAGCTGAGCCAGTCTGGGTGACACGGGGTGTCCCGCGCAGTGAACTGCGGGCCGTGGTGGACCGGGTGGTCCGGGTAGCCCAGCCGCGGACCGCCGGTCTAAAGGGGTGGGTCGGCCTAGGCCCACCTCGTCTCTGTCCGATAATGTTAAAAATTCCATAACTCACAAACCGAGTGTCGGATTTGGGTGCCATCTATAGAGACATGATCCTCGGATCGAGACAGAGGTTTTGAGATAGTCCTGGGGATTTTAATTCCCAGTACGGGAGCTCGGCGGCATGACACGCTCGTTAAGTACCTCGCCGGGATTCTTCTTTCGGATAGTGCGAGCACATTCGGAGTTTGTTTTAGGCACCGTCAGTGGCGTTGTAACCTTGGAATCATGACAAAATAGTCCAGGGTGGTTTCAAGCATTGAAGCTGGAGTTGAGTCATGGGCCCCACGGACCATCTTTTAAGCTATGAGTAGCGTTTTGTGACTTTTTCATCAGACGCCCATTTGGGGCGAATGAGTAGTCGTTTTAGTGTGTTTTTCGGAGAGCATTGCGATGGTGCAGTTCACCCGACCTCTCTCAGGACCGGGGTGTGGGCCCCATGAGATTCCATATGGGCATAAAGTAGTGTGGAATAACTTTTTCGTCAGGATTCCATTTCAAGAGAGTGAATAGTCTATCTCATGTGTTTTTTCACGAGGATTAAAATGGTGTAATCGGTTTGGCCATGCAGAGCCTCTTTCGAGATCTCATTAAATGTGGAAACATGAAAGGGAGTTGGTTGTAGGTTCCTTTGACGCACTCTGAACCAATTCATGGTAGCGATGATTAGTGACACCCAGTGATGGCACGGGCAGTGCGGAGTTATTAGACCAGTTCCCGGTTTACCCTCCAGCGGGGGTAGGTAGTGGGTTACCCACCGACGTATCAGGGTTTACCCTCCAGCGATGTTGGGCAGTGGGTTACCCATTGACCTTAGGGTTTACCCTCCAACTGGGCTGGGCAGTGGGTTACCTGTTGACTTTAGGGTTTTCCCTCCAGTGGGGATGGGCAGTGGGTTACCCGATGACCTAATAGGGTTTACCCTCCAGCTGTGTTGGGGAGTGGGTTACCCGACGACTTCTTTCAGACTCAACCCTTTCTATGAGGCTAGTCGGTGACTTTTCTCTATGATTACTAGAGGGGGACTCTTGGTTGTACAGTTCAGTGATGAGATACCTTTGTCATGCAGGGCTTTCGTGAATCAGTGATAGATATCCTTAGAACTATTGGTGACTTTTCCTGGGCTGAGCATGGAGATAGAGATCCCCTTACACACTCGTTTGGGTTTCATGTTGATCATATATATATTTATACACCATAATTTTGTTCCCACTCCTTGGGTCCAGTTACTCTCCTTCTTGGAGGGGTGAAGACACGTGGGGTATGCCATGTGCTCTCTGTGTCTAGCTCCTCTTGGTAGGATGGGTCTACTTCTTTTATTTTGTTAGGTTGTGCTACACTCTATTTAATGTAATCTTTCATTTTTCCTTGTTCTGTATACTACCCACCATTTTAGTACCTCCATTGTTGCTCCCTTGAGCTTTTGGGGCACCCTAATGAGTATCTTTATACTCACCCCTACTTGGGCTTTGCCCGTACTTGGTGTGCCCTTGCAGATGACAGACAGGTCGATCGAGACTACGGAGGAGCGTAGAGGACACTGGAGCTTGGGATACATCCTGTGGTCATTTTAGGGATTTCTGGTGTGAGACTCACCATCTGTTTACTTTTTTTACATATTTTCGGGTTGTGGAACCTTTCGGGTTAGGCGTGTGTTTTTTCCTTTTTCTATTCAGTTATCTTCTCAGTACTTTTCAACACTTTACTTTTTCAATTTAGAAGTTGATTCATGACTTTGGTTGGGTTATAGTTGTTTGTACTTGGGTTTTCTTTTTACTCTACACTTCTACATCGAGTGGGTTGTGTGTGTGTGTGTACAGGTACTTAGGCAAAGGCCTCCTCGAGATCGTTATGCCTTCGGCACTTGTCTCCAGCCCCTGGCCTATGGACGCGGTCCTGGGGTAGTTGTGGCTCGAGACCGGTAGGGTCAGGTCATGACAAAGTGGTATCAGAGGTGGTTCGTTCCTTGGGGTGTTTTTCGGACGTCCCTAAAAGGAATCGGTTGGGATTTAGTGAAATAGTGTCGATGTTTCTTGAGAGAGTCTCTAAGGCTAGGGAGTCCAGTGATGGTATGGGTGGCTGACGTATCCATTCACCAGGACCCAAATAACCCGCTTGTCGACTCGGCATGCTGAGACATTTATTGTAGGGAACTTTGGAACCTGAATCCGGTAGGATTGAGTCTTTGATTTTCCTTGTTGAGTCATATCCCCTTTTTGATTACTATTATATATATATATATATGCTCATCTGATCACGGTAATCCTTGATAATTTTTAGGATTCCCCCACGACAGCAGCCATCCAGGTTACCCTCTTCAGTTTGTGATGACGACCTAGTGAGCGACGAGGCGTCATTTTAGGGACCCTCATGTGATCCCCTTCCACCCGGTGCTTCAGCAGTATCCCTTCCACCTGGAGAGAGGCAGTTATTACCAGCATCACAGGCCGAGGTTGGGCACAGGTTGAGTGTGCTCTGAGACTTCCAGCGTCAGCGGCCGTAGAAGTTCTACGGGGATCCAGATCACCAGGAAGTGGAAGACTGGTTAGAGTCTGTGGACCAACTTTTCAGACTGGTACGGATACTAGTGGACCAGATGGTAGCCCTAGATGCCAGCCTTTTTCTTGGGACGGTCGGGCGTTGGTGGGGGTTGGTTACGCAAACCCATGACGAGTCGTCTCTCTTGTGGGATAGCTTATAGAATCTCTTCCGGGAGGAGTACCCCCCCTCTTGTTTACGCTCCATTCAGATTCAGGAGCTTCTAGAGCTGAAGCAGGGGGGATGATCATGGCGCAGTACTCGGCCCGGTTTACCGATATGACATGCTACTCACAAGACAAGGTCCGCGATAGTTAATTTAGGGTGCGGATGTTTGAGCAGGGTCTTTGCAGGGAGATCAGTTCTAGTGTAGTGCCCATGTGCATCCCTAATTTTGTCGGGGTGCTAGAGAGGGTTCTCGTGATAGAGAGATTCTTGGCTGAGGGATGCCAGATGACAGGGCCTAGCAGTGGCTTCTTCATAGAAGAGTCTTCGATAGCAGGTAAGCGGCAGAGAGCAGAGCCTCAATCAAGGAGAACCTTCGGTGAGCAGACTCAGGGGTAGGGTCGTACATCACAGTGGCACCGTAGAGCACTGGGGTAGTCAAGAGAGAGTCGGTGCTATGCTTGTAACGGATGGGGTCACCTAGCACGGGACTGTCCGACCAGGTGTACCGAGAAGCCTTGGCAGGCAGTGGGCACATCGTAGCGGAAGAGGTAGCACCATGACCAGGGATCCCCCAGGATAGGACAGAGTGGACCTCAGGGAGGCGGCGCAGGCAGAGTGGCAGGGCTTGGGGGTGGGGGACATCGTTTCTAGGTCCTTCAACTGCCACCACCAGGTGGCCCATGCCAGGCATAGGGAGCTGGTGGTAGGGGCCGCAGGTAGCTTCAGGCTATGGGTGTTCGTGACCCCCAATAAAACGAGATGGTCTGAGGTACGCTTTGTGTTTAATATACGCTTGCTTCGATACTAGTAGACACAGGCTCCATCCACCCTTTTATATCACTGATTTTGGTATGGGAGTTGGAGCTTCCAGTAGAGGTGCTGACACCTGCACTTAGCCTCGAGGTTCCTATAGGAAGTGCCTCATTAGTGACCATTATCTGCAGATAGTGTGAACTATCATTCGGAGGAGAGAATTTCACGTGGGACCTACATGTCATCACAATGGAACCTTATGAAGTCATCATGGGAATGGGTTGGCTTTCCATGGTTCACGCAAAGATTGGTTGTCGGCGTAGACTAGTCAGATGCATCCATTCTGATGGGACAAGGTTCACCATCCTTGGTGAATGTGACCTCGTGGCAGAACAAACGGGTACTCTGAGCAGGAGACCACGAACTTTTTCTCACCAGTTGGAGAGCATGGCTCTCGGAGCAGCAGACACTATAGGAACCTGGATCCCTACCGTTGTAGAGTACTACATGGATGTCTTTCTCAAGGATGTCACGGGACTACCTCCGAGGTGAGATATTGAGTTTTGCATTGACTTGTAGCTGGGGACCGCCCCGATATCATGTGAAGCATATCAGATGGTACCCACATAGCTTCGGGAGATACGAATTCAACTGGACGACCTTCGTGAGAAGGGATTCATCAGGCCTAATGTGTCCCCCTGGGCAGCTCTAGGTTTGTTTGTGAAAAAGGTAGATGGGAGCCTACATCTTTGTGTGGATTATCGTCACCAGAATCAGGCCATGTTAAATAACAAGTACCCTTTGCTGAGGATTGACGATCTATTCGACCAGTTGAGGGGTGTGAAGTGGTTCTCCAAGATTCATCTTCGGTTTGGATACCACCAGTTGCGAGTTCGTGAGGAAAACATCCCGAAGTTGGATTTCTATTGTCGTTATGGGAATTACGAGTTTCTGGTGATGCCCTTTCGCATGACAAATTCCCACACTGTTTTCATGGCTTTGATGAACCAGATCTTCCAGCTGTACTTGGACCAGTTTGTGGTTGTCTTTATTGATGACATACTCATCTACTCTGCAATGGAGGAGGAGCACACTGATCATTTGAGGATGGTCCTAGACTTACTTTGGGAGTACCAGCTATATGGGAAGCTCTCAAAGTGTCAGTTTTGGATTCATGAGGCTCACTTTCTGAGGAATGTCATTTCAAAATAGGGCTTGGCCATAGATCCCGCAATGATATAGGCAGTGATTTCTTGGGAGCCACCCAAGAATGCATCAGAGGTACGGAACTTCCTTGGTTTGGAAGGGTACTACAAGAGGTTCGTGGAAGATTTATCTAGAATTGATGCCCCTTTGACCGCATTGATGTGGAAGGGACGATTGTTCACCTGGACTGATCATTACCAGAAGGCCTTCGAGGAGTTGAGACAGAGGATGACTAGTGCTCTTGTGTTGAGGCTACCAGAGGAGAGTTTTGAGTTTGTGGTGTACTGCGATGCTTCAGGAGCTGGGCTCGGGTGCGTGATGATGTAGAAGTGGGCAGTGATTTCATATGGGTTGAGGCAGTTGAGGCCCCATGATCAAAATTATGCGACTCACGATTTGGAGCTGGCAGCGGTGGTCTTCGACTTGAGGTTATGGAGACACTTCCTTCTGGGTGACAGTTTTGTGGTCTACTCAGACCACCAAATCCTCAAGTACATCTTCACATAGAGGGATTTGAATCTGAGGTGGAGGCGCTGGCTGGATTTTCTACAGGACTATGATTTCATGATATTCTATACTCCAGGGAAGGGCAACGTAGTTGCAGATTCCCTTATCAGGAAGTCCCAAGCTCGTCTAGTGCGGGAGGCTTTATAGCAGTTGGCTTCCCTACAGCTAACCTTGGTGGAGCAGTAGGGTGCGGGTTTCCTGTAGTCGATGGTTTTGACTGCTTCACTCCTTGAGCGTGTGAGAGAGTCGCGGCTGGGGGATGTCGGCAAAGAGGTATTGTGTGATCAGATATCCACGGGTGACGCACCAGATGGGTATTCTGAAGGAGGGAATCATGAGATATTGTTCTAGGGGCGAGCTTTAGTACTAGTGGAGATGCGGGAGGAGGTGATGTGAGAGTTCCACACTTCTCCCTCAGCTGTACATCCCGGTGTGTAGAAAATGTACAAAGACCATCAGTGGTAGTTTTTGTGGTCTGGCATGAAGCGAAGCATAGCTGAGTTCGTTTCTCGGTGTCTTACCTGTCAGTAGGTGAAGGCATAGCATCAGGTTCTAGCAGGGTTATTTCAGCCCCTTGATATCCTGTACTGGAAGTGGGATGGCATATCTATAGACTTCGTCACAGGGGTTCCATGCATAGCGAAGGTACGTGATTCCATTTGGGTGATAGTGGACTGACTCATGAAGTCGGTGCACTTCCTTTCCATCAAGGATTACAGCTCGGTGGAGAGTTTAGGGCAGTTGTACATTCGAGAGATCGTCAGCCTTCATGGAGTACCCTCGACGATCATCTCTGACCATGACACACGGTTTACGTTGCGATTGTGGTGAGGCCATTAGGAGGCATTTAGAACTAAGCTGGGGATGATTACAGCTTTTCACCCCCAGACCGACGGGCATACAGAGCGCACTATCCAAGTTTTGGAGGATATTCTCATGGTGTGTGTGTTAGACTTTGGCCTAAGCTGGGAGGATCACCTTCCCTTGGTGGATTTCGCGTATAACAACAGTTACCACTCTACTATCAGCATGGAACCTTTTGAGGCCCTCTACAAGATACCCTGTAGGTCACCGTTGGGTTGGACGGAGGTTGGGGAGACCTCCCTCGTGGGCCCAGAGTTGGTGCAGGTGACAATAGAGAAGGTGAAGGTCATTCATGAGCGGATGAGGATGGCTCAGAGCAGACAGAAGTCCTACGCAGACCGTCGTCACAGGCCTTTGGAGTTCAAGCAGGGGGACCATGTGTTTTTTAGAGTCTCTCCACGGTGTGGTACACAGATGTTTGTTCGGGGAGTCAAGTTATCCCCTAGGTTCATTGGGCCCTTTGAGATTGTCCGTGGGGTTGGTGAGGTTGTCTACCGTCTTGCTCTACCCCCACAGCTGGAGATGTTGTGTGACGTCTTCCACATGTCACAGTAGAGGAAATACATGCATGACCCTATGCACGTCATTGACTGGGGAGAGATGGACATTGAGGATGGAGCCACCTTTGTGGATAACTCGATTGTGATTGAGGACCGGAAGAAGCGGACCCTGCATGGATGGACTATTCCTTTGGTTCGTGTGTTGTGGCAGCACGGGAGGGTGCATGAGAGAACCTAGGAATGGGAGAACCAGATTCGGGCTCAGTATCCTGATTTCTATAGTTTTGTTTTTTGGGGATGAAAAACCTGAAGGGGGGAATGATTTAAGGAACCTGGGTTTTGAGCCTATAAGACTTTGAAATTTTCTTGATGTTATTCCAGAGTAGGGCGTTCAGACGGCATGTGATTCCAAGCCCCGGGGTGGCCAGAATAAAATTTTAAGTGCATTCACACTAGACACACCAAATAAACATAATAACACCTAAACGGTTGCTCGGGTGGGAAAACTGAGGGAACCGTTGAGTCCGGAGCATTCCGTTTACACTAGGAGGGGTGTAACTTTCGCAGGTGCGGCCCTTCTGTGGAAAATGCCACCAGGGGAATTTTCGTAATTTAGCGGCCTTGGGCGTAAACTTTATAACTTCTGAATAGAGTTTCGAATTAAAATTTCAAGACCGCCATTGTGCTCAGAACGTGGATTTTACCCTAGGGTCGGCTTAACCCCGACCCCGTCGAAAGTTCGGGTATGGGCCTACTAGTGGGTGTTTAAAAAATTAATTAAATTTTTATTAATTTCCATAATTAAACACCTCCACCCCCCCCCCCTATTCCCCTTTCATTTCTCCCTGGAGTAATCCCTCTCAACAAGCATCAAGCCCCTCTCCCCACCTCTCCAAGTCGTGGCGGCTCCGGCGGATCGTCGGTGAAGCGACGGGAAACGCCCTGCAAAGTAGGCTCGTGTATTTTCATTTTTAATTCCCGCAACATCTTTAAATGCAATTTATAGCATCAAAATTTTTTTTCTGTCGAGCTAAGCCCATAGTTGCGTAGGATTAGATCCGATATTTATAACTCTCTTATCTGATTGAAAATCCGAGTCCCAGGGCGCTCGGGGTGGCCTCGGGAAGTTTTCTGGCCAAATTCCCTATTTTCCAGTGGTTCTAGGGGTTTCTAGCAGCTCGACGTGGTGGTCCGGTGAGTCAAGGTGGCGGCGGCAGCTTCACGCGGTGGGCTTTAGGTGGTCCAGGACGGCGGCCGGCGCGGCGGGCTTCAGGCGGTCCGGGACGGCGTCCGGCATGACAGGATTCAAGAAAACCGGGATGGCTCGGCATGGTGGGTGTCGGTGGTGTACGCGGGGTGACATGGAGACCAAGCTGGCCAGCTTAGCCGGTCAGCAGGAGGCGCGAGAAACTGGAGTCGTCGCGACCTCAGCCAGACGATAGAGACCCGCATTTTGCGGGTCTCGTGGAAAACGCGTCAGACCGGCTGAGCCTGTCTAGGTGACGCGGGGCAGCCCACACGGTGAACCGCAGGCCGTAGTAGACCAAGCGGCCTGGGAGGTCTGGGTGGCCCAGCTGCAGACCGCCGGTCTAAAGGGGTGGGTCGGCCCAGGCCCACCCCGTCTCTATCTCATGACGTTAAAAATGACATAACTCGCAAACCGAGTGTCGGATTCGCGTGCTTTCTGCAGTGACGCGATCCTCAGATTGAGAAAAAGGTTTTGAGATGGTTCCTGGGATTTAATTCTCGGGACAGGAGCTCAGTGGTGCAACACGCTCGTTAAGTACCTCACCGGGATTCTTCTTTCGAATGGCGTGATCACATTCGGAGTTCGTTTTAGGCGTCGTCAGCGACGTTGTAACCCTGGAATCATGAAGAAATATTTCATGGTGGTTTCAAGCGTTGAATTCGGAGTTGAGGAGTGGTCCCCATGGGCCGTCTTTTATGTTGTGAGCAGCATTTTGCGACTTTTTCATCAGATGTCTGTTCGGGGCGAATGAGTAGCCATTTTGGTGTGTTTTTCCGAGAGCATCGTGATGGCACAATTTGTCCGACCTCTTTTAGGACCATGGTGTGGGCCCCACAAGACTCCATATGGTAATAAAGCGGTGTTGAATAATGTTTTCATCAGGAGTCTGTTTCAAGTGAGTGAATAGTCTATCTCACGTGTTTTTTCACGAGGATTGCAACAGTGTAATCGGTTTGGGAATGTGGAGCCTCTTTCGAGATCACATTAAATGTGGAAACATGAAAGGGCATTGGTCAGAGGTTCCTTTGACACACTCTGAACCAACACATGGTAGCGATGATTAGTGACACCCGGTGATGGCACGGGCAGTGCATAGTTATTGGACCAGTTCTGGGTTTACCCTCTAGCGGGGCTGGGTAGTGGGTTACCCACCGGCGTATCAGGTTTTACCCTCTGGTGAGGCTGGGCAGTGGGTTACCCGTTGACGTTAGGTTTTAACCTCTAGAGGGTCTGGGCAGTGGGTTACCCATTGACTTTAGGGATTACCCTCCAGCGGGGATGGGCAGTGGGTTACCCGACAACCTATTAGGGTTTACCCTCTAGCTAGGCTGGGTAGTGGGTTACCCGATGACTTCTTTTATACTCAACCCTTTCTATGAGGCTAGTCGGTGTCTTTTCTCCGTGATTACTGGATTGGGACTCTTGGTTGTATGGTTAAGTGATGAGATAGCTTTGGAGTGCGGTGCTTTTGATCATTAGTAATGGATATCCTTAGAACTATTGGAAACTTGTACTGGGTTGATCTTGGAGATAGAGATCCCATTACAAACTCGTTCAGGTTTCTTTTTGAGCATATATATATTTATACACCCTACTTTTGTTCTCACTCCTTGGGATAAATTACTCTCCTTCTAGGAGGGGAGAAGACACGTAGGGTATGCCATGTACTTTCCATGTCTACCTCCTCTTAGTTGGATGTGTATACTTCCTTTCTTTTGTTGGGTAGAGTTGCACTCTATTTACTATACTCTTTCACTGTTCCTTGTTCTATCTACTGCTCACCGTTTTAGTACCTCCTTTATTGCTCCCTCGAGCTTTCGAGGCACCCTACTAAGTATCTTTATACTCACCCCTTCTTAGGCTTTTCCCGTACTTATTGTGCCCTTGCAGACAATGGACAGGTCGATCGAGACTACGAGGATCGTAGAGGACATAGGATCTTGGGCTGTATCCAGTGGTTATAGTAGAACTTTCAGGTGTGAGACTCAGCAGTTTTTTACTTTTGTTTACATGTTGCTGGGTTGTGGCACCTTTTGGGTTGGGCGCATGTTTTACCCTTTTTCTGTACAGTTATCTTATCAGTACTTTTCAGCACTTTACTTGTTTTATTTAGAAGTTGATGCATGATTTTGGTTGGGTTATAGTAGTTTGTCCTTTGGTTTTTTTTACTCTGCACTTCTGCATCGAGTGGGTTGTGTGTGTGTGTACAGGTACTTAGGCGAATGCCTCCCCGAGATCATTACACCTTTGGTACTTGTCGCCAGTCCCTGGCCTATGGAGGCGGGCCTAGGGTAGTTACGGCTCGAGACCAATAGGGTCGGGTCATGACAAGAAGAGGTTGTGTAATGTGATGGTGTAGATTATTGTCTTTTCCTTGATGACCAGGGGTTACAACCCATATTTTTTCCTCTGATAGTGGAGTGTTTCAAGGATGTTTCTTCTGATGACTTCTCTAGTCTACCTCTGGTGTGATAGGTAGAGTTTACCATTGATCATGTTCCAATAGTAGCACCAGTGACAATTCCTCCTTATTGGATATCACTTAAATAGATTTTGGAGCTAAAGAAGAAATTAGAGGATCTAGAGGCTAAAGGTTTCATAAACCCCAACACTTATCTTTGGGGTTCACCGGTCCTTTTTTCCTATAAGGTGGATGGTACCATCAGGCTCTGTGTGGATTACCATCATTTGAATTAGATCACTATAAATAATCAGTATCCACTACCTAGAATAGATGTCCTCTTTGATCATCTTCGAGGAGAGACAAGATATCATAAGATGCATTTTGGGATTTCTGACACACCTTTCACCGCTTTCAGGAGTAGGTATGTTCTATATGAGTACCTAGTTATGATGTTTAGACTCACGAACACACCTATAGTCTTCATGGATCTTATGAATTGGGTTTTCCACTTATATATAGATTCACTTGTTATAGTATTTGTTGTTTATATCTTGGTGTATTCACGCTCCAGACATGAGCTTGAAACCCATCCTGAGATCATGCTAAATATACTAAGAGAGAATCAACTCTATATTAAGATTAATAAATTCCACTTTTGAATTGACATATTCTACTTCCTAGGTTATATCATCTCAGAGTTAAGAGTTTTAGTCAACTTAGAGAAAGATAGAGTTGTAATTTCATGGGATAATCCAAAGAACTTATTTGATGTCTAGTGTTTACTATAGCTTTTTGGATATTACAAATGCTTTATCCAGGATTTATCATGACTTACGGCACTACTTATGGGCTTGAAAAATAAGGGTGTGAAATTATTATGTTTAGAATCTTACGAAGTAGTCTTTTCAGAGTTGAAGGACCATTTGACTTCAACATTGATCTTGATTCTACTAGATCTGAGAAGGAGCTATACTGTATACTGTGATGCATCGAGTATTGGTACTGGAGCTATTCTAAAGCAGGACAAGCATGTCATCGCGTACATGTATTTTCAGTTGAGGCCTCATGAGTGGAATTACCCAACGCATGATCTCGAGGTCACTGTTGTCATGTATACATTACATTGTTGGATACACTATCTACTTGGAGGGAATTTTTTGGTTTTCACAGATCATAAAATCCTCAAGTACATCTTTACACAGTGGGATCTAAATCTCAAACAACGCTGGTGGGTGGAGTACCTACAATCATTTGATTTCGATCTTTTTTACGCGCTCAGAGAAGGAAGACTCAGACATAGGCGGTTTAGGAATCTAATAGTGAATAGAATCTTATAGATTTATTCTCAAATATGTACATTGAGGTTTATAAGGACCATGGTCAGACTATTCTATCAGCCATAGTAGTGACATCTACTCTTTAGGAATGGGTAAGAATGAGACAGTTATCCGGTCCTGAGGGCCTCATCCTATGGGAAGGTGTCTCATATGATTATACATCTCTTGGTTGGACTGAATATTGGGATGATAACTTATTGTTATAGGGGAATTTATGGGTCTCATTATATATCATAGAGGAGATGGTGTGGGAATTTTATGCCTTATCATGGGTAGTTTACCCTGGTGTCACCAAAATATATCAAGATCTATGACGCCAATACCGGTGGCCTAGTATGAAATGTGATATTACTATATTAATCACTTAATATTCCACCTATTATCAGGTTAAGGAGAAACATTAGTGCCCAGCAGGTATTCTATAGCTATTTTCCATTCCTGAGTGGAAATGAGATTATGTTTCTATGGATTTCATACTAGTCTACCCAAATCTCCTTGAGGCAACAACATAGTGTGGATTATCATTGATCATTTGATGAAGGTCAAACACTTCTTACCTTTGTGATAGACCCTATCAGTGGATGAGCTAGGAAGGTTGTATGTCAGAGAGGTTTTATGTATTCATGGTACTCCTCATTCAATCATTTCTAATAGAGATTCTCATTTCACATCATGGTTCTGGAAGGGGTTGCAGAAGGCCTTGGGTACACATGTACTTTTGAGTAAGTCCAATAGCCCACAGACCAATAGAAAAATGGAGCGTACAATCCAAGTTCTAGAGGACATGCTTCATGCATGTGTCCTTGAATTTGGGGGTTCTTGGGAGAAACACATTACCCTTGTTGATTTTACTTATAAAAATAGATTTTAGGCTTTCATCAAGATGTATCCCTATGAATCCTTATATGGTAGGCCTTGTTTCTCACCTCTGTGATGGATAAAGGAAGGGTAATCAGATATGTTTGGTCCATGTCTCGTCTAGGAGGCTATAGAGAAATTCCAAATGATCAAAAAGTGTATATTGAAAGCTCAGTCTAGACAACAGTCGTATGCCAACAGATATCAGTGACCTATTGATTTCAAGGTCAGAGATTGGGTTTTCTTGTGATCATCACCCATGTTGGGGCATATATGTATTTGGAAGTATTTTAAGCTCTCACTAGAGTTTTTTGAACCCTTTGAGGTTTTCAAATAGATCAGACCGATGGCATACCAGTTCACGCTTCCTCATATATACCGGACCATGAATGATATATTTCATGTATCTCAGCTTCATTGATATTATCCAGACCTAACTCATGTATTTCATTCTAATGAGGTTAAATTGGATATTGATTCTTCCATTGAGGAGTACATAGTTCGTATAGTTGATTGGAGCATAAAGACACTTTAAGGTATGTCCATTCCTCTAGTACAGGTGTTATGGAATCACAGTCATGCATAAGAGGAGACCTAGGAGAGGGAAGCTAATATATGGTCTCAATGGTTATAACTCTTTGCTAACAATACCTATTTACCCTCAGAAGGCCAACTTGGGGATGAGTTGCTTAATGGATGTGATGTTTTAATGACCTGTATTTTCAATGAAGTTATGGATCACTAGTTTCTCAATTTGAATGCCTTAAATTACCCAAATAGTGATGTTTAATAAATTCATGGAGGTAATGGGTATTTTTGGGGATCATTCAGATCCCAAAGCCCTGAAATGGAAAAAACAGACTGGGTCGTATGGTTTTTCTGAAACCGTGTCACCTAGAGCTCATGGACATAAGGTCTGTTGTATATATGGGATAGAGGCTTTATGCGCAGTTTTTGCATGGTTAATCAAACTATGTGTCTAAACATATGGTGTGACCCTTACTTATAGCAAACCATGCACGTTTGGCACATGGTTTGACTAACTGTGTGCCTAAACAATGAATTATTGTTTTTTGGGGTGAAATGACCAATTTCCCCCACTTAAACTATTATTACTTTTTCTTCTTTTTTTCCTCCCTCTAGTGGACCAGCACCCCTCCCTCTCCTATTTTGAGATCAATAACACCTAAAGGTAGTATTTGAGATAACTTCCACCTCCAATGTCCATTCCTCGATCCATCAAAAGCTACGAATCCATCTTAATAAGCTTCCCTAGTCTCTCTAATCCTATCTCATTTTTCATTTGGATCTATTGCAGTATTTAGATTCATGATCATTTTCCCTATTTTCAAGGCACTAGATTTTTTCTCATATCTCTTCCAACTTTCTTCGAATCTGAGGTTGATATCATGTGAGAAATCATCTGTATCCCTAAGGTAAGTGGTCGTGTTGTTTCTCTGTCAAGTTTTCACCATTTTGTAATTATTCCATCATGCCATATCTTGACCTTTGATAAGAATCTCTATTATATAGATTCATTCATGTATAATTGAACTTTTCACCCCAAATACATTCTTATTGGGTCTTGTTAGGTGGGTTAGAGATCAAAAATGCCTTAAATGGTCACCCCATGGGTGATCCACTTAGAATTGCCCATTTTGGCCAATTGGTTCATTTTTTCTGTAAATCGATTTAGATTTTGGATTGGTTTCAAAATGTAATTTCCATTTGTATATGAGTATGAAGTGTGACCCAAGTAACATATTAGGTTATTGGCCCATGTATTTTTGGAATTGACCAAGTGGGAAATTTCTTTAATGAACATGTCATCTTTTAAATGACCATTGTACTTAATGAACATAATTTCCATGTCTTAATGAAATGAATGATTTGGTTAGGGTGAATGGATTATATAGGATTTCGTATACAAGATGGTGGAATTATTTAAATGAATTGACCATGACCCTTTCCAATTGATATTTGATCCATGTGGCTTGTTTTCCATGTTTTTAATGAATTTTAATGTTTAAATGGAATTGAACTTGGCCCATGACATGAATGAGATGTATTTACCTCATGTATTGAATTTTATATATGACCATGCCTTTTATAATGCATTATAATGCTTTAATTGTAATTGAACTCTTTCATTTGAATTGCATATGTGGTATTGCCTTATGTAGCATGCTATAAATGAATATGCATCTTCTATGTATATAAGATATATAAAATGAATGGGTGGGTGGTAATTCCTCATGAAATTTATAATTATAATACACCTTTATAAAGGCTGTGTATTATGGTAAGGGTTTTTTATAGCATGGCGACTCATGATCCCTTATAAGGGTTGTTAGGTATGGACTCGCACAAGTGATGCGATATGGGTGATGGTCTTTATGTTCCATGTTCCATGATTAGAGTGTTTCCATGGTGTGCTCACTCTCCATTCCTAGTGACGGGCATGATTCCAGCCACTCTATCATGATGTAGAAAATTTAACCTATTGTATTAGCTTATAGGATCGTATACTATTTGTGAATAGTGTGAGTTACGCCCTGGTCTAGTAAGCACTATTATTCTAGGTAAATGGCCTTTAGGAACCCACATGCACTTGGTTCATATAGTTGGATGAAGTATAGAAATAAATTAAATATATTATTACTTATTATATATATAGTGACATGATCAGACAGACTTTCTAGCCATGATCTGAAGTAGGTAGACCTACCAAGTGTCTATTAAGAACCTGAGCAGGTGGTTATTTATTTATTCATCATTTCCTTACTTTCCTGGTTATACTTATGCACTATTTTGTTACAAGCACTAATCGGATTACACATAGACGTCATAGGTGGTTGAATAATGATATTATTATATCACACCCTACATAGGAATCCTTTATAACCCTATAAGACTATCTACCTACAGTTGATAATAAGGTAAAGTGACCTACTATAGGTTTTGGTATGAATGGATTAGTTATAACTTAGGAGAAGAAGACCAAGAATGCACTCGAGATGCTTATGGAGTGGCTTTTGTTCTTTTTGGACATTTTGTATAGTATAATTGTATGCATGTTCCATTATTCCCTTTTGTATAATAGCATTCCATGCATCATATATTGACACTTCTTTAAAAGGCTTTTGTTATTTTATCAATTGTCCAGTTTTGTTTATTCTTATGATGTTTATTAATTCAGTTATCTCTTTATGCTTCTATGGTTATTGATTATGATTTTTTATATTATGCTTTTGCTACTATTAATTATTTGAAATATTCATTGTGCTACTCTAACATGAGGTTACAGTCTCTCCAATATACCACCCTTACACCCTTACACCCTCACTGCTAGTTAATAGCCTTTGGAATATAAGGAGGCGCGCTTGAGGCCATGTGACCCATCGACTCAGGGTCTGGATTTAGTGGATCTCGGTTCGAGACATATGTGCTTATTTTCATGATTTTGGAAATTTGATATGTGTTTTAAACTAAAATGGAACTTTGGTATTGAAAACATGCACTTAGGTTCATATCGACCAATTCCTATTTCATATTGATGTTCGATAAATTCCTACATTTGAAAAATTATTTATGGACTATTTTCCTAAATTTTGAAAACATTATGAGATTGTTTTATCATTTTTGGCTACATGATGTGTGTTTCAAACTAAAATGGCACCATTCTATTGAAAAAATGTACATTGGGTCATATCGAACACATCGTGTCTCTGATTGATGTGCAGTCAATTCCTATATCTGAAAAATAAATTAGGGACCATTTTTAAAATGTTTTAAAACAATCCAAGATTTTTTTCTCCATTTTGGCTATTTTATGTGAGTTTTAAACTGAAATGGCACTTTTATATTGAATTGAAAAAAATCATGTTTTTGATTGATGTGTGGTTAATTATTACACAAGCAAAATTAATTATCAATCATTTTTCTAATTTTTTAAAACAATCCAAGATCATTTTCTCATTTTTGTCTATTTGACACATGTTTTAAACTAAAATGGAACCTTTATTTTGAAAATGCACACTTCGGGTCTTATTGGCCACACCATGTCCTAGATTTATGTGCAGTAAATTTCTACACATGAAAAATAAATTATTTATTATTTTTCTAAAGTTTAAAATAATCCAAGCTTGTTTCTTAGTTTTGACTATTTTGTTGAAATAGTGGGTGCCCTAGACCCAACTATGTAGTACTTTTGATTACCATATCATGTGTAAAATTAGTTATACATGATTTAATCTTACCATTATAGTGTACACTTTTCTGCATCCATGATAATAATGGTAATTTCCAAAGTTTAATTGTCATGTTGAGAGGTTATAGAAGATCCCAGACTATAATGAGAACCTCGAGATACTATAATATTAATCTTAAATATATGATCTATAGTCTAGATACATATTACTAATTGGATACAGTAAATGTCTGACTATCAGGTGTTGGGGGATCATAAGCATTGAGACTTATTCTCATGAAGTTCACACTTGGTGATCTATGGTAATGAGATCATGATGAAAAACCCGCCAGTAGGAACACCACATGTTTTGGGTGTCATTGGTTGTTTCTATCTATAGACATGTGTATTGGTCTCCTGAATTGAGACCATTACCAATGTGTACTATTTTATTATGTACTCTGATTCAAGGAAAAAACCATGGCAATGAAGTCGTGGCAAGGTAGTTTGTGTTGGGTGCGTCATTGGTGGTATGACATTGGCTAAATGGTCAAGAAAGGATTTGTTGCTTCCAAGTTCAGAAAGTTGTATATCTCAGGCCTGGTTGATTGGGATGGTACTGCCTTCATAAGTCTTTGGCCAAAGCAGTAGAAAGGAAAATCCATCCCGATTGATCAACAAATAATAAAGCATGATAAGGATGATGACACAAGAGTGCGTCCTACTTTATGGGATATTTAATGACAAAGTGATTATAGTACACAGTCAGTGTTCGTAGGATGGTAGTTGTTTCTATGACTATCCTTATATCTTTAGAGTCCATGATGGGTTTCTAGACTATGGTATTAGTCTGTGGATTTATTCACTACTATCGAGATACGGTCCTAGAGGGTCACACAAAATAGACTATTTAAAAATCCACTCTATTCAGTTGAATAGGTATATGGACATAGTAGGCCCCGCTATAGGGTTAGAGTATTGTCCAATTTCTAAATCACCAAAAGAATTAAATAAATGAAATAATATTCAAGTTATGAATATTTGGGATTGAATTTATTTAATGTATTTACAAGTTTAGTAAATATGAGAAAATATTAATCGAACGAATATTATTTTAATATTCAAGTTTTGTTTAATATTAAGCAGGATAGTGAGTCAAGTTAAATGGCTCGGGTTTTATCACGTAATATATTTTATATATTATAAGTATGTGATAAAATAATAAATAATATTGGTGTATTTTAGTTCGTCAAAATTATTTATTAGTGGACATTGAAATAAACAGGGGCTGGGTAACCCAACCAGTTATTTTGGAATTTCACTATAAATAAGAGAGGAGGCTCTCTCCCTTGGTGTTCAATTAACTATTCACTCATTTCATAAAGTTAAATCCAGAGCCTCTCTCTCCTCTCACACTCTAGAGAGATAAGCTATCGATCCAATAATCTCATATCAAGATCTCTCTCATGCACCGAAGGCTTCTCGATGCGGTGATCGTTAGGACATTGAAAGCATCATCGGATCGCCGCGCTATCACCCGGAATTTGACGGTCGACGTTCCAGTGGATTTTTTGAGCATGAGTGGACGATCTAGGGGGATTCTACTTTGGATCCTTCAAGAAATGATTGTTATCGACTAGTTGTAGTCGACCACAACTTCATATTTGAAATGGGTATGTTTTCAGTTTAATTTTTTGCTCTTAACAATTTACGTGAGATACTCATTCCTTTCCAGGGCTCGGATCATCGGTGATGATAAGTTCCATTATCTCACTTATGAAAATTTTAAAATCCCCGGCCCATAGGCTTCCGCTGCGAGCCCCGGAACCTTAAATATTTGACGTATGTTTTAAACTAAAGTGACCCTTTTTTCTTTAAAACACATACTTCGAGTCATATTGACCACATTGAATGTCTGATTGTTTTTTAGTTAATTCCTACACATGAAAAATTAATTATGTATTATTTTCCTAAAGTTTAAAATTAATTCGATCTTTTTTTCTCGGTTTTGGCTACATGACGCATGTTTAAAACTAAAATGACACTTTTTTATTGAAAACATGTACTTTGGGTAATACTAAACAAATCATTTGTCGAATTAGTATGTGGTCAATTCCTGCATGTGGAAAATGAATTATAGATCATTTTCATAAAGTTTAAAAATAATTTGATCTCGTTTTCATAGTTTTGAGAATGTCACGTGTGTTTTTATCTAATGTGTAAATTTAACAAAATAAGTATTAGATAAAAATAGTAAAGAAATTAACTAAAAATATTAGGTGAAATGATGATAAAACTACCTAAATAAGTATTAGTAATTCACCTATTCATGATGAATATATACATTCTAAAAATATGTATGTATTCAAAATGATGACTCTCATCCATTCAAACATGAGAATCTCATTTAAACTCTTGAAACCAACCACGTCTGTAATGACAGATCCAAATATTTATTCTTAATATAGAACTTTGAACACATATCCATCATTGAATGTGGAGTATTCCTGAAGTTGTAATGATAATATATGTTGTGGTGGAATTGGCGGGAAGAAGGTACTCTTGGAAGGTCTTTTTTTTCTTGGCTGATTCACTAGATTATCTTGATTCAACATTCGGTTTCCCCATTGTTTTATCTATATATAATATCATACCTCACTTCAAACATTTTTTCATAAACTTTTATAGGTTTTTCATTTGAATTTTTTTAAGGGAATATCTCATGTATCTTTATAAGATTATACAACCATTCTATGAAAGTTCCAATAGCATCATTTCCCATTGTAATATCTAGATCATCAAGTGGTATAAGATACTCAGAGATCAAATATTGAACTACCTCAATCCCCACTCTAATGTAATATTTTTACATTTTTTTAATGTGTGTAATGTCTCCCAAGATATTATAAATTGTACCCCTTACAACAAGGTAGTTCATGCATTTTGATAGATAGAAATCACATACAACTTTACCTTGTATAATTTTAGTAATATAAAGTTATAGGAAGTTTTTTATTCACATTTAAGAGAAAGAGTAATGAAAAAATTGATTACCTTAGGTAAGGTATGTAGTTGAGGGGAATGAGTAACCTCAATGATAGTAGGTTCATTTTGTTTTTTATGTGTTGATCTTTATTCCACCACCAGTTAACTTTGATCCTTTCGCATATTTTTTTTTAAATACTGGACAAAAATATATTGAAAAGAATATATTTTTATTTAAAATCCTTTTATCATCTTATATGTATATTATTATGGTTTTGTCTTCTCGAAATATGTTTCAGGAGACACTCCAAAACCTACACCTCTAATGCGGTTGTATTGTTTTAGCTACTTCAAAGCTACTAAAGATAGTTTTTCCTATTATATAGTCACTGATGATTCTTGTGTCTAAACCATATAAAACATATGAACATAAATATATTTTTTAATGTAATACTATTATAAATCATGAATAATTACTTTTATTTCATACTTACACATTTTTCCCATACTTATTTTGTGTTTTCATCAACTAGTTTACCCTTCGTATTTACGTGGGCCTCCTTCTATAGCACATGATGTGGGATGGAAGTGTCTTAATATATTGATTCATCTATATTTATATAAACAAAGGAATATATGTTGTTTCATATCATAGAAAAATTTTATTATTTATTTAAAATACATACAAATTTCTTATCTAGTGAAGCATACCTCCTCATTACTTTGTGATAGGGGTACATTAGTTTTGATGCAACTTTTTATTTTCAGAACTCTTTTTCTATTTAATAAATTAACAATTTTGAATCAAATTGGATAAAATAAAATATTTCAAATAATATATTATCAGCTATAATAAACTTGAAATAATTTCTCATCATGATGACTGAAGAAAGTATTTCAGGGTTCTTGATTTATAATGCGTGCATAAGTAACTAGTGGGTATGTCTTTACTTTCCCCTCATCATCCATAAGATGAAACTTGGTAAGAAGATTTTGGAATCCTATGTGGTATTTTACAATGGACATTAAGTCATATTTCTTATGGAAATCATCTAAAATAAACAAACTCTACAAGGAATAATGAAAATTAAATTAACATTTCATTATATATTTTTTAGTGAAATAGAGAAAGTATATTGTAACATTACCTTTATATCTTCCTCAAGTGTTTCCTTTATTACAGGATGTACATGTCACTATGAATCTATATCAATAGGAACATTCATCCTTGTTTTGACCCCAACATAACTAATGAACATTAACTTATTGGGATCAATAGGTTGGTTGTGTTTATTCCAGTCAACCTTAAATTTTATAACCTTACTTCTTTCCTTGATAATTTTAGTCAACACTGTGATGTTGTGTCGTTATTGTTTTTTTCATCAACATGTTGTTGATCCCCTAATAATTTTGTGTTTTCAGCATCAACCGCATGTTATTACCTAATATTGGTAACATCATCATGTGATGAATACATTGTCTGCATGAGTAGTCAAGTAGTTAATTTAGATTATGTTAATATAGTAGTGAACACATAATATTATGAGGAAAATCATAGTTTATTAAAAAACACATTAACCTGCTCATCTAGATATCATTTTTTAAAATTTTATATGGATTTTGATCCTCTATCATGAATCTAAATCCCCTCTTTGTGGTTCCCTCTAACATACAATACATTGTCTATATTGGAACCACCAAGAACCGATTCTCATCACCCAGTTAAAGAGTTATCCTCAATTTATTTTTCATCTGACCCCATAGTTTTTTTAGTCACTAGTATGATAATAGACTAATTATTATTTTTTGGACCTAAGACATAAAATAAATTCACTACTTGTGATTCCATTATGAATGGATTGTCCTTTTCCCTTTCCATATTGAAATTCACCTTCATGAAGCCCATTTCATCAAATTTCAATGCACTCTTATTATCAACCAATCTTCAATGAAAGATAGACACTTGAAATTTTGTATAATCCAACTCATTTATCTATTTGATAATGTCTAAATATGACATATTCGCATAAATTTGATTTATATCCTTTTAACTAGATATGTGCATCACTTCCTCCACAAGTGTAATTCCGCTATTTTTCATCATACTGGAGTTATCATATTATTTTGTATAAAACGTATTACTATTGATTATAATACCAATGTAAGATATAAAATTATCATTTGTTCCCTGATCTATCCATCAAAGTCATTTGGAAATTGAATTCGGATTTTCAGATAAATACTTATAAATATGATAATAGAACCATCATATAAATTATTGATTATGGGTATTTGATATCCATCCTTTAACCCTTGATGGATTAAAATCACTAATAATTTATTTTTGGGATTAAATGTATGTATCAATATCATCACTATTATGTAAAATGTAAATGTAAACTTTCCACTTCTTTGTGATGATAATTGAAACAACAACTCTTCTGAAAATCCCTTCGCCCAAATGGAATGTGTTGTGATGAGACATTGGGAGACTGGTTTTATCAACATATGATAAGTAAACAGTATAGAATTAAATAGATTATTCAACAATATATCATTCTACAATAAAACCTTATGGATGGATTCTATTCTTGACATACCCTTTCAAAATCTTTATATATTATTCAATGGGAAACATTCATTTATAATGGATAGGACCACATAGTTGAACCTATCTAACTAACTGAATTATTAGTTGGACAATTATATCAATAAATAGTGGTGGGAAGAAGATATCTAATTCACATAATATTACTTCAAACTCCTTATTTATTATTGGAATATTTATCGATTCTATAACTTTACTGTATATGTCTTTGAAAAAAAGCAGAGTATGGTTAATGTATGTCTCGCATTTTAAGGTGAAATGCAGTGTAAAGCTATGGACACCAAATCTTTTATCAAAACATGATATTCGTGTGGTTTTTATAACACCCCAAACATTTTATAGTATGATTATATTAAATACATTCTATTCATCACTGTGTTCCTTTGACACAACACTAGTTTATTTATGAGATATTCAAAACCTAGCCATTAAATATTAATTTTCCACTCCTATGTTTTTAATTTTGAAAAATTGTCACCTAGGGTTGTGATTAGTAAGTCATTTGGAGTTTGATAGAACAAACTTGATTTTTGGTGAATTGTAACATACCCTTATGAGTAGTAATATTAATAGTAATATGACCTTTATGAATAGTAAATATTATTATTATTTTATTTTCTTAAGGAAATAATAAAATGATACCTTAATTAGTTTTTCAATGAGAAATAAAACTAATTGCACTTTTAAGATTGTTATTTTTCGAATTAACTATGAATTTATTTAAAAGCTAAATAAAAAATACTTAGAAACTTATTTTCAAAAAATAGAGTTCATTTTTGAATTCTACATGTCGAAAAATGGTTAGGGTAAATTTTCGGGATTTTTCTAAAATACATGAATTTTTCATGAATAATAAAAATACAGTTTTGAGTTTTCAGAAGCTTAATGACATCATAATGATTTAATAATTAAATATAAAAGTATAGTCGACTTGTGTATAGTAACTTGTGACATGAGGTTTCCCAAGTGGCTAAAACCATGGGAAAATACTATGGGCAAGCCCATTGTTTGGCAAAAACCACTAATGAGGTGTCCCTTTGAAATTATTAAAAAATTACCTCTCTTTTTCTATAAATACCCACTCATCCATTCATTTTATTTCATTCCAACTCCCTAATCTTAGAAGATCTGGTGTTATTTCCTTTCTAGGAGTCCTCCCAATGTGTCCCAAAGCCTCCAAGGTCCCATCCTTCAAGATCTAGGAGTTATTCTACAAGGTAAGGGAATCCTTCATTCTCTTCTTTAAGTCAACACCTCTTTTATGTTATATATTTGAAATTACTTTCTCATATGTTGGGGTTTGATTTTATTTATTATTATTAATGTCCTTTTGATTTAAATATGATGAGATACCCTTTTTTCTCATTATTTGATTTTATTAAATTTTAAGCGACGTCGTTAGGATGCTGAATTTTCATAAGGGATCTCTCAACTTTTCTGTTATTTTCAAGATCATCTCTTTTATTTTTCTCTTATTACCTCCTCTATATATATGACCATGATAAACTCTATTATCATCTATATAATAGAATTATATCATGTGAATGGAATAACCATCATCAATATTCTTACTCCCCCTTTTTATTTTTATAAGTGAAATCAACATCCATGAGGTTCCAATTTATAACCTTTGTGGATGACGGAGTTTTGTTCTTCACTTTCTCCTTCATTACTGGTCATGAAACCATTTTAATGGTTGAACCAAATCCGAATATATGTATTTCATCTAATTAATTTTTTTTAATATTTACTCACTCATAATATGGAATAATAATACAAAACAAGTTCATTGTATACAAAACTGCCAAGCTAAATCCAAGCGTTTATCAAAAACTTTTAACTAATGATTCATCCTAAAGTATATAACCTATAATCATTATAAGATCATTTATAACTCTTTAAATTTCAATAATAATATATATTAACAACTCTGGATATTTATCCACTTTTCAAATGAACTTCCATTCATGAGAGCAAGTAAACGAATCATGAAAACCAAGGAAGAAAATGCTTCCAAAACAATAAAATTGAACCTATTAAACCATTAAAAGGGCCATGAATGAACCTAATAAGGTTATAATAAATAAATTACATGTATAGTAGGTTATGTAATTATTAATTAATTAATCTAAATTTGATTATTCAGGTCATTAAAACAAAAGAAGAACACACTCGAGCAAAAAGGTAAGGGGTTTCTCATCTCACTTTCATTTATGTGAGATTTTCATTATTCGTCAATTAATTATTTTATGTGGTATATGTATTCTGCCATTTGATATATAATAACATTATTATATTTATATTCATTTTAATCAATGATTCATTTGAGTTTTATTATGTTCTGTTCATATGATTCGACCGATTACATTGTTGTAAGGGCCTTTGTCTCAACTACTATTTTATTGTGACTAACCTTGTATTGTGAACCTAATAATCCTTATGTGGTGTACCAATGTTTCCTCTAGAATTGGGGATTACCTCATTAATTTAAGATTCAAACATTCCAAGAGGTTTCTAACGGGTTTGTTCGTAGAACCAGAAACATCCAATGATTCCATATCCATTTGAACCTACTTTCCAAAGGTAGGTGCTCATTAGTTGTGGACTGATGAGGCTTAGGAATTTGCATTGGTTGAGAGGATGGGAGGTCAGACTCATCACACCTTTTTGAGGGGAATTATTGTCTACTCCAGGACTCTCTTTATAGATTTAAGTTATGTTCGTGAATCCTTATTACATTTCCCAGTATAAAATGATCTTTCCTATAGATCTGACAATCAATGATTGATATGTTGGAAATTTAGAGAATATTTTATATGTATTAGAGGTTCTTCATCGATCGAGAATCATCTGTATTTTTTTATATATTCTTAGCCAATGGTATCCTTTAATACATAAAATTATCTTGGTCATTATGATGAACATACTGGTTTTAAAGCAACTTAGTGGGGCACTTGAAGTTTATTATCATTCAGAAGGACATGGATTATTTCAGAGTTGGGATCGTACATGCAGATGGGCTACCTATGTATCCATTGTTTAAGAAAAGGAATCAGAACCCACGTAGTTCGAGTAAGGGAATATGATGTTTATTATTGATGGCTCAAAGAAAGATTTCATAATTACTTTTACACTCTAAGCTCACATGAGTCATGCTCGGTGTGAGAAACAAGAGGTATTGGTAAAACTAGACAATTGTGCCATGAAAGATGCAATCATAAGAAATGATGTGGGGCTTATGTATGTATGACTGCACAAATAGATGAAGATTATGATTTACATCAGGGAAGAAATCCAGGAACAGGGTCCATAAAGTTATATGTACTTTATGGAGATTTGGATACTCTAATTTGGGGCTTACTCCTGAAAAGGAGGCCCAAATTAAGAGGAGACTTATGATTGGGTTTTACTCCTAAGAAGGAGACCCATATCAAAAGTAAATTTGGACTGGTTAAGAGAAATTAAGACTATGGCTTACTCCTGAGAAGAAGGCCTGGGTTAAGGGACTTTGAGAAATTAAGGGACTTGGGGCTTATTCCTAAGGAGGATTCCCATATTTGAGACTGGGGCTTACTCCTGAAAAGGAAATCTAGGTTAATATAATTATGGTTGGGGCTTACTCCTGAGGAGGATTCCCAAATTAATGAGGACTTGGAACTGGGGCTTACTCTTGAAAAGGAGGCCCAATTAAGAGAACTTGAACTGGGGATTACTCCTAAAAAGGAGGCCCAGGTGAAGAGAATTATGACTGGGGCTTACTCCTAAAAAGGAGGCCCATTGTTTAAGGATTCTCTCATCTTAAAGGATTATGTTAAATGAATGAACTCTCTAACTTTAGTTACATAAAGTTATGTGAATCACTACGTTTTTAAGAGATATTCCACAGAATTCCTTTCTGATAATAAAGTCAATCAAGAAAACATGCCAAAAATGGCTTTGAAGAGTGTCTTGAAGACTAAATATTGAATAGGAGAGGTGGAATGGTATAAGAGAGATGAAATGGGCAAGAAAGGAACCCAAAAAGCAGGGGCGTGCAAGTCCTGGAAGGCACGCAGGTACTGCATGGGCACGCAAGTCCTGGGCGCGCAGTTATACCTGCGTGGCACGTGGGTACTTGCAAGATTTTCAGCCCTTAGAGTAATATTTGGGAGATCCTTGATCAAATCCTTTAGAATTATCCCTAGAGGCTTTCCAGAATATGGCGCGCAAGTTATAGTGAATAATTAGGGCGGCGAGCAAGTGTGTCCATTTCCTTTAAGGGTAAAACACTTGGGCGTGCAAGTGATAGTGAATTATAACACTTAGACCTTACTCCTCTTGTTTAGACCTTCCATTCTAGGTAAATAATTACCTTAAAAGTGTTTTGAAGACCTGAAGAAGAGACTTGGGCGTTCAGAGCTCTATATCTGAATTCTGGAAAAATTCCTCCTCCAAATGGGGGGCCCACCGGGTCTATTTATAGGCTGGAGAAGACCCCGATCAGTTATCACTTAGGGCATGCATGTCACTTGCGCAACCATCTGCGGCACGAAAGTGTACTTGTGTGACCATTGTAGAACTTGCGTGACCCTTGCGCAATGTTCTTCTTCTTCCTTTGTCAATTTTTGATATTTGTCCAAAGGTTGAATCACTTTGATCTAAGATATTCTCCTTTTCTAATATTTAGACTCTGTGATGAAAGGAGCGTAAAAAAAAGTCCCCCCTCAGAGTTGGATCCAAAATAAATGAGGAATTCAATCTAAGGAAAAGAAGAAAACCAAATGGAAAGAGGCGCGCAGGTGTTCACTGCGTAACCATCATCGCGTAGGTGCGAGTCGCGTAGGGCTGGAGCACATTGGATGTATTTGTGTGAGGGCCTACAACTTCCTGGAATAGGGAATCTTCTAGCTTCTACAGATATCCAATACGAGGATAACCCCAATGAAGTGCAGGCTTACATCAGAGAGCTGGAAATGCTCATATATGCCACTGATGAGTCTGTTCCTGTCACCAGGTGGGTGAAGGAAATGATTGATCGTGGCACCGCTGAGGGGACTGATGAGGAGTGGCACGATTACGTGGCTCCTAAAGATGTAAGTTTTCTTCCCTTATTTGCTTTGAAACTTGATTCCAGTCGAAGCTTTGTTACTTAAAGAAGTTATTTTCTTCATCTTGCAGCTTGCAATGAAAGGAACTACTGAGGTTCCTTCTCCACAGTATAGCCAGGGTGGTACTGCCATCAGGGATGCTAATGAATCTCCTCACGAACCGGGCAAGATATCTCCAGGCCAGCAGGCCATGAATGAGGATTTGGACATGGCCTTCTATTCACCTATTCAAGTTCCAATAATGGAGACTACTAACACTCACAAAAATCCAAAGAAGCAAAAGCAACGAAGGAGGAAGTCCATGACTAAATGCATCATTAGTAGTGGTAAGTCCTTTGGATAATCATGAATTTTAAACCATGAAAAAGTTTTCTCACTTTCCTTGGGATTGCAGGGGCTTCTTCAATTTCCCCTATGAGGGAAAGGACTGATCCTCCTTTAAAGACCACGGAGGGTACTGTGGAACAAACGCAAATTTAGGCTGACTTGGCTGCTTTTGAAAAGGAGCCAATATCTATTCCCAGTATTTCTCCTGCTGCTATTACAAGTAGAGAAGAACCTGCACCAGAATCATTAGCGGCTGCAGCCACTGAATCTGTCATCCTTCCTGAAGAAGTTGTCCAGGGTCAGGGGCCACAGAATGAGGGTCGCCAAGAGGACACATCAAATGCTCCCACTGGTGAGACTAACTGGGATTCTGAAATATCATTGGACGAAATGATGAATAATGTCATGTCTTTTGAAGAATTTTATGATCATGCTAAGTTATCATGTGATTTAGAAGACCTTGGGCCTGAGTGTTATCCTTCACCCAGTAAATTTTCTTATAATTTAAACTTCTAATCATGACTGAAAATAATATGCAGTTCCATCCATAGAAGCTGCTGAACTACCAATGCCTAAAGAGGGTGTGGACATTGATATCAACCCTACCATTGCAGAAAAATTAGCTCAAGTGGAGCTAAACCCAGTAAACCCTCCTGAAACCCATCTTGAAGATCCTGTTGAAACTGGGAAATATGGGGAGTAGTCTTCTCAAGATGCTGATCGACTGTTAGGTAATTATTGTACTGAGTTTTCAAGATAGACAACCAATTTCCATTATTCTATGAGATTAACCATACTTTTAATTGATCAAACAGGGCTATCAACTTCAATGGCTAGAACTGGAGGTGAAGTCTCAACCTTCGCCCAAACAGTAGTAGAAGGTGAAGCTACCAGGGTCAGGGGGAAGGAGCAGAACATGGCACTACTGTGGAGAGGACTTTCGCAGAGAAATTCATCATCATGGGGAGGACAACCATGGTGGGTTACAGCAAAAGATGAGATCTCTTTCTCCTTGGTCTATTGACCATACAGAGGGTTCCTGTGGCTCTCATATGAAGATGAAACATCAAGATCAACCAAATTGTCATGAAGAAAGCCTTAATGAGGAAGTGTTTGTTGAATCCCTTCGGAATTAATGTTCCCACTATTGGGAAATGAGGGAGTAGAATCTTGAATTCCAACAGATAACTGTCTGAGGGCTTCAAAAACTACAGCATCGAGCAAGGCCCTGTTACAGATTGGCTCTTGATCTCTTGACTGTGTTGGGCGGGTCTTCTTCTTAGACGCATTCTTACTCTCCTTGGAAACCACTTGTTGACAAAAGTGGATTCTCTGAGTAGGTGTATGTTCTTGATCAGGAGATATGGACAGGTTAGGTTGATGATCTCTACTCAAATCAGGTGTATGAGCCAGACTAGGTTGTCCATATGATATGGTGGAGTATGCCCCACAACCCTCTTGTACTAAAAAAGATGTGTGTGTCTGTTCCAGAGTGAACTGTTGATGTGTAAATCCATTGGTAGGGATAGATTTATGTATCTTTCCCTGAGATGTTGCTGAAGCTGTTATAATATCCTGGCAAGCATCCATAATATGAGCAGGGATTTGCTTCTGCTCTTTCACCATTGATAGAATATGCTTGGTGACTTCAGCTTCCAGAACGGGGATATACGTCCATTACGTGCTTGGAGTAGGTGTATGTTTCTGCTCCTGTCCTCCTTTTCCTATCAGTGAATCCTGACAGTACTCAAGTGTGGGGGTAGAAAGTTGAGTCTGACTCCTGTTTGTCATCGGATCTTTCCGGCTGAGTTCTCCGTGTGCTACCAAGTGAGACTGTTGGTAGGCTTGATCAATACTAGTAGGTGTATGTGCCTGCTGATTTCACTCCACAAAATGTGGTTGACGAACTTCCTTCAACACTGACAGATGAGGTTGCTGGCAGGATTGATGAGTGTAAGCAGGTGTATGTGCCTGTTTACCAGTGGTCAATACATTGGGTTGGCGAGATCCATCATATGTAGTCAGACGAGCCTGATTACTGGATGATGATGTATAAACAGGTGTATGTTCCTGCCTATAGTACTCCGCAAGAATTTCTTTGCGGGATTGACATGATGCTGACAGACGGGTCTACTGGACAGTGGAATTAAAACGGGCAGGTGTGTGTCTCGCTCGTTGCTTTCCACCAAGTTAGGTTGGTGGAATTCTCTAGAGATGGAAGAGATGAGAACCTTCTCACTGTTAACTTGATTTTTCCTCTGGTGATTCGTCTTGCCTACTTGGGTTCAAGGAACCTGAGCTAAATGCCTGGAGTTGGTACCCTCATCATGTTGAGGGTGCACTGCCGCATGTGTCTGGGGCCGATTGTTAATGGGATCCCTCAGGAAGGACTCTTATATCATTGAATTATGGCCCTGAGGGACCTGCCCATTCACCTCCTTAGAATATGGGAGTTAATGTTGATTGCGTTCTGGGGATAACGACCCAAAACGGTTGGAGACGGTGGTTAGAACCGCCTGCTTCTTGATCACCGATCGTCGCTGTCCGGATGACCAGAGTAAATTGTTCACTTGGAGGGCTTGTCGAGCAACCTCCAGAGTTGGAATAGTACCGTTTTGATGGTACTTTTTAATCAGCACATTTGATACCCAGCGTTGAAGACACTGAGTAGGTGATGTCATCCTCAGAGCAGACGACGATCCAGCAGGAGTAGAAGTAGTGGCATTTACAGCAGCAGTATTCACAGGTGTGAACTTGAGAGCAGCCATTTCTTAGAATGCAGAAAATCTTGGAAAAGAGTGTCTATTTGATATAAAAGACTTAATCAAGATGAATTAATCCACTACATATTTTGTATTAGCACATATATCAATGAATATTTTTGTTGGCCCTCTCATTGAGTTTTAAATAGGGGCCTAACAAATAAGTAAAACATCATTTTAACTTGGTTAAAGATTCACGTCGGGTTAACCATTTTTTGTTTCCTCTGGAATTGGGGATGACCTCATTGATTTAAGATTCAAACATTCCAAGCAGTTTCTAACGAGTTTGTTCGCAGAACTGGAAACATCCAATGATTCCATATCCATTTGAACCTACTTTCCAAAGGTAGGCGCTCATTAGTTGTGGACTGATGAGGCTTAGGAATTTGCGTTGGTCGAGAAGATGTGAGGTCGGACTCATCACACCTTTTTAAGGGGAATTATTGTCTACTCTGGGACTCTCTTTATATATTTAAGTTATGTTTGTGAATCCTAATTACATTACCCAGTATAAAATGAGCTTTCCTTTAGATCTGACAATCAATGATTGATATGTAGGAAATTTAGAGAATCTTTTATATGTATTAGAGGTTCTTCATCGATAGATAATCATCTGTATTTGTTTAGATATTCTTAGTCAATGTTATCCTTTAATACATAAAAGTCTCTTGGTCATTATGATGACCATAATAGTTTTAAAGCCACTTAGTGGGGAACTTAAAGTTTATTGTCATTCATAAGGACATGGATTATTTCAAAGTTGGGATCATACCCCCAGATAGGCTACCTACGTATCCTTTATTTAGGAAAAGGAATCAGAACCCACGTAGTTCGAGTAAGGGAATATGATGTTTATGATTGATGGCTCAAAGAAAGATTTCATAATTACTTTTACACTCTAAGCTCGCGTGAGTCATGCTCGGTGTGAGAAACAAGAGGTATTGGTAAAACCAGACAATTGTTCCATGAAAGATGCAATCATATGAAATGATGTGGGGCTTATGTATGTATGACTTCCCAAATAGATGAAGATTAGGATTTACTTCAGGGAAGAAATCCAGGAAGAGGGTCCATAAAGGTATATGTACTTTATAGAGATTTTGATACTCTAATTTGGGGCTTAATCCTTAAAAGGAGGCCCAAATTAGGATGGGAATTATGATTGGGTTTTACTCCTGAGATGGAGACCCAGATCAATATTAAATTAGGACTGGTTAAGTGAAATTAAGACTGGGGCTTACTCCTGAGAAGGAGCCCCAGGTTAAGGGACTTTGAGAAATTATGGGACTTGGGGCTTATTCCTAAGTAGGATGCCCATATTTGAGACTGGGGATTACTCCTGAAAAGGAAGCCCGGGATTAGAGAATTATGGTTTGGGCTTAATCATGAGGAGGATGCCCAAATTAATGAGGACTTGGAACTGGGGCTTACTCCTGAAAAGGAGGCCCAATTAAGAGAACTTGAACTGGGGCTTACTCCTGAAAAGGAGGCCCAGGTTAAGAGAATTATGACTGGGGCTTACTCCTAAAAAGGAGGCCCATTGTTTAAGGATTATCTCATCTAAAAGGATGATGTCGAATGAATGAACTCTCTAACATTAGTAACATAATGATATGTGAATCGCTATGTTTTTAAGATATGTTCCACAGAATTTCTTTTAGATAAGGAAGTCAATCAAGAAAATATGCCAAAAATGGCTTTGAAGAGTGTCTTGAAGACTGAATCTTGAATAGGAGAGGTGGAATGGTATAAGAGAGATGAAATGGGCAAGAATGGCACCCAAAAAGTTAGGGGCGTGCAAGTCCTGGCAGGCGCGCAGGTACTGCGTGGGCATGCAAGTCCTGGTCGTGCAGGTATACATGTGCGGCACATGGGTACTTGCACGATTTTCATCCCTTAGAGTAATATTTGGGCGATCCTTGATCAAAGCCTTTAGAATTATCCCTATAGGCTTTCCAGAAGATGGCGCGCAAGTTATGGTGAAGAAGTAGGACGGCGCTCAAGTGTGTCCATTTCCTTTAAGGGTAAAACACTTAGGCGTGCAAGTGTTAGTAAATTCTAACACTTAGACCTTACTCCTCTTGTTTAGACCTTCCATTCTAGGTAAATAATTACCTTAGAAGTGTTCGGAAGTCCTGAAGAAGAGTCTTGGGCGTTCATAGCTCTATATCGGAATTCTGAAAAAAAATCCTCCACCAAATAGGGGGCCCACCGGGTCTATTTATAGGCTAGAGAAGACCCCGGGCAGTTATAACTTAGGGCGCGAAAGTCACTTGTGTGACCATCTACGGCGCGCAAGTGTACTTGCACGGCCATTGTAGAACTTGCGCGACCCTTTCACAATGTTCTTCTTCTTCCTTCCTTTGTCCATTTTTGATATTTTTCCAAAGGTTGAATCACTTTGAGCTAAGATATTCCCATTTTCCAATCTTTAGACTCTGTGACGAAAGGAGCGTCAACAACCTACTACCCATTTGAGATCACTTTTCATTTGAAATTATATTGATAATAAATATCCATAATCTCATATCATGGATATGTTGTTGTCTAAATTGTATACCATTTCATATACGGTGTTTATTTTGTAAAGTTGTTTTAATTATAGAAATATAGATGAATCGGTATACTCTACTCTATATGGATATTGAAAAGTCATATTGCTCTTGTATTGAATTAATGTATAAAGAATGATTTGGACATGAAGTGGCGGGTTGGGCCCTCTATAGCCTCTCGATGCATCGGTAGGTCTCATGAGACAAAACATTTTGGCGACAAACCCTTTGAGTTTGTTTCCAAAGAATCAGACGGGTTTCTACCCATAGAACTAAACTATTTTTATAGTATTATGGTATCATGTACCAGATACATGATGTCCAATTAATAATCATTCTCTTTATTCATTATCATTTATTATTTTTATCTGTGAGGTTTTCACTATGACAAAATCTATGGATATAGTTTCATTTTCATTTTATTAATGGCATTAGTTATTAATTTATTCACTATTATATATTGATTATGCTAGATTAATTGTGATCCACTTATTATTGTACTCATGCTTTAGCTATTTTTAACCCTTAATGAGAATTTTAGCTCACCCCTTTCATTGTTTACTTTCAATAGGAGAAAAAGAGGAGATCATATATTGAGTTCTTGTGGATGCAGATTTTAGTTTTCATTATGTGTTGTATTTTATAATCTTTTCCAATGTAATTTGAGTAACACATATGTATCTAGTTTCTTCAAGAATACTAAACTGATCATTCATTCAGGATTTTCATTCCTTCTAACCATGACAATATCACAAGTAATGCTCTGGCTCCAGCCAATAGGGTTCAGGGTGTTACAGTTGGTATTAGAGGAAGTTTAGTAGGAAACTTGGAAACTAGAGTAGGAAATTTATAGTAGGGAACAAAGCCCTAAGGTACTATTTGAGTATAAACATACAAGAATGTCCTGGTATTTTGGTAAAGAATGGATTATTTGGATATTTTTAAGCAATACATCCTTGTCTGGATACGAGCAGGTAGAGACGGCTCTGGCACAGATGTATCTAGGGGTAAAAATCAAAAACACCGCTTTGATCTAGACTCGAACGGGAACTGGTGCATGAAAATAGGCCTTGCTGCACTCTTGGTTACGACACTCTTGGGGGATATTCTTAGTATAATTCACATTTTCTTTACAAGACATTATGAAGGAGTTTAATGTAAATTTTTCTTCAGAGGAACCATGTTTGTAAGATTAGATTAAATCTATATTGAGTGCTTTTATATTTGAGATTCATAAACTTATCTAGTGTATCCCATTATTTAGAAATTTCATCTAATGGAATAAGGGTAATCAATACTCGTGGGCAAGGTAGGGATCTCCCTAATGAGCACGTCAACACAGTCAACATTGGAGCAGATCAGATCATGACCATATTGGGACAACTTACTCAATTTGTAATGAATAATCATTCTACACCTGTGTTGTATCGTTTCATGCGGCAGAATCCCCCATCTTTCAGTGGGACTACTAATCCAGTGGTTGCTGATCAATGGATTAAGTCCCATGAAAAGATATTCATGGCGTTAAGATGCAATGAAAATGAAAAGGTAGTACTGGCGGTATATTGTCTCAAGGGCTACGTAGATCAACGGTGGTCCCTTATTCAATACACCATAGAGAAAGAAGAAATAGAAGATATGGAATGGAATAATTTTAAAGAAATATTCTTCAAAAAATATTTCCCTCATGAGCAACGAACTGAAATTAAGAGGAAATTCCTTAGCATAAAACAAAGGTAAGAAGACAGTGTTGCAGAGTATGAGGAAAATTTCACAAGGCTGGCCAGGTATGTCTTAGATTACATACGTGACTCAGCATACAAGGTTGATCATTTCTTTAAAGGTCTTAATCCATGTCTTCAAAGGGCATTGGCTTCTCAATAATTTTCATCATATGATGAAATTGTATCAAGTGCCATGAAAATAGAGAAGGAATATTCTAGATCAAATTTTTTCAAAGGAAACCAAGATAAGAAGTGGTACTCTGATAACAAAGGAAAAAAGAGAAGCAACAAATAAGGGCAAGGGAATAAATTGTTTCCTATTATGTGAGAACTGTGGAAAGAATCATCTCAAGAAATGCTTGAAAGGCATGGGAGTCTGCTATAACTGCGGAGAAAAGGGTCACCAATCTAGTGAATGCAAGGGGAAGAAACAATTCAATGATATTCAATGCTAAAATTGCAGAGAGATGGTACACTATGAAAATGAGTGTCCTAAGCTCCAAGGAAACATGCCTCAAAAAAAGAAAAGAGAGCAAGGGAGAGCCTATTCAATTATAACCATGGAGGTTGAAGTTCCTAGTGATGTGGTGGAAGGTACTTTAATTGTTTCCTCAAACTTAGCCAACACTTTATTTGATTCTGGAGCATCGCATTCATTTATATCCTCTCAGTTTTCCAAGAAAATTAGATATGTCCAATTTTATTTAATAAATTATTTTTCAGTCAAAACTCCTAGGGGATGTATCATTGCAACTATGGCACGTCAGCTAGTCCCCCTCTAGACACCAAAACGTGCTCTATTTTCTAACCTTATTATCATACCAATGACTGAATTTGATATAATTCTCAATATGGATTGGCTGTCAAATTATGATGCGAAGATTTATTGTAAGAAGAAATAAGTTACAATTTTTGAAAGTGGTGTAGAATTCCTTGTCTTTAGGGAAGAAACATCACCACCTGATTCTTATCTAGAACCACCCCCAGTAGCTCTACTGAATGAAATACATGGAGAGGAAGATAAACCTATATCTATGGGAGAGGAAAGAAATATTCAAATTGAAGATGTGCACATAGTGAAAGAGTACATTGATGTATTTCCAGAGGATTTACCTGGACATCCTCCAGAGTGGGAAGTTGATTTCTCTATTGATTTAATTCCTGATGCAAGTCCTATATCAAAGACTCCCTATAGAATGTCCATTGTGGAATTAGTAGAGCTAAAGAAACAACTAGAGTATTTGAGTGAAAAAGGATTTATTCGACCTAGTGTTTCTCCAAAGGGATCCCATGTCCTCTTTGTCAAGAATAAAGATGGATCCATGAGGCTTTGCATTGATTACAGATAAATCATTGTTATTACAATAAATAATAAGTATCCTCTGCCCCGGATTGATGATTTATTTGACCAACTTCATGGAGATCAATACTTTTCAAAGATTGACCTTCGATCTGGATATCATCAGTTGCATGTGAGGAAGGAAGATATTCCTAAGACAGCATTTTGGACCAGGTATGGGCATTACGAGTTTACAGTGATGACTTTTGGACTGACAAATGAACCCTCTGTTTTAATGGATTTAATGAATAGAGTTTTCAAGGAATATCTTCATAACTTTATTGTGGTATTCATTAATGATATCCTTATATACTCAAAAAAACTATGAAGACCATGATAATCACTTATGAGTTATTCTGAGAACTCTTAGAAGAAATAAATTATATGAGAATTTTAGAAAGTGAGAATTCTAGCTTCAGTCAGTTTCTTTTTTAGGCCATATTGTCTATAAGGATGGAAGCCTAGTTGATCCTGTGAAGAAAAAGGCAATCCAAGATTGGCCCACGCCAACAAACATAACTGAGGTATGCAGTTTTATTGGCTTAACAGGTTATTATCGATGTTTCATTCAGAATTTTTCCCAAATAGATAATCCGATAACCAAGCTCACACATAAAGGAGTTAAGTTTATGTGGGAAAAAGTGTATGGAATTCTTTGATGAATTGAAAAGAATATTGGTCAATGCTCAAATTTTTTACTCTACCATCTGGAAGTGATGGATTTGTGATATACAGTGATGCATCAAAGAATGGACTAGGTTGCGTCCTTATGAAAAATGATAATGTTATTTCTTATTCATCAAGATAGTTAAATACCCATGAGAAAAATTATCCAACTCGTGATCTTGAGTTAGTAGTCGTAATCTTTTCTCTAAAAATATGGAGGCATTATCTCTATAGAGAGAGATGTGAGATTTATACAGACTAAAAGAGTTTGAAATATATTTTCACACAAAAATAACTCAACATGAGGCAAAGAATATCGCTCCAATTACTCAAAGATTATGATTGTTCAATACACTACCACCCAGGAAAGGAAAATAAGGTGGCAGATGCATTAAGTATGAAAGATCATGGCCTTCTGACTCAAATAAGGATTGAAAGAGATCCTATGTTAATGGATCTACTAAAGATAGATGTGGGATTTGTTAAGGAAGGGTACACATCACTACTCTTTCAAATGATTGATAAACCATATTTACTAGAGAAGATAAAAATTTCTCAATCTGATGGTGAGAATCTGCACAAGAAAATTAATGCAGTTAAGGATGGGAGGCTAGCTGAATTTGTGTATGAAGAAGGAGTTCTGAAGTTTGGGAAGAGTTTATGTGTTCTATCAGTACCTGAGCTAAAAGGGGAACTATTAGATGATGCTCATAGCTCAGATTTCTCTATACACCCGGGTTGCACCAAGATGTATAGAGATCTGAAGGAATATTTTTGGTGGGATAATAAGAAATGAGAAATTGCGGACTACATGTCAGGGTGTATAGTTTTTAAACAAGTGAAGGTGGAGAGACAACATCACAAAGGAGTGATGCAACCTATATCTATTCCTATGTGGAAATGGGATAACATTACGATGGATTTTTTCACCGGACTACCAAGGACACCTAGAAGGAATGATTCAATATGGGTAATTGTTGATTGTCTCACTAATACAGCACATTTTCTTCCAATAAGAGAGAATTTACCACTTGAGTGCCTGGAAAGACTTTATATTAATGAATTTGTGAGACTTCATGGTGCACCTCTATCAATTGTCTCTAATCGAGATCCCCGGTTTACGTCAAAATTCTAGAAAAGTCTCTAGAAGGCTTTGAATACTAAGCTTTATATGAGTACCATATATCACCCCCAAACCGACGGAAAATCTGAAAGGACTATTCAAACTCTAGAAGATATTCTAAGGTCATGTTCTCTTAACTTCCAAGGTATATGGGATCAATACTTTCCTTTGGTTGAATTTCCATACAACAATAGTTTCCATGCTAGTATTCAAATGGCTCCATATGAAGCATTATATAGAAAGAGATGTCGAATTCCAACTTGTTGGGATGAAGTTGGTGAGAGGAAACTTATAGGCCCAGAACTTATTGAAGAGACCATGACAAAGGTGAAGAAAATACAAGAATCGGACCATTTGAACTTATTGAAGGGCGTCTTAAGGTTTGGTAAGAAAGGGAAACTGAGCCCCAGGTACGTCGGACCATTTGAAATTTTGGGAAGAATCGGAGCTATAGCTTACCATTTAGAGATGCCACCAAATCTCTCTAGAGTTCATGATATGTTCCATGTATAATTGTTAAAGAAGTACATGTCAGACCCAACACATGTACTCACATATAAAGAAATAGAACTAGAACCTGATTTATCATACTGTGAAAAGTCTATCAGGATTCTTGAAACAAGGGAGCATGTATTGAGAAATAGAACAACTCGTCTAGTAAAGGTTCTTTGGAGAAATAAAAATATTGAGGAAGCAACATGGGAACCAGAGGACTTCCTGAAGAAGAACCACCCATATCTTTTTGGTGGGCTTTATTCATTAAATTTCGAGGATGAAATTTTCAAAGGAGGGAATAATATAACACCCCAAGAATTTTATGGTATGCTTCTATTAAATAAATTTTATTCATCACTGTGTTCCTTTGAAACAACACAAGGTTATTTAGGAGATAGTCAAAACCTATCCATTAAATATAAATTTTCCACTCTTATGTTTTGAATTTTGAAAAATGGTCATCTATTGTTGTGATCAGTAAGTCATTTGGAGTTTGATAGAACAAACTTGATTTTTGGTGAATGGTAACATACCCTTATGAATAGTAATATGAATATTAATATGACCCTTATGAATATAAAATAATAATATTATTTTATTTTCTTAATCCAATAAGATAATGAGACCTTAATTAGTTTTTCAATGAGAAATAAAACTAATTGCACATTTAAGATTGATATTTTTCGAATTAACTATGAATTTATTTAAAACATAAATTAAAAATACATAGAAAATTGTTATCAAAAAATGGAGTTCATTTTATAATTCTGCATGTTGAAAAATGGTTAGGGTAAATTTTTGGGATTTTTCTAAAATACATGAATTTTTCATGAATAGTAAAAATACAGTTTTGAGTTTTCTGCAGTTTAATGACATCATAATGATGTAATAATTAAATATAAAAATATGGTTGACTTGTGTATAGTAACTTATTACATGAGTTTTCCCAAGTGTCTAAAATCATGGGAAAATACCATGGGCAAGCCCATTGTTTGGCAAAAACCACTAATAAGGCGTCCCTTTGAAATTATTAAAAAATTACCTCTCTTTCTCTATAAATACCCACTCATCCATTCGTTTTATTTCATTAAAAATTCCTAATCCTCTAATATCTAGTGATCTTTCCTATCTAGGAGTCCTCCCAAGGTGTCCCTAAGCCTCCAAGGTCTCATCCTTCAAGATCTAGTAGTTATTCTACAAGGTAAGGGAATCCTTCATTTTCTTCTTTAAGTCGACACCTCTTTTATGTTAGCTATTTGAAATTCCTTTCTCATATGTTGGGGTTTGATTTTATTTATTATTATTACTGTAATTTTTATTTAAATATTATTATATTCCCTTTTTTTATCATCATTTAATTTTATGAAATTTTATGCGACGTCGTTAGGCTGCCGAATTTTCATAAGGGATCTCTCAACTTTTCTTTTATTTTCAGGATCATCTATTTTCTTTTTCTCTTCTCACCTCCTCTGTCCAAATGACCATCAAAAACTCTAGTATCATCTATATACTGGAATTATATCATGTTAATGGAATAACCATCATCAATATTCTTACTCTCCCTTTTTATTTTTATAAGTGAAATCAACGTCCATGAGGTTCCAATTTATAACCTTTGTGGATGACGGAGTTTTGTTCTTCACTTTCTCCTTCATTACTAGTCATGAAACCATTTTAATGGTTGAAACAAATCCTAATATATGTATTTCATCTCATTAATGTTCTGTAATCTTTACTCACTCATAATATGGAATAATAATACAAAACAAGTTCATTGTATACAAAACTGTCAAGCTAAATCAAAGCGTTTATCAAAAACTTTTAACTAATGATTCATCCTCAAGTATATAACATATAATCATTATAAGATCATTTATATATATTTAAATTTCACTAATAATATATATTAACAACTCTGGATATTTATCCACTTTTCAAATGAACTTCCATTCATGAGAGCAAGTAAACGAATCATGAAAACCAAGGAAGAAAATGCTTCCAAAACAATAAAATTGAACCTATTATACCATTAAAAGGGCCATGAATGAACCTAATAAGGTTATAATAAACCAATTACATGTATAGGAGGTTATGTAATTATTAATTAATTAATCTAAATTTGATTATTCTGGTCATTAAAATAAAAGAAGAACACACTCGAGCAAAAAGGTAAGGGGTTTCTCATCTCACTTTCATTTATGTGAGATTTTCATTATTCGCCACTTAATTCTTGAATGTGGTATATTTGTTCTTACATTTGATATATAATAACATTATTATCTTTATATTTATTTTAATCAATGATTCATTTGAGTTTTATTAAGTTCTGGTCATATGATTTGACCGATTACATTGTTGTAAGGGTCTTTGTCTCAACTACTATTTTGTTGTGACTAACCTTGTATTGTGCACCTAATAATCTTTATGTGGTGTACCTACTTCCCATTTGAGATCACATTTAATTTGAAATTATATTGATAACAAATATCCATAATATCATATCATGGATATATTTTTTTCTAAACTGTATACCGTTTTACATACGGTGTTTATTTTGGAAAGTTATTTTAATTATAGAAATATTGATGAATTTGTATACTCTACTCTATAAAGATATTAAAAATGCTTATTTATATTGTATTGAATAAATTTATAAAGAATTATTTGGACATGAAGTTGATTGTGGGGCCCATTATATCCCCTTGATGCATCAGTAGGTCTCATGAGACAAAACAGTTTGGCGACAAGCCTTTCGAGTTTGTTTCCAAAAAAATTAGACGGGTTTCTACCCATAGAATTAAACCATTTTTATTGTATTATGATTTCATGTGCCAGATACATGACATCCAATTAATAAGAATTATCTTTATTCATTATCAGTTATTATTATTATCCATTAGGTTTTCACTATGACAAAATTTATGGATGCAGTTTCATTTTCAATTTATTAATGCCATTAATTATTTATTTATTCACTATGCCATATTGATTATGTCAGATTGATTGTGATCCACTTATTATTGTACTCATGCTTACTCTATTTGTAACCCTTACTGAGTGTTTGAGCTCACCCATTTCATTGTTTACTTTCAGCAGGAGACAAAGAGGTGATCATATATTGAGTTCTTGTGGATGTAGCTTTTAGTTTTCATTATGTGTTGTATATTGTAATCTTTTACAATGTAATTTGAGTAACATATATGTATCTAGTTTCTTCAATACCAATAAACTGATCATTCCTTCAAGATTTTCATTCCTTCTAACCATGCCAATATCACAAGTAATGCTCCGGCTCTAGCCTAGAGGGTTCGTGGTGTTACAGTTTTAGTCCTTATAACTTCAAAATAGTCATTTACATGACATTATTTATATTTTATGAATACCCCTATGAACTTTTACTCCATTAATAAAAATTCAAAATTTCAATTTTTTATGTCTAGATAGAGTGTAAGATGCTAGAGGAAGAAAATTACACCCTTTACCCTTCACTGGTTCCAACTCTTCCCTTACCCCCATGTGAATCATGTAAAACCTATCCTTGATGCATCTTTTGTTTTCCCAAAATCATTTAGTAACATGTCAATAATACTATCAAATAGAATTTTTCTACATGAATGACATCAAAAAAAATATTTTTCATATGAACAATTCAAATATGTTAATTCAAATAAATTTTTTCTCTTTTTCCAACCTAATTTTGTAAGGTTTTTTAAAAATGGTTTACCAGAAATAGTGTGAATATATTTTACTTTATCAAATAGTTGATCACTCATTAGTGGAGATGGTGTTGTAACTTTTTTGGTGTTCCCATCGAATGATGTCGTCCATGATTAGTATTTATGTCATCAACATAATAATTTTTTATGTATTAAGAACATAGTATTCACAGAATCTTTTAAAGGAACTGAGTGTGTGCATTCTTCACAAATAGGACACCCCAACATTCCTTTAATGTTATAACATGAAATATTTCCATAAGCATGAAAGTAATTTATCATCCCATACAATATGGCCCTAATTGTGAATTATTCACTTCTATAAGCATCATACATTATAACACCTATATCCCACATCAATATCAGATCTTCGATCAATGGATCCAAATAGACATCAATATAATTACTAGGTTTTTTTGGTCTAGATATAAGTAGATATAACACAATGTATTTTCACTTCATACATAACCATGGAGGAAAGTTATAATTTACCAACATGATTGTCCATGCACTATGAGTACTACTATATACACCAAAAAGAATTATTTCATATGTAGATAATGAAAGATGGATGTTTCTCAGCTCATTTCCAAATTTAGGATACTCATAATCAATGTTCTTCCACTATGGACAGTCTAAGGGATGATGTAGTTTCTCATCTTTAATTCTTGTATCTGCATGTCATATCAATTGTATTGTGGTTTCTTAAATTCAATATAGTATTATCAACTATGGAACAATAGGAAAGTACCATAAAACTTTTGAATAACTTGATTCATCTTTTTTATATCTATATGAGCCACACTTGTGCAACTTAATGAGCGATTCATAGTCCTTGTAAAACAATATACAATTATTTGTAAAAGCATGAATTTTTTTAAAGATCATGCCCATTGAACATAGAATTTGTTTAGCATCATATATTCAAAAAGGAAGTTCATTTTCTTTTGGTATCATATCATTCAAGAGACCAAGTAGTTCTGTAAAGATGTTGTCACTCCATCTTCTTCCAGCTTTCAAATTATATAACTTTAATACATGTTGTTTTTAAAGGTGGGACATAAGTCCCTCATTTTTTATTAAAATGATGTCACCTCTTATTATTCTAGGTAGAGTTATGTCATTACATGGCCTTTAGTCCCAAATATCTGACCTGAATACCCATAACCCAAAGATCTAACATGACTCAAAGGCCCACCTAACTGATCTGGTCCGAACTATGCATGTCATTGTCGTAAACATCGCTTACACCTTGACAGACAACCTCTTTCATGTAAGACATTCTGATAAGGCTTGCTCCTAACCCCCGCAACCTCTGTCCATTGCCACCACCACTCCATGAGAGATTGTTGTCGCAATTGTCGTCCACGCTAGACAGCCACCACCGCGTCGGTCTCTCCAACAAGGCCCTCTCCCGAAAAATGGTTTCATAGCATAGATATTTAACTTCTCAAACAACTTTGGACAATCATGAATAACATCTTCAATTTCCATTGTCATATCTTTCATATGATCTTCATCATAATTTACACTAGTAATCATATCAAATGATTCATAAACCACTGTATCATCCCAATCGAGGTACACATTTAGTTTTTTCCCATTTTTAGTCCAAAATTATAGCTCTGATTTATTATGTTACAATTAAAATGTTATTACAACTCTTCTAGACTAATTTTTCTTGAATATAAACAACATAAAACCAGAAAAAGGATTTTAGAAGGGTCGTATGCATGCTCTATTGTAAACTTAATGAACTCTTTCACTCCACCTTTATATTATTTTGTCATATGATTAGCGTGCATCCATTTTTTATTCATATCCATCCTATTAGGTTCATAAAATATTCATTTTGTATAAAAAATAAATAAATACACATAATATATTCATAATCAAAGGAGAAAGTTAAAGATAATTCTAATAAGGGGAACCCAAAATTGGAATTTAATCGATTATGATTCTTGAAAAGTTATCATTTTATGCAAGGGTGGCATGAAAAGAAACAACATGGGGTTAACTTCTAGTTGTTGGTATAGGTTCTTGATTTCATATTGTGTGGGATAAAAAGGTATTAATTCTAGGACAGTTTCTATAACCATGCTAAGTGGGAGTCCAAAAAGTGGGATTAGTTGATGATTATTTATTTCTTCACTGGGTATGTTGTGGGATTAGTGGTGTTTCATTGACAGTTTGACTAGAGATTTAAAGATTGGTAAAGTTTAGTTGATTGTCACCTGTAAGTGGATAAATGTCACATATGATTAATTCGAAGATCCAGAAAACGTAGAAATCAATTGAAATCATATGAGACATTTTACCACCGATAAGTATCATTCAGTCCTTGATCCTTATTTCCTTTAATTGTGACATCTTACCAAAGATAGTTAGCCACTTAAATCATAAATTTTTCCTTTATCATTTATTCTCATTTACCATGTTTTGATACACATTACATCATAAATCAAGGGCTTTCAAATCATTATTCCATGTATAATTATAAATTGTCTTATTAAAAATGTTAATAAAATGGATTTCTTACTCAATTGAATCACTTAAAGACATATATTCATCTAATCCTCACAAATAAAAATGTTATAAAATAAAATTTATTTATTATTGGATGGAATAGTTCTCTTGGAAATTCCTATATCTTTCTTTCCATTTAATTGCAACCTGGATTTCTAAATTTGTGTTAAAATATCTTTCCTCGGGACATGCAAGGTCATGTAATCTCCATATTTTGACACAGATTCAAGGAGTTTAGAATTTTATGTACCTTTTTTATGAACAGATGTTCCATATCAATATAAAACTATTATATTTCTATGTTAAAACTGGGGTGGTTATATACATCTTAAAACATCATGAACTCTACATGAGAAATATTTTGTAATTTTTAGACCAAACCTACAAATATTAAAAAAATTACATCACCTCGCTAGTTGTATTTCTCTATACACACCTATGATTTGCATGTTTTGTATTTTTAAAGACGACTTTCTAAACATATTATAGTAAATAATAATATGTTCATACATCCCATTAATAGAATCGTCAATGTTTCACAATAGTAACAAGCTTCTTTCTTCTTTATTTTCTCTTCTCTTTCTGTTGAAAAGTTATATTTAATTTTAACAGTTTTAAAATAATCATGATATAAATAAATTTTTAATCCATTATAGCTTTTATTGAACCACCCAAAATTCATATATATAATTCAAAAAAATTATGACCATTCCAGTCTCTCTTCTTTAAAAATAAATTAAGTCAATGTAATCCATGATTTTATCCTTGAAAGTAGAAAATCCCATTATTAATGTACTTTATATTTTTTCCAAAAAAATGAATTTCATATATCTATATTTGAAAAACACATTATAGAAATAAATCTAAAAAAATATAATAAAAAATGAATTTTATAAACCTAAAATGATCTTTTTAAAAATTGTTGTCTACAATTTCTCGTAACAGTTGAGAGAGGCTTCGGACTTCCTTAAAATTAGAAATTGAATCAACCTGGTCATGCCTCTCTAAAATACCATAAACATTTATAATATTCAAATTCAAACAACCATATCATATAAATCAGTAACATCAAAAAATATTTGATTTTAAAATACATAAATGTAATCAATATATAATATGTAATGGTGAAAGTTTTCAACTTGAATGATAGGTAAAAGTATCTTCTCTGAATATGTAGAGGTAAATTTTATTCTTTGAGTGTCCTTAGATGATAATAAAAACATTATTGAAATGTGGTTTAAGATAGATTATATGAAATATTTATTAAAATATATTTCAACCTTAAGAAATCCATAGAATATATGCTCTTCCACTGTGTGGGAGCAACCATGCTCTACCATAGAAAGCCTATACAGTGGAGAAGTGGACGAGAACCTGTACGAGGTAGTGCTAAAAAGCTTCTGGAATGGGGTGACATTAAGACCAATAGTAAACCAATGGTCGTGGAGTGGGTTGGAAACACAAAAACCTAAACATAACACGTAAACCGAGCATGACCTATGCGAGTTGTAGTATGGGAAAATCAGGAACGCAGTGACCCACAAACATGGAACCACAAGAGAATGATGAATGGTGTTGGGGACTTCATCGACAGAACTCCTAAATGGGGATCCGTGAGACCATTGAGCCAAGATAACGTCGCACAATCATGTATTATTAAACTCGAACAAGCAAGCAATGAGAGAGGATGAGAAAAAAATAACATACCTTAGATTTGAGGATTGATCGTCTGAGAGAAGGTCGAGGGGGAGCAATGAAAACACTAGACTTTCGGGAGAGCTCGAGCAGAGAGACTGAAATCGGTGCGATTAGGGTTGTTTTTAAAAGATTGGGAATGGTTTTATCAGTGCTTCAAAAAAATGCTGATAAAGAGGAGTTTTATTAGCACTAAAATAATAAGTGATGATAAAAGATCTCTTAGTCAGCGCTTGTTTAGCGCTGATAAAGATATATCTTCATCATCACTAAAAAAGCATTGATGAAGATAGTTTTTATCAATGTTTGTTTAGCACTGACAATGATTTATATTTATAATTATGAATAAATATATTTGTAAATATGTTTATAAATTTTTATATATAAATATAAATGTATTTATATCATTATATATTTATATAATTATAGATATATTTAATAAATATATATAAATATATTCATTATTTAAATATATTTATTATAATTTAATTATTATTTAAAAATATAATTTTTTATTTATAATTATATAAATACTTTCTAAAAATATATATATTTATTTATTTACAGTTATAATTATATAATTTTATAAATAAAGTAAATATGCATTTATAAATAAATATATTTCTAAATATATTTATATCATTGTATATTTATATAATTATATATATAATTAATAAATATATATAAATATAAATATAAATATAGTAAATTATTCATTAATTAAATATAGTTATTATAATTTTATAATTATAAATATATTTATATCAATATATATTTATATAATTATATATATTTATATCATTATATATATTTATATCATTATATATATATATATAATTATATACATATATTTAATAAATATTTATACATATATTAAATATATTCATCATCTAAATATGTTTATTATAATTTTATAATTATTTAAAAATATAATTATTTATTTATAATTATATAAATACCTTTTTAAAAAAGTATATATATTTATTTATAATTATAAATATATTTATTTAGGAGCAAGTTTGTTTGTCTCATGAACCTTCTGAGTAAAAATATAATTTTATAAATATAGTAAATATACATTTATAAAAATATATTTTTAAATATATTTATATTTATTTATTTATAATTATAAATATATTTATATCATTATATATGTTTATATAATTATATATATATAATAAATATATGTAAATATAAATATAGTAAATGTATTCATTATTTAAATATATTTATTATAATTTTATAATTATAAATATATTCATATCATTATATATATTTATATAATTATACATATATATGTATTAAATAAATATATGTAAATATAAATATAAATATAGTAAATATATTCATTATTTAAATATATTTATTATAAATTTATAGTTATTTAAAAATATAATTATCTATTTATAGTTATATAAATAATTTTTTAATAAATTATAATATTTATTTATAATTATAAACATATAATTTTCTAAATATAGTAAATATACATTTATAAAAATATATATTTGTAAATATATTTATAATTTTTTATTTATAATCATAAATATATTTATGCATTATATAAATTTATAAAATTATATATGTATTTAATAAATATATATAAATATAAATATAAATATAATAAATATAGTCATTATCTAAATATATTTATTATAATTTTTTAATTATAGATATATTATATTATGTGCTTGGAGGTACAATTATATTCAAACACACAAACACCACACCCACACAGGCCGGAAAGGCAGGTCATAGCCCCCCCCCCAAAAAAAAGATAACCCACCAAACCTTTGTTACATTATATATTTTTTGGCCCGAAGGTATAGTAGGCACGAAGCGCATTACATGGCTCATAGGCCTACCATTTGATGGCCTGAAAGCCCGGCATGCATAATGCTTGCGTCACCGCCTGCTCATGTCATGTCTGCGTCACTCCCCCTTTGATGGTCTGAAGGCACGGTGGCCCAAAGACGCTGGCGCGGGGCGACACCTGCACCGGATGAACCGGCTGCAGACAATGGGTCATACTGAGTGCGTGCGGGGACATACGACATCTGATACTTGCATGGAAGACATGCGATTTCGAAGGTGGGCAGGTTGGATGATCGCCACGTATGACTGTTGCAGGCAACAAGTGGCATAGTGGTCTCTATCATGGATCATGGTGGTGCAAGCGATCCTCTGGCGGTGTGAGGATGAGCAGCGGGCGGTGATGGCTGGTGTGGTGACTAGAAGGTGTGAGGATGGCCCACGCACTATGCGATGATGATCAGTGTGATGACTAATGCAACAACAGTGACTCATGGAGGTGGCGAGGGATGACGTGAGTTGCGGGCAATGAAGGCTTGTGAGCATTTAACATTTATATAATATAATAATAAATAAAGATAGGCTTGGTCTGGTCTATTCCTTGGGAGGAGCTATGGACTAGGTCATGATCTTGGCTTGGGTTGTGTGTGTGTGTTTGACGTGTAATTGTACTCTCAATCACCTACTATATAAATATATTAATTATTTAAATATATTTATTATAATTTTATAATTTTATCGGATGTCTTATTTATTTATAATTGTATAAAAACTTTTTTTAAGAAAATATATTTATTTATTTATAATTATAAATATATAATTTTATAAATATAGTAAATATACATTTATTAATATATTTATTTATAAATATTTATTTGTAAATATATTTTTAACATTATTAATGAATATATAATCTTAAATGCATGAATGTTAAAAATGTGTAAAATTGAATAATTAAAAATGAGTGAACTTTAAAAATATTGAAAAATGATAAGTTTTATTAATTAAATAAATTATTAAAAATATGGATATATATTGAATTGAAGATGAATACACAATGAAAATATTAAAACATAGTAAATAAATATGAATAAATAAATATTAAAAAAAATATCAAATTTCAATAAATAAATAAATAAAAAGAATAAATATTACTAACTATAGTAATATTAAAAATAAATAAATAAAATTTACCGATTAAAAACCTAATATATTAAATATATTATGTTAGTAAAAGAAATTTTAAAATGTATGTACAAATTTGAATAAATTACATAAATATTAGATGTATGTGCCTCTATATAAGATTTCATTAATTACATAAATATTTGGGTGTAAAATTAATGACATTATTTAATATGCAGCATCTATTAATGAAATAAATAGTAATAAGAATGAATAAATTTGAAAAAAATATTAAAAAGTAAAAAATAGTATATATTGAATAAAAATATAAAAATTTATAAAATGTACAGATAAGAAACATAATATATACTAAATATATTATATTAATAAGTATAATTATAAAATGAATATTAAAAATTGAATAAATTATAGAAATATTATGTATGTTTGCGTTATATATAAAAATGCATAAATTGCCTATATGTATTTGTGAAATCAATGTAACATGCGTTTGATATATGTTAAATTGAAAAATCAAACGACATTCAATTAAATGTTTATTACCTGATATAACTTGTCAATATTTTTAATTAATATTAATTTTTAATTATAAATCATTCTTCACTAAATATATGACTTATTTAATGTGATCATAAATATTTTGTAATATATAAATCATATTTTAGGAAATATTATATATATTGATATATATATAGAAATATATATGAATATATTTCTATATTAAAAATATTAAATATATTAACGGATAATTATGTATAAGAGTCATTATAAATGAATAAGATATTAATATGCTTTTAATTATTACATTTTATTCATTTTCTATATATATATATTTAATATATATTATTTATTACTATTTATAATTAATATATATATATTAAATTTATTCATTTTTATTAATAATCGTTTCATTAATAATTTTTTAATAATTTTTAAAGAATTTGTTTAATAATATTTAATTTATTCTTTTTTAATTTTTTTGCTTAATTATTACAATTTATTCATTTTATATATCTATATTTAATATATTCTATTTATTAATATTTATAATTTATATATAGGTGTATTAAATTTATTCTTTTTTATTAATAATTTTTTAATCAATAATTTTTTACTATTTTTTCTAATTTACTTATTTTTAATTTTTATTTGTTTAATTGTTTCAATTTATTCATTTTATATATTTATATTTAATATATAATTTTATTAATTTTTATAATATTTATGTATATATATATATATTAAATTTATTAATAATTATTTAATTAAAAAAGGGGTCATGAACTGAATTGGAAGGTGGGTCGGGTTATATATAGGCCTGCAGGAAGCGTAGAGTGAGTCAAGGCTCATGCAGGTCAGGGCCCATATGAGCGTGTGGAGTGTAAGCGGGAGTCCATCCCCGCAGCTAGCTTTTGAAGTTCAGATGCGGTGGAATTGTATATAAAGATGTGGACGAATATCTGTTATTTCAATGTGGGACTCGCATGCGTGATCAGAGCCTTTATCAGCACTAGAAAATGCGCTGATAAATAGTCCTTTTTATCAGTACTAGAAATAAAGCATTGATAATGGTTGCCTTTATCAGCACTGATAAAGGTAGATTTTTATCACTGCAGAAAAAATAGACTGATAAATGATGCCTTTTATCAATGTTTTTTTAGCAATGATAAAAGGCATACTTTATTAGCTCTTTTCACTAGCGCTGATAAAGGTTTACATTTTATATTCTACATTTCCTGGTAGTGATATTTACATAAAAAATATTTTTAAAACATAGAAACCATATAGAAATAAAAAAATAATTATTTGTGTGTATATGCCTATAAATATGGTGCCTAATGTGTGAATATATATATGCCTATATATATTTTGAGGAAGATGTGGTCATTAACTGAAGATCTGGTCAACCGTATGGACTTATCTTGAGGAAGATCTGGTCATTAACCGAAGGCTTTACTGCATGCAAATTTTCTTTTATCAAGTGAGTAGGGAATATGAAAGCTCATTGTTTTGGCTCGTTTTGAGAAATTTTGGTGTGATCATTGTTGGGTGGACTCGTTTCCTGATTGACTTTGTAGGTCTGGTTTGCTTGATCAGTAATATATATTATCTTTTCTAAAAAAATGTAATGTTTATATATGCATATATTTGTGTGTTAATAACACACACATATTTTTATATATATTCTAAAACATGTACATGTATATATATATATATATTTTTTAATATGTATAAATTGCAAATTATATATAGAAGTATATAAATATTTCTATAGTATATGACAAGTAAAATTCATTGGGTTAGTGGTAAGGGTGCTTGTTGAGATTATAGTGGGTGTTAAAAGATATGTTCCAAAAAAAATATGGCAAAAACATTTTGTTTTAAATATTTCGAAAAGTTTTTATGAGCTATAGAAAACCAGCACCAATAAATGAGTCTTTTATTAGCGTTGATAAAAATTCTCCTTAAATTAACGTTTTTTTACACCGATAAAAAAAGCTTTAATTAGTGTTTTTTAGCTCTTATAAAATATATTCGATTTTATCAACGCTTATAATAACATCAAATTTTTTAACGTTGTTACAATCAAATATACTGCAAATAAATTTTCACTTTCATCAATATCATAAAAACCCCACTTTTAACACACAAAATTAAACATGAAAATTTCATTATTAATTGATGAGGATATTACTAAAAAAGTTGAATTGATGCCAAATGATAATTGATGGCCTATTATGTGGAGCATTGACGTAGGGGGGAAAAGAAAACATCCAAATCATAAGACCCATTAGTGTTTGGGGTTCATGCATTCTGAGGTGGCACGTAAAGGCGTGCCGGCAGCAGAAAATGATGGGCAGTCCCATTAGTTGAGCGTCGTGCCCCATAATCCTGCAAAGCAATGATGTTTGTCAGAGAGAATGATGTATTAATCTCTGTGAAGCCACGCGGGACCCTGAAGATCACTGCCGGGGCTTTTGGGGAGCGATTCAGCGGAGGATAAGGGATGGAGGGCATCCATCATCATTCCTCCAAACAAATTATGTCTTAATGGGTCATAATTAATACCACCTAGATAATGTGTTCATCATTTTCCAGTCAGCCTACTTTCATCACTATTCATTTTCTACTTTATCATTTGATTTTAACCTTAATAAATCTATATTTTTCATCCTTCAAATCCTTTTTATGGTCTCCTTTTTTTTCATCCATTTTAGACAATTATTTAGGAATCATTTTAAATTTTTTTATCACCATTTAAAAACGTGGCATCAGCGAAAATAATTTTTGGAGGATCCAACCTTGAATTTCTATACCATGATGCTAACATAAGACCATCAACCCTGCACGAAAAATTTGATGTGATAAATTAGGTATACATGATTGATTATTCCGAATGGTCTTAAGACCTTCATTTTTTTATTTATTCAAAATTGATTAATCAGAGTACTTGAAGTCCCACAAAAATTTTCTTTGATCTGTGAGGAAGCACCTTGAGCAAACATAAAATATTTGTGTTTTTTATCGTCTTCAATAACTAGTGCATCCAATGTAATTTTTTTTGACTTTGACTGTTCTAGTGATACATAGTCTAAAAGTACTATTGAATTAAAAGTTCTAGTGGAACATTATCAACTACTGCAAAAAAAAGCGATAAATGATGCCGCACTTTATTCACTACCACAAAAACAACTTTATGAGCGCTACCCTTTAACACCGCTAAGAAAAACGCTAATAAAAGTAACCTTTTATCAGCATTTTTTAGCACTATTAAACGTACCTCCTTTATCAGCGCCTTTTTAGAAGCAATGATAAAGGATAAATTTCATAAAAAAATTATAAATCCTTAAAAATAATATATTAACTTAAAAATATATTTATATCAATATATATATATATATAAAATATTTTTTAAAATATAATTTATATATGAATAAATACGCATTTACACTTAATATATGAGATATTTAGTGAAAATGTATTATAAAATAATTAAAAAAAGATATTAATTAATAATTTGCTAATTATTATAGAGTAATAGTCATTTAATAACAATTTGATAATAGAAAAAAAATCAAGAAACGAATAAAAGATGTAAAATAAGTTGAAAACGTAACTTGAACTTCAAACAGACATAACTTTTGATCCGAATGTCTGTTTGAGTTTTACCACATATCAGATTGAAGTTTGTGACGAGCTTTACACACTAGTGACTATGAGAACCCCCATGCACATTTTCAAGATAAAAAGGGTACACTATACTCCCAAAACTGAGTTTTTAGTCGGTGTATCCCAATTTTTTAAATTCGATGGAATTTCAGCCTCATTTAAGGGGGTCTTTTTGCCTGTTTTCAGTGGGGATTAAATTTATTTCCAGGACTTACATTCATATTGATATTATGGTTTTAAAATTTAATCATCTTTCACAATGTAGTTTTATTTATAATTAAATATATACACGTGTACACATTTGTATATATTCACACATAAAAATTTAATTTTATAAATAAATATGTAAATATATTTGCATATAAAATACATTTCTCTATATATAAACCATATCTAAATAATAATAATATCAATTTTATTTAAAATAAAAATGTATGAATATTTATATACCTATTCAATTAATGCATATATAATATTTATAGAAATATAAATGTATCTGTTTGTGTATTGACAAACAATTGTATATATATATATATATTCTAATATATGTATATGAATATTAATATATAATATATGTAAATAAATAAAAATATTTATAATCATATTTTTGGAGACATACATATATATAAATATGTGTGTGTGTGTATGTATTTATAAACACACAAAAAAACATATTTTATATATGTATTTGAAAATAATTATATATATATATATATAAATAAATATATTGGTAATAAAATGTAACGAAATATATATAAATAAATAAATATATCATAAAATACAAAACAAAAGAATACAAAGGAGTGGTAAGGGTGTCCTGGAAGGACAAGTCTCAGATTTGAAACTCGGTAGGGGTGTAGGCGCGGGCGTGTCTCTGAGCAGAAAACAATTTCTTATAAAAAAAATTATTTTTTTAACATTTTAGTGCTGATAAAAGGGGGATTTTATCAGGGTTTTTTTTAGCGCTGATAAAAGACCCCTTTTATCAGCGCTTTTTTTTAGCATTGATAAAAGGCGTCTTTATCGAAGCTTTTTTTAGAGCCGTTAAAACCTCTTTTTGTGCGCAGTTATAGGGCCAATCTGTTGTAGTGATTGGCGCTAGCTAAAAACATTCATAAACGGGGTGTCGTTGGCAGTGATGATAAATGTCACTTTTATTTGCTCTTAAAAGAGCAATGATAAAGACAACATTTTATCAGCACTTTTAGCTAATGCTGCTAAAACGTGGTCTTTATTAGCACTATTTTTTACGCTGATAAAATGTATATTTCATAAAAAACTATATCATTAAAAAGTCATATATTATTATATAAATAAATTTATATTGATATAAATATAATATATTTTATTAAATATGATTTACATATGACTAAATATGTATTTACACTTAATATATAAGATATTTAGTGAAAAATGATTTATAAAATAATTAAAACTTATCATTAATTAATGATTTTTTATTTATTATTGGGTAACAGTCGTTTAATAACATTTGGATGACATAAAAATTCAATAAATTAATGAACGATCTAAGATAAGTTGAAAACATGAACTAAACTTCAAACAACCAAAACTTTTGATCTGAGTGTCCGTTAAGGATTTACCACATATTTAAATGTACGATTTTGAAAATATCTAGGACCTAATGACTTAGGGATCCTCGATCAGTGTTTTTTCAGGGTCTAAAAAGGCCTCTAAAATGTGTTTTTTGGTCGGGTACCTTAATTTTTAAACATTTGATGGAATTTCAGCCCCGTTTGAGGGGTCTTCATATCCTTTTTCACTGGAAACTGAATTTATTATCAGGTCTATACACTCATATGAATATTATTGTGTTTAAATTTTACCATTTTTCATATTATAGTATTATTTATAATTAAATATATACATATTTGCATATATTTATGTATAATAAATCAATTGAAAATAAATATTTAAACATATTTTCATAAATATATATTTTTAAATATATACAAACCCTATGGACATAAATATTTATTATTCATTTTATATACACTACTTACAAAAACGGACTTTATCAGCGCTCAAAATGGGCTTTATCAGCGCTACAAATGCGCTGTAAAGCTCAGCTCTGATAAAGGAGGGGGTCCCCTTTATCAGTGCTCAAAAACGCGCTGATAAATGGCTCTTTATCAGCGCTAAAAAGCGCTAATAAAGGGATCATTTATCAGTGATTCTTTAGAGCTGATAAATACCCTGCTTGTTGTAACATAAAATTTTGCAACAGCACACCCAAACAAGACCTGCAAAAAAATCAGCAAATCAACAAGTATGCCCATACAAAATTAACACATAATTCATAAGGTAATTACAACAAGAATGCACATACAACAAGTATACCCCTACACCATTAACACATAATTCATTAGTTAATTAAATACATAAAGAATTCAATTCAGAATTCAGGGGGTTGGGGGGGTTGTTCAGGGGTTTGGGGTGGCTGTCCAAGGGGGGTAGGGGGGTGTCCGGGGGGGGGGGGGGGGCTGTCCAGGGTGGTGGTGGGGGGTGGGCGGGGGGAGGGGGGGCTGTCCATGGTGGTTTCTAGGGGGGTGGTGTGGTGTCCAGGGGGTTGGGGGGGTTCTAGGGGTGGGGGTGCCCAGGGGGTGGGGTGGTGTCCGGGGGGGGGGGGGGTCCAGGAAGTTGGGGGGCTGTCCAAGGCGGTGGGGTGGTGTCCAGGGGGTGAGGGTGGCTGTCCATGGGGGTGGGGGTGTCCAGTGGAGTGTCCAGGGGGGTGGGGGTGGTGTCTAGAAGGGGTGTGGGGGCCATCCAGGGGGTGGGGGGGTAGATGTCTAGGGGGTTGGGGGGGGGGGGGGGCTTTCTAGGGGGTGGGGTGTCGGGGGGGGGGGGGGTTTTATGGGGTGAAGGTGGCTGTCCATGGGGGTGGGGGTAGTGTCTAGGGTGGGTGTGGGTGGCTGTCCATGGGGGTGGGGGTGGGGGTGTGTCCCGGGGGTGGGTGTTGTGGGTGGGGGGTCCAGGTGGTGGGGTAGTGTCTAGGAGGGGGGGGGGGGGCGTCCAGGGGGGGCGTCAGGGGGTTGGAGCGTCTAGGTGGGTGGGGGTGTCTAGGGTGGTGGTGGGGGGGGGCTTGTCTAGGGGGGGCGGGGGTGGTGTCTAAAGGGGTTGGGTGGGGGGGGGGGGCTTTCCAGGGGGGTCGGGGGGGGGGGGGGGTCCAGGGGGTGGGGGTGTCCAGGGGGTGGGGTGGGTGTCCAGGGGGGGTGGGGGGGGGGGGGTCCAGGGGGTTGGGGGGCTGTCCAAGGGGGGTGGGGTGGTGACCATGGGGGTGGGGGTGGTAGTCCAAAGGGGTGGGGGGGGGGGGTCTAGGGGGTGGGGGTGGGGTGGGGTCCAGGGGGGTGGGGGTGGCTGTCCATAGGGGTGGGTGTGTCTAGGGGAGGTGGGGTGGGGGTGGGGGTGTGGGTGTGGGGGGGTGTTCAGGTGGTGGGGTGGTGTCTAGGAGGGGTGGGGTGGGGGCGTATAGGGGGTGGGGGGCCGTCCAGGGGGTTGGGGTGTCCAGGGGGTGGGGGGGGGGGGTGTCCATAGGGGTGTCCAAGGGGGGTGGGGTGGTGTCCCAGGTGGCTGGGGGGGATTTAATGGTTTTAATGGAATGAATTTCATGGATTTTTAGATCATTGGTAATTTTAAAATGGTTTTGGAATAGTGTTTGTTTCAATAGTATGTGTTTCTTTAGAAAAAAATGAATGCTTTTGGTGTGTACGGTAAGAAGGGGGATTTCCGTACGTCAATTGTTGTTTTCACTTAAAATTCTGGCCATTTTAAACAAAAGAGAGACACTTGAGTGATACCTGCCACACCGTACCTCATATTGAGGCAGGGTTGATTGATACACGTCAAAAAGAACCCATGGACCGTTCTCCTAAAGTATCAACACAATCCGAATGTGTTTGGTTGGTTTTCCGTACGTCAGTTGTTGTTTTCACTTAAAATTCTGTTCATTTTAAACAAAAGAGAGACACTTTGAGTGATACCGGCCACAACGTGCCTCATATTGAGGCAAGTTTATATCTTACATGTCACACATGAACCATGAGTCATTCTCCTAAAGTATCAACACAATCCGAATGCGTTTGGTCAGTTTTCCGTACGTTAGTTGTTGTTTTCACTTAAAATTCTGTCGATTTTAAACAAAAGAGAGACACTTTGAGTGATACTGGACACACACTACCATGTACTGAGGTGGGGTTGACTCGTACATGTCACAAATGACCCATGGATCATTCTACTAATGTATCAACACAATTCGAATGTGTTTGGTCAGTTTTCCGTACATCAGTTGTTGTCTTCACTTAAAATTATATACATTTTAAACAAACACGAGACACTTTGAGTGATAAAAGCCACACAGTGCCTTTCATTGATGTGGATTTGACCTTTAAACATCACACATTACCCAAGGATCATTATCCTAAAGTATCAACACAATCTGAATGCATTTGGTCAGTTTTCTGTACGTCAGTTGTTGTTTTCACTTAAAATTCTATCCATTTTAAACAAAAGAGAGACACTTTGAGTGATACCAGCAACAAAGTGACTTGTATTGAAGATAGGTATACTTGTAAACATCAAAAAATTACCCATTGATTGTTCTCTTACAGTATCAAAATAATCCGAATGCGTTTGGTCAGTTTTCCGTACGTCAGTTGTTGTTTTCACTTAAAATTATGTCCATTTTAAACAAAAGAGAGACACTTGGAGTGATACTGGCCACACCATGCCTCATATTGAAGAGGGGTTGACTCTTACACGTTAAAAATGACCCATGTATTGTTATAATAAAGTATAAACATAATCCTAAGGCATTTTTTAGGTTTCCGTACGTCAGTTGTTGTTTTCACTTAAAATTCGGTCCATTTTAAACAAAAGAGCGGCACTTTGAGTGATACCAAACACATCATACCTCATATTGAGGCGAGGTTGACCCATACATGTCAAAAATGACCCATTTATTGTTCTCCTAAATTATAAACACAATTTGAATGCGTTTGGTTAGTTTTCCGTACGTCAGTTGTTGTTTTCACTTAAAATTTTTTCCATTTTAAACAAAAGAGAGACACTTTGAGTGATACCGGACACACCATGCCTTGGATTGAGGAGATTTTGACTTTTACACATAAAAAATGACCAATTTATTGTTCTCCTAAAGTATCAACACAATCCTATTGAGTTTGGTCAATTTTCCGTACGTTAGTTGTTGTTTTCACTTAAAATTCTATCCATTTTAAAAAAAGAGAGACACTTTGAGTGATACCGACCAAACCATGCCTTGGATTGAGGTGGGGTTGACTCTTACACATCAAACATGACCCATGTATCGTTATTCTAAATTATTAATACAATAAAAATGTGTTTGGTTTTTTTATGTACGTCAGTTTTTGTTTTCACTTAAAATTCTATCCATTTTAAACAAAAGAGAGACACTTTTATTGATACCTGCCACACCATGCCTCAGATTGAGGAAAGGTTGACTTTTAAATGTCAAAAATGACCCATGTATAGTTATCTTAAAGTATAAACACAATCCTAATGTGTTTGGTTGGTTTTCTGTACGTCAGATGTTGTTTTCACTTAAAATTCTGTCCATTTTAAACAAAAGAGAGACACTTTGAGTGATACCGGCCACACCATGCCTCATATTGAGGTGGGGTTGACTCTTACACGTTAAAAATGACCCATATATTTTTATCCTAAAGTATCAACACAATAATAATGCGTTTGGTCAGTTTTCCGTACGTCAGTTTTTGTTTTCACTTAAAATTCTGTCCATTTTAAACAAAAGAGAGACACTTTGAGTGATACCGCCCACATTGTGCCTTGTATTGAGGTAAGTTTGACTCTTACAAGTCAAAAATGACCCATGTATTTTTCACCTAAATTATCAACACAATCCGAATGTGTTGGTTTGTTTTCCATACTTCAGTTGTTGTTTTCACTTAACATTCTATCCATTTTAAACAAAAGAGAGTCACTTTGAGTGATACCGGGCACACCGTGACTCATATTGAGGCTGGGTTTACTCTTACACTTCAAAAATTATCCATGGATCGTTCTCCTAAAGTATCAACATAATAAGAATGCGTTCGGTCTGTTTTCTGTACGCTAGTTGTTGTTTTCACTTAAAATTCTGTCCATTTTAAACAAAAGAGAGACACTTTGAGTGATACCGGCCACACCATGCCTCAGATTAAGGCGGAGTTGAATATTACAGGTCAAAAATGACCCGTGGATCGTTCTACTAAAGTATCAATACAATCCGAATGTGTTTGGTTAATTTTCTGTACGTCAGTTGTTGTTTTCACTTAAAATTCTATCCAATTTAAACAAAAGAGAGACACCTTGAGTGATACCATCCACACCATGACTCGGATTGAGGCGGGGTTAACTCTTACACATTACACATGACCCATGGATAGTTATACTAAAGTATCAACACAATTATAATTCATTTGGTAAGTTTTCCATACGCCAGTTTTTGTTTTCACTTAAAATTCTGTCCATTTTAAACAAAAGAGAGACACATTGAGTGATACCGGGCACACTGTGCCATGGATTGAGATAAATTTGACTCTTACATGTCAAAAAATGACCCATAGATATTTATTTTAAATTATAAACACAATACGAATGTGTTTGGTCAGTTTTCCGTATGTCAATTGTTGTTTTCACTTAAAATTCTGTCCATTTTAAATAAAAGAGTGACACTTTGAGTGATACCGGAAACACCATGCCTCAGATTAAGGAGGGGTTGACTCATAAACATCAAAATAGATCCATGGATCTTTCTACTAAAGTATAAACACAATCCAAATGAGTTTGGTCAGTTTTTCATACGTCAGTTGTTGTTTTCACTTAAAATTCTGTCCATTTTAAACAAAAGAAAGACACTTTGAGTAATACTGGCCACACCATGACTCATATTGAGTCGGGGTTGACACTTACACATCAAAAATGACCCATGTATCATTCTCCTAAAGTATCAACACAATTCAAATGCGTTTGGTCGGTTTTTCGTATGTCAGTTATTGTTTTCACTAAAAATTCTGTCCATTTTAAACAAAAGAGAGACACTTTGAGTGATATCGGCCACACCGTGCCTCATATTGAGGCAGGGTTGACTCATACAGATAAAAAATGACCCATGTATCGTTATCCTAAAGTATCAGCACAATACTAATGTGTTTGGTCAATTTTCCAGACGCCAGTTGTTGTTTTCACTAAAAATTCTGTCCATTTTAAACAAAAGAGAGACACTTTGAGTGAAACTGGCCACACCGTGCCTCATATTGAGGAGGGGTTAACTTGTACATGTCAAAAATTACCCATGTATCATTATCCTAAATTATCAACACAATCCTAATTCTTTTTTTGGATATGAAGGTATTTTGGATATTTTACTATTTTTTCTTATCCAAAGCCCAAAGAAAAGTGGTTCATCATTATTGCATGTTGCTGGTGCATTTCATCTGTTAAAATGGACGAATGACTCATTAGATAATGGATGTTTTATTTAATAACAATTAAAATTTTCCTACGAACATTTACATACAACAATGTTTTATCTTTTGATCTTCTTAACCCCTCTCAAAAATGGCCGCCAATTGTACACATCCCCAAGTTAGATCTTCATGCTATTTGTGTACAGTCTTCCATTAGGTATGTGGCCCAATAATTTCTAAAAAAATATATATCATCTTGTGAATATGTGCCTTTTCGACAGTCAGAGTAGTAAAACGAAATATATAAATAAATAATTAAAAAATAATTTAAACGAAATAGTTGTTGTTTTTTAAAATACCTCTTTAGGGATGCTAGTTTGTTGATGGAAAATTATCTCTCTCATAAATTTACAAACATAATAACCACAATCATTATTGTTTGTTTTTTTTGGACATTGCAAAAACTTTGATCATTAGGATAATAAGTAACTTGTTTTGATATGTTTTTGGATGGTGAAATTTTAATATATATACCCTGATACCGGTCCAGACGTAGTCTTTACTCACCTCCTTATGCTTAGCCCCTATCTTCAATCCTTGTTTTATAAGATGGTTATACACTACCCTATCATAACAGAATCCTCAGTAAAAGATAATATAAATTATATAACTTGATGTTTAGACCTAAAACGTAGGATGTAGCGTCTTACAGATTCAAAAACTCCATCATGTGTGGTCGATTTGTTGGATATCCTTGAATTGAATCTAGAAAATAAATATTTGGAGTATCCAAGTTCACTACAATTAGAATCCAATGTTGCCTAAAAACACAAAAAGTAATGAGTAATAAAATAAGTGAAAATATAATTGATATGCTTTAATCGTAGAGTTTTACTCTTGCATGGTTGGTATTAGGAAGAGTCTGTCATCCGTAATATTTCTTTTAAATGTTTCCAACAAGACTTTCACTATTTCATCCATTTTTGATGGCTCTAATTTTGTTAGTTGTGTTGATGTGATATAAGGACAAATGAGTCCAAATTTTGGCTCATGGGAAAATCCCTTCAACTGTTTTTCATATATACATTTTCCAACAATATAAAATGAATTTATTCATAATTAGCACATTATATCAGATTTTAGAAAATAAATTCATGAAAATATACCTCATATATAAATTTAAAATTGTGATGCCTAGCCAACCATATTCAAAGATCTCATTTATATTTTCAGCAGCAATGAAATCTTGAATTTCCTCTCTCTCTATATTCTTTTCAAAAACAACTATATGACTACTACCATTTCTTAGCTTCGTATCCAAATGAGTCTTCAATGCAAGTAAATGTGGATAGAGAACAGGTGGTGTTATTGTTATTTCAGTAGATCTTTGGGATCAGTTTGTTGATCCTTTAGATGCTTTTGAGCCCACGTTTCTTTTCACACCCTTCCCTTTCTCCATCTATAATAACATTCATTCGTTCAGATCTTTTTTTCATTAATTGTTAAAGGTTTATCTTGAAAAAAATGGAAATAAATACCTCTTTGTCCACATGTACTCTTACAAGTTGTGATGACCATGCAATGAATGTCCCAATAGACTTTTTGATCATATGAATATCATCTTCATCAAGTAGAATTGGTAGCTCCACATTTGGTTCATGAGCTACAGTAATCTTCACTTTCAGATGATCTTTTGGAAGTGGTCTATTATACAGCTTGTCCTATGGGATGTTGAACACCATAGCCCTGAATACAATGTGATAGGTGAGTGTTGATAGATATAAATCATAGTCATTATCACCCCTGTAGAAGATCAGTACAGGAAATGTATCAGCATTTTTCTGATTCACATTTCATGGGAATAATTATTAGAATATTGATTAACACGTCTAAGACAACTCTTTGAGGGGAATGGATCGCCTCAAAGCTGATGGGGGGTGGGGCGGGATCTTCACGTGATGGTTGTTCTTGAGTTGTGTATTCTCCTTGCTTCCAACCCATAAAAGTTGCTAGAAAATCTACCTGCCATTGAAATAATTCTTCAAGAGTTTCTATTCTTTCACTCATTCATTTCATTTCTTCATCTCTATCACCCGTTTGGTTTTTTTTTCTCAAACTATACTCGGGGTGTCACCCCAAACCCCACACCTCTAACACAACCGTATTGTTCTAGCCACTTCAAAGCTGTCAATAATAGGTCTGCATCAACTATAGGAGTAGCTGATTCCTATGACTGTCAGATATAGGAAAATTAGTAATTATTATTATGTAATAGCAATTTAAAACAAAACTTTTTATCGTGTTATACTTACACATATTTCCTACACTTTTTATGTGTTTTCATATACTAGATTCCATTCCTTATTCACACATGCCTCCTTTTATAACACATGACATGGGATGGAAGTGTCTTTGGCTTTAGACTCACACTACTGGAAAAAAAGGCCTATACCCACGGTTCAAAACCGTGGGTATAGCCCCCAAAACTGTGGGTATAGGCTATACCCACGGTTTTGGGAACCGTGGGCTGGAACGCCGTCAGTATAGGTCCCCAGCCTATACCCACGGTTTTCCAAAACCGTGGGTATAGGTGTTCTGCCACCGTGTCAACAAAAAATTCCAAATTGCCACGGTGTCAATGGCTTTTACCCACGGTTTCAAAACCGTGGGTATAGATCCTAAAATAAAGCCGCAGGCGGGTTTCGATCCCACGACCTCCTCGCTGCAAAGTACCGCGTCTACCACTACCCTACTATCAATTATGTGTATATATATATATATTTAGTTAAATATAGTTATATAAACCGTGGGTATAGAGGGAAGAACCGTAGGTATAGGACTCCCGCCAAAAAAAAAATTTCCCGCGGAAAAAAAAAATTTCCCGCGCACACATGGGAAACCTATACCCACGGTTTTTCAAAACCGTGGGTATAGGTTTTTTATCCTATACCTATCCCCACAGTTCTCCTCAAAACTATGGGGATAGGTACCCCTATACCCACGGTTCTTGAAAACCGTGGGTATAGGTCAATTTTCAAGACCTATCCCCACGGTTTTGGAAAACCGTGGGGATAGACCCCCCTATGCCCACGGTTTTTGAAAACCGTGGGTACAGGTCTTGAAAATTGACCTATACCCACAGTTTTCCAAAACCGTGGGTATAGGGGGTACCTATCCCCACGGTTTTGAGGAAAACCGTGGGGATAGGTCCATTTTCCAGTAGTGTCATCAATCTATATATAAATATAGAAAGATAATTATGATGCTGTTTCTTGGAACCTAACAATATTACTATAAATTTAAAACACGTACCATTTTCTTTTCTAGGGAAGCATACCCCATCCTTGCTTTACAATAGGGGTATGTTTGTTTTGATGCACGTTCCTTATTTTCAGTACTGAGTTTCTGTTTCATAAATGAAATATTGATAATTAAAGTGATGAATACATGTATCTTCAAACAACGCATTATCAGCCACAATGTACGTGAAACTTATCATCCCCATGGTGGCCAATAAATGCATCCCATACTTCTTGGGATATTAGGTGATCGTAGACAAGGGGTGGGTGCGGGTTTATTTTAGCTTTGGAATCTTTAAGGTGAAATTTTGTTAGAATAGTGCGAAAACCTTGATGAATCCTTCCTGCAAGTCTTAGTATATAATTCTTTTGTGAATCATCTACTCTAAATGTACTCTACAAGATATTGAGAAGAGTAAGACACTATTTCATTATTTTATTTGCTAGTAAATTAAATAAATAATATCATAATGTTACCGTAATATCTTCCCAGATCACAGCCTTCAGCCTGGACACAACATGGTTTCATGAATCTATGTCAATCGGCATGTGTTGTCGAGTGACAATTCCAATGTAACTACTAAACATAGCCTTGTTGGGATTCAAATGTTGGCCTCATGCATTCCATCCGAAATGAAATTTAATTCCTTTTCTTTTCACCTTAAGAACTTTGGATAACACCGTGAAACTATGACACACCTTTGTTTTCTATAACAACGGTCCTTCATCCCGACCATTTCATCGATATAAAAATCATCAATATGTTAATTTGAAATAGTATCACTGACATGTGCTGATGGTTGTTGAACCTCAACGCTAGGAGGAACAATAGGTTCAGAAACTTGGTGTTGCTCTGCACTGTGAGCAGCAACAACTACTGCTACTTGAGAGACTTATTCAGCCTTGAGGTTAGGAGCACCAAAACGTGCAGAAGTCATTATCTACAAAAGTGGTTGAACATTTAATTTAGATTACACAACCTAGGTTTATCCAAAATTACTATGGAATATCATAGGTTTTGTTACCCAAATTAACATAAGAAATAGAAAATTAAGGTTAGTGAACATAAATTCTATCATGAACATCTAAAGGATATGCAATAACTCTCCCTCAACTTCCCCAAACTCATACCTAGAACCGCACTCGAAGCCTCTGTGAGATCCTATTGCATGGAACAGACCCTTTTCATTTCACACTAGTTCACTAAAAACATGGATTTATATGACACCTTAGCACATAAAAAGGGCCTTAAACACACAATTAAAATGACCCCATATACAACACCTATATAGTAACCACTTTAGGAGTCACTGACTTGCCCACATGTTTTTGGATCACCTCTCAAGAACACATCTCGATGGGGGAATTGTTCATTTTCCTTGCAAGTATAAATTCATACCAAACATCACTAACATGGGGCTCTACAACGCCTACCATATACCTAGAAAATAATTGAAAAAATTAAGAAAAATAGTTTCTTTTACTTATTTCTAATTGTACTACCAGAAAAGTATAACGAACATAGATCATACCTCCAAACACTCCTAGAGCCTCCTGGTAGAAATACTCTGGTGACTACAACTATCCAAGATTCTAACCACTAACTTCCCAATATAGGAGTGGTATACTTAGGGGTAGTATTAGTAGAATCAAACCAAAGTTCCATCCACCTCATGCTGCTTCCAAATATCCTCCATCACATTAGTGCTATACAAACCTCCTTTTTCCAGTTCCTTCCTCTACCTAGGCTATCCATCGACCGCCTCTCTAACTGTAGCACGACTGTTAAGAAAATGCAATGTGATATGTCTATAACCATCACAATAATATTAAATTCCATGGAGTAATGGGCTATCCTTGAGGTACCTATGGATGAGAGTGCCTCCTGAGATGAGACTTGCATCACAAACCTACTGTGGGTGGGTGTTTCTAATCCTACATCATAGAAGATCACTACATTAAAAGATTACGATATGAACTCAAACCATAGGCATAATCATAGAACACTAATATATCCATCCATAGCTTTGTATTACATGTTGAATTCCTCCAAACCACTAGAGGTCGGTCTATGAATTGAACAACATAAATTAATGGATTTAATAAAAAGAGATGAAATATAATCCAACCAAAAATGGAAAATAATGTATGACCTACATAAAAGGAGGGGAAAAATGTTAATTCACCATTGGTATACACCTCAGTTTGTGTATCCCAAACTAATATCTACCTTATCCTAGTCCACCAAGGACTCTGTGAAATTTTCCATCGTTTGTATAAGACATGACATGTATGGGAAGATCCCTTGTAGGGATGAGTATTATAATACCCAATAGGACACCCCAAAAACACCATACATAAAGCATTGAGAGTATTCATGTCACTAAACATAGGTATTAAAAACAAGATATGGGACATAATGATAACCAAGGATATCCCAAATATACTCATAAAAGACTCTGAGTCAAAAAAATTCACAGCCACTTCTAGTTGTAGATCAACTCAGGGTTTCAAGGAAACACTCCTATGAGAGGAAATGATACCCAAGATATAATTATAATGACAACACTCATCCTAGAGTTCACACTCATTCGATCTAGCCAAGAATAATCACATAGAAAACTGAGAGTGTTCCCTCAAGATATGCACTCTATCAGACTAATACCCCATCAGAAATATCTACTCATGATATAAATACAGGGGGTCAACGCCCAAGGCTTGATGGGGGGATACTAGAGTATACTACAATAATCCTTCAAGATAGAGGATAGACACTTGTGTAAGTGTTGTTCATGCCAATTCAATAAACCCAACATAGGGAAAACACATTGGAAATAAGGTTTACTTTAGGCCTCTCAGAGGGATACAAGCTCTAGGTCACTAAGTGACCTGTGGTCCATTGCTCAGGATCATATTCCATACTAACCCCCATAAAGGTGAACTGAGACCACTCACTATAGAATAAGTATATTGAAAACTGAGAGGGTTCATCCGAGATACGCGCTCCATCAGAATAACACACAATCTGAAATATCAGATCTCTATACAAAGAGAGGGTGTTAATTCCTAAGGCTTGCTAGGGGACAATAGACCCTACTTGAAATATCCTCCAATATAGGGGATCAATTCCCATGTAATTTTTGGTGATTCCAATTCTAAAAACCCAATATAGGGACAACATAAATGAAATGACGATTTCTCAGGGTCCCTTGAATTGATATATGTTCCAAGTCGCTGAGGGGTATGGGTTCCAATGAATGGGACCTAATTCCATAATAACCCTCATATATGTGGACTAAGACAACTCAATCAAGAATAATGGAGCTCACCAACACTACCCTGATCATTAAGAAGATATAGAGGGGACAACATCCTTGGACGAGGTCATGAAGCTGCATCAAGCCATCATAGGAATGGACCAAGGGAACACAATCCACCAATACAAGTCTATGGAAGCTCAAAAACCTCACATCAAAACTGAAATAAAAGGAAATAGAGCTCAAAAATATCCTCAAAGGAGGACATGATGTGTCCCTAGGGGTATACAGTGTGTCTAAAAAAACTAGCACTACCCATGTCTCATTTTCCAATGGAGTGATCCATGATTCCAACTATGGAGTGTGTAATGACCATTCACCATTTATTTATTGAATCATTGGCCAAATGAGAATTAAAATTATGAACACATGTAGAGCAGGGAAAGAAATTACAAAAAATTAACCACAATAGAGTATTGGGAGACTTACCTAGAGTAGATCACACCCGCGACGGAGAGAGAGAAGAAGTATCAAGCGGTCAAGGATCTTCTATGCTATGTCAAGAGGGGAAGGCACGACCACCAGAGGGGGAGGTGCATGTGAGGAGCCACCAACCGTTGAGAAATGAAGGATTAGGGTTCACGGGGAGTAGGGTCAAGTGGGGAGGAGGAGAATTAGGGTTTGTGGGGAGCAGGATCCGCTTAAGGAGTTTGAGGGGGAGGCAAAGGAGTAGAGCTAGCTGCGAAGAAGGGCTAGCGGTGGAGGTACGGCAAAGAGAAGATCGGGGGGGGGGGGGGGGGGAGGGGAGGGGAGTTTTCGCAGGGGTACAGTACCGCGAGAGCTTGAGGGCGCGATAAACTGAGGATACTGTACAACCAATTTTATAAAATATGGGACTATGGTTTTATCAGTGCTAAAAAAGAGCTGATAAAGATTTACCTTTATAAGTTCATTTTTCTTAGCACTGATAAAAGTTGGCACTTCCCTTGCCCATTTTTGTAGTAGCGAGAATAAATAATTATCCATTTATTTACCTTATAAAAATGCACTAATATATATATATATACATATACGTATACAAGTAATTCTTATATATAAATATATGTGTGTCAATAATATATATATATATATTTTAATATATGTAAATAAATATGTATATCTAAATATTTGTGCATGTATATGCAAAATAAAAACGTGTACATGTGTGTGTAAATATATGCATGCATGTGTGCGGATGTGTCCCAACCCGACCAACTGGGGCCCGCCTGGCAAGTGGAAGGTTGAGCTGCAACTAACCCAAGCCCTCCTCCAAAGGCCAGGGACAGACGACCAGTGCTGAAAGACATAACTAAAATGAGAGGCATTTTTTAAAGTATATGTACACACACACCTAACAATCTCCATGCAGATGTATAATAATAAAAGACAAAAACATCTAGAGAATAAACCATGCATGTAATAACCTCTAGGGAATATAAAAGAGTGTGACAATGCAATCCAAAAAGTAAATGAGAAATATTCACACCCAATACACACTATTGTAGATATGTCATTCAAAAGTGCTAGAAAAGACCATTTATAGTACTAAAAAGCACTGTTAATTGAGGTGATGATTAAAGAGGGTCCCTTTTATTAGCGCAAAAAAAAGCATCGATAAAGAATTTTTTTAACAATGCTAAAAAATGGCTGATAAAGACATATTTAACAATGCTAAAAAAAGCGCTGATAAAAGGGGTCTTTTATCAGCACTAAAAAAAGAACTGATAAAAGGGTCATTTATCAGTGATTTTTTAGCACTGTTAAAAGATCACTTTTATCATTTCTTTTTTAAAAGCACTGATAAAAGTTTAAAAAATAAAAAAAAATTAATAAAAATTCTGCAAATCAAAGGGTTTTTTTAACAGAGCTTGAGCCCCCTTCAACAGTGTTATGAAGTACCCCATCCGCCCGCACGCCCCTATGACCCCTACACACCCCCAACCCCACCCTCTAACCCTTTAATAATGCTAGCACAACCCTTCACCATCGCACACGCCCCTGCTTCCCCCAGGATTCGAACTCGAGACCTCCCACTGTGTGCCTGGACCCTTTATCATTCCTCTACATTTCTTTGCTATCCATTTAATGATACATTTATTTATATATATTTATATTTATATTTATTCGTATATTAATATATATTTATATTAACACATATATATATATTTATATTAAAATATATATTTAGTTATATTAATATATATATATATATTCATATATTAATATATATATATACATTTATAGTTATATTTATATTATTATATATATTTATATTTATTCATATATTAATATATGTTTATATATATCTATTTATATATATTTAGTTATATTTTTTTATCCGTATATTTATTCATATATTAATATATATCAGTTTGTTAATACAGACACACACAAACACACACACACACACACACTATATAGGGAAATAAATATTCATATATTTGTATTTTAAATAAAATAGATGTTATTTTTTTATATAGATAAAGCTTATATATTGAGAAATATATTTTATATGCAAGTCAGTTTAATTATTTGTTTATAAAATTAGATTTTTTATGTGTGTATATATAAAAAATATGTATATATTGTTATATATTTGATTATAAATAACAATATATTGTGAAAAACAATAAAATTTCAAGCCATAATATCAATATGAATGTAATCCTTCGAAATAAATCCATTCCTAACTAAAAAAGGTAAAAGAGACCCCCTGAAACGAGGTTGAAATTCCATCGAATGTTAAAAAATTTGTGTATTCTGACCAAAAACTTAGTTTTGGAGGAATTTTGGCCCTTTTTTGGCCTTAAAAAATGTAAAAAAAGGTACCCTTGGGATTCTACTGCGTAAATCTCATCACAGGATTTGATTTGATATGATGTAGAGTTCAAACGGACACCCAGATCAAAATTTACGACCATTTGAAGTTTGAGTTATGTTTTTTACTTATTTTAGATATTTTAATTTTTTTTGATTTTTTGTGTCTTAAAATTGTTATTAAATGACTATCACTCAATGATAATTAGAAAATTATTAATTAATAATATTTTTAATAATATTTTAGATTCCATTTTCACTACATATCTTATATATTAAGTGTAATTGTCTATTTATACATATCTAAAACATATTTAAAAAATATATATTATATTTATATCAATATAAATATATAAATATATTTAGATTTTATTTTTAATGAAATATATATATATATATATATATATAATTTAAATATACCCTTTATTAGCGCAAGTAAAAAAAACTGATAAAGACCACCCTTTATCAATGTTACTAAAAAAAGCGCTGATAAAGGGGTACTTTTAACAACGGTTTTTTAGTACTGTTAAAGGTACCTCCTTTACCAGTGATTCTTTTAGCACTGTTAAAGGGAAGTTCTATGAAAACCCATTTTTGTGGCAGTGAAGAACATATGTCCCAACTTGACAACAACTGGAAAGGAAATGTCGAGAGAGCACGATTCTAGATCTCCAAGTCCCGACCACCGTACACTTTCAAATGCATCAAAGTATACCTATTCTCCTCTTAAATCACTGCCGAATTTTCCATCATATGTATAAGACATAACATGTGTGAGAAAAGTTTATGCAGAGGTGAGTATATACATACCCAGTATGATGCCTTGAAAACTGTAGGGGAAGAAATAGGTGACCCGATAGAAGTAGTCAGCTCAACCCCAAAATAAGAGGTAAAATAAAACTCAACAATAAGATATATGCTCATAAAGATACCCAAATGATAGAGAAATGAGATCTCCACCCCACAACCCAACCCAAGAAAAGAGTTTTCCAACAGTTCCAAGAGGTCCATCAATGATGCTCAATATTTATTGTGCATGTCTGAAGTAGTAACCGTGTGGAGAACCCACACCCCACCACTGTGCCGCATAGTCGAGGGGTAAAAATATAAAAATAGAGGACCCACGACTTAGTCCATTAGGGGGCACCAATTCGTATATAGATAAAGGACTCACACCCTAGTCGGTCAGGGTGTACCACTCAGTAGATAGATAGAGGACCCACACTCTAGTCCACCAGGGGGTACCACTGAGTATATGGATAGAGGAACCACACCCTAGTCCACCAGGGGGTACAACTCAGTAGGAAGATAGAGGACTCACACCCTAATCCATGAAAGGGGTACCACTCAATTGGTAGATAGTGGACCCATGTAGTAATCCATTAGAAGGGTGCCACATTATAGATGGATATAGGACCTACGCTTTAGTCCTTCAGGGGGTACCACTTAGTAGATTGATAGAGGTGTATGGGGGACCCACGCCTTGGTATGACAGGGGTATTTCCATCCCAAACCCCTCTCTAATGATCCTTCCTGATCATTTCCAACATCGAGCACCACCTAAAAAATTATCACACTCATAACATCTCAACTTGTATCTCAAATTTCATTATGAAGGATATCATCGTGTTCTACGTGAATAAAACCCAGGATATTTTACTCACAAGCAAAAATCCAAGTCAAAACAAAGGAGGTATGATAGGTAGAATATTATAAAGAGGTACAAGACGTATAAGGGGGTCCACATGGAATTTGGCCCCACTCCTCTGCATGGTCGCGTTCTCACCAGTACATGGATTGCTGGCCATGTAGTACTACACGATGTGTCTCGACTACCCAGGGTCTGCCCATGCTATGCTGGTCATGCCTGTGTACACTGGCCATGTGTCAGTATATGACATGTGTCAGGCCATGTCCACGTCTGTGTACTCTCAGAGTACATGACGGGCCTCCGACATTGAGTCATTTGATGTGTGGGGTTCTTTCATGGTGTGTGATATTTAACTCATCTGGAAAACCTAGCTGTCCTAACCAGGGGTCTACACAACATGTGTTCTACCAGAATACATGTCGTGTAGTCAGGTTATTTCATAAAAACCTATAGAATCCTCATGCAGTTTCTAGATCCAACCTTATCACTACAATTCCCACCGTTTGACCACATGAAATTAGTGGAAAACTCCTCCATCCATTGATTCCAGGCCTCCAGTGGCAGGATATCAGAATCTGGTTCTTCAGAATGAAGCCCTCACATCGTCCATCTCTCATGGCGCCTCTCACTGCCTCACTAGATCCACAATCCATTTTGGGATCAAATTCATTCCCACATCATTCCTTGATCTGTTCGTAATCCATGAAACCACACATCGTTCGTTCTACTACAATGAATTTGGGGGTTTGATCACTCTCGAACCTGACTCGGCAAAGTTGTACCATAACCCCATAGGCCAATAATGAAGAACACGATGAATTAAGAGGGTAAAGATATAAGAACAAAGTGAATAAATAATTGTCTAGACATTATTGGATTATAATAACATAAATGGGGTGATAATAATATAGAAAAGGGCTTAACTAGAAAATAGAATTAATCAACAATTTATAGGGCTCATGTGAAAGTTGAAAATTTCCAGAAATCAAAGAAGTTAATCAATCCATTCATGATTAATTCGAAAAAGGGGGAAATCCAACAAAATATGTTCCCTACCTAAATTCAAATCAATCGTTGGTGAAGAATGAAGTTTCTGATGATGGAGAATATCTACTTTAGTCACTACACCTCGATTTACCTTAATCTGGATGTTGGTCATCATCTGATCTTGATTCTCCAATGAAGGATGATAGAACCACCTCTAAAAAAATCCCAGGGTTATATGGATAAACCTATAAATTTTCCATAACCACACATTTATAGAGGAGATTAGGTCTTGGGTGTTAAATGAATTAATTCAATCAATTAATTCACTTAACATACCTACCAACTGCTGCCTCATCTGAACGTCTAACATAGAATAACTTTAGGTCACACCTAGGGTACATACTATGCTTTGGATTCAACCACAGACTCATATTTTTGATTCGAGACTCCATTAAAGAGATATAACATTTTTATGAAAAAAATACATGGGTGATATAAAATATATTTAATATTTGAAAAAAATTAATTTTTGGCTCATCAGGCCTCAGAATCGTGTTCCGTCTTAGCATATGGCTCTAAAAATATTTATTAATATATTTCAAATCCTTATAAGAAGAAAATAGAGTCTCTATATTATTCCATCCTTCAACATTTTTGTCACTGAAAATCAAAAACTAAGCAAAAAGGTGGGAATACTGAGCCCACATCTGGATCTCCTGCTCCTAGGAGCTATCCTACAAGCTCCCATGCTACCACAAAACATGAAAAAAATGAATGGTTTATCCACACATGATCCACTCATATCGATCCTTAATCACCACTAGGTGATTTTTGAAAGTGGATCTATCCTCAATGTCCAGCTCGTCCCATTCTATAACTTGAATTGGATCATGCTTGCATCTCCTAAGCTACGACACATGTAAGATGTCATAAGCCTGATCCAACTATGGGGGTAAGGAGAGGAAATAAGAAACCTTTCCAACCCTCTATAAGATATTTTACGACTTGATGAAACTCATGGAAATATTTCCTCCCAAGTCAAATATCTACAATCCTCGCCATGGGGAGACTCTCAGGAAAACATGGCCTCTCCCTACTCAAACTCCAAGGGCCTATGATATCGATATGCATAAGATTTATAACTAATCTAGGCTTTACTCATCTACTCATGGATTACTTGGAACTTCTCCATCAGCTCTTACACCATCTCTGACTTGATAAGAGATGCCTCACCGATCTCAGTCCAACATAAGGGTGACCTATAGGGTCTCTTATACAGGGTCTTAAAAGGTTCAATGTCGATAGTATAGTGATGACTATTATTGTAATCAAACTCTACCAATGTTAAGAAATCCTCCCAGCTCTGGTCAAAGTCTAACACACAAGCCCTCAACATATCCTCCAACAAATGGATAGTTTGCTCGGTATACCCATCCGTCTAGGGATGAAAAGATGTAATCATCCTCATCTGGGTCCTGAATGCCTCTTGTAGGTCTCTCCACAATCGTGATGTGAACTGCACATCACATTTGGAGAAAATCATCAAGGGGATTCTATAAAGGCATATGATCTCCCACATGTACAACTTTCCCTAACTCTCCACCAAACTCCACTCCCTAAAAGCAATGAATTTCATATACATCGTATGTCGGTCCACTATCACCCTGATGACATCATGACATCTCATTGTATAAAACATTCCGGTCATAAAGTCCATGGACATGCCATCCCATTTCCATGCCAGGATATCAAGAGGATACATCAAACATTTCTAGAACCTCGCACTCAACCTTCACTTGCTGACATGTGAGGCACTAAGAGTCGAACTCAACCATGCTCCGCATCATTACAGACCACAAAAACTACCATTGAATGTTTCTTTACATATTCCCCACACAAGGATTTACAACAAAGGAGAAGTGTGAACCGACCTCATTACCTCCTCTCACATCATGACCATAACTACCATCCTTCCCTAGAAAAGGATGACATGATTCTCTCCTTCACAAAATCCATTTAGTGAACCTCTTGAGGACATCTATTCACATAGGAGCTCATAGTTGATATATCCTAACTGGTCCTCCCTCACATGTTGGAGAAGAGAAGGAGTCAACATAATCTACTGAAGAAAATATGGACTCTCATCCTCTACCAAGGTCAGCTGAATGGTATCCAACTACCCAGACTCCTCCTCTGCTAGGCCAGAATGAAACATCCTCCTATAGGAATCTGCAACCTTATTTTCCTTCCAAGGAGAATAGACGATGTCAAAGACATAATATTACAAGAACTCCAACCATGACTTTGTCTTAGGTTTAGGTCTCTCTGCATGAATACATATTTGATACTCTAATGGTATGAGTATATAATAATGCACTCTCCCAAAAGATAGTGCCTCCACATTCTTAGAGTGAAGACTATCTCTACCAACTCTAGATCATGAGTCACGTAGTTCAGCTCATGGGGTCTCAAATTCCTCGAACCATATGTGATCACTTCCCACCTCTACATCAACATACAGCTGGGCCCATCTTCAGAGGTATCACAATACAATATGTACTCCCCGTCCTCCTGATGTAGTCTCAAAATAGGATCACTCATCATCCTCAGTCTCAACTCATAAAAGGTTATCTGGCATTAATCAGTCTAGGTAAACAGATTCCCTTTCTTTATCAAGGTGGTTAAAGGGGATGCAATCCTATAGAATTCCCACATGAAACTCCTATTGTACCCCACCAAACCAAGAAAAGTATGCACCTATGACATGCTCTTGGGTGGATTCTAAGCAATCACTGCATCAATGTTTTTTAGGTCCATAGCTAATACATGATTAGAAATGAAATTTTCCATAAAGTAAACCTCATGGATCCAGAACTGACACTTTGAGAGATTACCATAAATATGGTTCTCCTGATGAAAGTATAGGACTATCCTCAAGTTGTAAGGACCCAAAATTTTATCAATGAAATTTGTCTTCTTATAATTATGTTATATAAAAAAAATGTAACGACACAAAATTTTATCAATGAAAATTTCATTCTTATAATTATGTTATATAGTATAAATAACATAAAAATCACATATAGAACACAATATGATCTTTATAAATAAATAATTAATGAAATAAAAAGTATATATAGAAATTAAGGAACCTAAACTAATGGAATAATAACATGACCTATGGAATAGTAATGTGACCTGTACGAATAATTACCCAACCAATAGAATAGTAATCTAACCTATGAAAGTATAAATAAAATTTATCCATATTATAAATGAAAATATGATATAATTATATCATAGTATAAGTAAATTAAGGTTTCTAAAATGTTAAATTAAGTGTTGGTATTTTTATAAAGAAAAAATGTTATTTAAAATTTTAAAATTCATATAATGATTTAAAAGAAAATTTATTGTCAAAAAATAGATTCATAAATTTATATTTTTCTGTCTTATGATTATAACATAATTTTATGAGACCTGAATGAAAAGTGTTAAAAATCAGTTATAATTTTAAAGTCGGTATTTTTTTTAGAAAACGATGATTTTAATTAAAAATTAAATGTATCATATTAAAAAAATTATTTTCATAAAATGGAGTACATTTTTAAATTCTAAACATAAAAAAATGGTTAGAGTGAATTTTTTGGATTTTTCTAAAACAATTGAATTTTTGGTGAATAGTGAAACGCGGTAATTTACAATATAAGGTAAATAAATGTATTTTGGAGTCATAATTGAGTCATGGATGATATAAGTGATCATTGATTTAAAATAACATGAATTAGTTACTGTATTTAATTACAATAATCCATAGTATTCATTGTCTTGATCCAAAATAATAAACTAATTAATTAAATAATAAAAAAACACCCATCTCATTCAATATAAATACCACCCTCACCACCTCTTTTAATCACACCTCTAAAGCCTTTCATCTTGTCTAAATTCTACAAAAAAATCTTCCCAAGTATTTCCTCCACATACAAGATCCTTTTTTATGAATAAAATACCAAACTTAAGTGCCTCAAGGAGGTTCTAACTGAGAATAATTCAAGAGGTAAAAATCCCTTTAATTTTCTTTTAATTTATTTCAAATTTATTTTATTTTATTATTATCTCCTCAACTACCCTTATAAAATTGTCATGGTAACTCTAGTATATCAAATATACTGTAAATTTAGTATGTTAATGGAATAATCCATCATCATTTCTTTTCCTCTCCCCCTTTTTGTTTTAAAAATGAAATCATCGTCTATGATATGTTAATTTATCACATTCAAGGAAGATGAGTTTTCAATTTACTTTATGACCTTCAAGACCGGTTATAAATATTTTTTTATTGTTAAAAAATATTATAATTTATGTATTATAGCTTATTTAATGTCCTGGAACTAGTATATATACTAAATATTAAATAATAGAAGAAAACTAGTCTGTGATGATCAAGAAACCGCCAAATTAATCTAAAAGATTATCATTAATGTTTTATCTAATGATTCATCATCATACCATATAACCAAATAATATATAAGACAAAATAAACTATTTTTAGTTAATTAAAAACATATAATTTCAATGTTTTACCACTATTCCCATTCTACATGATCTTTTATACACATATACAAATGAACCAATCATGAAAACCAAGGAAATGAACACTCCCAAATGATGAAATTATATCTTATAACTCATAAAAAAGGCCAAAAAATGAACATAAAAAATTATAATAAATAAAATAAATTTAGAAAAGGTTTTAAATTAATCAATTAATGGATTTAATATGATTATCCAGGACATTAATTTCAAGTGAATAACACTTTTAGACATAATCTACAAGATTCTTTCAAAACCACCATTTTTCCTTTGGGTCATGTTTTCTCTCTCTTTAACCCAATGTAATTCAATGTTATTTTTATATAATTATTATAAATGATATGTATATGATCCAAAATCATGTATTCAGATCAATACATCCTTCTTTTATGGGGAAATACATGTTTTTAAAAGGTTCCCTTCTCAATTATTTCGGATAAGCAAACCCGATTAAAGGGAACTTCCCGATTTCTTACCCATTTTATAGGGAAATCCATAATCTATTTTAAGACACTGTTATTTTTATAAAATTACTCATTTTAACATGGAAAAATATATTTTTTCATTTCAGGTTTTATATAGACAATTATGCCTTTTCCATTTTAAATAATCTTGAATTTTTTTCCTTAAAATCCACTAAAATGTTTTATTTCTAAAGTTTATTAAACAATATTTCTATATGTTTTCACTTCAGATTGACATCACTTATCATGATCTATGCATATTTTCCACTATGAATCTCCATGTATGATTTAAGTCCATTATTTAATGGACACCATTATGATATTCCCTTTTGATATTCCTTTAACATGATTATGATACCCAATTCTTTCCATGGGTAACCCGTATGTTTATATTTGATTCATTATATATGATTCTTTATGTGGCACACATATGCATGAACATGTTATAATGGGTGCACCAAAATAGTTATCCAATGCATTGGGTAATGTTTTATTCTCATGAGATATCATGTGCAATAGTCTTGGTGGTTAACTTTGACTCATGCTCCATGTGAAACAGTCTTGGTGGTTGGACTTGACTCATGCTACTCCATGTGCAATGATCCTTGAATCATGCTTATGTCATATTTTATGTTTCTCACAAAATAATATTATTCCATTATTACATTATCACATGTTATATATGTTATGCTTCCATATGTTTATTCATGTCCCATTCCTTTTTATGGAATCATTTTATACCGTCTAACCCATGTGCTATGGTTTATTGTTATGTTTATTACCTTACATGGATTTTTAGCTCATCCCTTTGTTCACATATTCCTCAGGTTATCCAATGAAAATGTATGTTCTAAAAGGGTGTTAGGATATATTTACTAAGATTAAATAAAAGATGTTTTTATTTTGATTTCATGCATTCTAATTATGTATCAAATCTTACAAAGACACTAGACTTTACGATCTTTGGTTTGTATTTGAAGGATAATTATGCTTAAAATCATGTAATAATATTTTTAAATGTCTAGGGACATTATAGTTAGTATCATATCACATTCTATTTATTGTTGGATATTAGGACTACAACACTTTAGTAAGAACCTTAGGCATAATTATATCACCATGGATAAACTAAATTGAAACATAGGGAATCAAAAGTTAGGATATACTTTCCATTTACAAGTTAATCCTTCTATGTTAAAAGTTTCCATTTTATATGCTTATTATACAAGTATTAAATCCCCCCTAATGGTACTTTATTTTTCTTAGTTAATGGCTAGAAATAGGTGAACTCATTCCAAAATTCAATGTGATAGGAAATGTGATGATTGCCCTAATGAAATGCCAAATATGAGGAGAACGTGCACTCAAAACATCATGAAATTACTTTATCAACTGGCACAAGTTATTAATAATAACATTAATTGCATGGAACACCCTCCTTATCTTAAGAAAGAACATATTGTAGTCGAATAATTTATGTGACAAAGGCCCCCCATGTTTAGTGCCTGCAAATCATTTTTTTTCATTTTCTAAAGGCCAGTTCAAGGGTTTCCGGTACCCATTACATGCCTTCAACACTTCCAATTCATCACATCACAACATCTAGATCAAATTCAAATTTTAAATATCAACAACAAAATTCAACAAGATAGCTGCCCTCAAGTCGCAAAACATCTCGAACCAAGTACCCTGCCATCAAGAACCTCCACCAAAGTAGATCTTCGGAGAAATTCCACTAAAACATCAATGATATCGTCGCACATAAAAACCATTCATTATCATCCCAAATAAATTAACAACCAAAAATACCATGCATCACTGAAGATTCGCAGAAGTTCATCAGGCTAGAAACCATACGACAAAACAACAAATGAAAACCAAATCACATACCAGCAAGCAGATCAACCTCAAACCAGAACAGAAATCAAAAGCAGAAAGCGTCAACCGGAGATGAGATCACAAAACAAAACCAGATCCAGAAACCCTTATGCAGATCCATGAAAGTAAACATGAAAATAATCAAAGTCATACCGTGAGGGATTTTCCAAACCCTATCCTCCAAAATCCTTGGGAAGCCTCCAATTAAGCAGAAATTAGGAACCGATCTTGCATGGACGAGATCCACCATCAATATCCACGCCATCGACCAACATACATAAATCCAGAGACCAAACCTTCCTCAAACTCAAACAAAATCCCTTATTCGCCATCTGGTAGATCCACGAAGACAACGCTCAACCTCCATAGCCCAGGGTGAACAAGGGGTGGTTCTTGAGCCGCCAAGGTAGAGCTCAAGCGCAGATTCAAAACCTTGCCGCCTTGAAGAGACAGACACCAGTGCACGCAAGGTGAGCCAAAATGATGCCACCGTAGCAAAGAAGCCGCCGCCTCAAGCCTCCACCTCCCATCCTCACGGAACAGTGGATTAAATACCTTGAAAAGATATTCTCTATCCTTAAATTATTAGAATAAGAGAGTGTGGTGATGGAAGTCTATAATTTTAATGGGGAAGCGGACCAGTGGTTGACACTAATTAAGAACACAAAGTAAAATGTGGAAATTGATTCCATAGAATGGGAAGCTTTCAAGAAAATATTTTTAATAAATATTTTCTCTGAACTATTCACATTATGACAAAGAGGGGGATCCTCAGTCTGAAGTAAAAGAAAGATGAGTTTACCAAGGAGTATGAAGAAAACATCACAAGAATTTCATGATACACATTCAAATTTTTCATAAACATCCAAAGCAAGGTGGATCACTTATTTAACAGACTAAAGCCGAGTCTAAGAAAATCATCAGTGATTCAAGACTTTGACATCTATAAAGAGATTGTCTATTTTTCATTTAAGGTTGAAATGAATATTAGAGACTCTCAGTGTTCTTGTGGGACAAGAGATAAAAAAGGGAAAATGGAGTTTAATATGGGTGGATCAATAAATATATCCCATGAGGGAAAGAAAACCCAATATCCCATTTGTCAAAATTGTGGGAAGAAGCATCAAGGGAACTGACTAAAGGGAACTAGGAAATTCTTCAAATGTGGAAGAATGGGGCATCTGGATAATTAATACTGAAGGGATATAAAGAATCCCACTAATTCAGAAGAAGAAGGGAAGGTTCAAATCAAAACTTATCCTACAGTGTAGTGTTTCAACTTCAAGAAACATGGGAATTATGAAAACCATTTACCTAAGGCAAAGGTTGTTATATAAAATCAATAATAACAACCTCTAAGGCAACAAATATGGGAATATGCTGTCACTAATACTGAGGTGGAGCCCAAAAATGATGTGGTGAAAGGTACACTGGTTATTCATTAAAGAATAACAAACATACTATTTGATTTTGGTTCTACAAATTCTTCCATATCTTTCATGTTTAGTAGAACTATTTAAACACCACCTTAAAATATTGAGGTTGAGTTTTCTGTGAGAATAAAAAATGGGGAAATTATTGAATCCAAAGTATATAACTCCTCCACGGTTAATGTTTGTGGACTGAACCTCCTGAAAAATATTTTTTTACTTCCTTTGGTGGATTTTGATGCTATATTGGGCATGTATTGGATATCTTTATACAAATACAACATTGATTTTCAGGAAAGGGAGATCACTCTTCACATCTAAAGGAATACTCTAATTATGTGAAAGTATAAGGATGAGGATGAATTTCTATTAGAATCAACATCTCAATTGTGGATATTATTTCCTTATGAGAAATAATATCTAGATCAAATGATTGATACAAAGGAGAGAATCATGATTGAATACATGCCCATTGTGAGGTAATACATTGATGTGTTCCCCAAAGAGTTGCCTAGTCTTCCTCCTAACCGAGAGGTTGAGTTCTCAATTGAAATTATTCTTGGATATATGCCTATATCAAAGATACCTTATATAATGGACACTGTTGAGATAGAAGAATTTAAGAATCAGTTATAGGAGAATATGGAAAAGGGTTTTATATAACTTGGTGCATCACCATGGGGTCCACTAGTCCTCTTCATCAAGAAGAAGGGTGGATCAATGAACCTGTGTATTGATAATAGTGATCTCAATAAAATCATGATAAAGAACAAGTATCCCCTACCACATATAGATGAATTATTATATCAACTATGTGGGTTCAAGTATTTCTCTATGGTGGACCTTTGGTCAGGATATCACCAAATAAAGGTGAAGAATGAAGATATTACCAAGACTACCTTTTGAATGAGGTATGAATACTATGATTTCATAGTGAAACCATTAAGAATCACTAATTATCCAGAAATTTTCATGGATTTAATGAATATATTCATTATATATTACCTTGGAAAATTTGTGGTAGTATTTATTGATGATATTTCGATATACTCCAAGAGCAAGGAGGAACATGAAGAGCTTTTTAATACTATTCTAAAGACTTTGAAATGGGAGAAACTATACGACAAGTATAGTAAATTAGAATTCTATATAGAAGAAGTATCATTATTGAGGAATGTAATCACTATCAAATGTATATCTATGGACTCTTCTAAGATAAATGCAATCAAAGAGTGGATTGAGCCAACATCTATGATGGATATCCTTAATTTACTTGGTTTAGCTAGGTATTACTGGTGATTTTTGAAGCAATTATCATGATTTTAAAACCAACTAACCACACTAACTTGGAAGGGAGAAAAGTTTATCTAGGACAATGAATTTGAAGACTGATTTAAAGAGTTGAAAATGAGGCTTATCACTACACCAGTTCTCACACTACCAATAAGTGGGGAACTCTTTTTTGTGTACAAAGATGCTTTAAATAAGGCCTTAATTTGTGTATTGATAAAAAATGATAAAGTTATAGCCTACACATCCAGGAATTTTAAAATTCATGAGAAAAACTATACCACACATGATTTGGAGTTAGTGGCTGTGATCTTTGCTTTGAAAATATAAAAACATTATATCTATGGAGAGAAGTGTGAGATATATACTGATTATAAGAGACTCAAATATATATTCACATAGAAGGAGATTAATATGCACCAATGAAGATGGTTAGAGATCATCAAGGATTATTACTACTAAATCCACTAATTTCCTCATAAAAAAATAAGGTGGAGGATGATCTATGTAGAAAGGATCCTATATCTTTATCAATAATGAAAATTGAGAAGGATACAATCTTCTTAGAACTTCAAAGAATGGACATGGGAATTATTAAGGAAGAATTATCATAAATCCTTTCTCAAATGATTGCTAAAAAATTTCTCATGGAGAAAATAAAGGATGCTCAAATAAATGATGTGGAAATTCAAAAAAAGGTGAAAGCTATCAGAAATGGGAAATCCTTAGAGTTTCAAATGGATTAGGAAGGAGTCATGAGATTTGGGTCCCAACTATTACGAACCAAGCTAGGTCGTCATCCAAACCGGTGACCAACCTAGTCCATGGCAAGGCTCGAAGTGCGTTCCTGATCCCCACAGGCTGGCCCAAGTGCCCGAGTATCAATATTACTACCTGGGAATAATTTATCAGATTCTATAATTACAAACAACCAAGATGATAAATAAAACAAAACTAAAAATGCACAACCAAATATAGAATAACCAATTTTCTAATTTAAATTTTACAACTAGGAATAAAAATCCAAAAGAAAGACTACAACAATTAGTGGACACACTCCATCCCAAACCGCCATGTAACAAGAGGAGTAAATTCCTCAAGCCACCACCACCAAGGTCCACAAGAAAGTCCACTAGAGACCCTAACCACCAAAACCAAACATATTTCCTTTACCTAAAATAATCATATAATATGATCTACATACACCCAAGGATGTATGTAGGGTGTGATCCATATCCCAATAGGATGGCACTAGAAATAAGGATTCCATGTTATAAACATTATAAGATAAATAACTTTCAAGTTTTTATAAAAAGGAAATTATAGTAAATTTTTTTAAGGGAAGTGACTTTAAATGAAAAACAGTTTTAAAGAAAGAAACTTTAAATTAAAAACAACTTTAAAGAAAGAAAATTTAAAGAAAAGACACTTTATTTTGAAATTACCAATAAAAAGTATCATATGTTGACTGTAAGTGTGATTTAATCATTGATCAATAGTCACGAAAAATAACCCTAGGTACTAGCTTATAATGGGACCCTAGGTACCTCATATCTTAGTGAAATATGGTATAAGAACCACGACCAACTACATTCTCATACATAATCTACTAAAGATAAGCAACATCCAAAATTCTAGTAGTATCAAATAATCATCAATATTTATTTAGTGTTGTCTTCATCAATCCCACTAAGAGAAACTGGGCTGTAGCCACTTTTGTATCACTAGCATACTAGTCCTAGTCCACCCACCTAGATACCCAGGCTTCCCTTTGTGCTCAAATAGGTTTCACATGTCACATAACAAACCACAACCATGTTTAATCAACAAAACAATGAATTTCACAACATAATCAACCACTTTTACATCCAAGAATCCCATTTAAAAATCAAACACACTCCAAAACCATTTTGAATCATGATTTTCATCACTTACATAATTTAATATGTCATTTAAATAATTTATAAAATAGTTCCAAATCATTACACATCAAAAGACATCAATTGTTCTTCCAAATTTCATTTTAATAAGATACACACACCAAAACCTTACCAAAACATAATTCACAACTCTTACATAATTTAATAACTCATTTAAATAATCTATAAAATAATTTCAAGAAGTGCCAAAAGACGTTCACACCAAAAATACACCCAAAATCCTCTTTTCAAAATCATACGCACACCAAACCTTTATTCAAACACTATTAGAACCATTTATATAATTTAATAAATCACTTATACAATTTAATAAATCATTTTTACAATTTATAAAACATCTCCAAGATACACAATATGGGTTTACAACAAGAACACACTCAATTTCACATGAAAAGTCCATTTTAAAATCAAATTCATATCAAACCTTCTCATAAAACACTTTTTAACCTCACATAATAATCACAGAACATGCAAAAAGAAATAAGAAATCTTAATTAATTTATCAAATGATGGTTAAGCATGGAATCACTAACCACATATGAAGAAATTTCTAGAAAATGGTGCAAAACCATAACCGCATCTCAACCGCACCTCAAACAAACCCTAAGAAAGAAATATTCAACCAAGAACAACAAGATAAAACCCTATTCTTCAATAACTAACCCTAAATATAACCCCATGTATGCTGGAGAAGATAAAACCCAAAGGAGAAGAGGGAGACTTAAACGGAGTAGGCCACACCCATGATGGAGGGAGAGTAGGAGTGGTGAGAGGTTGGGTGGAGTGGTATGTCGAATCTCCCAGTTGGCTGGGCCATGTGAGCAGGCGAGAAAAGGGGGGAAGGCCGGCCATGCGAGGAGATAGGGAGGGGGAGCAACTGTGTGAGGAGGAGACTCCGGAGGATAGGTGCGCCAGATGGTGGCTCACTGGAAGGAGATGCGTGCACAAGGAGGAGAGGAAGGAGGGATATGGGTCGTGCAACAGGGAGAGGGGGGATATGGGGGTGCACGTGGAGGAGGGGGAAAGAGGGAGAAGGGGGAGAATTAAATGCTAATAATAATAATAACAAAAACTTAATAACGATAATAATTATAATAATAAGCATAATAATGATAATAATAATAATAATGATGATGATAATAATAATATTATTATTAATATTATTTACAACAACAACAACAAATATATTAATAATAATAATAATAATAATATTATTATTATTAAAATTATTTTAATTTTATTTTAATTTTCATATTTTAGTTCATATTTAATTTAATTTAATTTTATTTTTAAAGACAAGTAGGCCACACAGTTTCTTGGGAAAAGCTGCACGGTTTCCAAACTGTGCTCTTCCCGTGTGCTAGATGCCGCTAAGCCCAAAACACCCATTTCCAAATAAAACTCAAATAATCAAACCTGGACTCAACCCGAACCCCGGAAAGAATATCCAAATCTAAGAAAATAATAAAATAAAATAACTTCAAAGGTAGGGGTGTGACAATTCTCCCCAAAATAACTCTTTCTACCCCTAAAAATCTATTCCAAGATTTAACCCAAAAGAAAAATCTGACTCTCCTTCACGGCTTAAAGAGATTCCCAGTGAATTTCGAATGAGAAGAGGAATAGAACACCATAAAAAATAATAATACTCAAAAATTGAACTCAGAGGACCAAAATGGACTCCTCACTTTGTGCCAACCACCCCCAAAATTTTAAGCACCTCTAGTTGATCGATCAAAAGGAAAATAACTCTCATGATTTAAAATCCAACCCATTAAACCAAAACACCTCAGAAATTATCAATGAAACCTACACCACTATATTGAAACAATAAAACCAAATCAAAAAACATCTCGATGAATACTCCCATGATCTTAATTTAACAAAAACATTGGGTGCTGTAATGACCCGTGTTTTGAACCGGACAAAAACCCGAAAGATTTTGAACTTTTTCGTTTACTGAACTGGTCATTTTGAATACTGGGCTTTGGAACAAGGTTCTGAAGGTTGGAATACTTCCTTTTAATGTTTTTTGGTGTGGGAGAATTCCCTTTAAGTTTCTCGGGTGGCCAGAGAGGTTTTAGAAGCGCCTGAACCATGTTCTTAAGGAGCTGCAGAGGGCGCACGGTTGGCTCACGGTTTGGCTAACTGTGCGGCCTAAACCGAGAGGCCTTATTTTAAGATACAGTGTATTGCGCACGGTTTCCCAAACCGTGTGCCTAGCTCATGCGAGATATCTCTTGGAGGAAGAAGACTCCACACGGTTTGTGCACGGTTTGGAAAACCGTGCGGGTCAAACCGTGCGCTTGGGTGAGTTTAGGTTTTTGGTTAAATTTAAAATAAAATAAAATAAAAACATAAAACCTAATCTAATCTCTCCCTAACCCTCACTCGACCATCACAAAGCCAAGGGGCTCTCCACTTGAGCCGCGCGCGACACCCCCTTCCAGCCTCCTCTCAATCGAGCTTCCTCCTCCGATTTCCCTCCGTTTTTTCGTCGAATCTCCATGGTAAGCTCCCATATTTCTCCTCATCCTTTCTTCCAGCCTTAGTTCAACCAAATCGGTGACTAGTGAGGTGAGAACAAACCTTATGGATTTGGGGTGATTCTGAGTTTCAGTTTTCTTTTGGTTCTAGGTTATTTGGAAGGTCCGTTGGGACTCCTTGGTGCTCGTTCCGGCAACCGCCGCCAAAGGCGAAGCGGTTCTGGTGGTTCTGGATCTTCAGGTTGGTTTTGGGGTAATTTTTTCACCTCTTTCTTTGTTTTTAACTTTTTGAATTTGGGTATTTTGATGTTTATGAGTTCCTAGCACGTTGGTTGTAGTGCGTTCGAGGTTTTAGCGTGGTTTCAAGTCGCCAAAGACTAGGCGACTCACCTGCGACTCTTAGTTAGAAATTGCCAAGAGCCAGAGTGGACAGATGGATCCACCTTGAGGTAGGATCCCTCTCCATTCCCTTTTATTTAAGTAAAGTGAAGTTGAATTTAATATTGCACTACCTTAGTATTTTAATTATTCAAGTTAGTTCTGATTGAATGCTTCTGTGCAAATAGTGTGAATTGCAGGAATAAGATAAAAATGGTTGACTGCTAACTAAACTAATGATTTAATAATAAAACCCCTCAATCAGAGGTGCGCTTTCTTCAAGATACAAGGTAGTGATATAATTTTTATGCTTTCCTTCTGAATTGTTGTGGTGCCTTTTTATGCTTTGTATGTGAACTTTCCTTGTAAAGACAAAGGGAATGAAATGGCTGTGACATGTGTGTTTGGGTCAATTTTCCATGTTAGGAAAATTGAGTAAGATTGTAACCCTAGTAGGATGACCTAAGGCTATATGATATGTTTCCTCTAGAAGGTATCAAAGGGTTAAAAAGTGATAAAAACATACCCTTTAAGATGAAATGGCTAAACTAGAATGAACAGACTAGGTTGGTATGACCACGCCTTGGGATACGTAGTGGTTACGACTCATGTCAGTAAAATGAACATGTCAGTGTCTCGATTTAGATACATAAGATGGGTTTCCTCAATTATGAACGTGAATTTTTTCACCTATGTGTATGTGGTATGCTTCTTTGAATGCTTATGATGTAATTCCATAAGTAGTATACTATAAACATGTTGTGTTGTGAGTGTGCACATGATGATGCCACATAATGAATGATTGATTGTGAATGTGGAATGTTTACTTGAAATTCATAAGAGGTACTGCCTTATGCATTGTATTATGATGCTGATAATGAATGTGTATAGTTATGGATGGGAGGCATTCATACCCCATGCCATCTACTTTGAAGGATTGAGTGTCTAGATGGGAGGTAGTTATACCCCATACCAGAGTGTTGAGTGTGACAGATACATGGTTGGATGGGAGGCAGTTATACCCCATTCCAGTGTGACAGTACATGTCTGGAAGGGAGGCATTCTTACCCCTAGCCAGTTGACTTCTAGCGATGTGTTACATGTTTGGATGGGAGGCAGTTGTACCCCATGCTTGTTTTATGAATGTGTATGGAAGGGAGGCATTCTCACCCTTTTCCAGTTTATTTAGGGACGAGAGGCATTCTTACCTCATGCCCTCTAATCTCGATACGTGTGTGGAAGAGAGACATTGTTACCCCTTTCCAGTTGACCTATAGGGACGAGAGGAATTTCTACCTCTTGCCCGCTGTTCTTTATTAATGGTTGGGAGGCATTCTTACCCCACACCATATATAATATAAATTCCCTTATATATATGGTGACATGATCAAGTTACTTTACCGGAAACAAGCCGAAGCTGGTATAACTGTCAGGTGTGCCTTGGGAACCTGGACTGGTGTATTTACTTATGTATTTTCTGCTTACTTGTTTCCTCCATACCTGCTCACTGTTAAATTTTTATACACTGTCTAGTTTGGGTTTGAAACCGGTGGTGCTGACCTACTGAGATTTATATCTCACACCCTACTCAGGCCGCCATTGCACTGGGGTACCTGAGTAGACCTTCTTTCTTCCAGGACCTAGGTTGTGTGATGTGCTGTTTGTACCTGAGGAGTTAGGAACAAAGGACCAAGCAGGAGCTTATGATGCTTATGAGATTCGTCATTGGGCTCTGCTATCTTTTCTTTTTGTATTGTTTGTAAAGCATGCTGTATTGTTTACTACTTTCAGAAATGTATCATCATCTATACATTCATGCATTGTAAACTGGCATTTTCCACCTATTATAAAATTGATATTATTCTGTCTTTTTCTTATACCATTCAATTGTTTACTACTTCCGCTATTGAATATTATTTACTCTGATAATACCACTGTGTTACTCTAATATGAGGGTATAGTCTCCCCACTATCACCTCCTGAGACCCTCGCTGCTAGTCGGCAGTCTCTGGCGTATGGGGAGATGCGCTTGAGGCCATGTGACCTACCGGTATGACCACCAGTTTGATGGTAAGATGGTATGGTACATTACAAAGTGGTATCATAGGATGTTTCTTTTCTTTTCCTTACTATTTTGGGTTGGTAGACAGGAGATTAGAAAAGTTTCTGTGCTTGTCTAATAGCCGTTCTTGGGACTGATCACCCCACGTACGGGAAATGACCAAGTGGCCAGGGCTGGGAATTGTTGTTCATGTTGTTTGATATTACATTGGATATGGTTTCACCTTGAGTGAATTTTGTATTTTCTACTACTTATGGTTTATGAAATTCCTTGAATTTTACCCTTGTCCTGATATGGAAAGAACCTGCATTTCATGCATCATTATAGGCACATAGGGATTAACATGCCATGCATAATGCTATTCCATGTAGTTTCATTTTAGGTTTCTTGTTGATTCGAATTGTGTGCCTTGATTGCATGCCATGCCTTTTATTTATTAGCAAGCCTATTTAGATAGCATGTTTCGGTGATAATATGCCATGCTGCCTATCTTGCTTATGTGTCGTTCTTCTTTGTTGCAACATGCCTCGGTGTTAGTTTCTTGTAGTGACATGCTTTGTTTTATACATGTAATTGATGGCATGAGTAATATCTTTTGGTTGCGAATATGACGGGAGATTGTTTTCAGTTGTAAGGTGTATGGGTGCCTTATAACTGGGAAAAGGTAACCCGTGTATTTGAACTACTGAAAAAGGATGATAAGTTTAAAATGCTAAAGTAATTTTGGTTTTGGTTAAAAAGGGGAGCAAAATGCCGATTTATAAAGTGTATGGGCACTTTATAGGTTGGTAGATGGCCACCCATATACTTGGGCCGTTGTATATGAGTATGTTAAATTCTGAAAGGAATCTGGTTTTGATAAAAAGGGGAGTCAATTTTCAATCCATGAAGTGTATGGGCGCATCATGAATTGGGAAATGACAACCCATGATAAGTGAAATGGCCACGAGGTGTCTTGAAATGGTTTTAAATGTAAGAATTGTTTGGTTTTAATTTCAAACGATTTGGCGAATGTGTAAGTGCAACTAGACCCGAGTAGGTCAGTTGGCAAGTGTTGTATGAGATAACCCGGTTGGGGTGTTTGAATTTCTTTTTTTTTTGAAAGGAATTGAATAACTTCTTTGGGGTTGCTTTTTTTTGGAAGAACCTGAGATGGATAGAATGGGACCCTAGTAGGTCTCCCTTTTGTTTAATGGTTTTGTTTTGATCAATTGGTTGATAAATACGGGATGTCTATGAATGTTTTATGTTCTTAAAAGGAAGTTTTTGTGAAACTTTCCTGTTTTCTTGATGCGTGGTTGAAGTTTTTAAATGTTTAAATTTTAAACGAGATAAAATGTTAAGGTATTGGTAATGGAAACAGTGGTGGTGCATTGAAAACCTAGTGTAAGGGGTAGTTTTGAGTTTCTCCTTGAGTTTCCATGGAATGGGACCATAGGTGTTTCCCGTGGGTGTTGTTTCTTTAGCGATATTTTGATGTTTGACTTTGGAGCCTAACGACATTGTTTCACATGACTCGGCGTTAGGGTCGATGTCTGATCTTCGTAAGGGGCTATCTCGTGGTTGGTAGCACCCTTAGCGTTTTAATGCCTTGCTTGTACTATGAGTTTTCTGACGTGAGGTGCCGTTCAGTTGCCGTTGTCCCTTGTTGGACTCTTGTTTTTCTAATGACACCCTTGTTCGGACAGGTGGTCGTTGGGTTTTGAATTTCATTACGGCTTTGGGTTATCTCCTCAGTAGAGTGGTCCGATGTTAAATAATTTTTTCGTCCCGATGTTCGGGAAGGATTTTGAACGACTCGTGTGTTTTGACATGATGGTTTCCTTGTTTGGATCTTCTTCGGTTGTTTGGTGATGTGCTTGTGGCAGAGGAGCATCACATGATCGTTTGCGGTGCTTGTGTACTAGCATGTTTGTTCTCAGCAAGGTTATCTCTTTTCCCTTCGGGGACTGGGACACTCCTAAGTTTGGGAGCGTGTCGCGTCGAATCTGGTAAATGTATCCTTTCACGTGGAATGGATTCTTCTTGGAATGCCTTTGGAAATGGGTTGGTCGTGTCTGAATGCCTTGAGGCATGCGAGTTTAAAACGTGTGGATGTGTCGGCAGGTGAAGCCGAGTTCCTTCCTTGAAGTCGACCAGTTGAGGTTCGACTGTTCTTCCTTCCAGTAGTCTGGTATGATTAACTGGAATCCGTTCAAACCTCTTATTGTATTCTGTTTAGCGACGATCATGTCCCCTACCTTGTCCTCATCCAAGATGCACTAAGAGAGCATCGGTCTTATTCGCGCTAATGATTTAAAATCTGTTGGGCTTGTTCGGGTGGTTCTCTTTCGGCATTGCATACGGGACAAATGGTTTCTTGTGTGGTTTGATCTTGGAAACGTCATCAGAAGTCAGGTGTAGGCTTTGTTGAATGGGTTTGTGCTAAACATAAGGTTCCTTGGAGAAAGTCATTGTGGTTCTGTTTGAAACACGTCGGCCGTTAGTCCAAATGTTCTTGTAAATAGTCATCTGGGGATGGCTTGACTCGGGGTTCTTGTTTAATGTCTGCGGTCAGTGAAATACCATTCTTCGGCACGTCGTCTGGTAGAGGCGAGTGCGGTTTGTGTCAGCTAGTGCCTGATATGAAAAACCGGCTCGACTTGGGACTTGAGGTCGATGGGGAACTGATCGTTTGATCTATTTCAAATCATGCTAGGAGCGTCGTGGGAACGCTTGGGGCGCGCATTGAAAGTAATTCCAATAGTGGTCTGTATCGTAGTTTAGAGTTGGTTGCTTAATGTTAAAAATATAAGGTGGGAAGTACCTATGGATGGATGTTTGGAGAGACGACGATGGGTTCATGTCTCTGGGTAGATGGGCTCGGGAAGAGCAGTCTTGGTGTTTCGTTTTGGAAACGAGCGTTGGCTCGAGTTTTGGTGGCTTAAGCGCCATAAGGTTTAATGGATGGTTAAGGGTGTTTTGGACGTTTGTGAACACAACTTGACCGTTTGAACGAAGTTTCAAGACCCTTTTAGGTTGGGTGATGTGTACATTGTTGCCAAAGTCTTCTCGGGGACGAGAAGTTTTAAGGTGGGAAGGTTGTAATGACCCGTGTTTTGAACCGGTCAAAAACCCGAAGGATTTTGAACTTTTTCATTTACTGTACTTGTCGTTTTGAATACTGGGCTTCAGAACAAGGTTCTGAAGGTTTGAAATGTTCCTTTTAATGTTTTTGGGTGTGGGAAAAGGACCGTTAAGTTTCTCGGGTGGCCCGAGAGGTTTCGGAAGCACCAGACCCTTGTTCTTAAGGAGCTGCAGAGGGCGCGTGATTGGCGCACGATTTGGATAACCGTGCATCCTAAACATTGCGGCCTTATTTTAAGAGATAGTGTCTTGCGCACGGGATGCGCACAGTTCCCAAACCGTGCATCTAGCGTGTGCGAGAGATCTCTTGGAGGCAGAAGACTCTGCACGGTTTGCGTACGGTTTGGAAAACCGTGCAGGTCAAACCGTGTGCTTGGGTGAGTTTAGGATTTTGGTTAAATTTAAAATAAAAGAAAATAAAAACTTAAAACCTAATATAATCTCTCCCTCACCCTCACTCGACCCGCACGAAGCCAAGGGGCTCTCCACTTGAGCCACATGTGACACCCCCTTCCGGCCTCCTCTCAATCGAGCTTCCTCCTCCGATTTCCGGCAGTTTCTTCATCGAATCTCCATGGTAAGCTCCCCTCTTTCTTATCCTCCTTTATTCTAGCCTTAGTTTGACCAAATCAGCACCCGGTGAGGGGCGGCCGAACCTTAGGTCTTTAGGGTGATTCTGAGTTTCAATTTTCTTTTGGTTCTAGGTTATGCGGAAGGTCTGTTGGGACTCCTTGGTGCGCATTCCGGCAACCGCCACCGAAGGCGAAGTGGTTTGCGTGGTTTTGGATCGTCGGGTTGGTTTCAAGGTAAGGTTTTCACCTCTTTCTTTGTTTCACACTTGTCTAATTTGGGGATTTTTATGTTTATGAGTTCCTAGCACGTTGGTTGTAGTGCGTTCGAGGTTTTGGTGTGGTTTCGAGTCACCAATGACTAGGAGACTCGCCTGTGACTCTTAGTTAGAAAGTGCCAAGAGCTGGAGTGGACGGATGGATCCACCTTGAGGTAGGGTCCCTCTCCTTGCCCTTTTATTTAAGTAAAGTGATAGTGAATTTAATATTGTACTGACTTAGTATTTTAATTATGAAAGTTAGTTCTGATTGAATGCTTCTGTGCAAATAGTGTGAATTGCAAGAATAAGATAAAAATGGTTGCCTGCTAACTAAACTAATGATTTAATAATAAAACCCCTAAATCATAGGTGCAATGTCTTCAAGATAAAAAAGTAGTGATAAACCTTTTATTCTTGCCTACTGAATTTTTGTGGTTCCCTTTTATGCTTTGTATGTGAAATTGCCTTAATAAGACAAAGGGAATGAAATGGCTGTGACACGTGTGTTTAGGTCAATTTTCCATGTTAAGAAAATTGAGTAAGATGGTAACCCTAGTAGGATGACCTAAGGCTATATGATATGTTTCCTCTAGAAGGTATCAAAGGGTTAAAGAGTGATAAAAACATATCCTTTAAGATGAAATGGATAAACTAGAATGAACGGACTAGGGTGGTATGACCACACCTTGGGATACGTAATGGGCACGACTCATGTTAGTAAAATGAACATGTGAGTGTCTCGATTTAGATACTTAAGATGGGTTGCCTCAAGTATGAATGTGAATGTGTTCAACTATGTGTATGTGGTATGCTTCTTTGAATGCTTATGAGGTAATTCCATAAGTAGTATACTATAAACATGTTGTGTTGTGAGTGCGCACATGCTGATGCCACATAATAAATGATTGATTGTGAATGTGGAATGTTTACTTGAAATGCATAAGAGGTACTGCCTTATGCATTGTATTATGATGCCGATAATGAATGTGTATGGTTATGGATGGGAGGAATTCATACCCCATGCCATCTACTCAGAAGGATTTCATGTCTGGATGGGAGGTAGTTATACCCCATGCCAGAGTGTTGAGTGTGATAGATACGTGGTTGGATGGGAGGAAGTTATACCCCATTCCAGTGTGATAGTACATGTCTGGAAGGGAGGCATTCTTACCCCTTTCCAGTTGACTTCTAGCGATGTGTTATGTGTTTGGATGGGATGCAGTTATACCCCATGCTAGTATTATGAACGTGTATGGAAGGGATGCATTCTTACCCCTTGCCAGTTTATTTAGGGATGAGAGGTATTCTTACCTCGTGCCCCCTAATCTCGATACGTGTGTGGAAGGGAGACATTCTTACCCCTTTCCAGTTGACCTATAGGGATGAGAGGCATTTCTACCTCGTGCCCGCTATTCTTTATTAATGGGTGGGAGGCATTATTACCCCACACCATCTATAATCTAAATGCCCTTATATAGATATGGTGACATGACCAGGTTACTTTACCGGCAACAAGCTGAAGCTGTCATAATCGTCAGGTGTGGCTTGGGAACCTGGATGGGTGTATTTACTTATGTATTTCTTCTTACTTGTTTTCTCCATACCTACTCACTGTAAAATATTTATACACTGTCTGGTTTGGGTTTGACACTGGTGGTTCCAGCCTACTGAGATTTATATCTCACACCCTACTTGGGCCTCTATTGCACTGGGGTACCCGAGTAGACCTTCTTTCTTGCAGGACCTAGGTTGTGTGTTGTGCTATTTGTACCAGAGGAGTTAGGAACAAAGGACCAAGCGGGAGATTGGGATGCTCAGGAGATTCTTTATTGGGCTCTACTATCTTTTCTTTTTTTATTGTTTGTAAATCATGCTGTATTGTTTACTGCTTTTGGAAATGTATCATCATCTATACATGCATGCATTGTAAACTGTCGTTTGCCACATTTTATAAAATGGACATTATTCTATCTTTTGCTTCTGCCTTTCAATTGTTTAATTATTCCTCTATTGAATATTATTTACTCTGATATTACCGCTATGTTACTCTGATATGAGGGTATAGTCTCCCCACCATCACCTCCTGAGACCCTCGCTGCTAGTCGACAGCCTCTGGCGTACGGGGTGATGCACTTGAGGCCATGTGACCTACCGGTCTGGCCACTGGTTTGATGGTAAGATGGGCCAGGACGTTACAAAGTGGTATCAGAGGATGATTATTTTCTTTTCCTTACTGTTTTGGGTTGGTAGACAGGAGTTTAGGAAAGTGTCGACACATGGCTAATATCCGTACTTCAGACTGATCACCCCACGTACGGGAAATGACCAAGTGGCCAGGGCTAGGAATTTTTGTTCATGTTGTTTGCTATTACATTGGATATAGTTTCACCTTGAGTGAATGTTGTATTTTCTACTGCTTATGGTTTATGAAATTTCTTGAATTTTACCCTTGGCCTGATATGGAAAGAAAACTGCATTTTATGAATCATTATAGGCACATAGGGATTAACATGCCATGCATAGTGCTATGCCATATAGTTGCATTTTAGGTTTCTTGTTGATTTGAATTGTGTGCCTTGATTGCATGCCATGGCTTTTATTTATTAGAAATCCTATTTAGATAACATGTTTCAGTGATAATATTCCATGCTTCCTTTCTTGCTTATGTGCCGTGCTTCATTGTTGTAACATGCCTCAGTGTTAGTTTCTTGTAGTGAAATGATTTGTTTTATACATTTAATTGATGGCATGAGTAATATCTTTTGGTTGTAAATATAACGGGAGCTAGTTTTCAGTTGTAAGGTGTATGGGTGCCTTATAACTGGGAAAAGGTAACCCGTGTATTCGAACTACTCAAAAAGGCTGCTAAGTTTAAAATGCTAAAGTAATTTTGGTTTTGGTTAAAAAGGGGAGCCAAATTCCAATTTATAAAGTGTATGGGTGCTTTATAGGTTGGTAGATGGCCGCCCATATACTTGTGCCATTGTATGTGAGCATGTTAAATTCTGAGTGAAATCTGGTTTTGATAAAAAGGGGAGTCAATTTTCAATCCATGAAGTGTATGGGCGCATCATGAATTGGGAAATGAGAAACCATGATAATTGAAATGGCCATGAGGTTTCTTGAAATGGTTTTAAATGTAAGAATTGTTTGGTTTTAATTTGAAACGATTTGGCGAATGTGTAAGTAAAACTGGACCCGAGTAGGTTAGTTGGAAAGTGTTGTATGAGATAACCCGGTTGGGGTGTTTGAATTTATTTTTTTTAAAAGGAATTGAATAACTGCTTTGGGGATGCTTTTTTTTGGAAGAACCCGAGATTGATAGAATGGGACCCTAGTTGGTCGCCCTTTTGTTTAATGGTTTTTTTGCTTAGTTGGTTGATAAAGACGGGATGTCATTGAATGTTTTCTGTTATTAAAAGGATGTTTTTGTGAAACTTGCCTGTTTTCTTGATGCGTACTTGATGTTTTTAAATGGTTAAAGTTTAAACAAGATAAAATGTTAAGGTCTTGGTAATGGAAACCGTGGTGGTGCGTTAAAAACCTAGTGTAAGGGGTAGTTTTGAGTTTCTCCTTGATTTTCCTTGGAACGGGACCGTAGGTGTTTCCCGTGGGTGTTTTTTCTTTAGTGATGTTTTGATGTTTGACATTTGAGCCTAACGACTTTCTTTCGCGTGACTCGGCATTAGGGTCGATATCTGATCTTCGTAAGGGGATAGCCCGTGGTTGGTAGCACCCTTAGCATTTTAATGCCTTGATTGTACTGTGAGTTTTATGATGTGAGGTTCCGTTTGGGTTCTTCTGTCCCTTGTTGGACTCTTGTTTTTCTAATGACACCCTTGTTCGGATGGGTGGTCGTTGGGTTTCGACTTTTGTTGCGGCTTTGGGTCATCTCCTCAGTAGAGTGGCCTGACGTTAAAGAATTGTTTCGTCCCAATGTTCGGGATAGATTTTGAATGACTCGTGTGTTTTGACATGCTGGTTTCCTTGTTTGGATCTTCTTAGGTTGTTTGGTGATGTGATTGTGGCAGAGGAGCATCACACGATCATTTGCGGTGCTTGTGTACTAGTGCGTTTGTGCTCAGCTACGTTATCTCCTTTCACTTCGGCGACTAGGACACTCCTAAGGTTGGGATCATGTCGCGTCGAATCTAGTAAATGTGTCCTTTCACATGGAATGGATTCTTCTTGGAATGCCTTTCGAAATGGGTTGGTCATGTCTGAATTCCTTGAGGAATGCGAGTTTAAAATGTGTGGATGTGTCGGCAGGTGAAGCCGAGTTCCTTCCTTGAAGTCGACCAGTTGAGGTTCGACTGTTCTTCCTTCCAGTAGTCTGGTATGATTAACTGGAATTCGTTCAAACCTCTTAGTTTATTCTATTTAGTGATGAGAATGTACCCTACCTTGTCCTCATCCAAGATGCACTAAGAGAGTGTCGGTATTATCCGCGCTAATGCTTTAAAATCCACTGGGCTTGTTCGGGTGGTTCTTTTTCAGTGTTGCATGAGGGACGCGTGGTTTCTTGTGTGGTTTGATCTTGGAAACTTCATCGGAAGTCGGGTGTAGGATTTGGTGAATGGGTTTGTGCTAAACATAAGGTGCCTTGGAGAAAGGCATTGTGGTTTTGTTTGAAATACGTTGGCCGTTAGGCCAAGCTTTGTTGTAAATAGTCATCCGGGGATGGCCTAACTTGAGGTTCTTGTTTAATGTATGTGGTCGGTGACATACCATTCTCCGGCATGTCTTTAGGTAGAGGCGAGTGCGGTTTGTGTCAGCCGGTGCCTGATATGAACAACCGGCTTGACTTGGGCCTTGAGGTCGATGGGGAACTGATTGTTTGATCTGTTTCAAATCACGCTAGGAGCGTCGTGGGAACGCTTGGGGTGCGCTTTGAAATTAATTCCAACTGTGGTCCAAACCATAGTTTGGGATTGGTTTTATTAACATTAAAAATCTAAGGTGGGAAGTATCTGTGGCTGGATTCTTGGCGAGACGACGACGGGTTTGTGTCTCTAGGTAGATGGGCTCGGGAAGAGCCATCTTGGTGTTTCGTTTGGGAAACGAGCGTTGGATCAAGTTTTGGTGGATTAAGTGCCATAAGGTTTAATGGACAGTTAAAAGTGTGTTGGACGTTTGTGAACACAACATGACCATTTGAATGAAGCTTCACGACCCTTGTAGGTTGGGTGATGTGTACGTTGTTCCCGAAGGCTTCTCGGGGACAAGACGTTCTAAGGTGGGAAGGTTGTAATGACCCGTGTTTTGAACCGGACAAAAACCCGAAGGATTTTGAACTTTTTCGTTTACTGAACCAGTTGTTTTGAAGACCGGGATTTGGAACAAGGTTCCAAAGGTTGGAACCCTTCATTTTAATGTTTTTGGGCATGGGTGAAGGCCCGTTAAGTTTCTCAGGTGGCCCGAGAGGTTTCGGAAGCACCAGACCGTTGTTCTTAAGGAGCTGCAGAGGCCGCACGGTTTGGCTAACCGTGTAGCCTAAACCATGCGGCCTAAACCATGAGGCCTTATTTTAAGAGACAATGGCTTGCGTACAGGCTGTGTATGGTTTCCCAAACCATGCGCCTAGCCCATGAGAGAGATATATTGGAGGCAGAAGACTCCGTATGGTTTGTGCACGGTTTGGAAAACGTGCGCTTGGGTGAGTTTTGGTTTTTGGTTAAATTTAAAATAAAAGAAAATAAAAACTTAAAACCTAATCTAATCTATCCCTCACCCTCACTCGACCCACATGAAGTTAAGGGGCTCTCCACTTGAGCCACGTGCGACACCCCCTTTCGGCCTCCTCTCAATCGAGATTCCTCCTCCGATTTCTGGCCGTTTCTTCATCGAATCTCCATAGTAAGCTCCCCTATTGATTCTCCTCCTTTATTCCAGCCTTAGTTTGACCAAATCAGTGCCCGGTGAGGTGCGTCCGAACCATAGGGCTTTGGGGTGATTACAATTTTTAGTGTTCTTTTTTTTTCTAGGTTATGCAGAAGGTCCGTTGGGACTCCTTGGTGCGCGTTTCGGCAACCGCCGCCGAAGGCGAAGCAGTTCGGGTGGTTTTGGATCATCAGGTTGGTTTTAGGGTAAGGTTTTCACCTCTTGCTTTGTTTCAAACTTGTTGAATTTGTTCCTTTTTATGTTTATGAGTTCCTAGCACGTTGGTTGTAGTGCGTTCAAGGTTTTGTCGTGGTTTCGAGTCGCCAAAGACTAGGTGACTCGCCTGTGACTCTTAGTTAGAAAGCACCAAGAGCCAGAGTGGATGGATGGATCCACCTTGAGGTAGGGTCCCTCTTCTTTCCCTTTTATTTAAGTAAAGTGAAAGTGAATTTAATATTGCACTGCCTTATTATTTTAGTTATGCAAGTTAGTTCTGATTTAATGCTTCTGTGAAAATAGTGTGAATTGCAGGAATAAGATAAAAATGGTTGCCTTCTAACTAAAATAATGATTTAATAATAAAACCCCTCAATTAGAGGTGCGCTGTCTTCAAGATAAAAAGTAGTGATAGAAATTTTATGCTTGCCTACTGAATTTTTTTGGTGCCTTTTTTTGCTTTGTATGTGAACTTGCCTTATTATGACAAAGGGAATTAAATGGCTGTGACATGTGTGGTTGGGTCAATTTTCTATGTTAGGAAAATTGATTAAGATGGTAACCCTAGTAGGATGACCTAAGGATATATGATATGTTTCCTCTAGAATATATCAAAGGGTTAAAGATTGATAAAAACATATCCTTTAAGATGAAATGGATAAACTAGAATGAACGGACTAGGGTGATGTGACCAAGCCTTGGGATACGTAATGGGAACGGCTCATGTTAGTAAAATGAACATGTGAGTGTCTCGATTTAGATACTTAAGATGGGTTGCCTCAAGTATAAACATAAATGTGTTCACCTATGTGTATGTGGTATGCTTCTTTGAATGCTTATGAGGTAATTCCATAAGTAGTATACTATAAACATGTTGTGTTGTGAGTGCGCACATGCTAATGCCACATAATGAATGATTGATTGTGAATGTGCAATATTTACTTGAAATTCATAAGAGGTACTGCCTTATGCATTATATTGTGATGCTGATAATGAATGTATATGGTTATGTATGGGAGGCATTCATACCCCATGCCATCTACTCTGAAGGATTGCATGTCTGGATGGGAGGCAGTTATACCCCATGCTAGAGTGTTGAGTGTGACAAATACGTGGTTGGATAAGAGGCAGTTATACCCCATGCCAGTGTGACAGTACATGTCTGAAAGGGAGGCATTCTTACCCCTTCCCAGTTGACTTCTAGCAATGTGTTACGTGTTTGGATTGGAGGCAGTTATACCCCATGCTAGTATTATGAACGTGTATGGAAGGGAGGCATTCTTACACCTTTCCAGTTTATTTAGGGATGAGAGGAATTCTTACCTTGTGCCCGCTAATCTCGATATGTGTGTGGAAGGGAGACATTATTACCCCTTTCCAGTTGACCTATAGGGACGAGAGGCATTTCTACCTCATGCTCGCTATTCTTTATTAATGGGTGGGAGGCATTCTTACCCCACACCATCTATAATATAAATGACCTTATATAGATATGGTGACATGATCAGGTTACTTTACAGGCAACGAGCCGAAGATGGTATAACCGTCAGGTGTGGCTTGGGAACATGGATGGGTGTATTTACTTATGTATTACTGCTTACTTGTTTTCTACATACTTGCTCACTGTTAAATTGTTATACACTATCTAGTTTGGGTTTGGCACCAGTGGTGCCGGCCTACTGAGATTTATATCTCACACCCTACTCGGGCCGCCATTGCACTGGGGTACCCGAGTAGGCCTTCTTTCTTGCAGGACCTAGGTTGTGTGCTATGCTGTTTGTACCTGAGGAATTAGGAATAAAGGACCAAGAAGGAGCTTGGGATGCTCAAGAGATTCGTCGTTGGGATCTGCTATCTTTTCTTTTTGTATTGTTTGTAAAGCATGTTGTATTATTTACTGCTTTCGGAAATGTATCATCATCTATACATGCATGCATTGTAAACTGGCATTTTCCCCCTTTTATAAAATGGATATTATTCTGTCTTTTGCTTCTGCCTTTCAATTGTTTACTAATTCCACTATTGAATATTATTTACTCTGATAATACCGTTGTGTTACTCTGATATAAGGGTATAGTCTCCCCACTATCACCTATTGAGACCCTCGCTGCTAGTCAGTAGCCTCTGGCGTACGGGGAGACGCACTTGAGGCCATGTGACCTACCGGTCCGGCCACCGGTTTGATGGTAAGACGGGCCAAGACGTTACAGGTGCACTCTAATCCCAATGTTTACTCAATAAAAGAACATGAAATGAGATAGCTCAAAACAAGACCACTCATTTCTATGTCAACATGAGAAACATAATTGAGTTATGAACATGGGAGGATAGAAGGAACTCTCCACCATAAGAGATAGGCCAACATTAATTTATCCCAAAGTAATTCCAGAGAGACCTATTGTGAGTATCCCCACCATAAGAACCAACCAGCTTAACCAGCTGACACCAAAGGATAAGAAAACCCATCATGGGTCATTTTAGGAAATTTATACACCTGGAAAGACAAATAGATGTAGTGGACCCAACATGGACCAAACCCCTACCGCAATGGGTCCGTCAAAAAAGAATCCAAACCAAACAAAAAACCTCACACAATTCACTACTATTACAGGGCATTACCATCCTCAGATGAGCCCAAACCGGAACTGATATCAACTCACAAGGATGTCCATAAATGGAAAACCACACAAAGATCCGCATCCATAAGGGAATAAGCATCGAGGTTTAATGAAATAAGACAACCACACCATTTTTCAACCAAAGAGGAATCCTTCCACCCACACGGGTCACGACATGGAGATAAAACCCCCATGTATCTTTCCACTAAACAGGGCCATTAAAGTTGATTAGCCACACCATAATTCCAAACCACCTCCATCTCCCACACCAGAGACAGAAGTTACACCAAGATCCTTTACACCTATGAGAGATCCTGAATACGCGCCAACTTCACTCCAGGACCTATGGATGAAGATATGATGATTGAAGAGTCTCTTTCCCCATAGTCCTATGTTAAAAACCCTTGAACGTATCTTCTTATTCTAGTGCCACAGGAAACCATGTCTTGATCCATACATCACCAACAAAACACAACACATCCTATAACCTACTTTGCCTCAACATGGCACTTAATTGTGATAAGGACTTAGAAGATGCCCATGCACCATTCCTTTCATCTCGAGCGAGGATACGATGAAACAATAATACACGGAACACAATTCCATTCAAATAAGGAAAATTTAGAATTTCTGAAAGAGAACATGTTTCTATTAATAGAAGTTCTCGGAAGATTTCACAACATCCACCCTTGCACTTGATCGAGAACACGGTGATGAAAAACGTCACAGAATGTGACCATTTCAACCTTAGAGGGATTATAAGGGAAAAAAAGTTTAAATTGAGTCTTTAATGACACATGATTCCCAAAAATGTCCATAACAGCCTCTTATGACCTAATTTTCCACACTAGTGGAATAACACAATCCCTCACTTAGAAAAACACAACGAATGATCCAAAGGCCCTTTCAAGATGAAGACCAACACTAATAACTCCAGACTACCTCTACCTTTCCTCACTGGAATTCCCTTCACCATTTCCAGGAAGGAACTTCAGAAACAACAGTGTGAAATTTTATACCCGACAACTCAGACAACTCAAAGAGACCAAATATTCATTCAACTCCTTGCACATATACTATCCCACTACAGGAGGACTCACTTAACTGAAACAGAAGGGAATAAGACTCATCTTCAAAAATTCAAGGAGAGAGTCCTTACGTTGATCAACTAGAGGGTCTTCTAATGGTGAATCACCCATGTACACACTTCAAACGTGCATTAATTCATTATTGGGGTGTACACTATCCAACATAAGACACATAAGGTCCAAACAAAATGACCCACTTGTAAGTACATGCCAAAAAAATAAAATCCCATTTCAGTTTTTATAAAACATTTACAGAAAGGCACTGACCATTCAAATAAACCCATTTTTAAACTTTACACACCAATTCCATGAAATTTCACTCATTTCAAAACACTTCATGTTTTACAAAAAGACCTATTTCATCATTATCCTTTTAAATAGAAATCATGTTCTATAATTTAAAACAAGTTTCCAAAACCTTTTTGAAAATGATTTTCCTTCTTCCCAAACAACCAAATTTTCCAATAAATCAAAAACTTTGTTTTAAAAAAATACATATTCATTAAAATCATTCTCATTTTACACAATGAAAATTTCATGAAAATCTATTTTCCTAAGACTTATTCCAAAAAAATTATAAGAACCCATTTTACACCCTTTTAGGAATCAAACCATCCCACTTTAAAAAACCAGATTCCTTAAATTTTTAAACAAAGTTTTTTTAGACTAATTTCTAGAACCCAAGGGGATACCAGACAAATAAATAGGAAAATAGAGTTGATCGGTGACCCATACATATGGTTGGAGACCATACTACAATCACACCACCATCATGGAGAGTGTTTTAGGACATCATCCCTGACTCCACATGGCTTACCGGGCCTTTCAATCTCACTGATATCGTTGAACCAACTCCCATTTCATTTCCTAAACAACAAGAAACCACAAGGACTAAAGAACTCACATAAAACCCAACTTCCCCTAGTGAATTGAGTCTCGTCATGAGGTGTGTTGGATACACACCCTATTCATAACCAAATAATCAAGTCCTGAAAATCCTAGCTCCAGTCTACCCATACTCTACCCTAAGGAATGAGACCCAAAAGAGTGTGGCCTCCTCTGATACCATTTTATCATGAACCAAGATGGGTCTTCATCTGAAAAAACACCCAATATAGTCTATGGAAAGTCCCGAAAGGTGTCATCAATCCCCATAGGATGGAATGAGTGCTCGAGTATAAATATTACAAACTGAGAATGATTTACCCGATAATATACTGAAAAACAACCAAGAAGACAAATAAAACAAAACAAAAAATCCACAACCAAAAAAGAGGATAAAATTTCTCAAGACACCACCACCAAGGCCCACAAGGAAGTACACTAGAGACCCTAACAGACAAAACCACACATCTTTCATTTACCTGAAACAAACATTGAAAAAGAACTACATACAGCCAAGGGTGTATGTAGGGTGTGATCCAATGCCTAGTAGGATGCCACTCAAAATAAGGATTCCATGCTATAAACATTTTAAGATAAATAAATTGATAGTTTTTACAAAAAGAAAATGTTAGTAACAATTATAAGGGAAAAAAATTTAAATGAATTTTTTTTAAAGAAAACAACTTTAAATGAAAAACAATTTTAAAGAATGCAACTTTAAATAAAACAAAATTGCCTTTGAAATTACCAAAAAGAATTACTGTATGAAGATGGTAAGTTCAATATAATCAATGAACACTAGTCATAGGAAATACCCCCAAAAAATAGCTAACAATATAACCCTAGGCACCTCTTATCTTTATGAAATGTGGTATAGGAACCACAACTAACTGCATTCTCTTGCATGAGCCAACAAAGAGGAGCAACATCCAAAATTTGAGTGGTCTCAAATTATCATCCATATTTTGTTAATGTAGTCATAATAAACCCTTATAAGTGAAACTAGACCATATACACTTCCATATCACTAGCATACTAGTCCTAGTTCACCCAACTAGATACCCGAGCTTCCCTTTATGCTCAAAAAAGTTTCACATGTCACATAACACACCACAACCACATTTCATCAACCAAACAAGGTATTTCACAACACAAGAAACCACTTGCACATCCAATTATCCTATTTAAAAATCAAATGAACACCAAAATCATTTCAAAAACATGATTTGAATCACTTACATAATTTAATAAATCATTTAAATAATTTATAAAAAATTTGCAAAGCATTACACATCATAAGTCATAAATTGCACCTCCAAATTCCATTTTAAAAACATAAGCACACCAAAAACTTACCCAAGCATGATTCTCACCTCTTACATAATTTAATAACTCATTTAAATAATCTATAAAACAATTTCAAGAAGTACCATAAGGCCTTTACAAAAAAAAAAACTAAAATCCTCTTTTCAAAAACATACGCACACCAAACCTTACTTCAAACACCATTCACATCATTTATACAAATTAATAAATCAATTACACAATTTAATAAATCATTTTTAAAATTTATAAAATATTTACAAGATTCACAATAGAGGTTTAAACCAAGAAAATACTAAATTTCACATGAAAATTCCATTTTAAAATCAACGCATATCAAACTTTCTCATAAACCACATTTTCACCTCAAAAAATACTCATAGAACATGCAAAAAAACACAAGAAAACATAATTAATTTATCAAAAAATGGTTAAGCATGGAATCACCTACATCATATGATGAAATTTCTAGAAAATGGTGCGAAACCACAATGACACCTTGAGAAAACCATAAGAAGGAAGGATTAGACCAAGAAAAACAAGATAAAAACATATTCATAAAGAAATAACAATAAATAAAACCCTATGTCCACTGGAGAGGATAAACCCTAAAGGAGAAGAGTGATACTTACCTGGAGTTGGCCACACCCACGATGGAGGGAGAGGAGGAGAGATGAGTGGTTGGGGGGAGCGGCATGCCAGATCTCCTAGTCATCCGGGCCACATGAGTAGGAGAGGGAAGTCAGGGAAGGATAGAAACACGAGGAGAGAGGGAGGGGGAGTGTCCATGCATGGTGGAGCTTCTATAGGAGAGGTGCTCTAGAGGGTGGCTCACTGGAAGGAGCCGCGCATGCAGGGAGGAGAGGGAGGAGGGGGCTGGGTCACACAATAGGGAGAGGGGGGAGAGGGGGATACACGTGGAGGAGGGGGAAAGAGGGAGAAGGGGGGAGAATTAAACCCTAAAGTAATAATAATAATTTAATAATAATAATGATAATAATAATCTTAATAACGATAATAATATTAATAATAATAATGATAATAATAATAATAATAATATTCTTAATAATAATAATAATAATTTTTTTTTAAAATATATTAATTTTATTTTAGTTTTCTTATTTTATTTAATCTTTCATTTGATTTGATTTTATTTTTGAATATGGGAAGGCTACACAGTTTCCTGGTCAAAGACGCATAGTTTCTAAACCTTGCTCTGCCCATGAGCCAGATGCCTCCAAGTTCAAAACACCCATTTCCAAATAAAACTAAAAAATTGAAATCATGACTCAACCCTAACCCCAAAAAGAATATCCAAATCCAAGAAAATAATAAAATAAAATAAATTCAATGGTTGGGGTGCGACAATAGTTATGTGTACTATCCAATCCAAAGGTAAAGAAAGATATTCTGAATGACACACATAACTCAACCTTCTCTATTCACCTTGTGAGCGCAACGATGTATCGAGATATCTGAGAGAACTATTGGTGGGATAATATGAAGAAGGAGATCATTGAATATACATCAAAGTGTCTGGTATGTTAGTAAGTGAAGGATAAAAGGAAAAAGTCTAAAGGGATGATGCAACCATTACCCATACCAACATGGAAATGGGAAAACATAACCATGGAATTTTCCATTGGATTTCAAAATACATCCATAAGAAACAATTCTATATGGTTTGTTGTGGATTCTCATACAAAGAAAACTAACATGATCACAATTTGATAGGAATTCTCCCTAGATAAACTTTCATGAATATACATCAGAGAAGTGGTAATATTGCATCGAGTACCACTATCAATTGTATTCGATCGAGATCTAAGATTCACCTCCATTTTCTAGAAAAGTCTCTAACATGATCTAAACACTAAGTTGAGATTTAGTACAACCTATCATCCTCAAAATGATGGCCAATATGAGTGGAATATTCAAACAATTGAATACATGTTGAGAGTGTTTTATATATACTTTAAGGGAGGATGAGACCAAAATATGCCTTTGGTCAAGTTCTCCTAATTGTTTCCACTTAAGCATCCAAATGGATCCATATGAAGCCCTTTATTGGAAAAGATATAGAACACTAACATGCTAGGATGAAGTCGGTGAATGTAATCTTCTAGGACTTTAAATGGTCAAAGAAATGGTAAAAAAGGTGAAACCCTTCAACATTATATCTGGGAAGCCCAAAATCGAACAAAGAGTTATGCTTACAATCGTTGATGAGACCTGGATTTTATGGTTGGATATATTTTATTCCTACACATATCTCCATGGAAGAGGATCACAAAATTTTGGAAGAAGGGAAAGCTAAGTCCGAGGTACATTGACCCCTTCGAGATTATTGATCATGCTGGAGTTATGAACATTCGACTAGTACTTTAACCAACCATGTATCAAGTACCAAATTTATTCCACATATCTCTCTTGAGAAAGTACATACCAGATGCCTCACATGTATTAAATTCAGAGGTGCTACAATTTGAGAATGATCTCTCTTATATAGAGAAAACAATGAAGATATTGGATCGTAGAGATAAATTTCTACACAAAAGACCACTCAACTAGTCAAATTACTATGGAGTAACCATGATTATGAAGAGGCAACATGGGAACTGGAGGAAGCGATGAAGGAGTACCCTCACAAGTTTTTCTTATAGTTTTTAAAATAAAATTTCAAGGGTGAAATTTTATAAGGGGGGAAGAATGTAATGAACCAAAATTTTATCAATGAAAATTCACTTATAATAATCATGTTATATAGTATAAATAACACAATAATCACATAGATAACACAATACAAACTTTATAAATGAATAAGGAATGAAATAAGAAGTATTTATAGAAATTAAGGAACCTAAACGAATGAATTAGTAACATGAACTAGGGAATAGTAATGCAGCCCTTATAAATAGTAACCCAACAAATAGAATATTAATCTCACCTATGAAAGTATAAATAAAATTTAGGCATATTATAAATGAAAATATGATATAATTATATCATAGTATAAGTAAATAAATGTTTTAAAAATAATAAATTAAGTGATGGTATTTTTAGAAAACATAAAAATTTATTTACAATTTTGTAACGAATATAATGATTTAAAAAAAAATATTTTCAGAAAATAGATTCATAAATTTATATTTTGTTGTCTTATTATTATAACATTATTTTATGATACCTTAATTAATTTTTCAAAGTGTTATAAAAACAATTATACTATTAAAATCGGTATTTTTTGAGTAAATAATGATTTTAATTAAATTTAAATCTATCATATTGAATTTTTTTATAAAATGGTTTCCATTTTTGAATTATAAATGTCAAAAAAAATTTATGGTGGATTTTTTGGATTTTTCTAAACTAGTTGAATTTTTGGTGAATAGTGAAATACAGTAATTTACAGTATAAGGTAAATAAATGAATTTTTAAGTAATGATTGAGTTAAGAATGATGTAAATGATCATTGGTTCAAACTCAAATGAATTAATTACTTTATTTAGTCATAATAATCCACACTATTCATAGCCTTGAGTGAAAATAATAAACTAATGAATTAAATAATAAAAAAAGCAACCCTCTCTTCCAATATAAATACCACCCCTCATCGCCTCTTTTCCTCACACCTATAAAGCCTTGAATCTTGTCAAAATTATATCTAAAACTCTTCCCAAGTCTCTCATCCAATTTCAGTATCCTTTGGTCTTAATAAATAACCAAACTCAAGTACCTCAAGGAGGCTCTCTAGGAGAGGAATTCAAGAGGTAAAAACCTCTTTCCTTTTCTTTTAATATATTTCCAATTTCTTTTCATTTATTATTCTCTCATCATGTACCCTTATCCAAGTGTAATGTTAACTAAAATATATCACATATAATATAATTTTATTATGTTAATGTATTAATCCATCATCCTTTCTTTCTACTCCCCTTTTTGTTTTAAAAATGAAAACATCATCCGTGATGTGTTAATTTATCGCATTCAAGGACTACAAGTTTACAATTTACTTTACCACCTTCCATGCAGGTCATAAAATGATTTTTATGGTTATAAAAGATAATAATATATTTATTACAGATTATTTAATGTTCTATAAGTAGTATATATACATAATATTAAATAACAGAACAAAACTAGTTTGTGATGACTGAGAAACCACGAAATTAATCTAAACGATTATCATTAACATATTATTTAATTATTCATACTCATACCATATAAATAAATGATATATAACAAAAAATTAACAAATTTAATTTCATTAATAACATATAATTTCAATTTTTAAAAACTATTCCCATTCTACATGATCTTTCATTCACGTATACAAATGAACAGATATTGAAATCAAAGGAAATGAATACTCCAAATCGATGAAATTGTATCTTATAACTCATCTAAAAGGCCATAAATTAACATAATAAAATTATAATAAATAAAATAAATATATAAAAGGTTATTAATTAAATAATTAATGAATTTATTTTTATTATCCAGGATATTAAGTTAAAGTGAAGAACACTTTCAGACATAAGGTAATGGATTCTTTCTGAACCTCCATTTTCCGTCGGGTCACATTTTCTCTATATTTACCCCAATATAATTATTTTTTATTTTTATATACTTTATAAATTCTATTTATTTGATAAAAACTAATATATACAGATTATTATATCATTTTTATGGTGAAATACATGTTTTAAGAAGGTTCCCTTCTCAATTCTTCCTGATAAGCAAGCCCGATTAAAGGGAACTTCCAGATTTATTACCCATTTTAAAGTACGCTAAATAATATATTTTAAGACAAAATTATTTGTATAAAATCACTAATATTAATATTAAAAATAATATTGGTTCATTTTTGGTATTATACAGACAATTATGCCTTTTCTGTTTTAAAGAATATTGAAATTTTCCCTTAAACTGTACTAAAATGTTTTATTTCTAAAGTTTCTTAAAAACCCTTTCTACATGTTTTCACATAAGTTTGACATAAATTATCATTATTTATTCATATTTTACCTTATTAATGTTCATGTATGATTTAAATCCATTCTTTAATGGACACCATTATGATCTTACCTTTTGATATTCCTTTGACATGATTATGATACCCAATTCTTTCTATTGGTAACACGTATATTTATGTTTTATTCCTTATGTATGATTCTTTATGTGGAACACATATGAATGAAAATGTTATGATAGGAGTTCCTAGATATCACTACAATTCATTGGGTAATGTTTAGTCTCATGAGACATCATGTGCAATGGTCTTGGTGGCCAGCCTTGACTCATGCTCTATGTGCAACGATTTTGGTGGTATGCCTTGACTCGTGATCCTCCATGTGAAATGTGCCTTGAATCTTGATTATTTCATTTTTTTATGTTGTTGAAAAATTACTATGATTCCGTTATTACATGATTCCATGTTCTATATGTTATTCTCCTATATTTTTATTCATGTTCCATGCCTTTTTATGTCATCATGTTATGCCTTCTAACCCATATGCTATGATTTATTCTTATGTTTATTCCCTTATTGGGTTTTTTAGTTCATACCTTTCTTCAAGTATTCCCTAGGTTATCCTATGAATATGTAAGGGATTAATGGGTTTTAGGATCTCATTACTAATATTAAATAAAATATATTTCTATTTTGGTTTCATGCCTTCTAATTATGTATTTAATCTTCCAAATACACTAGACTTTTGCGATCCCTAGTTTGTATTTGAAGGATAATTATGCTTAAAATCATGTAATAATATGTTTAAAAGGATAGTTCCATTATAATAAATAGCATAAACATAATATAGAGAACACAATACAAACTTTATAAATGAATAATTAATGAAATAAGAAGTAGTTATATAACTTAAGAAACTTAAACCAATGGAATAGTAACATGACCTATGGAATAGTAATGTGACCCTTATAAATAGTAACTCACCCAATAGAATAGTAATATTACCTATGAAATTATAAATAAAATATATCCATATTATAAATTAAAATATTATATAATTATATGATAGTATAAGTAAATAAATGTTTTGAAAATGAGAAATTAAGTGTTGGTATTTTTATAAAACATAAATGTTTATTTACAATTTTATAATGAATATAACAATTTAAAAGAAAATTTATTTTCATAAAATAGATTCATAAATTTTTATTTGGTTGTATTATTATTATAATATAATTTTATGTGTTCTTAATTAAATTTTCAAAGTGTTATAAAATCTGTTATAATTTTAAAATTGGTATTTTTCACATAAATGATGATTTCAATTAAAAAATAAATTAATCATATTTAAAAAATTAATTTCATAAAATGAATTAAATTTTTGAATTATACATTTTTTAAAATGTTATGGGTGAATTTTTGGATTTTTCTAAAATAGTTGAATTTTTGATGAATAGTGAAATACAGTAATTTACGGTATAAGGTAAATAAATGCATTTTTGAGTCATTGTTGAGTCATGGATGATGTAAGTGGATATTGGTTCGAAATAACATGCATTAGTTACTGTATTTACCCATAATAATCCACACTATTCATATTCTTGAAGTAAAATAATAAACTAATGAATTAAATAATAACAAAACACCCCTATCCTCCACTATAAATACCACCCATCACTGCCTCTTTTCCTCACACCTATAAAGACATGAAGCTTGTGAAAATTCTACCCAAACCTCTTAATAAGTATCTAACTAATATAAAATATCCTTTGGTCTCAATAAAATACCAAACTCAAGTTCCTCAAGGAGAAGAATTTAAGAGGTAAAAACCTCTTTCCTTTTCTTTTAATTTATTTCCAATTACTTTTTCTTTTATTATTATCACCAAACCTACCCATATCCAGGTTCCATAGTAACTATATTATATCACATATACTAAAATTTTATTATGTTAATGGAATAATCCATCATCATTTCTTTCCCCTCCCCGTTTTGTTTTAAAAATAAAAAACATCGTCCGCGATGTGTTGATTTGTCGCATTCAAGGATGACGAGTTTTAAATTTCTGTTACCACCTTCAAGGATGGTCATAAAACCATTTTTATGGTTGAAAAATATTATAATATATGTATTAAAACTTTTTTAATGTTATGGAACAAGTATATATACAAAATATTAAATAATAGAACAAAATTAGTTCATGACGATCGAGAAACCGCCAAATTAATCTAAATGATTATCATTAAAGTTTTATCTAATGATTAATCCTCATACCATATAAAAAAAATGATATATAAGAAAAAATAAAATAAATTATGTTCATTAATAATATATAATTTAAATTCTAGAAAACTATTCCCATTCTACATGATCTTTTATACATGTATACAAATGAACCGATCATGATAACCAAGTAAATAAACACTCCCAAACAATGAAATTGTATCTTATAACTCATAAAAAAGATCATAAATGAACTTAATTAAATTATAATAAATAAAATAAATGTTTAAAAGGTTCTAAATTAATTAATTTATTGATTTAATTTTATTATCCATGATATTAAGATCAAGTGCAGAACACTTTCAGACATAAGGTAAGAGATTATTTCTGAACCTCCATTTTTTACTTAAGGTCATATTCTATCTCTCATTACCCCAATATAATTATTTTTTATTTTTATATAATTATTATAAATTGTGTTTATATGATCTATAATCATTCCTCTAGAGTAGTACATCCTTATTTTATGGGGAAATACATGTTTTAAAAAGGTCCCCTTCTCAATTCTTCCCAATAAGCAATCTCGATTAAAGGGAACTTCACAATTTATTATCTATTTTCAAGTGAACTCCATAATATTTTTTAAGACACCGTTATTATTCTAAAATCACTGATTTTAACATAAAAAACTATCTTCATTTATTTTTGGTATTATATAGAAAATAATGCCTTTTTTGTTTTGAAGAATCTTGAAAATTTTCCCTTAAACCGCACTAAAATGCTTTATTTCTAAAGATTATAAAAAAATATTTCTACATGTTTTCACTTAAGTTTGAAATCACTTTTCAAAATTTATACATATTTTACCTTATTAATGTCCATGTATTATTTAAATCCATTCTATAAAATATGACACTATGATATTCTATAGCACCCCTGACTTGAGGTATGTAACCCTTGTTTATGTATTTTTATATATATAAAGTGGTTGGGTAGAGTTTTGTAGATTTTGGGAGAGTTTGGATGGGTTTTAATAAATTTTTGGAGTCTTTTTAAAGAATCACTATTAGGGAAAACCATGTAGAATCCCCAGGTAACCGTGCAACTCGAGGTAGTGGGCTTCACAGGGTTTACACACGATTTATCTAACTGTGCGAGGAGGCCATGTGAGGTGACCTTAGAGGTTGTAACATCTACACGGTTAGTGAAAGTATATATAGGGATGTTAGAAGCCTAAAGTTATTATTTTAGGGTTTTTTGATGATAGGGAAAGAGATCTAGAGGGGTTTTGGTAGAGCGTTTTACTGAATTTGTGGTGCGATTTCTTGTGGGTCGATTTCACCGGAAACCTAAGGTTGGTGGCTTCTCTCTCAACTCCACATTGCTATAACTTGAGGCCTTGTTTGAAATTAATTTGATTTTATTGAAATTAATTGTTAATATGATGTGCGAATATTCATGGGAACCCATTTGGTGATGAATTGGGGATTTTGGGTAAAATGGGATATTGTTGAAAAAGGATCTTTGTTGTGTGATTTTAAAATGTTCATTTAAAAATCGATAATGGTTTGAATTATGTAAAAATGATTTATGAAAGATGAATATAAAGAAAAAGGCTGTTTTATTGAAATATGGTTTATCATGGAAAAAGGGTTTATGGGGTTTTTCAATAAATGTGTGATTTATTGAAGTGGTTATAGATATCGTTGGAATTGTTGATGTGCTTAAGGTATTGTTTGGTTGGAAATTGTTATTTTAATATTGTTGTGGCCCTATAGGTGTATGTTTTTGTTTATTGGATTGGGCATTATTACTTGTGTTTAATTTGATGTGGAGTAGGATGGGAGTACCACTATAAAAGAGGGTATGGATAGTGGATGGAAGGTCCACCATCAAAGATAAGTGTTATAGAAGTACCACTAGATCAAAAAAGTAGTGTGATGGATTGGACAGGATGTTCCACCGTGATGGTTACCGGTTTGGTTGTGTGAACCTCAGTGTTATTGTGTGATTTGGGTGAAAGTTGTCTAGGTAAGGGTTTATTTGGATTGTTTGAAACTGCTGAACTTTTGATGTTTTATATAAACTATTTTATATAATTGTGCTAAAGGTTTTATCCTAGTGTCGTGTATAAGGAAGTCATTTGGGGAAAACCTACTAAGTATTTTTACTCACCCCCTACTCTGGAACTTTGGTGCTTTTTGCAAATTTCATTTCCCATGACACAGGTAAGGGTAAAGCATCTCATTTTTATAGTGGTTTGGCATGATTCTTGGATGGTATTGTGGTGCTTGGAGCATGGAGCTTAGTGTGGATACATGGAGCGTGTCATAGTTTCACTTTGATTTTTTATTGAGTCATCCACTTAGTACTCTGATATTTGGTTTTTTGGATTGTTTTATTGGTTTATGGGGATTTTTTATGTAATTTTTGGTTGTCTTTTGGTAATGAGTTATCATAGTTTACTTGTTGACATGCATCATGTAGTTATGGTTGTTTATGACTTGTTTTGTTTGTTAGTTTATTCTAAGGGAAAATTGTTCCCTACTTGTTATTGAAGCCCACAAAATTAATTTCTTACATTCAGCACCTTGGTAATGTGACCTAATTCCAAGTAACATCTCACCAAATTCTCATACCAATGAAGAAGGGGTAAGATGTTACAAGTGGTATCATCTTGTTCGGTCCTTGACGTACATGTAAATTCAGTTTGTTGGTCTTGACATCAATTGATGGTCTTGGCATTGGCATTCATTTTTGGTCCATTCTTTAAGTCGGGATGGTAGAAAGGAATAGGATTGTTGGAACTTGAAATTTATAGCATAAAAGGACATAAATAACCCTTTTATGTTGAACTTAATATTACCAGAGAGTTGGGTACATAAGTATTTTGGAGGCACTTACACGAATTGGAAATCTCATTGTCATGGGTGTAGCCAATGAGATGATCATGGAATGTATGGTAGAAATGAATTCCCAATAGGATTCCAATTTAAATGGGGTATAATGATTTATTGTGTGATATAAATATATGAATTTTAAAAAATATGAATGGATTTTCAGATGGATGAATTTAAAACATGGATAGTTTTGGTATTTTGAAAATGGGTCAATTTTCAAAACATGGTAGATTTTTCAAAAATGGTGCAATATGGGAAATGTGAACTTGTGGAAATCCTGGTTGTGATTGTTTAAATGTAATTTAATTTGAATTGTAAACCTTTTATTGATAAGTGGTCGAGACTTATGGTTGTTTTTTTATTGATATAAATGACACCAGGTAGGCATCGTAGAGACCAACTAGAGGAGGCTGCTGAAAATGTGGTTACACTTGATCCCCAGGTGAACCAACATCTAGTAAAAATTATAGTGAAAGATTTTTAAGTTGTGGAAAGTGGGAATAAAGTAGATGATCCAAATCATGTAGATCATGCGGTTCAGTTTCAAAAGAAGAATCCACAATCCTTTAGGGGTGATTCAGATCCGTAAAGGGTAGAGGTGTGGCTGAACATAATGAATAGGATCTTGAATTCTTGGGAACATCGGTAAAGATGAAATTGAAGTTATCCACATACATGTTGGAATACATTTCCCTTCAGTGGTGGAAGTTGGAAGTCCAAGATGGAACAGACCAAGGGATGAAGTTGGAGGGTTTTGAGAAATTTTTTAAAGAAAAATTCTTCCCTCATACATTCAAAATTTGGAGCACAATGGATTTCTTTAGGCTAAAGAAATAAAAAATCTCAATAATGGAATATACATCTAAGTTTATTAACTTAGTGTGGTTTGCACCTGAGGTGGCGGGTAGTACATTATTGAAGGCATGTATTTTTGAAGCTGGGTTGAGGAAGGAAATTTTCTCTAAAATAGCGGTGCTGTGTATAAATGATTATACAGAAATGGTGAATAGAGCAACAATAGATGAATGATATATCTTTAGATCTACAGTATGGGGACATATGTTGGTACCCATAGGGAATAGTGGGAACTCTAACAATGGGATCAAGCAGAAGAGAGACACTTATTTCCAGGGTGAGAGTATGGCTCAAAATCTGAGGATAGGATCAGTGAATCTTCCTTTTAATCCTAATAGTAAGCTGAGATGTTTTCCGTGTGACTCTATGGGTCACATCAAGCAAGATTATATGGCACAACCTCGATCATGTCATAACTGTATGTAGATGGGACATCTTCAGTATTATTGTCGGAATTCTCTGAGGTCGGGTGTTCATGACACTCCTCAGGGGTTACAGGCGTCCTATTCCTTGATGGGATGGGGGAAACAACATACCCATCATAAACCTAGATAATTTAGTCATGGTGATTCTAGGAACACCATGAATCCTCATTAGGGAAATAAATACCAGAGAGTTGCAAGCAAACAATTTTTTGAAGATGAGTAGGTTGTGATGGATGATCAGTCATGACCTCCATAGAGAGAGGTACAGTTCTTTTGAATTCTGTATTGATGAAAGTAGTGTTTGATACTGGTGATTTTCATTCTTTTATTTCTTCTCTTACTGTTAGATTGATGGGTTTAACTATGGAAATGATGCCTTTGGTTTTAAAACTTTAAACTCTTATGGGTCAAAGAGAGTGTCGTTGCTTCCAATGTAGAGCATGATGTATAGTTGTATATGGGGTTGAGTTGATGTGGGATTCTTTAGTGATTGAGATAGGTGATTATGATACAATCATGGGAATGGTTTGGTTGAAAATGTTTAAGGCCCACATCGACTGTTATGCATGAACGATTAGTTTCACGATGGAGGACAGTGTCACATATCTCTTTAGAGGGGAGAAGAATGAAAAGTTGGGTGCAACAGTATTATTAGCACCAACTATTGGCATAACATCTTATCATTTAGCGGTTTTGTTGTTGTAATCAATGGATGGATTTCAACATATAATTTTTCCAATGGTTTTTGATCAATTTTGGGATGTCTTTACTAAATAATTCTTAGGATTGCCACCCGTGAGAGAAGTGAATTTTACAATTGATCTCCTTTCAGGGACCAATCCTATCTCACTTATGTCTTACTGAATGGTACTGATAGAATTAAGGGAATTTAATGTGCATTTGGAGGATTTAGAAAACAAAGGGTTCATTCGACTTAACACGTCTCCGTGGGAAGAACCAGTTTTGTTTGTTATAAAGGAAGATGTAACTCTTCGATAGTGTTTTGATTATCATAATATTAATCAAGTTATGACAAAGAAACAATATCCAGTTATATGCATTGATGATTTATTTGATCAGTTGAGGGTAGATCATTAGTTCTCCAATATTGAATTTCGGTTAGGATATCATCAATTGCGAGTGTGAAAGGAAGATATTACTAAAAAAGCCTTTAGGAGTAGATATGGCCATTAAAAGTATGAGGCTATGCCCTTTGGTTTGACGAATGAACCAGAAATGTTCATGGCATTAATGAATAAAATATTTCAGAGATATCTGGATTCATTCATGGTGGTATTTTTGGATGATATATTGGTGTATTCTAGGATAAGGGAAGAGCATGAGAAACACTTGGAGATAGTGTTGGGGATCTTGAGAGATCATTGACTGTATTCCAAATTGTCTAAGTGTGAATTTTGGATATAGGAGGTTTATTTCCTTATCCATGTTATTTTTGAGAAAGGCATTTTAGTTGATTTGGAAAATATATAGGCTCTTATTTTATGGAAACCACCAAATAATGTTTTTGAGATACATAGCTTCCTTGGTCTAGCTAGGTATTATCAAATTTTTTTTCATGATTTCTCATGATTAGACTCACCAATGACAGCTTCGACAAGGAATAATGTCCCATTTCAATGGAATGAGTAGTGTCATATATCTTTTGAAGATATTAAGGGTCACCTTACATCAACACCAATCTTGGTTTTTCTAAAACCAAGAAAAGGATACGTGGTGTATTGTGACGCATTAGGATTAGGTTTGGGGTGTGTTCTCATGAAAGGGGATCATGTGGTTGTATATGGCTCATGGTAGTAGAGGGTGCATGAGAAAAACTACCCAACACATGATTTGGTGTTGGAGGAAGTGGTTCATGATTTGAAAATGTGGAATCATTATCTTTTCAATGAGAAATTCATGATGTTTATCGATCATAGGAATTTAAATCATATTTTCTCATAGAGATATTTTAACTTGAGGAAAAGGATATGGATGGAGTATCTACAGATGTTTAACTTTGACATGATGTACACACTGAGTAAGGGAAAATCGGTGGTGGATGCATTAAGTAGGAAGTCGTATGCTCAGGTGGTGAAGTAGGCATCAGACCAGTGGAAGTTGATGTCGGTCATAGCAGACATGCAATTGGAATGTGAGGATCAGGGTGATAGAGCAGTATTCTTTCCGATCTCGTTGGTTATTGACTTATATGGTTTGGTTAAAGACACACAAATATATGATTCCAAGTGTATGGTGATGAGGTCGAAACTCAATGTTGGGGAGTAAATTGAGGGCTGGGAACTGAATGAGAATTTAGTTTTTTGTTTTCAGAATCAGGTGGTTGTACCGGTGGCATGCCTAGAAGAAATTTTTAGGGATTATAATAATTCCAGATGGTATATACATCCATAAATTTAGAAAATGTACAAGGCATTAAAAGGCCAGTTTTGGTGGGAAGATATGAAAAGGAAAGTGGTCGAGTTCGTTTCTAGATGCTTAACTTGTCTGCAGATCAAGGTAGAGAATCAGTGACCGACATGTATGTTGTAGTCTTTACCTATCCATAACTAGAAGTGGGAATATATAGCAATGTATTTTGTTACAGGTCTCCCCAGAATGGTTAGGAAACATGATTCTATATGGGTGATAGTGTATTGACTCACAAAGTCGACCCATTTCATCCCTATTTGTGAATCTCATATGGTGGAGGATCTATCCAAAATCTATATCCGTGATGTGGTAAATAGGCATGGTGTTTTAGTTTTGATTATCTCAGATATAGATCCAAGGTTCACGTCTCATTTTTTTTAAATCCTTATAGCAATCCCTTGAGACTCAGTTGATGATGAGTACGGCGTACCATCCTCAAACAGATGAGCAATTCAAGAGAACGATACAAATGTTGGAAGACATGTTATAGGCTTGTGTGATGGATTTCGGTGGGTCATGGGAGGAGCACTTTCCGTTGGTGGAGTTCTCATATAATTACAGTTATCAAGACTCGATATATATGGCTTCATTTGAAGAATTTTTTGGGCATCCATGTCATTCTCCACTTTGTTGGGTGGAAATGGGTGAGAATTCAATGGTTGGGATGAGCCTTGTGTAAGAGAATATAGAGAAGATAAAGTTTATCAGGAATAGAATGGAGACAACTCAAATTTTTTAGAAATCATATGCATACCATTGTTGACGACCATTTTCATTCGAGGTGGGTGATCATGTGTATTTGAGAATATCTCCTAGGCTTGGACATTGTTGGTTTGGAAAATTGGGAAATTTATCTCTAAGGTATATTGGGAATTTTAATATTCTTGAGTGGGTTGGAGATGTGGATTATCAGTTGGATTTTACACCACAATTTCATGTGGCTCATGATGTGTTCCATGTATCTGAATTGAAAAAATTTCAGCCAGATCATGACCATGTGATTCATTGGGACCATGTTGAGCTAGAACCAGATGATTCTTTGGTGCATGTGCCAGTGTGGATTGTGTATTGGAAAGAGAAATTATTTCATTGTAAAATAATTAGTTTATTTTGGGTTTTTTGGTAGCATCATGAAATTCGAGAGGAGACTTCGGAGCAGGAGAAAGAGATGACTGAGCAATGGCCCAAGATCTTTTGACAAAGCAATGATTCTCTACTTTCTGAGGATGGAAAGTCCAATGGTGGGGAGAATATAACACCCCCAATTTGAGGTATGTTACCCTTTTCTATTTATTTTTATATATATAAAGTGGTTAGGTATAGTTTGGGAGAGTTTGGATGGTTTTTAAGAAATTTTTGGAGGCTTTTCAAAGAAGCATAGTTTGACCATGGTTAGGGAAAACCATGAAGAATCCCTAGGTAACCATGCTACTCAAGACAATGAGATTTTCATGGTTTGTTAATGGTTTGTATAACCATGTGAGGATTCCATGAGAGGTAACCTTCTAGGTAGTAACATCCACACAGTTAGCGCAAGGTTTTCCTAACTGTGCGAGCTAACTGTGTGCGATGTAAAAATGGGTTTTTTTTAAAATTAGGAAAACTCAGGATTTGCCCTATTTTACTAATTTCCTCTCCCACTCAAATCCTACTCACAATTTTTGGTTCTCTAAGGTTATAGGATCCCTTACACTCATTTTAGGAGAAAATATAAGGGGTTTCTAGGTGCGGTGAAGGCAATTATCTTTTAGTTAGTCTCAACTCTTAGTTTCTTTGTGGTTTTCCTTAGATATGCATATCACTCTCTATGTATTTTATAGTTCTACACCCATTTCATGTATATATAGGGTTGTTTTAATCCTAAAGTTATGATTTTAGGTCTTGTTAATGATAGGTAAGGATATCTATAGGGGTTTTGGTGGAGCATTTTCCCGGATTTGTGGTGTGATTGCTTGTGGGATGATTTCTCCAGAACCTTAAGGTAGGTGGATTCTCTCTTGAATCTACTTTGCTAGAACATGAGTCCTTGTTTTCAATTAATTTGTTTTTATTGAAATTATTTGTGAATATGATGTGTAAATCTTTATGGGAACCCATTTGGTGATGAATTGGTGATTTTGGTTAAAATGGGATTTTGTTGAAAAATGATCTTTGTTGTGTGATTTTAAAATGTTCATTTTGAAATTGATAATGTTTTGAATTATGGGAAAATGATTTATGGAAGATGAATTTCAATAAAAAGGTTTTTTATTGAAATGTGGATTGTCATGGAAGAAGGGTTTATGGATGTTTTCAATAAATGGGTGATTTACTGAAGTGTTTATGGCTTGCGTTGGAATTGTTCATGTGCTTAAGGTACTGTTTGATTGGAAAGTGTTATTTGCATATTGTGGTGGCCCTATGGGTTTATGTGTTTGTTTATTGTCTTGGGAATTATTTCTTGGTTTGAATTGTATGTGGAGTGGGCGAGGAGTACCACTATAAAAGAGGGGATGGATAGTGGATGAAATGGCCACCATCAAAGATAAGTGGTCGGGAAGTACCACTAGATCGGGAAAGTAGTGTGATGTCTTGGATGAGAAGTTCCAAAATGATGGTTACCAGTTTGGTTGTGTAAAACTCTATGGTATTGTGTGATTTTGGTGAAAGTTGGTTTGTTAAGGGTGCATTTGGCTTGTTGGAAACTATTGAACCTTTGATGTTTTATATAAACTATTTTATATAATTGTGCTAATGGTTTTATCCTAGTGGAATGTATAGGGAAGTAATTTGGGGAAAACCTACTGGTTATTTGTACTCACCCCCTGCTCTGGCACTTTGGTGCTTTTGCAGATTTCATTTCCTAAGACACTAGTAAGGGTATGTATCTCATTTTTCTAGTGGTTAGGCGTGATGCTTGGATGGTCTTGTGGTGCTTGGAGCATGGAGCTTGGTGTAGAGCCATGAAGCTTGTTATGGTTTCACTTAGGTTTTTTTATCGAGTCTTCTTCTTGGCACTCTAATATTTGGTTTTGTGTATGGTTGTATTGGTTTATGGGGATTTTTATAGAATGGTTGGTTGTATTTTGGTAATGATTTATCATGTTTTACTTGTCGACATGCATCGTATTGTTATGGACGGTTATACCTTCTTTGGTTTGTTGGTTTATTATAAGGGAAAATCATTCCCCACTTGTTCTTAAAGCCCTTGAAATTAATTTCTAGAATTTGGTCCCATGGGGACACGGCTTAAGGCCAAGTAACATCTCACCTCCTTCTCAAGCCAATGAGGAAGGTGTGGGACATTATATATTCACTTTTGACATTCCTTTGACATGATTATGATGCCCAATTCTTTCCATGGGTAACCCTTATGTTTATGTTTGATACCTTATATATGATTCTTTATATGGCACACATATGAATGAGCATGGTATGATTGGTGCATCCAGATAGCTCTCTAATGCATTGGGTAATGTTTAGTCTCATGAGACGTCATGTGCAACAGTCTTGGTGGTTAGCCTTGACTCATGCCCCATGTGAAACGATCTTGGTGGTTAACATTGAATCATGCTCCTCTATGCGTAATGAGCCTTGAATCATGCTTATGTCATGTTTTATGTTGCTTATACATAACTATGATTCCATTATTACACGATCCCATGTTATATATGTTTTGATTCCATATGTTTATTCACATTACATGCCCTTTTTATGTTACCATGTTATGCCTTCTAACCCATGTTTTATAATTTATTCTTTTTTTTATTCCCTTACTAGGTTTTTTAGCTCATCCCCTTGTTCATGTATTCCCCAGGCTATCTTATGCAGATGTAAGTTCTCAAAGGGTGTTAGGATATCATTATGAGGATTTTATAAAAGATTTTTTTATTTTTATTTCATTCATTCTAATCATGTATCTAATCTTACAAAGAAACTAGATTTTATAATACCTGGTTTGTATTTGAAGGATAATTTTTCTTAAAATCAAGTAATAATATGGGTAAAAGTATAGGGCCATTATAGTTGGTATCAGAGTATGGTCTAGTTATTTTTGGAGATCAGGACTAGATAAATTTATCAAGAACCCTATAGATAATTCTATCACCATGGATAACCTAAATTAAAACTTAGGGAATCAAAAGTTAGGATATAATTTTCATTTATAAGGTTTTCCTTCTATGTTTGAAGTTTACTTTTTATATGATTAATATCTAAGTATTCATTCCCCATAATTTTACTTTATTTTTCTCATTTAATGGATAGAAATTAGAAAATTGGTTCTAAAAATCAATGTGATAGGAAATGTGATGATTTCTCGAATGAAATTCTAAATATGATGGTAACGACCACTCAAAACTTCATGAAAGTACTTGATAAACTATATCAAGTTATAAATAATAACTTGAATAACAATGAATTACCTCATTCTCCTAATAAAGAGAAATTTGTAGTCTAATCCTTTATGTGACAAAGACATCCCATTTTTAATGGATCTTTTGATCCCCTCCTCATAGAACAGTGGATTAATTCCATTGAAAAGATATTCTCTGTCATCCAGTGGTTAGAAGAAGAGAATTTTGTACCGGTGGTCTATTGTTTTGATGGGGAAGCTGATCAGTTAAAAACACTGATCAAGAACATGAAGTCTAAGGAGGAAATTGATTCCATGGAATGAGAAGATTTCAATAAAATATTTGTCAATAAATATTTTCCCCGAGCTCTCCATATTAAGATGGATATAAAGTTCCTTAGTCTGAAGAAAAATAAAGATGAGTCTATCAGGGAGTATGAAGAAAACTTCAAAAGACTTGAACAATACACCTCCATCTTTATCATGAACACCAAAATCAAGGTTGATCGCATCTTTAGTGGACTAAAGTTGAGTCTATGAAAACCATTGGTGATTCAAGACTTTGACAGTTATAAAGAGATTGTCCATTGTTCCCTCAAGGTTGAAATATAGACTAAAGACTCTCAATGGTCTCATGGGATTGGAGATAAAAAGAGTAAAATGGAGTTTAATATGGGTGGATCAACAGATAAATACCATTATGAAAAGAAAACCAAATATACCACATGTCAAAATTTGGGGAATAAGTATCCTGAGAACTATCTAAAGGGAACTAGGAATTGCTTAAAATGTGGAAGAATGGGGCATATGGATAATAATTGGTGAAGAGATATGAAGAATCCCACTAACTTGGAAGAATAAGGGAAGGTTTAGATCAAAACTCAGCCTGTAGTGAAGTGTTTCAACTACAGGATACATGGTCATTATGTGAACCATTTATCTAAGAGAAGGGTTTTTGGAGGAAATCGACAACAATAACAACCTCAAAGGCAGTATGTAAGGGAATATTCCAACATTACTATTGAGGTTGAGCCCGACAATGATGTGGTTATATGTAAGATGGTTATTAATTCAATAATATCAAACATACTATTTGATTATGGTTCTACACATTCTTTCATATCTTAAAAGATTAGTTGAACTATTCAAACACCACCTCAAAATATAGAGGTTGAGTTATCTGTAAGAACAAAAAATTGGTAAACTATTACAAAAAAATTATATAACTCCTACATAGTTAATGTTTGTGGACTAAAGCCCCCATAATATCTTTTTTTACTTCCTTTGGTAGAGTTTGATGCAATATTGGGCATGGATTGGTTATCTTTATACAAAGCCAACATTGACTGTCGGGAAAGGAAGATCACCCTTCACATCCTGAGGCATCTTCCAATTCTGTACAAGTGTAAGGAGGAGGATGAATCTCCATCAGAATCATCATATAAATTATGGATATTATTTTCTTATGGGAAATAATATCTAGATCAAATGATTAAGACAAATGAGAGATTCATGCTCGAAGACATTCCTATTATGAGGGACTACACTAATGTGTTCCCCAAAGAGTTTCCTGGTCTTACTTTTGATTGAGTGTTTCATTTCTCAATTAAATGTATTCTTAGATCTCTTCCAATATCAAATAAACCTTATATAATGTCCACTATTGAGTTGGAATAACTGAAGAATCAGTTATAGGAGAATCTAGACAAGGGTTTTATATGCCTGAGTGCTTCACCATGGGGTACACCAATCCTCTTCATCAAGAAGAATGATGGATCAATGAGCCTATGTATTGATTATTTAAATATCAATAAAATCATGATAAAGAACAAGTATCCCCTACCATAGATAGATGAATTTTTCGATCAACTACTTGGCGCCAAGTATTTCTCTAAGGCATGCCTAAGGTTGAAATATCACCAATATATGGTGAAGAGAAAGATATTCCCAAGTCTGCCTTTCGAACAAGGTATTGACACTATGAGTTAATAGTGATTCCCTTTGGACTCACTAATTCTACAATAATTTTTATGGATTTAATGAATAGTTACTACACTAAAATTAGTTATTAGGAGTGGTTTAAGAAACCACCGCTAAAAAAATCAACAAAATTTAGTCATAGTTTTTAAATAACCACCAATACAACATTAACATTTAAAAAATTATTCCCCCAAAATCCCTGGACCCACCCCCGACTCCCCCACCCATCTCCTCCTGATCTTCCAAGAACTATCCCCCTCCAACAGTTCACTTCTCCCATGATCTGTTGCTTCCAGGACCCTTCTCCCCCTTCTCCCTTGAATCTCATCCCTCATCTCCGAACCTCCTTTTCCCCTTCTCCCCGAGCCCGATGAGCCCAATCCCCATGAGCTTGATCCCAATCCATCAAACACTCTCTCCCCTAAACCCTTAATTACACTATTCCCCTTGTCTTCACCTTGCTCTTACCCCTATCACTGACCCTTCCCCCTCATCGTCACCCCTTCCCCATAAACCATGGATCCTCAACCAATCTCCCCACGAGAATAAGAAAAATGGAGGAAGAAAGTGACCTTAATGATGGGTATTGAATCTATATCCATGATTAACTATATTATATTTAAATTTACTTTAATTTATGCATTTATTAGGTTAAAATTAATGAATTCTTGAAGGTCATTTGGTTGTACAGAACATATGTGTCCCCTAGATTTGTTTTCACATTAAATATTTCTAGTAATCATGCATTGTGTATGTTTATTACTATCTTAATTATTTCTTGAACTTTGTTTGGTTGTCAGGTTGGGCTACTTGGAGGTGTGGGTTAAGTTTTGTTTAATAGGTATTGGTTTTAAAATACCACTATTTTTTGCTTCAAATATGGATCATGTGGTCAATTTTCATTACAAGGGATAATGGAATTCAAAAATTCTATTGATTTAAAAAATAATTTTAGTTATATATATTATTTAAATTTATAATTTCACTGATTGAGAATACTTGGTTGGTATAATCATATATTTTTTAAATTTGAAATCATTGATTGCTTTTAATTTTACATGTTGAATAATATATTAATATTTCATTTTGATGTTATATATGTTATATAAAATGAAATGTATTAATTAATATAAGGTAACATGTTAAAATAATACTAAAAATTCATTATTTTGGTTAAAATATATATTGGTTTAATTTTAAAGAGAGATTTAATTTAAAATCTATGCATTAAAATTAGAATGAAATATCATTTTATAGGTTAATTTTTTTTTCCACATGAAATGAAATAAATGAGATTATATTGATCATGTTAAGGTTTTATTGAAATGGAATGGTTTTGATATGATGTATATTTATCATTAATTTAAATATAATGATTGATATAGGTTATACATTTTTCGAATAAAAATTGAAATTTAATTTTAGAGCTTTAATAGTTTATTGATATGAAATTAAATGGATGAAATGGGTCAACAATAACAATATAAAACTAAAAAAATTCAATATCATGTGTCAAATATCATTGAACTATAAAGATATAAATTTATTTAAAGATTTTATATTAAAATTTTATTTAAATAATCATGGATTTAATTTGTAATGTTTTTCATTTAAAGTGTAAATTTGTGATCTTATATTTTTTTGGATATGATTTATAAAACAATTATGAATTTATTTGGGAATATCACCAGTTGTAGGTTGAATTTTAATTAAATACATTGTATGGAAATTTTGTTAAAATGAAATAAGTCGATTAAGGTGAATGTTTAGTTTAGTTTTAGTTTATTAGACATTTTCCATTTTCAAATAATTATTAAAAAATGAAAAAATTTGTTTTAAATGGTGATATGTCTTGATTAGTTTAGTTATATGCATTTATTGGATGTGTTTGTAGTTTTCATTACCTAATAAATTTCCATGTTTTGTATGTATTTTCGGTATGGTGTGCGTGATCAATCATTGAGAGAATGGTAAAATAATAGTCAAAGAAATAAATAAACATTTTCAATTCCATTAATAAATTATTTATTTTATTATATAATAAAACTAGAAACTAGAGAAAACCAAGTAACTTTTATTTAATAAAGTGATAATGTTTAATTCTTGTTGGATTTCATGAAGATAAATACTTTTTGAAAATTTATATTGGATATTAATTACACATTCTGTTTAAACTAATACCATAATTTTTATAGGATATGGTATTTAGTAGTTGAGAAAAATTAATATGTTAAGTGAGGAGAATTTTTTATTTCATTATTTGATATGTTTTTCATGTATATATTTATATCATTTATTTGATAAATTGAAACTTTTGATGAATTTTTATTATTATATTCATGATTTATTTGAAACTATTAGGAAGGATTAATTATATTGAAAATGCATTGAATGACATTTCATTTCATGGTTAAATTCTAAATGTCTTCCATGTTAGATGTTTAATAAATTAGGAATAATTTATATATTCTTGATGGATAAAAGTTAAAATGTTTTTTTATTTAAAAAATTGACATTTTATCATTATGGATGCATTGAAAATTATAGATATATCTTTTGAATAGTGATTTAGATCGTAAATATTATTCTAAATATTAAAATGAATTGAGGAAATTGAAATTAATTGATTTATTATTATAATTTTTGAAAAGTATTTTAATTAAGGTGATATTTTTTTATGTTTATAACTTTTAATAGAAATAAATTTAAGATGGGATATTTTTTTGGTATAGGATATGGTATGGGATGTAATTTATAGACCTATTACTCAATTTTGGGAAACTACTCTCTATCCCACACCCCTTTATATTCCCATTGATTATCTATTCATTCGAATAATTTACATTTTAATTAACACTAGGATCTATTTAATTTCAAATAATGAAACTTCACCATATTTTACCACTATCTCTTTTACTACATAGTAATACTTATATGTTTTAATTTTTTTTTAATAAAGTGTAGGAACATTGTGATATATATGGATAAAAGATGGATCACATTACCAAGGAACACACCTCAGTCTACTAAGGGTTTAGAGGTGTTTTTATATTTTTTAATTTCTAATCGTTCCGTTGATGGGAGAATAAGATGTCCATGTACTACATGTAAATCTAGAAGATAGTTGAAGAGAGGTGAAGTTTATGAACACTTGATATTGAATCAATTACCTGCTCAATATTTGAGTTGGATTTGGAATGAAGAATCAAACCTTACATAAAGTTTGAGCACTGATGTCAATCGACAAAATGATCTCCCAACTTCATCGATAATGGAAAAGGAAATTAAAAACCTTATAAATGATGCATTCGACATTGTAAGACACCAAAATCAACATCAAAACATATCAAAACAACTACTTGTGGGTGCTAATAATTGCAACTTAACAAGTGATGTTTTTGGGACTATAGGAAAACCAGATCATGAATATAAAATATCATTGGATCCTCCTCTTGATTATGTAGAGACTAATGTAAGAGATAACTTAACTGAGCATATAAATTAATTTCATGGTTTAGTTCATTATGGAAATAAAGAGTTTTATAGTGGGTTTTTGGAATATTCAAAACTTTATTTTCTACTGAAGTTGTACCATATCAAATACCTATGTGGAATTACAAATAAGATGTTTTCCATGATATTGGAATTGTTGTGTGATGTATTTAGTGAAGAAAATATCCCTGAGTATTTTTATTATATGAAAAAAGTTTTTAACAATCTTGGTATGAATTATACAAAAATACATTCATATCCCAATGATTGTATGCTTTATTAGGGAGAGGATTTAAGAAAACAAGATTGCAAAAAAATTTCTTCTTGTAGATAGCGGTCAATGGGTGATGTTGGAAGTCCGAATCAATATACTACTATAAAGAATAAGAAAAGGAAAACATCTGAAAAGGTTTTTCATTACATTCCATTAAAGCCTCGATTTTAAATATTATTCATTTCATTGAAAACCACCAAGAACATGTTGTGGAATTCTATAGATAAAAAAATGATGGGTTAATGTGACATACAAGAGATTCACAACTATGGAAGAAATTTGATTCATTAAATCCAGATTTATCATTTAATCATAGGAATACTTGACTGGGATTGGTTGCCGATTGATTCAACCCATTTGGGACTTTGAGAACTAGTTATAGAATTTGGTTGGTTGTTTTGATCCTTTACAATCTACCTCCATGGATGTGTATGAAACAAACATCTTTTTATCATTTCGATGATTATTCCTAAAAAAAATCCTAGAAGTGATATTTATGTATACTTTCACCCATTAATATAATAATTATAGGAGTTATGGAGAAATAGTGATAAGACATATGATTCATCTTCTAGAAAAATGTTCAAAATGAAAGATGCTCTAATGTGGGTCATTAGTGACTTCCATAGACTTGAGAATTTAGCTAGTTGGAACACTTACATGGGTTTATCTTGTCTTATTTGTAACATTTATTTTGAGCTCAAAGGACTACCTCACAGTAAAAAATAGTGCTTCTTGTTTCATTGAAGATTTATCAATTCATCTCATAGATTTCGGTTGAACATGTAAATATTCAATGGTTATATTAATCATATACCACCTCCAAAGTTGTTGAAAGGTTCTAAAATATTATCACAACTTGAAAATGTTGAAATATAATTTTAGAAGGTGAATCATTTGAATGATAATGGGAAATGAGTTTTAAGTGCATCGTTAAGTGAAATTAGAATGAAACAATGAAAGAAAAAAATTATATTCTTCAAACTTCCATATTGGGAATTTAATTTTTTGAGGAATAATCTTGATGTTATACATATTGAGAAGAATGTTTGTGATAATTTGATCTTAACATTTCTTAATGAGTAGGGAAAATCAAAGGAACATCTCAATGCTCAGAAATACTTACAAACAATGGACATAAAGCATGATCTCTGGATAAATGGGAATAGAAAGTATGCTCCGAAATATTTTGCAACGAAAAATAGGGATAAAAATACATTTCTTTGAATTTTAATACATGTGAAAGTATCTGATGGGTATTAAAGTAACATATCAAGTTGTGTTGACTTAAAGAATCATAGGTTACATGGATTGAAAAGTCATAATTCAAATGTTTTTTTATAATAGTTACAACCATTGAAATTGTATACCTTATTACCTGAAAAGATTACTTCTGTTGTACTCCAATTCCGCACATTCTTCAGAAAACTATGTGAGAAAAATCTATAACCATTTAATCTTGGAAAAATTCAGGAGATATTTTTATTTAAACTTTGTGAAATGTAGATGATCCTTCCTCCATATTTTTTTTACTATCATGATACATTTAACTGTGAAATTGGTCAAGGAAGATAAATTAGGAGGTCCCATACATTATCAATGGATGTATTCAATTGAGAGGTACTATATTTATATGTTTTTCATCTTAATTAAACAATTATTGTAACTTAATTAAATCCAAAATTATGTTTTATTTATTTTATATCCCAGATATCTTGGGCATTTGAAATCATACATGAAAAATAAATCTCAACATGAAGGCTCTATTTATGAAGGCTATTTGATAGAGTAGTATCTTAAATTTTTTTCTAGATACTTGGATGATATTAAGACAAGATTAAATCGATTGTACATGTTAATGACACATCAAATAAATATCAAGAACATGGGAAATCAATAATATTTTCTACTATTGTTCAATCAGTTGGGAGGAGCTCAAATATTACGTTGATAGAAATGGAATTATTATAGGAAAATAGATATGTGCTAATAAATAGTGAAATTGCAGATCCATTTATTGAAGAGTTCAAGATTCAAACAAAGACACGAATGAGAGGTCGAACATGAAATGATAAAGATATAACAAAATATATTAATAAAGATCTTATAGAATGGTTTACATGACGTTTAAGTTCATAAATATTGAAATCAATAATGATATTATGTTGAAACATATATTTTGTTAATCTAATAATTTATATTTCTTTTTTTGATCATGAATACTAATATTTGAGATTATTTTCCAGAATATTTGAAGTTTCTTGCTCGAGGTCCTCTAAAACAAGCTAGAAAGTTCGACATTTATAATGCGAATGACTTTGAATTTCTTAAAATTTATTGGTAAGAAGGTTTGAAAGCACATAATAGTGGTATATTTACATTTTAAAAAGTGGGATACTATATAAAGTTGACTGATATTATCAAATTAAACTACAAAAGGTATTTTTAGTTATTTTATTCAAATGCAATTAGGTTAATATTGCCAGGGGTGTTAAAGTGATTTTTTGCAATTTAATTATGTGAACTTATCTTTCTTGATAGATGTTGGTGACCATGAATTAAATGATCCATATATATTATAATTGTAAGAGAAAATTGTATATTATGTCGAAGATGACATGTATGAAGGGTGGAGTGAAGTTTCTCACATAAAACAAAGAGGCTTGTATGATATGGTTGATGAAGTGGAAGATTTGACCTATGACATTGAATCCCTTAAATATTAAGAAGAAAACTTATTTTTTCATCATGATATTGAAAATATTTGTCTTGAAAGGGTGGATGAAGTAGATAAAGTAATGATATAGTATAAAAATGACATGATTGAAGGGAAACATGATTGTATGTGAAATCATCCATTCATTTATCAACAACTTATGTTATTTGTGTAGTCATTCATTATCATAGCTATGTATATTATGTTTTTCAGTACTGTGCATCTATTATCGTTTCTATTTTTTAAGCATATTTGTTTTTAAATATATGTAATAAAGTTAATTTTATTTGATTAAATGGTACAAATTCCAAGAAGGAATCATTTTACTGATCCCAATAGAATCTTAGTCAATATTCCCTTGACCATACCAAAAAATGATGATCCATCAGTCTCCCTTCCCGAAACATCTGAGATACCCTCCACTTTCCCCCTACACTGTCTCTCACACCCTCTATTCCGTCATCTTCTGGCATACCCTCTGCCAGTTTCTCATCAGAATCTTATCCAATTCCTCCCCATTCAGCAGGCTCAGTAGCGAGGGAGTAGGTCATCACTCCTGTTTCTTCATGGGGATATTGGAGGGTGAAATTTATATGTAAAAATTTTAATATGAATAAAGTTATTGAACTTTTTTTATACTACTAAATATTTTTTCATAAAATATAGAAACAATGCTACTATAGAGAGAAATATGAAATGTTCATATATATGGAATATGAATGGAATGAGGATAGTTGTCTCATTTGACTGATATGAGGTCCCTACGGATGATGTCGTAAGATTATTTGGCTAGATTCTAGGCCAACTGGAAGTGGAGGTGGTTACCCTTATGATTAAGTATGATGATTGAAGGAATATACCTTAATCTAGGAAAAATGAAGTTTTTGATTCACAGATAAAGGTAATTTTAATACATTATGGTGTAATTAAATAACATTATGTTATTGAGGGAGAATCCCTCTCAGTTCTCTTGGTGATAGATAGGGTTTCCCCTAAAATCTATGGCATCCATGATGGGTCCTCCTCTATGTGGGGAATTATTCATCCTTTCCAGGATCACCTGCTCTTCTATTTCTCTGTTTCAAACTTTCGCCTAATGGGGTTTCTTAGTTGCTTCTCATTTCACAGTGTTCTATGACCGAAGCTTCAGTATCCCTCCTCCTCTGCTCTTTTCATATTTTCTCCCATGCTAGACCCCATATCGGTCTAGTGTGATGGTTTTGATGATGGACTGGGATGGTGATGGTGGAGCATTGGTTTGGGTTTTTGGACTTTTTGGTTTGGGTGTTTTTGTGTCTGGTGGGTCATTTTGTCATCAATGTCATTCGGACCGCTTTCTCTCCTCCTCTGCCCTTGTTTCTTGATCCATCATGTTGGATTCCATTTTGATCAGGCATGTTGGCTCTCTTTCTATCTTGGGATTGTGTATATGGTGCTCTTGTTGGTGGATGTGCACATTTTGGTTTATTTCTATGGTGTTTTGGTTTTTCACTTGCGGTGTTTCGTTGTTCCAACTATGGTGATCTATTGTGTTATGATGGTTTGGTTGTTTCCGGTGATTCCCGATGTATTTATAAAGAATTGGGATTTAGGTTCAGTGAAAATATCCTACCCTTGAGGGATCTATTGTATCTTAGTCTAAGTTGGTTTTGGCGTTGTGCTCTCTGGTGTAAGCGATGATTGATTTAGTGGTAATGACTTGCCTAGTGATGTGATTTTCTTCATTCCAGGTTTGGTGTTCTGAAGTTCTGTGGTGTTCTTCTATGATGTGTGACAAAGATAGTGTTTTAATGGTGGTAATTTTGGATTATTACGAGTATTTATAGGTGGAGAACTCTGGGATGATGGATGGGGGGTTCTCCTTTTGGCGAAGTGGAGGTAACGTAGGTGTATCTGTTAGGGGGCATGGCTTGAGTTGGCTTGCTTCTAGAGTTTTTCATGACCCAAGGCACACATTGTTCTTTTTTATTTTGAAATTTGGGACATGTGGTTGTGCACTGTCTTGAATTTTAATTTTTAAATGTGGTGGTTTGGTTGGAATCATGTTGATGTGAGTTTACCACTTTACTATAAAGTTGATTTTTGAAAATGACAAAAAAATGAATTTTGAGGTAATGTCATTATGTTATTCAATTCTAATATTTAAAAAATGAATCTCTTTGTACAAATGTTTTCCACTTTCTCGTTGTTGATCTTATAGAAATAAAGTGGACATTGAAAAATTTGGGTAATAAATGTAAGGATTTTAAATAGAGATTATGGAATGAATTCAACAATACTTCATTAATTACCCAAAAATTGTATGATAAGGTACCCAATGGGGTACCTAGAGAGAAATGAAAGTTTTTTTTATAGTCATCATAATGAGAAAAAAACAATATTTAAATATATATTATTATATTAATCTCATTTTACATTTATACATGCATATGAAAAGGAAATGACATTTCATACATTATTATTAAATTATATGTTATTTAATTAAGGATGTTTCAAGGACAAATTCATTGAGTCGTGCGAAGAAAATTATCCCTCACACTATTGAATCAAAATTTTTTTTTCTAGTAACCTATCAAATATGGTAATATTTTCATTATTTTAAATATTCATAAAACAATATTATATGTTTCATATAATAAAATTGTTGTTTTATCTTTTTTTAATGCAGTCACAGAATTTATGGCACCATGTCCCCCGAACAGAATTGTGGTTGGATGTTTTTAAAAAATTTTATGGGAGTTAAGTTAATGATCCTACCAATGATGTTGGGGAATGAATTCATTTTTCATTATAATAACATATTTTAAGTTATCAAAATTTTAATATTTATTTATTCAAATATGATAGATATTTGATTTATCGATAAAAATTAAAGAACTATGAGATTCAAATCCTGTATATTCCATCTTAGTCTCCCAGGATAACCCAGTTGGTAAAGTCCTTATCAAAGAGCATCCTAGTTGAGTGCACAAGATGGGTTTGGGACCATCACCAGTTTAGGTCAATGGTTGGCCAATAAGGATTACATATACATCAACTTCTAGTTATAGTCACTCCCTAACTCGATATGCTTAGAGGGAGTTTGTTTCTACGCAAAGAACAATTCAGGAACAGGGGGATCAGATATTCTATTTGTAGAAAGTGTTGATTAATTTATTTTAGAAGATTACTGGATTTTCCCTAGTGATATTGCATCGATGGCTGGTGGTGAGTAGGTAAATAATAGAACTTCAAAATAATTTAGTTTAATTTTTTTATTGGTTTTATGTTTAAATTTAAATACAAAATATTGTTTAATTTTCAATATAATTGTCTTGCAGGTTCCGGTAGTAGGAAGTGAAGAAGGAGATAAATAGGGTGATGAGAAAAGTTCCGTGAGTAGTGAATAGTGGTGTCTTTGATCTCTTGGAAAAATATGTAAAGAGAGGTTTTTTCATGTATCCTTTTTGGCACAGAGTATTCACATGTCATTTTCATGATTCTGATATTTTATTATCATATTACCAAGACTATGATCATGGATGGTTATTTAAAGAGGCTAGAATCTTTTATATCGTGTTTTTTGGTATAACTATAAGGTGGAATATTAATTAATGGATCCTTATAATGGATAAAATACATGTTATATGAGTACTTTGTTTGATTATAATTAGGTCCCCACTAAAGAAATTTCTAATTAAAAATTAAAATTACTTTCCCCAATGACTTGTAATTTACATCTCATTTAACTAATCCTCAATGTTAAAAAAAATTTGGTTCACGTTAATGGTAAAAATTGAAATAAAATATGTATAGTTTTTCTTTTTATATGGTTTTATCAAAATAAGATTATACATATGACATATAATTAATTTTACACTATAGATTGTACTTTACATTTCATTTATCTATGCCTTTGTATGGAATATTCGGGTTTATGTAAAATGGAAAGGTGTAAATATTATGAACCTTATATATATATATATGATATAGACATAGTGGGTGTTAGGTGTTAACCATATGTAGGGGTTCTTGGGGATGTGAGAGTGTATTAGTTATATTATATCCTAGGAGAACATCATACCCTGATGTGATGGGGCTCACAGTGATCTCGTGGTTTGTGAGTGACACTTGAATGGGTAGGATGGGTTAGATTATGAATTCTATATGAGACCTTTTGGAGGATGTTTAGTATGTTGGGTGCAATGTGATCTTAGAATGGAGGTGAGTGTCATCTTGAGAGTTGTGGCCCATGCAAGATAGACCTGTTGGAGATATTGTGGATTAAATGCGAGGTTCATGTGAATAATAACACCTTCAATGGTGGTATGACGTAAGGAATGTTTAAATTACTCGTACTCTTGAATGAAAATCATCCATGTTTTAGTATAGAATACAGTTTTCAAGGGTATTACCAGTTAGGTTCCTAGCCCCATCAACTTAAGATGTGCCTTTAAGAACATGGTGCGAGCATAAATAAAACCCAATGGGAGTGGAAATAAGAATGTGGAAGGATAAAGGGTGAAACCATTACAAATCTTGGTGTTGAACCTTGATGGAATCATCAAGGGTTGACATTATTGATATGAGAGAGTAGATTAGGAGGATCAACACATGTGTATTTATAATGAGACCCATATGGGTATGTCATCTAAGAGTGGGATGGGATTATATAGATGATTTTGAGTACACCATTGGTCATTTAAAGTGTATCCTTCGTAATTTATAGAATATTAAAGGAGTTGGTAAAATTTAAATGTTATGATACAGTTATTCATGAATTGTGAAATTAATGTTAATATTGTTATCAATAGTTCTAAATTTCTTTGGGAGATGGTTTATATGTTTTCTTTCCACTGTGCATTGTTCTTTTGTTTTCTTTCAGTTTTGAGTGCTATTTTAGGACTGCAAATTCTATAGCTGCCTTTTTTTGAAAATTAGCATTTAGTGGTGGTTTAAACCACCACTAAATATTCTATATTATTTGTTTATCTGTAGTTTAAACTGCCACTATAAAATACTGATTTTTTTAGTAGTAAAAAACACCACTATATCAAGTCGTTATTATTTAGCGTTGTTTTTTTTTTCATTTTTACAACATTTTTTTGGTCAAAAAATATTTAATATTTAATGCTAGTTTAAACCGCCACTAAATCCTTGATATTTTTATGGCCTGAAAACCATTAATAAAACAAAAAAACCACTACTATATAAACCGCCAACAAAAAAAACTACCACAAATAGGAGATTTCCTTGTAGTGGGAGTCTTTAGAGTTTATCTCAACAAATTTGTGATAGTCTTTATTGACGATTTTATGATATACTCCAAGATCAAGGAGAAATATGAAGATTATTTGAATATTATGATAAATAATTTAAAAATGGAGAAACTATATGAAAATTACATTAAATGTGAGTTCTGTATGGAGGAAGTATCATTATTGGGGAATGTAATGACAAGAAAAAGGATATCTATGGTCCCTTATAAGATAAAGAAATCGATGAGTGGCATAGAACAATATCTGTAATGGAGATCCATAGATTCTCTGGTTTAGTTGGGTATTACCATTGATTTGTAAAGAAATTATCATGATTTTCAAACCCACTAACCAAGCCAACTCAAAATGAATAAAAGTGTGTATGGACCAATGAATGTGAAAACTACATTAATGAGTTGAAAAAGTGGCTTGTCACTACACTAGTACTCACACTACCAATAAGTGTGGAACTCTTTATGGTGTAAAAAGATTCTTAAAATAAGGTATTAGGATGTTTAATGATTCAAAATAATAAAGTGATATCCTATGCCTCATGTTAGTTGAAAATTAATGGGCAAAACTATCCCACACATGACTTGGAGTTGGTGGCTGCGATCTTTGCGTTGAAAATCTGGTAGCATTATCTCTATGGGGAGAAGTGTGAGATATATACTAATCATAAGAGACTAAAATATATATTCACACAGAAGTATCATAATATGCACCAACAAAATATGGTTAGAGATCATTAAGGATTACAACTACTCAATTCACTACCATCATGATAAAACTAATAAGGCCGAAAATGCTCTAAGTAGAAACGATCCTGAATCTTTATCAATAATGATAATTGAGAAGGATCATATCTTCTTAGACCTTCAAAGGATAGATATGGGAATTGATAAGGAAATAAAATCATCAATCCTTTATCAAATGATTGTTAAATCATCCCTCATGGAGAAAATAAAGGATTCTCAAATAAATGATGTGGAAATTCGAAAAAAGGTGGAAGATATCAAAAATGATAAATCCTAAAAGTTCCAAATTGACAAGGAAGGAGTAATGGAATTTGGGTCATGACTCTGTGCACTATCCCATCCATAGGTAAAAAAATAGCTTCTGAATGATACACATAGAACAACCTTTTTTATTTATCAAGGGAGCATGAAGATGTATCAAGATATCTGATAGAAATATTGGTGCGGAAATATAAAGAAGAAGATCGCTGAATATTCATAAAAATGATTATTATGTCAGTAAGTGAAGGTTGAAAGGAAAAATTTTAAAGGGATGATGCAACCATAACCCATACCAACACAGAAATGGGAAAACCTCACCATGGACTTTGGCATTGGACTTCTGAAGACATCTAGAGAAAACATGCAATATGGTTTTTTATATATCATCTTATAATGATAACTCATTTAATTTCAATTCGATAGGACTTATACCTGGATCAAATTTCACGAATATAAATCAAAGAAGTGGAAAGGATTCATAGAGTACCTCTATAAATTATATCCTATCGAGATATGAGGTTCACCTCCATGTTCTGGAAAAGTCTTCAATATGCTCTAAAAACTGAGCCCAGATTTAGTACGGCTTATCATCCTCAAACTGATAGCCAATATGAGCAGACTATTTAGAAAATGTAAGACATATTGAGAGTGTGTTCTATGGACTTCAAGGGAGGATGGGGCTAACATCTTCCTCTAGTCAATTTATCTCGCAACAATAGTTTCTACTTGAGCATCCAAATGTCTCCATATGAATCCCTTTATGGGAAAATATATAGAACACTGACATGCTAGGTTGAAGTCAGTGAATGTATGTTTCAAGGACATGAAATGGTCGAAGAAATGAAAAACGGTGAAAACCATTCAACAACATATCTAGGTAGCCTAAATTTGATAGAAGAGTTATGCAGAAAATATTCAATGAGATCTAGAGTTTAATGTTGGAGACATAGTATTCCTACACATATCTCCATAGAATAGGATCATGATATTTGGGAGGAAGGGAAAGCTGATTCCCAAGTACATCAGTCTCTTTGAAATTATTGATTGTGTTGGATATGTGTCCTATCAACCAACACTTCCACCAACCATGTCTCAAGTAAATAATGTTTTTCATGTATCCCTATTAAGGAATTACATACTAGATTCCTCACATATACTAAATTTTTAGGTGGTATAGTTGGAGAATGATCTCTCTTTTGAGGAGAATCTAGTGAAGATCCTGGATCATATAGATAAAGTTCAATGCAACAAGACCACTCTACTGGTCAAAGTACTATGAAAAAACCATAAGTACTAGTAACAAACATGGGAAATAGAGGACGAAATAAAGGAGAAGTACCCTCACCTGTTTTCTCCATAGTTTGTAAAATGAAAATTTGAAGGAGAAATTTCATAAGGGGGGAAAATGTAATGAACCAAAATTTATCAATGAAAATAACCTTTATATAATTATGTTATATAATATAAATAACATAAAAATAACATATATAGCACAATAAAATCTTTATAAATGAAGAATTAATTAAAATATAAGTATTTATAGAAATTAAGGAACCGAAACCAATAGAATAGTAACATGACCTCTAAAATAGTAATGTGACCCTTAATAATAGAAACATGGTCAATAGAATAGTAATATCATATATTAAAGTATAAATAAAATTTATCCATCTTATAAATGAAAATATTATATAATTATATCATTTTATAAGTAAATATTTTTTTTGAAAATTATAAATCAAGTGTTGGTATTTTTATAAAACATAATTGTTTATTTACAATTTTATAATTAACATAATGATTTAAATGAAAATTTATGTTCATAAAATAGATTCATAAAATGATATTTTGGTGACTTATTATTGTAACATAATTTTATAATACCCTAATTAATTTTTCAATGTGTTATGAAATCAATTATAAATTTAAAATCAATATTTTTTGAGTAAATGATGATTTTAATTAAAAATTAAATTTATATTATTTAAAAAATTATTTATATAAAATGGAGTCCAATTTTTAATTCTACATGTCTATAATTATTTAGGGTTATTTTTTGAGGTATTTCTATAATAGTTGAATTTTTGGTGAATAGTGAAATACAGTAATTTACGGTATAAGGTAAATAATTGCATTTTTTAGGCATGATTTAGTCATGGATGATATATGTGTCCATTGGTTCGAACCCATATGAATTTGTTACTATATTTAGTCATAATAATTCACACTATTCATAGTCTTGATCCAAAATAATAAACTAATGAATTAAATAATCAAAAAAAACACCCCGTCAACCCCTATAAACACCACCCCCACCACCTCTTTTCCTCACACCTCTAAATCCTTGAAGTTTTAAAAATTATCCCCTAACCTATTCCCAAATCTCTACCCAACATCCAATAGTCTTTGGTCTCAATCAAATACCAAACTAAAATTCCTCAAGGAGGTTCTCGAGGAGAAGCATTCAAGAGGAAAAAACCACTTTCCTTTTCTTTTAATTTATTTCCAATTTATTTTCTTTTCATATTATCTCCACAAACCACCTTATCCAAGTGGAATGATAACTCCAGTATACCACATATTCTATAATTGTATTATATTAATGTAATAATTGATCATAATTTCTTTCCTCTCACCGTATTATTTTAAAAATGAAAACATTATCCGTGATGTGCTAATTTATCACATTCAAGGATGATGAGTTTTCAATTTATTTTACCACCTTCATGGCTGGTCATATATTTTTTTATTTTTATAAAATATTAAAATATACATATTACATATTATTTAATGTTATTTAACTATTATATATACATAATATTAAATAATATAACAACACTAGTTGGTTATGATTGAGAAATCACCAAATTAATCTAAACGATTATCATTAGCATTTTATATAATGATTCATATTTAAAAAATATAACTAAATGATATATAAGAAAAAATAAGCTGCTAAATGTTCATTAATAAAAAATAATTTCATTTCTGGAAAACTATTCCCAATCTACATGATCTTTCATACATGTATACAAATGAACCGATCATGAAACCAAGGAAATAAATACTCCCAAATGATGAAATTGTATCTTATAACTAATAAAAAATTCCATAAATTAACTTAATAAAATTATTATAAGTATAATAAATGCATAAAAAGTTATTAATTAATTATTTTATGTATTTAACTTGATTATCTAGGACATTAAGTTCAAGTATAGAACACTTTCAGACATAAGGTATGAGATTCTTTCCGAACCTCCATTTTTTCCTTCAGGTCACCTTTTCTCTCTCTTTACCCCAATGTAATTATTTTTAATTTTTATATAATTATTCAAAATTCTGTTTATATGAGCTAAAATCATTTATCTATATTCGTACATCCTTCTTTTATTTGGAAATACATATTTTAAAAAGGTTCCCTTCTCAATTTTTCTAGATAAGCAAACCTAATTAAAGGGAACTTACCGATTTCTTAACCATTTTTCAAGTGCACTCCATAATCTGTTTTAAGCCACCATTTTTTTCTAAAATCATTCATTTTAACATGAAAAACCATCTTGGTTCATTTATGGTTTTACACAGACTATTTTTCTTTTTCGGTTTTAATAATATTGTAAATTTTCCTTTAAACAACGCCAAGATGTTTTATTTATAATGTTTCTTAAACACTCTTTCTACATGTTTTTACTTGAGTTTGACATCTCTTATCATGATATTTTATTATTTTATCATATTAATGTTCATGTATGATTTAAATATATTCTTTAATGGACACCATTATGATATTCCCCTTTGATATCCCTTTGACATGATTATGATACCCAATTCTTTCCATGGGTAACCCTTATGTTTATGTTTGATTAATTCTGTATGATTCTTTATGTGGTAGACATATTTTTGAAAATTTTATGATGGGTGTTCCTATATAGAGTTCCAATGCATTGCCTAAAGTTTAGTCTCACGAGACATCATGTTCAACGGTCTTGGTGGTTATCCTTGACTAGTGCTCCATGTGTAATGGTCTTGGTGGTTAGCCTTGACTCGTGCTCCTCCATGTGAAATGAGCATTGAATCATGCTTATGTCATGTTTTATATTGCTTCTACATTACTATGATTCCATGATTACATGATCCCATGTTTTATATGTTATGAATCCATATGTTTATTAATGTTCCATGCCTTTTTATGTCATCATGTTATGCCTTATAACCCACGTGATATACTTTATTCTTATGTTTATTCCCATACTGGGTTTTTTAGATCATCCCTTTGTTCATGTATTTCCTAGGTTATCCTATGCAGATGTAAGGTCTCAAAGGGTTTTAGGATATCATTACAAAGAATAAATAAAAGATGTTTTTATTTTGGTTTCATGATTTCTAATTATGTATCTATTTATCCAAAGACACTAGAATTTATGATCCCTAGTTTCTGTTTGAAGGATAAATATGCTTAAAATCATGTAATAATATGTGTAAAAGGGTAGGGCTATTAGACAAGTGCTCTGCATGCTCTTCCTTTGACATAGAGAAGATGATTATAAAATCAATAATGAAAACAACAATTCAATCCAAGTATGGTTAGAAAATATAGTTCAAAAAAGGCATAAAAATACTGGGTGAATTAATCACACAAAAATACATCCCCAAGAACTCATAGTGTTTATAACAACATTAGAATTCTGACCTCAGAATATCCATCTCGTGAACCCTCAAATGGTGGTAGCCAGACCAAAGATCGATCTTTGCGAACCATCTCAAACATCGTAATTTATCAAAGAGGTCATCAATACTCGATAAGGGGTAATTTTTATTTATCATGGCATAGTTCAAGAGACAATAATCAACATAAATTTGCAAGCTCCTATCTGACTTGTTCACAGAAAAACAAAGATGACCAGGGGAAAAAATAGGTTTATTAAATCCTTTCTCTTGGAGGGAATCCAACTACACCCTAATCTCCCAGAGATTGTTAAGGGTTATCCAATATTTTGTAGAAGATATCAGAGTGGTATTCGGGTGAAAGTATATGAAAAACTCTATATCCCACCTTAGAGGTAGTTTCATAATTTCCTAGGGAAAGACACCCATATAATCCTCCATGATTGAAGGAATCCAGATGCATAAAGATTCCACTTCACTAAGGGATAAACTCACCAAATAATGGGTGATGAGTTGTAGATTCTTTCTTGTAATACCTACTTTCTCCCCCAATAGATCTCTCTAAACCACAATGGAGAATATCATACCATCATTCCAAAGGCATATAACTCATCTACATTGAAAATAAATCCAGGATCGGACCATGGAAAACCAATCCATACCCAATATTACATCATATAATATCATCGTGATGACCAATAGGGTCCCATGAGAAACCCTCTGAACCAAGAGATAGCTTGAACTATTGGTAGATGGACAATATCAAAGTATAATTCCTTGTAGGAATATCAAGGTAAAGATGCTAGGCTAAATTCTCTACTAGGAGAACCAAGTCTCTCACCTTGAGTAGAGAGATGAAGTGATTAATCTCACACATGTCTAATAATAATGAAATAATAGTATAATAAACACATATAATGCCTCTAATGATATCATGAGTTGTTGGGTGATAAGTCTCTGTATCTTGAAGCTACCCACGACCCTATCTTCCAGCTCCCTGAACCTGGCATGGGCCACCTGGTGATGGTGGTTAAAGGAGCTTATAACATCATCCACCACCATTAGCTCATCCTGTAGGAGCTCTACCTGATTCTCTTTTAGTTCTACCTCCCTGGGGGCCAACCTGGGCTTACATGGGAGATCCATGATTATGATGCTGCCTCTATTGTGACGGTCTATATGTTGTATGTCTTCCCTCCTTAGCACATCAGGTTGGGAAACCACATTCCATGTGACCTAACCTATCATATGTGTAGAATCAAACCTATCTAGTCCACCCTTTTCCTTAGCATAGTCCATGTGCCATGTGACCATGTTCCGGATTCCGACCATGAGTAGATATCCTATGCCACGACCCTACTGGTTGGTGTCTGTTAGATACTGAAAATGACTCATCTCTTTGACACCCACTTACAACTCTAGCTGTATTGAATCACTCATATAGGAATATCTCTATCACCAGTGCCTAATGTAACACTACAACATATGTGGGGATTCCTAGGGAAACCACACTGTCATGAATGTCTCTACATATAACCTACTCAAAATTTCATGGCTATAAGTAACCATCCTAAACCATGTTGAGGGAGTACCATGTTAGGTCAGTGAACCTCATAGTATACTCAATAACTGGAATCTCTTCCTACTGCAACTTTAATAGCACCTAAATCTGAACTGAATGAAATAATTATGGGTAGTACTCATCAGAAAACAACTATTGAAAGTAAAACCATGAGAGTGACTACTCATTATGTGTCTGTGTGACTAAACTCCACTAGTGCCCTGCTTCTCCATGGAAAAGACTAACTGCCAGTGCAATTATCTGATCATTTGGGGTCCATACAAATATGAAAACTCATATCACTAACTCAAGTTGATCCTCTACTGCTTTGGGATTTGGATCACCATCGAACCTCAATGACCATTAGCACTAAAACTTTTATAGTTCTCTAATCCTACACACATCCTCAACCTTATCTAATGGTATAAATATTCTCCTCAATTGGTTGGGGGTGTTTTCACCTTCCCACAGAGAGGGAATATCTCATGTGATGGCCCCTGAACTAAGTACTCACCACTAATCAGATCCTTATAATGATCCTAAATTTGTAAACTAGATGGATATCTTTGTAGAGTAATCATGACAATTTAATCAAGACATACCATAGTGAGATGATCATATATATATGGGGAGATGACTCAAGAAGGATAGTCAAAGTACTATATCCTATATGATGAATGTACGAAAGTTCCTTTCAACCAATGTATTGGAATTCCAAGTCTACAAAAAATTAGTCAGAGTAACAGTGAATAGATACATTGGTCTCCACACCAATATTGGGTTACCTAACCTAAAAGAAATACTCAAGGAACTTTGACACCATTTCCCAACATTACCAACCAAATATTATTAGGGGAAAAAACTTCAAACATCGTCCCAAGGTCGAACCACCTATAATACCAATCTGTTATGACCTAAACCATCAGGGACAACCTGGACGATGAAAGGCTGAGTTTTAACTACCCCAATCCCACCTTCATAGGCTAAGAGATAGATATTTTCACTGAAAAGATAACTAAAATGGGTTTCCTTTGTCTAAATTACCATTACAAATTCACCCAACCATATCCATTCATAAGTGCATGGGAATAATAATAAAAGAAAACATTATCTAGAGGATAAATCATTAAACTAATAACCTTTAGGGACTACCAAATTGTGTAAAAGTGTAATCCAAAATGTAAAGGGGAAGAATCCATTCCCAACTAGAACAAATGTCCCAACCTAAAAACAACTGGAAAAGAAATGTTGAGAGCACCCGAATTCAAATATCTAAGACCTGACCACCATATGTGGTCTAATGCACCAGAGTATCCCTATGATCCTTTGAAATCACCACTAACCAGTCTCTCATCTGCATAAGACATGACACATGTGGTCAAATCCTGTGAAAGGGTGAGTATATACATACCTTGTAGGATGCCTCAAAAAATTGAGGTGGAGAAATATGAGACACGATAGAAGTAGTCAGCTAAACCCCAAAGGAAGAGGGAAAAAAACCCAAAACCATGATATATTCTCATAAATAAACCCAAAAAAGGGAGAAATAGGATATCCATATCACAACTTGTCCCAGGAAAAGATTCTACCAATAATTCTAAGAGGTCCATAAATGATGCTCAATATCTATCATGTATGTCCTAAGTAGTAACCATGTGGAGAACCCACACCTCACCATTATGATGCACAATAAAGGGGGAACAATATACAAGTAGATAAACCATTCCCTATAATGTTAGTGGGAACCAATTAGTAAATAGATATAGGACCTATGCTCTAGTCTGTCAGGGGGTACCACTCAGTAGATAGATAGAGGACCCACACCCTAGTCTGTTAGTGGGGTACCACTCAGTATATGGATGGAGGACTCATGACCTAGTCCACCAGGAGGTACCACATATTAGTTATATAGAGTAATCATGACCTAATATTCTTGAGGGAACCACTCAATAGGTTGATATAAGACCCATGCCCTAGTCTTCCAAGAGGGTACCACTAAGTAGATGTATAGAGTACCCATGCCCAATTCCATTAGCGGGGTATCACTCAGTAGATAGATATAGGTGTATGTGAGAACCATTCCCTAGTAAGATAGGGGTATTTACAACCTCTATATATCTTTTATGATCCTACCTAGTCACTGCATTCATCGAGCTCCACCTAAAGAAGAATTATTCTCAGAAAACCTTACATCGTTTCTTAAAATTCACTACAAAGGCCACCATCACATTCTACATGAAAAAACACTTAGGAAAAGCTACTCAAAGGCCAAAATATAAGTCAAAATGAAGGATTTATGAGAGTTATGAGATTATTAAGAGGTATATGGAATGTAAGTGGGTCCACATGATAACACCACGATTCACTGTTTCATTTTCACCCTTACACCACTTTGATAAACTTGTTTTGTATTGAAAATTATTGAAATAATAAAAAAAATCAATTTATGTTTGATTAATTTAATTTTTGTTTATCACTATTAAAAAGGGAACTGTTACTTTTTTTTGATGAATTCATTGTAGGAGGAGGTGATTTGGAGGCCCCGGAGATGATCCAGAAGGAAATAGGCCAAAGTGCATGGAACCCAAGGACATGTTTCCACTATTTTGAATATTTAGAAAAATTAGTGACTCTAAATGGTATTAAATTTTTTTATCCTATCCAAAAATTCATGGTATACAATTCATCTCAAGAAACCGATTCCCAATTCATCCATCTGGTGGCCCATCCAAACCATTCTGTCCAGGGGACAGAATCTGCCTGAATTCAAAAGTTTAGTTTTGTTTTTGACCTTATATCCCAATAAAAATGTCTAATGGACTAACAAATTTGATATGGATATAGAAAAGAATCCTACCAAAAATTATTCTCTTTTATAAAAGTTGTGATATGGCATTATTCTGGTCCCAAACCGAGACACAATTGGTATCTCAAAAATAGGGTGCTCAAAACCATGTCTCATTTTGGCTATAAAAAGGCACCATGGGCACCTCATTTGAAAGTTCGACTAGGAGGCCATGATTTTCCAATTTGGATACCCCAAGGATATATCTCCTCATATAAAAAGATCTTAAGGCCCCTATCCTCATAGGTGGATTAAGGATGAAGGAAAATTTCTATACGAGCCTCCTCCTCCCGATGTCGAGCTAAACAGTGGCATTCATTATGTGGGAGCTACACATATTGTAAAGGGAGTTTCACCACCTGTAATACTACTGGTTTGATGTATTTTTGAGTTTGAAAAAAATTTCATTTATAATTACCTTACTTTGATTTATGTTTGAAGGATTTGTTTATTGACTCGAATGAAATACTATTTACTTTTAACCAATCAGTGTGAAGTCTTGAGTGTGTGACTTGTGTTGTTCCGACTAGACAGAATAAGAATCCCTTTCTTCCCCACTTACTTGAGATTTCAATTTGATTTTGAAGTTTGTATACCAGGCATGAGATTTGTACCTTAGCTATATGATTGATATGTTAAGGTTTGGCTCAATGTGCTTTGATATAAAATATTGGAATGTAATCAGGATTCTGATTAATTTCAATGAAAGACTTACATTAAACCCTAATCAATATCCAAGAACAATGAACTTTAAAGGTGTGTAGTGAAATCAAAATGAACCCTTTATATAATATTTTTCAAATTAAAATTGGTTTTTAAACTAATAAACTCTTTAAATTAAGTTATTTTCTTAAATCTATTTTCAAAACCACCCACCTATTTTAGTTCTTCTTATTAAAAATACACACTCTAAATCCATCAATGCTCCTTGACAGATGACCTATGTTCTTCCCTAGACTATAAATAAACTTTAAAACATTATTATTTTGATGTGTCATGACAATGCATTCACCACACGGTGTGTGGACCCACTCCTTTTCCTAGTTGTGTCCACGACAGTACACGAATCACTGGACATATAGTACTACAAAACATGTAATCATACTATATAGTGTGTCTTGGCCACCCGGGGCCTCCCAATGCTCTATTGGACAAGCCCATGTACACTGTCCATATGCCAGTACATGGTTTGTTTCTAGCTGTGTCCATGTCTGTGTACTCCTAGAGTACTTGTCAGGCCTCCATCACTTAGTCACACAACGTGTGAGGGTACCACATAGCATGTGATATTTAACTCACCCAGGAACCCTATCTGTCATGACCAAGGGTCCACATGATGTGTGTTTTTATGGAATACACACCGTGTAGTAGGGTTTTACAGAGAAACTGGTGGAATCCTCATGTGGTTTCCAAATCCGAACTTATCACCATTATTCCATCTATTTGACCACCAAAATTGGTGTCATACTCCCCCAAATGTCAATTTTGACCCTTTAGTGGTTGGATATTGGAATCTAGTTCTCCCACACAAAGCCCTCACACTATCCATCACTCATGGTGTATCCTACTACCTCACTAGATCCCTGATCCATGGTGGAATCACCGACATTCCCATGTCATAGCTCGATCCATTCATAATCAATCAAAACACATGTCGTTCGTGCTACCTCAATGTTTCTGAGGGGTCGATGACACTTAAACTCACCCTGGAAAAGTCGAACTGTGACCCCATATTCCAATGGTGATGAAATTGATGAATAGAGATGGGAAATACACAAAAACAAAGTGAATCCTTCATTGGTAAAGCATTCATGGCCAATGATCACATAAATGGGGTGATAATAACACACCAAGGGGTTTAACTATATAATAAAAAGAATAAAAAATTTACAGGGCTCATGCGACAATTGGAAGTCACCTAAAATCAAAGTAATTAATCAAACCATGATTGATTAATTTAAAAATAGAAGAAGTCCAAAAAATACATGACCTACCTCAATTCAGATCAAACATCGGTGAAGTGCGTAGTTTCCAACGATGGAGAAGATCTACTGCGATCACTATGCCTCGATTCACCTTAATTCAGATGTCGGTTGTCTCTTGATATCGATTCACCAATGTATGATGACAGAACCTCCTCTCAATGATACTAGGTTTATGTGGCTAACCATAAATATTATATATAACCACATATTTATATATGATATTAGGTCTTGGGTATTAGATTAATTAATTAATTCATTTAACATACCTGCCAACATCTACCTCATCTGAACGTCTGATGATGACTAAATTTAGGTTGAACCCAGGATAAATCTCATGCCCTGGATTCAAATTTGGTCTCATATTTAATATTCAAATATCCATTCAAGAGATATCCCATTATTTTTGAAAAAATGTGTGTGTGTGATATAAAATATGTTTATAAAATTAATTATGGGCTCATCGAACCTTGAAATTGCGCGTCGTATCACCACCTAGATCCAAAAATATTTCTTAATTTATTTAAAAGGCTTATAAGAAAACAAAACAAAGTCTCTATAGTGTGTATGTTCCAATATTGTGTAAATATATCATATATAAATGTATTTTTATAAATACATCACTATCATTAAATACAGTATATAAACATACTTAAAATAAATATTATAAATAAAATATAAAAAATATATATAAATATACAATTACATGTAAATATATATATGTAAATATATAGACATGTAAATATATATATGAAAATATGTATAAAATGTATATCTAAATATACAATATATATACATAATTTGAAAATGTATTTTAATTTTTTTTATAAATGTATATAATTATATGAATAAAAATAAAAATAAAAATAAATTATGTGCACATATATATATATATGTATATATATATACACACACATTATAAAATATTAAAAAAGTCTTGATGGTGTAATGTTAAATACCTTATGCATGAAGATAGAATGTTCAAGGTTCAAATCTAGGTGAGAAAGGATTTATATTTCCCAAAATATGGTGAAAATGGGGGCTTAAAGTACCATTAATTGGGGAAGGGGATGTAGTGGGGTAGGGTTGAGTAGTGGGAGGATATAAAAAGGAGGGTTTTGAGTAACGATAAAAGTGATCGTTTAGCGATTTTTTTATTTTTTTTGAATTTTATAAGTGTTAGAAAAGGATGATAAAGGCACCTTTTATCAACATTAAAAAAAGTGGTGATGAAGGGAGCCATTATGAATGCTTTTTAATATGGATAAAGGTGTAATTTATCAACACATTATTTAGTTCTGATAAATTTCATGACCTTTTAAGAGCTCTTAGAATGTTGATGTTTTTTAGCACTAGTAAAGCTAATTTCCAACGCTTTTAAAATCAAGATCTGTAGTTGTGATATAAAAAGTATCAATATTGGTTCTTTTGGGACAACCTTTGACCATCAAAAAATCTAAATCATTTAAAAAAAATATTATTTCCAACACTTCTTGCCTATGTTTCCCACCTTTCCCAAATCCAACCTACTAACCCCCACACTACCCTTTACAAGACATAGCTGCCCACAGTCGTCATTAGCATTTTTTTCTTGCTGCTAGCTGAAACACCGCACCACCCCAATCAAATTTCCCCAATCACATCTTGTTATTTCATCGCTTTTACACATCACTATCCAACGCTTATCATCTATTTCACCATACCATCCCCATCACGCTACCAATCATCACACACATCACTTGTCACTTCCATATCCCCAAGTCCCACCAAGCATGTCGCCCCACCCCCATCACCAAGACTTTTCTAGAACTCCTAGTACATCACCTTATCATTCACCAGTTTTCCACCTGCTTGATGTTATCTCCACACATGTCACTCTGTTTCTATCACCTACCCATAGTCATAGGCTACTGGTAACTCTGTTTCAATCTACCATAAATAGAAAAAAGGGTCTATTGAGCAGTCACTCAAGATGCAAAGCCCCTATTTTATTTAATGTAGATAATTATTGTTGGGGTTCATAGGTTTTCTAAACCCTTTATCTAATTCACATTTTAGAGTTTTACATCGATTTTGTAGACCCTATAGTTATTAGGGATTTTTTATAGTTGTCCCATGATTTTTAATCCTCTACATCAAAGAGTTTTTCTACGTTAAAAAAATGAATCTCAATTTATTTACTACTATATTTTTGTGCTTCTATTTTTGTTGGATATTCTCAAAATATTTCTATCTTAGTAGAGTTTTTTATCCTAGGATCAATATTTTTCCTCCCTAACATTGGTAAAAAAAGAGGTTATCCATGTTTATGGATTATTGAATATGGGTGATTCATTGTATATCAAACTTTTTAACGGGAAAAATGATTTCACTCTATAGAAAAAATGAGTAAAAAATATTTTGGTTTATTAGAAGATAGTAAAGAAGCTAAATAAAAAATCAGAGAAGCTGGAGAGCATGAGAGATAATGAACAAAAGGATTTGATAGAGTTAGAAACAAGTACAATCCATATGTATTTAGCGGATAATACTGTGTATGAGTTAATGAATCTAATAGATCCATAGGAGATCCAGGAAAAGCATGAAACCAAGTATAAATCCAAATCTCTCAAAAATCATTTATATCTAAAAAATGATTGTATCATTTGTTAATACCAATGAATGTATATTTAGGTAACCATCTAGGATAGTTCATCAAACTTATGATAGATATGACTTATGTGGTGGTCAAGATCGATGATAAAGGTAATTTAGTGCCTAATGAAATAGAAGAATAAGACTAAGTATTTCTTATCTTTGGTTTGTTGCTAAATTCATATGATAATCTTGTCCACATATTTTTATTGGATAAAGAAACTCTAAAGTTGGATGATTTTATTTCACCATTAATGACGAACAAGAATAAGAGAAAGACCAATGATGGTTATTCTTTAGAAAATAATGGTACTATGCTTGTGACAGATGGATGCAATAATTAGAGAGGTTGATCAAGAAGAAAATTCAAGTTCTTATTTTACAATAAAGAGGGACAAGTGCTAAGAAACTATTATCCTTTGAAAAATCTTAAGTAATAAAATAAGATGCATGAAAATGATTATGAGGATACCTGTGTAAATCATATAAAGGTTGATGATGACTTATTTTCAGTAGGTGTTAATTTCTGTAGGTTAGATATATACAATGAATGATTGGTTGATTCAGTAGTGTCATACCATATTTCACCAAAGAGGGAAATATTATCTTCATATGAAGAAGGTGACTTTGGTATATTGAAAATGGGAAACAATGATTCTACTGATGTAATTGGTGATAGTGATGTTTGTATCACTACATGTGTAGGTTGTACATTAATATTGAGGGAAGTGAAACATATGTCAGGTATATGATATATTTTTTATTTTCTTGTAATATTTATAATGATTGGTTCATGAGTTCGTTTTAAAATGGAAGATGGACATTATCTAGAGAATCAATGGTATATGTGTGAGGTACAATGGTTAATACACTGTACATGACTAATGTAAAGGTGTGTGGTGAAGTGGTTAATGCAGTTGCAAAAATGAATTTATCAGATTTGTGGCATAAAAAATCACTATGCAAGATTCAAGGACCTTTGATAAGGATAATGAATGTTTGTAACCTAAATTAGGTTAGGTTAGGTGTTTTAGGTATTAAATAAAATTACTTTTCTTCAGAAAGTGGCACTAGTGAACCAGGAAATAAAATGAAATATTGAGGTGATGTTTTGAGAGTTACATACTTCTCATAGGATGTTAAGCATATGGAAAAATTAGTTCATGTAGGTAATCCTGATTATGTGGTGATCATTATTATGGGGGATCCATGTGTTTTTAGTTTTAGTCTTATTAATCTGGCCCATGTAGACACATGTATGATGAATACATAAACATTTGGATTTCTTTTATAGGGGATATTTTAGGTTTCTTCAGACTTTCAAAATAGTGTCATCATATTTTCTACAAAGGATTATGGTTGGTGAAATACCAACTATATTTATTTCCAACTAGGTCCATTAGAATTCATCTCCTTCTTTATCAGGATTAAGGGAATATTTTTTGGGTTCAACCCATGTAGTTTTAAAAAGGTTATAAGGTTTTTTATTTTAAATTCAATAGGTGTCTTGATTTGTTTCTCACATAGAGATATTTTTTTTTTGAATTTCTAAAATGAGGTTGCAAGTATTTATCCTTGCATGGAATTTTTGAGTGATATATATTATTATATATTTATGAGATTCATATAAAATGAGGGAAAAATAGTGGAAAGTACATGAATTAGATAACACAAATAGTGTGGGAATATATACCTTGAGTAGAGATATGGGCAATGTTTTTTGGGAGTTAGTAGTATCCAACAATGGTGAATTGTTTTTTACAAATACTTATTGGCGGTGAAACAATGACCTCACATGTTTAGTTTTTTATCTCTAATGGGCGATGTTTTTTCATGCAACAATTATCAGAAAAAAGGACAAGACGTATTGGGGTGTTTTTTTTGATAGATTTTCTACACTCTCACTATAATTCATGTTTTCGGATTTTAATTTGATATTGTAGACTCTATGAGTATAATGGATTTTTTAGAGGTTCCCCATATTTTTAACCCTATGGATCTGAGAGTTTTTCCATATTAAACATAAACATATACATTTATATCATACTATTTTTTCTATTTCGTTTTCATTGGGTATTCTCACAATATTTCTGTCGCAATCAAGTTTTTTTATCTTAGGACCAACATTTTTCCTCCACTAACAATTATTTATGTACTAGTGATTATTCTTCCCCTCCTCACCTTATTTTTCAGCCTCTCTTTCTTTGGCCCCACTACACCCCACCCCAGAATGACAGATACCCCGCGATGATAACCTATCCCCTTGACTCTACCTCCAATCACCATACATGCCACCTCCACTATAAGCCTCTTATCTGACATCACTATTACCGTAGTGATCCAGATTTAGTACTAAAAATATTTGAAAAAATTGTGCTATACTTTATGACATTTTTTTAAATGGTGATAAAGGGTGACATTTATCAGTGTTTCTTTAATCATGATAATGGGAGCCATACATAATATAATTTGATATACATATTTATATATTATTAAGTATTTTTATATAATAATATATATATATATTTATATTTATATAAATACCATTTATATATATGTTTATTCAATTATAATCATTTATAATTAAACATATAATTATAATTACTTATATATAATAGAAAATATAGTAATATTAACTCTATAAAAACAATAAATATAGTTTATATTTAAATGTATATTTATTTTTTATATTATCTAATTTATAATGAAAATATATATTTATAATTTCATGTGCATTTGTATAATACACATAAAATTCTAGAAAAAAATAATCATATTTTATCACAAAATGGCACTGTATAAATGAAAGATACATATTTATTTAGACTACCATTGCTAAGAATGCATAATTAAAAAAATAAATAATGTGATGACAAGGTAAATATCACCTAGATTTTAGTCTCTAATAAATATCATGACTATAAAAAGTAAAATAAAAAATGTAAATAATAAGATCCACATAATCAACATATTTAAAGAACTAAATATGATAAGTTTTATTTAAGGGTTTGTTATGAATAAATTTATATAAATTAAGAGTAAATACTATTGTACCTATCTCTCTATTATGATGTTTTCATGTTAAAAAACACTCATTCTTTATATCAATTTTTTTCATTGATTGTTTCTCAATTATGTCAATGTAATTCCAAATCATGTTATTAATGAAAAAAATTATGGAATTCATTGACATCTTGAATATATTTTAAGAATCTAGTTGGATCTTATTTTAAGTATTAAGAGTCATAATAGACCTGATGAAGCCATGGATAATGGTTGGAAGAGCCTTAGAAGGACTTTAATGGAAGTGGATGATCTACTTGTTAAAGATCTATGCAAACTGAGAAATACGTCTAGTGCCAAGGTGTGGTGGACCTGAGTGTGGTGGAGAGGTAGGATATCAGGCCAAAATTCCCACGCTTAGCATACCGGGATATGGTGCAAGTCATGTAGATGGTCATGCTTCTTTTAATGAATGTTAAAATTCCTTAAATTATACATCCAATAAATTCATTACTCCGCAGTTAATTCTATAAGTTTTTATATGGGTTTTAAGGATATAAATAAAGGCCTTGGGTTCTTGGATCTCGATCATCGAATTAGTCACCAAATCCATCTTAAAGTTATTTCTTTTTTTTTACATCCTATAATCTTCAATCTAGTCTGTGATCCAATTGTAATATTTTCTCACTCTCATATTAATTCTCATTCTCTTCTAGTTGTTCTTCATATTCATTAAATAGAATCAAGACTATAATAAAATGTGATTTCTCCTAGAAACCCTCCCTTATTTCTCTTTCTTCTTACTAGTGAAAGTACTGTTAAAGTGAGGGAATCAATTTTTCTTGTCATAACCGATTAAAAGGTCTGGGACTATTCTATTTGAGTTTTTTAGCCACACCCATTAAAAATCTATTGTTAAATATATCTTTGTTTCTTACTAAGACCTTAAATAAAAGGGAGTTTTGGTATCTTGGTTGCCATTAAAGAAAATAGAGTAATACATTAAATCCTTGAGCAATTAATGTGGTAGACTTAGAGAATCATTTAGAGATATTACCAAAAATAAATTCCAACTATTGTTCCTTAACTAATTTATTCTTTTTTATTTATTAATTACATCATTCTAATCTTGATATACATAAATTACATAAATTTGGTTCAGGAAATTTACACTATGCCTAATCATTTATTTAACATTGATATTAAATTTAGTATCAAAAATCAAATTTATGAAATTTATCTCTCTATAAATTTCACCACTTTAATCTCCTTATCTTATCAAAAACGTTTTCATTTTAAATTTCTATTTCTGGTTATCCTGTAATTTTTTTAAAAGGATATCTACCTCCCTCTTGTCATTTTATCTTCTAATCCGACCAAAATTTGGTATCAAAGGGGTTCTTTTTTTTTATTTAAAATAATTATTAGTTTCAATATATCATTTTGAAAATCCTTTTTACTCGATACCAACAATTGGAATACAAGGAGATCTTTGTTTTCAATTTTTTTTTTCAAAATATTATCCGACTTTAAAGTTTGATCAATTTTTAAACAGAGTTTTATTTTCAAAATTCCCCTAATGTACTTTCCTTGGGATGTGATCTTTTTTTAATGGTTCTAACTATTATTATAAAAAAATAACATGCCTAATTTTATTAGTATAATAGGTTATCTTATTTGGATAATATTTATGAAGGGTTATACCCTAACTACTGAATCTGAAGATAAATAGACTCCTCAAGATATTTCTACTTTTGACCTTAATGGAAAATCTATGAATTCCTTGAATTACGGTTTAGATAAAAATGTCTTCAATATAATATCTACTTGTAAACTGGAAAATTAAATATATAAAATCTTAAAAGTCACACATGAAGGTAAATATAAAGTTAAAGAAACTATACTTGATATGTTTATATAATGCATTTAGAGTTTTTCCATGCATTCAAATAAATATATTATCAATATGTTTACCCAATTTTCTAACATTCTAAATGGTAAAAATATATCAGTGGTGATTTATCCATATTAACATTTTTGGAGGAATTATTATTGGTTTAACCTATCTCTTAGACTCCAAAAGTCACTATGATCCAAAAATCCATGGACATAATGAATATTCCACTTAAAGAACTCATATGCTTCTTAATGGCATACAAAATCATGATAAAATTCCAAACCAATAAAGAAGATAAAGAAGATAAATAATCAAATTTAACAATAGATTTTAAAGTAATCAAAGATAATAATTCTTCCAAAATCAACTCCTATAATCAATCCATAATTGAAAACTAGATGAGAATATTTAACAAATTGAATAAGATGAATAATAATAATAAATCTTTATGGTGATCCAAATAGAAATATCAAATTGATATTTTGGAAGAGATTCACTTCAGTTGAAAAAAGAAGGGTTACTTCAAGACAAATTGTCCTTTGATCAAAAAGTAAATCGATAAAAAGAAATGTAAAAAGGATTTAAAGTTTTCAATGTGGAGTTCTAGAGAGGATACTATTTAAACATAAGAATCAGGTGAATCTACTCCTAAATGACTCATGGATTATATCGAGGTAGGATATAAGTGGTTAGTTATCAATTTTATTCTAATTCCAATTCTTCCTCTCATTCAACCCCTTATTTTTTCTCTTCTCTTTCAGAAAATGAAATTGTAAATTTATGTCAAGAATTTATTTAAAAATATAAAAACCTTTAAAATAAATTTTATTGTTTTCTTAATTATAAAAATCAACTTTTGAATGAAAAGGTGTAGGATCATAATGGCATGCAAAATTAATATAAGTGGTTGGTGAATTTTAGTTTATAAAATAAAACGTACAATTTAGTTAACCTATTTATAAAGGTAATTTAGACAATGATTTTATATGATAAAAATAATGTAACAAGGAAACATTTTGTATGTAATGGTATGGACCCACATAGTCCATTACGTTGACAAAACACGACTCCACCGAGAAGGTGGCACTGGTCACGGTGGCACCATGACGGTGGCACCAGTTACAGTGGCACCTTGACGGTCGCACACCAGTCACGGTGGCACCGTGAAGGTGGAACCAGTCAGGGTGGCACCATGATGGTGGCATCGTGAGGGTGACGCCGTGACGGTGGCACCGTGAGGGTGACACCGTGATGGTGGCACCGTGACAACGACACCGTGAGGTGGCACCGTGTCCTCACCGAGCGGTCTTCATCCCTTTTTCCAGTTTCCAACTTTTTCCGCTCACGCAACATATCTTTTAACGTAAATTTTATTTAATGACCCTTTCAAATCCATTTAAATCACATAAATAATATCTAAAATCCCCCAAAAGTTGGGAAAACCTTAAACTTACCAAAACGTGTGGTTTTACTCGATGTCATGCCCTTCCCCGTACCTTCCAGTTCCGCCCCCATTGTGCATTTTTCCTCAGTTTAAAAGAAACGGTTTAACACACAACCGTTATGCCACCACTCTAATGGGAATAATTAAATTATAATTAATATCATCATGTGTAACCTCCCAACCACAAAGGAAACCATGATCTGACTTTTTAGCCATTCAAAATTCCTTATCCCGTAACAATAGAATCTCGTCTTTATATCACACTAGAGTTTCTTCCTTCCCCCTATTGGATGGATTTCTTTCTTCTCCCTGGTGCACTTGGAGTTCCCCCTTCCCAAGGCTTGTGGTGTGCCTGTGCTAGAGTTTTTCTGCTCATCCTTGGAGTCCCCGATGTTCCTCCCCTGTAAGTCGCGCATCCCTAGTTCTTGGCGGGTGGAGAAGAACTTTGATCCTTGATCAACCAAGTAGGGATTTTCCTTCATCTCTCCTTACTGTGTATCATGTGGGGTGGGTATGCTACTGTTTCTATGGGGATGGATGAAACCCGACCTTAAAAAAGATAATAAACAGACTATTAAAGAATTATGGGGTGCATTTGAAAATTCTTCTGTACTCTTTTATAATTTCTATATGTTGTAAACTGTATTGGCCATGCTCCCTAAAAATCATGGCCATTGGTGGTCTTTCCTTGTGCACTAATGAACCCATGTCTTCTGTGATAATTGAATGGCTCCAATATGGGAATTTGGTTAATTATGTAAACTTGGACAATTAAATTAATGTTCAGTGAACAACAAACCTTGTGTGATCACCCCGGTTAACTAAACAAAAAGAAGAAAACTTAGTGAATGATGTGCTAATCCTGGAAGTTTCCCTACCGTGTTTTGGTAGTAGGTGTGTTTTACTATTTGATGCATATGGGGTGATGGGGGTGGGGATGGGATCCTCTGTTGTGGTAAAATTGTTGGTTGTGAATCTGAAGCCGCATGGGGCTGTATCTCGAGTCTTGGTTTGGTTCTAGTACTTTGTGGGATCTCACTGATCCCTTTTTTGTTGTGACTTTATAAGATAACTAGGTGTGAATGCTTAAATTTATGTTTGGATGTTTCTATTTCTCTAGCTTGTGGTTATGCCTGTTAGTTTCCCAATAGTGTAGGATTTACTTAAATGGGATCACTTGAACAAGAAACCAAGAATGGGTTAAATGGGGAATTGGTTTTGGAAATGAGTTGTGACTTGGCTGTGAGTGGTGTGCCTTATTTTATTAATGAATAGTAACAAGGGTGTTGTGATTAGGTTGTCTTTGGAAACCCTAGGTTGGGACGAGTTCTTGTTACTTATACATATATCTGTAGTTTTTATGTTTCTTATTCATGCCCCACCCAAGTTGAACACTTAGTACCGAACACCCCCATTTCATGGGGGAGGGTGTTTTTCCCAACACTCATACGAGTGGAAGGTTATTAGCTCCTCTTATGCTCCCTTTCCTGAATATCCCAAGACTCTTCGGGCATGCTGTGATGGCCTGAGGTCCATTATAGCCAAAGATTCTTCGGGCAGGGTAGTTGTGGTGGTTGGCCCAGGTGTGTGCGGACGGGTTGTTTCCCAAGAATCTTCGGGATGAGGCCCATGTGTCTTTGGGCGTGGTAGTAGTTGTTGTGGCCCAGGTGTTTGCGGGCAGGATGGTGATTGTGGTCCAGGTGTTTGCAGGCAGGATGTGTGGTTGTGGCCCAGGTGTGTGCGAGTGGGGTGTGGTAGTGGGACTGCAGTGAGAATGGCGGGATTTGTTCGATGCGTAGGATGTCTTCAATAACCAGTGGGAAAGTGGCACGAGGTAACCAAACATCGATGTGTTATTACTATACATTACTTGACTTGTGTTATTTGGGGAGTGTGCCATAGTGCGGCTTGGGTGGATAGTTTTCCTTTCTAGGTGCTTTGGTTATCTCTTTTCTCACAAGGCATTAAAATGCCTCCCCACTTGTGCACGAGAGTCATTGGTTTTCCCTACTGAGTATACTTGTAAGATCACCCTATGTATATAAAACTGCTTTCAGGTTTCCAGGAAGACTTTAGGGATTGTGCAGGGCCATACTAGCTCGGACGTTGGGGTAGTTGCAGTTGCTGTTTTTCCTTTTCTTTGGTACTTTAACTTTGTTGTCTCTTGGTACTTTGTGGCATTTACTTTTGTAACATGCATATGGGTATGGTTTTCTTTGGATTTACTTTTACCTCCAGTTTTGGTGTTGTTGGGATTTGCTATCTTATCTCCCGATCCTAATAAAGAAAAAGGGTAATGCCTTCCATCTTGCATGTGATTCTATACCCTTGGTGCTAGTTTCCAATTCGGGACCGATTGATGCTGGGTCTCGGGGGTCATTATCTCTCCTTCAACTTGAAGAAGGAAGGGTATGGAAATCTGTTATCCCTTCTCTCATATTGGTGAAGGCGGGTCGTGACAGAATTGTATCAGAGGAAAGGTTGAGAGATAGGATAGAGTCTGGAGTTTGGCACAGTGAGGATTTCATGGGATGGTAGGGAAACAATGTTGGGTGATCTTGGTGCGTGAAATTGGCCAAGGAATACCTGCTAGGACATGGGATTTTAGGGCCCCCCGTGATCCGATGTAAGGACTATGGATCTATCGAACGACCAAGTAAGGATACACTGATTGCAAGGTAGAGACCCTAGGGAAGGTACATGAATAATAATTACTTGTGTTCTTGTGTTTAATGGAAATTTGGGGATTTAAAATGAATAATAAGTCTAAGAAAATTTAAGAACAATATTCTACGCTACTCGGGTTTAGGTAATCATTATTTATCTTGTAGATATGGAACTTGGGAGACGACCATGAGTAGTGAGGGAGATCGAGGCCCAAGAGGTTGAATTGGATGATCGGCAGAGGGCCGACCGAGAGGAGGAGGATGATCAGTGGCAGAGGACGCTGCATGACTTTCAGTGGAAGACCCTCGGGAAGTACGAGGGTAGCATCTCATACATAGAGACAGAGATATGGCTAGAGAAGATGGTGATATATTTATGCTTGATCTGGGCTCCGAAGGAGTACTGGGTTCCTCTTGCTATAAGCCAGATGCATGGAGCAGCGCGTCAGTGGTGGATGCTTTATCTTGGGGAGAAGAGGGAGGCTGAGGTTATGTGGACTGACTTCGAGAAGGAGTTCTGGGCGGAATTCCTCTCTTCCACGATGAAGGTTGAGAGGATTCAGGAACAACTCTCCCTCCAGTAGGGGGGTATGTCCGCGAGGGAGTTGGGGATCAAGTTCAAGGATCTCCTTCACTTTTCTCCTGACCTCTTTCTAGATGAGGAGTCTCGGGAGAGACGTTTGGAGGAGGCACTTCGACCTTCTCTCCAGTATGCTGTTACCCCCTTCACACTACCGATGTACTTGGAGGTCCATAAGAAGGCTGAAGTGGTGGAAAGGATGCACACACTGGGAGGTGTATCTCGAGAGGGAATCCAGTTGGGATCATTGATAGAGTAAATATTTTCATTATTATTTATATGTTTTTCAATGATTTATTCCCTCCCAATTATTCAATGATAGTGTATTTGCATCATTTATGTGTTTTTGGTGTATTTTGGGCTTAAATGTGAAAATGGGGTAATTCTGTAAAATTGGCAGTTTTATATAGCTTCTGTTTTCGGGAATAACTTTTATAATATGGGTCCAATTTAAGTGAATCATTTTTTAAGATTCCTATGCTAGTGGTATTCAAATGTGCCTTCTAGAACAAGACCCAATTCGAAACCCAATGGTACAGAAAATTCAATCAAGTGGAGAAATCAGTTTGGCAGACAAAATGGACCCCACTGAATTAAATATGGAATATCTCATTCATCTGACCTTATAATGAGGTTATTCCAGCTGTTGTCGATATAGTAATTTCAAGGTACGGTTTATATTAAATTTCATAAAATATGAATCTCATTAAGGAATCTTATGGGCGCGTTCACGTGGAGTGGGTGAAATAGTGATTGGAGGACAAAAAAGTAATGGTCATTGATTCATCCATATCTTTCTTTACACTTGTCCAATGACTCTAAACTTTTTAGGGTCGATAGAAAACGTCATTTCCAACATTCAATAAGAAGGGACCTCAGTGAGTTTCGGCTGGATGTTGGGAAGAACAGAGGAAAACCTCTGGAGGACAGATTCTGGAGGATCAAATTTCTGTTCTTTCTTTTCTTTGTTTTACACTTCTTAGTCTTGTAATGTATTCTTCTTTCCCCTTAGTCACAATTACCCTTAACATGGTGGGATAAACTTCTGTGTGATTGGGGAAGGAGATGTTTTCCATGTTGTATTTCATGTGTTCCTTATCATAATGTTTTAAAATCCTCTTCTCTTATGTGAATCAGTTTCAATTTCCTATAACAGTTTTTATTATCGTATACGATTGTATCTGATTTTAGATTCTGTTGTTCATTTATATTTGGTCAATGATCAATATCTACCTCCACTAGGTTCTAGTTTATAAACGATGGAATAGACCAGGACTTAGTGGTGAAGTACTCGGTGATCACCGGTATGTGTGTGAGGAGTAGTGAATGTTCTTGATTACTTGGGATAAACAAGACCTGATTGGGAATTGCCTAAGATAATTGTGGGTATTTTCTAAAACTATATTACACATTGGAAGGAGAGTAGACCAACCTAAGATTTTAGTAAGGTTTATTCTCACATTTTTAATTAACCAAGGGAGTGAGAAGAAATGATTGTGGATTCTCACTCTTAACAATTTAGCAGAGGAGAATTGGGTAAAATGAACAATGATTGAATTACAATTGGAAAACCGACCCTAACTTGATCACCATTTCATATCACTGATTTTAATCACATCATTTTTCAATTTGTTTCAAAACTTTCACTTAATTTCTTTACTTTATTTAGTTTCTTTCTTGTATTTTCTAAATCAAACAATTTCTAAAAACAACCTCACTTCTTTCTATTTTAAGGTGACAACTTAATTGTTGTGCACTCCTATCTGAAGACAACCTAGGTAATCCAATATAATAAATTTTAACATAGTTTATATTTGTTTTTTCCACACCCGACGACATGCACGTGTCAAAACATGGCGCCGTTGCCATGGAGGTAGCGCCAACATTTCTTTTATTTTCTTTTCTCTCTTTTCATCTTTTCTCTTCAAAATTTCATGACTCAAACCTCAAAAACTGAACCTTTACCCATAGATCCTGATATTGAATGAACCTTGTTGAATAGACTTAGAAACATTAATTTCGAATCTGATTTTGTGGAAGTTCCCCTAGCAGACTCAAGTGAAACTTCAAGTGTTCACTCTGAGCCTGTCATCATGGCTGAAAATCAAAACCAAACACTTAGAGAAACCCAAATATTTTCTAATAATCTATCTGAAACTCAATAAAAATCACATATTTAGATTTTGAGAGAGAATTTCCAAGCAATAGGGTGGAGTTTAGGTCATATCCCTGGAATAAACCCAAAAATTTTCTCACATCAAATTTTTCTTGGGGGAGATTCCACACCTGTCAGATAACCCCAAAGGAGGATGAACCCTACCCTGATGGAGGTTGTGAAAAAAGAGATTGAGAAGTTATTAGAAGCTGTGATCATCTATCCTATATCAGATTTACAATGGGTTAGCCCCATCCATGTAGTCCCAAAGAAAACTGGCCTAACCATTGTGAGGAATGAAAAGAATGAATTAATCCCTGTGAGAATTCAGAACAGCTGAAGAGTATGCATAGATTTTAGGAAGTTGAATCAGGTCACTCGAAAAGATCATTTCCCTATCCCTTTCATTGACCAGATGCTAGAGAGGTTGGCAGGTAGAACTCATTATTGATTTTTGGATGGATTTTTGGGTTATTTTCAGGTACCCATTACTCCCGAAGATCAAGAGAAGACTACCTTTACTTGTCCTTTCGACACTTTTGGATACAAAAGGATGCCATTTGAATTGTGTAATGCTCCAGGTACATTTCAGATGTGTATGGTAAGTATATTTTCTGATCACATTGAATATTTCTTGGAAGTTTTCTTGGATGATTTCACAGTTTTTGGAAATTATTTTGACCATTGTTTGAAAAATCTGGAAAAAGTTTTGAAAACTTGCATTGAAAGAAACCTTGTTTTGAATTTTGAAAAGTGTCATTTTATGGTTGAGAGAGGAATTGTCCTTGGGCATGTCATTTCTCAGAAATTAATTGAAGTTGATAAATCAAAAATTGAAGTGATAAATTCTTTGCCTTACCCAACTTGTTTGAAACATGTTAGATCATTTTTAGGACAAGCAGGATTCTACAGGAGGTTTACAAAAGATTTGAGAAAGATTTATCTCCCTCTCTCTAGATTACTTTTGAAAGATGTTGATTTTGATTTCAACGGTTCATGTAGGGAAGCATTTGATGAGTTGAAGAAGAGATTGATTACACCACCAGTGATGCAGCCACCAAATTGGGAAGAACCATTTGAGCTACTTTGTGATGCTTCAAACCAAGTAGTTGGAGCTGTCCTTTCTCAGCGAATTGAGGGAAGGCCACAAGTCATTTAATATGCCTCGAAAACCTTAGATGCGGCCCAATTCAACTACACAACAACAGAAAAAGAGTTTTTAGCAGTTGTTTTTGCTTTAGAAAGATTTAGATCGTATCTGCTTGGAACTAAAGTCATTGTGTTTTCTGATCATGCAGCTCTTAGGTACTTGATGAAGAAGGCTGAAGCAAAACCAAGGCTAGTGAGATGGATGCTACTACCACATGAGTTCAACATAGAAATCAAAGATAATAAGGGATCTGAGAACCAAGTGGCTGATCAATTAAGTAGAGTACCCAACACCACTGAAGTTGAAATTCCAGACACTAAACCACTAAATGATCGCCTTCCAGGAGAGCAGTTGTACTTGATTGAAGGAGAAGTACCTTGGTATGCTGACATGGTCAATTATCTTGTAACATCTCAGGTCCCATCTCATTTAAATTATCACCAAATTCACAAATTGAAAGCTGAATCTAGATATTACATTTGGGATGATCCATTTCTTTGGAAGATTTGCAATGACCAAATGATAAGAAGATGTTTGCCTAAAAATGAAATTGAATCAGTCTTTAGGTTTTATCACACATTAGCTTGTGGAGGCCACATTGGACCTCAAAGGACCTCAAGAAAGGTTTTAGAATATGGACTTTATTGGCCAACACTTTTCAAAGATTCTCATGAATTTTGTAAACGGTGTGAAAAATGTCAATTTTCAGGAAATATTTCCAAGAGATAAGAAATGCCCCAAAATCCACATAATTTTTGTGAAATATTTGAAGTTTGGGGGGTAGATTTTATGGGCCCTTTCCCAATGTCATTTGGAAATTATTATATTCTGATTGCTGTTGATTATGTTTCCAAATGGGTGGAAGAAAAAGCCACCAGGACTGATGATGCTAAAATTGTTTGTGATTTTGTTAGGGCTAACATATTTTGTAGGTTTGGAGTTCCTAGATCCATCATTAGTGATCAAGGGAATCACTTTTGCAACAGAAGCATGGAGGCTTTGTTGAAAAGGGAAATAAAAGGAATTTTGGAAAAGACTGTTAATCCAAATAGGAAGTATTGGAGCCAAAGGTTAGAAGACACATTATGGGCTTACAGGACAGCCTACAAAACCCCAATTGGAATGAGTCCATGTAGGTTGATTTATGAGAAAAGTTGTCACCTACCTGTGGAATTGGAACACAAGGCATACTGGGCTGTGAGGAAGATGAATTTGGATCTTGAAAGTGCTGGGAAAGAGAGAAGATTGCAGTTACAAGAGTTGGAATAAATTAGAAGGAAAGCATTTGAAAATTCCAAGATTTACAAAGAGAGAACAAGAGTGGATCATGAAAAACTGATCCAACCAAAAGACATTCATCCTGGAGACAAGGTGTTGTTATTCAATTCAAGACTCAAGCTGATGCCAGGTAAACTTCGTTCCAAGAGGAAAGGTCCATTTATAGTTACTAATGTATATCCTTTTGGTGCTGTAAAGATTGTGAATGATGGAGCGAAGGATCCATTCACTGTTAATGGGCACAGATTGATGAAATTCATTGGGACCATGCCATCAGAGCCAATGGAGGAGATCACACTCCTCCAACCTGTTTATCAATAAACTCCATTAGGTCGTACCTCTCCTTTATATTTTCATGATTGTTGTGATTCAATTTCCAATATTCTTACATGTTAAATACATTTGAATGCATTGTGGACACTGCATCATTTAAGTGTAGGGGAGGGAACCTTTGTATTGTAGGATTTTTATGTGTTGTTTGTTTTCCTAATTGTTTTAAAAAAACATGTGTGTGTTTAAAATTTTGTGTGTTTATTTTTCAATTTTTGTGAGTTTTTGAAACTTTTGAGCTGAAATGATTATCATTGATATTTTTGAAACCCATATCCATGAGTGAAATAATTTATTCCCTGAAACTGAGCTTAAATGAATACTGAAAATGACATTGTTTCAAGTTCAATTCTTTGAGAATGTCATGAAAAAATACTCTATTTTTTGAATCCCATGCCGCATATCACTGTCTTTATATTTTAAATCACATTCCCGTGAGGCTTCTAAACCTATTATTTTTATATTCTTTACATTCACCTCACTTCTTGAGAGAACCAAATCATGCTTGATTTACCCAGAATTTGATTTATTCCTGTCAAAACGTGAGGGTTTGAGGTACTTGTGTTTTAAATGATTGAGACATTTATTTGGTTTGAAAGCCCCCTTTTCAAGATAAAACCTTTCATAATGGCCTACCTTGAACATTTAATCCTTGTATCCCATAGAAGCCATGAACATCCTGTTAGGTTAGCCACATTACAAGCCAATATTCCCTATCCAACCTGCTCTTGAAGTGAAATTGCATGATCTATTTGAACACAAGTGTGGGGGGAAGATGTCTTGTATTGTACTAACTTTTTTTGGGGATACTTTGGGTGAAAAGAAATTTTGAAGTGATGTTATTTCTACAAAAAAAAAAATCATTCTGCTGAAAGCTGTGCCTTTTCTGGAGCTTTCATGATGAGAGAAGTTGCGCCTTTCCGGAGCTTCTAATGTAAAAAGAAAGTTGTGCCTTTTCTGGAGCTTTCAAGAAATATTATATTTGAGAAGATTGAAATGTTTTCTTTTGAAATGATTAACTATGAGAACATTCCTTGATATTACATGGAGAAGGAGTTTATTTTATACTAAGGGGAGTGAAGAGAAGACCATACTTTTGTGAAAATTAGAGTAATGCAATTGTGCTTCAAAAAGAGCCAAGCCCTCTTCATTCTGCCTCAGAATTTTCACATATAAATCCTACCAACCTAAAGCCAAAGAACAACCTTAACAAGTCCTCATGATAAAAATATGTCTTTGACTCACATCGGGTGGAGATGTAGGAATTTATCAAGCCTATGGTGACCCTTGTATGAGTTTAGATGAGAAAGACATTGCTAAAAAATTGAGATTTGTGTAATGAGAGATAATGAAAGTTAGGTAAGTGTTTTGTGTGCATGGGAGGAGAAATGAAGAGTAAATTTATTTAATGATCCTAAATTAATAACATTAAATAATAGAGTTTGAGGAGGCATGATATATTTTGTTTCTTGTTTTCAAATTGGTGGATCTCATGGATATGTGTTTTGAATTTACTTTGATTTTATTTTGATTCTGACTTGTCCATGATTCCAAGTGATAAGTGTGGGGGAATTGATAGAGTTAGTATTTTAATTATTATTTATATTTTTTTCAATGATTTAATCCCTCCCAATTATTCAATGATAGTGTATTTGCATCATTTATGTGTTTTTGGTGTATTTTGGGCTTAAATGTGAAAATGGGATAATTCTGTAAAATTGGAAGTTTTATATAGCTTCTGTTTTTTAGGAATAACTTTTATAATATGGGTCCAATGGAAGTGAATCCTTTTTTTAGGATTCCTATGATTGTGGGCTTCAAATGTGCCTTCTGGACCATGACCCAATTAGAAACCCTATGGAACAGAAAATTCAATCAAGTGGAGAAATCAGTTTGGCATGCAGAATGGACCCCACTGTATTAAATATGGAATATCTCCTTCATCCGACCTTAGAATGAGGTTATTTCAGATTGTGTCGACAAAGGACTTTCAAGGGACGGTTAATATTAAATTTCATAAAATATTAATTTCATTAAGGCATATTTTGGATGCGTCAAAGTGGAGTGGGTGAAACAGTGTTTGGCGGACAGAAAAGTAATGGTCACTGATTCGACCATATCCTTATTTACACCTATCCCATGACTCTCAAATTTTGAATGTCGATAGAACACTTCCTTTCAAAAATTCTATAAGAAGGGACCTCAGTGAGTTTCGGCCGTCTAGTGGTCAGAACAAAGGCAATCTTCTGGAGGAAAGATTCTGGAGGATCAAATTTCTGTTCTTTCTTTTCTTTGTTTTACACTTCTTAGTCTTGTAATATGTTCTTCTTTACCATTAGTTACAATTAAACTTACCATGGTGGGGTAAAATTCTTGTGTGATTGGGGAAGGAGAGGTTTTCCACGTTGTATTTCATGAGTTCCTTATCTTAATGTTTTAAAATCCTCTTCTCTTCTGTGAATCAATTTCAATTTCCTATAACAATTTTTATTATCGTATACGATTGTATCTGATTTTAGATTCTGTTGTTAATTTATATTTGGTCAATGATCAATATCTACCTCCACTAGGTTCTTTTTTATAAACGATGGAATATACCAGGACTTAGTGGTGAAGTACTTGGTGATCACCGGTACGTGTGTGAGGAGTAGTGAATGTTCTTGATTACTTGGTATAAACAAGACCCGATTGGCAATTGCCTAAGATAATTGGGGGTATTTTCTAAAACTATATTACACATTGGAAGGAGAGTTGACCAACCTAAGATTTTAGTAAGGTTTATTCTCACATTTTTAATTGACCAAGGGAGTGAGAAGAAACGATTGTGGATTCTCACTCTTAACGATTTAGCAGAGGAGAATTGGGTAAAATGAACAATGATAGAATTACAATTGAAAATCGACCCTAACATGATCACCATTTCATATCACTGATTTTAATCACATAATTTGTCAATTTGTTTCAAAACTTTCACTTAATTAATTTACTTTATTTAGTTTCTTTCTTGTATTTTCTAAATCAAACAATTTCTAAAAACAACCTCACTTATTTCTATTTTAAGGTGACAGCTTAATTGTTGTGCACTCCTCTCTGGAGACAACCTAGGTAATCCACTATAATAAATTTTAACATAGGTTATATTTGTTTTTGCCACACCCCACGATAGACACGTGTCACTCATCAAAGGGGAAGGCCCTCAGCAGCAGACCTCCAGCATCAGGACCCTCTAGGTTTCGACCAGTAGGAAGCAGGCCTCAGCAGTTCCAGTTCCGATCTCCCAGCCCTCACCCTTTCCTTTCAGCCCCAGGGCCGAGATGCTTTGTCTGTGGAAGCCATGGGAACCTTTGGAATCAGTTCCCGGACAGAGTGCAATATAGAGAGGGTGGGCAGGTTCAGCGCCCACCTTAGCAGCAGCAGTTTCAGCTAGGCCCATTCAGCAGCAACAGCAGGGGCAGCAAGCTCCCGCTACTCCCAGGGAAGGTGTTGCAGGTGGAGGCCAACCCCAGGGTTCCCCTCAGAGACCTCGACCAGGGCGTGGTCGGGGAGGCGGCCGAAAGCCGAGAGGCAGGGGAGTTGGGCGTGGACAGTTGCACGCCGCAGAGGCAGCAGCTCCAGTAGGGCCAAAAGTCGTCCGAGGTACGATCAGCTTGTTTAGTACTCTTGCCTATGCCTTGTTCGATACAGGAGCTTCACACTCCTTTGTTTCACCTAGTCTGGCCCGTGATTTGGGTTTAGACATTGAGAGACTTCTAGTGCCCCTGGTGCTGAGCTCACCAGTCGGAGGTCAGACCGACTTGTTTTATGTTTTCCGAGGGTGTAGATTGATGATAGGGCAACATCAGTCTATCAGGGATCTTCTCTTGTTGTAGATACATCCATATGATGTCATCCTATGAATTGACTGGCTGTTCTCTGTATGTTCCATCATTGAATCCTTCTAAGGAATGGTCGTGTTTTCAGATTTGTTTGGACGATGTGTAACTTTCATCGGTTAGCGGGGTTTCCAGAAAAGCAGCATGCAAGAGGTGCCCCTCCTTTCCATGTTAGCTGAAATATCAGTGGAGTTGTTTGATACAAAAATGGTGGAAGTCCTAAGGATCATCAGCGAGTTTATAGACGTCTTCCCTGAGGAGGTGACGACTATACCCCCTCGACGTGATGCTGAGTTTGGGATAGACTTGCAACCTGGTGCCCGTCCGATTTCAATGGCTCCCTACCGAATAACAGCTTTTGAGTTACGAGAGTTGCAGATTCAGATTGATGATCCGGTGAGGAAGGGTTTTGTTCGACCAAGTGTGTCACCATGGGGTGGTCCAGTCTTATTCGAAAATAAGGAAAATGGTGGTCTCAGGCTGTGCATAGACTACCGGAGATTGAATCAGGTAACGGCCAAGAACCGTTACCCTCTCCTTAGGATAGACGACCTTTTTGACCAGTTAAAAGGGGCAGGGTGGTTCTCCAAGATTGACCTACGGTCGGGATATCAACAGTTGAGGGTGAAGAAGGGTGACATCTCGAAGACTGCCATCAGGTGCAGATATGGGCACTTTGAGTTTGCTGTCATACCGTTCGGCGTTACGAACGCTCCAGCTGTGTTCATGGGGCTCAGGAACTCCGTCTTCCGTAAATATCTGGATCGGTCCGTAGTCATGTTTATTGACTAAATCCTGATCTACTCAAGATCAGAGAAGGATCATGCTAAGCACCTGAGAACGGTTTTAGAGGTCCTCTGCCAACACCAACTCTATGGGAAGTTGTCCAAGTGCAAGTTCTGGACGCGAGAAGTGCACTTCCTTGGGAACGTGGTGTCCAAGCAGGGAATAGCGGTGGACCCATCGAAGGTTGAGGCGGTTGTTTCTTGGTAAGCACCCAAGAACGTGGCCGAAGTTATAGTTTCCTTGGACTAACAGGCTACTATCGGAGGTTTGTGCCCAACATATCTCGAGTTGTTTCACCTTTGACGACTTTGACCAAGAAGGACATGACTTTCATGTGGAATGGCCAGTACAAAGCATCCTTCATCTATCTGAAGGAGAAGTTGGTAAGTGCCCCAGTGCTGAGATTGCCAGAACAAGGGGCGGCGTATGATGTAACACCCCGAGATTTTATGAAAAATATTATTTTTAATTTTATTGATGTATTGGGTTGTATGCTACACCAAATGGAGATTTCACTACATGCATCCCTGACTTGCCTTGCATTATAATCAATCTCTACCTTCCACGATAGCTTCTGTTGTACGCAATACCGAGTTTCACTAAACAAAGATATGTTATATAAACTAGCCGCAATGAATAGTAATACCCACTTTTTAAAATTTTAGAAATTTTATCTTTCGAAATGGACTTCATTTTTGGATTCGGAATATCGAAATTAGCCTAGGGTGAATTTTCGGTATTTTTCTGAAAACATTCAATTTTTGATGAATAGTGAAAACACTGGGTTACTATTTAAAAACCGACTTTTTATTAAAAAAATTATTTATTTTATTTAAATTTATTTTAGGTAAAAATTGATACATAATATCTATATAAGTTCAATGTAATTCATTGGAGTCATTTTATAATAATTTTAGAAATATAAAAATTTTATTGAACTTTTCACCGTCTTTTACCCACCTCCTAGGAGAATTTGGAAATTCACACAAAACAAAATTTTACCACTTCTGTGAGTGGAATTTAAAAAATCCAAGACACACAGTTAATATCAAGGATTAAAATGTGGTTCAATGAGATGAAAATAATTTTTGATGAATAGTAACTTTTTACTTTTATTTAACACGGTTAAAAGTAAATAGGGTAATTAAGGGTAAAAATGATATTATTATTACCCTAACACATGTCCTAATTATATTGGATAAGTGTAATTCGACCAAAAACAACCTTAGGAATAAAATATGACCGTTTAGGTCCACTTGTATTAGATTAGGACATTTATTATTAATTTATTTAATGAAGGGTTAAAATAGTTAAAATCAAAGTTTAATAACTAATTCATTTTTAATATAGGGTTATACATAAGATAAATTCGACTATAAATATTAATTAGAAATCTAAAAATATTTCCTACCTAATGGTATTTTATTTATAATTTTTATACATTAAATAATTTAAGTTATTTATGACACAATGGTGATGTAGTAATTACCTAAATAATGAAATATTAAAATAATTGATATTATAAATACCCAAATAAATGTAATTAGAGACTTTTTATGAATTCCACTAATTTTCTAGGTTAATATGAAATGTTATTATTGATTTAATTAACTTTTTTAGAACTAATCATGCTGTTATGATTTTCACAAAAATCAATTACCAAATAGTGTCAAAATTGACATAAAATAGTTTTTCAAACAAATATTATATTATTAATTGTTATTTTATTCCTAAAAATTTAAGGTTCAGATAAATGACTTAGATAAGGATATATATATATTAATAATGAACCACTTGGGGTCCGTTTGGCTTGTTATAGTATGTTTATTAACCATATAGTGTAAGAAAACAAGAAGACACGGTAAAAGTTAAATTATTTAACATAGAGTTAAATCTAAATGATAAGGTTAAAATTGTAACCTAAACTTTTCTAAAATATATTGGTTGATATTATTTAGACCCATCCCCACTTTATCTTCGAAATAAATCAATTTGGATCTATTATAAACCGAATATGACTTTATTATAAAATAATATTTTAAGTTTTTCCAAAGGTGCCCCTCTCCTCCCCTATAAAAAGGGAACCCCTTCCCTCTTCTATTAACACCCTTTTGAGCCTTAAATCTCGGCCAACCCCTGACCATTTCTCTTATCCACTTCCCTAGAAACATTCTGGATGTTTTGGTCTTCTCAAAAGACCAACTCTACTTATATAAGAGGAAGCTTAAAGGAGGTGCGTCGAAGAAGAGGTAATCTCTTCTTCCGATTCTCTCAAGTTTCTTTCTTCTTCTACTTCTTATTATTTAGATGTCTCATTATAAAGTAATAACATAAGTATTAATTATATACTGATATGTTATTATAAATATAAAACAACATTATTTCACCTTCTATCGATCCTACAAAAAAAAAGAAATCACCGCGCGTGCGTACGTACGGAACACCATCTCCACGCTGTGGTGTAATCTGTTTTCGACCACCACATTACTTGGATGGGTATAATGGTGTAAATAAATAACTATATATGATTATTGTAAAGTAATATTGATTCTTAAATATTATACATACACTTCAATACAATTCCACGATCATGAGAATGATATCATCGCTCGTGCGTATGTACGGACTACCGTCTCCACGACGCGATGAGATTCATTATCCATGTTAACCATTCATGAATGATTATAAAGTATATATAATGAATAATAATGAAATATATGACATAATAATGATACTGGATTTATTTATATATATATTTATTTCATCTACTTAATTCCATTCGATTCAATAAGGAAACGAAAACAGCGTTCATGCGTACGTACGACCTACCGTCTCCATGAACTGTGTATTTCATTCCATTTATAGATCTATCAAATATATATGTATATGCTGAATATATAATATATATAAATCAGGTTTTACATTCTGTAATTATGTAAATAAGGATATAAGTAATAATATCAAGAACAAAAAGTCGAAACACATACAATAAATGAAACGATTTTACCCAAATCACTGCTTTTACATCGAATTTACAAAAGAACGGGTAATGTAAAGTCACAAGTAAACCATATATGATATCATAACAATGAATATGATTCTATAATAATTCAATGACATTATTTAAATCATTATACAGGAGGTTCAGATACATACGAAGCATATCAGACATAAGGTAAGGGATAATTATTCCAATCTCATTCTTATCCGGGATTGTTTATTCGTAAGTATTTACTGGGGTTATGTTTATCATCCATGTCCATGTTTTCTAAAAATGTTATCATAAAATGTTTAGTATTCTTCCATGTATGTTTAAAGTAAATTTTACCCTTTTATGACTTTTACCACAAGTTTTGGAAGGAATCTTTCTTTTGTTTACCATACGAGGCACTTTTTGACTTTTCCGACAAAAGTACGAGGAGAATGTTTTTTTAACTTATACATCATGAACGGATTTTTACGGTTTCATATCGCTTAATTTTAAAGAAGAAACCTCTACAAGTTTTCATGGTTATTTTCAATAAAATCCTTTTATTTTAAAATTATGTGGAATTTTGTGAAAAGATAATGATTTTTAAGGAGAAAGGATATTTTCCTCAAGAATTCATTTCAAGTGTTTTATCAAAACCATTTTCCATCTAAGATGACATTATTTTCATATGTGTATGTTTCAAGTATAATTTATCTATGGTTTACATGGTTTCACTTTTCTTATGATGAAATTATATTCATTTGTTTTATATGGATTATGTTATGATGGGATGATGTTTATGAAACCCATTTTATTCTTTGGGTTATGATGAATGTTTTAAGTTTATTTTGTGGCACAAGTAAGAATGATTTCATTATGAGATGGGTGGGACCTATATCTCCCTCCAATGCATTGGGTAAAGATTTATATCTCATGATATATACATGGATGGAACGGTAAGTTAATCCAGTTCAGTATTACATGACTAGAATGAGGAGTGAACTCGATTTAGAATGGGACTTTGTCCACTAAGATGGTCTTAGAAGAAATGCCTTGGCTGCTATGGAAATCATAACATGTGATTAATGGATGCCACAATTACATGTTTTATTCCCATGCTAGTTTACCATGATTAATGTTTCTTTATGATCTATGCCTTATGTGCTTCCATGATTTATGTCTTTGATCAAGATTTTGATGTTTAGATTTTATGTTCATGTTTTTTTCATTCAAATGTTTATGGATTGTTTTATGTTCTCTATTCTTACCCTTACTGAGAATTTGAGCTCACCCTTTATATGTTTTCTTTTACCCAGGATTTAAAGAAAGTTTTTAGGTAAGAAAACAAAAGGGGAAGATCTTTATGGGAGATGTTGAAGATCTTTCACCACGATTAGAATATTATTTTACGAGTTTCCAAAGACACTAAACTATTATGGTCCTTATTTGGCTGTTTTCGTTATATATTAAGTATTCCGAAAAAGTAATGTAATGTCCATGTAAGTCAAGCTTTGGGTCTCTACAGTTGGTATCAGAGGGAGGTTTAGTTAACCTTTGGAAACTAGGATGCAAAATTTTTAGTGAGATCCCTAGAGATATTTCTAAGGTATGTATAGGGATGTCCCTAAGGTTAAGTATAAGTATAGGTTATAGTCCTAGAATTATGGTAACAATATTATAATTAAACCTAAGATGTTAGATATTGAAGGTACTTCCCCTTTATTATGTTGTTTTCCTAGCATGATTTTTTTCCTCTCACACTGTTCTTTTTGGGTTTTAGACGATGGATGGAACCTAAAGGAACCATGTTGATCAATGTAATGGACAATGCAATGATTGTCCTCCCGAGAAACCAAATGTGATGGGAGATGGAGTGAAAAATATTATTGCTATACTTACACAAGCTATGAAATATTCTGGATTTTTAAATGATCAGAGAAGGGAACAATATTCTATTGAGTCCTTCATGAGGCAACGTCCACTGAATTTCAATGGGTCTTCTGATCCACTTGTTACTGAACAATGGATCAGTAACATTGAAAAAATATTTTCCATACTTCGCTGTTCAGAACATGAAAAAGTCATTTTAGCTTTTTACCGTTTAGAAGGTGAAGCAGACCAGTGGTGGACTCTAATTAATAATACAAGGCCCCAAGATGAAATTGAATCCATGGAATGGGAAGAGTTCAAGAACTTGTTTTTCAGTAAGTACTTCCCTCATATTCTTAAAACAAAATTGGAAAACGAGTTTCTTGAGCTTAAGCAGAAGGATGATGAATCTGTTGGTATATACGAAGCGAATTTTACAAGACTTACAAGGTATGCATCTGGCTTTATCATCCAACTTGAAAGTAAAGTTGATCGATTTTTCAGTGGCTTAAAACCAAGTCTTAGAAGGGGAATTATCTATAAGAGACTTCAGTAGCTATGAACAAATTGTGCGTTGTGCTATCAAGGTAAAACTGGAAGTTGGTGTAACATATCTATCTCATGGTTTTGACAAGAAACAAAAGATGGGGTTCAAGGAGAAATCTCAGAATAATGGTGAAAATAAGATGAATGTTTCTTTATGCTCAAAGTGTGGAAAGAATCATGGTGGAGATTGTCTTAAAGGGACTAGAAAATGTTTTAAGTGTGGAAAAGAAGGTCATCGAGTATCTGAGTGTCGAAGTAATGGAAAAAGGGTTGTTAATGATGTGAATAAAGAAAAGACTGCAGAGAATGCACCATCAAAACTTCAATGCTTCAAGTGCAAGGAAATGGGGCATTATTCTAATCAATGCCCTAATCCAAGGGTTAATAATGATCAACGTGAGAAACCTCTTAAGGCAAAGGATAAAGGGAAGTCAAATACGATCACTATTTTTTATATTGATTATGAAAATGATGTTGTGTAATGATTAAGTTTTTATGTAACGGGATTTAAAAATAGTATCATGGAATCTCATTTATAATATCGCTGAATTTTGAAATATCTGTGTATTGGTCCATTGTGGTTTTCTATAAGAATATGGTATCGGTAACCATGAAAAGTGATTCAAATATTTTGGAAAGCAGATTATATGCGCATAATGAAGGGACAAGGAGAAAATAAATTGTTTGATAGTATTCATGAGCTCATGATTGATATAAGGACTAAGTGATATCATGGTTTGAGTATATAGAATTTTTGGATTTTGGTATGTGGAAAGAGTTAACTTTTGATAGCATTTATGTTTTCACTAAGGTTCAATGGGTATTAATTTTCAAAGAGAATACATGATTAAGGTATTCACATGTTTGGAATGTGACCAACAAGATATATCTTATGATATATGGGGGATAAATGATGGTATTCACATTCTTGTTATGTGACCTCTCAAGTAATCATTTTCTTTACACTATGAGATTGGACAAAAGTATTTTTGATAATATTAATGGTTGGAATGGATTAAGTTAGACATTAGATAGAATTTTTTAAGACTAGAAATTTTTTTCAATATTATTTATGGAATGTTATAATAATTTAGTTTTAGAAAAAGGAAAAACTGCAGGATGGGTGACAACCCGTCGCGTCAGACAAGGCTATGGGAATTGAACCCACAATTGAAGCGAGACAAGCCTTTATCACCTACCACTGGCCTACAGGAATTCCATATTTAGTAGAAACCAGTTTTATTATATTAAGTAGTTTGATATATGAAGTATAAGTCCATTTTAGTAACCATATATGATTAATCTCACTATAGATGAACTTATGTATTTTTGATAAATTTTTCTAACCATTTGTTTGAGACAGATGGAATAACCCCTCATTCTATCACATGATCTGCTAACACTTAATGATGACAAATTCAACTTCATTTTTGTAAGAGATGAAGTGGAAATTGTCCAAGGAACGACCAATAGTGAGACTGTACCAAAATCAAGAAAGTATTTCCTGTAATTCCAGTTTCTTCAACTTTAGGGAAATGATCTTGAAAACCAAAAATGTTGTCCTAGTGACCTTATATCTGATGAATCATATGGTACCTTAGATCATCACAAATCTATGGCTTTGTTATTTTTGGATTTTTCATAGCCATGTTCTCCACCTCCATCAGAACATGATGGTTAGAATTCTTTTCCATATCCATATTTTCACCTATGTTCTCCTATGCGGAAACCCAGTGATTAGTTAATTTGGGTAACCACTACGTTTCATAATTTAGTTTTTAAATATTGGTTTTGGTATTACTTTTTATGATGTGGGTTTCTATTAAAGAAACTTTCGAGTAGTAAACCATTTATAACCCCGACGAATTTTGAGGGCGAAATTCATTTTAAGGGGGGTAGAATGTAACACCTCAAGATTTTATGAAAAATATTCTTTTTAATTTTATTAATGTCTTGTGTTGTACGCTACACCAAAAGGAGCTTTCACTACATGCATCCCTGACTTGGCTTTCATTACATGCAATCGCGACCTTCCACGATAGCTTGTGTTGTACAAAATACCGAGTTTCACTAAACAATGATATGTTATATAAACTAGCCGTTATGAATAGTAATACCCACTTTTTAAAATTTTATAAATTTTATCTTTCAAAATGGACTTCATTTTTGGATTCAGAATATCGAAATTAGCCTAGGGTGAATTTTTGGTATTTTTCTGAAAACATTCAATTTTTGATGAATAGTGAAAACACTAGGTTACTATTTAAAAACCAACTTTTTATTTAAATAATTATTTATTTTATTTAAATTTATTTTTGGTCAAAATTGATACATAATACCTATATAAGTTCAATGTAATTCATTGGAGTCATTTTATAATAATTTTAGATATGTAAAAATTTTATTGAACTTTTCACCGTCTTTTACCCACCTCCTAGGAGAATTTAGAAATTCACATAAAACATAATTTTACCACTTCTGTGAGTGGAATTTAAAAAATCAAAGACACACAGTTAATATCAAGGACTAAAATGTGGTTCAATGAGATGAAAATAAAATTTTATGAATAGTAACTTTTTACTTTTATTTACCACGGTTAAAAGTAAATAGGGTAATTAAGGGTAAAAATGATATTATTATTACCCTAACACATGTCATAATTCTATTGGATAAGTGTAATTCGACCAAAAACAACCTTAGGAATAAAATATGACCATTTAGGTCCACTTGGATTAGATTAGGACATTTATTATTAATTTATTTAAAGAAGGGTTAAAATAGTTAAAATCAAAGTTTAATAACTAATTAATTTTTAATATAGGGTTATACATAAGATAAATTCGACTATAAATATTAATTATAAATCTAAAAAAATTTCCTACCTAATGGTATTTAATTTATAATTTTTATAAATTAAATAATTTAAGTTATTTATGACACAATGGTGATGTAGTAATTACCTAAATAATGAAATATTAAAATAATTGATATTATAAATACCCAAATAAATGTAATTAGAGACTTTTTATGAATTACACTAACTTTATAGGTTAATATGACATGTTAGTATTGATTTAATTAACTTTTTTAGAACTAATCATGCTGTTATGATTTTCACAAAAATCAATTACCAAATAGTGTCAAAATTGACATAAAATAGTTTTTAAAACAAATATTATATTATTAATTGTTATTTTATTCCTAAAAATTTAAGGTTCAGAAAAATGAATTAGATAAGGATATATATATTAATAATGAACCACTTGGGGTTTTTTTGGCTTGTTATAGTAAGTTTATTAACCATATAGTGTAAGAAAATAAGAAGACACGGTAAAAGTTAAATTATTCAACATAGAGTTAAATCTAAATGATAAGTTTAAAATTGCAACCTAAACTTTTCTAAAATCTATTGGCTGAGATTATTTAGACCCATCCCCACTTTATCTTCTAAATAAATCAATTTGGATCTATTATAAACCGAATATGACTTTATTATAAAATAATATTTTAAGTTTTTCCAAAGGTGCCCCTCTCCTCCCCTATAAAAAGGGCACCCCTTCCCTCTTCTATTAACACCCTTTTGAGCCTTAAATCTCGGCCAACCCCTGACCATTTCTCTTCTCCACTTCCCTAGAAACATTCTGGAGGTTTTGGTCTTCTCAAAATACCAACTCTACTTATATAAGAGGAAGCTTAAAGGAGGTGCGTCGAAGAAGAGGTAATCTCATCTTCCGATTCTATCAAGTTTCTTTCTTCTTCTACTTCTTCTTATTTAGATGTCTCATTATAAAGTAATAACATAAGTATTAATTATATACTGATATATTATTATAAATTTGAAACAACATTATTTCACCTTCTATCCATCCTAAAAAAAAAGAAATCACCGCGCGTGCGTACATACGGAACACCATCTCCACGCTGTGGTGTAATCTGTTTTCGACCACCACCTTACTTGGATGGGTATAATGGTGTAAATAAATAACTATATATGATTATTTTAAAGTTATATTGATTCTTAAATATTATACATACACTTAAATACAATTCCACGATCATGAGAATGATATCATCGCTCGTGCGTATGTACGGACTACCGTCTCCACGACGCGATGAGATTCATTATCCATGTTAACCATTCATGAATGATTATAAAGTATATATAATGAATAATAATGAAATATATTACATAATAATTATACTGTATTTATGTATATATATATATGTATTTCATCTACTTAATTCCATTCGATTCAATAAAAAAACGAAAACAGCGTTCATGCGTACGTACGACCTACCGTCTCCATGAACGATGTATTTCATTCCATTTATAGATCTATCAAATATATATGTATATGCTGAATATATATTATATATAAATCAGGTTTTACATTCTGTAATTAAGTAAATCAGGATATAAGTAATAATATCAAGAACAAAAAGTCGAAACACGTACAATAAATGAAACGATTTTACCCAAATCACTGCTTTTACATCGAATTTACAAAAGAACGGGTAATGTAAAGTCACAAGTAAACCATATATGAAATCATAACAATGAATATGATTCTGTAATAAGTCAATGACATTATTTAAATCATTATACAGGAGGTTCAGATACATACGAAGCATATCAGACATAAGGTAAGGGATAATTATTCCAATCTCATTCTTATCCGGGATTGTTTATTCGTAAGTATTTACTGGGGTTATGTTTATCATCCATGTCCATGTTTTCTAAAAATGTTATCATAAAATGTTTAGTATTCTTCCATGTATGTTTAAAGTAAATTTTACCCTTTTATGAATTTTACCACAAGTTTTGGAAGGAATCTTTCTTTTGTTTACCATACGAGGCACTTTTTGACTTTTCCGACAAAAGTACGAGGAGAATGTTTTTTTAACTTATACAACATGAACGGATTTTTACGGTTTCATATCGCTTAATTTTCAAGAAGACACCTCTACACGTTTTCATGGTTATTTCCAATAAAATCCTTTTCTTTTAAAATTGTGTGGAATTTTGTGAAAAGAAAATGATTTTTAAGGAGAAAGGATATTTTCCTCAAGAATTCATTTCAAGTGTTTTATCAAAACCATTTTCCATCTAAGATGACATTATTTTCATATGTGTATGTTTCAAGTATAATTTATCTATGGTTTACATGGTTTCACTTTTCTTATGATGAAATTATATCCATTTGTTTTATATGGATTATGTTATGATGGGATGATGTTTATGAAACCCATTTTATTCTTTGGGTTATGATGAATGTTTTAAGTTTATTTTGTGGCACAAGTAAGAATGATTTCATTATGAGATGGGTGGGACCTATATCTCCCTCCAATGCATTGGGTAAAGATTTATATCTCATGATATATACATGGCTGGAACGGTAAGTTAATCCAGTTCAGTATTACATGACTAGAATGAGGAGTGAACTCGATTTAGAATGAGACTTTGTCCACTAAGATGGTCTTAGAAGAAATGCCTTGGCTGCTATGGAAATCATAACATGTGATTAATGGATGCCACAATTACATGTTTTATTCCCATGCTAGTTTACCATGATTAATGTTCCTTTATGATCTATGCCTTATGTGCTTCCATGATTTATGTATTTGATCAAGATTTTGATGTTTAGATTTTATGTTCATGTTTTTTTCATTCAAATGTTTATGGATTGTTTTATGTTCTCTATGCTTACCCTTACTGAGAATTTGAGCTCACCCTTTATATGTTTTCTTTTACCCATGATTTAAAGAAAGTTTTTAGGTAAGAAAACAAAAGGGGAATATCTTTATGGGAGATGTTGAAGATCTTTCACCACGATTAGAATATTATTTTACGAGATTCCAAAGACACTAAACTATTATGGTCCTTATTTGGCTGTTTTCGTTATATAATAAGTATTCTGCAAAAGTAATGTAATGTCCATGTAAGTCAAGCTTTGGGTCTCTAAAGTTGGTATCAGAGGGAGGTTTAGTTAACCTTTGGAAACTAGGATGCAAAATTTTTAGTGAGATCCCTAGAGATATTTCTAAGGTATGTATAGGGATGTCATTAAGGTTAAGTATAAGTATAGGTTATAGTCCTAGAATTATGGAAACGATATTATAATTAAACCTAAGATGTTAGATATTGAAGGTACTTCCCCTTTATTATGTTGTTTTCCTAGCATGATTTTTTTCCTCTCACACTGTTCTTTTTGGGTTTTAGACGATGGATGGAACCTAAAGGAACCATGTTGATAAATGTAATGGACAATGCAATGATTGTCCTCCCGAGCAACCAAATGTGATGGGAGATGGAGTGAAAAATCTTATTGCTATACTTACACAAGCTATGAATTATTCTGGATTTTTAAATGATCAGAGAAGGGAACAATATTCTATTGAGTCCTTCATGAGGCAACGTCCACTGACTTTCAATGGGTCTTCTGATCCACTTGTTGCTGAACAATGGATCAGTAACATTGAAAAAATATTTTCCATACTTCGCTGTTCAGAACATGAAAAAGTCATTTTAGCTTTTTACCATTTAGAAGGTAAAGCAGACCAGTGGTGGACTCTAATTAATAATACAAGGCCCCAAGATGAAATTGAATCCATGGAATGGGACGAGTTCAAGAACTTGTTTTTCAGTAAGTACTTCCCTCATATTCTTAAAACAAAGATGGAAAAGGAGTTTCTTGAGCTTAAGCAGAAGGATGATGAATCTGTTGGTATATACGAAGCGAATTTTACAAGACTTTCAAGGTATGCATCTGGCTTTATCATCCAACCTGAAAGTAAAGTTGATCGATTTTTCAGTGGCTTAAAACCAAGTCTTCGAAGGGGCATTATCTATAAGAGACTTCAGTAGCTATGAAGAAATTGTGCGTTGTGCTATCAAGGTAGAACTGGAAGTTGGTGTAACATATCCATCTCATGGTTTTGACAAGAAACGAAAGATGGAGTTCAAGGAGAAATCTCAGAATAATGGTGAAAATAAGATGAATGTTTCTTTATGCTCAAAGTGTGGAAAGAATCATGGTGGAGATTGTCTTAAAGGGACTAAAATATGTTTTAAGTGTGGAAAAGAAGGTCATCGAGTAGCTGAGTGTCGATGTAATGGAAAAAGGGTTGTTAATGATGTGAATAAAGAAAATACTGCAGAGAATGCACCATCAAAACTTCAATGCTTCAAGTGCAAGGAAATGGGGTATTATGCTAATCAATGCCCTAATCCAAGGGTTAATGATGATCAACGTGAGCAACCTCTTATGGCAAAGGATAAAGGGAAGTCAAATGCGATCACTATTTTTTATATTGAGTATGACAATGATGTTGTGTAATTATTAAGTTTTTATGTAATGGGATTTCAAAATAGTATTATGGAATCTCATTTATAATATCGCTGAATTTTTAAATATATGTGTATTGGTCCATTGTGGTTTTCTATAAGAATATGGTACCGGTAACCATGAAAATTGATTCAAATATTTTGGAAAGTAGATGATATGCGCATAATGAAGGGACAAGGAGAAAATAAATTGTTTGATAGTATTCATGAGCTCATGATTGATATAAGGACTAAGTGATATCACTGTTTGAGTATATAGAATTTTTTGGGATTTTGGTATGTGGAAAGAGTTAACTTTTGATAGAATTTATGTTTTCACTAAGGTTCAATGGGTATTAATTTTCCAAGAGAATACATGATTAAGGTATTCACATGTTTGGAATGTGACCAACAAGATATATCTTATGATATATGGGGGATAAATGATGGTATTCACGTTCTTGTTACGTGACCTCTCAAGTAATCATTTTCTTTACACTATGAGATTGGAAAAAAGTATTTTTGATAATCTTAATGGTTGGAATGGATTAAGTTATACATCAGATAGAATTTTTTACGACTAGAATTTTTTTTTCGATATTATTTATGGAATGTTATAATAATGTAGTTTTAGAAAAAGGAAAACCAGCAGTATGGGTGACAACCCGTCGCGTTAGACAAGGCTATGGGAATTGAACCCACAACTGAAGCGAGACAAGACTTTATCACCTACCACTGGCCTACAGGAAGTCCCTATTTAGTAGAAACCGGTTTTATTATATTAATTAGTTTGATATATGAAGTATAAGTCCATTTTAGTAACCATATATGATTAATCTCACAATAGATGAACTTATGTATTTTTGATAACTTTTTCTAACCATTTGTTTGAGACAGATGGAATAACCCCTCATTCTATCACATGATCTGCTAAAACTTAATGAATGACAAATTCAACTTCATTTTTGTAAGATATGAAGTGTAAATTGTCCAAGGAATGACCAATAGTGAGACTGTACCAAAATCAAGAAAGTATTTCCTGTAATTCCAATTTCTTCAACTTTAGGGAAATGATCTTGAAAACCAAAAATGTTGTCCTAGTGCCCTTATATCCGATGAATCATATGATACCTTAGATCATCACAAATCTATGGCTTTTTGATTTTTGGATTTTTAATATCCATGTTCTCTACCTCCATCAGAACATGATGGTTATAATTCTTTTGCATATCCATATTTTCACCTATGTTCTCCTATGTGGAAACCTAGTGATTAGTTAATTTGGGTAACCACTAAGTTTCATAAATTAGTTTTTAAATATTGGTTTTGGTATTCCTTTTTATGATGTGGGTTTCTATTAAAGAAACTTTCGAGTAGTAAACAATTTATAACCCCGATAAATTTCGAGGGCGAAATTCATTTTAAGGGGGGTAGAATGTAACACCTCATGATTTTATGAAAAATATTCTTTTTAATTTTATTAATATCTTGTGTTGTACGCTACACCAAAAGGAGCTTTCACTACATGCATCCCTGACTTGGCTTTCATTACATGAAATCGCGACCTTCCACGATAGCTTGTGTTGTACACAGTACCGAGTTTCACTAAACAATGATATGTTATATAAACTAGCCGTTATGAATAGTAATACCCACTTTTTAAAACTTTAAAAATTTAATCTTTCAAAATGGACTTCATTTTTGGATTTCGAATATCGAAATTAGCATAGGGTGAATTTTTGGTATTTTTCTGAAAACATTCAATTTTTGATGAATAGTGAAAACACTAGGTTACTATTTAAAAACCGACTTTTTATTTAAATAATTATTTATTTTATTTAAATTTACTTTTGGTCAAAATTGATACATAATACCTATATAAGTTCAATGTAATTCATTGGAGTCATTTTATAAAAATTTTAGATATGTAAAAATTTTATTGAACTTTTCACCGTCTTTTACCCACCTCCTAGGAGAATTTGGAAATTCACATAAAACATAATTTTACCGCTTCTGTGAGTGGAATTTCAAAAATCCGAGAGACACGGTTAATATCAAGGACTAAAATGTGGTTCAATTAGATGAAAATAATTTTTGGTAAATAGTAACTTTTTACTTTAATTTACCACGGTTAAAAGTAAATAGGGTAATTAGGGGTAAAAATGATATTATTATTACCCTAACACATGTCCTAATTATATTGGATAAGTTTAATTTGACCAAAAACAACCTTAGGAATAAAATATGACCATTTAGGTCCACTTGGATTAGATTAGGACATTTATTATTAATTTATTTAAAGAAGGGTTAAAATAGTTAAAATCGAAGTTTAATAAATAAATAATTTTTAATATAGGGTTATGCATAAGATAAATTAGACTATAAATATTCATTAGAAAGATAAAACTATTTCCTAGATAATGGTAGTTTATTTATAATTTTTAGACATTAAATAATTTATGTTATTTATAACAGAATGGTGATGCAGTAATTACCTAAATTATGAAATATTAAAATAATTGATATTATAAATACCCAAATAAATGTAATTTGAGACTTTTTATAAATTCAACTAATTTTATAGGTTAATATGACATGTTAGTATTTATTTAATTAACTTTTTTTGAACTAATCATGATTTTATGATTTTCACAAAAATTAATTAACAAATAGTGTCAAAATTGAAATAAAATAGTTTTTAAAACAAATATTATATTATTAATTGTTATTTTATTCTTAAAAATCTAAGGTTAGGCCAAATGACTTATATAAGGATATATATATTAATAATTAACCACTAGGGGTTCTTTTGGCTTGTTATAGTATGTTTATTTACCATATATTGTAAGAAAATAAGAAGACACGGTAAAAGTTAAATTATTTAACTTAGAGTTAAATCTATATGATAAGGTTAAAATTGTAACCTAAACTTGTCTAAAATATATTTTTTGAGATTATTTTGACCCATCCCCACTTTATCTTAGAACTAAATCAATTTGGAGCCATTATAAACTGAATATGACTTTATTATAAAATAATATTTTAAGTTTTTCCAAAGGTGCCCCTCTCCTCCCCTATAAAAAGGGCACCCCTTCCCTCTTCCCTTAACACATTTTTGAGCCTTGAAGCTCCACCAAAACCTGACCATTTCTATTCTCCACTTCCCTAGCAACATTCTGGAGGTTTTGGTCTTCTCAAAAGACCAACTCAACTTCCATAAGAGGAATCTTAAAGGAGGTTTGTCGAAGAAGAGGTAATCTCTTCTTCCGATTCTCTCAAGTTTCTTTATTCTTCTACTTATTCTTATTTAGTTGTCTCATTATAAAGTAATAAAATCATTATTACTTATATAAAGATATGTTATTATAAATATTAAACAACATTATTTCACCTTCTATCCATCCTACGAAAAACGTAATCACCGCACGTGCGTACGTATGAAATACCGTCTCCACGCCGTGGTGCAATCTGTTTTCGACCACCACCTTACTTGGATGGGTATAATGGTGTAAATAAATAACTATATATGATTATTGTAAATTTATATTGATTCTGAAATATTATACATACACTTCAATACAATTCCACGATCATGGGAATGATATCATCGCTCGCGCGTATGTACGGACTACCGTCTCCACGACGCGATGAGATTCATTATCCATGTTAACCATTCATGAATGATTATAAAGTATATATAATTAATAATAATGAAATATATGACATAATAATCATACTGGGTTTATATATATATATATATATATATATATATATATATGTATTTCATCTACTTAATTCCATTCCATTCAATAAGGAAACGAAACAGCGTTCATGCGTACGTATGGCCTACCGTCCTCATGAACGGTGTATTTCATTCCATTTATCAATATATCAAATATATATGTATATTATGAATATATATTATATATAAATCATGTTTTACATTCTTGAATTAAGTAAATCAGGATATAAGTAATAATATCAAGAACAACAAGTCGAAACATGTACAATAAATGAAACGATTTTACCCAAATTGCTGCTTTTACATCGAATTTACAAAAGAACGGGTAATATAAAATCATAAGTAAACCATATATGATATCATAACAATGAATATGATTATGTAATAAGTAAATGACATTATTTAAATCATTATACAGGAGGTTCAGATACATTTGAAGCATATCAGACATAAGGTAAGGGATAATTATTTCAATCTCATTCTTATCCGAGATTGTTTATTCCTAAGTATTTACTGGGGTTATGTTTACCATCCATGTCCATGTTTTCTAATTTTTTTTTCATAAAATGTTTAATATTCTTCAATGTATGTTTAAAGTAATTTTTACCCTTTTATGACTTTTACCACAAGTTTTTGAAGGAATCGTTCTTTTGTTTACCATATGAGGTACTTTTTGACTTTTTTGACAAAATTATGAGGAGAATGTTTTTTAACTTATACGACATGAACAGATTTTTACGGTTTCATATCGCTTAATTTTCATGAATCCAACTCTATAAGTTTTCATGGTTATTTTCAATAAAATCCTTTTATTTTAAAATTGTGTGGCATTTTGTGAAAAGAAAATGATTTTTAAGTAGAAAGGATATTTTCCTCAAGAATTCATTTCAAGTTTTTTATCAAAACCATTTTCCATCTAAGATGAAATTATTTTCATATGTGTATGTTTCAAGTATAATGTCTCTATGATTTACATGGTTTCACTTTTCTTATGATGAAATTATATCCATTTGTTTTATATGGATTATGTTATGATTGGATGATGTTTATGAAACCCATTTTATTCTTTTGGTTATGATGAATGTTTTAAGTTTATATTGCGGCACAAGTAAGAATGATTTCATTATGAGATGGGTGGGACCTATATCTCCCTCCAATGCATTGGGTAAAGATTTATATCTCATGAGATAGACATGGCTGGAACGATAAGTTAATCCGGTTTAGTATTACAGGACTGGAATGAGGAGTGAACCCGATTCAGAATGGGACTTTGTCCACTAATATGGTCTTGGCAGAAATGCCTTGGCTGCTATGGAAATAATAACTTGTGCTTAATGGATGCCACAATTACATGTTTTACTCCCATGCTAGTTTATCATGATTAATGTTCCTTTATGATCTATGCCTTATGTGCTTCCATGATTTATGTATTTGATCAAGATTTTGATGTTTAGATTTTATGTTCATGTTTTTTTCATTCAAATGTTTGTGGATTGTTTTATGTTCTCTATTCTTACCCTTACTGAGCATATGAGCTCACCCTTTATATGTTTTCTTTTCCCCAGGATTTAAAGAAAATTTTCAGGTAAAAAAACAAAAGGGGAAGATCTTTATGGGAGATTTTGAAGATCTTTCACCACGATTAGAAAATTATTTTCTGAGTTTCCAAAGACACTAAACTATTACGGTCCTTGTGTGTCTGTTTTCGTTATGTATTAACTATTCTGAAAAAGTAATGTAATGTCCATGTACATCAATATTTGGGTCGCTACATATGAGGTGTTCTGTTATGCTTCAGGACAAGACCTTAGGTGTGTGCTGATGAAACGACAAGGGGTGATCTCTTATGGGTGTAGACAACTACGCCCCCATGAGAAAAATTATGCCACCCATGATATAGAGCTTGAGGTAGTCATTTTTGCACTAAAGTTGTGGCAGTATTATCTCATCGGGGAGCACTTCATGGTCTTCATGGATCAGAAAAGCTTGATGTATGTCTTCTCCAAGCGGGAACTGAAATTACGACAACAAAGGTGGATGGAGTTCCTTAAGGACTATGATTTCGATATTTACTACAACTCAGGAAAAGGGAATGTGGTGGCCAATGCCTTGAGCATGAAGTCGCAGAAGGATGTGGTTCGAGAGTCGACAGATGCTTGGAAGGTGATGGAGGAGTTGGCTGCCCTGCACCTAGATGTGAGGATGGATGGTGGTATTGGTTTCCTGTATCAGATGACAGTGAAATCTTCTATACTAAAGTAGGTGGATGAGTCTCAGTGTGGAGACATAGAGAGTGAAGTGATTCGTGACCGGGTTAACCATGGCGATGCTCCAGAATGGTGGACAGAGGATGGTCAGAATCAGATGTTTTTCTGAGGGAATTTGTTTTTTCCAGAGGCGATGCGTGAGAGGGTTCTTGGTGAGTTACACAACTCACCCATAGTAGTGCACCCGAGAGTTTCCAAGATGTACCAGGGTCTGAGGAGCCAGTTTTGGTGGCCCGGGGTAAAGAGGGCGGTGGTAGAGTTCATGGCTAGGTGCCTAGTATGTCAGCAGGTGAAGGCTGAACACCGTGTTCCTGGCAGTTTGTTACAACCTTTAGATGTCCCTGAGCGGAAGTGGGATGACATCTCAATGGATTTCATTACAGGGCTACCCAAGGTTCAAGGAGGCTGCGACGCTATCTGGGTAGTGGTGGACCAGTTGACGAAATCGACTCACTTTCTGGCGATCAAGGAGTTTGGTGTAGTGGATTCCTTAGCACATAGGTACGTAGAAGAGGTAGTGTGATTTCATGGAGTTATAAGGTCCATATTCTCAGATAGGGATGCACGGTTTACCTCACAGGTCTGGAGGATATTGCAGCATTCTTTTGGAACCCAACTACGTCTTAGCACTGCTTTCCATCCCCAGACAGATGGACAGATAGAGCGCACCATCCAGATGTTGGAGGATATACTACGAGCATGTATTCTGGATTTTGTGGGATCGTGGGTGCGACAATTTCCTCTGGTAGAGTTTTCCTACTATAATAGCTATTAGTCTACCATTAGCATGGCTCTGTTCGAAGCCTTGTACGGAAGGCCATGTCGCTCACCCGTGTGCTGGACCGAGGTTGGGTAAACACGTGTTCTTGGCCCGAAAGTGGTGCAGAGCACAAAGAAGAAGGTTTAGCTTATACGGGAGAGGATGAAGGCGGCTTAGGACTGACAGAAGTCATATGCCGATAAAAGGAGGAGACCCTTGGAGTTTGAGGTCAGGGACCACGTATTCTTGAAGGTTTCCCCTCGGCGTGGTCAATAGAGGTTCGGCAGGGGGAGTAAGCTTTCTCCAAGGTTCATCGGACCCTTAGAAGTGTTGCGGCAGTTCAGATTAGTGGCTTATCAGCTAGCGCTACCACCGCCGCTACTGAGAATAAATGACGTATTCCATGTGTCACAACTACGAAGGTATCTACATGACGTTTCACATGTCATCGACTAGGGAAATCTAGATATCGAGGACGATGTGACTTTTTTTGTAAAGACTAGTGAGGATCGAGGATCATGAGGAGAAGGTGCTCCGTGGACAGACCATTCCTTTGGTTCGTGTGTTGTGGAGGCATAGAAAGCTCGAGGAAAGTACCTGGGAATGGGAGACGCAGATGCACACCTAGTACCTAGAGCTGTTTTTGAGTTTGGTTCTATTTTGTTTGTATTTTTTGTGATGGAACGCTTTACCTTGTTAACTATGTAATGTGCAGTTTTCATTATTCTGTGGATGTGTGTGAAGAGTCCTGAATATAGGGAGGGAAGGACCTGATCCCTAATCAAGACACATTAAGTTGGATGTGATTAAACCCGTGTAGGCGAGTCAGTTCCAACCAAAGCTGATAGTATCTTGACATGGAGGAAGAAACTCCCTAACCCATATGACTGGACAGTTTGACCCTCAAATGTTTCCTGGTTACTTGAGAAGGAGGTGTTCCTAGATGTCCATGAGGTTCACTCCTGAGAGGTATATTTTGAGCTGGTTGTTCCAAACCCCTCTTTTCTTCAGGTCTAGTTTTGATTCTCGAGGGCGAGAATAGTTTGAGAGGTATCTAATGTAATGGCCTGGACCCACCTGGTCCATTACTTTTCCAAAACACGGCTCCACCGAGATGGTGGCACCGGTCACGGTGGCACCATGACAGTGGTACTGGTGATGGTGGTACCGTGAGGGTGACGCCGTGACGGTGGCACCATGATGGGGGCACAGTGTCCTCACCGAGCGGTCTTCGTCCCTTTTCCTAGTTTCTGACTTTTTCCTCTCCTGGAACATATATTTTAATGTAAAGATGATTTAATTTCCCTTTCAAATCCATTTAAAGCCCATAAATAATATATAAAATCCCCCAAAAGTCGAGAAAACCTTAAACTAACCAAAACGTATGGTTTTAATCGATGTCCCGCCCTTCCCCATACCTTCCAGTTCCACCCCCATTGAGCATTTTTACTCCGTTTAAAAGAAACAGTTTAACGCACAACCGTTATGACACCACCCCGATCGGAATAACTAAATAAGAATTACTCCCATCATGTGTAACCTCCAAACCAAAAAGGAAACCACGATCCGACTTTTTAGCCGTTCAAAATTCCTTATCCCATAAAAATAGAATCTCGTCTTTATATCATGCTAGAGTTTCTTACTTCCCCTTCTTGGATGGATTTCCTTCTTCTACATGGTGCGCTTGGAGTTCCCCCTTCCTGAGTCTTGTGGTGTTCCTGTGCTAAAATTTTTCTGATCGTCCTTGGAGTCCCCAACATTCCTCCCCTGCAAGTCGCGCATCCCCAGTTCTTGGTGCGTGGAGAAGAACTTCAATCCTTGATCAACCAAGTTGGGATTTTCCTTCATCTCTCCTTACTGTGTATCATTCGGGGTGGGTATGCTACTATTTCTATGGGGATGGACGAAACCAGAACTTAATAAAGATAATAAACAGATTATTAAAGAATGATGGGGTGCATTTGACAATTCTTCTGTACTCTTTTATAATATCTATATGTTGTGAAATGTATTGGCCATGCTCATTGAAAATCATGGCCGTTGGTGGTATTTCCTTGCGCACTAATGAACCCCTGTCTTCTGTGATAATTGAATGGATCTAACATGGAAATTTGGTTAACTACGTAAACTTGGCCGACTAAATTAATGTTTAGTGAACAACAAACCTTGTGTGATCACCCTGGTTAACTAAACAGAAAGAAGAAAACTTAGTAAATGACGTGCTTGAACCCGGAAGTTTCCCTACCGTGTTTTTGTAGTAGGTGTGTTGTACTGTTTTATGATTATGGGTTGATGTGGATGGGGATGGGATCCTCTGTTGTGGTACAATTGTTGGTTGTGAATCTGAAGCTGTGTGGGGTTGTATCTCGAGGCTTGGTTTGGTTCCAGTACTTTGAGGGATCTCACTGATCCCTTTGTTGTTGTGACTTTACAAGAGAACCAGGTGTGAATTCTTAAATTGATGTTTGGCTGTTTCTCTTTCTCTAGATTGTGGTTATGCCTATTAGTTTCCCATTAGTGTAGGATTTACTTACATGGGATCACTTGAACAAGAAAACAAGAATGGATTAAATGGGGAATTGGTTTTGGGAATGAGTTGTGACTTGGCCGTGAGTGCTGTGCCTTATTTTATGAATGAATAATAACAAGGTTGTTGTGCTTAGTTTGGATTTGGAAACCGTAGTTTGGGATGAGTTCTTGTTACTTATACATATATCTGTATTTTTTATGTTTCTTATTCGCACCCCACCCAAGTTGAGCACTTAGTGTCGAACACCCCCATTTTATGGGGGAGGGTGTTTTTCCCAACACTTCTATGAGTGGATGGTTATTAGCTCCTATTCTGCTCCCTTTCCCGAATAACCCAAGACTCTTCGGGTAGGCTGTGATGGCCTGAGGTCTATTATGGCCCAATATTCTTCAGGCAGGGTAGTTGTGGTGGTTGGCCCAGGTGTGTGCGGGAGGGTTGTTTCCGGAGAATCTTTGGGTTGAGGCCCAGTAGTCTTCGGGCGTGACAGTAGTTGTTGTGGCCCAGGTGTTTGCGGGCAGGATGGTGATTATGGCCCAGGTGTTTGTGGGTGGTATGTGTGGTTATGGACCAAGTGTGTGTGGGTGGGGTGTGGCAGTGTAACTGCGGTGAAAATGGATGGATTGGTTCGATGCGTAGGATGTCTTCAATAACCAATGGGAAAGTGCCACAGGGTACCCAAACATCAATGTGTTATTACTATACATTACTTGACTTGAATTATTTGGGGAGTGTGCCTTGGTAAGGCTTGGGTGGATAGTTTTCCTTTATAAGTGATTTGGTTATCTCTTTTCTCACGGGGCATTAGAATGCCTCCCCACCTGTGCATGAGAGTCTTTGGTTTTCCCTACTGAGTATACTTGTATTCTCACCCTACGTATATAATACTACTTTCAGGTTTCCAGGAGGACTTAAGGGATCGTGCAGGGCCATACTAGCTCGGACGTTGGGGCAGTTGTAGTTGCTGTTTTTTATTTTCTTTGATTCTTTACCTTTGTAGTCTCCAGGTACTTTGTGGCATTTACTTTTGTAACATGCATATGGGTATTGTTTTCTTTGGATTTACTTTTACCTCCAGTTTTGGTGTTTTTGGGATTTACTATCTTATCTCCCAATCCTAATAGGGAAAAAGGGTAATTCCTTCCATCTTGTGTGTGATTCTATACCCTTGGTGCTAGTTGCCACTCCGGGACCTATTGAAGGCGGGTCTCGGGGGTCATTATATCTCCTTCAACTTGAATAATTAAGGGTATGGAAATCTACTATCCCTTCTCTCATCTTGGGGAAGGAGGGTCGTGACATTGTACCAATACTTTAAAATTATAGTTTAGGAAAAGTTTATAACATACTGACTAAATTTTCCTTAATTCATTCTTAGTAGAAATAAACATGTAAAGACAAGTAATAAAAAACTCTATAAAGTATGTAAGTAAAAACTTAATAAAACATTATAACAAAATGTTCCACACTTTAACTTTTAATGTAAATGGAGACTTAATTAGACTCAAGATATCAAGGATATATCACCCTATCATTGGGCCTACTTTTCATACAAGTAAGTCCTTGATCGAAATATCGAAAAAGCTTCTATTTCTCTATACCTGGGAACCCTTGATCAGTAAGATTAGGGAAATATCTTCCTCTCAAACCTTAGGATACCTCCATCACAAATATTGAACACATAGATATTAAAAAAATAAAAAAAGACAATTCATTTAAAAATATACTCATAAACATATTCTTTATGTAAAAATGCCCTATATATTACAATGGATCATTATCTCATAACAAGATGTTACAAACTCTTCAAAACAAATTTAGATAGTTTTGGTAGCATAAAGGATTCATCATCCTATAATTATACAATTATTCATAGTAAAATCCCAAACAATAATATTCCATATTATTTGGAGTGGGTTATAATGACTTGAGAAGAACTCATTCTTTATTTTAAAGGTTCAACACAACTTCATATGATTGTATGATTTGTTGAAACGTTACAATTATTTAATATTATCTCTGGTATAATTATTTTTCCATATCGGGTGGAGTGGAATTCTTCATCCAATTGATTTTATGGATGTTCATCCAGAAAGAATGTCTACATTCCTTTGATGAATATTTATCTGATGGTATCAATTTAACTTAATCAACTGAGACTTAATTATACTTCATCATTTAGAATTTATAAATATATGTATGATATAATAATATCCATATAATGTAAAAAAGTTTATGTTTTTTTGGTTAGGTAATTTCCATCTGATAAAAGATGTTTTCTACATCTTGTAAAATATATTTTCAAGAAAATATTTCTATGAACTTAGGAATAATGAAACTTAGTGAAGTATAAAAATTTAATGGAGTGGTTTGGGATTTTCAAAATTAAGGTTTGAAAGTGTTGAGAGAAAAAATTTAACTCAGTAATATTCCCCTTTTTGGAAAGTAAAAATCACAACATTGAAAGAGAAAAAAATATAGTTAAAAACATTTAAATATACTTAATCCCCGTATATTATTCATTTCTGACCTTTAAATTTTTTCATAAAAAAGATATAAATTTCTTATCTTATCTCCTTTTTCTGAAATTTATTTATCTCTAAAAAAACATAGGTTATGTAATTCCCCAACCCTAGAAGGATATAGATGGTACATTATTTTAATAAAATGGAACGATTACAAAAAATAAAATCCCAAAGGACCAAGTAGTTTAGTTGTTTTGGAAAATAAGATACATACATAGGTTCAAAATTACAACTTGAAAAGAAATACAATATATAAGTTTTATTGGGAACATCCACAACCCTAAGTTTATCCCTACAGGTTATTCATAATAAACTTCTTCATGTCCTGAGAAAATGAAACATTAGAAAGGGGAGATCTCGGATACTTATTAAGGGTAAGTAATACAGTGAAAGATATTATAAACATAAATATTAGGCATGGTGAATAACTAAAAACACATGCTGTTAAAAATAAACATGAACATAATATAGAAGGAATATGAGCTGAGTAAATATTTCCATAGTACAACATAATCATGGATATTCTATTAGTTGAATAAACACATGAAGTATCAATTTCTAGTTTCATAATGAGGGAAATGCATATTCTAGACATTCTGAAACATACCATCAAGGAATCGACCAAGATGTCTAAAAATGATTAAGGCCTCGGTCGAAACTATATATAAAATTGAGCAAGGCCTTGACCAAGTCCATATGTATTTGTCTCATGAGACATATCGATGCATAGAGGGGCTATAATGAGCACCACCCATTACATAATAAGTCCAATACATTCCTCATATGAGTGGGGGTCAACATAAACAACGTACACATTCATATTGAAATAATCGTATGAAATGTAAATAACTATCTCCAATAATTAAACATAAACATTGACCATTTAGAGTAATATGGTGACTGGTTTCAAGATAGCACAACCACAGTCAAAATAATCATAAACCATTAAATAAAAATTTTTGGATGATATCATAGGAGATAAACCTCAATGAAGTACAAGATTCAAAAAAGGATGTTGACATAGCCGAAGATACTTTTAAATGAGACCATTGAAAATTCCTTGAGGAAACAATCCTTAAACATTCCAAAGTGTCACATACCACCTTGAAACATTCAAATCATAATCACTTAGAATATCATGAGAATAAGGAGACTCTTGATATGATATACCAAAGTTAAGTACATACACCACAAGTAAAAAATAAGTGGTGAACATGGCATATATCTCATAAAAGTTAATGTGAGATGAGAAAAATCCTTTTTTACTTTGGAAATAAGAGTTCTTTTGGAAAATCAATTGTATTTGTCATGAAATTAGATTGTAAGAATGTATATACAAAAAAATAAAAGGTAAGGTAATTGAAATTATACTTGAGGCTTAAATAAAGTCTTATTGAGGTGAAATAATTTAAAAATAGTTTTTAAAGATGATTTAGGAATAAAACATTTTTGTACAGTTTATGGAAAATATTAAAAGATTTTAAAGCACAAAGGCATGTTTTATTTCATAAAACTAGAAATTAACCAAAATATATTTTTCATGTTAATTTTTTTTATTTTATAAAGATAAATATGGAATAAAACAAACTATATAGAGAACTTCAAAATAGGTAAGAATTCGAGAAGTTCCTTGAATCGGGCTTGCATTTTGGAAGAATTTTTGAAAGATTATTTTAAAACATGTAACTCCCAATAAAATAAAGAAGTATTATGATTAGTAAACAAATATAAAACATTAACACATAATTTATTAGTATTAAATAAGAATAAATAATAATTTCATTGAGGTTAATAGAGTATAAGACCAACCCGAATGAAAATGGAGGTTCAGGTAGAACATACTTACAACTTTGTAATCAAATGAATCATATTACCCAAAATTAATAATCATAAAATTATACATTAAATATCATGAAAATAAATATATTAATGATATGAAACATAAATTGGAAGTATACATACACCATACACAAGTAATAGTAGTGAATATGAAATATTTCACAAAATTGAAAATGAGATGAAGAAACCTCTTACAAACATTTCAGCATGGTAACGAGTGTTCTTATGAGGGATTAATGAGAGGTTAAGGGGTATAACATAATTTATATATCATAAGGGTAGTATGGGGGAGGTGAAAAAATAAAACTCATCATTATGTATTAAAAATAAAAGGATACAACATATGGGGGATTCTTGAATAAAAGTGAGAGAGAGGATCCCTTATGAAAATTCAGCAGTCCAACAACGTCTCTTAAAAATTCATAAAATATTTTGATGAGATAAAAGGGGTATCTCATAACTATTAAATAATATGGAATTAAAGGGGGATATTTAATAACATATACCAACAGAATCTAATTGAAATTAAAATAGAATGACATAATAAGAGTGCTTGAAAATTAGAGAGATTTTGAGATGAAAATTATGCAGCATAACGACTATGCAACATGGTTTTAGAAAACATTAAAAATAAAGGGGAAATGGGAAACCCATTAATAATAGAATAATAATATAGTATATGTATATAATAAAATGGAAATAATAACATGGTATGGAAACTTGAAATACATACCACATAAATGAGAACTTAAATGGAAAAGAGAAGTTCAGAATTCCATTACCTTTTAGAGTAACTCCTAAAACATGATTGTTGGGACCTTGGGGGATTGAGGACACCTTGAGAGGAATACTAGGAAGGTAAAAATACCATAAATTCTAGGATGATGAATTTTTAATGAATTAAAATGAAGTAATGAGTGAGTATTTATTGTAAAAGAGAGAGAGTTTTTTATTTATTTCCGATGACACCTCATTAGTGGTATTTGCAAAACCATGGGATGTCCCATGGTATTTTCTCATGGTTTGGGAAAATTGGGACACCTCGTATCATATTTTATTACTCAAGAGACTACCATAATTATTTTATCATGATTAAATCATTAATTATATTATTAAATATATCGAAAACTCAAAATTGTATTTTTACTATTCATGAAAAACTAAAGTATTTTATAAAATTCTCATAAATTCTGCATAACCTCATATAGACATTATAAATTCAAAAATAACATTTATTTTATCATAATAATTCTATAAATATAAAAAATTTAATTTTTATCTACGAAAATACTTATTTATTAAAAATAATTGCAGACATAAAATGCATAGTAAAATGCATAGTAAATTTTTCAACCCTTTAAAAAATATAATTATTTTACCATTTGTAATTAAATAATCATGTTTTTAAGAGAATATTTAATTATTATAAACATTAATAAAACCTTAGTTTGATATAATAATTTGAATCTCTCTAAAATGTACAAATTTTACCAGAAAAATCAATTTATCAAATTTGTCATAATTTAAAAAAAAACTAAACTCAGAACTGAAATTATGAATCAATAAAATATATTTATACTTTATTAGGAAATTTTAATACTCCATTAGTAATATTACTATTCGTAAGTTTAAGTTTTTATTCATAAGGATAAGTTACTATTCACCAAAATTCAAGTTTGTCTTATCAGACTCCACATATCTTACTGAATGCAACTGTGTTTGTGATTTTTTTGAAATTCAAATAAAAAATGTGGAAAAATTATGTTTACTGGATAGGTTATAAAAAATACTGTTTTTTAGAGACCGATTGTTTCATGAATTCTATATTAAATATATTTTTAAATTCTTGGGGAGTTACATTATCCCCTCCTTACAAAAATTTCGTCCTCGAAATTTGAAATTGATCTTAGAAAGTTAATGGTTGATACTTGAAAATTCCTTTATAGGAAAACCAAATTAGGAATATGGTTAAAATATCCTCTTAATAAGAGGAAAGGGAAATACATCAGTTTCTATAAAACAATACATTGTAATTGGATAACATGGTCATGGAAGAATAATCAAACCATCATGTAGTGACATTAAACTCTAAAACTTCATACAATGATCAACTTAAACCATTTCACAAATGGTTTAAATTTCCAAAAGATCATGACACAGTACTTCAGAATCATTATCATATCCATCCTTACAAGATCCATGTACACTAGGTCCTTGGAAATAATTATTTTGTTTATAAATCCATGATCTATCCTACCCAATGCATTTGTTACTTTATTTTTCTTTAATTAACATAAAGCAACCCTAAATTTTCACATTCTAAACATGTGAATATCTTCATCATGTGTCCTCTTAAAATATTTTAATAACTCAAATTACCATAAAACCTTATTGAAAACATGCATTCATCCTTACACATTCTACTGGATATAGTACTTATATAATTTTTTTTGTAAAATCCATCAATGATAGCATAGACAACTTATCGACAAGTAAAAAATCATTTTTGAGGTAGTCAGTACTTATCCAAATGAATCATTTCATCATCATTATTTTCATCATTAGAAATATATTAAGGGCTGTCCTTACTTTAATCAAGCGTCTTCCAAAAACTTTAACTTTCCACTGAATATCTTTTCTTGGTACCATTCAATTTATGGTTTCAAATATTTAATGAAAATGTATTATAGTACAATCCTCATATATTCCATAATTCTTATAACCAATACATTGCTGACAAAATATTCAAATTACACGATTCTTAACTAGGCATATTTTTCATTTTACTTCATCTGTGAAAACATCATAACCAGATTATTATCCAGAACCATCATTTGCTGTATATTATTTTGATGCTTGGGACATTAATTTTCATAGTGTACCATATCCTCGCATTTGAATCACTTTACATTGGAAACCTTTTTCATACCCATGTAATCATGAACTTTGTGTCCTTTTTCTCCACACTTATAACAAACAACCATTCCCTTCAAGCATTTATCATGGTGATTCTTTCCACAGTTATCACATGTGGGAAAACCCTATTTCCCTTCTTCCATTTATCCATATTTTTCTCTACTGTCCTATTCTTCTTCTACTTCCCTTAAAAGCCATAAGACTTAAAAAATTCTTTACATACCTTGTTAACACATGATAATATTTCCTCATATGATGAGGACACATGGTAGAATATCTTCCATTAAAACGATTGGTTAATACCATGAGAGATATAATCCTTCTTACTATTTTCATCATGTGCATTGGTGATGTTCTCATTCCTTCTTATAGGAGCCATTTTTAATCAATTCCATATGCTATATTAGCTCATAAAATTATGAACTTTCTATAAATATAAACATGGTATAACACATATTATAAATTTATGCATCATACATCCTAGAACCATATACTTTGGCTACATTAGAAGAATAAATCCTTCATAATGGTATGTAAGAAAAATGTAAATTATCATAAGAATATACCTAAGATTGTCAAACTAGGTGCTTAGTAAGGCCCATTTTTGTATACTAGGTTACCCTGGGTCAAGCCCGAAACACCTTGTCAGAGTTTTTACTCTTAGGTACATCTATGTCAAAACCACATCCACTTGTAGTATCCAGATAGAAATTTATTTGATAGGAAGATCCAAATAATCTATTAATTACCAAAATTATAGGATATTCTTGCATGTGTATTGTCAAGTCTATCTTAGGGGTTTTCCCCTAATCTACATTTTCTAAATCTAGATTCCATGTTTTCTACTAGACCTTCTTTGATACAAAATATAACGCACCAACCCTAGAAGCTTGGAGCTATTGCATTATTTTAATACATTAGCATGATTACAAGGAATAAAATACCAAAGGACCAAGTAGTTTAGTAGTTTTGGAAAACCACATACATACATAGGTTCAACATTACAACTTGAAATGAAACACAATATATATGTTTTATTGGGATGATCCACAAATCTATTTTTATCGCTGTAGGTCATTCATAATAAATTTCTTCTTGTCGTGAGAAAATGAAACATAATAAAGGGGTAAGCCCAAATGCTCATTAGGGGTAAGAAATAAAATGGAATATATCATAAACATAAACATTAGTCATGGTGAATAACTAAAAACACATTCCTCTAAAAATAAACTTGAACATAATATGGCAGGAATATGCGATGAGTAAATATTTCCATAATACAACATAATCATGGGTATTATATTAGTTGAATAAACACATAAACTATCAATTTATAGCTTCATAATGAGGGAAATTCATATGATGGACATTCTGAAACATACCGTCAAGACCTCATCCAAGACTTCTAAAAATGATTAAGGCCTCGACTAAAACCATATCTAAAAATGGGTAGGGCCTCGGCCAAGTCCATATCTAATTGTCTCATGAGACCTACCGATGCATAGAGTAGCTATAGTGGGCCCCACCCATCACATAATAAGTCCAATACATTCCTAATATGAATGGGGATCAACATAAACATCATAAATATTCATATTGAAACTAACATATGAAATGTAAAAAACTTTCTCCAATCATTAAACATAAATACTAACCATTCAGAGTAATATGGTGAATGGTTTCAAGATAGCACATCCAAAGTCAAACTAATCATAATTTTTTTAATAAAACATGGTGTATGATATCATAGTAGATAAACCTCAATGAACTAAAAGATTAAACAAATATTTTGACATATATGAAGATACTTTTAAATGAGACCATTACAAAAACCTTGAGGAAATAAAACTTAAACATTCCAAAGTGTCCCATACAACCTTGAAACATTGAAATAAAAATCTCTTAGAATATCATGAGAATAAGGAGACTCTAGATATGATATACCAAAGGTCAGTACATACCCCACATGTAAAAAATAAATGGATAACAATTCATATATCTCATAAAAGTTAAAGTGATATGAGAAAAATCCTTTTTACTTTGGAAAGAAGAGTTCTTTTAGAAAATCATTTGTATTTATCATGAAATTAGATTATAAACATGTATATCCAAGAAAATAAAACGGAAGTTTATTGAAATTATAATTTAGTCTTAAATAATTACTTATTGATGTGAAATCATTCAAAAAGAGTTTTTAAAGAAGCTTTAGAAATAAATCATTTTAGTGCGGTTTAAGGAAAATATTAAAGGATTTTAAAGCACAAAGGCATGTTTGATTCCATAAAACCAGAAATGAACCAAAATATATTTTTCATGTTAAAATTTTTTATTTTAAAAAGATAAATATTTCATAAAACAAATTATCGAGTGAACTTCAAAATAGGTCAAAATAGGTATGAATTCGAGAAGTTCCTTGAATCGGGCTTGCATTTCGGAAGACTTTTTGAAAGATTTTTTTAATACATGTAACTAATAATAAAATAAAGGATTATTATTGGTACAGATATATAAAACATTAAAAAATAATTTATTCGTAGTAAATAAGAATAAATAATATTTTCATTGAGGTGAATATAAATTAAGAGCAACCCGAATGAAAATAGAGGTTTAGGTAGAAAATACTTACAACTTTGTAATTAATTGAATCATATGTCCCAAAATTAATAATCATAAAATTATACATTAAATATAATTAAAATAAATATATTAGGGATATTAAACATAAATGGTTAGTATAAATACACCATACACATGTAATAGTAGCAAATACAGAATATGTCACAAAATTAAAAGTGAGATGAAGAAACCCCTTACAAACATTTCAACATGGTAACATGTGTTCTTGTGAGGGATTAATTAGAGGTAAAGTGGTATCCCATCAGTTATATTTCATAAGGAAAGTATGTAAAAGGTGTGAAAACATAAACCATCATTATTAATTGAAAATAAAAGAACACAACATAGGGGGATTCTTGAATAAAAGTGAGAGAGAAGACCCCTTACGAATATTTGGCAGCCTAACGACGTCACATAAAAATTCATAAAATATTTTTATGAGAGGAAAAGGGGTATATAATCATTATTACATAATATGTAATATAATGGGGACATGTAATGATATATCCCCACATAATACAATTGAAATTAAAAGAGAATAACATAATAAGAGTGCTTGAAAAAGAGTCATTTTGAGATGAAAATTATGCAGCATAACAACTATGGAACATGGTTTTAAAAAACATTAAAAAGAGAGGGGATAGGGGTCAACCATTAATAATATAATAATAATATAATGTAGGGATGTAATAAAATGGAAATAATAACATTATATGGAAACTTGAAACACATACCCCATAAAAGATAACTTGAATGGAAAAGAGAAGTTGAGAATTACCTTACCTTATAGAGTAACTCATAAAACATGAAGGTTGGGACCTTGGTGGCTTGAGGAAACCATGGGAGGACTACTAGGGAGGTTAAAATACAAAATATTATAGGATGATGAATTTGGAATGATATAAAACGAAGTAATTAGTTGGTATTTATAGTAAAAGAGAGAGAGTTTTTTTATTAATTTCCAATGACACCCCATTAGTGTTATTTGCAGAACCATGGGATTGACCATGGAATTTTTCCATGGTTTTGGCCACTTGGGACACCTCATATCATATTTTATTACTCAAGAGTCGACCAAAATTATTACATTATGATTAAATAATTAATTATATTATTAAACATACTGAAAACTCCAAACTATATTTTTACTATTCACAAAAACTAAAGTATTTTATAAAATTCTCATAAATTCATATTATCCCAATATCAATGTTATGAATTCAAAAATGACTTTTATTTAATCATAATAATTCTATAAATATGATATTTTTTAATTTTAACTATGAAAAAACATATTTATCAAAAATAATAGCCGGCATAAAATGCATAGTAAAATTTTTGACACTTGAAAAAATAATATTATTTTACCTTTTGTAATTAAATAATAATTTTTTGGTGAGAATATTTAATTATTATTAACATTAATAAAAACATAGTTTGATATAATAATTTAAATACATGTGAAATTTAAAATTTTTACCTAAAAAATTAATTTATCAAATTCATCATATTTTTAAGAAAAAACTAAACTCAAAATCGAAATTATGGAACAAAAAATTTATTTATACATTCTTAGATGAGGTTACTAATATATTTTCGATATTACTATTAATAAGGGTATGTTACTATTCATAAGGGTAAGTTACTATTGACCAATAATTAAGTTTGTCTTATCAGAATATAAATATCTTGCTAAATTCAATCATGTATATCAATTTTTCAAAATTTAAATCACAGAGGTAGAAAAATAATGTTTACTAGATAGGTTATAAAAAAGTGGTGTTTTGTAGAGACAAAATATTTAATGCATTCTATATTAAATCTATTTGTAAATTCTTGGGGTGTTATAGGTTCTTTCTTATTAATTTTCAAGAGTTTGAATACTTTATCCCCTATTTTGATTATCAATTTTTTTGAGGGTTATAGAAAGTGTGTCTAAAATGATATAAAAAATATACTATGAAGTAATTTATATACAAAAAAACATTCATCCCAAATATATATGAAATATTTACATTTAAAGAATATAGTAAGGAAAATTTATCAAAAAATTTAGGAAGAACATTCATGTAAAATATAAATAAAAAATTTTATGTTCGATTATTACAAATATTTTAGGAGTTCAGAAGAACATTATTTCTTTGAAAGTTTCTTGAAAATGAATTTCATCTTCTTTATAACTTCTTGACATTTCTTAGATTTAGAAACTACTGATTTTATCTTTTCTACCTCCTCTTCCATAAATTCTATATTTCTATTCAAATTATTTTACCAGAACACTTCTTCTTCTAGAGATTGATTTTGTCCCTTATTCTGAGATTTAATCATCTTGGATTCATTGTAAGAGACATCAGATTATTTATTGGTCTTGTAATCTCAAAATATTATTCATTTAAACATCTTGCAATATTTGAAACAAAATAGGTTTAAATTTTGATTCTATTAATATTCTAATTATATAAATTAATATATCCCTCCATATGATTGATACATCTAATAACTTGATTCAGCCTTCTTGATTATATATTGCATTTTAATTTAAAATTTTGAAATTGTCCTCATTTTAAATTCCTGTATCAGAAAAATATTTTATATAAATTTAATGTTCTAAAAATTTAACCTTTCATTGAATGTACTTAAATCTTTATTTAATTTATATAAAGATATGTATGTATTATTCAAGCTTCTTAATTACTTCATTCTTGTAATTCATTATCATTTCTATTATTTGAACACTTTTATTTAAAGGGGAAGGATTGGAATATGAGAAAACATTTGGAATAAATAGAGAATTAGTTCTCTAAATTCTAGATTATTCTTTCCATTCATCAGATTAATCTTTAGAAAGTTCTATAATTTCCACTTATTTACCAAATACAAATTTTTTATACCATAGTTTCAAAATTTTGGTCCTCTTATTCTAAAGATTCATCATTGTCTAATACATCTAGATCAGCATCCTTATGAGATTGTGTTGATAATGAAATAAAAGTACCTAGATATTTATCTTTAAAACTCATGTTATTTTTAATTCTTTATCGATGTCAATATATTTCTTTTCTTTATAAGAAATTCAAACATCAACCTGAATATCTGTAGACCATAATTTTTTAAAAAAGGTTTCATTTTATTTTTCTTATTCAACAAATAGAGCTTGAAAAAAAGTTTGAGATAATTATCCATCCAGTTTAATAGACTGAGTTTATTCTGGTTGAATAATTGACAATGAAGGAACTAACAAAGGAAATTTCCCCTTTATTGTAGCTTTAGTTCTGGAATGAAATAGTTCAACTTCATTGAGGGATTTTTTAGCCATATTGGCTTATCTATCTTTCACTTATGAATTTTTCCTATTTTCTTTCTCTCTCAGTGTTTTATAATACTTCTCCTTTAAGTATAAATCTTTATCCTTGTCTAAACCAAAATATGAATAATTAGTTTTATTTTTTTTTAAATTAAAAAATGCCCCATTAGACATATTTTTAGACTGTTTTAGAAATTGGGGGAGACTTTTATCCTACTTTACTCTTCTACAAAATTTTTTCTTTGAGCTTCTCTCCTTCCTCAACAAAAACAATTCTATCAATTTTCTCAACTAAATTCTTTAAAAATGAATTTACACAATCCAAATATTTTTCATTGTATCTTAACTAATAAAATGAAATTTCTCCCTCGCTAGAGTTTCATTGTTATTTATTTTTTTTACTTCCATGAAGTTAATAAAAAACGTTTATTATGAAAATCAGGCATAGTAAAATATTCAAATTTAAAGACCCTCATTTCACTGCCTCTATGAAATGGAAAATAAAAATCACAAGATTGAATTTTATAATATTAAAAAGGAAATATAAATTGTATATTTCTTGTAATTTAAGTGCATCACTATCCCCTTTCCTTAGAATGATGATGTTTTGTACCCATAAGACCATAACCCTCACATTAGATAAAATATGATGATTTTTTTAACTTTTCATTAGAATAAAAAAGGAAGTTTATGAATTTGAATTTTCAAAACAATGAAACATTTTAGGAATCTTATGAGTTACTAAATTTGACTCTCCTTTAAATGATATTTGAACTAAGTTATCTAATTTTTGGATATTCACCTTATATTACTCTAAAAACAAAGTAAAATTTATAAATTTTAAACTATATTCTTCACTGAACTGTGTAGAGGAATATTTTTCTTTGAATATTTTAAAATAATGTAAATAAAATTCATCCTTTGAAACACATAGTTTTTTACAAACTTAAAAAACTATGGATGATTTGAGTAAAGATTCATATTTATCATACCAAGATATTTCACTCATTCATTCCTTTATTTCCACTCTAATTGAGAAACTTCTGGAGGAATCCATCTTTAATGATCGATTGAAGAAAGGAAAATAAATGAATTTTAATCAATTGGATGAAAAAAATCTGAATGGTGAGAGCTATTATCTAAGTTAGATTGTGAAGGAGTGTTTAACCCCACCCTTTTAAATAGTCTCAATGAGAGAGATAATTCATCATCTCCAGATCTAAAGGTTAATTTTAAACCCTATTTTTTATTAATTTTTGAAAATTTTCTTGAATGATTAAAGGAAATATGATCTTTTTAAATTTTCCAAACATATGAACTATGTTTTATCAGATGAATATTCGTATGAAACTTAAATTTTTGTAAAACTATTTAGAAAGATAAAATTCAAAAAATTTATAAAAAACATAAAAAATATTATAACAATGAATAATTTTATTTATAAACATAAAATTTATAATTTACCTATCAAAGAAAAACATAAAATTTATTATGAATGTTTTTCCAGTTATATATGTACTTTTTGGGTTTTCCAAAAAAAATTTATTTAATTTTTTTTTAATGAAAAAGTTTGTTCGAAATATTTAAGGCTAACGTTTTTTCAGAATATTTAGGGAAAAAGTTTGTTTTAAATATTTAGGGAAAAAGTTTATCTAAAAATAATTATAGAAAAACTTTTAGAAAAATATAAAGTTTCAAAAAACATCGTAAAAATGTTCTCGAACCTTTTCAAGGTGTTATTTACTATAAGGAGGTGGTTTAACATGAAGTTTTTAAATGATCATTTTATGTTGACCATTCCGATATTTTTTTAATATATTCAAATCTATAAAAATTTAGGGGTTTTTTAAAAATTCCTTCAAGTTATTCTTACACTCAGATGAATTGTAAAAAGACACATCATTCTTTTGTGAGATACTAGAGGAAAGGGTGTCTCATATCTATGTGCCTATATCTTTAATGATGTGATAGGTTTTTAATTAAATATATAGAACTTGTGTTATCACAAAAAATATGAGTTTTTCTAATACTCATGCCCAAGTCAGTGAGCATGTGTTGCATCCAAAACAGTTGAGCACAAAAACTTCCGTCTGCTACATATTATACTTACATAATGGATAGTTCTACCGAGTGTTGTTTCTTACATAACCAAGAAACTAAATACTCTCCTAACTAATTAAAATTTCCATATGTAATTTTTATATCCATTTTAGATCCATCAAATATGACATTTAAAAAACATTTTAATTCAAAATCACTTCTATAAGAATAGAAAATTCCGTGATCGATAGTTACCTTAAGGAAAAAAAAATTCATTTTCCTTCTTAGAGATGAGACTATTTTTAATTTACATAAAATTTCATATTTAAGAATACATAAAAAATTAAATCTATCTGACTAGATGTTTGGTATAGTAAACTACCAATCATTCATCAAAAAGACTTTTGATAATTTGCTTTCCCTAATTCATTAAGATCTAATGATTTTGAGATCACAATAAGAGTAATTATTCTTTTAGTATTTTCATATCAAAAATTTTCATGTAAATATTTTATATAATTTTGTTGAGATAAAAAATTTACTTATGGTTTTTGTGAAATTTGAAAACTCAGGAAAAAATTTAGTTATCCCATCATGCTCATCTCAAACTCAGATTTCATAAGATCTGTTAATGAATTAGAAAGTGTTTTTTGAGTTGAGAAAAATATGATGTCATAAACATAAATTTGAAAAATGATGGTATATTTAAAGTTTTTTTTAATAAAAATAGTTTATTATGAAATTATCTTAACAATTTTTTTTTCTAATAAAAATCTACTAAGTCTATTATAATAGGATCTTGGGTATTATATAAGCCCATAGAGGGACTTAGTAAGTCTAAAATCATTATATGGAGTTTTTTTGTATTCAAAACAAGATATCTATTCTTCATAAACATCCTCCTAAGAATATTCATTATTAAAAGAGTAATTAACATCCATTTAATAAAGAGAATTTTTTTAAAATGATTTATAGGATAGAGGAATATAAATAGATTCAAATATAGAAACTTGAGTATAAGTTTTTTCATAGAATAATACTTCTTGTTGATTATAACCCTTTGAAATAAGTATTTATTTATTTATAACTATAATTTCATTTTCAATACATTTATTATGAAAAACCAATTTTACTCCAATTATAAGTAATTATTTATAACGTTCCAATAAAGTAAAAACATGATTCCTCTCAAAATCATCGAGTTCACCTTGCATGTTTTATCCAATATTAATCACTTAAAGCCTCACCAAGATTATTTGGTTTAAATTGTGATAAAAATTATTAATGTTAACATCCATTTCTTAAGGAACTTTTAGTTTTGATAGGTTAATATACATCACTAATGATATTGTCACTAGGGTGATTCCTATGGTTTTTTTAATTTCTTATATTTGTAAAATTTTAATTCTTCAACAACATGTTGAATTTCTTCTTGAGTTATAACATTATGAAAATTTTCTTTAGTTTTTACCTCATGAGAAGAATTTTTCAAAATGTGATGAAAATTGTTTTTAGAAAAATCATCTGAAGATGTGGTATCAGGTTGTTTTAAAAAAAGGTTCTATTTTATAATATTTCACAAGAACTATTTCCTCAATATAAATTTTGTTTTAATCAAAAGCACTATAATATTTACTAGTTATTTAATATTCTATGAAAATTCCTTCATTGGATTTCAGATAAAATTTATGTAAATTTTCTTTAGTATTCATAATTAATACTTTATATCCAAAAAATATAAATTAATAATGTTTTTTATTTCTTACATCCTACAACTCATAAAGATTTTTATTAATTAAAGTTCTAAGTAAAAAATTATTTATAGTATAGTAGGTAGTACCAACTGCTTCAACCTAAAAATGATTAGAAATTGAGTATTCACTCAACATAAATCTAGTTATCTCTTGAATAAATCTATTTCTTCTTTCAAATAAACTATTATAATAAGTTATTATAGGTCTTTAAAAGTTATGTACTATACATTTTTACTAAAAAATCTTCAAAATCATAATTTAAAATTTTTCCACTATGATTACTATGGATAGTTACAAAGGTAGGTTTTTTGTATTTTTAACATAACCTACAATATTTTTATAACTGAAGAAGGCTTATTATATTTTTCAATAAAATATAACCATGTATATCTAGTTTAATCATAAACTAAAACATAAACATAATATTTTACACCAATAATTATAGTTTGTGTTAGACCAAATAAATCAATGTACACAAATTGTAAAGCAATAGAAGTTGAAACTTCCCTAATAGACTTAAAACATGACTTATGTTACTTTCCAAATTAACAATGATCAAAAACTTTAGAATAATTAAACTTAAACTTTGATAAATATATAAATATTATTTTCTTGGATTTTTTTTCTAAAGTTCTAACATTACATTTTCCTAACCTTCTATGGAACAACCAGGATTGGTCATCCATTATACCAAGGTAAGGTATCTCTTGGCGTTGAAGGTATTCTTGGTTTAGTGCATATACAGTGACGTTTCGGCCGATAAAAAGAATAAATTTACATTTTGAACTTTGAAAAATAAATTTATCATTCATGAATTTAAAAAGGTAAACGTCATCACATAATTTAATTATGCTAATGAGGTTGTGTTTAAGGCTGATGGAAAATAAATCATTTTAAATTAATGTTTTTCTAAAAATAATAATATTAGCTATACAATATATATCTCTTTGTTAATTATCAAAAAAATAGAATTTTTAACCTTTCATATTGATAATATTTTGAAATAATTACTTTTTTCTATCCAAATTTCTAGAACACCCATTATCTATGTACCAAATGTTTTTTCTACTTCTACTATTATTATTTTCTTGAAAATGAAATGTTAGTATTTTGGATCCCAAAATTTCATAGGTCTATTATTGTTTTCAAATAAAACATTAGGGATACATGTATGTATTACATTTCTATGTTGTACAACTACAAATTACTTTGATACATATGATTTATAAAAACCAAAAGATTTCATTTTATTTAAAGAACAATTGTTCTTCCAGTGTCTATAAATTTTAACTTTTTATATAGTGGGAAATTTAGGAACAAAGTAGTTATATTTAAAATGAGGATTAGAGTTGATAAAACCCATTAAAAAAGTATTTTTATGAGGTCTCATTTTTCTGTAGATTTTATAAACTTTTTCTTTCCCAGAAGTAAAATTTTATAGCAATTTCTTTAGACTCAAAATTTCAGAATTTAGTTTTACAACTAAATAATTATTATCAATATATGAGGTATAAATATATTTATTATCTAATTATTTAGTATTATTTGAAATTTATAGGTAAATTTTTAAAATTATAGAACTTTATTTAGTAAGTTCTACCTTAGTATTTTCATATTTTTTAAAAACATTATTATTTTTTCTTTCTAATAAAAATGAAAATGTATAAACTTTTTCATAACTTGGTAGAGTATCATATTCATAATATGATGTTTATTTATATTATTTCAAAGATGATGAACTATTTTCATCATCAAAATCATGATAATTAGAAATTAAACTAAGATTGGTTATAGATTCAACTGATACCTTAGCCATTAATAATTGATTAGTATATGAAATTTTAGCATATAATCCCATAATCTTGTGACTATCACAACTATAATCTGAAGAATTTTCTAAAGAAATATCTCCACCACTTGAATTATATGTTTCTGAAGCTTTTATATTTTTTATAACTTTATACTTATAGAACCTCTTAAAATTTCTATCTTTCCTATCCTTCTTATTTAGACAAGTAAAATCAGGTCTCTTATAACTTGGTTTCTTATGTTCATAACAAATAATTTCTAAAGCATATTTTTTATCACTTATATATTTAGTACTCATCTTGTATTTATATTTTAAATATTTCATTACAATAATTTTTTTCATCCTTTTATAAATATTTGTAAGCTCATTCTCACTCTACTTAGAAGAACTAAATTTTGTCTCAACTTTTAATTTCTTCTTTTTAGACGATATAATAATTTTTTAGTAGATCTATATTTCATAAAAATATTTGAAGTATAAGAAAAAGATACTCCATTAATTTTATTACATTTTTATACATATCTTTTCAAAAATCTATCATACTACATGAGAGTTCTAATGAGATCATACAAACTAAGATTTTTAAGTGTTTTAGTATTATCTAAATATGTTCTTTTAGATTAATATTCATTAGGAATTATACTAATAATATTTTCAACCAAATTATCATTAGTCAATTATTTATCACAAAGAGATTGAAGATTTTTAATGATATTTATGAATATTTGATGCATCTTGGATACTGATTCTCTAGGTATAAAATCAAAAGATATATAATCATCTCTTAATATTTCTCTTCTAGTTTCAAAAACTTTGGTAGCTTCAAAATGTGAAACTTCCAATTTATACTGAATATTGTTTTCAGTTTCATAGAAATAAATATAGATATAGATATTTTTTGTCCTAAAAAATTAGAGTATTTATTAACTGATAGTTAAGTTTATATTCTAACTTCTCTTCTATAGTAAAAGTTGTAACTTCCTTTTTAAAAATTTTATAAACTCTAGTCAGAATAACAAAGTTGTTAACTCCAGTGTTATTAATAAAGGTCTTCATTCTATCTCTCCGATATTAAAAATTATCGCCATAAAAAATTGTGGTCTTCTTGGATTCATGTTCCCTAATGTACCAATGGAAAAAACTTATATATTATAAAATAATAATACACTTTTCTAAAAATCAAATTATTATAACAATTTATAACAAACAAAAACTTACTTTGATTTAGAATGTAATAGTTTATAACAAAGTTAAACTAGAAAATATAGTAGTAAAACCTAATTTGATACAAAATATAGGATCTTAATAGTATTTAAATGGATAGAATTGGTGGGTGAAGTTTATTTTATAAAATGAAATGTACAATTTTATAAACCCCTTTATGAAGGCAATTCAGAAAAAGGTTTTTTCTGATAAAAAGAATGAAATCGGATAAAATTTAGTATTAATAATTTAAAATCAAAATTTAGGAAAGGTTTATAACATATAGAATAAAAATTAATTAATTCATTCACAATATAAGTAAGCTTATAAATGAAAGTAATAACAAAAGTGTATAAAATATATAAGGAAAAAATTACTACAACTTTATAAAAAATAGTTTCCACACTTTAACCTTTAGTGTAATGGGAGTCTTAATCAGAATCAAGATATCCAAGATTTATAACACTATAATTTAGCCTAAATTTTGTAAAAGGAAGTCCTTATTCAATAGATCAGACACAAATTCTACTTCCCTGTCCTTGGTAAACCTTGATTAAAAATATCATAAAAATCTTTATCACTCAAAATCCTAAGATCGCTTGATCACAAAGATCAGACACATAACTATTACAAAATCAGAAAACTTTAGGCATTTATAAAAATCCTCAAAAAATAATTCCTTATGTAAACTCCCTCTAAAGATTATAAAGAATAGTTATCTCATAACAATATATTAACAACTCTTCATATTAATATTATATAGATTAGGTAACACAAAAGTTTCCCCCCCCCTTGAATATTACTACTATTTATAGAAAAATCCCCAACAGTCATATTTTGATTTCTTTGGAGTTGGTTTCAAGGACTTAGGACAAACACATTAATTATTTGAAAGGTTCATCACAAATTTATATAATGGTCTCCTTGGTAGAACCATTATAATGATTTAGTATTTTATTCGATATAATGATGTTTCTTTGTCTGGTGTAATTGAATTCTTTATCTGATAGATTTTATGGATGTTTATCCGGAAATAATGTTTGTCTCTATATAATGAATGTTTGTGTGGTGGTCTCGATGAAACTTTATTTGGTTATACTTGGTTATAATTCATCAGTTAGACTTTATAAATCCATATTCAGTAGAATTATATTAATTCAATGTGAAAAACTACATTTTATTCTAGATATGGAAGTTCTATATGATAATAAATGTTTTCTACATATGGTAATATATGTTTCCTATAAAATCATTCTAATAACTTATGAAGTATAAGATTTATTAATGTATAAACGTTTAAAGGAGTGGGTTTTGATTTTCAAAAATAATGTTAGAATGTGTTGAAAGAAATTTTTTTAACTCAATAAAATGATCTTATAATAAAAAAAGGATTATGTGGTTTTAAAATTAAAAATCAATTGGATGTTGATGTTTCTAAATATAAAATCAAGGATCCCAAAATATATCTTTCAAATTCACCCAAGGTGAACACACTTTTAACATGATCCTTGATTATAAATGTTTTAAAATAAATAATCATGGTCTTGGATTTTCAAATAATAAATTCTCTTCAAGAAATAAAACTTTTGTTTGAGGTATTTTTGAGAAGAAAAGATTTAATTATTATCATAAACATGGTCCTTTAATTTTTAAATGGAATTGTAAAAATTCTATATATTGTAGACTAAAAAATCATCTTTATTCTCAATTTTATAAAATAAATTTTCCTTATAAACAAATTTGGTATCTGAAATCATTATTTGATAATCTTAGTAGACTTAGGATTGTTTCTATATCTCAATATTTATTAAATAACATTATTGGGTCCTTAAGGGTACCAAAAGGCACTTTATTTTATGATTTTTAGGACTTCTCTACTAAGATTCATTGATTCATTTTATTATGAATTCAAAATAAAATTGATCTATCACATCATGAAGTGATTGATCTATCGTTTCAATCATGAGATCAATGATTAATGCTCTAATTAAGGGAGATCCCAGATCTTTCCTTTCTAGATAAATTTGGACATCCATCTTGATCTTCATAGAAAAATGGTTTTTTTATCCTTTTATATTTTCTTGTTCTATCTTGAACATTAATTTCTAAATATATCCTCTCCCGCTCTCTCATTTGTTATTTCTCAAAATAGGAGATGTATTTTTAATCTTTTATTTTTTAATTTTTACTTTCTTTTTTCTCTTAAAATTTCTTGGTATTTATTCTCATTTTATTTTCTTTTTCAATTTTTTTTCTTAAAATCATTTTTTAGTTTTTTTATCTTTTTAAGTTTCTTAATTTTTTTTGTCTTATCCTTTATTTGTATTTATGATGATATGAAATTTAATTTTTCTATCTCTATTTCATCTCAAATGATTTACTTATTTCTTTATTGTTATAAGTTCTATTTTATATAGGGGATTTGTTTTAATATTCTACTTTAATAATTTATCCAATCATGTTCTTAATGTTTTACCCTCTAATAAGAGTGTGTAATATTGAGAATATTTTATTAGAATAATGTTTTAAATGTATATCATAACATGTTTATATTTCTTGGAATATAAAATATTACCTTTACCTCCTAATTTTTTTGATAATCATAAAGGGGGAGTGGTTTTTGGATATTGGGGTTTTTTCATTATTAGGGGAGAATATTTTGGGTGAAAAGGGTAATAAAATATTTTATTTTAAAAGGGGAGGTTCTTTTTTAATTACAAGGATTCATTTATTTATTGGGCATATTGATTATAATCATGGTTAGTATTTTAAAAAGGTTTATTTTAATTATTTGAATAAATTTGATATATCTTTAATCTTTTGTTATCTTCTTAATTTATATTTTTATGTTATGTGTTTATGATCTTTAAGAAGGGGAATATTATTTTAACTCCCTCTCTCATGGTGTTTTCATGATAAAAAATTCTCATTTTTTGCATATAATGTTTTCATTAAGAGTTTCTCAGTTGTGTCAATGGAATTATGAATCATGTTATTAATGAATCATATGATGGAATTCAATGAAATATTGAAGATATTCAAAGAATATTTTTGGATCTTATTTGAAGTGTTTAAGGGTCTTAATAGACTTTTTAAAGCCTTGGATGAAGGTTTGAAGAACCTTTGAAATCCTTTCATGGATGTGAAGGGGAAACTTGTTGATTTTCCATTAAAACTATGCAAAATAGCTAGTGAAAAGGATGGTAGACCTGCGCTAGGGTGTAGTAGACTTATTCATGGTGAATATGTTGGATGGAAAAACCAAAATTTCCAAGAATAGTGCACCCGAGTGGGGTTCTAGCCTTGTCGATGGTTGGTCTACTTTTAATGAAAGAAAAATATCATTAAATTAGGTCTTCAATGACTTAATTACTCCCTAGTGAATTACAGAAATTTTACAAAGGTTTTAAAGGCTATAAAAATAGGCCTTATATTCTTGGATTTCAACAATTAACTTGTGAAACTTTGATTTTATCGAATTGATCACCAAATCTCTCGCAAAGTGATTTATTTTCTAAATCCCATCATCTTTAATATAGTCTATATAACTATTGTAATTTCTTATCACTGTCATTTTATTTCTCATTCTCACCTAGTTTTTCATCATATTCATTAGTGAGAATTAAGACTATGCTAAAATGTGACTTCTCTAACAAATTCTCCTATCTTACTATTTGTTCTTATTGGTTCTCACTACTGTTAAGTTGAGGGACTTGATTTTTCTTTCCATAACCAATTAAAATTCAAGTGAATATTCTCTTTCAGGTTTTTATCTATACATATTAAAAACATAGTGTTGATTATATTGTGTTTTCTTGATAATAAATTAAAATAAAGGGAGTTTTGGTATCTTTAGTACCATTAAATAATAGGTTAGTCAGAGTGGCCTGACGACCTTCATTTTTTATTATTTTTGACAATCCACCTTTCAATGGGTGAGGTGGAACCCTTACAAGGCCTGGAGGCTCAGAGACAATCACACGACCCATAGGTCTTAGAGGAAATCAGCAAGACAAGACAACTTGGAACTGCTCCTCCCCAACATATGTCATGATATTAGCACTCCACCTTTACAGGGCTGGTCGAATAGCTATCCTATGAAAAGATGCACATGCCTGGTATCAATGGCAAAGCCATACCCTCTCATTATTCTAATTCCAGTTAGATCTTCTCTAGTGAATTCTCCTACCCTGAATCCTCATCTAAAGCCATGTCCATTGTAGTCTGACTGGTACATCTACATTCATGTGGCCCGAAGGCCTTGGGTGGCCTTAAGGCCTTAAGTTGTCCCTAAGGCCTTGAGAATAAACTAGACCAAAGGCCTTGGGTGGCCCGAAAGTCTTGTAGGACCCGAGGACCAAACTGGTGGCCCAAAGGACCATATGGATGAATAGTTCTGACTGTTAAAGTACTGAAAAGTACCTACTGTAGTACCTGATACAGTACTGCATAGTGCTGCATAGTGCCTTATATAGTAATGCTACAATACCCCTAGAAATTCGCCTCCACCCGGATTTGATCTCGGGTCTCTTGGATGCACCTACCGAGTCCTCACCAACTGGGCTGAGTCTCATGTGAAAATCATAGGTAGTAATAAATTAAATCCCTGAGACACTGAGGTGGTAGATATAAATTCTATTTTAGATATATTTATGAAATTCCTTACCAAATATTATGCATAATTTACTTTATTATTTTTATTTATTAACTACTTCATTCTAATATCGATGCACATAAATTGTAGGTTCCAGGAACAACAAAACCATGTGATTGGTAGTGCCTAATATTTCTTTTTTCCATGATTCTTGATCAATACAAGATATATACAATGTTTAATCCCTGTTTTCCATGGAATTGAATAAAAGATAGAAAAAACCAATCATGTTGGAACCAGAGAGATAGGATTGTCACATATTATTTATAATCAATTTAATTAAATAAGAATTACCTATAAGAATTATTTCTTCATTGATGAATATGATAATAAATCTGTAGCTCACCGTTTTTGTGTTATAGAAACCAAGTTTAGATTTCCTCTAGCACTGATCTACATGTGATCCAAGAATCTCCATAATCACCGAAGGAATCTCTGGGTGCTAGCACAAAAGATCCCTACACTTGAATCTTCCACCTTGATCACCTCTTGAATCACTTCCAAAGAGTTCTCCTTGATCTGGTGGAGGAGTATTGCTCACCGTTCTTGGGAGTGTTCTTGGATAAGGGAGCTCTCTAAGCTTGAGAGGGTTCTCCAATATTGTTTTTCACAACCAAAAAAAATGATGTGGCTTAATGAGAAAATAACATAACAATGTTTATATATATCTAGGGTAAAAATAAAATAATTGCACAAGTGCCCTTAATTTATTTATATAATCCTAGGAAAACACTGTGTGAAATAATTATAATAATATCATTATTTCTCGACATGCACTTAACCTAAGAATTATAATTAAAAATTATTTAATCAAATAATAATCAATATTTATTACTTCTCACTGGGCCTAAATAATCAGTCCACCGTTCCTCCATAATATTTATCAGACCTTGAATAATGACTATTTATTTATTAAATAAATATCATTGTATTATTCGCTAATAAATAAATAAATATTACATTTAATATATATAAAATAGATATTTTTATGCGATCAAGTCTACATGAATAATTATTAAACCATGTATGAGAATAATATTTGTTCAACCTATTAAATAATAAATAATAATAAATATTATTTAACTGAGATTCTAGATACACTTAGTGTGTGACCCTGTAGAACTATTTCTCAATAGCATTAGGCAAAGCAACCTAATGTCCAAGATTGGAATCTAGCAACACACAAAGGAACCCATAGAGAAACAAGTTAATTTTTCAACAACATGTCACCTCATACAAATTCTTATTGTGTAATATAATCCATTTATCATTATATCTATAATTGACCAGGTTTCATGCTAGTGCCATCAACCTATGTTCTCAATATCTCTGTCTTTGATTTTTTGGAAATAGAACTTTCCTATAAAACACCATGGACATGTATTTATTTAGGCTATACCATTTTTATCAAAGGGCCTAAGATATTAAATTTTCTTAAAGAATAGAAGGTATAAATAATTTCTCACATTATTCATTAATGCAATATTACTCATGACACACCCAACATATCATACATTACTGCAAACATCTGTTGTCATGATTTTCATCAATACATCCAAGTTCACGACTTATAATAATCATTAATAATAATCTTAAAGTCTAAGAACAAATACACACATATTCATATAATAAAATCTAGTGAAACATATAAATGTGGATTTCCTACTAGCGGGTCTAGTTCTCATAATACCAATACTAGATATTTCCAAGGACGTACACCATGAGAAGGTGCCTCAAAGTCCTATGAGTCTCCACCCCTAATAGCCTATATCATTTGTGTCCCTTAAAAGATATCATCTAACTATAGAATATATATTCAAGAATAGTGTTGCAGCACTTCCAGGTTCTCATCATAGTGGGGAACTACTGTGACCATTTTGTGTGACTATTACTGTTAAGACATTATCACATACTATGTTATGAAGAAGAAAAATCATGATGTTATAATTAGTTTATTAATATTCAAAAAAAAAATGAATACATATTTGTCATAGAGTAAAAATAAGTTGGTTATAGGAAACCAAATCCAACAGACTCCCACTTGCACTAGATCTAACTGTTAACAACCTTCAGTCCGCCAGCTCTAAAATGATACTCATGCTTTTACTAAGATATTAATTTAGTCAATAGGTTCTCCATGTTCTCTTTAGTGGTTACTCTACTTACTGTAACTTCACCGCTCTAATAGAAATTCCTCAAGAGGTGATACTTTCAATGTATATGCCTTGTCTGTTGGTGTGACATTGGATCTTTTTCAGTAGCCACTAATAAAGTATTATCACAGTACAATGTGAAAGTTTCATTATTAATAAGCATCACATCAAGCTCCTAGAAAAAGTTCTGAATCCAAACAGATTGCTTGGATGAATCAGAATCCTCTATATACTTGGATTACACTTTAGAATCCGTGAAAAATGGCTGATTTGAATTATTTCAACACACAAATCCTTCATTGAGACTAAAAACATTTCATGATTTCAACTTCATATCATTATGATTTGTCTAAAAATCAACATCATTATAACCCCTGATGACTAGATCATCATCTAATCCATAAACAGGAACATATCCTTAGTTATTCTTAGATACTTAAGGATAACCTTAAACACCATCCAATGTTGTTCTCCCGGATCTACTTGATATCTTCCTACCATGACCAATGCATAGGCAACATCAAGTCTAGTGCATAACATGGCATACATGATTGATCTTATCACAAAATCATATGGGATCTTACTAATTCTCTCTTTATCTTATTGTGTCTGGGGACACATTTTCTTAGAAATATGTAAACTATATGACAATAGAATTAATCCCCTCTTGGATTTTTCCATACTAAATATCTTTAGTATCTAGTCAACATATATACTTTGACTTAGTCCAAGAATCATCTTAGAACTATCATGAATGATCTTGATCCCTAGAATAAATACTACTTCACCAAAGTCCTTAATGGAGAAGCACTTGGTTAAACAGTACTTAACAGATTGTAAGACTTTTATGTCATTTCCAATAATAAATATATCATTAATATATAATACTAGGATAAATACCACATTCCCACCAAACCGCTTGTAAACACAAAGCTCACATTCATTATTAATGAAACCAAATTCTATTATGGCTTCATAAAATCAAATGTTCCATGACCTGGGTTCTTACTTCAATCCATAAATGAATATCTGTAACTTATATATCCTTTTGGAATAACCTAGAGTCACAAACCCTTCTAGTTGTGTCATATAGACATCTTCATGAAGGTTCCCATTAAAGAACGAAGTTTTGACATCCATCTTCTAAATATCATAGCCATGGTAAGATGCAATAGAAAGTATAATTATAATGGATTTAAACAAGGAAACTGAAGAAAATGTATTATCATAGCCAATTCCATACAAGGTATGAACACTATGAATTTATAGTGATTCCATTTGGACTTAATAATTTCCCTGTTGTCTTCAAGGATTTAAAAAATAAAGTATTTATATATTACCACAATTAGTTTTTGGTAGTCTTTATAGATGATATTATTATTTATTCAAATAAAAAGGAAGATCATGAATATTATTTGATAATTATGTTGAAGACCCTAATAAAAGATAATATTTTTGTAAAATTTACTAAGTGTGAATTTTGGTTTTGGAAATTTTCATTCTTGGGTCATATAATCTCAAGTGAGGGTATATCAGTATAAACTTTAAAGACAAAAGTTATTGAAAATTGGCATAGATGAACCACTGTGACTGAGATCCATAGTTTTCTTAGTTTTTCTAAATATTATTGGTTCTTTGTGGAGAGTTTTTCATAGCTATTAGATCAACTCAATATGTTAGTATGGGTGTGAGACAAATTCCTTTGGATTGATGAATGTATGAAATGTTATAATTAACTGAAGACAAGGATAGTTAGTTCATCTATTCTTACAGTACCCTATAATGGTGGAGAGTTTATAATATATATTTATGCTTAAAATAAGGGATTGGTATGTGTCTTATCGTAGAAAAATATATTTATTACTTATAGCTCACAATAATTGAAGGTCCCTGAGAAACATTTTCTAAATTATGATTTAGAGTAACCTGTGGTAATTTTATCATTAAAGATATAAAGGAATTATATATATGGAGAAATTTGTGACATATATATTAATAAAAAAAACTTTAATATATATTTTCACTCAAAAAGTGTATAAAATTCACCAAAGAATATGGTAGGATCAGATTAAAGATTATGACAACTCAATACATTACCACCCTAAGAAAGAGAATAAGGCGAAGAATGATTTGAGTCAAAAGGATCATGCTAGATTATCTATGATGAGGATAAAAAAAGATCAAATATTTATAAAATTAAAATGTATGGATCTTTAAATATTAAATAAAGGGGAGAAATCTAATCTTTCTCAAATTAGTGTTTAACCATCTATCCAAGTGAAGATTAAAGAGGTACAAAAGGAATATGTAAAGATATAAAAGTAGGTGAGAGATATTCCTGATTTCAAACATGATTGTGATGGAATAATAAGGGTAAAAAACCATTTATGTGACCCTTAATTACCCTATTTTATAAAGGATATGATGGATGAATCTCATAGTTATCCATTATCCATTCATTGTATAAGTATGAAGATGTATAGATATTTTATAGAGTATTTTTGGTTAGACGGAGTGAAGAGAGTTATTTCAGAGTATGTTTCTATGTAATTGGAATGTTATAAATTTAAGGCTTATAGCTATAATTTTAAGTGGATGTTATAACTATTACCCCTACTAGAATGGAAATGAAAAAATCACCATTGATTTTTTTGTTGGACTCCCTAAAAAATCTTGCATAATGAAATTTGTGTTGAAGTCGATATCCTTACAAAGTCATCACATTTCATTTCCATTAGATAATATTTCTCTCTTAATCAAATTACTCAGTTATACATTTTGTAACTGGTTTGATCTCATAGTGTACTATTGTCAAATGTATTTGATTGGGATCTGAGGTTTGGCTCGATGTTGTGGAGAAGTCTTTAGTAGGATCTGGATATAGAGTTAAGTTTTTATCAATGCCTATCATCCTCAGATAAATGGTTAGTTTGAGAGTACCATTCAAAATCTAGAAGAAATTTTGGGAAATTAATCTATGGATATCAAAGGGTGTTGGGATAAACACCTTCTTTCATTGGAAATTTCTTACAATAATAAATTTCACTCTAGCATTCAGAAGGCTCATTATGAATCCCTCTATGGTGGGAAGTGAAGAAATCCAACATGCTAGAATGAATTTGGAGAAATGAAACTATTATTACTTGATATAGTTGAAGAAATATCATAGAAGGTTATAACTATTCAAAAACACATAAGAGTATCCTAGAGTATAAAAAAACTTACATTAATAATCATCGGAAAGATCTAGAGATTGAAGTTGGCGACATGGTATTCCTACAAATATATCCCTAGAAGTGGGTGATGAGATTTGAAAACAAGGGAAATATAATCACTAGGTATATTATTTATTTTTAAATTCTTGATCATATTGGGATGGTAGCTTATATATTGGAGCTTCCATATATTATCTCTCAAGTTCATTATGTGTTCCATGTATCTCTCCTAAGGAAGTACATACCTAATCCTTCACATGTACTGAACTCATAGGTCATACCATTAGAGAAGGATATTTATTATGAATAAGATATAGAAATGATTATAAATCATATAGATAAAATTCTATGAAATAAGACCACTCACTTGGTCAATGTTTTTTGAAAAAACCATCAATTTGAGAAAGCTACGTGGGAACCTGAGACTGTGATGAGGCAACAGTATCCTCATCTGTTTGTATTAGAGTGATGAATTTCAAGGGAAAAGTACATTTTAAGGGGGGTATAATGTAACAAAATAATATTTTTATGAAATATATCTCTTTAAATAATTGTATTTTGTCAACAGTTTGTGTTACACAAAATAATGAGTTTAGAAAAACTGCATAACATTATTAAAATATTATGTTTTTGTTATCCCCTAATATAAGGCCCCATCCTTAAACCTTACTTAATCGTGAGTTATTACAAGATTACACATTGAGGATCTTTTCGGGTTTAGAGTTTTAGAGAATTAGATCATAAAACTTGCATTACATTCCCCATATAAACAAAGTGGTTACATAAAGATAGTATTCTTCATTCCCATCAATGGAAACACATTTAAAATAAAACATGGATTATTTCTTGACACATCCTTGAATCTATCATCTTATCATGTACCTTTCCCTTGACTTGTGAAAAACATTTCAAAAACTTGGGATGAGCATAAAAACTCAGAATGGGTTATAAAAAAAACATGGAAAGGAAACATGAGTTCATATATACATAATAATGAAATCATACTTTACCCATAAAACATAGGTACTTTAACATACCTCATAAAATCATGAATAAATCATAGAAATCATAAAACATAAAGGTAACTTGAGGCATTCATAACATTATTACGTAGGGAGTAACCCTCTTGGTTACGTTTGGAATACCCATCACAGTATATTCCCTAAAATCTCTTCGAAGAAACCTTAACGTTTCACTCCTTCGCGTTACCCAATACATTGGAGTGCTATAACGGGCTCACCCGCCCTTAGTTTATCACGGAACCACCCGTCTTCATAATAATGCCCAATAACCATAACATAATCATATCACATAAAACAAGTATAAAGGAAACATAAAATTTCCACATTTCAATCACGAGATATCAATACAACACATTGATATAAAAACATTATGAAAACCATTTTCAATACTAAAATAAAATAAAAGTAAAACATGGTATTTATTTTTCTTTTAAAAAGAATGTATGGCTTGTAGAGGAAGCCGAAACTCAAATAACGGTCACGACGGCGGAGATGTCGTTGTCGCCGCATACGTACGACAAAAACATTCCCTTTTGTCGTTTAGTAAACGCTTCGTATAAAAAATATTCCTTTTGAATAAACGTAAAATTCAAAGGGGTTTATACACCGTATAAAAGAAAGTTGTGTATAAAATAAAATATGCCTCAACGAAAGGAGATTGAGACGAAGTCCCATACCTCGTATCCGACTTGACCCGACCGTTCTTTAATCTCCTGAATAATAAACTTGAGTTAATCTCTACTTTCTTAAGAACCTTTTTCAAGTTCATTATTCCTTTTATACCATGTTATGAACATCATGTAATCTGTTAAGTTAACAATGTTCATTTTGTCAGTATTTGGTTCTTAAGTCAAAAATAGACTTATTATACTTAGATGTTGTTAATTTGGTCAAAGGTTCCTTATATCCAGAATGGTATTCATGATGTAGATATCATATATGTCATATATATCCAGTACATACATGCATTTATAATATTACATAATCTAGAGGTATGAAATGAAATGCACCGTTCATGGAGATGGTAAGCCGTACGTACGCATGAACGCTACTTCCATTTCTATTTCATATTTTCTGGAATGGAATCATAATGATATAATAGTATATTATAATTCCAGTATAATAACATATATAATATCATTAATTTTATCCTTTACACATCCCACATATGGTATTAACGAATCAAATCACTTTTAGGGGGCGGTAGTCCGCACTTCCTAAAATGAAGATATCGTGTTTTACCCATAATGGAAACCATAAAGGTATTCCCAAAATGAAAAAAAACAGAAGCTTAAGGAAAACATAAACATATTATATATCATATATAAAAATAGTGACATCATAATGTCCACCTTTGAAGGTGTTAAATGAGTGTTGAACAATCATCGTTTCGGGAGGCAGAATTTCGCCATCCACGGAAACTGTATGTTCTTTAACCATTTGATGTAGTTGTGTGAGAGTGTAGCTCAAATAAATCTTATAACAACATCCTAGTATATTTATGATACTGGTGTTGTAACAAAATAAGTAAATAAAAATAGTTTATGGGGTTGGAGAAGCAAAATAAAACAAATGAACATGAGAGAATGAATTACCTTTAAAAGTGTAACTCTTTTTGAGTTGAGCCTAAAGGATTACTTTGAAAGGATTCTGCCCAAAGGTAATCCTCTAGGATGAGGAGAGGGATGTGGAGAGAGTAAATGGGCAGGGGTTGGCCGATCCAAAGGCTTGAAGAGTGTGTGAAATGAGCTAGAGGTGGGGGCCTTTTATAAGAGGAGAGGAGGGGCACTTTTGGAAAGTAAAGAAATATTACATTATTTGAAAATGTGTTTCGGTTTTAAAAGTTCCCACATTGATATAATTCGTGGATAAGGTGATAAGGGTTCTAAATCCACTCATCCAATTGGTTTTGGACATGTGTAGTTCATAGATTTTACATTATCTTTCTATTTTATTTAAATTGTCAAATAATGATGTCATCGCTGCATCATTATTATGTCATAAGTAATTAAATTTATTTAATGTCTAAAAATTATAAAAAAATACTATGATATAGGAAATCTTTTTAGCTTTCCAATGACTATTTATAATCAAATTTTGGACTTGTATAACTCCACTTAAAATTTTTTTTTGTAAAACATTTCTTGTTTGTGTCATTTTTACTTTAACATTTAATAAAAAGTTATTTATGTCATTTCCCAACAAAAGTGGATCCGTGGGGTCTCCAAGTTGACCCATGGCATGTCATGGTCGGCCATGACACAACCAATGAGGTTGGGACATGTTTCTAGGTCATTTCATTTTATTAAAGTATTATTTATACCTTAAACTACCCTAATTACCACTAATCGTGATTAAGAACTTAATAAGTTACTATTCACCAAAAAATTATTATAATCTCATTGAACCACATTTTACTTCTTAATGATAACCATGTATGTCGGATTTTCAAAATTCAATACACATTAGTGGTAAACTTTCATTTAACTGAAAAATCAGTTTGCTTGATTATCACTTAGTGGTTTCACTATTCATCAAAAATTGAAGTTTTTCAGAAAATTACCAAAAATTCACCCTAAGCTATATTTGATATTCTGAATTCAAAAATGAAGTCTATTTTACAAAATTCAAATCATATAAGTCACATTAATTAATTTAATAATTAATTCCCTCTGCCAGAGCAAAAAGCGTGTTTTTACAAAACAATAAGTATCAAAAGATTGACACCAGTTTAAGTCTAATTTCAAAGTGAAATTGATTCCAATGACCACCATTGGATAAAATGGTAAAAATATATTCTAATTTCACTTAAAAACCAATTCAAAACATAATCTAATCATATAAATAAATTAGATTAAAACGTAGTTTTAATGTAAAATGCAGTATTTTCCACTATTCATTAAAAAATGAACATTGTCAGAAAAATACCAAAAATTCACACAAGGTAAATTTTGATGTCCCAATAATAAAGAATAAGTTTATTTTGACAAACATAGTTTATAAAAATGTCAAAATATAGATTCAAAAATGGTTTTCCATCAAAAGGCAGTAAAACAATCTTTTAAGAATATTAGTTTATTCCATGCATAAGATTGTATTTATTTTCATTTTAAGACGCTATAACACTATCTTAATCATTAATAGACATAGATAAAAATATCTATTATTCATTACTTACTTGGGATGTTACATCCTTCCCCCCTTTAGAAAATTGCGTCCCCGCAATTTATTTACTTATCGAATAAATGGGGATACTTACCCCTCATTGCATTTTCATATTCCCATGTTGCCTCTTCAATCATGTGGTTTTTCCACAAAACCTTTACCTGGTGAATCACCTTATTCCGTAACACTTTCTCCCTGTGGTCAAGAATCTGGACTGGTTGTTCCTCATAAGATAGGTTCTCTTCCAGCTGAACTACCTCTGGACTCAAAACATGAGATGGATCTGGCATATACTTTCTCAACATCGAAACGTGAAAAACATTGTGTACCTGAGATAAACTTGGAGGTAAAGCCACTCGGTATGCAACTGATCCAACTCTCTCTAGAATTTCGTATGGTCCAATGAACCTTGGACTCAACTTTCCTTTCTTACCAAATCTCATCACGCTTTTCCAAGGAGAAACCTTGAGAAAAACATGATCACCTACCTCAAAAGATAGATCCTTCCTCCGGTTATCTTCATAACTCTTCTGCCTGCTCTGAGCTGTTCTCATGTGTTTCTGAATCAGATGAAGTTTTTTTGCCATCTCTTCTACCAATTCTGGTCCCATCAACTTCCTTTCACCCACTTCATCCCAGAAAGCTAGAGTTCGACACCGCTTACCATATAATGCCTGAAATGGTGCAATCTGTATACTAGAATGGAAACTGTTATTATATGAAAACTCAACCAAAGAAAGATGTTGGTCCCAACTTCCCTAATAATCCATAGAACAAGCTCGTAGCATATCCTCCAATGTCTGAATTGTTCGTTCTGACTGCCCATCTGATTGAGGATGGAAAGCTCTACTAAAATTTAATTCAGTACCCAACGACTTCTGAAGGCCTTTCCAAAAGTTATAAGTAAACCTGGGATCACGATCCGATACAATGGAGAGAGGAACTCAATGTAACCTGACTATCTCTTTAAGATACAAACGGGAAAGTTGATCAAGAGAGAAAGTATCTCGTATAGCAAGGAGATGAGCAGATTTGGTCAAGCGATCAACAATAACCCAGATTGCATTATTACCTTGAGATGTCTTCGGTAATCCAACAACAAAGTCCATGGATATATTCTCCCATTTCCACTCTGGCTCTGGTAAAGGCTGAAGCATCCCTTTCGGTAACTGCCGCTCTGCTTTAACCTGCTGACAAGTCAAACACTTCACAGTAAAATTAGCAATGTCTCTTTTCATTCCATCCCACCAGTAATACTCCCGCAGATCTCTGTATATCTTAGTACTGCCAGGATGAACTGAAAACGGGGAACTATGAGCCTCACATAACAACTCATTCTTCACTGTGAATCACAAGGCACACATAACCTCAAAACACAAACACAAACTTATCCAAGAACTCATGGAAAATTTTATTCATAAGGTCCATGAATACATCAGGTGCATTGGTTAACCCAAAAGTCATAACTACAAATTCATAATGTCCATATATAGTACGGAACGCAGTCTTCGGAACGTCTGCTTCTTTTACTTTCAACTGATGGTACCCCGACCTCAAGTCAATCTTCGAAAAATACTGAGCTCCCTGGAGCTGATACCACTCCATTCGATGGCCCAACATCTGCTGAAGTTATTGCAAATGATTTTACCACCCCTTTCTGCTTGTAGTCTAACTGCTTCCCATCACTCAAGATCCTTGTCGGACACTCGTTTGCATAGTGACCCATCTCATTGCACTTATAACACTTCACTAACTGTAAATAAAATTTGTTCTTACCTTCAGCTTGATCCTTTTCAGTGAAATCACGAGCCTTATGTCCCATCTTACCACATCGGTAGCACTTTGCAGAATTCAGAAGACATTCCCCAGCTTGCCTTTTTCCACATTTATCACAAACTGGAAACTTAGTTTTCTTACCATCAGACTATTTTGAAGAATTCTTACCTTTCTCCTGCCACCTCGGTCTCTTCTTCTGCTGGTTGTTATCGAACACTTGGTCATCGGCAAACTCCATTTCCACCTTCTCAGCACATCGAACAAGCTTTTCATAACTTTTAAACTCACAAGAAGCTAATTCCCTTCGATATTTTGGCTTTAATCCCGAGTAAAAATGATTGATTTTACTATCAAGGTCCCGGATAAAATTTGGAGCATACCTTGCCAATCGAGTGAACCTTTCTTCATAGGCAGCCACTGAGTCTTCCTCTTTCCTCAATTCCAAGAATTTATTTTCCATCCTAAGTCAAACAGCCTTAGGAAAATACTTCTCAAGAAACATACCTTTGAATTCATCCCAGTCAAGAGCATCAATCTCATCGGCGTCCCTGATATTTTTAACCATAGACCACCACTGATCTGCTTCTCCCTCCAAACGGTAAATAGCAAGACTAACCTTTTGATTGTCTGAACACCCCATGACATCAAAAATCTTCTCCAGTGCTTTAATCCACCCTTCAGCTAGCACAGGGTCAGATGATCCTCTGAATGATGGGGGATGTTGCCTCATGAAATGTTCCACCACTGACATGTTCCTCTGCGGTTGATCTGGCTGATCTCGTGCATGGATACCACCACCATTTATATCCTGATTCAACTGTGCCATCACTGCAACAAACTGTTCAGTTCCGATTCTGACCATCTCAGGTTGCTTATTTGGAAGGTTATCTTCCTCCTGATGTCGTCCCAACATAGATTCTTTGTTTCCTCTGCGGAAAACCATTCTGAACACAGAAATATCTTAGGAGAAGCAACATGGTAATCCGTAAATGCTATATCATTTCAATCATATTATAATTTAACACTTTTCTAACTCCTAAAATTGTCTAAACCGACCTCTGATACCAAATATAAGGCCCCAACCTTAAACCTTACTTAATCTTGAGTTATTACAAGATTACACATTGAGGATCTTCTCGGGTTTAGAGTTTTAGAGAATTAGATCATAAAACTTGCATTACATTCCCCATATAAACAAAGTGGTTACATAAATATAGTATTCTTCATTCCCATCAATGGAAACAAATTTAAAATAAAACATGGATTATTTCTTGACACATCCTTGACTCTATCATCTTATCATGTACCTTTCCCTTGACCTGTGAAAAACATTTCAAAAACTTGGGATGAGAATAAAAACTCAGTATGGGTTATAAAAAAAACATGGAAAGGAAACATGAGTTCATATATACATAAGAATGAAATCATACTTTACCCATAAAACATAGGTACTTTAACATACCTCATAAAATCATGAATAAATCATAGAAATCATAAGACATAAAGGTAACTTGAGGCATTCATAACATTCTTACGTAGGGAGTAACCCTCTTGGTTACGTTTGGAATACCCATCACAGTATATTCCCTAAAATCTCTTCAGAGAAACCTTAACGTTTCACTCCTTCGCGTTACCCAATGCATTGGAGAGCTATAACGGGCTCACCCGCCCTTAGTTTATCACGGAACCACCCGTCTTCATAATAATGCCCAAGAACCATAACATAATCATATCACATAAAACATGCATAAAGGAAACATAAAATTTCCACATTTCAATCACGAGATATCAATACAACACATTGATATAAAAACATTATGAAAACCATTTTAAATACTAAAATAAAAGAAAAGTAAAACATGGTATTTATTTTTCTTTTAAAAAGAAGGTACGGCTTGTAGAGGAAGCCGAAACTCAAATAACGGTCACGACGGCGGAGAAGTCGTTGTCGCCGCATACGTACGACAAACACATTCCCTTTTGTCGTTTAGTAAACGCTTCGTATAAAAAAGATTCCTTTTTAATAAACGTAAAAGTCAAAGGGGTTTATACACCGTATAAAAGAAAGTTGTGTATAAAATAAAATATGCCTCAACGAAAGGAGATTGAGACGAAGTCCCCTACCTCGTATCCGACTTGACCCGAACGTTCTTTAATCTCATGAATAATAAACTTGAGTTAATCTCTACTTGCTTAAGAACCTTTTTCAAGTTCATTATTCCTTTTATACCATGTTATGAACATCATGTAATCTGTTAAGTTAACAATGTTCATTTTGTCAGTATTTGGTTCTTAAGTCAAAAATAGACTTATTATACTTACATGTTGTTAATTTGGTCAAAGTTTCCTTATATCCAGAATGGTATTCATGATGTAGATATGATATATGTCATATATATCCAGTACATACATGCATTTATAATATTACATAATCTAGAGGTAAGAAATGAAATGCACCGTTCATGGAGACGGTAAGCCGTACGTACGCATGAACGCTACTTCCATTTCTATTTCATATTTTATGGAATGGAATCATAATTATATAAGAGTATATTATAATTACAGTATAATAACATATATAATATCATTAATTTTATCCTTTACACATCCCACATATGGTATTAACGAATCAAATCACTTTTAGGGGGCGGTAGTCCGCACTTCCTAAAATGAAGATATCGTGTTTTACCCATAATGGAAACCATAAAGGTATGCCCAAAATGAAAAAAACAGAAGCTTAAGGAAAACATAAACATATTATATATCATATATAAAAATAGTGACATCATAATGGCCACCATTTAAGGTGTTAAATGAGTGTTGAACAATCATCGTTTCGGGAGGCAGAATTTCGCCATCCACGGAAACCGTATGTTCTTTAACCATTTGATGTAGTTTTGTGAGAGTGTAGCTCAAATAAATCTTATAACAACATCCTAGTATATTGATGATACTGGTGTTTTTACAAAAGAAGTAAATAAAAAGAGTTTAGGGGGTTGGAGAAGCAAAATAAAACAAATCAACATGAGAGAATGAATTACCTTTAAAAGTGTAACTCCTTTTGAGTTGAGCCTAAAGGCTTCCTTTGAAAGGATTCTGCCCAAAGGGAATCCTCTAGGATGAGGAGAGGGATGTTTAGAGAGTAAATGGGCAGGGGTTGGCCGAGCCAAATCCTTGAAGAGTGTGTGAAATGAGGTAGAGGTGGGGGCCTTTTATAAGAGGAGAGGAGGGGCACTTTTGGAAAGTAAAGAAATATTACATTATTTGAAAATGTGTTTCGGTTTTAAAAGGTCCCAAATTGATATAATTCGTGGATAAGGTGATAAGGGTTCTAAATCCACTCATACAATTGGTTTTGGACATGTGTAGTTCATAGATTTTACATTATATTTCTATTTTATTTAAATCGTCAAATAATGATGTCATCGCTGCATCATTATTATGTCATAAATAATTAAATTTATTTAATGTCTAAAAATTATAAACAAAATACTATGATATAGGAAATCTTTTTAGATTTCCAATTACTATTTATAATCAAATTTTTGACTTGTATAACCCCACTTAAAAATTGTTTTTGTAAAACATCTCTTGTTTGTGTCATTTTTACTTTAACATTTAATAAAAAGTTATTTATGTCATTTCCCAACAAAAGTGGATCCATGGGGTCCCCAAGTTGACCCATGGCATGTAATGGTCAGCCATGACACAACCAATGAGGTTGGGACATGTGTCTAGGTTATTTCATTTTATTAAAGTATTATTTATACCGTAAACTACCCTAATTACCACTAATCGTGATTAAGAACTTAATAAGTTACTATTCACCAAAAAATTGTTATAATCTCATTGAACCACATTTTACTTCTTAATGACAACCATGTATGTCGGATTTTCAAAATTCAATACACATTAGAGGTAAACTTTCATTTAACTGAAAAATCAGTTTGCTTGATTATCACTTAGTGGTTTCACTATTCATCAAAAATTGAAGTTTTTCTGAAAATTACCAAAAATTCACCCTAAGCTATATTTGATATTATGAAGTCAAAAATGAAGTCTATTTTACAAAATTAAAATCATATAAGTCACATTAATTAATTTAATAATTAATTCCCGCTGCCAGAGCAAAAAGCGTGTTTTTACAAAACAATAAGTATCAAAAGATTGACACCAGTTTAAGTCTAATTTCAAAGTGAAATTGATTTCAATGACCACCATTGGATAAAATGGTAAAAATATATTCTAATTTCACTTCAAAACCAATTCAAAACATAATCTAATCATATAAATAAGTTAGATTAAAAAGTTGTTTTGATGTAAAATGCAGTATTTTCCACTATTCATTAAAAAATGAACATTGTCAGAAAAATACCAAAAATTCACACAAGGTAAATTTTGATGTCCCAATCATAAAGAATAAGTTTATTTTGACAAACATAGTTTATAAAATTGTCAAAATATATATTCAAAAATGGTTTGCCATCAAAAGGCAGTAAAACAATCTTTTAAGAATATTAGTTTATTCCATGCATAAGATTGTATTTATTTTCATTTTAAGCCGCTATAACACTATCTTAAACATTAATAGACATAGATAAAAATATCTATTATTCATTAATTACTTGGGATGTTACACCTAACCATTGGATTGAAATATATGAATATTAATAACTAAATTATAAAAAAATTAAGGTCTACCCATTTATAATATGAATTTATTAGATATAAAATGATTATAATTAAAAACAAAAATTACTTGAAAATAAAAGTGATGTTTTTCCCTTAAAAATGTTTTTATGAATGTAATGTATTTTTATTATGTTAGTCACTATTTTTTAATTATTTAAATGTAATTTATATATTAATTAATTTATAATTTTTTTTCAACATTCAATAAATATTTTTCTAGGCATAATATAAGAATAAATCCAATTTTATGCTTAAGATGTAATTTCTCTCTCTAAAACATAATTTTTGTCTCATTTTTTACACTTAAATTAAAATTCATTTCTACCATTTATAGGCATTTAGTTAGATAAAATTAATTACATATTTATAATCAGGATTTTCAAATTTGGTAAATAGTCTATTTTATTTTTGGTGAAAATGAATAATAGTCATAGTAAAATTTATCACATCGGTAAATGGTAAATTAGGTTAATCTAGATTAAAAATAATTGATAATTCCCTAGATTTACATCCTTATTCTTATTGTATGAATTTAATTCAACCCATATCACCTTAGGTTCTAATTTTATTAGTTTAATGGACACTTTTCCAAGAAAAAAAATTATATATTATTTAAATCAAAGAATGTTAAAAAAATTCCACTCTCTTAGTTTTAAATATCCTTTTTGAGTTCACATAGGGATAAAAAATATTTATGAATGTATATTAGTATTAGTTTTTAAAATAGTAAAATTATATTCATTATGGTAATTTATTTATAATTTTTAGGTAATATATAATTAACTTAAATTCTTACACAATGAGAAAATATATTTATTCAATTAATGGGAAAACAAAATAAACAATTTTGTAAATATTAAAAGTGATATAATTTGAGTAATTTATAGTTTTAAATGAATTTTAATATTTGAGAATGTATTATTAGTGTTTTTTTAAAATATTATATTCTAATTAAATTTTTTTATATCTTCTAAGTCTAATTAATTGAATAGTGTCAAAATTAAAAATAATGACACTTTATCAAATTAATATTTTATAAAATTATTTAAAAATTATTAAAATATATAAATAAGACAATTTAGATATTATATTGTTAAAAATTTCATAACTTGGTCATTTATGGGGAAATTTTTACCTTATATGAAAAAATTACAACCCTTTAATATTGAAAAATTTGTTTCTGTAGTTAAAATTAAAATTGGTCAACTAAGGGTTAATAAAATTAATAATGTTTGAAATGACACAAAAACTTGTCTAAATTATATTATTTGAAGGGATTAAAATTTTATCCTAACTTATCTTTGAATATATGGCAATATTGAGGCATTTTTTCAGAGAATTAATTTATTAAAATTTTATATTTTGTGAAATTCCAAAAGTTCCCCTCACCTGTCACACCAGGGTTTTTATTTTTATTATTGGTTCCAGTTCATTTTTGGATCTTAGTATTTCTATTAGGAACCGAGTGTTATGAGTTTAAATTTTGAAGTGTTATTTTTTTATCTTTGGTCCTGAGGTTATTCGTTAGTTTCCTTTGGGAGTTTTAGTTGAAAAGTTGGGTTTTTGGGCTTGACAGTAGGTGGTGCATGGTTTGTGCATTGTTAGAGGAAATCATGCGATATGATCCAGGAAACCATGTAATCCTTGGGATGATTTTGGTTGAGGGATCATGATCTACGCACAGTCAAAAAATCATGCGGTAAGAATTCAGGGAGGTTTTGTCTTGAGGTAGAACCATCTTGCACGATTGGCCCACAGTTCACCAAACCGTGCGACCAAACCATGCAAGCTTCATATTTCATAATTTTTTTAAAATATGATTCTAACCCTATGTTATTTTTAAACCAAAATTCCCAATTCATCCTTCTCATAGTTAATACATCCCTAAGGGATCCCATCCCATGTTCTTCAAGATTCTCTTTCCTCCTTTGGTGTATATTTAAGGTGATTCTTTATGTTCTGGGATTGATTTCTCAAGGTATTCTCTTCTCTCCTCCCTATTCCTTCTCCTTACATATTATTTTATTTTCTTCTTATTATATGGTCTCCTATACCTAGGTTTTATATTTACCATCAGTTTATGTTGGTTTTTTTTATTTAGGGTTCCTCTTGGTTGATCTCGTATTTTGGATCCTTCGTGTGGTGGTTTTGGGTGTGTGTTGTTGTAACATTGTTATTTTGAGGCAGGTTTCCCTTCGCACATGCCTTTAAATTTAAGAATCATTGGTTTCATTCTCTTTTTACCCACCTTATATGTTAAATATTGATTTGCAATCCTTGTAACATTTGTTCAATGTGTAATGTGGTGATTTATTTCTTGTTTTATGATAAATGGAATTTTTTTGTTAAATATTTCACACCAAGTGTTCGATGAAACTACTGGTTGGATTTTGTGAGTAATTTGTGGTATATAAATAATTATTTTTATTTTTAAATGTTTAGTATCATATGAAATGTTGGTTTGGGTTTATTGAATGATTTTTCTAAGTGGTTTTAAATTGGAAGGAAGTTTTATTTGGATTTTGAATATGGTTTAATATGTTATAATGATGTGTGGCCTAATTGAAACTTTGATAAATATTGTTTCAGTTTTCACATGTGGTGTGAGAACATGAATGGGATTTGTAAAATTATTTTCAAATGAAAATGGCATGTTTTCACCACCTTTTTAATGATGGAATTGACTTTATGAAGAATGATGATTTTGTAAAAGGATGCTTGAGGCCCATTTGGAATTTTTGTAAAATTGGTGAAACAGTTTGTTATAAAAAACATCCTTATATATTCTTCTTACTTTATTTAAATTTAATGGATGGTATGTAATCACTGTGGAACCATTGTGATCCATTATTTCCAAGGGTGGTATGTCCTCACTATGGAATCCCCATGACCCATTTACTTTGAGCAGAATTGGATATCCTCAATGTGGACTCCTTTGAGATCTATTTTTTCTATGTAAAGTGATGATCCTTGGTATGGAACAAGGTGATTCCTATAATGTGGATTATTATATATGATTTTTGTGTACTTGTGATTGAATGATTAGTTGGCATCAGTTGGCTCACACTCTTTATACTCTTGATATGAAGACCTGTCATAACTAGCGAATATTCTATGAATGACTACTACACTAGTTAGGATTACTCTAAAACTAATGGACCTTAGTAGGGGATATATTTTGTTATTTTTGTAATGGCTCGAACTTTTTAATAATATTTAATTTTTAAATTTGTGTGTTATTTCATTTTATACTCCACAAAACTATATCCTTTAATTAATGAAGTGATACCTTTGGGTTTCGATTATTATATGACCATTGGTCAATATGATCGTTGAAAACTAAACTCTTAATGATGAGATTATTGCTTATGAATACAAGTGATCTTGGTTAATTAGTACATAAAGAAGTTCGATGACATCATCCAGTAGACTCGGGCCATATGAAGCCCATATGTTGGAGCTTGGGAAGGAGGTAGCATCACTGGGCTTTGCTCTGGACCAAGCCCAAACCGAACATCAACATGTGAAGCTTGAATGGAATCGCCTAAGGGAGAAGTTCAAGATATTATAAATCACCACTTGGGTAATGTTGTCTGAGCCACCCCAATATTATATCACCACAACACACCTTACAATTATGTCTTATATAGGTGTTATAAGGGGCTATTGTAATGAAGCCTTAGTTACTTTCTATAATCCTTTTGTATAAATAAATTTTTTACTTCTTATTATGGTAAAATTTGTGAATTTAAAATGTCTAGATAAATATAGGATGAATTTATAGAAGTTCCTTTTTATTGATGAATTTTAGAAAAAAGGGTTATTTTAAATATTTTTTTTATTTAAATAATTATTAATGCAAATTGATTTTAAAAAAATGGTCTTCTACAGTTGTGTTCAGTAAGAAATTTCGAGTCTAATAAGATGAACTTAATTATTTGTGAATAGTAAAGTCTGAATAGTAACATACCCATATGAATATTAATGAATAGTAAATCAACCAAAAAAATAGAAACTTCACCCATGAATGTATAAATATATTTTAGAAATCATAAAAGTGAAAAAACGATCATAATTTAAGTTTTGGTATTTTTGTATGTCATAAATATTTTATTTAAAATGTAATAATTAATTTAATAATTTAAAATGGAAAGGTATTTTCATAAAATTTAATCAAAAATTGTTACTTTATTGTCTTATGGTTATACGATAATTTTATGGGACCTTGATTACTTTCTTATGGTGTTACAGAATGATTTATAGTTTTAAAGTAGTATTTTTGGAATAAATAATGATTTTATTTAAAAATTAAATTAAAAATATTTTAAAAATTGTTTTCATAAAATTGAGTTCATTTTTGAATTCAGATCATTGATATTAGGTTAGAGTGAATTTTGGTTTTTTCTGAAACAATTGATTTTTTGGTGAATAATAAAAATACTGTTTTGAGTTTCGGATGTTTAATGACATCATTGATGATGTAATAATGATGTAAATAATCTGGTCGAGTTTCAAATAGTAAGATATGTTATGAGGTGTCCCAATTGGCCAATACCATGGGCAAATACAATGGTCAAGCCCATGGTTTTGCAAATACCACCGATGAGGTGTCCCTTGGAAATTAATAATTTATTCCCTCACTTTTCCTATATATACCAAGCCATTTACTCATTATTTTCATTCTAAAATCATCCTCAACTAATATCTGGTCTTTCTACCTTGTAATGATTCCACCCAAGGTTCCCTCATGCCTTCCAAGCTCCAAACCATCACGCTTTTGAAGTTACTCTTCAAGGTAAGGGAACCTTTCACCCTCGTCTTTTATGTCATGACTTACTTTATGTTTTGTATTATAGTTATATTTTATTATTTTGGGGTTTGTTATTATATATATTTACTACTATCTATTTCATTTCCAAATGATTAGATACCCTCTCCACTCTCATCAATTGATTTTCTGAATTTCTAAGTGACGCCGTTAGGCTGCCGAATTTTTTGTGAAAGAAATCACATCTTGTCTTTCCTTTCAAGTTTCATTTTCATGTGGTATAACATTAAAATATCCATACCATGTTCTTATCTCCATGTTATGCTGACTTTATACTATATTATGAGTTATTTATGAGTGGGTTACCCTTTTACCCTCTCTTTTTAATGTTCTCTAAAAGGATGTTATGTAGCCGTTATGCCGCTGAATTTTCTTCTCAAAATTCCCCTCTCTTTCTCTCAATAAATTCTCTTGTTTTAATTAAGTGAATAACCAGCCCTATTTCTTTTATATGGGTGTTTATAAATACAGAAATTATTTATTTGATTCGGGAATTTATATACATATAACCCTCACTACCTTTCCATGGGTTATAAATGACATAATGATCTTATTTTTTTTGAACTTTTAAAACATCACAATTTTGAAATGAAACCCATTTATTTTATTATATATGGGTTATTTAAGTAATATTTGATTATTATCTATGTGGATCACATTAAATTAAATACAAATTAAAGGTTCACTCTAATATCTCTCAAATTCACTGAGTAAAGAATTTAATCTCTTGAGATGACAAGTTTCATGATACCTTGGTGAATAACCTTGGTAATTTTTATGACACCTTGGGGATGAACCTTGGTGATATGTTCATGAATGTATAAATTAAATGTTGTAGCCACATATACATGTTATGGTTCAAGTTATTTTAATTATGAAATGCCTCTACTTCTATTGCTCATTTCTTTATGTTTTTATCAAGTTCTTATTGATTTTACATGTAAACTGATTCTCTTGTTTTCTTTACTGGGCCTTCTGCTCACCCTTTTCTTTGATGTATGTCTCCAGGTTATGAGGTTCCATAATTGTATGTATGATGAACCTATAATAAATCCTTAAAATAATTTTTTAGGATATTTTATGAAGTTTTTCATGTATTATGTTCATAATTTCCAAGACACTAGACTTTAAAGATCCTCTGTATGTAAATTGTAATGAAAAGTTATGTAATAAAATAGCGGGATGACATAGTTGGTATCAAAGGATAGTTTAGTTATTTATAGAAATTAGGATATGAAAACTTTATGAAGAATCATATAGAAAAGATTAAATACAGGAGAACTTCTTTGTATTTTGATGAGTGTTGAGTAAGTGGTTAATTAAGAAAATACATCCCTGTCTCGATACGCGTAGGTAGAGGCAGCTCTAACACAGAGGTACCTAGGAGTGAAAAATACAACAAGGAGTTTTAGGCTTGACCTAGGGTATCCTGGTACTTGATAATGGGCCTTGCTGCACTCTTGGTTATGGCACTCCTGGGGGATATGTTTGGTTAATCATAAGTTTTTTATGAATTATTATGAAGGATTTATAGAGAAATGTAATTGTTTAAAGAAGTTTTAAGACATAAAATACTTTATATTTAAAAGATTCATAAATGAAATAAGTTTATCACTAAGGTTTTATTATTTTAGAAAATGGTGGGAAATAGTTGTAACCGTGCAAATGGTGACCGCAATGGACCATGCGCTGACGACCCTCCGATGGAAGCCGGAATGGAATCTTTCATGCGAATGATGAACCAACTGACTCAAGTTATGGGAAATAACTTGAATCAAGCTAAGATACTGATCTCACCACGAATGGAACAAATTTATGTTGAATCCTTTATGCGTCAATGACCACCAGCCTTCAGTGGATCTACTGACCCATTTATTGTTGAACAGTGGATCAGTTCTATCGAGAAGATCATTTCTGTGCTCTGATGTTCTAAATAAGAGAAGGTTACCATGTCTCCCTATCTCTTAGAGGGAGAAGTTGATCAGTGGTGGGAACTGATTAAAAACACAAGGCCTAGAGTGGTAGTTGAAGCTTTGGAGTGAGAAGAGTTCAGAGGGATATTCCTCACCAAGTATTTCCCTCGATCGATGAGAACATGAATGGAGGAGTTTCTCAAGTTGAAGTAGAAGGATAATGAATCTATGGGAAGCTACGATATGAACTTCACAAGGCTTTCACGTTACACCTATAGATTTGTCATGGATCCAAATGGTAAGGTTGATATATTCTTCAGTGGACTGAGACCTCATCTACGGAATAATCTATCCAACGGAGACTATGATAACTATGAGGAGATCGTTTGGAGTTCGATGAATATCGAGTTGGAGTTTTGTGAGACACATCGGTCTCATAAATATAAATACAAGAATAGATCGATGGAGCCCAACTTAGGGATGACCTTTTGTTAGGGAAGAGGAGGAAATCAAGTGAAATTTTCCTTGTTTAATGGATGTGGGAAGAAGCATTCAGGGAACTATCTGCTCGAGAGCGGGAAATGCTACAAGTGTAGAATAGAAGGCCATTTTGTAAGGAATTATTGTAGTGAGATAAAATCTCAACTTCCAAACCCTAACGATAAGGGGAATATATTGCAATCCCTACTTGATGTCCATTTCTTTAAGTGTGGACAACTTGGGCACTTTTCCAATCACTTTCCAAATCTGAGGGCAGTGGAGGGGAACCACCATCAGCCTCAAAAAAGGATAAGGGAGCAAGGTGGTGCTTTTGATATCACGAAAACTGAAGTTGAAGATACAAATGATGTGGTAGAAGGTAATCTTATTTTTCTCTCAAATCTAGCAAGTAATTTGTTTGATTCTAGTTCTACACATTCCTTTATTTCCACCATGTTTGCAAAGAGTTTAGAATCAACCCCTGACATGCTAAAAGTAGAGTTATTAGTCAAGACTCATAGTGGAATTATCTAAGCATCTTCAGTGTTTAGAAACTCTAGTATTTACTTTGGTGAGCACAATCTTATCGTAAATATAGTAGTCATTCCTTTCCTGGAATTAAATATTATACTAAGGATGTACTGGCTCTCAAAGTATAATGCTAAGATCAAATTCAGAAGTAAGGAAATCGCAGTAGTATTGAATGGAAAACCTCAAGTTATCTTCCAAGAAGAGATAACTCAACCTGATCTTTGTTAAGAAGAACCCTGTATATCCTATTTATGGAGTTAATAAGTGAATAAGATAAAGGATATAAGAGTTTAAGGATATAGAATGTACCCATTATCTAGGAATACGTTGACGTATTTCATGAGGAGTTACCCAGACCTACCCTAGAAAGAGAGTTAGAGTTCTCTATTGAACTCATACCTGGATCTCACCTGATATCAAAGACCCCGTATAGGATGGAAAATGTGGACCTGAAGGAATTAAAGAAATAACTCCATGATATTTTGGAGAAGGGGTTTATCCGACTGAGTGTGTCTCCTTGGGGATCACATGTTCTCTTTTTAAAGAAGAAGGATGGATTGATGCGACTATGCATTAATTTTAGAGAACTGAATGGGATCACAGTAAATAACAAATACTCTCTTCCAAGAATTGATGACTTATTTGACCAACTTCACGGGGCTAAATTCTTCTCTAAGATTGATCTTTGATCTGGTTATCATCAATTGAGTGTGAAGAAAGAAGATATTCCAAAAAATGCCTTCCTATCAAGATATGGGAATTATGAGTTTGTTGTTATGCCTTTTGGACTGACTAATGCACCTTTTATTTTTATGGATATGATGAATAGAGTCTTTAATGACTACCTTGATAACGTTTTGGTAGTTTTTATTGATGATATTCTGATATATTCCAAATTTTTTGAGGAGAATGAGGATCATCTAAGTGTTATTTTGCAAACTCTATGGAAGGAGAGGCTTTTGGGAAGTTCAAAAAATGTGAATTATGGTTATAACAAGTTGCTTTCTTGAGGCATATTGTTACAAATGAAATAATCATAGTTGACCCTACAAAGACAAAAGTTGTAGAGGAGTGGCCTCAGCCTACGATAATAACTTATATTCGTAGTTTCCTTGGACTAGCGGGATATTATAGGAGGTTTTTGAAAAACTTTTCACGACTTTATAATCCTTTAACCAAGTTAACTCGAAAAGGGGTAAAGTTCATCTGGACAAATGAGTGTGTGGAAAGTTTCCAAGGGCTGAAGAAGTGATTGGTTACTGCACCCGTGTTAACTCTACCCTCAAGTGGAGAAGGATTCATTCTTTTTAGCGATGCATATCTGAAAGGGCGTGGGTGTGTCCTCATAAAAAATGACAAAGTCATTTCTTATGCATCTCGATAGTTAAAGACCCATGAGCAGAACTATCCTACGCATGATCTGGAGCTGGCTGCGGTTGTTTTTCCTCTGAAGATATGGAGATAATATCTTTATGGGGAGAAATGTGATATATACACAGACTATCAAAGTTTGAAATATATTTTCACAAAAAAGGAATTGAACATGAGACAAAGGAGATTGTTAGAACATCTCAAAGACTATGATTGTTCAATTTATTATCATCCCAAAAGGGATAAAAAAGTCACTGATGCATTAACCAGGAAAGACCCAGTTGTTCTTTCCATGATGAAGATTCAAAGAGATCCTTTGATCAATGACCTAATAAAACTGGACATGGGATTTATAAGGGAAGGGACATCATCAACGCTAACCCAAATGGTTTCTCAACCGTCATTTCTAGAGAAGATCAAGAAATCTCAGAAATAAGATCCTTTGTTACAGAATAATTTTGAGGCTGTGAAGGATGAGAAGTTTCCTGAGTTCAATATTGATCAAGAAGGTGTACTAAAATTTTGTACAAGACCATGTGTTCCATATATTCCAGAAATAAAGAAGGAGCTGATGGATGAAGCTCATAGCTCTACATTCTCTATACAACCTAGGAGCACAAAAATAAATAGGGAACTTCATGATCATTATTGGTTGTATAATATGAAAAGGGAGATTTCTAAATACACTTCACGGGGCCTGGTATGTTAGCAAGTGAAGGCAGAGCGACAACTTCCTAAAGGGGTATTGCAACCACTAACCATACCAGTCTGGAAGTGGGATAATATCACTATGAACTTTGTCATGAATCTCCCGAGAACATCCAAAGGAAACAATGCGATATGGGTTTTTGTGAACCGTCTCACCCAGACTGCCCATTTTATCTCCATTCAGGAATATTTCTCATTTGATCAACTTGATAGGATTTATGTTAAGGAAGTGGTAAGGCTGCATGGAGTTCCAATTTCTATCATATCTGATCGTGATCCAAGGTTGCATCAAAATTCTGGAGAAGTCTTCAACACGCTATGAGTACTGAATTGAATTTCAATATGGCCTATCACCCCAAAACTGAGGGCCAATCAGAAAGGACTATTCAAACACTCAAGGACATGCTGAAAACATGCTCAATAGAATTTAAAGGTGGATGGGATCAACATCTCTCTTTAGTTGAGTTTTCTTACAACAACAGCTTCCACTCGAGCATTCAAATGGCACCCTATGAAGCTCTATATGGGTAGCGATGTAGAACTCCTACTTGTTGGAATGAAGCTGGTGAGAGAAAGCTTCTTGGTCTTGATATTATGCAAGAGATGACAGAAAAATTCCTTACCATCCAACAACACATTAAGGATGCTCAGAGTTGGAAAAAGAGCTATGCCGAAAATCATCAAAGGGACTTGGTGTTTGATGTAGGTGACAAATTATTTCTTCTAATTTAACCTTGTAAGAGAGTCATGAGGTTTGGGAAGAAAGGGAATTTCATCCCTAGTTACATTGGCCCCTATTAAATCCTTGATCATGTAGGAGAAGTGGCCTATCGGCTTGCACTTCCTCCGAATCTAGCACATGTTCATGATGTCTTCCACGTATCCCTCTTGAGGAAGTACATAACTAACCCTTCAAATGCACTAAATCCAGAGGTGGTACAAGTGGAACATGAAATCTCCTATGGGGAGCATCCTGTGGAGATCTTGGATCGTAGAGACAAGGTTCTATACAACAAGACTATGCACCTTGTTAAGGTGTTGTGGAGGAACCACAAATGTGAAGAAGCCATGTGGGAACCAGAGGAGTCTATGAGGAAAAAGTACCCACACCTTTTATCTTATTAGGGTATGAGTTAAAATTTCAGGGATGAAATTTCTTAATGGGGAAGAATGTAATGACCCAAACTTTTTAATAATATTTATTTCCTAAATTTGTGTGTTATTTCATTTTATACTCCACAAAACTATTTCCTTTATTTAATGAAGTGATACCATTGGGTTTCGACTATTATATGACCGTTGGTCAATATGAATGTTGGAAACTAAACTCTTAATGTTGAGATTATTGCTTGTAAATACAAGTGATCTTGGTTAATTAATACAGAAAGAAGAGTCGATGGCATCATCTAGTAGACTCGGGCTATATGAAGCCCATCTGTTGGAGATTGGGAAGGAGGTAGCATCATTGGGATTTCCTCTGGACCAAGCCCAAGCCGAACTTCAACATGTGAAGCTTGAAAAAATCACCTAAGGGAGAAGTTCAAGCTGTTAGAAATCACCACTCGGGTAATGTTGTCCGAGCCACCCCAAGATTCTATCACTATAGCACACATTACACTTAGGTCCTATGCAGGTGTTATAAGGGGCTATGTAACAAATCCTTAGTTACTTTCTGTAATCCTTTTGTATAAATAAAATTTTTACTTCTTATTATGGTAAAAATTTTTAATTTCAAATGTCCAGATAAATATTGTATGAATTTATAAATGTTAATTTTTATTGATAAATTTTGAAAAAGGGGTATTTTAAATATTTTTGTGTTCGTTAAATAATTAATAATGTGAATTTATTTTCAAAAAATGGTCTTCTACAGTTGTGTTCACTAAGAAATTTAGAGTCTAATAAGATCAACTTAATTTTTAGTGAATAGTAATGTACGAATAGTAACATACCCATATGAATAGTAATGAATAGTAATGAATAGTAAATCAACCAAAAAAATAGAAACTTCACCCATGAATGTATAAATACATTTTAGACATCTTAAAAGTGAAAAAAATGATCATAGTTTATGTTTTGGTATTTTTGTATGTCATAAATATTTTATTAACAATTTTATAATTAATTTAATAATTTAAAATGGAAATGTATTTTTATAAAATTTAATCATAAATTTTTCTTAAGGAGTTACAAAATGATTTATAATTTTAAAGTTGTATTTTTGGAATAAATAATGATTTTATTTAAAAATTAAATTAAAAATATTTAGAAATTTATTTCTATAAAATGGAGTTCATTTTTGAATTCAGAGCATTGATATTAGGTTAGATAGAATTTTTAGGTTTTTTCTGAAATAATTGATTTTTTTTTGGTGAATAGTAAAAATATAGTTTTGAGTTTCGGGTGTTTAATGACATCATTGATGATGTAATCATGATGTAAATAATCTGGTCGACTTTTGAATAGTAAGATATGTTATGAGGTGTCCCAAGTGGCCAATACCATGGGAAAATACAATGGGCAAGCCCATGGTTTTGGAAATACCACCGATGAGGTGTCCCTAGGAAATTAATAATTAATTCCGTCACTTTTCCGGTAAATACCAAGCCATTCCCTCATTATTTTCATTAAAAAATCCTCCTCAACAAATATCTCTTCTTTATACCTCCCAAGGAGTCCTCCTAAGGTTCCCTAAAGCCATCCAAGGTCCCAAACTTCAGGATTTTGAAGTTACTCTTCAAGGTAAGAGAACCTTTCACCCTCCTCTTTTAAGTCATGACTTCCTTTATGTTGTGTATTATAGTTCCATTTTATTATGTGGGAGTTTGATATTATATATCTTTATTACTGTACATTTAATATTCAAATTATTAGATACCCTTTCCACTCTCATCAATTGATTTTCTGAATTTCTAAGTGATGCCGTTAGGCTGCTGAATTTTTTTGTAAAAGAAATCGCATATTCTCTTTCCTATCAAGTTTCCTTTTCATGTGATATGACATTCAAATATCCATTCCATGTTATTATCTCTATGTTATAAAGACTTTATACTTTATTATAAGTTATTTATGAGTGGGTTACCCTTGTACCCTCTCTTTTTAATGTTTTCTTAAAGAATGTTATGTAGCCGTTATGATGGAGAATTTTCATCTCAAAATTCCTCTCTCTTTATCTCAACAAATTCTATTATTTTAATTATGTGAATACCCAGACCTATTTATTTTATATTTATGTTCATAAATAAAAAATTATATATTTGATTCTGTAATTTACATACATATAACCCTCACTCCCTTTCCATGGGTTATAAATGACATAACGATCTTATTTTTTTGAACTTTTAAAACGTCACAATTTTGAAATGAAACCCATTTCTTTTATTCTCTATGAGTTATTTAAGAAATGTTTGATTATGATATATGTGGATAAAATTCAAGTAAATAAATTTTAAGGGTGCACCCTGATATCACTCTAATGCATTGGGTAAATAATTTAATCTCTAGATATGACAAGTTTCACGATACCTTGGTGAATAACCTTGGTAATTTTTATGACACCTTGGGGATGAACCTTGGTGATATGTTCATGAATGTCTAAATTAAATGTTGTAGCCACATATTCGTGTTATGGTTCAAGTTATTTTCATTATGAAATTCCTATACTTCCATTCCTCATGTCTTCATGTTTTTTATAATGATCTTTTTGATTTCACAAGTAAACTAATTCCCCTGTTTTCCTTACTGGGCCTTATGCTCACCCTTTCCTTTGATGTATGTATCCAGGTTATGAGATAAAGTAATTGTACTTAGGATTAACCTATTATGAATCCTTACAAGAGTTTAAGAAGGATTTTTTATGTTGTTTTCATGTATTATGTTTCTGATTTCCAAGACAATAGAGTTTAATGATATTCTTTATGTAAATTGTAATGAAACATTATGTAATAAAAAGGCAGGATGCCATAATTTTTTCTATGGTATAGTGCCCCTCAATCAAGACTTTTAGGGTGATATCGAGTGTGTGTACGTGAAATTTTATGTCATCAAGTGAGGCATGCTTTCCGAGATGAGTCAAGATGTACAATATGTTTTAGATTATTCACGAGCTCCTAGATTTCTCCCATGTTTATTGGAACTTAGTTTTCATTAAAAAATGATTATGATGAATTGTTGGTTTAATACTGTTGAGTTCTTATTTTTCTATTTCCCTTATTATGTGACTATTGTGGTACTCTCATGTTTGGTATGTTTCTTTGAAAAGTGATGGGTGGACTTTCAAATATTTTTGGAAAAATGTTTTAAGGTGGAAATGATTTATAATATCTCATGTGTATTTTAATATGAAAGAATCACTCTCCCCTTGAAAATTTTAATGTTTATTTTTTGAAAAGAACTTGGATTTTGGATGAATATGGGAAATGAACAATGTTTTGTTTTAAAGAGAAAATGTGTAGAAAATATTACCTTTATATATTGTATTTCAAACCTAAAGTTGTTGTTTTTTATATTTTAAAGGAAGTGAATTGATAATATAATTATCTAGGAATACCTACTTAGTTTTAATACTCAACCCTATAGTTTATTCTTATTTTCAACCTTTGGTGTATGTTTTAGCTTGGTATTGATTTCTATGGGTGATGGTTGGTCTTTTTATCGGATAGTGACCCTTAGGGTCACATGGAGATGTTTTGGTGGTTAGGTTCAATTAGTATTTATAGTTTAGTTTTATTTTTTGTTTCTCTTATAAAATGATGTTTATTTTGGATATTTATATATATTGGGATACTTTGTTTTGTTTCCTGTTTTTAATTTATTTATTTATATTTGAAAAAATTACTCCCTTGGTTACTCTGATGATTCTCGAAACTAGTTTCCAGCCTATGGGGATCGGAAATACCCTTCAATCCTTTCTATGGATCGAATTACGTGAATAGTTTGGGGTCGACCCTGGTTGGTTTATGAAAAAATGGTATCAGAGTAGGATGGTTCTGTATAGGACCTAGCTTTCAGAGTGCTCTATGTTATTTGGGATGTCAAGGTAGATAGAGTAGGACTGTCGGAGCTCAAGGTGAAAGTATGGGGGTGGGTCTGGACAACACTTTCTGGAATGAAAATTGGGTTTCCATGGAAATTATTTTTTTCTTTTTGTTTATTTGATTATTACAGTTTTTCGGGGGATATAAAATAGGAGTTTCTCTGATAGTATCAGTGAGCTAGCAGGGCCTGAAAATCTATGTGGATCTTGGGACGTAGTCCTAGAAAACTCTCTGTGATTGTGCCATGTTTGTCATGTGACCACCAACCATATGGCCAAGTCACCAATTGGAAATAGTTTCCCACCTTATGAGTTGTTTTGAATCTTCCTTGATTCTGAAAACTGTGTTGAAAACTCTTATTTTTGAATTGTAAAAAATGGTTTCTTAGTGGTAATAGTTTCATTTTAGAAAAAATATAAAATAAAATTTCATAATTTATTTTGAGGAAGGATTTATAAAATTGAATTTTTATAATAAAAATCTATATTTTATTAATTTTTTTTGGAAAATAGAAATTTTTTTAAGGAGGGTTTGAAACATTCTTTTAAATTAGAAGGAATGAGTTCTAATTAATTGGGTTTTATTAGAATGATATTTGTTGATCTACTAAAAATATTTTTAACGAGACTCACATGATTTATATTTTGAAATGGTTTGAAGTGTGGAGTTTGAAAATGGGTTTTTATTAGTGGATCATGGTATTATTGAATGTTTTTGTATAATTTGAAAAGGTGAAGTGGATTGAAAAATTGGAAAATTGTGTGTAATGTTTTTTTGGAAAGTAGAAATGTTTTATTTTAAAATTAGGTATCTCCATAGGTGTTCATAAGCACGAATATGTTTTGGAAAGTGGATGGATGATGATGTGGGTGGATGAGTGCCAAGATTGGCATGAGTTTATGGGTGCCCAAGGTGGCATGGGAATGTTCATATGTGAGGATACATGGAATACCATTGGTTAGTGTTCAAATCCACCAAGTTTGGTTTCTTTTGAAATTTTTTTCAAGAGTAAATGTTTTATGTTTTGATAGCCAATGGTCGTGTAGATTATTTTCCCTATGTTTTGGGAATGTTTCTTGTGCAGTGTTTTGAGTTTGAGAACCCTTATTGATGAGTTGGTTTTGATTGAGATCAATATTTTTTTGTGGTTTAGTGTTCTCCCCCCTAAATATTTTATGGATATTCAATGTGCAGTCATGGGTGGTTCACTATTGTAATATTCTCAAATTGATCAACCTAAGGACTCCATTTTTGTGTTTTGAAAGTTAAATCCACCACTTTTTATGATCAAGAGGATCCTCTAGAAGTGGAAGAGTGGATGCATATAATCAAAAGGATTTTCAATCTTCTTAAGTTTCCTGATTCAGTAAAGGTAAAGTTTTATAAATATATGATTAAAGGACGAAAATAGAAGTGGTGGGAGTTAGTCTCTTGGAACAAGCCTCAGAAGATCTCACTTGGGAGTTCTTCAAGGCCTCATTCATCTATTAGTATTTATTTGAGATAGTGAAGTTGAGAAAGTGGATTTAAATTTTCTAATTACATTTTGTGATGGATCAATGTTGGAGTACTACCATTGTTTTGTGGATCTTGTTCCTTACCCTTTAGAGTGGGCCACATATGATTCCTTGAAGGCTCTACATTTCGAGTATGGACTTCATCCTAATGTGTAGTCAAAGGTGTCATATTTTAGTTTACCATATTTTTCTAACATGGTTAGGCAATCTGTTCATGTTGAATCTGTGTTAGTAAGAGTGTTTTAGGTATTCCTCCCTCCTTCAGTTCATAGAAGTGGTGAGGGGATTTCCAATAAGAAAGTGGGAAAGCATCCTGATGTGGTTGGTGATGGTCATGGAATCAAAAGGCTTGTGGATATTTCATCATCTTCTGCTAATCATGGGATCTTGTTGTGTTATCAGTGTGGAAAACCATATCATAAGAAGTATTCATGTTCGAGTTCTCTGAAGACTTGTCATGCTTGTGGATGCATATCCCACCTGTAATGGTTTTCTTGAGGTGTTGTTAGGAAGCATAATGGAGACAAATCCACCCCTTCATAAGATAATCCTATTTTTGTTTGATTAGGATAGTGGTTTTGGTCTAGGTTAAATTTTATTTTGTTGTATGTGTCTTTCGAGTAGTTGTTTTTCTTTATGTTATGGCGTTTGTTCTTGGTGGTATTCACTTTTGTTTGAAATGTAAGGGGTATGTTTGGATATTTTAACAAATTTCTCTTTAAATAGAATTATGTTTGTATTTTTTAAATTATGGTTTTTATTTTGATCTATGTGGATGATGCGTGCTCACCTTGTAAGTCCCTATTTATGTGAAAAAGAGTTGTTGGAGTAGAGTGAGTCTTCTAGTGTGTTGTGATCCTCTAATTCTACCAAGGGTGCTGCATTGCTGCTTGTGGAACCAAAAGAAGAGTTCCAATTGGGGATAATTAGCTCCTAAATGTGAATAAATATATGATTCAAACATCAGGGATCTATCCATAGGCCTTAGAGTATAGCCGGATCATAGTCAGGAATCCCATGGGTGTGAGGGACCTTGTTCTAGATTTTTTCTTCAATGCGATAATGGAGAAAATTTATGTTTTTGAATTGAAGCTCTAGTTTTCCCCATTTGTGGTGGGGGTTTGTTGATTGATGTGGGGGAATGTTTACAGGTTGGATCATGTTGGGTTTACCATGTTATTCAGTTCATAAATGGTGGGAAGACCCACTGTGGATCTCATTACGGTTTCTTCTAGTTTCAAACGGTGTTAGTTGATTTATTATTGTGGGGAGTCCGTTCGGCCTCCCGTTTTGATAATCCAGTGTGGTTCTTATGTTGGCCTAGAAATCTGTGGTTTCATTTAAAGTTATCTAATTTCCGGTTCCTCTCTATTGGGGGGTAATGTTGATATTTTTTATAAATATAGTTCAATCTTTCCATCGTGTTTCAGGAAGTGGTCTTAGATCGTTGGATCATTTCAAGTAACAAGTATGAGTTTTGTTTGGTGGTTTTGGATGTGTTATTTATTTGAGATGTTGGATTAGGTGGTTGTAGGAATCATTTAACATTTATTGATCAACAGTAAAATGTTGTGGCTTTCTAGGGGCGGAAAGAGTTATGATGGATAGAATTATCACACCGGAGTTTTTATTTTCATCCTTGGTTTTTGGTTCATTTTTGGATCTCATTACTTCTCTTGGGAGCTGGGTATTTAAAATTTTAAGTGAAATATTTTTTATATTTGTTCTTGAGCTTATTCCTATGTTTCCTCTTGGAGTTTTAGTTGAATATTTGGGTTTTTGGGCTTGATAGCAGGTGGCACACGATTTTCACACAGTTATAGGAAAATGTGTGGCCCATGGGGAACTTATAGTTGAGGGATAATTTCATACACATGGTCAAAAAAACCATGAAGTATGTGTGAGGGGATATTATATCTTCAAGAATGACTATCTCACACAGTTGGCACATAGTTTACCAAACATTACAGCAAAACCGCATGAACTTCCCAAATCATATATGTTTTGAAACTGGGATTCTAACACCTTAGGTTTTTAATAAAAAATTTCCTATTATTCTTCCTCATTTTTCCTACAGCCATAAGGTATCCACATCCATGTTATACAAGATTCTCCTTCATCCCTTGGTGTAGATCTAAGGTGATTCTTCAAGTTTTGGGGGTGCTTTTTCAATGTATTCTCCCCTTCTCTTCTCCGTCTTCCATCTCCTTCCATATTCTTTTGGGTTCTTCTTATCTTCTAGTCTCTTAGACCTAGGGTTCATGTTTTACATTGATTTATGAAGGTGGTTTTGATTGGTTAGGGTTCCTCTTGGTTTATATTGGATCTTGGATCCTTCATGTGGTAGTTTCGAGTGTGAATTGTTGACGAGCCATGATTTTGAGGTAGGTTTACCTTTTCACTTGCCCTTAAATTTAAGAATAATTGGTTTCATGATTTTCAGATATCCATTATATGTTAAATATTGATTTTTTATCCTTAGAATATTTTTTTGGGGTGAAATGTGTTGATTTCATCCTTATTTTATGATAAGTGGAATTGTTTTGTTAGATATTGCAAACCAAGTGTTTGATGAAATTACCAGTTGGATTTTGTGAGTAATTTATGGTATGTAAAACATGGTTTTGATTTTTAAATGTGGAGTGGAATATGAAATATTGTTTTGTGTTTCCTAAATGAGTCTTCTAAGTGGTTTTGAATTGGAAGAATGTTTTATTTAGCTTTTGAAAATGGTTTAACATGTGATCATGATGTGTGGCCTGATTTCCAATTTGATGAAAATGGTTTTGATTTTCACATGTGGTGTGAGAACATTAATGGGATTTTTAAAATGTTTTTGAAACTTAAAGTGGTGTGTTTTTACCCCTTTTTTAAATATTGATTTGTCTTTATGAGAAATGATGGTTTTGTGAAAGGATGCTTGAGGCATGTTTGGAATTTTTGTAAATGTGGTGAAATTGTTCATTATGAAAACATTCATTGGATAATCTTATTTACTTATTTATTATTAATGGATGTTATGTCCTTTTTATGGAATCATTACGATCCATTATTTTAATGGTTAGGATTTCCTCACTATGGAATCCTCCTAACCCATTTACTTTGCGAAGAATAGGAGATATTTGGTGTGGACTCCTTTGAGATATATTTGTTCTCTGATAAGAGATTGATCCTTGGGGTTACTCGGAGTGATTAATATTTTGTGAATTATTATATACGATATGTGTATACTTGATATTGGATACTCTGTTGGAATCCATTCACTCACCCCTTTATACTATTGACATGGAGACCTGGTACAACTAGGTAATTTTAGGAGAATTATTAATGCACAAATTAGGATTGTGATCTGAATAGTGGCGCATAATAAGGGGAAATATTTTACTTATTATTTCTATGGTATAGTGACCCTCATTCAGGAAATTTAGGGTGTGATTGAGAACGTGTGAGTGATATTTGATTTCATAGAGTGAGACATGATTTCTAGGATGAGTCAAGATGTATATTATTTTTTGGATTATTCACGTGCTCCTAGGTTTATCCTAGTCTATTGGAACTTAGTTGTATACAGTTATAGATTGTGATGCATTGTTGGTGGGATACTCTTGAGTGCTTATTTTTCCATTACCCTAATTATGTGACTATTGTGGTACTCTCCTGTGCGGCGTGTTTCTTTGGAAATTGATGGGTTAGATTTCAAAGGTTTGGGGGAAAATGTTTTAAAGTGGAAATTATTTATAATCTCTCATGTCTATTTTAATATAAAATCATCACTTTCCCCTTTAAAATGTTAATGTTTCTTTCTTGAAAAGAACCAAGATTTGGGATTAAAAAGGGAAATAGACCGTGTTTTATTTTAAAGTGAAAATATATAGAAAAAATTAACTTTATATGTTGTATTTCAAACCCTAAGATGATGTTTCTTTTATTTTAAATTAAGTGTATTGGGAATAGACTTTTTCGGAAACACCTAATGAGTTTTAATACTTTGGCCTATAGTTTCTTCTTATTTTAAGACTTTAGTGTAGGTTTAATCTTGGTATGGATCTCTGTGGGTGATTGTTGGTCTTGGTATCAGAGGGTGACCCTTGGGGTCACAGGGAGATGTTCTAGTGTTAAATTTCAGTTGGTCATTGTTGTTTAGTTGTTATATCTTTAGTTTCTCTTGTAAAATGATGTTCAGTTTGGATATTTACATATATGTGGATGATCTTTTTTGTTTTTTATGTTTAGTTTTTTTATTTATATTGGAAAAAATAATTCCCTTGGTTAATATGATGATACATGATACTAGTTTCTAGCCTCTAGGGATTAATAAATCCCTTTAAGCCTTTCCATGGATCGGTTTGGGTGATCGGTTTGGGGTCGACCTAGGATGGTTTGTTACATCATCTCAAATATTAAAGATAACCTCCTCTGTCACTTATTTACACCACATTTATCCTTATACCTAGAATTGTTTTTATTAAATTATCTTATATTTTTTTATCCACATTCTAGACTTTTTTATCTTCCAAAAAGACCAACCCTATAGCTCTTTATAGGTGATTTGAAGGAATCATTTCAAAGAATAAGTAATTTTCTTAACCGTTAACATTCTTTTATAATATTTTTTACCTCCTATAAATATATGGTATTTATCATAATATAATAAATTCAGTATCTTAAATATTCTTAAAAGTTACTATGATTATGAAATCACCATTATACACCCTCTTTCCCATCATATTAGAAGTGAAACTATCACTCACGCATTCGTACGACTTACCATATCCACATAGTAATACAATTAATTTTTTTCACAATCATTTATGAATGAGTATTATGATGAATATAATTTTTATATATGATATTCATTACATTATTATACCTTTTTAATGATAATATCATGTCTAACTTCTTACCATCCAATCATTTGGGAAATGATAGTGTTGTTCTTGTATACGTGCAAATTACCACCTCCACGAAGCGATGTGATTAATTTTTAATATATATTTTACATGTATCATAAAGAGGTATAATTTGATTAATATATATGTTATAAATTATATAATAACGATATTTTTAAATTTAACTAATATTTAACATTCTTTTTCTCCATCCGTTGAAAAATGAAAACAACGTTCATGCGTACGTACGACCTACCATCTCCATGAACAATGTAATTCATTTTTATATCTATTACTATTATGGATGAATATAAATATATATATATATATATATGTGTGATGAATATATATGATATTTATATCATGATTAATATTATAGAGGTTATGAAATGATGATAAATGTACAAGGATCATAACTACTAAACTGAAATACTCATGATAAATGAAACCGTAACCAAAAATGATTATTTTATAAAATAATTATTGATTAAGGGGGTGTTGAAATGTTATAAATGGATAATATATGATATTATATGGATTAAAATTAATCTTTTATAGAATTATAATAAATTTAAATTTATTATAGTGGATCTTAGAATGATTTATAAGCAAGTAAAACTCACGGTAAGGGTTTTATGTTATAATCTCTTTGTTTATTAGGATTGTTCAAGATTAAGTTTCCAATGGTGAAATAACATGTTCTATCTCTCAAGAAACTCAATAATTTTCTTATACACTATTTATTTGATGAAAATAATTTTTTTCTTTGGTTTTCATGACCTTAAGTACTCAAGAGACCGAAAATATGTTTTTAAGGAAGATCGATTTCATTTCTCTCTTTAATAAAATAACATTTTTCTTCGATATAAATGTTTTATAAAATGTTTTAAATAAGTTTTTTTTCTATTATAATATAATATTTGAAATTCATTTGTACCCATAATTAATCTTTTACTAAATGGTTTGAAGGAAATATTCTTGTCATTTTCCAAATGAGGTACTTTGTGAATTTTCCAAAAGAAGTATGGAAGGACTATTTTTTAACTTATGTGGAATGGAAAAATATTTCTATCATTTTGTATAATATTTGATTTGAATATTCCTTTAAAATTTTACTTGTTTATTTTTAAATAATTTTTCCCTTTACAATTGTGAATTTTTTAAATAAATGATTTCAAAATGGAAAATTTATTTTCCTCAATAATGTTTTAATGATATTTAAATTTATCAAATGAAATAACCTATGATTTTATTTACTGGGGATATGATCCAAGGATACCATCCTTATTATTTCTCTAGATGTTTTATGAATATGACGACACAATGTTTATTAAAACCATTTCTTTTCTATGAGTTACACCCTGATGAAATAATGAAATATTTAAGAAACTAATTTCTTTTTCATGGGTTATGGTATGATAAAATGTTTATGAAACCAATTTATTTTCATGGGTTCTGATATGATGAATGATTTATAGTCTTATGACACACATATGTCTGATTTTTATTTTGTGATGAGTGAGGCCCATATCTAACTCCAATGCATTGGGTAAAGATTGATATCCAATGAGATTAGTAAGATTGGAATGGGGAGTGAACCCAATTCAGTAAGATACTTTATCCATTATGATAGTATTGGTAGTAAATATTTACTACCATGATGGTTTGGGGAGTGATCCCAATCCACTGTGATAGTCTTGGAATTGATCCTTGACTACTAAGGAAATGATTTTTATACTTATGTGTATTCCAAAATTCCACGTCTTTTTCTTATGTTATAATATCATAATATATGTTCCCTGATTACTTTATGATTCATGTCTTATAAACTACCAATATTTATTATATGAATCAAGATTATAATCTATGATATGTAGGGTATGGTTTTCAAATGTCAAGATCATGTTATCATACACTTTTTTCTCAAGTTATTCTTATATGATCATTGATATCTACCTTATTTATCCTTACTAAGAATCAGAGTGCACCCTTTCTTATATTTCTTTTCCTAGTTTATTAAGAACGGTTTTATGTATGATATGTATAAGAAGGGTCCTAGTTATGAATAAATAAGTGGGAGATAATGTAGATATTTTATGAACCATTTGTTTTTTATTTCAAATTTTCCAAAGATACTAGACTTAATAAATTTTGGTGTAAATCGAAATATTATGTAATTAATATTAAAATATCATATGGTAATATCTATGTATAAAAATCATGGATCAGTATAGTATATAAACAATCAACAAGTTCCACTACCTTCAAAAATTCATGGGGGACCCACCATTTCTCTTTCCACCTCTAATTTATTTGGGTCACCTTGCCTTAACCACTAACTTCCAAGGAACTATACAAGTTATTATCACAGTACCCTCTAATGACCCATATTCATACCTTTAAAAAACCACTAGTAACATATTATGTAACTCTCTTATAGTGATCATTACATGAGATAGATATTATACACTTCCATTATCTTAACATGGCCACTTGAACTCCTGTAACTATAACATGCCTATAGACTATCATGGATCCAAATAATATATAAACTTCATGTTCTTTTATCAGTTGGAGTCCCATACTCTAGAGACACTCCTTCACGGTACATGAAATGATACAATATTATAGACTTCAAAAATTCTAAAAAACTACCACTTAGAGGCTGTTTTTAGTGATTCATGTTTTCATCAATACTTATCCAAATTCAGATCATTCCACCTTCTATTAAATTATCTAATATATCCATTTCACCTTATATACAACTCGAGTCCCACTGAGGAACTATGTTACCATAGACTTTCCTCAACTAAGATCTTGGTAAACATGTTTTCCAGATTCTATTTTTTTTATTTATCTGTTATAGTACTTCATCCACAAGTATCTTCTAAATAAAATGATACTTTAGCTCAATGTTCTTTTACCATGAGTGAAATACTATATGTTTATAAAAATAAAATTCTATCTTAATATCACAGAACATCATCCCACATTCTCATATCCTTCTTAAATTCCCCAAAAATCATTTCGTGTAGATCAGTTATTTACCTACTTCTATAAAAAACACATACTCAGTTCTATTTTAGCTAGTTTAACAATTGAATAATAACTTGAAAATAAACTCATGGATATATATTAGAAGGTAAAAAAAAATCCTATGATGCTCTGTCATGCATCAACATCACCTCCAAAATCGATATCAATATAACTCAACAAAATACCATCCCTTGAAAAAAGGCTATATTTTTTAAATCATTTGATATATCAAAGAACCCCTATCACATATTCCTAGTATCAATTTCTCAAATTCATCATAAATAAACCAAATAATCCCATTTCATATTCAAGTTTTTGTCTTATAAAAACCACGATGTACATCAACCCTTCAACCATTGATGTAAACAGAACTTTCACATTGAATTTATTATTGAGTGTCTTATTTCCACTTTATTTGTTTGTGGTTTGATAATTAAAAATGCTTCACTTACTTGTTATATTATTATATTTATAATGAGTAATGAAAAGGAAAAAATATTTTATTTTCTAAAGGTTTCACTACTTGTAGAAGAAAATAATGATGTTGAATTTATTTGTTTATTTTTAATAAAATTTAGTTTTTATTTATTCATATTGTATATATATATATTATTAATATACATATATTATATTTTTTATTATATTATTTTATTATAGATTTTTTTTCTACGTAAAAATCATAAATAATCTATTGGAGTTAAAAAAAATTACATTCTAATTTTTGAAAAATAAAAAAATATTACGCATGAAGGAAATAAAATTATGCATGGAGAATAATTTATAACATATGAAGGATTTGGATATTTTTTAAAATTAATGAATATCGTATATTATAGAGATGCATCCCAATTATATTATGTGTTCATTTTTTTAGAAATTTAGTAATTACATATTCTAGAAAAAATATAACACATGGTTAAAAACCATACAGTTAGGAAAATTGGTTAAGTAAAGGATATTGCGTATCATCCAAATGCCTCAATATATTACATATTGATTTTAGAATATTAAGCATTGAATTTTTTAAAAGTATAATATATTATGTCTGATAGTTATTTTTATACACACCAAACATTTTATTACATATTATAATTTTTCTTACATGTGAACATCATTTTCTTATGTATCATAAATTTTAAAAAGGAGAATATATTACATTTTAATTATCTTATATATTTAATTTTCAAAAAGATAATATTATGTATTTATTTTTCATAATTTTTTTCATATGTATAAATACATTTTTTGAATTTGGATAAGGTATATAAATTATGTATGAAGCCTTATGTAAATTTATTTATGAATGAATCAAATATTTTCTAGAGTTTATTTATTTCAAATAATTCAATTTATTACTGATAATCAGTAGACATTATCTTGTATTATTTTGGAATATTGAAAGGATATTTCACATGGAATACCTACATGATTAAATGATAATTATTTAGAGTTTTACTTTCTAGTTATTTTGGGAGTATTTGTCACTTATTTAAATCTTTATTCCTTTATTATTTTTTATTAAAAAATCTATTTTACATTTTATGCATTATTAATAAATAATTAATATTTAGGATATTCTATGTGCATAATATCATTAATCATTTATTATAGGAGGATTAAGAACTCTACACCAACGAAATATTCATTGTTGATAATTCTCTTAAAAGATGAAAAATATTAGAAGTGAAGTAATGAGACATGATGTAGGATGCACTATTCGTTATACTATAGTGCTTCTAGATAAGAATAAAATTGGTGAACAACTCCTTTTTTAGTTATCCTATACTTCATTATCTCTATTAATGGGAGCCAAAAAATTACCAGTTTCAAATACCAATATCATCATTGAGATGATTTCATTGGGTTTCATTATTTTATCAATTCACTATACTCTATTTTATGTTTTTAAGATCATTTTTTGTATTTTTTATATGAGTTGTAAAAACCTTAAAATGTATGAGTTTAGTTGAGCCTTAGTCTTATAAAAGGAATGAGATTTTAGTTGCACCTTATTCTAGATAAAGGAAAGGGTGGTTCTTCCACCACATTTAATGGAAGGTTTTAAGTTTTACTACCACACGTGAAAAAGGAAGAGGGTTTATTGGCTTATAAATCTAGGAGAAAAAAGAAATGTTGTAAAGAGTTGTCATTATCCTTAAAAAGTGATATACCATTTAGTGGGTGCAATATTTCTCAGGTATAGAGAGGTGTGAACATTATATATTGGATAAATTTGATATAAAATAATATGAAAATCATCTTGTTCTATAATTTTATTAATATGTTTACACTCTTTTCACTATGAATTTATTTATTTGTGGTTTAATTGTTTATTCACATTATCTACCATATTCTTCAAATAATTTTTTAATCTGAATATCATTTTGGGACTAAAAAATAACACCCCATTATCTATATCCATCCCACTATTTGGGCGAACAATTTTTATATGAGTCACACCCATTAAGAGTTATACTTTGTAGATACCTAAAAATTTTGTATCACAACAATGGATCTATTAAGTATATATTTTTTACTTCACATGATATATATATATATATATATATATATATATTTCTAACCATATCCTAGACATAATATACTATGGGAAAAATCATTTAAATAGTATGAAAAAATTCAAATGATGGATGGATTCTATATATACCACCATTCATTGATGTTAATGATTATGGATATAGAAAAATTATGGCTGAAATCTTATCTTAAGAAGGTAATCATTGATCACAAGACGAAGATAGTAAAACCATATAAATTACTTGAATCTGACCCTTATTCTCTTACTGGTATTAAGGAAGTGATGTATGTCATTAATTATAAAATAATAAAAATAATTTAATTCCACATTAAGGGAAATATTTTTAGGGGTATGGGAATTTCATGAAAAAGTAGTGGGAAAGAATTCAAATATAACTAATGTCAAATTAATTTGAAATTTCTATAATTGTGTGGTGGTGGTGGCAGTGTCTTCCAACTGGTTGAGGTGTATGGTGTATTATAATTATTTTTATGGTGGATTTATTCAACTCTTAAATATTCAAAAATATTTTTAGAGCCATTATCAATGATATAAAGTAGTGATTATAAAAGTTATATTTTATCTGAGCTAAAAAATCATAGATAAAACCTTTTTATGAGTAAATTTTTAACACTAGTAATAGTTTTTATCTTTTATTAGCATTCAAAACAAAAACCGTTCATTATAATTAGAAAAATAAAATTTTATAATATTTACAAAAATATTCTATATAAGTACACACCCTTTATTTATTGGTCATCCTACACTCATTTCCATAATTTCTATATTTTGAGGGTTTTTTTCCACAAATAAATAGTTCCATATTTTTTACTTTTTAGTTCAATTTTTAAGCTATTTAAATTATTTATGACTCCATATTTTTATTTATATATCAACTAATGTGATTATGTTCTAATTAGTTAGTTTGGTTTATATCATTTCATTTTATTCGATCTTTTAATTGACTATTAAATTCTTATCTTTCTTAAAAAATAATATATGTTGAATCATATATTAAAATAAACATAAAATTTTAATATAAAAAGAATATTAAAATAAAAATTCACTAGAAAAAAAAACTATAATTACATTTAGATGATAAATTTATATATTAATTTAATTTGGTTTGAATATTTAAATTAATTATACAAATAGAAAATTATTTAAATAATGTAAGTATTTACACAATCATTTAAACTATTATAAATAAATCTATATGTATAATATTTTCAATGAAAAATATAGAACCCAAATGAAAAAATTAAAATAATCATCTTAGAATATGTTTTGTGTTAGGTATTTAAATCACAAGACATTATGGTTCTAAAATTTTTGTCACGACCCATCCTTGGGGCCCATGCCTTGACTACCCCAAGCCCACCTTCCATAGGCCAAGGGATGCCGACTAGAACCAAAGGTGTAAATCCCTATAAAAGGGAAGATATTGCCTTTATATAAGTAATCAAACACAATAGAGTATGCAAGATGAAGTAAACACTATGTAAACTGAGTACAAAAGTAAGTGCTGGAAATTAAATGGGCCAGTATACAAACCCAACTGAAAGTACAATACAACTGAGAAAAGTAAAGTACAACAGCTGAAAAGTAGAGCAGAAACCACTGAGACGTCCTCCGGAAACCCCACCTAAAGGGTGGGTACAAATTGTCTCCTCAGCTCCTCGGATCCGTCCGTCCGCTCCATGTACGTCCTGCCTGATAGTCCACCTCCAGATTCCATCCCGATCTACAAGCCTCAACCACGATCAGTGTTGTCTGTCATATGCAACCAACGCAACGTAGTGCGGGCATAACCCATGCAGGGGTGAGTATACGACACTCAGTAGGGACCCCGAGACCCCTGAAGGCCTCCTAGAATCCACGAAGAGTAAACCACAAAGTAAGGATACAATCATTAAGTATCAAGCGACTCAACATAGGTATATGTCCATAGATATACCTAAGTCATCAATTCCAGTTTGGCTCCAACTCATGAGCCCAAGTACAACCCATTCCACACAGAATAGCACGACCCAGTCCACAAAAGAAATCACAACCCAGTCCACACAAGGAATCACAACCCAGTCCACACAGGAAATCACAACCCAGTCCACATAGGAAATCACAATCATATCGAAAATAATGATTGAACGTCAAGATTCAACTCACACAGGTATACTACTCATGAAGAAGGGTGGAGATGATTAGTTGTAACATATGAATCATCCTCTATGCTGAACCCACGTAGGATCTAAGTATAGAAGTCATCGCTGCCGAACCCACATAAGATCCAAGTCCAGTAACCATTGCTTCCGAACCCACATAGGATCCAAGTACAGTCGTCCTCGCTGTCGAACCCATGGAGGATCCAAGTACAGTCGTCCTCACTGCCGAACCCACAGAGGATCCATGTACAGTCTTCCTCGCTGCCAAACCCATGTAGGATCCAAGTACAGTCATCATCGCTGCCGAACCCACGAAGGATTCAAGTACAATCGTCATCGCTGCCGAACCCACGAAGGATCCAAGTAAAGTTTTTATCACTGTCACAACCAGCTCTAGGGTTCCCGCACAAAGCACTCTTGATTCTGAGAGGGTCCTCTCTAACAGCCAAGGGGTCGATACATAAACTGACACGAAGTACCACGAAGAAGTATCTCATAGGACCGCCTCGTCAAAGGGGTCTCAACACAACATACGGTGCGTCAATCGGACGCCCGGTCTGTGAGTTATTAGCCTTTTCGTCCTGGGGGCCCAGTTGATTTTGTGTACGAACCAACCTGACCATATCTCAACTATACCCAGAACACACATAGGGTATACTCATAGGGATCGTTTCTCAACATGATTACCATCGCCGCTGACAGTTCGTCAAACAGACGTTCGGTCTGAAGGTTATCGGCTTTTCCATTCGAGGGCCCAGTTGGATTTTGGGTAAAATCCCACCCAGCCTTACTCCAACTGCATCCAAACCTTAGGTGAAGTATTCCAAAAGATTTTTCTCATCAAGAGGAATCCAACAAACTCGACGGAACGTCATTCGGACGTCCGGAGCTCAGGTTATAAGCGTTTCCGCTCAGAGGGCCCGGTTGGTTTCATGTTCGAACCAACCCGGACATACCCAAAGTTCTCCAAAACCTTGAGTGTAATATAATAAAACGACCGTCCCGATCCAAGGAATCCTACGAAACTTACAGTGCATCTATCAGAGTTCCGTAGGCCAAGATATGAGCGTTTAACTGAAGAGGGTCCGAAAATAAGGGGTCTGAGCCCGGTCTGACCCGGACCAATACCCCCTGGGTTGGCCTGATTCGAGGAAACCCGACCCGAGTTCAGGTCCGGACCGATTGGTCGACACCTGGCCCGGATGGCGCGGCCCGGCCCGGCCCGCAGCTGGCGCGGCCCTGTCCGGTTGGGCACGACCGGCCCAGCCCGTGCGGCCTGTGGCCCGGCTCGGAATCCGGCCACAGCTCGATGCTGGCCAAGTGGGGCGCATAGGGGGGCGCCGCCCCCTTTTTTCCGAAACAGCTAACCCGTGGGGTCCGCCCTAAGAATATTTCGTGGAGTTACGACCCCCCTGTTTCCTTCGAACGACCGGTCGTGATGGCCGGCCTTGTGTAACTGTGGGACCCCCCTCGGGTCCCGCCTTCAGGTGGTGCCGGCGGCTGACACAGCCGACCTCCCTTGGATGACCGCCACAGCCTTAGGCCACGCCTATTGATCGACCTGCGTGGCGTGATGGCGCCACACCCCACCACCGCGGCCCGCCCCAACCGCAGCCCCTTGAAGCTCCGGCGAGGCGCGACGGCGCCGTGCCTCTCCGCCGCGGCCCACTCCTGGTCGCGGCCTCATTCGGACTCACCGGCGTGACGTGATGGCACCGCGCACCACCGACGCGGCCTTCTCTGGACGCAGTCATCTTCATTCCTAAATGGTGCAACGACACCGCGCTGCCTTCGCCACAATGATCCATAGGGATCAACAAGAAAAGGGGAGGAGGATCGACCATGTTTGTGTGGTCCGATCTCCTCCCGTTTTGACAATAACAAGCGGCCAAATTTTAATCAACGAAGGTCGATAAATAAAACTTGAATGAAGATAACCTCTACCTCAATAATCGATGTCGAACATTGGCATCTCAGTTGATGGTGTTGCAAGATAAGGATTCTTAGACGTCAACGGAGAGCATCCGAGGAGGAAGTAGTGTCTCCCCTTTTTGTCACGGAGAGAAGATCGTAAGGCATGGCGTGTTCTCATTCTTCATCGGAGGGTTGAAGAACGGAGCTTCTCTTATTTCATCCGAGGTTCCCCCACCATATTATTTTCCAAAACAATAATGTAATAACCCAATCCCATTTTAAGACAAGATACCCTTTTCAAATTAATTCAAGATATAAATTATGTGTGATGGAAAACTTTAATGGAGGAGAGGAAGGTGGAGAGGCTACTTAATTTACGAGGAGTTATCCAATTAATTCAAGGGGTGATAAAAAGGGGGGTTTAAAGAGGGTTAAAGAGTTTGGGAATGTGAAGGGTTCAGGATCATGTGGGCCCCACCTCAAATTTATCCTCATATGGGTAGCTAGGAACTAGTGGGTCCCACCCCAACTCTCTCACTTAGGATATAACCACTTTAGATATAAAAATAAAATTGTCCCACAATTTTATTCACTTCCCAATTAATCGACAAATTTTAACTTCTCCTCTCGTGCCATCGCATCTACGGTAAAAGTCCTCTTAAGCAATTACCGGCACTACGAGTTCAACGGTGCCCTCAGATTTCAATTCCGAGCACCGGTTCAAAATATAGAAAAACCCGCTCGTTCGTTTACTGAACGTACCTGAGTTAAACTTCAGAAATTGATTCTGGGCACACTGGGCCTCAGAATTAGGTTCTGTTAGAAACTACATACTCGTAAAATCCCAAATAATTTAAGAAAAAAATTTCCTTCAAATTTACAGGTCTTTACATTTCTCCCACCTCAAGGATTTTCATCCCCGTAAATCTATAACACAAACTAGGGAAACTAAAGGAGGTACCGAGCACACAACTGAGCCGCTCGTTCCCATGTGCTTTTCTTGAGGTTCCCGTGCTGCCAGAAAAAGCACACCTGAGGAATCGAACGTCCCCTTTGGACCCACTCCTATGAATCGTCAACCTCTACTGGAACCCTGATAAAGTCGCCCCTTCATCGATGTCCAACTCTCTATGGTCGATGATGATGAATATGTCATGCATATATCTCCTCAGCTGAGATAAGTGGAAGATGTCATGCACTCGGTGAAACTACGGTGGAAAGGTCAAGCGGTAAACCGCCTCACCTACCCTGATGAGGACCTAGAAGGTTTCGATGAACCTCAGAGATAACTTGCCGCCTCAGCCAAATATCCTTATACCTCGTCGAGGTGAGACCTGTAAGAAGACGTAGTCGCCACCCTAAAACTCCAGTGGTCTCCTGAATGCTCTGTGCAGTTTCATCTGACGTGATCCATAGGCGATCACTACCCACTCCTACATCAGGACACACCCGAGGCCGGTCCCTGATGCATCACAGTGAACTATGTAACCAATGCCCTCAGGTTGGGCGCACTGGTCAACCTCTACCCTAGCTCCTGAAAGATCTTCTGGAAGTGGTGCCGCAACTCTGGAGAATTATGGAACAAAGGTAAGTTTGGCCATCTCCTGAGTGATCGAATGCACTATGTTATGCATGATTCCATCCTGTGCTGCCTGAGTTTTCCTTTTCACCAAACAAAGAAAACCCCATACCATCATTGTAGATAAACCCCAACCCTTTTGCCTAATATCGTCAATCCGTGTATGAACTGTGGTTACCCAGTCCATACCCAAACTAATGTAGTAAGGCCTCGATGCTGCCACCAAGAGGTTTCAATCGAAACTCTTGCCTCAAGGGTCATATCACACCGTCGGTGTAAGTGTGATTATCGAGTCCCCTCCCAAAGGTAACTCCAGACATGAGGGTCAAGTCAACGGCTTAACCGGAAACTCTAGGTTTGGGACAATATTCGTGGAAGGTTGGAATGATTGATACCTATGTCTATTGATACGGAAGCTAGTAGTAGACACATACTGTACCACAAATCATTCTTAGAGCCCTTGGGTCACACTTCTTGACCGCATGTAGTTATTCTATTCCCCTACCCTCCAGCTCCCTGAGCCTGAAGGAGACTAAAAAAGTGGGTGGTTGTAACATGTTGAAATGTACACCACCTCATGATGCACTCCTAGCTCTACTTTCTCGTATGCCGCTCTGTAGATTCATCTGTCCTTAACACTTCCTCTTCTTGAAACATTTTACACACCCAAGTATCTATGACTGGCACCAGTTCCAAGCTCTTCCACTGCTATCATTCTCTATCTATATCCGTTCAGCCAAAGAACATTCAACCACAAAGGTTTTCTCTAGCATCCTAACATAGGTAGGAATGCATAGAGGATAAGGTGCTGGCTCAGATATCCTTAAACACACCATGCTCAGTGGTTTGAGTTCTATAGAACTGTTCGAATTGTATTCATCGAGTACCCAGAATGATCGGTATGCCTCGATGAATACTCAGCTACTGACATGTCATTCTTCCATAGCTGTATAAGCTCTAGAAAAACTCTCATCCACTTCCTCAAGCCAGTCCTCTGCTGCCTGAGAGTCGGGCTTGCCTTGGAACTTGAGGGTATCTGATGTTGGAACACGTGTAAGGCAGTAAGCCTACATGTGTCACCTACTGGTATTGCCAGTTGTAACTGCTGACCAACAGGTAGTGATATATAGATGACACACTACATGAAGGTACTATCTCAGACATCGGTCCACGTACCAAAGCCTCATCACTATGCGGACCATCCTCAGGGCCACTCACTGGAAAACACTGGTAGCCATGTCCACCATCCACTCTACCGGTGTCTCAGCTAGGCCAAAAACTCTAGCAATCGCCTCCATCCAGTCCTCTACTATCTGGGAATCTACCTCGCCTCATATCCTCGGAGGCCTATACTGCTAGAACTCGTGAAACGCGCTCTGTCGGTGTGCACCATCTGCTAGTATGGCTAGTGGAACCCGCTGCTCAATAGGTGGTGGTGCTGCTGGTACACCACCTGAAGGTGCCAACATAGTAAGAGGGACCTGCACCGAAGCCTCGTCGCTCGGTGAGCCGTCATCATGTAATCTCTCTTGGGAAACCTAGCTGGATGTATTTACAGTGGAATCCTGATAAGGAAACAGGTGCGCCATGGTTAATACAGTATACCTGGTGATCTGACTCAAAGTAATCACTAAGAAAACTTTTGAAACACACATGCAATCAATGTTTTCGTGCACTGAGTCAGAAATCAGAAGTCAGGGTCTTGGTGTATGGATACGTCGGCCGCCGCACCAACACTAGACTCCCTGAACTAAAGACCATACTCAATAACCTTAACTCTATTTCTTCACAGAGAAGAAATTATCAGAGTCCTAAGTTCTGCGGTAGAACAGACTCCTTTGATAACAGTTTTTCACGACCCGTCCTCGGGACCTGTGCCATGACTACCCCAAGCCCGCCTTCTATAGGCCAGGGGCTGGCGACTAGCACCAAAGGCATAAATCATGATAAAAGGGAAGACATTGCCTTTATATAAGTAATCAAATACAACAGAGTATGCAAGATGAAGTAAACACTAAGTAAACTGAGTACAAAAGTATGTGTTGGAAAGTAAATGGGCCAGTATACAAACCCAACTGAAAGTAGAGAACAACTGAGAAAAGTAAAGTACAACAACTGAAAAGTAGAGCAACAACCACTGAGACGTCCTCCAGAAACCCCACCTGAAGGGTGGGTACAGATAGTCTCCTCAGCTCCTCGGATCCGTCCGTATGCTCCATGTACGTCCCACCTGATAGTCCACCTCCGGATTCCGTCCCGCTCCACAAGACTCAACCACGATCAGCGCTGTGAGTCGTCTGAAACCAACACAATGTAGTGCGGGCATAGCCCATGTAGGGGTGAGTATACGATACTCAGTAGGGACCCTGAGACCCCCAAAGGCCTCCCAGAATCCACTAAGAGTAAACCACAAAGTAAGGATACAATAAAGAAGTATCAAGCGAATCTATATAGGTATATTCCCATACATATACCTAAGTTATCAATTCCAGTTCGGCTCTAACTCACGATCCCAAGTACAACCTAGTCCACACAGAATAAAACAACCTAGTCCACACAGGAAATCACAACCCAATCCACACAGGGAATCACAACCTAGTCCACACAGGAAATCACAACCCAGTCCACACAGGAAATCAAAACCCATTCCACATAGGAAGTCACAACCCAGTCCACACAAGAAATCACAATAATATCGAATATAATGATTGAAAGTCAAGATTCATCTCACACAGGTATACTACTCACGAAGAAGGGTGGAGATGATTAGTTATAACCTCTGAATCATCCTCTCTACTGAACCCACGTAGGATCCAAGTATAGAAGTCATCGCTGCTGAACCCACGTAGGATCCAAGTATAGTAACCATCGCTGCCGAACCCACGTAGGATCTAATTACAGTCGCCCTCGCTGCTGAACCCATGAAGGATCCAAGTACAGTCGTCCTCACTGCCGAACCCACGTAGGATCCAAGTACAGTAACCATCGCTGCTGAACCCACGTAGGATCTAAGTATAATCGTCCTCGCTGCCGAACCCATGGAGGATCCAAGTACAGTCATCCTCGCTGCCGAACCCATGGAGGATCCAAGTAAAGTCATCCTCACTACCGAACCCACGTAGGATCCAAGTACAGTCGTCATCACTGCCGAACCCACAGAGGATCCAAGTATAATCATCATCGCTTCCGAACCCACGGAGGATCCAAGTACAGTTGTCATCGCTGCCGCAACCAGATCTAGGGTTCCTGCACACAGTGCACTCGATTCCAGGAGGGTCCGCTCCATGAGCCACGGGGTCGATACGTTAACTGACACGAAGTCCCACAAATAAGTATCTCAAAGGACCGCCTCGTCAAAGGGGTCTCAACGCAACAGACGACGCTTCAATCGGACGCCCGGTCTGTGAGTTATTAGCCTTTTCGTCCCGGGGGCCCGGTTGGTTTCGTGTGCGAACCAACCCGACCGTATCTCAACTATACCCTGAACTATCATAGGGTATACTCATAGGGACCATTTCTCAACGTGATTACCTTCGCCACTGACGGTTCGTCAAACGGACCTCCGGTCTGATAGTTATCGGCTTTTCCGTTCGAGGGGCCCGGTTGAATTTCGGGTACAATCCAACACGGCTTTACTCCAACTACGTCCAAACCTCAGGTAAAGTTTTCAAAAAGATCCGTCTCATAAAGAGGAATCCAACAAAGTCGACGACATGTCATTCGGACGTCCGGAGCTCAGGTTATAAGTGTTTTCGCTCCGAGGGCCCGGTTGGTTTCGTGTTCAAACCAACCCGGCCATACCCAAATTTCGTCGAAACCTTGAGTATAATATACCGAAACGACCATATCAATCCAAGGAATTCTATGCAACTAACAGTGCGTCAATCATAGGTCCGTAGCCCAATATATGAGCATTTAACTGAAGAGGGTCCGAAAATAGGGGGTCTGGGCCCGGTCCGACCCGACCCAATACCCCCTAGGTCGGCCTCAACCGGGTTGATCTGACCTGGGTCCATCCCGATTGGGTGCGGCCCGGCCCGGCTGGGCGCGGCCCAGCCCGGCAGGGCGCGACCAGCACTACCCGTGCGGCTTGCGTTCCAGCTCTGAAGCCGGATGTGGCTCGGCACTGGCCAAGCGGGGCATAAAGGGGGGCACCACCCCCTTGTTTCCAAAACAGCAGACCCGTGGGGTCCGCCCTAAGAATCTGTCGGGGGGTTACGCCCCCCCCCCCGTTTCCTTCGAACGACCAGTCGTGAAGGATGACCTTGTGTAACCGCAGGACCCTCCTCAGGTCCTGCCTTCAGGTGGCGCCGGTGGCCGGCTGTGGATGACTGCCTCGGCCTTAGGCCGCGACTCTTGATCGACCGGCGCGGCGCGATAGCGCGACACCCCTCTACAACGGCCTCCTTCGGCCTCACCGGCGTGGTGCGACGGTGCCGCGCACCACCGTCGCGGCCTGCTCCGGCCGTGGTCCTCTTCGTTCCCACGCGGTGCAACAACACCGCGCCGCCTTCGCCAAAATGTTCAACGAGGATCAACAAGAAAAGGGTAGGAGGATCGGCCGTGTTTGTGCGGTCTTATCTTCTCCCGTTATGACGATAACAAGCGGCCAAATTTTAGTCAACGAAGGTCGATAAATAAAAATTGAACGAAGATAACCCCTAACTCGATAATTAATGTCGAACGTCGGCGTTGTGGTTGACTGTGTCACAAGATAAGGATTCATAGACGTCAACGAAGATCGTCCGAGGAGGAAGCGGCGTCTCCCCTTTTTGTCACGGAGAGAAGATTGTAAGGCATGGTGCGTTCTCGTTCTTCATTGGAGGGTTGAAGAACGAAGCTTCTCTTATTTCTTCAGAGGTTCCCCCACCATATTATTTTCCAAACCAATAATGTAATAACCTACTACCATTTAAATACAAGCCACCCTTTTCAAATTAATTCAAGATATAAATTATGTGTGATGGAAAACTTTAATGGAGGAGAGGAAGGTTGAGAGTCTACTTAATTTAAGAGGAGTTATCTAATTAATTCAAGGGGTGATAAAAAGGGGGTTTAAAGAGGGTAAAAGAGTTTGGGAATGTGAAGGGTTGGGGATCGTGTGGACCCCACCTCACATTTATCCTCACATGGGTAGTTAGGAACTAGTGGGTCCCACCCCAACTCTCTCACTTAGGATATAACCACTTTAGATATAAAAATAAAATTGTCCCACAATTTTATTCACTTCCCAATTAATCTAAAAATTTTAACTTCTCCTCTCATGCTAACACATCTACGGTAAAAGTCCTCTTAAGCAATTACCGGCACTACAAGTTAATCGATGCCCTCATATTTCAATTCCGAGCACTGGTTCAAAAGATAGAAAAACCCGCTCGTTCTTTCACTGAACGTACCCGAGGTAAACTTCGGAAATTGATTCGGGGCACACCGGGCCTCAGAATCTGGTGCCGTCAGAAACTGTATACTTGTAAAACCCCAAATAATTTAAGAAAAAAATTTCTTTGAAATTTACAGGTCTTTACAATTTTAATATAAGAAAAACTTATTTTATGTATATCACTAAACAGGATTTGTATACCATGTTATTATTTAATCAATATTATTAAAATGTCTATTTAATTTTTTATTTGAATATTATGTTGGATAATTTAATTATATTATGGAATTTAAAAATGTTTCAAATTTTTATTATTTTTTGAAATGCTTTTAATATGTTCCTTTTTGTTTCAATAATATGAATATTTTTATTTACATATTATATTCATATAATTACTGATCATTATATACTCATAGTGAAAATATTTACTATAAACTAACAAAATAATAACATCCACACTTAAATAAAAATTTCAAATTAGCACACTACATTAACATTTCTTGTATGAACAAAATTTAAGTATATGATGAAATAATTTAGCTCTAAATCCAACATGTGTTTATCTATTAAAAACAAAAACAATTATTTTTTTTAAATTTTTTAATTGTAGTTTTTTGTATTACCTTTAATATTATTATAAGAAATTAAATTATATTTTGATCCTAAATTTAAATTAAAATTTATTTTAGGAAAAAAAATTTGAAAGTGTGTTTTAATAATAAATATTTTCTACATTAAAACATGTTCTAAACTATAAAAACTGAGAAATTGAGTTTATATTTTCATGAATTTATAGTAAAATCATAATTGATAAAAATTTAACCAATATAAAATGACCAAATATAGACCTACCCCATGGCATGATTGTAATTATAAAAAAAATTTATTTTATTAAAATTTTTCTAAATTCAAAATATGTGTAAAATAATAATAACCAAGAAAAAAACCTCAATTTTTTTTTGAAATTATCAGATATCGATCACAAATTTGTTCTCTATCTATTTTTTTCCAATTCCAAATGAAACACTATTTAATTTTACGTCTATTGATATTAAAATGTAATAATGTAATTATCTAAAACTAAATCTATATTTATGTTAAAAACTTATGTTAATTAATAAAATTTGTTAAAATAAGCTCAGATTGTGGGCAAATTATAAAAAAACAATCTATAATTATTTTTTCAACATTAAGAAAAAGTCAAATTTTAATCTTATATGTGGTTCTCCCAAAATGATTGAGAGTATATTTCAAGATTTAAAATAATTGTTTCAAAACATAAAAATGTATATCTATTGATCAAAACATAGTAAACATGTTCAAATTGATGTAAAAATGGTTAATGTCTAAATTCTAAAATATAGTAATGAATTTAATATTAATTTATCTTAGGGTGTGTTCTAAATGATTTAATGTTTTTTTAAAATAAAACTAATTTCAAGTTTATATTATGTGTCAAATAATTAAAACTAAGTAAACAAGCTTATACTTTCTAGAAATTTTAGAAAAATTTTTTTTGTTTATTTTTTATCCAAGTAAGAGTAAAATGCAAGATAGTAAAATGTATGGTGTTATATGAATGAATGAAAGTGTTTATATAATTAATTTTTTTAATGTTAAAAACTTTTTTCAAATGTTCAAAATCAATCACATGAGGTATAATTGTAGTGAAAATATAAGAAAAACATTGTTGATTGATTTGAGACTTATAGGAATGATCTTCACATCAATTAAACAAGTAGTTTTGGTGAGAATGTTTGGATGCGTGGTTTTTGAAGTAAAATTTTAATTAATTTGAAATCTGTATTAAATAATAAAAATTAATCAAATGAATTTGAATATTTATTTAATTTAAGGAAAACTATCTTTAGTTTACATTGGATCTATATTAACAGACCATATATTAATAAAATATATATTGTGTTTAGAATGAACAAAAATACAATTTTAGATAAAATCTATTTTCTTAGTTATAAGAATGTATAAAATTTATAAAATTATGCAAATAAGTTTGTATTATTTTGAATTTTTTACAATGATCAATGATTATTTTTTGACTTATATGAAAAATTACAAGTCCCATTCAACATATAATGATGTAATAGTGCTAAAAACAAAATATTTATAATTAAAAGTGTGTTCAAAGTTAAAAAGGTCCATCAAATGATAAATGTAAATAAACTAGATCAAATTATCATTATTATATAAGAGACTAACTATATTTTAACTTTTTCACTTTAGGAATGAACCCAATGTCACGAACCACCATGGGTTGACCCTAAGATGATTACACAGGATGGCCTGCGACAAGGAATGAGAGAAATTATTGATCCTCCTGAGCTGGAAACAAGCACTAAGGGAATAAAAAAAACCAAAGGGAATGACCTAAACTAATATAAATGAACAAAACAATAGAAATAAGTAGAGAAACCCAAAAAATAAACTAGTAGAACAACTGAACATCATCTTTACTGGAACTGAGAATACAATAAAAAATAAATAACAAAACCAAAGCAAACCAAAATAACACTAATCCTCCATGTGACCCTAATGGTCACCCTCCAATCCCAAACCCAAACCCACCCACAAAAATTGAAACCAAACTGGAACCTTAATCAAAATCTAAAAAGACAAAGAAACTATAAGCATGAGTATTACAACTCAGAAGGCGTTCCCAATCAAATTTATTCCCAATATATTTCCTTTATAAAAAAGAATAATTAATTATAGGTTTTAAATAAAACATATACAACATAGGTTCTCACACATCTTCTCATTAAAAAAATCACGTTACATATCCCTATTTCTCATTCAAAACCATATTATTTTTCAAGGAGATATTATCATTTTTAGAGGGGACGAATGATTTTTTCACATAAAATGGGAGAAATAAAATGTAATTTTTTTTAAAAAATTTTAAAATCATTTTATATAAATATTTTTAAAAATTACAAGTCACTTTTAATCAATGAGTATAGCAAAAAAGAGGGCGGAAACAATGATCCCATAATAAGGTAAATGGAAATATAACATATATGCATAACAAACATAACAAGTCATCACAATCATCCACCACAGGAAACTAAGAGAAAAAGTACATGAGATAACCTAAGAGATTAATTGATAATATAGCGCATATTATACATCTGACACATCCTGTTGGCATTCCCCACCTGATGACATCATCCTCGACCACACAGTCAATTTTTACCCTACCTAGCCTAATTGAGGGGCACCATAATAAAGAAGAGAAATGTCCATACTAAGATGCACTAGAACTACTAAAAATCTGGTATTTAACATTGTTAGTTATAGGTTTTTATCATTTATTCAAAAGTGCTGTTATAACAAGCGATGTTAACAGGGGGTGAACAATGCTAAAAAATCATTGTTAAAGGCACCCTTTATCAGTGTTTTTAGTGATGTAAAAGGGTTACTTTAACATCATTTTTTAGAAATAAAAAAGCGACTTTAAAAAAACATTTTTATCACTCATAAATGTTGGATTTTAACAACGCTAAAAAACACAGTTAAAAATATGAAAAAAATAATTATTTTTTTCACACACCCCGATACCCCCTTTCTCAGTGCTTACAAACCCTTTATCAGTTATTTAAACTACCACATCCTCCGTCACCAACTAAACCCCCTTCCTTAGCACTATAAGGCTTTTTAAAATACTTTCCCATGCCTGGATTTGAGCCCAAGACATCCTTTATGTGACTGAATGATGTTTACCACTAGGGCATTCATATTTTGTTGTATATTTAATGAATTTTCTATTTATTTGTATATATTGTTAAATGTGTGATATATATATACTTAAAATTATATATATTTAAATATATTATATATTAATATTCATTTATATATATTAGAATATATATATATATATATATATGTTTATTAATACACACACATCTGTATATATAAAAATTATAACTACATATTATTGCTTTTTTATAAGGTAAATAAAATGGATAATTTTTTTCATTAAACAAAATTAATTATAAATATATATTATTAATATTTAAAAATACATTTTCACATAAATATGTTGATATATGTTTTTATAAAAGCGATTTATTATAAGTAAATATAAGAAAATGTGCATATATTTAATTATAAATAAAACAATACTGTGAAAAAAATTCAAAATAATGATATAAATATGAATGTAATAATTTGTAATAAATTTATTCCCAACAAAAATACGATAACAAGATCCCCCTAAGTGAGGCTAAAAATTCATTGAATGTTAAAAAATCAGGGCACCCCGACAAAAAAATCAGTTTTAGAGGCTTTTTGGGACCTTTTTACATTTAAAAATTAGTTATTAGGGTCCTCCCTAATCAACAAGGCTTAGATTTGATACGTGGTAGAGCTCAAAGGAACACTTAGATCAAATGTTATAGCCGATTGAAGTTCGCATTATGTTTTCAACTTATTTTAGATATTTTATAATTTTATTTAATTTTCATTTCCTTCAAATTATTATTAAATGACTATTACTTGATAATAATTATCAATTTAATAATAAAAAATATGTTTTAATTATTTTATAAGACTTTTTAATTAAATATCATATATATTATGTATAAATGATTATTTAGAATTATGTAAAATATATTTAAAAAATATATATTATATTTATTTAAATATAAATATATAAATATATAAATATATTATTTTTAATGAAGTATAATGTTTTTTTCAAATATAACCTTTATCATCGATTTTTTAGAAGTATTGATAAAGGTTCCCTTTATCAGCAATTTTTTATTAGCATTGATAGGGGATCTATCATTTCTTTTTTACAAGCACCGATACAGGGACCCTCTTAACATCGCTTTTTTTATCACTATTAAATAACCCCTTTAACAGTGCTAAAAAATTGTTGTTTAACACTCACTTTAACAGTGATTTTTTAGCGCTGTTAAAGGGTCTCTTTAACAGTGCTTTTAGCTAGTGTTGTTAAATTCCTAAGTATGAATAAACTTAGTTTTGTAGTAGTGTAGCCAAAGTGAAATCCTAAGCTAGTGCAATAACTGTTCACTAAAAATGTGATAGATATGTTAGGTTCCCATGTCAAGACTAAGTGGGGTGTTCTAAAAAAACCAAAAAAGAAACTAACCAAATATCCATGCATCACAAACACAAGAATCACCTCAAACCACCCTAATGAATAATCCCTTACCTTTCAACCATTTTATCACAAGAGAGTCCACTCCAAGGACCTCCCACACCACTAAACAGAATCAAGGCAAATAGATTATCCAAATAAGGTGATAAAGATAATATTTCCATAATTCTTAATATGTTTTTAAATGATTTAATACCTTCCAATTAATCAATATGATCTAATTTTCATCATTTTTTTAATTTTTTATGATTTTTTTGTTTAATTGTGAAAATTTATTAATTCTTGAAATTTAACAATTTTATGAAGTTTATGCATTTCAAGAATAAATTCTAAAAATTCGATCAAAATTGAGTGATTCATTTTTAGGATTAATTTATTGGTGGGATTCTAGATTATCTTTTGGACCTAGATCCAATTCAGAACACATTAGCCCAGAAAATTCAATAAGTTGGAGAAATTTTTCAAGCCAACAAAATGGACTCCACCTCAGTAATGGAGGCATATCTCATCCAAGATAAATCCAAATGTGGTGATTACACCTATAGGATAAATATAATTCTTAGTCACATGTGGAAATTAAATTTCATGTAGAATTTCATTCATTAATAAATCCATTTATTGCACCTAAGTGGGGAGAGTTAAGGAGTATCCTTGGGAAGATAAATATTCTTCAGTAATTCAGGAATAATTTTTTTAAAACTTGTCCAAATAAGATGATGTTTTGTAAACTCTTGAAAATGAGATGGAATATAAACTTTATAATTTCTTTAGTGACATTCTTTAACCATCCCAAGATTTCTGAACCAGATAACACCATCAATAAATTTCTCATTTCAATATCTGTATTGAATCATGTATTGATAATCCTAAATTTATGAGATGCATCAAGAAATTTATGATGACACATAAAACACCATTTTATTCTACGAGGTAATCATTGAGGGTTAGAATCAAAATTAAAAACTATACAATCCTAACTAGTATGAGTGTTCAAACCATTTGAATTTCCCAATCCAAGGAATTCACTAATTATAGACATTAAAGAAACATTCACTTTAAATATTTGTATCATTGAAGCATCATATGTTTCAAAACCATCATCCCATAATTCTCAAAATTCGTTGATTAGAGGTTAAAGGTATTGATCAATGTCATTTTTCAAAATTTGGTTTCTAGGAACAATCATAAAAATAATGGAAGAATTATTATTCATAAAAAACCATGGAGGTATATTATAAGGGATCAAAACAATTGTAGAAATGATATAATTAGTACTTAAAGTACCAAAAGGGTTAAAACCATCAGAATCCAATCCTAATCATACATTACTAGGATCAAAAGAAAAATCTAGATATTCAAAATCAAACATCATCCATGATGTTAAATATTTTGTATTTCTCATCAAACCATTGTTATTATCCATATCATTCCACTTCATGTCTTATACAGTTTTAGATGTCATAAATAATCATTGAACGTGTGGTTTCAGAGGGATGTAATGCAATACCTTTGCATGAGTTTTCTCCTTTTGTTTCTTCCTTGTGTTTCATTGATTTATACGGTCAATTTTGTTCATTGAATTCCATCTTCTTATATGAAATCTTGTTTATTCTTCTTTATTAGACTATTCTCCATAATAAAGAATAAAATCATTAGGGAATGCATATATCTTTTTATAATCAAGTCCTAATTTGCTGATGACTTTCTTCATCTCATAGAATGATACAAGGATATTATATTCACTAAATAAATCATGAATCAACTCTAAAATCATGGAAATTTATTTTTCCATAATTCTATAGACACTTGATATGATAAAACATAAGTATAAAAGACAATTTTTAATACTTGGCCCACCCTTCATACAATTTTTTCCATCTTGAACTAATTCATAAAAATAATTATATTGGTCACTAAAGTTATGAGAGAGATTAACCAGAATAGGATCTACCAATGTTTCTGTTGATCTAATAAAATATTGGACAATGTATTCTATAAAACAAAATGCATCATTTAACAAATTTTAATATGAATTCTCCTCTTCCGGGTCACTTTGTACTTCATTGATAATATTTTCACTATTTTTACTTTCCATAATATTTGACTCACCATAAAAAATCCGACATACATATCAAGGAGAAAACTGTTTCAATATAAAATGTTCATATAATTATTTTCTATTTAACCATCACTTGAAATTACAATCAAGACACAAAAATTTTATTCTTCCATCCATTGATCAGATTAAAGTTTCATAATCTAAAAATTCTCTCAAATACTTAGAATATTAAGGTGTGTTTCAAGGTAAATTAATCCAAATTTTGTCCATATTTATTGGATTTTATTCTCCCAGTACATTAATATATAAAGATATAATTGTTTAATCAAACAGGTACAACAAAAAATAAATAAAACCCAACTTATGAATTGAATCTTTCATACCAACTATAAAGTTAAATGGTATGAATCAAATAATGGACCTTTTATTAATAAACTTTTAATATAAAAACATGAATCAAATAAATTATTATTTCTCAAAAACATATATGAATAATGACATAAGTTAGATGACCACCAAATTTTAGCACAAAGCAATCCCATGAACGTTCTAAAAGATATCAATTATTTCTTCCCAAATTAATAGTTGAAATATGAAGTGTATTTCTTGGAAAAGATAAAATTATTATTTTTAAGGTATAGAAGGATATATACGTGTTAGGATAAGACTCAAGATAATGGTATTTGATGTTAGATACATGATTTAAATAATCAATATTTAATTATGGAAGTTTGGAAAAAAACCTATAAATTAATGATGATAATGATTTATCATTTTTTGATATTTTATATGTAGATAATATTATTTTTATTGGATAAAAAGATAATGGTGTATTATACCATAATTTTGTAACTAAGGAGGGTTCATTCCACTGAAAAATTAGCTATATTGAGCAATTCCTACACTATTTCCCATGATCTAACTATGACCAATAGAACCCCTTTAAAAATATGAATAGAAAGTATATTTTATTTGGATATAATGATATGTCTTGTATACCCAAAATATTCAACTATATATGTCTATATTCTATTTAAAAAGTTTTGTGTGACTACATGTTGTTCCATGACTAATATAAATCAACTCTATTCATATTACATCTAATTATGTGTTCCTTCAATTTGAGCTAAACATAAAAAACATAGTGTTAACATAAATTTGAATAATATGTATTATTATTTTCAAATAAAATGATGAAAAATTAGTCATTTGGCTAAAAAAACTAAACACTATAATTAGTTCTCTTAATAATCATGTTAGTTGAAATAAAATCAATAAAACTATGTTGACTATTCCAGTTAATCAAAAAATTATTATCATTCTTGTAAAACATAACCCTAACAACTCTATCATTATTCAATAGATTTTATTAAACTAAATGATTCCTCATATATGAATAAAACATGAATCATGTTGATAAATTTAAAAAGGGTATAATATCTCATTTTCAATGCCTTTGTCTTTATATACCTTACAAGGGTTGGTGATGAAATCATGTGTGACCCCTAACCCTTACACAAATTGGTAATGAGTTAGAAAATTGTCTCAATTATGTAAGGGGGGTCTTCATTTCTGCTGAGGAGGGGATCTAAGCTGAGGAGAGGGAGGTCGGGGGGGGGGGGGGGTTCGTGTCCTCTCCAAGGAGGGGAAATGAGATGGGAAGAGGGAGTTCAGAGGGAGGGGGGTCTGTGTAGTTGGTGACGAGGGGAACCAAAAACTAAGAGAGGGGTGAAAGAGGAGGTGGGGGGGTCATAGGGGTTAGGGTCAGAGGGGGGTGTCATGGGGGTCTGGGTCTCTGACAAGAAGGTAGGAGGTAGGTATAAGGGGTGGGGGGAATGGGGGTTGCGGATTTGGGGTTGTTGTTGGGAAAGGTAGAGGTGAAGGTTGGGGGTGGAAAGTGGTTGGGGTTGTGAGGCAGTAGGGAAGGGGGGGGGGGGGTTAGTGTTTTTTTAAAACATTTAGCAGCTATTTAATAAAAACCACCACTATTTTTTTAGAAATAAAAATATAGTGCCTACTTGATCAAAACACCTCTATATTATTATTATTTTTAACTGGATTTTACTCATGGATGCTATTATGACAAATAAATAAATAAACCACTACTACGAATATATATTTTTTGTAGTGTTTAATTATAAGAGAAAATGTACCCAGTTGGAGCTTGTAATGGAAAAATAAAGTGATGCATATCTAGAGCATTCAAGAAAAATTATGTTTGATAAGATTGAATTTTTTTCTACTAAAATTATTAATGGTTTTCACTTTCCTTGATTTTTCATGATTATGGATATTATTTTCTAATAGTGGAAGTACGGAGGAGACTATACTTGAGTGAAAATTATAAATTATAAATTTTTCTTTAAAAAGAGAAAACCCACCTCATTGGGCCTAATTTTTTTCATTTAAATCCTTCCATTAGAAAGCCAAAAAATGACCCTATAAAGTCCTAAAGATAAACACATTGACTTGGATCACATTAGGTGGATATGTAAGAATTTATCAAGCCTATGGTGACCCGTCCATGAGTTTTTATGAGAAAATCATTATTGAAAATATATATCTGTGAGATGAGATAAAATTAATGTGAGGTATATGTTTTGTGTGCATGAGAGGATAAATGATGATGAAATAGATTTAATGATATTAATGGAGAACATTAAATAATTTTTTTATGAGGCATGATATATTTTATTTCTTGGTGTTGAATTGGTGGATCTCATGGGCATGTGTTTTGAATTTTCTTTGATTTGATTTTGAGGCTTACTTGTCCAGGGGTCCAAGTCCTAAATGTGGGAAAATTAATATAGAAAACATTTTCAAAATTACTGATTTGTTTTTAAATTATTTAATCTCTAAAAATTTATCAATGTGATCTGATTTTCATCATTTTTATATTTGTTGGTGAATTTTTGACTTAATTGTGAAAGTTTTTTAATTATGGAAATTTAACATCTTTCTGAATCTTATATATTTGGATAATAACTCATAAGTTTTAGATCCAAATTGAGTGATTCTTTTTTAGGATTATTTTATTCATGATATTAAAGTTTTCATTATGGAAATAGATCCAATTCAAAACAAACTGGCCCAGAAATATCAATAAAGTGGAGAAATTTTATGGATAAAAGAATGGAACCCACATCATTAATGGAGGAATATATTGTCTTAGGAAAATACAACTATGTTTATTTCTGATTTAGGAGAAATCTAACTCTGATACTCATGTAAAAATTAAATTTCATACATAATTTTGGCCATTAAGAAATCCATTGAATGTGCCAATTTGGAGAGAGTTGAGGAGTCTCCTCGTGTAGAAAAATATTATTAAGTAATTCTGAAATAACATTTTTAACACTTGTAAAAATATGTTAAAGCTTTGTGGGAGCATGAAAAAGAGACAGTGGAGAAATTTTTATATATAAAAATTTCCAATATTTGGTCATTTAATATGTGAAATAAACTCAAAATTTTGGAATAATCAGTTTGAGTGGAAAATTTTCCACCTCTAATCCCTATAAATATGTGTGTACACATCCATTAAAACAGTTGAAGAAGGTGAAATAAGGACAGTGCTAGAGGATTGGAACCTTTAATATATTTGGATTTTCTAATTTTATTTTATTAGTTTCATAATGCCCTTTTCTTCTCCATTCAACTCTATTACCCTTCACATAGAGGGGTAAAGATTTTGAGTGATCAGGGAAGAGGGATTCTTACTTTCATAATTTCATAGTCATGTGGCTTAATTTAAACACTTTCTTTTTCAATAAAATGATTTCTATTTTTAGTGGAATCCAATTCTATTAATGCGATGATATTTTGATTTTTGGTGTCATTCATTTTTTATACCATTGGTTGAAGATCTTTAAACTCCATATGCCTAGTGTAGTTTGTCGAGATCAAGAAGATTGTGTTAGGTGGTGAGAGTCTAGAGATCCTTAGAACATGTGTAGAATAAGTGAATGATTTATAGATTTATAAGAAGAAAAGATTCATGATCAGGACTTTCCATAGTTGTTTGGTAAAGATTTATGAACTTTTATGCACACATGATTAGTTTAAATTGATTACTTTAACGAAGGGTGATTGACAACTCAATCGAGGAGTCTTTCATTTATCATTTAATAGGAAGAGTGGGGGGGGGGGGGGTAATTTTTATGACCATGATAAAATTTAAAAAGGTGGTCCTACTTTAAATCTATCACTATATTCATCACTTTGGGTTAAAAATTTATTTTAATTTTTATTAAAATCGATCTATTTTAAAAACAACCTCAAATTCTTTCTCAAATTTTAAGTAAAAAACGTGATTGTTGTATTCTCCTCTATGGAGAAAACCTAGACTACCCAATTTATAGAATTTTAACTTAGGAAATTTTTATATTTTTCACACCCCACAATAGGAACTTATTTGATATTTTTCATTAGAATCAATTTTAAAAAAGTTCCAAACATGTCTCAATCACTCTTTAAAAAACCACCCATTTCCATGAAAATCTAAAAAATTATTTAAAAATTCCAAACCACTTATAAATTCATTTAAGAAAATAGAAACATCATTTTAAAAGAAAAATAAACTTACCAATCCAGAACCAAACCTTAGAAATCAGAAATCATTTATAATAGCCAACCTATAATTTTCCAAAACATTTACATGCAACAATTCACAAAATAATTTAATATACTTCAAAATAGAAGGAAATCACCCCATTTAATTTTATTTTTTTTCTTTCAAAAATAATAAATCACTAATTAGAATATAAGTATGCTGAAAAAAATTCTACAATTCTTAAATTTAATAGAAAAGTGAAAATGGAAACCTACCTCAAACCATAAGTGCTTCAATAATACCCACCTGGTATTACCTCACAATGGTCCAAGAAGACAAGATCATCCAAGATGAACCTTAAAAAAACCCACAATTTAAATGCAAAGAAATATAAAACCTAGATTCACAAGACCTAGGAAGAATAAGAACTAAAAAAATGGAATAAGAAGGAAGAGGAAGAAGAGAATAAGAGTATAACTTGAATATATAACCCCAAATTCTGAATAAATCACCTAATAATCATCATAGAAGGAGGAAAAAGGAACAAGGAAGAGGGTATGAGCCTCCTTGGGTTATACGGATTAGATCAGAGAAGAATAAGGTGTTTTGGGGTTAACAATCTGAGAGGGTATAAAGGTAAATTCACATTTTTAATACACCTGGGCACTGCATATGGTTAGGTGTCATCGTTTTCCTAACCACACACCAATTGTGAACCCCTTACTAGACACCCGTGGAACCCACATTGTTTTGAATCATGGTTTGTAAATCGTGGACCAACTGCATGACATTGTTCTATCCAGAATTAAAGAAACATGTACACAACTTCTGTATGGTTTTCCTAACCATACATAGCCCTGTGCCCTTGACCAAAGACACATAGACCCACATTATTTCTATCAAGATCCACACAATTTGGACCAAACCATGAGCAATCATTGAAACTCAAACCATTTAAGTTTAAAATGAACTAAAAAAAGACTCAACCTCCGGAGGCCGCATGATTACCCCTTGACCATACACCTAAACCGTTCCATAGGGAAAAAATAGCCCTAAAATCATAATTTAAATCGAAAATACCCTAAACAGAATAGAAAAAAAAATGAAAAAAGGATTATCTGACTTAAAAGAAGAAAATAAAAACCAAGGTATGATAATTCTTCCCAACATTACACTTTCTCCCCCCAGAAATCCTTTAAATTTAATGTTGATCGATCAAATAAAAAATTTCTCACACTCTCATGACCTAAATAATCAAGCCAAGAACACCTCAAAATCCAAATAAACTCACAACTCTTAACTAAAATAAACCAATGAACCCAAACTACTTCTTGAGAAACAACTGAGAAATCAAACTTCAACCTCTTAAACCTTTCCCTAACAAAATCACTTGGCCTGCTCCAAAAGTACAAAGTTCACTAAGAATAGGATAATTCAATAATGAAATTAATGGAAATAGAGATTCACTAGATTGAACATGGGAGACCATAATGTACTTCCCATTATTTTAAAATTTTTTCCGAAAGCCCAAACATCTTCACACACAAAACACCAACACTCCAGAACAGAACGACCCTAAACAAACCCAAAAGAACCAAATAAACATGACATACCTTGAGGCTCACTTTAATCTAATTGGGAACTTAAAAATGGGAATTATAATACACACACATACAATAATTTTTCACTCTAAATGAGAATTAGTAGACACAAGACACACATCAGAACACACCTCCACTAAAAATAAAAGAACTAAAAAACTATAAAAGACATGCCTCCATTAAAAAAGTTGTTCCTAAAAAGGATATAAAACTATTCATTGATTCAAATAAAGTAAAATAATACAAAACACAACCAAAATTAAAGGAAAACTAAAATGGAAATGGTCATAAAACTAAACCCAATACCGCACCTCAGTCTTATAAACGGGATGGGGTGTCTTATGAAGGGGTGGATCTAGCTGCATACTTCATCCTAGAAAAATCCCAAAATAATTGTTTCAAGTTACCTAAGAATCTATAGGTACAAAATGTATTTAGATAACTTAGACATGATAGATTATTATCACCAGAATTACCACATAGATGAGACATCAGGGTCTTGTTCCTAGAATAAACTGATGAAAGATATGGAGGTCTCTTGATTCTGCAACCAGCACCACCAGATGGAGGCTGATTTCTAATTACCTTACTGAAATTACCTTCACCAATTTTAGATATTTGAGGAATGTTAGATAACATAATCACTCCCACTAGAACAGATTCAACCCAAAAATTTTACCTCACCATGTCAATAAAGGAGGATAGAATGATTTCTGACACCCTTGACTACAGATCACGATAAAGAACATTCTCAAAATGACGACCCTTCATAGAATAATCTTCAGCATACTCTAGAATATAAGGAACTAGTTATTGGAAATGATTAATGAACTCTGACACCAAACAATAACCTTTATGAATATAGAACATATCTACTTCCTCCATCACCTTCACAACCTTTGAGAAATACTACAAGAAGAACGAAGCCTTAAATAATTCTTAGGTATTGTCTTCTTGAGGCTTGGTTCTAAAAAATGAATTCCACTACTTCAAACCCAGACCTTCAAGCATAGATTCAGTGAACTTAACCATTAGTAACTCATGTAACTCATGGAAACCAAATATCATTTCTATTTTCCACATCCACTCTTCTACTTCTAATGGATCTGCTTGAACATAAAATAGTGGTGGATTTAACTTCCAAAACTCAAGGAGAAATTCCTTAGGTTGATCAACTAGAGGGTCCACTAATAGTAAACCACCCATAGTTGCACCTCAAACATCCATTGAAACCTTGGTGGGGGAGTACAATAAACAAAAATGAAAACAAATAATCTAATCAAAACCAATTCACCAATAAGAACTCAAAATCTAGACACTACTTAAAAAATATTTCCCACACACAAGAAAATGTGCTACTCAACCATTATTTTTCAAAAAGTCACGATTGTCCTCTTGAAACCACATTTGAAAATAAAACAAACTAGTTGGGTTTCACACTCATAAATGGTATTCGATAGAGACTCACACACATATATTCCCATTCCAATCCAGGCACTCATCCACCCATATCATCACCCATCGACTTCCTCACACATATACAAGTATGTGAGCACTCACAAGAATACCAATGGTTAAAAAAATGTTTCTTTCTTTTGAAATAAAGCGTTCAACCTAAGATTCAAATTCTCAATCCACTTCCCATTTCAAATTTCACCAACTTTTCAAAAATTCCCTAGAATATTTTCCCAAAACTATTTCATTTAAAAATAAATTCTCATTTTCCAAAACAACTAATTTTAATAAAATCTTGGTTTTTATTATAGAAATCCAATATCAATAAACCAAATTCCCATTTATGAAAAAGTCATCTTATTAAAATATATTTTCTAAGACTTTCTTCGAAATAATTTTGAAAAATCATTTTCATTTCCCAATAATCAAAACATTACTTATTGAATCAAGGTTTTCTCAATCCAAAACAAGATTTTCACAAAAACAATTAAAATCAAGAAAATCAAACAAGATCCCAAATGGGTAAAGAGTATTGTCGATGGGTGACTTGACCATATGGTTAGAGGAAAGATTCCAATCACACCACCATCTTAAAGAATCTTTCAGAACCATGCCCCTCATCTCCACATGGATTTCAAGGCCCTACGATCTTGTTGATACTACAATCCTGAATCTTGTTTCAATTTCCAAAACAAAAAACAATCCACAAGAACCAAAAAAACCAAACAAAATCCAACTTCCCATTTAAACCTGAGGTCTGACATAGAAAGTGTTGGCCAAGCACTCCCTCATACCTACACCCCAAGTTACAAAATCTGTAACAACCGAGATTTTTATGAGAAATATTTTTTTATGTTATATAAATCATCAAAGGAATCTTTCACTACACACAACATTATCTTGAATTGATTTATATGCAACCACGACCTTCCTCGATAGCTTGCGTTGTACGCAATACCAAGTTTAACTAAACAACGATATGCTATTAAAATATTATTAAAACTAGCCGTTATGAATAGTAATACCAACTTTTTGAAATTTTTTAAATTTAATCATTCAAAATGGACTTCATTTTTGGATTTAGAATATTGAAATTAGCCTACAGTGAAATTTTGGTATTTTTCTGAAAACATTCAATTTTTGATGAATAGTGAAAACATTGGGTTTCTATTTAATAACAGACTTTTTATTTAAATAATTATTTATTTTATTTTAGTTTATTTTAGATAAAAATTGATACATAATACCTATATAATTTCAATGTAATTCATTGGAGTAATTTTATAATAATTTTAGATATATAAAAATTTACTTGAACTTTTCACCGCCTTTTACCCACCTCATAGGAGAATTTGAAAATTCACATAAAAATTAATTTTACAGCTTCCGTGAGTGGGATTTCGAAAATCCGAGATACACGGTTAATATCAAGGACTAAAATGTGGTTCAATGAGATGAAAATAATTTTTGGTGAATAGTAACGTTTTACTTTTTTTTACCACGGTTAAAAGTAAATATGGTAATTAAGGGTACAAATGACATTATTATTACCCTAACACATGTACTAATTCTATTGGATAAGCATAATTAGAAGAAAAACAACCTTAGGAATAAAATATGACCATTTAGGCCCACATGGATTAGATTAGGACATTTATTATTAATTTATTTAAAGAAGGGGTAAAATAGTTAAAATCAAAGTTTAATAACTAAATAATTTTTAATATAGGGTTATACATAAGATAAATTCGACTATAAATATTAATTAGAAATATAAAACGATTTCCTACATAAGGGTATTTTATTTATAATTTTTAGACATTAAATAATTTAATTTATTTATGACACAATGATGATGCAGTAATTATCTTATTAATGAAACATTGACATAATTGATGTTATAAATACCCAAATAAATTTAATTTTAGACTTGTTATGAATTAAAATAATTTTATAGGTTAATATTACATGTTAGTATTGATTTAATTAAACTCTTTGCGAACTAATCATTCTGTTATGATTTTTCACAAAAATCAATTACCCAATAGTGTCAAAATTGAAATAAAATAGTTTTTAAAAAAAATATTATATTATTAATTGTTATTTTATTCCTAAAAATCTATGTTTCGTAAAAATGACTTATATATGGTTATATATATTAATAATAAACAACTTAGGGTTCCTTTGGCTTTTTATAGTATGTTTATTAACCTTATAGTGTAAGAAAACAAGAAGAAACGGTAAAAGTTACATTATCTAACTTAAAGATAAATATAAATGATAAGGTTAAAATAGAAACCTAAACTTGTATAAATTATATTTGATGAGATAATTTAGACCCATACCAACCTTAGCTTCTAAATAAATCAATTTGGAGATATTAAAAACCAAATATTACTTTATAAAAAAATAATATTTTTAGTTTTTTCAAAGGTGCCCCTCTCCTCCCTTATAAAAGGGAACCTCCTCCTTCTCCTCCTCACACCACTTTGAGCCTTAAATATCGGCCAACCCCTGAAATTTTTTCTTATCCCTTCCCTAGAAAAATCCTAGAGGTTCTGGTCCTCTTCGAAGACCATATTTAATGCCCAAAGAGGAGGTTAAGAAGAGGCGCTTCAAAGAAGAGGTGATGACCGTTACAGATTCTTTCAACTTTATTTATTCTTATACTTATACTTCTTTAGTTGTTTCATTATGAAGTAATAACATCAGTATCACTCATATACAGATATGTTATTATAATTATGAAACAACCCTATTTCACCTTCTATCCATCCTACGGAAAATGAAATCACCGCACGTGCGTACGTACGGAATACCGTCTCCACGCCGTGGTGTAATCTGTTTTCCACCACCACCTTACTGGGATGGGTATAATTGTGTAGAGAATAACTATATATGATTATTTTAAAGTGATATTGATTCTCAAATAGTATACATACACTCCAATACAATTCCACTATCAAGGGAACGATATCATCGTTCGTGCGTACGTATAGAATACCGTCTCCACGATGTGATGCGACTCGTTCTACATGATCTTCATTGCATAATGATTATATAAATGAATTGAATGAATAAATATGATATATATTACACTAATAACATTCTGTAAATAAGGTATCTATAATCTAAAAAGAATAATAATAATTTATTTGACAAAATACGCATAAGAACAAAATGTAATAAACACTCGAATAACAAGTAGAAATGAAATATTACTAATAAAATGCTAAGAATATGACCATATATGATATAATAACAATGATTATAATTATGGAATAAGTCAGTGACATTATTTAAATCATTATATAGGACTTTCAGACACTTACGAAGCAAATTGGACCTAAGGTAAGTGAAAATCTCACAATCTCATTTTTATCCGAGATTGTTTATACTTCCGAATTTACTGGGTCATATTTATCATCCACATCCATGTTTACTCAATACGTAATATTATTTCCATCCTCCTAAAATTGTTTAAATCCAATTTTACCCTTCGGTGAGTTTTTAGTAAAAGATATGAAAATAATATTTTGTTATTTTTCGTACGAGGTACTTTTTGACTTTTCCAGCCAAAGTACGAGAAGAATGTTTTTTTAACTTATAAGAAATGAATGGATTTTTAAAATATTATTTCCATGAATCTTCCTTAACATGTTTTCAAGTTTATTTTTAATCAACTTCTTTTATTTTAAAATTATATGACATGTTAAGAAAGGAAAATGTTTTTGAAGTAGAAAGGATATTTTCCTCAAGAATGGAGTTAAAGTGTTTTATCAAAATTATTTTACATCTATGATAATATAGGGATCTGTTTCTAGCCCTATTTTTACATTGTTTTGATTATGTTATGATGGAATTATTTTTATGATGTCCTTTTATCTTATATGGACTGTGTTACGATGGCATGATGATTAAGAATCCCATTTTTATTACATGGGTTATGCTATGATGTATGATTTATGATTTTGTGGAACACATTATAATGGTTTAATTATGAGATTTGTGGGACCTATATCTCCCTCCAATTCATTGGGTAATGATTTATATCTCATGAGATAGGCATGGATGGAACAATAGGTTAATCCGGTTCAGTGAAACAGGACTGAAACGAGGAGTGAACTCGGTTCAAAAATGGACTTTGTCTGCTAAGATAGTCTTGGAAATGAGTCTTGACTACTAAGAAATGATTCTCTATGATTATGTGTGTATGCCAAAAATTTTATTGTTTTAAGTTATGATTATTGGGATTACATTTCACTACTATGATTTATCCCATGTTATGAAATTTTGATTTCTTTTACAGGTTAAGATTTCCAAAATGTTATGTTATTATGAATATGATGTGATTGATATTTCTTTTGTTTACCCTTACTGAGCATTTTATCTCACCCTTTTGTATGTTTTCTTTCCCCAGGTCAGGAAGAAGGTTATTAAGTAGGATATGCCAAAAGGGACTCAATATATGATGAAATAAATGGGAGAAAATATAGATGCTTTATGAACCAGTTGTTTATGTTTCCCAGTTTCTAGAGACACTATACCCATACAGTCCTTTCATAGTTTTGTTATATGTTGTAATAAGTGTACTTCAATTTTGAAGTAATAACAATGTATGTAATGTATTGGTCGTTATAGTTGGTATCAGAGGAAAGGTATAGTCAAGCTTTGAAAACTAGGATGTGAAAGCCTTAGTAAGAACCCTAAGGATAAGTCTAAGCATAGAACATAATATTAGTGTTTTAAAAATGGACATGAATAACCTAAGATTAGACCTTAAGTGTAAAATTTTATTCTTGATTATGTGGTTTTCTATTATAATTAGTGTTTCTCACACTATTCTTCTTGGTTTTAGTCAATGTCTGGAACCCGAAGGAACCGTGTTAACGAGGAATGCGATGGACAATGCAATGATTGTCCCCCTATGCAACCAAACGTTATGGGAGATAGAATGAAAAATCTTATAGCCATGCTCACACAACTTTCTTAAGCTATGAATCATGTAGTACTTCCAAACGAGAAAAGGAAGGAGCAATATTCTGTTGAATCCTTTATGAGGCAACATCCACCCTCATTCAGCGGGTCTACCGACCCATTAGTGGCTGAACAATGGATCAGTACCACTGAAAAGATATTTTCAGTTCTTCAATGTTCTGAACATGATAAATTCATCTTAGCAGTATATTGTTTGGAAGGTGAAGCTGATCAATGGTGGATTCTTATCATGAATACGAGGCCAAGAGATGAAATTGAGTCCATGGAATGGAAAGAGTTCAAGAACATAGTTTTCAATAAGTACTTTCATCATATTCTTCGAACAAAGATGGAGAAGAAGTTTCTTGAACTAAAGCAAAAGGATAATGAATCTGTTGGTACCTATGGATCAAATTTTACAAGACTTTCAAGGTACGATTCTGGGATTATTCTATAACATGAGAGTAAGATCGATCGATTCTTTAGTGGCATAAAACCAAGTCTTCTAAGGGCGTTAGCCATAAGGGACTTCAATAGATATGAGGAAATAGTTCAATGCGCTCTCAAATTTGAGATGGAGATTGGAGTAACCCATCAGTCATATGGGTTTGATAAGAAGAGGAACATGGAATTCAAAGGAAAATATAAAGACCACACTGAAAAGAAGATGAGTTTTCCCTTATGCTCAATGTTTGGAAAGAAACATGGAGGGAGTTATCTTAAAGGGACAAGTAAATGTTTCAAATGTGGAAAGGAAGGTCATCAGGCATTTGAATGCCGTAATGATGGGAACAAGATGTCTAGTGATGTGAACAAAGAAAAGGATACACAGAGTGCACCTCCTACACTTAAATGTTACAAGTGCAAGGAAAAGGGGCATTATGCCAATCAATGCACTAATCCAAGGGTTTTTGATGATGATCGACGTCAAAAAACTCTTAAGGCCAAAGACAAAGGAATGCCACATGCAATTTCTACCAGCGATGTGGATTATGATTACGAAGTGGTGAAAGGTACACTTACCATTGACTCTAAAGTAGAAAATGTTTTATGTGATTCTGGATCCACCCACTCTTTTATTTATGATGAATTTTCTAATGGTATCACCGTATTACCTCAACAATTAGATGTTGAGTTAGCTGTGACAACCCCTAATGGCACAACAATCACATCAAATGTTTACAATTCTTCTCCGATTGAAGTTTGTGGGAAAGTTCTTCCAGCAAATCTTGTGATCCTTCCTATAGAAGAATTTGATGTGATTCTTGTCATGTATTGGATTTCTTTATATGGAGCTCATATCAATTTCCAAATAAGGGAAGTCACATTTCATATTCCAGATCAATCTATGATCGTCTATCGATGCAAGGATGAAAATAACCTTCCAGTGGAAATTTCTTCCATCTCATGGGTCTTGATTCCACTAAATGAAGGTTATTTATCTCAAATGGTTGGAGAGAAACTCACGATTAAGAATATTCCCATTTTAAAGGAGTTTGATGATGTCTTTCCGGATGAATTGCTGGGTCTTCCACCAAATCGTGAAGTTGAGTTTTCAATAGAACTCTTACTGGGTTCTTTTCCTATTTCAAAGAAACCTTATAGAATGGCCCCAATTGAGTTGCAGGAATTGAAGAAGCAACTCCAAGAAAATCTTGATAAGGGATTCATACGCCCTAGTGCATCACCTTGGGGAGCACTTGTTCTGTTTGTTAAGAAGAAATATGTATCAATGAGACTCTGCATTGAATATTGGGAACTTAACAAAATCACTATAAAGAACAAATATCCTCTCCCACGCATTGATGACTTATTTGACCAACTACGCGGAGCTCAATAATTTTCCAAGATTGATCTTCATTCAGGGTATCATCAATTAAGGTTCAAAAGGGAGGATATACCAAATATGGCTTTCCGTGCAAGGTATGGACACTATGAATTTTTAGTGATGCCATTTGGTCTTACTAATGCCCCTGCTATCTTCATGGATCTGATGAATAGAGTCTTTAGAGAATATATTGATCAGTTTGTGGTAGTATTTATAGACGATATTCTTGTCTATTCAAAGAGAAAGGAAGAACATGAAGATCACATGAGAATTGTATTGAAGACCCTGAGAAAGGATAAACTTTATGCCAAATTTACCAAGTGGGAATTTTGGCTTCAAAAAGTTGCATTTTTGGGTCACATAATCTCAAAAGAGGGGATATCTGTGGATCCAGCAAAAACAGAGGTTATCGAAAGATGGTCAAGACCACCAACAGTAACCGAGATCCGAAGTTTTCTTGGTTTGGCTGGATATTATCGATGTTTTGTGAATTATTTTTCATGATTATCTAACACACTCACCAGGTTGACTCGAAAAGGAGTTATGTTTGTGTGGACAGAGGAATGTGAAGAGAATTTCAAAGAGTTTAAAAGAAGGTTATCCAATGCACCTGTACTCACACTTCCTTGTAGTGGAGAAAGGTTTGTGATCTACAGTGATGCATCCAAGAAGGGGCTGGGGTGTGTTCTTATGCAAGATGATATGGTGATAGCTTATGCATCATGATAGTTGAAAATCCATGAGCAAAATTACCCAACTCATGATTTGGAGTCAGCTGCGGTAATATTTGCATTAATGATTTGGAGGCATTATCTTTATAGTGAAAGGTGTGATATTTATACAGATCATAAAAGTTTAAAGTATATTTTCACACAAAAGGAGATGAATATGCGCCAAATAAGATGGTTGGAGTTGATTAAGGATTACGACTGCTCAATTCATTACCACCCAGGGAAAGAAAACAAGGTGGCAGACACATTAAGTCGACAAGACCATGCTAGCTTATCCATGATGAGGATCATAAAAGATCTAATATTTATGGATTTACAAAGGATGGATCTTGGAATTATAATGGAAGGGGGAAAATCATATCTTTCTCAAATGAATGTTCAACCATCTATACATGTGAAGATTAAAGAGGAACAAAAAGAAGATTTAGAGTTACAAAAGAAGGTGAAAAATGTTCCTGAATTCAACCTTGATTGTGATGAGATAATAAGGTTCAGGAATCAAGTTTGTGTTCCTCCCATCCCAGAATTAAAGAAGGAGCTGCTGGATGAGGCTCATAGTTCTTTATTCTCTATTCATCCTGGAAGCACGAATATGTATAGGGACCTGAAGAGTACTTCTGGTGGGATGGCATGAAAATAGATGTTGCTGAAGATGTCTCTCGATGCTTGGTTTGTCAGCAAATTAAAGCTGAGAGACAGAAGTCTAAGGGTATGTTACAACCATTACCCATACCCAAATGGAAATGGGAAAACATCACTATGGACTTTGTCACTGGAATTCATCTGGGTCATAGTTGATCGTCTTACAAAGTCTGCACACTTCATTGCTATTAGAGAGGATTTCTCTCTGGATCAGATTGCCAGAATATATGTAAAGGAAGTGGTAAGATTTCATAGAGTACCACTTTCCGTTATATCTAACCGGGATCCGAGGTTTACCTCAATGTTCTGGCGAAGTCTTCAGCATACTCTAGATACAAAGTTGAGTTTCAACACTACTTATCATCCTTAGAAAGACAGTCAGTCTGAGAGGACAATTCAAACTCTAGAACATATGTTGAGATTTTTCTCAATGAATTTCAAAGGTGGTTGGGATCAAAACCTACCATTGGTGGAATTTTCTTATAATAATAGCTTTCACTCCAGTATTCAGATGGCTCCTTATGAAGCTCTCTATGGAAATAAATGCAAGACTCCAACTTGATGGGATGAAGTTGGGGAAAGAGATCTATTAGGATATGATCTTGTTGATGACATGGCAGAAAAGGTTAGATCTATTCAAAAACACATTAGAGCAGCTCAGAGTCGACAAAAAAGTTATGTTGACAACTGAAGAAAAGACCTAGAGTTTGAAGTGGGTGATAAAGTGTTCTTATGAATATCTCCTTGGAAGAGAGTAATGAGATTTGGAAAGAAGGGAAAGGTGAGACCTAGGTATATCGGTCCTTTCGAAATACTGGATCATGTTGGGAAGGTAGCTTACCGATTGAAACTTCCACCGAATCTCTCTCAAGTTCATGATGTGTTCCATGTGTCTCTCCTGAGAAAGTACATACCCGATCCTTCACAGGTACTCAGCTCAGAAGTTATACCGCTGGAGCAAGATCTTTCTTATGAAGAACAACTGATAGAGATTCTGGATCGTAGAGAAAAAGTCCCACGGAACAAGACCACTCCCTTGGGGAAAGTCTTATTGAGGAACTACCAATTAGAAGAAGCTACATGGGAGCTTGAGGATATGATGAGGGAGAGTTATCCTCATCTATTTGTTACAAAGTGACGAATTTCGAGGGTGAAATTCATTTTAAGGGGGATAGAATGTAACAACCGAGATTTTTATGAGAAATATTTTCTTTTTATGTTATATAAATCATCAAAGGTATCTTTCACTAAACACAACATTATCTTGAATTTCTTTACACAAAACCATGACCTTCCTCGATAGCTTGCGTTGTACGCAATATCGAGTTTCACTAAACAATGATATGCTATTATTTTTTTTTAAAACTAGCTGTTATGAATAGTAATACGCACTTTTTGAAATTTTGTAAATTTCATCTTTCAAAATGGACTTCATTTTTGGATTCAGAATATCGAAATTATCCTTGGGTGAAATTTTGGTATTTTTATGAAAACTTTCAATTTTTGATGAATAGTGAAAACACTAGGTTACTATTTAAAAACAGACTTTTTATTTAAATAATTATTTATTTTATTTAAATTTATTTTAGGTCAAAATTGATATATAATACCTATATAAGTTCAATGTAAATCATTGGATTCATTTTATAATAATTTTAGATATATAAAAATTTTATTGAACTTTTCACCGTCTTTTACCCACATCCTAGGAGAATTTGCAAATTCACATAGAACTTAATTTTACCGCTTCTGTGAGTGGAATTTCGAAAATATGAGAGACACGGTTAATATCAAGGACTAAAATGTGGTTCAATGAGATGAAAATAATTTTTGGTGAATAGTAACTTTTTACTTTTTTTACCACAGTTAAAAGTAAATAGGGTAATTAAGGGTAAAAATGATATTATTATTACCCTAAGAGATGTCCTAATTCTATTGGATAAGTGTAATTAGATCAAAAACACCATTAGGAATAAAATATGACCATTTAGTCCCACTTGTATTAGATTAGGACATTTATTATTAATTTATTTAAAGAAGGGTTAAAATAGTTAAAATCAAAGTTTAATAACTAAATAATTTTTAATATAGGGTTATACATAAGATAAAGTCAACTATAAATATTCATTATAAATATAAAAATATTTTCTACATAATGGTATTTTATTTATAATTTTTAAACATTAAATAATTTAATTTATTTATGACACAATGATGATGCAGTAATTATCTTACTAATGAAATATTGACATAATTGATGTTATAAATATCCAAATAAATGTAATTTGAGACTTTTTATGAATTACAATAACTTTCTCGGTTAATATGACATGTTAGTATTTATTTAATTAACTTTTTGAGAACTAATAATTCTATTATTATTTTCACAAAAATAAATTACCCAATAGTGTCAAAATTGACATAAAATAGTTTTTAAAACAAATATTATATTATTAATTGTTATTTTATTCCTAAAAATCTAAGGTTCGGCCAAATGACTTATATAAGGTTATATATATTAATAATAAACAACTTTTGGTTCTTTTAGCTTGTTATAGTAAGTTTATTAACCTTATAGTGTAAGAAAACAAGAAAACACGATAAAAGTTAAATTATCTAACTTAAAGTTAAATATAATTGATAAGGTTAAAATAGATACCTAAACCTGTCTAAATTCTATTTTATGAGAGGATTTAGACCCATCCCCACCTTATCTTCTAAATAAATCAATTTGGAGCTATTAAAAACCGAATATGACTTTATAATAAAATAATATTTTTAGTTTTTCCAAAGGTGCCCCTCTCCTCCCTTTAAAAAGGGCACCTCCTCCCTCTCCTCCTCACACAACTTTGAGCCTTCAAGCTCGGCCAAACACTGTCAATTTCTCTTCTACACTTCCCTAGAAACATCCTAGAGGTTCTGGTCTTCTTCAAAGACCATCTTTAGTGCCCAAAGAGGAGGTTAAGAAGAGGCACTTCAAAGAAGAGGTAATGTCCGTTACCGATTCTTTCAACTTCATTTCTTCTTCTACTTCTTGTTCTTTAGTTGTTTAATTATGAAGTAATAACATCAGTATCACTAATATACTGATATGTTATTAAAATTATTAAACAACCCTATTTCACCTTCTATCCATCCTACAAAAAATGAAATCATCGCGCGTACGTACGTACGGAATATCGTCTCCACGCCGTGGTGTAATCTGTTTTCGACCACCACCTTACTTGGATGGGTATAATGGTGTTGAGAATAACTATATATTATTATTGTAAAGTGATATTGATTCTGAAATAGTATACATACACTCAAATACAATTCCACGATCATGAGAACAATATCATCGCTCGTGCGTACGTACGGAATACCGTCTCCACGATGTGATGCGACTCGTTCTACATGATCTTCATTGAATAATGATTATATAAATGAATTTAATGAATAAATATGATATATATTACACTAATACCATTCTTAAAATAAGGTATATATAACCTAAAAAGAAGAATAAGAATTTATTCAACAAAACACGCATAAGAACAAAAAGTAATAAACACCCAAATAACAAGTAGCAATGAAATATTACTAATAAGAAGCTAAGAATATGACCATATATGATATCATAACAATGATTATAATTCTTGAATAAGTCAATGACATTATTTAAATCATTATACAGGAGGTTGAGACACTTACGAAGCAAATTAGACCTAAGGTAAGGGAAAATCTCACAATCTCATTTTTATCCGAGATTGTTTATAATTCAAAATTTAATGGGGCATATTTATCATCCACATCCATGTTTTCTCAATATGTAATATTATTTCCATCCTCCTACAATTTTTTAAATCCAATTTTACCCTTCGGTGAGTTTTTAGTAAAAGATATGAAAGGAATCTTTGGTCATTTTTCGTACGAGGTACTTTTTGACTTTTCTGGAAAATGTACGAGAAGAATGTTTTTTTAACTTATATGGATTTTTAGAACATTATTTCCATGAAGATTCCTTAACAAAATTTCATGTTTATTTTTAATTAACATCTTTTATTTTATAATTATATGACATGTCAATAAAGGAAAACGTTTTTGAATTAGAAAGGATATTTTCCTCAAGAATGGAGTTCAAGTATTTTATCAAAATTATTTTCCATCTAAGATAATATATGGATATGTTTCTATCCCTATTTTTACATTGTTTTGATTATTTTATGATGGAATTATTTTTATGATGTCCTTTTATCTTATATGGACTTTGTTATGATGGCATGATGATTAAGAATCCCATTTTTATTACCTGGGTTATGCTATAATGTATGATTTATGATTTTGTGGAACACATAAGAATGGTTTCATTATGAGATGGGTGGGACCTATATCTCCCTCAAATTCATTGGGTAATGATTTATATCTCGTGAGATAGACATCGCTGGAACGATAGGTTAATCCGGTTCAGTGAAACAGGACTGAAACGAGGAGTGAACTCGGTTCAGAAATGGACTTTGTCCGCTAAGATAGTCTTGGAAATGAGTCTTGACAACTAAGAAATGATTATCTATGATTATGTGTGTATGCCACAAATTTTCATGTTTTAAGTTATGATTATTGGGATGAATTTCACTACTATGATTTATCCCATGTTATGAAATTATGATTTCTTTTGCAGGTTAGGACTTCCAAAATGTTATGTTATTATGTATATAATGTGATTGATATTTATTTTGTTTACCCTTATTGAGCATTTGAGCTCACCCTTTTGTATGTTTTCTTTCCCAAGGTCAGGACGAAGGTTATTAAGTAGGATATGCCAAGAGGGACTCTAGATATGATGAAATAAATGGGAGACAATGTAGATGCTTTATGAACCAGTTGTTTATGTTTCCCAGTTTCTGGAGACACTATACCTATACGGTCATTTCATGGTTTTGTTATATGTTGTAATAAGTGTACTTGAATTTTGAAGAAATAACAATGTATTTAAAGTATGGGTCGTTATAAAATCCCTACTCCATCTACCTTGAAATCCCAAATAAAAAGGGTTCTTTGAAAGATAGTTCCTCAAAATAACATAGGATATGATACCATTTTTTCATGAGTCACCCTCGTTTGACCCCGAGCCAGTCATCCGGGCTGGCCTATGATAAGGCCTGAGAGGAGTTCTCCATCCTCTCGGGCTAGTGCCCAGCACCAAGGGAATCGACGAGAACCAAGTGGAATGATTTTTACCAATATAAATAAAGTATTGGAAATAAATAGAGAAATAAAAACAAATAAATAATTAAAACTATTGAACAAAATATTTATATGAACTAAGAATAAAAAACCTAAACAAAAAAAAACAGACCAAACCAAATGATCACTAAGCCTCTATGTGACCCCAAGGGTCACTCTCCAATAAAAAACCAAAAACTGTCCATGACAATCAAAACCAAATTGGAACCTACATGAGAAGCTAAAAATAAGAAGAAACTATATGTGTGAGTATTAAAACTCAGTAGGAGTGTCTGAACAAATCTATTCCTAACAAAAAGAATAATCAATTCCATGTCTGAAATACAACATATACAACATAGATTTTCACACATCTTCTCTTTAAAACAAATCAAGGTCCATTGTCATTTTTCTCATTCAAAACTAGATTCCTTTTAAAGAAAGAGATATTATCATTTTAGAGGGGAAAGATGATATTATCACTTTAAAAGGGAGAAATAATGTGTAAAAAAATTTCAAAATATTTTCCATAAATATTTTAAAAACCCACAATTCACTTTTAACTAAGGAGTACAACAAATAAGTGAGAAAAAATAGTTATTACATAAAAATGGAAATGGAAATATAGCACGTATGCATAACCAACTAAAAAATGAATCTAAATCAATCTCCAAATAAAAATAAGTTCCAAAGTACATGGGATAACCTAGGAGTTTAGTGTATAACCTTAAACATACTATACATCTAACTCATCCTGTAGTCATGCGTCACCTAATGAAATAAATCTCACCCACATGCTCAGTTTTTACCTTAATTGGTCAAACTGAGGGGCACTATCCCAAAGTAGAGTAAGTTCCAAACTAAGGGACATTATCTTGATTGAAATCCTAAGATAGTGCAACAACCGTTCATCAAAAATCCACTATATGTGATAAGATCTCATGTAAAAAACAAAGTGGTGTGATAAAAAAACCTAACAAGAAACTAACTACATATCCATGCATCACACACACAATCTTAAAACAAACAAGTATCACCATGAACCACCCTAAGGAACAATCCATTTCCTTTCAACCATTTGATCACAAGGGTGTACAATTCAAATAATACCCACACCATTCAGTATAACCAAGGAAATAAGATTATCCAAAGAGAGTTTTCATGAGAAACAATCTTATAAAAGTTCCTAATGGTCCTCAAGCACTCTTTGAGAAACCAAAAATTTCTAAGAAAATATAACACATCATTTATAAATCCAAAACCACATATAAATCCATTAAAGAAAAACAAAAAATAATTTTAGAATCCAAATACATTTACCAAACCCAAACCATAACTTATAAATCACACATCACTTACAGAATCCAACCAGGCCTTTTATCATACATTTGGTCTGCAATAATTATAAGAAAAATTTCATATAATTTAAAAAAAGTAAATCACCTCATCTCATGTTAATTTTTTTTATAAAAATCATACATCACTAATTATCATATAGGGATTATGTGAAAATAAATAAAACAAAAATTATTTAATTCAAAGGACAAGTGAAAAGGGAAAACTTCCTCAAACCAGAAGCACTTCAACAATGCCAACCCAAAATAACCTCGTAAGGGTCCAATAATACAAGATAATCCAATATGAACCTTTATAACACAAATCTCCAAATTTAAACTCAATGAAACATGAAACCTAGATCCAAATTACAGAGGAAGAAGAAATCAAGATAAAATGGAAGAACAAGGAAAATGATGATGAGTGGAGGATATTACATTGAAAATATAACCCCAAATCTTAGAGAAATCACCTTAGAATCACCATAGAAGGATGTGGGAGGATTAAGGAAGAGGGGAGGAGCCTCCTAAGGTCATACGAACCAAATGGGTGAGGAATAAGGTATTTTTGGGTTAAAAATAAAAGAGGGTAGAAAGATAAATTCACTTTTTTAACACGCCTGATCACTGTTTACAATTAGGCTGTATAGTTTCCTAAACCATTCACCAAATGTGCACCCGTTACTAAAAAAACTATGCACTCACGTGGTTAGGATACATGGTTTTGTAAATCATATGCTAAATGTGCAGTAAGGTTCAATAAAAAATTATATAACCATGTGCACACATTCCAAACTATTTTCCTAACCATTCCTAGGCCATGTTCCTATAATTAGAGAAACCCAAGGACCCTAAAAAGTTCTCCCAAGATACACATGGTTTGGACTAAACCATGCTTAGATCTTACAACTCAAGATGTGCATGTTCAAAATGAACCTAAATGAGACTCAGTTTCTGGAGGCCGCACAGTTACCCCTTAACTATGAACCTAAACTATGAAATAGAGGAAAAACAGCCTGAAACTCAAAATACAAATCCAGAACACCTGAATATCAATAGAGAAACTAAGAAAAAATGGATAAGATGACATAAAAGAAGAAAATAAAAACTAGGGTGTGAGACCCTATATCAATCAAACATGTGGTTTGGTTGGAATGACCATTTGTATTTTTTTATAATTAAAAGTATGTTTTAGCTAAAAGTAGGCTTCAATTAGTAAAAATTGATAAAAAAATCGTTGGTTGTGAGTAATTTTTTTAGAAAGTGATTATATATTAATTTTGGATATGAATGAATAAACTATATGTTAATAAAATTTTTGGTTAATTTAGAATCATATAATGTAATATTGTCTTTAAAAATTTTATTTTTATAATATAAATTATTTATATATAGAAAAAATAGATTCCAAATTTTAATTTATATTATTTTACTTTTTTTGGTTAGCAGTCCCATAATGGTTCTTAGTGATATATACCATAAGAGGGAGGTTAACTAGGGCATGAAAAACTTATTCAATGTTAAACCGCTTAATCTACTAATCTCTCAATGCCCATAATTATATTGACCTCAGGATTAGTATGATAAAATTTATTCTCCATGAAATTTGATGATCCTATTGAAATGTCATTTATCTCTACCTTAATATAACTTTTCCAATTATTATTTAACATATACAACAATTTATTCTCTACTTAAAATATGCAAAGCATGAAAATTTTAAATAATATTTTAATTAGATCAATAAAACTAGGATATATATAATGAGTATACAAAGATGATTTAATGATGCAACGATGTACCAAAATCAATTAAATAACTTTAAATGGTTAGTTTGTGAAATTTCACTTCAAGACAAGGGACACTCCCTTTTAAATATTTATAAATGGTGTACTACCACCCAATGGACATTCCCAAACTTCTCTCCCTATACTAGATAATAATGAAAATAAAACAACATAGAATATAAGACAATACAAAGATATAAAAAAATAATTGTTTTTGATGATGAACCGTGTATATAAAGGTACTCCATAATCTCATTCAGATAACCCTCCTTCATAATAGAAGTGTGAAAATCACCTCAACAAAAGTATCCCATTAATTATTAAGATATTCAATTATTATCTATAGAATACCACCCTATTTTATTTTGGAATGATATTTAATAAATTCCAATACAAGCTTATTTCTTTATTATTTCTCTATAAATCCCTCTTTAAAATAAAAATACCCACTATTTATAGAGATATATATAATCTCTATATCTCCAAACCATTCTTTTTATGACCTAAGAGAAATTCACCAGGTTTACCTTAATTAACATATTAAAATTATTTTTATTATATTAAAATAATAAATTCTTTCACACACTTTAAATATTATTCAAAATATTCCATAAGAGTCCAAATATATCCCAAAAAAGATAGGAAATTCCACATATATAATTTTCTTGACTTGAACACATTCTGAAGGAAAAATATTCAATATGACATAAACTAAATATCTTCAAAATAGCATGAAATAAACCAATTTTTAATTTGATCATTCTATAGTGATGAACTATTTAAAATATATCAACGTACAAAATTTCATATGAAAACTGGATCCACACAATTCAATGTACTCTTCAAGAGAAAAAGTTAAATCTCGTATCCCACATATTATGACACAAAATACTTCTTCAAATTTGACATAGAATTCTAAATTGTGATCCTTTACCCTAAATCTATGCATTTAATCTTATAAAACAGTTAATATATAATACCTTCTAACTAACACAATCCGTATTTTCACCAAAAAATAATGGCATGGCGTTCCATGTGTTGTGGTGTGATTTGTATATCCACTAAAATCGCATCATTTTTTTTACAAAATTATTCAAATTATTGAATTTTCAATATCTATCATATATGATGAATTGGAATTTTTACATTAATTAATACATTTTCCCTAAATAAAAAATCATTATTAACTTCCTCTAAATTTACATTGAAAATTTTATAATGATTTGAAAATGGTAATTCTAATCTAGTTTTGCACCAACCCATGTAACAAGAAATATAACATCAGAACAAAACAATTTTAAATTATATAAATACCTTAATAAAATCCAAAACCATGTAGATGAAAATAAACAAAAAATACAACACCATATCATAATAATTCTTCATTAGATTTAGTTTAAAATAAATAAAATATCATGTAACATTAATTTGTTATTTGATGTGAACACTATGCCTCTTGAGATTCATTTGAAAAACATATAATAAGTCTTTCTTAGTAACAAATGATAATTTAATCATAATCTATATGATTCATGATTCATTATTATCTCCCTTTTAAAAAAAATCATAAGTAAAGTTATACACTTTTAGCTAAACAATTTTAATTCCTAATAACAAAATATCATTGTAAGATAAGGGTTTTCTCCAATTATATATAATTAAACTCACCTTAAATTATTTATGTCACTTCATAAAACACTAAAATTATTTGACACTAATTTTTTTTGTAAGGGATAATAATTTATACTAATTTTTAGGCACACTAATAAGCTATATTGGGTAATTTTCAAAAAACTTATTCCATGAATGTTTCTATATATTCGATAACACTGATTCCATGGAAGTCTTATAATTGTGATTTTAACTCCAAGAACTAAATCATCAAATATTTTCTTGGTTTTTAATTTTTAGTGAGTTTAATTACCACTATAAAAAGTGCTATTAAAAAATTATCTATGCCTATATAGTTATAAACTAATATAGGAAAGAAGATAATACTCCAAAATCATCGAAAAAGGCCATTACACTCATTTACATATATTCATATGAAATAGACATAACATTTAGATTATACCAAGATCCCCCTTATGATATAAAATACATATTCAAAATATAATTAGTTATCAACTTTGAAATATTAAGTATGTGATTCATACCAACTTTTCTTCATGAAGTATATCATGTCACCAATTTAATAAACTAGATTTCTCTTTAGATTTACTTCCTTGTATTTAAGAAATAAAAATCTTTTAAATAATTAGATTAATCCCCCAATTTAGTATATCTTCAAATCATCATGGGATCCTTTTGTGTAGTAGAAATTTCTCATTAAGAGAACTTATACTATTTCATTTCTAAAATTAATTATATTTAATTTTAATATACTTCATATCTTCTTTAATTTATTTCCTATGGATCATATCTTCCCCATATATATGCATCACATCAACAAATATTATTGGTTTTGAATATATTAGTATAACGACCCATACTTTACATACATTGTTAATACTTCGAAATTGAAGCACACTTATTACAACATATGACAAAACCACAAAGGACCGTATAGGTATAGTCTCTTTAGAAACTGGGAAACATAAACAACTGGTTCATAAATCTTCTACAGTGTCTCCCATTTATTTCATCATATCTAGGGTCCCTTTTAGCATATTCTACTTAATATCCATCTTCCTGACCTGGGGAAAAGAAAACATAAAAGGGTGAGCTCAAATGCTCAGCAAGGGCAAATAAAGGAAATAAAAATCATATCATATCTTTATGAAAATCAAAACCTGCAAAAGAGATCATAATATCTTAACATGGAATAAATCATAGAAGTGAAAATGAGATCCCCATAATCATAACATAAAACTTGAAACTTTGTGGCATGCACACATAATCATGGAAAATCATTTCTTGTTAGTCATGACTCATTGCCAAGACAATCTTAGTGGACAAAGTCCCTTTCTGAACCGAGTTCACTCCTCGTTTCAGTCCTGTATCACTGAACCGAAATAACCTTCCGTTCCAGCCATGTCTATCTCATGAGATATAAAATCATTACCCAATGCATTGGAGGGAGATATAGGTCCCACCCATCTTATAATGAATCCTTTCTTATGTGTGCCACATAATCATAAAACATACATCATCGCATAACACATGTAACAAAAATGGGATTCTTGAAACATCATGACATCATAAATCAATTCATATAAGATAAAGGAATTCATAAACATAATTACATCACAACATAGTCAAATCAATGTAAAAATATGGATAGAAACAGAACCCTTTATTATCTTAGATGGAAAATAATTTTGATAAAACACTTGAATTGAATTCTTGAGGAAAATATCCTTTCTTCTTCAAAATCAATTTCTTTTCACAAAACATCATGCAATTTTAAAAGAAAGAGATTTTATTGAAAATAGTCATGAAATCTTTTAGAGGAAGCTTAATGAAAATAAGGCTTTATAAAACAGTAGAAATCCGTTCGTGCCGTATAAGTTAAAAAAAAAACATTCTTCGTACTTTTGTCGGAAAAGTCAAAAAGTACCTCGTATGAAAAACGAAAAAAGATTCCTTTCATACGTATTACTAAAAACTCACCGAAGGGTAAAAATGGATTTAAACAATTTTAGGTGGATGGAAATAATATTACATATTGAGTAAACATGGATGTGGATGATAAAATACACCCCAGTAAATACTTACGAATAAACAATCTCGGATAAAAATGAGATTGTGATATTTCCCTTACCTTAGGTCCGATTTGCTTTGTTCGTGTCCGAAGCTCCTGTATAATGGTTTAAATAATGTTATTGACTTATTCCAGAATCATACATATTGATATGATATCATATATGGTCATATTATTAGCTTCTTGTTAGTAATATTTCATTGTTACTTGTTACTCGGGTCTTTATAACTTTTTGTTCTTATGCGTGTTTTGTTGAATAAATTCTTATTCTTATCTTTAGGTTATAGATAATTCATTTCCAGAATGGTATTAGTGTAGTATATACCATATTCATTCATTCAATTCATTTATATAATCATTATGAAATGAAGATCATGTAGAACGAGTCGCATCACATCGTGGAGACGGTATTCCGTACGTACGCACGAGTGATGATATCGTTCCTATGATCGTGGAATTGTATTGGAGTATATATATATATTATTTCAGTATCAATATTACTTAATAATAATCATATATAGTTACTCATTACACCATTATACCCATCCTTGTAAGGTGATGGTGGAAAATAGATTACACCACGGCGTGGAGACGGTATTCCGTACGTACGCACGCGCGGTGATTTCATTTTTCCGTAGGATGGATAGAAGGTGAATTAGGGTTGTTTAATATTTATAATAACATATCAGTATGTAAGTAATACTGATGTTATTACTTTATCATGAAACAACTAAAGAATAAGAAGTTTAAGAAGAAAGAAATTGAAAAGATCGGTAATGGATATTACCTCTTCTTTGGAACGCCTCTTTGAATCCTCCACTTAAGGAACTAAGATTGGTCTTTGGAGAAGACCAGGACCTCTAGGATTATTCTAGGGAAGTGGAGAGAAGAAAATGGCAGGGGTTGGCCGAGCTTGAGTGCTCAAATTGGTGTGAGGAGGAGGGGGAGGAGGTGCCCTTTTATAAGGGAGGAGAGGGGCACCTTAGGAATATCTCAAAATATTATTTTATATTAAAGTCAAAATCGGTTTATAATGGTTCCAAAGGGTCTTATTTCGAAGCTAAAGTGGGGATGGGTCGAAATCCTATCAACCAATAGGATTTATACAAGTTTAGGGTATTATTTTAACCTTATCAATTAGATTTAACTCTAAGTTAATTAATTTAACTTTTACCGTGTCTTTTTTTTTCTTTCACTATATGGTTAATACACTTACTATAACATGCCAAACGAATCCCCAAATTGTTTATTATTAATATATATATCCTCATATAAGTCATTTGGCCGAACCTTAGATTTTTAGGAATAAAATAACAATTAATAATATAATATTTGATTTAAAAACTATTTTGTGTCAATTTTGACACTATTTGATATATGATTTTTGTGAAAGTCATAACAGAATTATATGTTCGAACCAAGTTAATTAAATCAACATTAATATATCATAGTAACCTAGAAAATTAGTGGAATTCATAAAAAGTCTTAAATTACATTTATTTTGGTATTTATATTATCAATTTTGTCAGTATTTCATTAATAAGATAATTACTGTATCATCTTTGTGTCATAAATAAATTAAATTATTTGATGTCTAAAAATTACAAATAAAATACAATCATGTAGGAAATCTTTTTATCTTTCTAATGAATATTTACAATCAAATTTATCTTATGTATAACTCCATATTAAAAATGATTTACTTATTAAACTTTGCTTTTAACTATTTTAACCCTTCTTTAAATAAATTAATAATAAATGTCCTAATCTAATCCAAGTGGGCCTAAATGGTCATATTTTATTCCTATGTTTGTTTTTGGTCTGATTACACTTGTCCAATAGAATTAGGACATGTGTTAGGGTAATATTAATATCATATTTACCCTTAGTTACCCTATTTACTATTAACCGCGGTAAAAATCGTAAAAAGTTACTATTCACCAAAAAATTATTTTTATCTCATTGAACCACATTTTACTTACTGATATCAACCGTGTCTGTCGGATTTTCGAAATTCCATTCACAGAAGCGGTAAAATTAAGTTTTATGCAAAATTCAGTTTTTAACCTACCACTTAGTGGTTTCACTATTCATCAAAAATTGAAAGTTTTCAGAAAAATACCAAAATTTCACCCTAGGATAATTTCGATATTCTGAGTCCAAAAATGAAGTCCATTTTGAAAAATAAAATTTATAAAATTTCAAAAAGTGGTTATTACTATTCATAACGGCTAGTTTTAATAGCATATTGTTGTTTAGTGAAACTCGGTATTGCGTACGACGCAAGCTATCGAGGAAGGTCGCAATTGCGTGTAAAGAAAGCCAAGCAAGTGTTGTGTAAAAAAATTCCGTTGATGGTTTATATAACATAAAAGTCTCGGGTGTTACATTCTACCCCACTTAAAAAGAATTTCACCCTCGAAATTCGTCACTTTGTAACAAACAAATGAGGATACTTCTCCCTCATCATATCCTCAAGCTCCCATGTAGCTTCTTCAAGTTGGTGGTTCCTCCATAAAACTTTCACCAAGCGAGTGGTCTTGTTTCGTAGGACTTTTTCGCTACGATCCAGAATCTCTATCGGCTGTTCTTCATAAGAAAGATCTTGCTCCAGCGGTACAACTTCTGAGCTGAGTACATGTGAAGGATCTGGTATGTACTTTCTCAGGAGAGATACGTGGAACACATCGTGAACTTGAGAGAGATTCGGTGGAAGCGCCAATCGGTAATCTACCTTCCCAACACGATCCAGTATTTCAAAAGGACCGATATATCTAGGGCTCAACTTCCCCTTCTTTCCAAATCTCATAACCCTCTTCCAGGGAGATATTCGTAAGAACACTTTATCGCCCACTTCAAACTCTAGGTCTTTTCTTCGGTTGTCGGCATAACTTTTATGTCGACTCTGAGCTGCTCTTATGTGTTGTTGAATAGATCTAACCTTTTCTGCCATTTCATCAACGAGATCAGGTCCTAATAGCTTTCTTTCCCCAACTTCATCCCAGTAAGTTGGAGTCCTGCATTTCTTTCCATAGAGAGCTTCATAAGGAGCCATCTGAATACTGGAGTGAAAGCTATTATTATAAGAAAATTCCACCAAAGGTAGGTGTTGATCCCAACCTCCTTTGAAATCCATAGAGCAAGCTCTCAACATATCTTCTAGGGTTTGAATTGTTCTCTCAGACTGGCCGTCTGTCTGGGGATGATAAGCAGTGCTAAAACTCAACTCTGTATCCAGAGTATGCTGAATACTTCGCCAGAACTTCGAGGTAAATCTCGGATCTCGATCAGATATAATAGAAAGTGGTACTCCATGCAATCTTACCACTTCCTTTACATATATCCTGGCAAGCTGATCTAGAGAGAAATCCTCTCTAATAGCAATGAAGTCTGCAGACTTTGTAAGACGATCAACTATGACCCAGATAGCATTATTGCCTTTGGATGTTTTAGGAAGTCCTGTGACAAAGTCCATAGTGATGTTTTCCCATTTCCATTCGGGTATGGGTAATGGTTGTAACATCCCCTTATACTTCTGTCTCTCATCTTTAACTTGTTGACAAACCAAGCATCGAGAGACATATTCAGCAACATCTCTTTTCATGCCATCCCACCAGAAGTACTCTTTCAGGTCCCTATACATCTTCGTGCTTCCAGGATGAATAGAGAATGAAGAACTATGAGCCTCATCCAGTAGCTCTTTCTTTAATTCGGGGATGGGAGGAACACAAACCCGATTCCTGAGCTTTATTATCCCATCACAATCAAGGTTGAATTCAGGAACATTTCTCACCTTCTTTTGTAACTCGACATCTTCTTTATGTTCCTCTTTAATCTTCACATGTATAGATGGTTGAACATTCATTTGAGAAAGATAAGATTTTTCCCCTTCCATTATAATTCCAAGATCCATCCTTTGTAAATCCATAAATATTGGATCTTTTGTGATCCTCATCATGGATAAACTAGCATGGTCTTGTCGACTTAATGCATCTGCCACCTTGTTTGCTTTCCCAGGGTGGTAATGGATTGAGCAGTCATAATCCTTAATCAGCTCCAACCATCTTCTTTGACGCATATTCAACTCCTTTTGTGTGAAAATATACTTTAAACTTTTATTATCAGTATAAATATCACACCTTTCACCATAAAGGTAATGCCTCCAAATCTTTAATGCAAAGATTACCGCAGCCAACTCCAAATAATGTGTTGGGTAATTTTGCTCATGGATTTTCAACTGTCGTGAGGCATAAGCTATCACCATATCATTTTGCATAAGAACACACCCCAATCCCTTCTTGGATGAATCACTGTAGATCACAAACCTTTCTCCACTACAAGGCAGTGTGAGCACAGGTGCACTGGATAAACTTCTTTTCAACTCCTTGAAATTCTCTTCACATTCCTCTGTTCAGAAAAACTTAACTCCCTTCCGAGTCAACTTGGTGATTGGATTAGATAATCGTGAAAAATCTTTTACAAAACGTCGATAATATCCAGCCAAACCAAGAAAACTTCGGATCTCAGTTACTGTTGTTGGTCTTGACCATCTTTCGATAACCTCTATTTTTGCTGGATCCACAGATATCCCCTCTTTTGAGATTATATGACCCAAAAATGCAACTTTTTGAAGCCAAAATTCACACTTGGTAAATTTGGCATAAAGCTTCTCCTTTCTCAGGGTGTTCAATATAATTATCAAGTGATCTTCATGCTCTTCCTTGCTCTTTGAATAGACAAGAATATCGTCTATAAAGACTACCACAAATTGATCAAGATAGTATCTAAAGACTCTATTCATTAGATCCATGAAGATAGCAGGGGCATTAGTAAGACCAAATGGCATCACTATAAATTCATAGTGTCCATACCTTGTACGGAAAGCCGTCTTTGGTATATCCTCCCTTTTGACCCTTAATTGATGATACCCTGAACGAAGATCAATCTTGGAAAAGTATTGAGCTCCGCGTAGTTGGTCAAATAAGTCATCAATGCGTGGGAGAGGATATTTGTTCTTGATAGTGATCTTGTTAAGTTCTCGATAATCAATGCAAAGTCTCATTGATCCATCTTTCTTCTTAACAAATAGAATAGGTGCTCCCCAAGGTGACGCACTAGGGCGTATGAATCCCTTATCAAGATTCTCTTGGAGTTGCTTCTTCAATTCCTGCAACTCAATTGGGGCCATTCTATAAGGTGTCTTTGAAATAGGCAAAGCACCCGGTACGAGTTCTATTGAAAACTCAACTTCACGATTTGGTGGAAGACCCGACAATTCCTTCGGAAAGACATCATCAAACTCCCGTACAATGGGCATATTCTTAATCGTGAGTTTCTCACCAACCATTTGAGATAAATAACCTTCATTTAGTGGAATCAATACCCATAAGATGGAAAAAAATTCCACTGGAAGGTTATGTTCATCCTTGCTTTGATAGACGATCGTAGATTGATCTGGAATATGAAATGTGACTTCCCTTCTTTGGCAATCGATATGAGCTCCATGTAGAGAAAGCCAATCCATGCCAAGAATCACATAAAATTCCACTAAAGGAAGGATCACAAGATTTGCAGGAAGCACTTTCCCACAAACTTCGATCGGAGAAGAATTATAAACTTTTGATGCGATTGATGTGCCATTAGGTGTTGTCACAACTAACTCAACATCTAATTGTTGAGGTAATACGGTGATACCCTTAGAAAAGTCTTCAGAAATAAAAGAGTGGGTGGATCCAGAATCAAATAAAACATTTGCTACTTTAGAGTGGATGGTAAGTGTACCTTTCACCACATCGTTATCGTACTCCACATCGCTGATAGAAATTGCATGTGACTTTCCTTTGTCTTTAGCCTTAATATTTTGTTGACGTCGACCATCATCATCAACCCTTGGATTTGGGCATTGATTGGCATAATGCCCCATCTCCTTGCACTTAAAACATTGAAGTGTAGTAGGTTCATTCTGTGTATCCCTTCCTTTGTTTGCATCATTAGACATCTTCTTCCCATTATCACGGCATTCAAATGACCGATGACCTTCTTTTCCACATTTAAAACATTTACTTGTCCCTTTAAGACAACTCCCTTCATGTTTCTTTCCACACTTTTAGCATAAGGAAAAGCTCATCTTCTTTTCCGTGTGCTCTTTAGATTTTTCTTTGAATTCCATCTTCCTCTTCTTATCAAACCCATGTGACTGATGGGTTACTCCAATCTCCATCTCGACTTTGAGAGCACATCGAACGATTTCCTCGTAGCTATTGAAGTCCCTTATGGCTAACGCCCTTCGAAGACTTGGTTTTAAGCCACTAAAGAATCGATCGATCTTACTCTCAGGTTGGATAATAATACCAGAAGCGTACCTTGCAAGTCTTGTAAAATTTGCTTCATAGGTACTAACAGATTCATCATCCCTTTGCTTCAGTTCAAGGAACTCTTTCTCCATCTTTGTTCGGAGAATACCAGGGAAGTACTTATTGAAAAATAAGTTCTTGAACTCGTCCCATTCCATAGACTCAATTTCATCCCTTTTCCTCGTATTCTTAACAAGATTACACCATTGATCCGCATCTCCTTCCAAACGATACACTTCTAGGATGACTTTATCATGCTCAGAACATTGAAGAACTGAAAATATCTTTTCAGTAGTACGAATCCATTGTTCAGCAACTAATGGATCAGTAGACCCGCTGAAAGAAGGTGGATGCTGCCTCATGAAGGATTCAACAGAATGTTTCTCCCTCCTTTGTTCGTTTGGAAATCCTGCATGATTCATAGCTTGAGAAAGTTGTGTGAGCATGGCTAAAAGATTTTTCATTCCAGCTCCCATATCGTTTGGTTGCTCAGGGGGACAATCATTGCATTACCCATCGCATTCCGCATTAACACGGTTCCTTCGGGTTCCAGCCATTGACTAAAACCAAGAAGAATAGTGTGAGAAACACTAATTATAATAGGAAACCACATAATTCAAAAAAAATTTCATGCTTATGGTCTTATCCTAGGTTATTCATGGCCATTTCTAAGATTGTGTTCTATGCTTAGACTTATCCTTAGGGTTCTTACTAAGGTTTTCACATCCTAGTTTCCAAAGGTTGACTATACCTTTCCTCTGATACCAACTATAACGACCCATACTTTACATACATTGTTAATACTTCGAAATTGAAGCACACTTATTACAACATATGACAAAACCACAAAGGACCGTATAGGTATAGTGTCTTTAGAAACTGGGAAACATAAACAACTGGTTCATAAATCTTCTACAGTGTCTCCCATTTATTTCATCATATCTAGGGTCCCTTTTAGCATATTCTACTTAATATTCATCTTCCTGACCTGGGGAAAAGAAAACATAAATGGGTGAGCTCAAATGCTCAGCAAGGGCAAATAAAGGAAATAAAAATCATATCATATCTTTATGAAAATCAAAACCTGCAAAAGAGATCATAATATCTTAACATGGAATAAATCATAGAAGTGAAAATGAGATCCCCATAATCATAACATAAAACTTGAAACTTTGTGGCATGCACACATAATCAGGGAAAATCATTTCTTGTTAGTCATGACTCATTGCCAAGACTATCTTAGTGGACAAAGTCCCTTTCTAAACCGAGTTCACTCCTCGTTTCAGTCCTGTATCACTGAACCGAAATAACCTTCCGTTCCAGCCATGTCTATCTCATGAGATATAAAATCATTACCCAATGCATTGGAGGGAGATATAGGTCCCACCCATCTTATAATGAATCCTTTCTTATGTGTGCCACATAATCATAAAACATACATCATCGCATAACACATGTAACAAAAATGGGATTCTTGAAACATCATGACATCATAAATCAATTCATATAAGATAAAGGAATTCATAAACATAATTCCATCACAACATAGTCAAATCAATGTAAAAATATGGATAGAAACATAACCCTTTATTATCTTAGATGGAAAATAATTTTGATAAAACACTTGAATTGAATTCTTGAGGAAAATATCCTTTCTTCTTCAAAATCAATTTCTTTTCACAAAACATCATGAAATTTTAAAAGAAAGATAATTTATTGAAAATAGTCATGAAATATTTTAGAGGAAGCTTCATGAAAATAAGGCTTTATAAAACAGTATAAATCTGTTCGTGCCGTATAAGTTAAAAAAAAACATTCTTCGTACTTTTGTCGGAAAAGTCAAAAAGTACCTCGTACGAAAAACGACAAAAGATTCCTTTCATACGTATTACTAAAAACTCACCAAAGGGTAAAAATGGATTTAAACAATTTTAGGTGGATGGAAATAATATTACATATTGAGTAAACATGGATGTGGATGATAAAATACACCCCAGTAAATACTTACGAATAAACAATCTCGGATAAAAATGAGATTGTGATATTTCCCTTACCTTAGGTCCGATTTGCTTTGTTCGTGTCCGAAGATCCTGTATAATGGTTTAAATAATGTTATTGACTTATTACAGAATCATACATATTGATATGATATCATATATGGTCATATTATTAGCTTCTTGTTAGTAATATTTCATTGTTACTTGTTACTCGGGTCTTTATAACTTTTTGTTCTTATGCGTGTTTTGTTGAATAAATTCTTATTCTTATCTTTAGGTTATAGATAATTAATTTCCAGAATGGTATTAGTGTATTATATACCATATTCATTCATTCAATTCATTTATATAATCATTATGAAATGAAGATCATGTAGAACGAGTCGCATCACATCGTGGAGACGGTATTCCGTACGTACGCACGAGTGATGATATCATTCCTATGATCGTGGAATTGTATTGGAGTATATATATATATATTATTTCAGTATCAAAATTACTTAATAATAATAATATATAGTTACTCATTACACCATTATACCCATCCTTGTAAGGTGATGGTGGAAAATAGATTACACCACGGCGTGGAGACGATATTCCGTACGTACGCACGCGCGGTGATTTCATTTTTCCGTAGGATGGATAGAAGGTGAATTAGGGTTGTTTCATATTTATAATAACATATAAGTATGTAAGTAATACTGATGTTATTACTTTATCATGAAACAACTAAAGAAGAAGAAGTTGAAGAAGAAAGAAATTGAAAAGATCGGTAATGGATATTACCTCTTCTTTGGAACGCCTCTTTGAATCCTCCACTTAAGGAACTAAGATTGGTCTTTGGAGAAGACCAGGACCTCTAGGATTATTCTAGGGAAGTGGAGAGGAGAAAATGGCAGGGTTTGGCCGAGCTTGAGTGCTCAAATTGGTGTGAGGAGGAGGGGGATGAGGTGCCCTTTTATAAGGGAGGAGAGGGGCACCTTAGGAATATCTCAAAATATTATTTTATATTAAAGTCAAAATCGGTTTATAATGGTTCCAAAGGGTCTTATTTCGAAGATAAAGTGGGGATGGGTCGAAATCCTATCAACCAATAGGATTTAGACAATTTTAGGGTATTATTTTAACCTTATCAATTAGATTTAACTCTAAGTTAATTAATTTAACTTTTACCGTGTCTTTTTGTTTTCTTTCACTATATGGTTAATACACTTACTATAACATGCCAAACGAACCCCAAATTGTTTATTATTAATATATATATCCTTATCTAAGTCATTTGGCCGAACCTTAGATTTTTAGGAATAAAATAACAATTAATAATATAATATTTGATTTAAAAACTATTTTGTGTCAATTTTGACACTATTTGATATATGATTTTTGTGAAAGTCATAACAGAATTATATGTTCGAACCAAGTTGATTAAATCAACATTAATATATCATAGTAACCTATAAAATTAGTGGAATTCATAAAAAGTCTTAAATTACATTTAGTTTGGTATTTATATTATCAATTTTTTCAATATTTCATTAACAAGATAATTACTGCATCATCTTTGTGTTATAAATAAATTAAATTATTTGATGTCTAAAAATTACAAATAAAATACCATCATGTAGGAAATCGTTTTAGATTTCTAATGAATATTTACAATCGAATTTATCTTATGTATAACCCCATATTAAAAATGATTTACTTATTAAACTTTGATTTTAACTATTTTAACCCTTCTTTAAATAAATTAATAATAAATGTCCTAATCTAATCCAAGTGGGCCTAAATGGTCATATTTTATTCCTAAGTTTGTTTTTGGTCGAATTACACTTGTCCAATAGAATTAGGACATGTGTTATGGTAATATTAATATCATATTTACCCTTAGTTACCCTATTTACTATTAACCGCGGTAAAAATCGTAAAAAGTTACTATTCACCAAAAAATTATTTTTATCTCATTGAACCACATTTTACTTACTGATATCAACCGTGTCTGTCGGATTTTCGAAATTCCATTCACAGAAGCGGTAAAATTAAGTTTTATTCAAAATTCAGTTTTTAACCTACCACTTAGTGGTTTCACTATTCATCAAAAATTGAAAGTTTTCAGAAAAATACCAAAATTTCACCCTAGGCTAATTTCGATATTCTGAGTCCAAAAAATGAAGTCCATTTTGAAAAATAAAATTTATAAAATTTCAAAAAGTGGTTATTACTATTCATAACGGCTAGTTTTAATAGCATATTGTTGATTAGTGAAACTCGGTATTGCGTACGACGCAAGCTATCGAGGAAGGTCGCGATTGCGTGTAAAGCAAGCCAAGCAAGTGTTGTGTAAAAAAATTCCTTTGATGGTTTATATAACATAAAAGTCTCGGGTGTTACAATTAGGGTGAGGGAATTTCAAATTACCTAAAGTTATAGAAGATAATTAATCAATTTGAACTAGTAATATTCAATTAAACATAATTTTTGAAACTATATTAATATATGAACTAGCGTTGTTAGGATCAAATATCTCCCTAGTCTCTTCATTCAATAACCTTTCTTTATTTACCACCTCATAAGAGTTTCCTCTATGTTTTTTCATACCATAAATTATTTCTCAACTTAACACTATTTTTTAATTTTATTTACAAACCTTTTTGATTTATCTTTCATCCGTGCATTATTTAATAATTTTTTCAATCTATAAATTTATTTGGTATGAATACCTCTTTTGAGTTGAATTTAAACATAGATAACTTTTCTATGTCATTATATTTTCCAACCGTAGAAAATTTTTCTTAGTAATTGATTTGGATCTTTGATTTAAATAACATTTAGAATCATTTTTTTTCATGCTAAATATAAAATATATTCCTTTATATGATATTTTTTTTATGCAATATATATTATAATTATCCATTAATTATGCAACGCCCCAGAAATCTAAAGTAGGAATATTGTATACGATATCATGCATGACATTGAACACCAAGCGTGTAAGGGAATATAATATCCTGATAATTTATAATATATTTAATATTTAAAAATAAATAAATATAATTTATAGTTTTAAATGCATGTTATACTCAGTTAGAATACATCGTAGTCAACAATGAGTTTCTTTAATGGTTTACGTTACATGTAAGACTAAGTTTTGCAGAACAATAATTTATAATTAAAATATTATTATTTAATATAATAAGATATAATTAAATTAGAATTTATTAACATGATTAAATAATTTATGAAAATATATGGTTTTCACAAATATAAAATTAATTCATTGGTTAAAAATTAATTATAGATGAATATAAGAACCAATTAAATATAAATGAAATGTTTTTATACAAAACTATTTTTATGATCACCAAGTTGTTTTATGCTAATAAATTATATTAATTGAAATAAGTGAGTGATATTAATGTAATATATATATATATACAAATTATATTCAATAATTTTTTTTATATTCGTCCAATAAATTTTATTGACATAAAATAAGAACAAACCCAATTTTACGCATAAAACATTATATCTTTATTAATAACTTTTACCACCTTTTAATGACAGACCTAATTTAAATACAATTTTTTGGACCTTATATAAATATTATATGTAAAAATAACCTTAATATTTTAAATATAAACATAAATATTAGGTTATGGTAAATTTTTAGTGTTCTTTTTGAAGTTTCATTTTTAATGTATAATGAAAAATATAAAATTTTAATTCAAAACGTTTTTTCCATATACTTAATTTATAATGTTAAATTATATTTTAATTTTTTTTAAAGATTAATTATATTATTTTTTTATAAATTGATCCAATTTAGGTCATTGTAATCATGTTTAATTTGAAATTGAATATAAAAACGTAGAAAATGTTTGAACGTTTTTACTTTAAAAACCCGTATTGTCGTCCCGTCTGCGAGATTAAAATTAAATTATTTTTTTCCACTTTACTGATTGGAAGTATAAAAATGGATTCTATATTGGGAATAATCATAATTTATAATGTATAATAATACCAAATTATGTTTTTACAAAAAATATTATAGGAAGTGATTAAAATCAATTACAATGATTTAAGTGAAATTAAGCTTAACAAAGGAATACACCTGAAACATAAGGGGAAAATGACCTATAAAAATTCCAAAAATCCATTAAATGGTCATATTTCAACCATATAAGAAATTTTATCAAATATTTACCATTATTTGATCCAATTTCAATGGAGAAATCATGGGTGGAGTTCCCTTTTCTAAAATTTAAAGGAGTGCCACTCCTCCTACACTATAAAAAGAACTCCTCTCATCCCACTTAATCACACCTATCAAGACACTTTTAATAGACCGATATTTTAAAAAATATATTTTAAAAATCCCTACCCTCATAATATAATCATCTCCTTTGGTATAAATACATCCAAGGAGCCCTTTGTTTCAAACCAAAAGTAGTTAACCAAATAATTGGTAGCATCTTTCCTCAACCTCTTTAGTTTTATTCCTTTTCTTCACCCACTAAAATATTATTATTACATTATTATATAAAAAATGTATACTCAATATACTATGATTTCTTTATGTTAGTGTTTAAACCTATACTTTCAAAAACTTCTATTTAATGGGTAACATACTTACCGTTTATTTGTACGGTGAACTACCGCCTCACGAAATAAAGTTATTCATTTTTTATTTACCACCATTCATGGTTGTAAATTATGATTGAATTTTTTTATATATGGTATATATGATACTTATTATATATTTATTATTATTTAATTATTTTAAAACACATACTCTTATACTTTCCATTTTTTGTAGATACGATAACATCATTTGTGGAAGTGTGGACTAACGCCACATAAAAGAGATTTGATTCGATCACATGATACATGGAAGGTATAAAGGAAGATTTTAATTAAAAATATATGACATAAAAAAAATCTAAATTATATTCATGATATAATTAAATTTCTGGAAATATAATATATATCGTTTTATTTATTACCCTTTTACACACTTGAAAAGTTATAACATTGTTCATGGACGTGTGGACTACCACCTCCTCGATACAATGTGATTCCATTTACATCACAAGAATTATATATATAATAATATATGATTAAATAATATGGTATTTATTATATAATTATAACTATGGAAATATTAATTTTACTAACCTTTTTTCCATAATGATCATCGAAAAATGGGAACGTTACTCATGCTTATGTATGACCTACAATCTCCATGATTGTAACATCGGTTCATTTTTCATAACCATATTTAATAATTGGTTTTAAGTGTATAATTTATGTATAAATATGATAATTATTTCATGATTATTATTCTGGATATGTTATATAATTACACCTTTGACCATAGTGGACCTATCAATGTTGTTTTGGACACATAAACTGAATTTGGTCAAAACACCCAACATAAACTTAATTGTTTAAGTAGTCGTATTAAACATAGTAATAAGTAATATAAAAGTTATTATAATCATTAAAAAGGTTATAAATTATTTAAATAATTATCATAAGTTTACTATTCAGGAATATAAAGACACACGAGACAATTCAGACTCCAGGTAATATATTTTCATCTCACGTTTTACATATGTGAGATAATTATCTTATTCACCACTTACTTATTTTGTGTGGTTTATATACTGAACATTTTGATATATTATATAATGAATTATTTTATCTTCATGTTATTTAAAACTTTCATTTAATATTTGTACATCATGAGGATTATTATTTAAAATGTTTTAAAGTGGTATGGGACACTTTGGAACGTTTAAAGATTATTTTCCTCAAGAATAATTATAATGATCATTCCAAGGTATTTATATTAAAGGAAATTATATGAAATCATTTACATAAACCCTTTAATTTTATTCTTATATGGTTATTAACGACCCTTTTCATGTAATAGTACCATTTTCCAACTATTTGGTACACAAAAGGTTTTAGAAATTGTTTTTAAGAAATCCCAACATCATTTGTCTCGTTAGTTGGAGAACCAATTTTCTACTAAAAACCATATTTTATAAAAAACTTTTCAAATTTTTTAACCATTCCAAATTGATTTATTAAATAAAATTTTACCCTTTTGTGTTTTACCAATGTTTTCAATGGAATATTCTTATAGATTTATGAAAACATAATTTTTCTATCCTTTTTACAGTGAAAAAGGAATGTTATTTTTACCTCATATGACATGTATAGATTTACCCATTTTCATTTATTTGAATATTTATTTTCATGTTTAAAAGGTTAATTTTTAAGGATTTTTTTAAAAATTAAATTTTAATTCATTTTTTTCAAAAGGTTTTTCAAAACATAAGGAAATTTTCTTAAATAATTTTATTAAAAGATATTTTTAAAGTATTTATATTCACCAATGAAAAAAAATCTTTATTTTTAATTAACTTGGGATATGTTGTATTGATACCATACTTATTCTATCTCTGGATGGTTTATGATTGATTTCACCAAGGAAAATATTCACATTTTCTTCCTTGATTCCTTTTTATCCCCTTAAAATATTCAATTTTCTATGATCATTTAACATTGAATTTCCCCTAAATATCCATATCATTTTTTGGATATGATTATTTCCTAAACCGTATTCAATTTTTCATATGGTTTTTACTTTTAATGTTATTTTATTATTTGGTAAAAATTGATAAATCCGTACCCTTTATTCAATACAGATATTTGATAAGGCATATTGTTTATTTGATGTGAGGAATTATTGAGAAATGAAAGATACGAGTTGATAAATGTTGAAGGTAATACCTAAAAGGTGGGGGATGATTATTTAAATCCCCTTGATGCATTAGTATTATCATGAGATGAAATAAGTTGATGAAAAAAACATAGAGTTTGTTTCCAAGAATAATAGATGGGTTTCTACCCATAGTTTTAAACTCTCTAGAGGATAGATCTTGGCAGTAGAGGTTTTCATGTGTCCTAGACATGATGTCAAATAATTAAGCATTTCATTCATATAAATTTTAGTTATGATTGTTATTATACATGAGGGTTTCATATGATAAAATATATGGATGAATTTCATTCTCAGTTTATTGATTAAATGGATCGTGTCTTCATTTTCTTACATTTCCATATTTATTTTTTCTTGTCTAGTTATATGAATGGAATGTGATTCCATTTATTTACATTTCTATTTCATTATTATAATTGATTTATTATTTCTTCTATTGTTTTATACCCTTACTAATAATTTGAGCTCATCCATATTATTTTTTATTTCCATATGAATTCAAGAAGAGTATTAGGAAATATATGCAAGGTTATTGTAGATGGAATACATTTATCCTCGAATAAAAAAAATATTTCATAATTATTTTATTTATTTGTATTACAAGACTCATGTATGTATCTATTTTACCAAGAATACTAAACTCTTAAGTCCTTTGGGATTTGATTCATTATAATCATGATAATGTAATGGTAGTAAACATCAACTTTAGGCTTTCTAGGGTCGGGTTGCTATAGATTAGATAACATATCCCTAAGGTATAATTTGAGGATAAGTATAGAAGAACATACTGTAATTTTGGTAAGGTAGATATTATGCGAGTCTTCATAAGAATACATCCCTTCCTAGATACCACAAGTGGACATTATTATTTTACATATATACCTAGGAGTAACAACTCCGACAATGTATGTTAGTCTTGACTTGGCGTAACCTGGTACACGACAATGAGCCTCACTGTGTTCCTGGTTTGACACTATAGGGGGATATGATTATGATAATTCACATTTTATTTACAAACCATAATGAAGGATTTTGAAAATGAATAACCTAGGTTAAGCATAAGGTTAATTAGATTGAAGACAAGATTTCATGATTAAGAAATCTTAAAAATGATATTATGGATAAAATATAGACCAATGAAAGACCTATGTGGAAATAAATGGATGAACTATTTTTTATTGGGGTTTTATTGAAAACCTTAGTTAAAAGACTATTTAGTGATTAAAATTATTTGAAGGTTTTCCATCATATTTATTTTAAAATATATATTAATAGGGTTTTGTAAAAGGAAAACTTATATTATGGGTGAAAACTAATCAAATCTTGAAAGGTTGAGGGACTTGAACTCATGAATAAAGGATAATAAGGGTTTAATGCCAACCACTGACCTATACGATGTCTGGGTTAAAATTTCATTTTTCAGTTAAAATTTCATTTTTTAGTTAAAAAATTTGAAAAATAAATATTAATGTAAACCATTAATGTTACTTTTTAGGTTTAGTGATTAATTACATTACCATATTGTATTTGGATAATAGTTAGAGAAAAATGTAAATACTTTTCACTCTTTTATGGGCCTTATGATCCATTAAAATATTTATTTCAGTGCTTCAGGAATCATAGTTAAATTTTGGATATCTATTTATTGAAGTAAGGAATGAATTATAATTTGATTTAAGCCTGACCAAAAGATGAAATTGTTCATATTTAATTAAAATGTATTATTTCCTTATATTATTAGATAGTAAAATAATTTCTCAACATGAGAAAAAGAATAAAAAAATTGTCTTAATACTTTAATTTTTGTTGAACTAATGGTCTTATAAATAATTGAAAATTTATGGATTTTAGGCCTTTAACTTTACATTGATCATTCACATGGTTGTGATTTATGACCTTAATCACTCCCTATAAATATTTACACTTTTCCTTGGAATACATATCTCTACTTTCCACTAATATTCTCCTACTTAGATACCTAATCACATGTTATCCCATGTGACCTTTGTACTTAACATTATCTATTTATTAGATGTTTTATTATAAAAACTTCTCATGATATGGGATTTAAAAAATAGGAAATATAAAACAATATGTTACAAAAGTTTAAATTCTGAGGAAACAATTTAATTATGGTGGAGAGAATGTAATGCCCAAAAAATCTAAAGTAGAGTTATTGTATTCGATAATATGTATAACATGAAACACCAAGTACATAAGGGAATATAACACCCTAATAATTTATAATGAATTTACAATTTTAAATAAATAAAATTCAATTTATATCTTTCAATGTACATTACACTAAGTTATCATATATTGCACACAACAACAAGTTTCTTAAATCTCTTACAAACTACGCAAGACCAAGTTTTATATAATGATAATATATTATTATTTAATATAAAAGAGATAATCTAGCTATTAAATTAGTAGTTATTAATAAGATTAAGTAACTTATAAAATATATGAGTTATATAACAACACACTCTTAATTTACATAGACATTACATCACTTTTTTAGAATACATAAAACATTATACAAATAGATGCCCAATGTCCATATTAGTTTAGAGCATTTTGAAACATGGAAACATAAAACTTGCTACATAAGTGAACTATATTATCTCCCACTAGGTTCTTCATGAATATAACCCTTCTTAGACACATCAAAAATAATAAATATCTTCATAACCTAGGGAAGGAAACATAAAAAAAAGGTAAGATCAGATGCTCAGTAAGGGTAAAAAATGGAGAGATATAAGCATAAACATGAACATATGCATATGAGAATGAGAAAATAACATTATAGGATCCTGAACTACATATCAAAGATTATAAAAATGAATCATGGAATAAAACATGGAATTTCATAAAAAATAATCATAAGGAAATAAGGAATACAAGCCCTAAATGCACAACATATAAATAAAACATGGAATTGTGGAAAACACACAAGAATATAATATGATTTTCATTGTACAAAAAAAATCAATTCCAAGACTATATTAGTATTATGGGTTCACTCCTCATACCATCTTGGTAGTCATCGTTCACTCCCATGTCCACATTAGAAGCATGGGTTCACTCTTCATACCATCTTGGTAGTCATGGTTCACTCCCATGGACATCTTAGTAGTCAAGTTTCACTACTAAGACCATCTTAGTATATCTCAAGAGTTATAAATATTTACCCAATACATTGGTGAGAGATATACGTCCCACCCATATCAAATTTAAATAAAAATTACAAGTTCAAAAAAATTATAAACAATCATATCTTAACCCATTAAAAGAAATGGGCAACATAAACATGTAATCATATCCTAGCTTGTGGAAAAAGATATAGGTTTCATAATCATGTCATCAAAAGAATAACCTAATAAAGAGAAACATATTTCATGAACATATAACTCATAAAAATAAATAGGTTTCATAAATATATAACCCATGAAATTGAAACAGGTTTCATAAAGACCATGAAATCAAGCATAACCCATTTAGAGAAAGAATATTAATGGATCGTTTAGATCATTTATTATAAAGGAATGAGTAACAGCAAAGGATGTCATCTTAGATGGAAAATAATTTTTAAATTTATTTAAGAAATGATTGTTGAGGGAAATATCATTTCTTAATTGGAAAATTATTTTTAAAATATAAAACCTTTTATAAATTATTTTCTTTAAAGAACCTTTGAAAACCTTTAAATAAGGATCTCTAATCATTTTTAAAACCATTTCCCTTGAAAAAATAAAAAAGAATGAAAACATTTTGAAAACCTTTTTCTATCTAAACATATAAAATAATATTCAAATCATTTTAGAAGAATTTTTTTAAAAAAATTATTTAAAACTTATAAATAAATATTGAAATTTTTTTGAAATCCATTTCATTGAAAATACTTTGAAAACATATAAATAAATATTGAAAACGTTTTTAAAACCATTTATTTGAAAATACTTTGAAAATTTATAATGAAAGTGTAAAGACCCATAAAATTCAAGGGAAATTTTTTCTTAATTTTCTTTTGGATTTTACAAGAACGTAGTTTCTGACGGCACCTGATTCCGAGGCCCGGTGTGCCTGGAATCGTTTTCTGAAGTTTGCCTCAGGTACGTTCAGTAAACGAACGAGCGGGTTTTCATAACTTTTAAACCGGTGCTCGGAATCGAATTCCAAGGGCATCGATGGAATCGCAGCGCCGGTAATTTCTTAGAAACACCTTTTCCGGAGTTGCATTTGCTCGGGTGTGGTTATTAAATTTTTGGGTTAAGTAAATGAATAAAATAAAAATGGTGTGACCGGTTTTTATTTTACTTGAAGTTGTTTAACCTAACCTAAGTGATTGAAGTGGGACCCATAATATCCTACCCATTAGGTAGGGTATTTGTGAGGTGGGACCCACACGAGCCCCACCATTTCTTTTTTTCCTAAACCCCCTCCTTTAATAAGGTAACGCACCTGCACCCCCATTAATTGGAAGTCAACCCTTGCATTTATCTATTTATGAAACTCCTCTTTTAATTTGGCGGTCTTAACATTTCTATTAATTGAATTAATTGATTGTTTCAATTTTGAATTTCAATAACATTGGATTGTGTGTTAATAAAATAAGACAAGTATTATTTTTTTAGAGGTTGGTTGTGCGAGAGGGTTTGAGAGAAATCACTCAAGCTGTGAAACACTCTTTCCTCGATGAAGAACGTGAAGAACGCGAAGAACGCCGACCTTCGACGAAGGTTGACAAGAACGCCGGATCCTCGGAGATCGACGACACAACGCCGACGAATCCTTTCTCCGCGACGTGATGATCCCCCTTCCGCGACTCCTTCTTCTACGATGTGAAATTCTACGACGAAACCTCGCTCGACGATGCTTAAGGTAGGGATTTTGGTTCAATTAAATCTATGTGATTTATATCCTCGGCATGTGTTTAAAAGTTGTCGGAGGCCGTTTAAACCGCTAACGTGGTGGGTGCAGACCAACGAAAAAGTACAAACCCATCGTTTATTCATTCTTGGTGTGTGGATCAGCGGGAGATGACAAAGCAGGAAACAAGGGAATATTGAGGTCTTCGCAGTGAAGAGCCTGTCCTGGGAGGAGCGCTGGCGAAGACATCAGGAAAAACGGACCACCGGAGTGCATTCGGTGGTCCGTAGAAAACCCTGCCAGCGTGCATCGCCAGCACGGCGGCCAGAGGCGGCGCCCGGCGCGCCGCCGGGAAGGGCTACCGCGGCTGAAGCCATGGTGGAAGGCTGCTGGTCCCGTGACCGCACGGGACCGAGGAGGTGGGGATGAGGCGCTAGGCCGCGTCCGTTGGCAAGGAGCGGCCCCCACACGGGGGCCGCATTTTCTTTCAAGGGGGCGACCGCACCCTCTGTTCCGCTCATCCGGACAGCCGAGCGACCACGCGGCCGCGCCAGCGTGGCAGGCCAACCGGCCGGACCGGGCTGTGCCCTATTGGGCCAGACCTGGACCCGGTTCGGGCCGACCCAGGGGGGGGTCTCGGGCTGGGTCGGTCCGGGCCCGAACCCCCAATTCTCGGGTAGTTCTCGTTCAAACGCCCATATATTTGGCTACAGACCCCCGATCGATGCACCGTCAGTTGCGATGCAATCCTTGGATCGATACGGTCGTTTCATTATATTACAATCAAGGTTTCGGATAACTTTGTGTACGACCGAGTTGGTTCGGATACGAAACCAACCAGGCCCTCGGAGCGGAAACACTTATATCTCGAGTTCTGGACATCCGATTGACGTGCCGTCGACTTTGTTGGATTCCTCTTGACGAGACGAAACTTTTGGAATGTTTCGACTGAGTTTTGGATGTAGTTGGATAATGGCCGGGTTGGATTGTGCCCAAAATCCAACCGGGCCCCTGGAACGGAAAAGCTGATAACTTTCAGACCGGACGTCCGTTTGACGAACCGTCAGCAGCGTTGGTGATCACGTCGGGAAACGGTCCCGATGATTATACCCTATGAGAGTTCGGGGTACAGTTGAGATGCGGTCATGTTGGTTCGTACACAAAACTAACCGGGCCCCTGGAATGAAAATGATAATAACTCACAGACCGGGCGTCCGATTGACGCACCGTCTGTTACGTTGAGACCCCTATGACGAGGCGGTCCTTTGAGAAAATTCTTCGTGGAACATTGTGATACATGGAGTATCGACCAGTAGCTCGTTGAGCGAACCCTCCCAGTGACGAGCTAACAGAGTGCAGAGACCTAGTAGCTAGCTGAGACTTAACGACTGCTGATCTATCGACTCGGTGTGTTTCGGATATCCCAGTGGGGAGCACTTGGTAGTAGCGGCAGACCCGCGGTAATCAACAGAAGGATTACCTATGGAGGCTATGAGGGGGAGTGCTTGGTTGTAGCGGAAGACCCACAGCGGAGGAGCACTTGGTTGTGGCAGCAGACTCGTGGTACTCAACAAAAGGAGTACTTATGGAGACTATGAGTGGGAGCGCTTGGTTGTAGCGGCAGACCCACGATGGAGGAGAGCCTGGTTCTAGAGGCAGACCCACGGTACTCAATAGAAGGAGTAACTCTAGAGCCTATGAGGGGAAGCGCTTGGTTGTACCGGCAGACCCATGGTGGGAAGCGCTTGGTTATAGCAGCAGGCCCACAGTACACGACAGGTGGAGTACTACAACAGTCCAAGGTTAGTGGGGGCGTGCTTGGTTGTAGCGGCTGGTCCACTGTACTTGATAGAGGAGGAGTTCTCCAATAGCCGTGGTTTTGACATCATGAATAAAATCCTGGTTGAGCTGAGTCTATGACCTTTGTGTTCACCACATGATTGAGATGGGTTACTTGATAACTTAGATATATGTATGGGAATATACCTAGGTAGTGGTTATCCATTGATTTCATAAATCTTTGTGTTACCTCATGATTGAGATGTGTTACTTGATAACTTGGGAATATGTATGGGAATATACCTAAGTAGAGGTTATCTGTTGAGATCTTCTTCGTGGTTATCCTTTTTGGATTTAGTGAGACCTTGAGGGTCTCGGGGTCCCTATTGAGTATCGTTATAATCACCCCTGCACGGGATATTCCCGCACCTCATTGTGTTGGTTGCAGATGACGGGCAACGCAGACATAGGCCGAGTGTTCGAGGACTGGACAGTACCCGAAGGTGGACCTCACGACGAGACATTATCCGGTGGTGGACTTCACGACGAGGCGACACTCAGAGGAGGTTGACGGGTGAGAGAATTGTGGAGGCTATCTGTACCTACCCTTCAGGTAGGATCCGTGGTGGATGATCTAGGAGCTGCGCTATTTGTACCTTCCTTCAGGTAGGATCCGAGTAGGATGATCCAAGAGATGCTTCCTTTCTTCCAGTTGTTGTCTTTGTTGTACTTTCTTTTAGTTGTATCTATACTTTCGATTGGGTTTGTATTCTAGCCCATTTACTTTTCAGAAATTCCTTTTTGTACTTAGTGTTCTAATTCAACTTGTACTCTGTGGTGTTTGTTTACTTTTATAAAGGCAATTCCTTCCCAGTTATCGGGATTTACACCTTTGGTTCTAGTCGCCAGCCCCTGGCCTATGGAAGGCAGTCTTGGGGTAGTCACGGCACGGGCCCCGAGGACGGGTCGTGACAGAAAGATTGATTTTTTTTAAAACATTTATTTTAAAATAATTTGAAAACATATAAATAATTATTTATAACATTTTTTAAACCTTTTTAGAAAACATGTTTTTGAAAGAACATATATTTTTGATCGTAGAGAGAGGAAAACTCAGGCTTTCTTAACAACAATGTTTTAATAATATTTTTTACCAAAGAGTAGAAAAATGGTAAAAATACATGAGTATATAATGAATAACTATATAAGAAGATAATTCATGGATGCTAATGAGGGATGAATTATAACATTTCAACAATGGAAACATAATCATAAAAAATCTCGAAAAGCGATGATATTGTTTTAATAAAATCTTATCACATAGTAACTTTGAACTAAAATCCTCATGTAAGAAATTGATATTAAATTAAGCATAAAATAACATGAATGGAATGATATTCATGATATAATAGTTCAAATGTATTTTGTACACCTTATATAAACAAATATTGGATTAGAACATGGTTTGTGTCTCAAAGAAGGTAAATTGACACAAAACTATCTTACTGATTTGGTCACATTTGAAACATAAAACACATGAAATTAAGAAAATAGAATGGTTATGTAAATACCCATAATTTTAAGTCTAATACTCATCTAATATATCCATGTGAAGTATACACACCACATAAAAGGAATTAGTGGTGAATAAAGCATATATCTTACATAAATAAAAAGTGATATGAAATCCCTTTACCTTGTGTCTTGACTCCCATCGTATTCATTCTAAAAACCCGTATAATAAATATAAATTTATTATACATATTTTAAGTTACTATATTACTATATTTAATACAATATATGGTTTTATTATGACCTTATATTACCCGCTTGTTAATAATCATATGTTAAGGTTCCACTTCGAGTAATATCCTCTTTGTTCATTGCATGTGTCTTAATTTGTAATATATTTAGTCCTTATAATTATATCATGATTTAATAATGTAAAAAAAGATATAAATATTATTCATTTTAAGTTTATTCTTATTATAATTATCTATATAATAAATAATTATGAAATTGAATACACTGTTTATGGAGATGGTAATCCGTACGTATGCATGCACACTGTTTCCATTTTTATTATCATATTGAAAGAAAGATAGAAAATGTAATATAATATATCATAAAATTAGTATTATAATGTTATATATATATAATATAATTTCACTAAACCCATCTTTAATACATTCCATTTATTGTGTGAATGAATCACATCGCTTCGAGGGGGTGGTAGTCCACATTTCCTCAAACGAAATTATCGTATTAACACAAAATAGAATGTATAAAGATATGTGTTGTAAAATAATTATATAATCTTAAATACATAATAAATATTATATATAACATATATAAATATATTTTCCATCATAATTTCCACTATGATAGGCAGTAAATAAAAAAATGAACAATCATCATTTAGTGAGGCAGTATTTTGCTATACACATAAACAATATGCCCATTAACCATTAGATGGATGTGTGTGTAAGTTTGGGTAAAAAATTTATAATAAAATATCCTAGTATATTTAGTATTATGGTGTTTTTATACAATAATGGGATAATAATATTTGAGGTATTGGAGAAAGAAAATAAAAGAAAAGCGTTTGAGTGAAGACGTTACCTATTAATCAGGTAACTCCATTTGGTTTGTGCTAAAAAGGATTCCTTGGATTTCTTCATTGAAAAATTCATTCTTAAATGAGGAATTTATGTTTGTTGGGAGAATATTTGGGATGGGGTTTTAGTATATAATGTGGATTTAGAGGTTTGAGGAAGGGGTATAGTGTTTTTATTTTTATAGTGGAGGGGGAGTGACACTCTTGTAAACACCAAAAGGTATTCAATAATGGGAGGTATCCCTTACCTAATGTGACAAAAAATAAAAAAATGGATTAATTTGGAATTATGGTCGAATAAAATCAACACCACACAAAAATAAGTTATTTTAATAATTTGGTTGCTTAAAATTATGGTTCCTCAATTTTATTATCTTGGTTTTTATTAAAGCATATAGTTTTCTAACTTATGTAATTTAACCATTAAGAATAAAATAAAGTGAGATTTGTTATATAATATATATGAAATTAATTATAAATACTATATATAATTTAAAAAATAAAAATATCATGTGTTTTTTATATTAATTTTTAAAACAATCGCACATTACCCACAAAACTTTGCTTAAACCCGGACAGTGCTAACAATGTTTTTAAAATATATGGGTCAATATATTAATCATAAAAGGAAAATTGGTCAATTATTAGACCATATTTAATATTTTTAATACTTAAAAATCACTTTTCATACTATAGTAGTTTTATTAATTTTAAATCATTTATTAAAAAATCATATATTGTAAAATAACAATAATGTTAATTTTGACATTATGTATTTAATTTTAATTTTAATTTATAAAAATAATATTGAAATTAAAATATATTAAGTTTAAATTTGTTTAAAATTATATGTTAACCTTATAAAACAATTAAATACAATAATTCAATCAATTCACTTCACTATTAATATTTATAGTATCATTTATTGTAGTTAATTGTTAACTAAATAAAAATTATGTTAGCGTTTCCTTGGCATTTTAAGAAACTAAACCATCTATAAAAAATTATTGAAAAATTATTATGATAAAAAAAACCTTTTATAATTTATAAGGATATTTATTTCCCAAAATATGATGTTTTTTTTACATATTTTAATGTTTTATAAATGTTAAAGGTAAGGAAAGTTCTTTTTTTTGTTTTTCCTTACATAACCTTTTTTATAGGGAAATTCCATTTAATAATATACTAATAAGCCATAATATTAGAACCAAGAGTTTATATGGTCGAATTGATGGCATATAATGGATTTAGGATAAGTTTCTAGGTCATTTTAGTACATAAGATTATGGATTAGTCTCTAATTAAGCTTAATCTTACCTTAATCATTGCGATTAATCTTAATCATTTTCACTAATCTTTTTTGCCAAAAATTAAGTTGATATTATTAGACTAAAAATATCATACTTATTACCACCATATATGTCCATTTTTCAAAATTCAAATCACAGAAGTGGGAAAATTAAGTTTAAGGCAAATCCTGTAGACTTGGTGAGAAAACAAGTTTTTAAAGTAAAAAATATTCTAAAGTTCAATAAGTTTTATAACCAATTTCGAAATAAAAATTATTACAATGGCCAAAATTAATTAAATATATGTATAATTGATCCATTTTGACATTAAAAACAGATTTAAAAAATAAATTAATATTAATAATTATTTAAACGAAACAAAAGTGTTTACCTAAAAAACAATATTTTTCACTATTCATAAAAAATGATGTTTCTCAGAAAAATAAAAAAAATCACCCTAAGATAATTTTTTAATTCCTAATTAAAAAATTAATTTTATTTTATCATATTAAATTTATATTTGTGTATAAAATTAATTTTACTATTGTTCACAGAAGGACATAAAAAACATGTTCTTTAAGAAAATATTATTATAAAACATATAAAGACTTTTCCAAAAATTATATATTTCGTTATAAGTATATTTTATTTATGTTAAACCATTAAAAATAATACAAGAATAATAGTTATTATTATTCATATTTCTAAGTTTAACATCTATGTTATAATTATTTCATTTAAATAATCATAATAATAAAATGATGTTTTGAAAAAACTTAGTGTTGCGTATAATGCAATCCAAACATAGTGATTTAATAAAAAATAAACTATATTCAGTGTTTTACGAAATGAAAAATATCAAAAATGTTAAATTTATTCAAAAAAAGTAATTCACAAAATCTCGAGGTGTTATATTCTAACCCCCTTAAAATGAATTTCTCCCTTGAAATTCATCTATGTTATCAAAGGTTTAATACTTGAAATTTTCATTCATAGTAACCCATATCGTAAAAATGAATACTAAAAATTCTCTTAAAAATGGAAATTTGGAACCATAATTATCACCCAATGTAACTCATAGGAATATTCCCACATAGTATAATATAAGTGGGAAGTGAAAACATGGATGTGGAAGATAAATCTTACCATCAAGTTCTGATGTAGAGTGATAGAGAACAAATTCATGAGAAAGTTAACAATAAAAAATCAATAAATCAACGATGAAACAAGGGACATTTTGATTCCTGAGAAATGAAGGCAGAAAGAAATTTTGTTGGCTTAAATATCATTTTTCCCAAAGTTGAGGAATTTTGATGAAAATATATACTTGCATGATTTCAGGAAAATGTCACCCTTTGTTGTTATTTGATCCACTTCAACTCATTCTATAAAAAAGAAGGAAAATTAATTATTCTAGAACAACTAACATATCAATAGGCCCATTATATTACATCTTATTAGATATCATCAACATAAAGTAGTTTGCAAATTCCATCCAATATACATAAATCCTTATATAGAGAGATAAAACATTAATCATACTGACTTCATTTGAAGTTTAACTTCAACTTTCCATAAATAGTTAACCTTATAACCCTTCCAAAATATGAAAATTAAAATACTTATAAATAAAGTCATGAAATGTGGTTAACATTGATCCCCATATATCACAAAGTACCACTTGGTTGTCACATTCCAAACATGTTTATACCCTTATCTCATATTCACTTAATTACCATTAATCCTTTTGAAAAACATGTATGATTACTTATTCCAATGATTACTAGATATATTCTTTAAATACAAGTGGTTTTAAACTTTTTCCATGATTAAATTGAAAACATTTTCAATAATAAGTTCTAGGGTAATTCGCCCGTCCAATTTATTTATTCATATCGAGCACATATTTATCCAAACATTATTATCACAACATTAGACATTAATTGAGGGTTACCTTCCCTTAATCAAAATTTCACCTTTCTATGAAATCTCTTTTCTACCTCAGCAACACTATTCAATATATCCTTTCAAATTATAAAAGAATTTATTTTGAAAATACATATATATTTCATGATTCGTATAATATAATCATTAAATTTGATAACTTATACACTTCAATAATCCAAATTTATTCTTAAACCATTACTCTAGCTTTATAAACTTATTATTTAATAACTATTTTCAAGAATATGAAATAGGAATCATGTTTTAAAATCTATAAAACTCAATTTAATCATGCATATCAACAATACTATTAAAATATCAGACACCTTTCATATGTTATTCGTGGTCTCTTCACGAATAGTAGAAAAACCATTACTTTTACCCCTTATTGATTTTCTTTAAGATATTTTCTCTTGGGACATTGAGTTTCATAATGAACATTTGTTCCACACTTAAAACACTTAAAGTTAGATGATGCCTTAGGGAGGAAAATATTCTCATCCATTTTGTTAACCAAGATCTTCATTTTTCCCTTATAGTCGATTGACTTGTGTCCTTGGTTTCCCCAAGCAAAAAATTTTCTTATTCCTCTAATACATTCAATTATTTTATTATTTATACAATCTTGACACAGAAAAAACCAAATTTTTTTCCACTATGGTCTCCATTATCCAAACTCTCAACAAACTCATTCTTTCTCTTGTTTGGGGAATCTGAGAGCTGGTTAAGCTACATGTTGTTAACCATGTTATGTGAAAACAGAGTAGGGATGATCACAAAATAATTCACTCCAGTTGTCATCCCACTTGAATTCTCCTCTTAAAATTTTCCATCACATTTAATGTTAATCCAGTTCCTTCTAGTTCCCATCATTAACTAAAACCAGAAGCCTAGTGTGAGCATTACTTATCAGAGTAGAAAATCACATAGTTGTGAAAAGAATTACTTATAGGATGTCTAAATCATAACCCCTTCCTTAACCTATGACACCCTAAATTTATCCTAGGAAATTCATATCCAAATTATATTTAAATCATTCATGATATTTAACAGAGAGTTTTGTGAATTCCCAAATAATATCCTTTAGGATTGTCAATCTAGGTGTACAATAAGGCCTGTTTTCATATACCATATTACCTTGAGTCAAGCCTGATTTTTTTTCATAGTTGTTACCCCCAGGTACATCTATTCCATATCCACATCCACTTGTAGTATCCTGATAAGGATTCATTTCTAGGAAACACTCACTCTATCCTTTACCAAAATTTCAGGACATTTTCCAAAATGTTAATTCATCCTTGTACTTATCCTTATAGGAATCCCTATTAATACCCTTCTAAATATACCTAGGTATCTCAATAAAGTTTTCTCATCCTAGTTTCCAAATGTTAACTAAACCTTTGATCTGATACCAACTGTAAAAACCCAATCTTAACACACATAGCCATTGCATCATTTTTCTGAATACTTAAAACATTATAAAAATAGATGCCCAAATATTATATTAGTTTAGTCTCTTTGGAAACATAGAATCATAAAAACTAGTACATAAGAAAACTAAATTATCTCTCACTAGGTTCTTCATGACTAAAAAACTTCTTAGAAACATCTAACATAATACATATATTCATAACCTAGGGAAAGAAACATAAAAAAGGGGTGAGCTCAGATGCTTAGTAAGGGTAAACAAGGGAGATATATAAGTATAAACATAAGAAAAGGCATATGATAATGAGATCATAACATTATAAGATCATACCCTTGATATCAAAGACCATAAACATGAATCATGGAATAAAACTTGGAATTTCATAAGATATCAATCACAAAGAAATAATGAACATAAGGCACGAAAGATGAATGTAGATATAAAACATAGATTTGTGGAAACCACACAATCATATAATATGATTCCCATAGTATCCAAGTAATTGCTTCCAAGATCATATTAGTGGTACGGGTTCACTCCTAATACCATTTTAGTAGTCACAGTTCACTCCCATGTCCATCTTATTAGTATGAGTTCACTCCTCACACCATCTAGGTAGTCAGGGTTCACAATCGTGGACATCATTGTTGTCAAGGTTCACTCTAAAGATTATATTAGTCTACCTCATAATATATAAATATTTACCCAATTAATTGGAGGGAGTTATAGGTCCCACCCATCTCATAGTGAAATTATACAAACATGTGACACAAAATCATAAACAATCATATCTCAACCCATGAAATGAAATGGGTATCATAAAGATGTAATCATATCTTAACATGTGAAAAAATATACAGGTTTCATAATTATCTCATCCAAAGCATATCCCATGAAATAGAAATAGATTTAATAAATATATAACCCCTGAAAAGAATCATGTTTCATAATTGTATAACTCGTGAAAGAGAAAAGAGTTTCATAAAGACCATTCCATAAAGCATAACCAATTTAGAGAAAGAATTTTAATGGAACATTTAGTTCATTTCCTATAAAGGCATGAGTTACCTCAACAAATGTAATCTTAGATAAAAAATAATTTTGAAATATCTTTAAAAAATTTTTCCTTAAGAAAATATCCTTTCTTCATTGAAAAAGTATTTTTAAAACATAAAACAATTTGAAAACTTATTTTTTTTAAAATCCTATGAAAACTTAGAAATAATTCTTGAAAATAATTTTGAAAACCATTTCCCTTGACAAATTAAAAAATAATCTTGAAAATATTTTGAACAAATTTTTACTTAAAAAATATGAAAAAATATTAAAAAAGTGTTAACTACCTTTTTATTTGAAAATATTGTTTTAAATTATAATTATATATATATATAACATTTTTAAATCCATTTAATTTTGAATACTCTAAAAACTGAAAAAGAAATATAGAAAATGTTTTGAAAACCATTTCTTTGAAAATAAATAAAAAAATTCTAAATAATTATTGAAAACATTTTTAAAAATCATTTCTTCTAAAATACAATAAAATATTATAAATGATTCTTGAAAAATTTTGAAACCCTTTTTATAAAACATTGTTTTTATAGAACATAGATTTATGATCGAAGAGAGAGGTAAAGTCAAAATTTCTTAAAAACACTTTCTTTATAATATTATGTACAAAAGAGTAGAAAAATGGTATCAATACATGAATATATCATTAATTACATAAGGAGAATAAAATTTGTGTATGATCTCAAGATATGGATTATAATATTTTAACAAGGGAATCATAATCATGAAAAAACTCTTAATAACTTTAAACCCGTGTCACTTAATAACTTTAAACCATACTACCTATGTAATAAATTGAAATTAAATAAATCATAAAATATCATGAAATAAATTATATTCATGATATAACATTTCAAATTAAGTACATACACCTCATGTAAAAAAATATAGGGGTATAACATGGTATGTGTCTCAAAGAAAGTAAATTGAGACAAAACTATCTTACTTTTTTGGTAACTTTTGAAAAATAAAACCCATGAATGTAAGATCATATAATAGATATGTAAATACACATAATTTAAATTATAATAATCATATAATACATCCATGGTTAGTATACACACCACACAAAAAGAATTTTTGGTGCAAAAAGTATGTATCTCACAAAAAATAAAAGTGAGATGAAATCCCCTTACCTTATGTCTTGATTCTCATCTTAATAATTCAAAAAACCTACATAATAACTATAAATTGATTAAAAATATTTAAAAGAACCATATTATTATATATAATACCATATATGGTTTTATTAATAGATTATATTATCCTCTTGTTAACAATCCTATGTTAATGTTTCACGTCAAGTAATATCTTCTTTGTTCTTCGTATGTGTATTAATTTGTTATATATTTGGTACTTATAATTATATCATGATTATATAATGTAATAAATTATATAAATATCATGTATATTCAGTATATTTACATTATAATAAACTATATAACATAGAATTAAGAAATAGCATACGCTGTTTATGGAGACGCTAAGCCGTACACACTCATGAACACTGTTTCCATTTTTATTATCGTATTGAAGGAAAGAAATAAATTGAAATATACATACATATGTATATAATATCATCAATGTTGTATTATAATTTTATATATATCATATAATTTCACTAAACCCATCCTTAATAAATTCCATTTATTTTGTGAACAAATCACATCGTTTTGAGGGAGTGGTAGTCGACACTTACTCAAATGATATTATCGTATTAAAAAATGGGAAATATAAATATATGTATTGTAAAATATTTAAATAAGATTAAATAAATAATAAATATAACATATAACATATATAAATATATTTTCCATGATAATTTCCACATTGAGATGCTTTAAAGGAAAAATGAACAATCATCACTTAGTGAGGCAGTAGTTCATAGTACATGTAAAAAGTATGTTCATAACCCACTAAACAGAAGTGTGTGTAAGTGTTGGTAAAACCATTATAATAAAAAAATAAGAGTATATTTATGATTTTTTTGTTATAAAATCATGGAATAATAATATTTGAGGGAGTAGAGAAAGAAAATAAAAGAAAGGAGTTTGAGGGGAGACATTACCTCTTAATTCGGTAAATCCGTTTGGTTTGAGCCAAACAATTCCTTGGATTTCTTCCTGAACAAATAAAGGATTGAAAGAGAAAGTTAAGTATTTTGGGAGACTATTTGTGAAGAGTTTGGATGGTCCAAATTGTCTTGATAGGTGTTAGGAAGGGTTAGAGTGATTGCCTTTTTATAGTGGAGGCGGGGGGAGGGGGGTGACACTCTTGTAAGTACAAAAAGGTATTCAATAATGGGAGGTCTCCCATACCAAATGTTCCTCCAAAATAAAAAAATAATGGAGTAATGTGAAATTATGATCGAACTAAATCTACACCACACAAAAATAAGTTAATTTTAATACTTTGGTTTCCTGACTTTTAAGATTCCCCAATTTTATTATTTTGGATTTTATTAAAGCATATAGTTTTCTAACCTAAGTAATTTAACCATTAATAATTAAATAAAGTTATATTAATTATATAATATAAATAAAATGTATTATAAATATGATACCTAAATTTAAAAATAAAAATCTCATGTTTTTTGGAAATTAATTTTTAAAACAAGCGCATGTGACGCACAAAACTCTTGTTAAACACGGACTGTAAAAATAATATTTTTAAAATATATGAGTAAATATGTTAATTATAAAAGATCAATTTTACAGTAATAGAACATATTTAATATTTTTTAATACTTAAAAAATACTTTGCAGAATATAGTATTTTTATTATTTTTTAATTATTTAATAAAATATCATTTGTTATAATATAATACTAATGTTAATTTTGACATTATTAATTTAATTTTAATTTTAAAATATATATATATAATATTCTAATTCAAATATATTTTGTTTAAAGTTGTTTAAAATGATAAATTAATCTTAAAATAACTAAAGACAATAATTCAATCAATTCAATTCACTTTTATTATTTATGGTATAATTTATTTTAGTTAATTAATAACTAAATAATCTCTATATTGACGTTTCTTAAGAATTTTAAGTTACTAAATTATCCCTAAAAAATTATTGATAAACTATTTTGATAAAAATAAACCATTTATATTTCAAAAGTATATTTATAACTGAAAATATGATATTTTTCAAATATTTCAAATTTTCTTAAATGTTAAAGTTAAGGAAAGTTTCGTTTTATAAATTATTCCTTAATAAACATTTTATATTGGAAAATTCCATTTAATAATATCCAAATAACACATAAAATTTTAACCAAGAGGCGATATGGTCGAATTATTGCCAGACAATGGATTTTGGAAAAGTTTCTAGGTCATTTTGGTTCTTAAGTGTAAGGTTTAGTCCCTAATTATGCTTAATCTTACCTTACTTTTTGTGATTAATTTTAATCACTTTCACTAATTTTTTGAGTAAAAAATTAATTTGATTTTATTAGAATAAAAATATCATACTTATTACAACCATGTATGTTCCTTTTTCAAAATTCAAATCATAGAAGTGGAAGAATTAATTTTAATGCTAATCCTTTAGATGTGACGAGAAAGAGAGTTTTTAAAGTAAAAAACCTTCAAAAGACAAATAGGTTTTCATAACCAATTTCCATATAAAAATGATTAAAATGACCAAAATTGGTCAAATATATGTAATATATATATATATATTGACTTTAAAAACAAATTTAAAATATTAATTAATATTAATAATTATTTAGACGATAAGACAATTTTGACTAGAATACAATATTTTTCACTATTTATAAAAAAGTGGAGTTTCTTAGAAAAATATAAATAACTCACCCTAAGATAATTTTGACATTATAAATTAAAGAATCAATTTTATTTTATCAAATTATATTTCTTTTAGTGTCTAAATTTAATTTTACTATTGTTCATAGAAGGACATAAAAAGTAGTTCTTTAAGAAAATATTATTTTAAAACAGATAAAGACTTTACAAAAAAATAAATATTACATTATCAATATGTTTTATTTACGTGAAACCATTATAAATAATACATGAATAGTAGTTATTATTATTCATATTACTAAATTTAACGTCTAAGTTATAACGATTTCATTTAAATAATTATAACAATAAAATGATTTTTCATAAAAAATCGGTGTTGCATATAATGCATGCCGAACATAGTGATTTAATATAAAATAAACTATCTTTAGTGTTGTGTCAAATGAAAAATCCAAAAAATATTAAATTAATTTGAAAAATAAATAATTCAAAAAATCTATGGGTGTTACATTTTATACAAAAATTAAATTAATTCATTGGTTACATATTAGTTATAAATAAATATAATAATCAATTGAATATAAATGGAATGTTTTAATAAAAGACTATTTTTTGCTCATAGAGTTATTTTATCCTAATAAATTATATTAATTAAAATTATGGAGTGATATTAATTTAATATATATTATATATTCCATCAAATATTATTGATATTCATATAATAAATTCGATAGACATAAGATAAGAACAAACACAATTTTACGCATAAGATAATATATTTTTATTAAATCACTTTTATATCCTTTTAATAGAAATCCTATTTTAGATCCAATTTATGGAACTTTTATATATATTATATATCAATATAAAATTAATATTTTAATGAAAAAAATAAAAATTATGTTTTGATAAATTTTTGGTATTTTTCTGTGAAGTTTAATTTTTTAATGAATAATGAAAATTGTTGAATTTTAATTCAAATTGTTTTTTCATATAATTTATTTATAATGGAAAATTATATTTTCAATTTATTTTAAAGTTTAATTATATCATTTTTTTAATTAATCTATTTTTTTCATTAGAATCAATTTTTCTTTGAAGTTGAATATAAAAATTTTGCAAACTTTTGAACGATTTTACTTTAAAAACCTGCATTGTTGTCATGTCCGTGAGATTAAATTTAAATTAATTTCTACCACTTATCTAATTGAAAATTTTAAAAAAGGATTCCATATTCTTAATTATAATAATTTATAATTTAGTATAATTTCAACTTTGTTTTTTACTAAAAATATTAGTGAAAGTGAATAAAATTACTTTCAACGATTAAGGTGAAAGTTTGCTTAACAATGAACTAAACATTAAACTAAAGTGGTAATGTGACCTATATACTTGTCCAAAATACATTTTATGGTCCACTATTGACCCTATACTCCCTTTTAAATAATTTTTATCATTATGGGATCTACTTTGAATAGGAAAAACATTGGAGGAATTTTTTTTTCTAAAATTTACAAGTGTGCCACTCCTCCTCCCTTATAAAAAGATCTTCTCTACTCCCTTTTCCTCACACCTCTAAAGACACTTTATATCAACAAAGATATGTAAATATAGATCCTAAACATCTTTAACCTCATCCTATAATCCTCCCATTGGGTAGAAATTCTTTCAATCAATCACTTTGGTGAAAACAAAAAAGAGTTACCCAAATAAGAGGCAACTTCTTTTGTCAAGATATTTTGTTTTATTCACTTTATTTACCCCCTAAAATCTTTTTATTCCATTATTATATAAAAAACATATCCTATATATACTATTATGTTTTTATGTTATGTTTTTTACCTAAACATACATACACTTTCGTTTAATGGGTAATGAACTTACCGTTTATGTGTACGGTGAACAACTGTATCAGGAAATGAAGTTGTTTGTTTTTTTTACATTAACAACTTTCATGGTTTGAAATTATGATGGAACACTAATTATATATGATATATATGATAATTATTTTGTATTTATTCTTTTTTAATTTTATTTATAACGCATATCATTATACTTTCTATTTTGTGTAAATACGATAACGTCGTTTGTGAAACTTTTGACTTCCGCCTCCTAAAAGCCATATGATTCGATCACACGATATACAGAATGTATAATGGATTTTTTTAATTAAAAATATGTGAAATAAATAAAATATATATTATATTCATGAAATTATTAAATTTCTGGAAATATAATATATATCATTTTATTTATTACCTATTCACACAATTAAAAAGTGATGAAGTCGTTCGTGGACCTGTGGACTACTGCCTCCTCAACATGATGTGATTCCTTTTACACAATAATAATTCTACATATAGTTATATATAATTAAATAATAATTTATTTATTATTTAATGATAAAATTTTAAAGATTAATGTTACTTACCTTTTTTCCACAATGATCATCGAAAAATAAGAATGCTACTCATGGGTACATACGACTTACCATCTCCATGATTGATAACCATATTTAATTATTGATTTTAAAATTATAATTGACATATAAATTTGTTAATTATGTAATTATTATTATTTTGGATATGTTATATATTGACCCCTTTTACCATAGTTTACTTACTAATGTTGTTTTTTACACATAAACCGAATTTGGTAAAAACGCCTGATGTAATCTTAAATGATTAAGTAAATTTATAAAAAATGGTAATATGTGAAGTAAAATTTTCAATAAAAATGAAATTGTTTCACATGAAATTAAATAATTAACATAATTTCATTATTCAGTAATATAAATACAGATGAGAGAAGTTAAACTCATGGTATGGGATTTTCATCTCAGTTTTAACATATGTGAGATAAATGTTATATTCACAACTTAATTATTTTGTGTTTTGTATACACTAACCATTTTGATATATGATAAAATGAATTATTTTATCTTAATGGTATTTAAAACTTTCTTTTAATTTTATTCCTTAATGAGGATTATGATTTAAAATGTTTCAAAGTGGTATAGGACACTTTGGAATGTTCAAAGATTATTTTCCTAAACAATAATTTTGAGGATCTTTCAGTGGTATTTAAATTAGGGGAAATTATATTTACATTGTTACATAAACCCTTTAATTTTATTCTTCTATAGCTATTCATGATATTTTTCAAATATTAATACTATTTTCTTACACTTTGGTACTCAAAATATTTTATAATTGTTTTTATGAAAACCCAACATCATTTATATCTTTAGTCGGCGAACCTATTTTCTTCTAAAAATCCTATTTTTGAAATTATTTTTAAATTTTTTTTTAAATTCTAAAATTATTTATTAAAGAAATTTTTACCATTTTTTTATTTTACCATTTTTTTAAAAGATTCTTCTTATATCTTTCCAGACAAGGCATTTTTCTAAAATTTTTACCAAGAAAAAGGAATATTCTTTTTACCTCATACGAAATGTATGGATTTAACCACCACAATTTCTTTGAATCTTAACTTTCATGTTTAAATGGATAAATTTTAAAGATGTTTTTTCAAAAGTGATTTTCAATGAAAATGTTTTTCAAAAAAGAAGTATATTTTTTCCTCAAGAATGTTTTTAATGTTCTTTTTGTAGTATTTATATTCTTAAAAAAAACAACCTTTATTTCCACTAAAATAGGGATAAGTTATATTGATACCATCATAATTATTCATCTGGATGGTTTATGATTGATTTTTCCAAGGACAATATACACATTCACTTCATTAATTCCTTTTAGTCCTCTTGAAATATTCAATTTCCTATGATCATTTAACATTGAATTTCACATAAATATCCATATAATTTTTCATGGATATGATTGTTTCATAAACTATATACCGTTTTTCATACTGTGTTTACTTATAAAGTAAATTAATTATTTGGGGGGGAAATTGATAAATCTGTATCCTTTATTCAATACAAATATTTAGTAAGGAATATTGTTTATTCGATATAAGAAATGATTTGGACATGAATGATATGGGTTGGGAAATATTTAATGTAAGATCTGTAGGTTGGGGATATATTAATGAAATCCCCTAGATGCATTGGTAGTCTCATAGGATGAAATTAGTTAGAAAAAAACCTTCAAGTTTGTTTCTAAGTAGAATAGATGGGTTTCTACCCATTGTTTTAAACTTTTTAGAGGATAGATCTTAACAATAGGGGTTTTCTTGTTCCTTAGACACAATTTCCAATAATTAATCATTTACTTGATAGACATTTCAGTTATAATTTTTATTAACCATGAGATTTTCATATGATACAAAATATAGATGAATTTAATTCTTAGTTTATTGATTAAATGGAACATGTCTTCAATTTCTTACCTTGAATTATTTATTTTTCTATATCTAGTGATTTTGATGGCATGTATTTCCATTTATTTACCTTTCCATTTTATTATTCTAATTTATTCATTATTACATCAGCTATAATTTAACCTTACTTAAAATTTGAGCTCACCGTTATTATGTTTCCTTTCCCTAGGAATCCAAGAAGCATACTAAGAAAGATATGCAAGGATATCATAGATGGAATAAAGTCACCATCAAAAGTAAAAAAATATTTGTAATTTTTTTATATTTGTAATACAAGACTCATGTATGTATATGATTTCCAAATACTAATAAACTCTTTGATCTTTCATGATTTTATGCCTTGTAATAATGCTAAAGTAATGGTAGTATACATTGGCTCCAGGCTTGCTAGGGCTGGGTTGCTACAAATTGTAACTAAGTTTCTCCTACAGTATTTACAAGAAAAAAATATTATAAAGGAAATTATTAATGGAATAATATTCAAATATACTTCTTTATGGTTAGTAATTTTACTTTCAAAAATTTATGTCAACTTAAAATAAATAAATATATTCCAATTCCTTATTAAAAAATGATATAAATATGACCATGCATTCAATAACAAAGTCACATGCCTTTAAAAATTTTACATTTAAAAATTAGTGAACAAGGCTTAACATACATGGGTATTACCTAAGGATTGGTAGTTTAGAATACATGAATCATAAAAAGATCAATGATCATAATCCACAAGAGAATAACATAGGCATACGACATATAATTTATGGCATACACATAATCATGGAAAATATTATATCAAGGCTCCCTACCAAGACGTTCATAATATGTTTGGCGTGGGATAATCACCCATGTACCTACATCGAGGTTGGGTTAACAACCCATATATCCACTTGTTTTTTTGGGATTGGGATACAACCCGTGTACCCTCTTCTTTTTGGAATTGGGTGACAACTCGTGCACCCACTTGTTTTCGGGCTTGAGCTACAACCCTTGTACCTTATTGTTTTCAGGCTTGGGCTATGGCCTATCTACCATCTTATTATAGGGATTTGGATACAATAGGTGCACCCTATTTTTTTAGATCTTGGTCTATAACCCATGTACCCTATGTTATCATATATTATTTATCATTACCCAATACATTTGAGGGAGATATAGTTCACAACTATCAAGTAAGAAAATCCTCATTGCATGTGCCACAAGAGAATTAAAAATTCATCATTTCATTACCAATAAAATATATGGGTTTTATAAACCTCAAATCATAATCCTTGAAAAGAAATGGTTATCATAAAAGTTTCATCATATCATAACCTATGGAAAAGAGACAAATTTCATAATCATTTCATAATAGAATAACCTGTGAAAGGAAGTGGGTTTCATAAGCATTGAATCATGGTATAAACCATGGATGAGAAATGAGTTTCATAAATAAATTTTTATCATAAAAATAAACCATTAAAAAAATAATGGCTTCCTCGGATCATATTATCATTAAATAATAAATTATATCAATGTATGTCTTCTTATATGTAGTAGTTTTTTGAAATATCACTTGCCGAATTTCTAATGGAAAATAACCTTTCATTCAAAATAATTTTCTTTAATAAATATATTTTTTCAAAATAATTTTCCATGAAAATCATCTTAAAATATCATTTAATTTTTTTTAAAACATTTTATTAAGACATGGTTTTTGAATAAAATATATTTCATAGCGAAGAGGGAAATAAAGTTAGTTATTTTTAAAAATATTTCCATAATTATATTAAGTACCAAAGTGTGAAAAAATGGTACCATTACTTGGATATAACATGAATAAAAATAGGAAAATAAAATTCATTATAATTATTGAGATATGTATCATAATATTTCATTAATTGAAGAATAATTGTGCATAATCTTGATAAATGATGATATTGTAGAAATAAACTCATACCGCTTTGTTAACTTTTAATCACAATCCACATGAAATAATAGAACTAAATGAATAATAATGTATCATGAAAATAAGGATATTTATGATATAACATGTCAAAGGTAAGTATATACACCTCATAAAATAATGTATGTCCATAACATAACATGTGTCTAAAAGAAAGAAAACTGAGATAAAATTACCTTCTAATTTGGTAACTTTGAAATGGTAAACCCCATGAAATATAGATCATCAAATATATATGTAAATATAAATTTAAACATAATAATTATAGAATACATTATTGATCTGTATATACATCACAAAAAATAAATTAGTGGTGAATATGGAAAAAGTATCTCATAAATAGAAGTGAGACTAGAAATCTTATTACTATTTGAGTAATTTTTGAACCATGAGATCCATGAAAGAATAACATCTATTGAAAATTTTAATATCATTAAATAAATTAAATTAATGATATAACATTTCTTAGTTCAGTATATACACCACAAAAAATGTGTGGTGAATATGGAATGTATCTCTAGATATAAAAAAGTTTGATGAAATTCCCTTACATTAAGTCTTGACTTTTTTCATACATGTTCAAACCTCATGTATAATATATATAAGTTTATTATACTTATAAAAAGAAAAAATATTATTATATATAATACCATATATGATTTTATTTTGAATTTATATTACCCATTTATCAATAATTATATTTTAAAGTTATATTTTGGGTAATATCTGATTTGTCTTTCATATATGTTTTGACTTTTTATTTTTGGTCATTTTTCTTTGATCACGATTTCATTATATCTAGAATGTAAAACATTATATAAATATCATATATATTCATTATATATGTATATATAAGTTTCTATAAAATATAGAAATATAAAATTAGATAAACCATTCATGGAGATGGTAGGCCATACGTATGCATGAACACTGTTTCCATTTTCTTATCGCATTGAAGGAAAGTGTGTAAATGACATATATGTACACAAACACACAAAAATTATCATTATAGTATAATTATTATTTCATATATATATCATATTTTTTATTAAATAAATTTTAATACATTCCATGTAAAGTGTGAATGAATCACATCTCTTTGAGGAGGAAGGAGTCCATTCTTCCACAAGCGATGTTATTATATTCCCAAAAATGGAAATCTTGAAGGTGTGTGTTATATAATAGTAAAAAAAGAATAAATAAATTATAGATATCTTATATATCATATATAAACAACAATTAAATCATTAATTTCAACCTTTATAGGTGGTATTGGATGAACAAATGACATTGGTTCGCGAGGCAGTAGTTCACTATACACACAGATGATAATTGCATATCCCATTTGATGGAAGTGTATGTAGTTTTAGGTCATAACCATAAAAAAATAACATATAAGTATTTTTTTAATATAAATAGGTTATAATATAATCATGATATAATAGGAATTGAATGGAAAGATAAGGAAATAAAATAAAATTGCTCATTGAAGATCGTTACTTCTTCTTAGGGTAAGTCCTTTTGGTCTGCACCAAAGGACTTAATTGATTTTCTTTCTTCACAATTTAAGGATTATAGAATTGGAGGATGTATTTTTTGAGCTTATATGGCCAGGTTTTGGATTATACAAAATTATTTATAGTTGTGAATAAGTGAGAGGGTGAGTACTTTTTTATAGTGGAGGAGGAGTGGAATTCTTGTAAATACATAAAGGTAAACACTATTGAGAGGTATCACTTACATAATGTGCATAAAATAATGATAAATTTTATATAAAATGGGCTATGTGTCCTAAATTCATCCATATAATGGATTTTGGTATAAAACTATGTTGAAATTAATAAAAATAAAAAATTATTATTATTAAAAATATGTAATACATTTTTCCAAATAAAAATCACTTAAGTGGAAGAAATTAATTGAAAATTAATCCAGTAGATGGGATAAGATAACATGTTTTTAAAGTGAAAATGTTCGAAGGATTGAAATGATTTTATATTGAATTTAAATGTGAAATTAATTAAAAAGAATTAAGTTGTATTAATAGATTTATAATTTTTATAAATATACTTTAAAATAAATTAAAAATATAATTTAAATTTATATTTAAATTAAATGAAAATGTAGTTTTTAATTAAAAATCAATATTTTTCTCTATTCATAAAAAAATGAAAATTTTTAGAAACATACCAAAAATTAAACCAAAGATAATTTTGTCATTAATATTTCAAAATTAAATTTTATTTTTTCAAATATAATTTATAAAAGTATCAAAATTTAGTTTTAAAATAGGCGGGCCATTAAATGTCAGTGAAACTGTCTTTTAGAAAAATATGTATTTTTATGCCTAAAATGGATTTATTCTTATCTCATTTCTAGAAAAAACATAACATGAATGTTAAATAGTTTATTGAATGCATATTATATAAATTAAATTAAAATTATTCATAAAAAGTGGTTTGTTTAATTTATGTAGATAAATAATGTTTGTGTATATAAGATACTTTTTAGAAAAGGAATTTATTTATTTTCAAATAGTTATTCCACCCATTTGTAGTTAATTAGTAACAAAATGATTCAATTTCTATAAATGTGTAAATAATATTTTCATATTTAGTAAATCTTATTCATAAATTTCATTCCAATTATTAGGTGAAAACTATAATAATATTTTAATAATAATATTAATTGTATATTGTAGTTTAGTAAAACCCGGTCTTTAGTGTAAAGAAAGTTATCGAAGTAACTAGACATTGTGTGTAACTTGAAAAAAATAAAGTGTTTCCTATACCCCAAGATATTCTAAGTGTTGCATGAATCTTAATATAAACTTGGTGTTTTGTATAAAACTATCATAACTCGATATAACGTGCAAATAAGTCATCATGGAATTTATTTTTTTCGAAAAAAATTAATTCATAAAAACAAAAGGTATTACATTATACACCACTTAAAATGAATTTATCCCTATAAATTTATATGTTTCATAAAAGCTTTAATACTTGAAAATTTGTTTCATATAAACCCACATTATAAAAATAAATTCTAAAAATTCCTTTAAAAAGTAATTTTTGGAAACATATGGTTAGTCAAAGTATCTCATAACTAGGTTTCCACATAGGAGAAAATTTATGGAAAGTGAAAACATAGACATGTAAGAGAAAAATAATGATCAAATATTTATGGAGAGTGATAGAGAACATGTTTAGGAGAAATATAATGACCACAAATCCATAAATCAACAAGGATTGAAAAAGGCCATTGATATCATAAAAAATGATGATAATTGGAAGGTTTTTAATTTCAATATCCTTTTCCTAAAATTGAATATTTTTTCACAGTAATATATACTTACTTGATTTCATTTCATTTCATATGAACAATCCCACCCTTTGGTTATACCTTGGTAAATTTCTACTTCATCTATTACTCTAAGAAATTAAGGGGAATTGTTTTATCCCTGAAGCACTAACCTATCATAAGATCCATAGGTATAATGATATGTAATTTCATTTATTCAATTATCATTAAAAAAAGAAGTGATCATAGGTCAACCAATATGCATAAATCATCATATGGTGAGATAATACTTTAATCTCTAAAACCTCATTTGAAGTTTAACTTACACTTTCCATAAATGGTTATCCTTGCATTCCTTAAAAAAGATGAAAAACCAAAAATTTAGAAAGGGAACTAAATTTCTCTAAATCAAATTAAAATTAATCCCTATATATCTTAAAGTTTCTCTTGGTTATCAGATACCAAACTTGTGAATAACTTCATTTGGTATTCTCAAGGTAATAACCTGAATTACTATAAATTATTATAAAAAACATACATGATTTATTATTCCAATGATTATTGGATTTATTACTTAAATAAAATAATTCCATAAACTCCATACATTATAGCATAAACCACTTTTTCAAAAAATCATTAATTTATTTCCAAGGTAATCAGTACTATCCAATTTAATTTATTCTTAACAAACATCTCTTTATCCAAAAAAACACCATTTTATCATCATCAATAATATGTAAAGGGTTAATTTCCCTTAATCACGTGTTTTTTATAAAATACATCCTTTACATTAAATCACTTTTCTATGTTATTAGTACCATTCAAAATAATCTTCCATATCCTTAACTAAAAACTTACACTAAAAAATCCTTATATATTTCATAAATCACAAATTCAAATAGATATATATTTTAATCCTTACACTTCAATATATGGTATGGAATAGGTCCTTCCTAGGATTAGAAGTAAATTCTTCTGTCAGGTAATTGAGTTTAGTAATGATCATTTCCTCCACAAATAATAAATTGAACCCCTCAACAATTATTCACTTTATTACCCTTTTTTCTACATAGATAACATCTTCCCCTCCATGTTAGGTATTATAATATGTTCTTCTTCCATTATCTTGACATGTAAGAAGCCAAATATTCTTTCATATATGGAAATTACCACGTAAACCTTTTTAAAATTGAAACATCATCTTATTCTATGTGTTTTGAATATCCCAAAATGTCACATTGATAATCATACATCACAATAGATGATTCAGAATAATCAAAATGTATTTCTCTCCAGTCATCATCCAATTTGGTTGCTCATAATCACTGAATTTTCAACAAAATTCAATTTTAACATAATTACTTCTTGTTTCATCCATCTAATGTAACCAAAATTATAGCATGAGAATCATTAATAATAGTTAAAAATCACATTATCATAAAAATCTACTTATAGGATGTCTAAATCATGAAACATAATTTTTAATCTATGAAACCATTGGTTATTCCTAGGTCATTCAAAGTAATTATCTATCTAAATAATTCATTATTGTTTATAAATATTTTGTGAATTTCCAAATCATATCCCATAGTAGTGTCAAAATAAGTGTGCATTAAGGCTCATTGTCGTGCACCAGTTCCGGATCGAGTCTATATCAATACGATGTATTCAGGGTTTTTACCCCTATGTATATCTCTACCAAACCCACATCCACTTGTAGTATCCATACATGTATTTACTTCTAGGAAACCAATCACTCTATCCTTTACTAAAATTACATGAAATTTTCCTAAACCTTAACTCATCCTTAGAATTATCCTTAGAGAAATACCTAGATATATACTTAGAAATATCCCTAGGGATCTCAGTACTGTTTTCTCAGCATAGTTTTTAAAGGTTGAAGAATCCTTTCCTTTGATACTAACTTTAGTTACCTAGGTTTAACAAACATGGATATTACATAATTTTAAATAAATATTCATCACATTAAAAAATTACATTCCCAAGGACTATAATAGTTTAATGTCTTTGGAAACTTGGAACATAATATTTTATCTTGGTGAAAGATATTAAATGTTTCACACAAATATCTTCTCACTTAGTAATCCTACTTAAAACATTTCTTTATATACTGGGGATAAGGAAACATAAGAATGAGTGATCTCAGATTCTCAGTAAGGGTAAATAAAAGAGATACATAAGAAAGAAAAGAGTATAAGGATTTGAGAACATGAGCATGAAATTTTAAGATCATACCCTATATATCACAGATCATAATATTAAGTTATTGAATAAAGAATGGGAATTCATAATACACGAATCATAAAGAAATCAAACTAAAAAATCCCTGAGAGAATAACACAGGAATAAGTTATATAATTTGTTCCATATACATAATCATGGAGAATTTTCTGTCATTACTACATACCAAGACCTTTATAACATTTTAGGATTGGGATAATCACCCATTACTTACTTCGAGCTTAGGCTAATAACCCATGCATCCTATTTTTTGTTCAGGCTTAGGATACAACCTGTGTAACCTCTTGTTTTTGGTCTTGCTCTATAACCCATGTACCTAATTTTTTTCCGGATTGGGATACAACCCATGTACCATCTTATTTTCAAGCATGGTTTACAACCCATGTACCCTATTGTTTTTGGGATTAGTCTACAACCTATATAACCTATTGTTTTTTGAGATTGTACTACAATCCATGTACCCTGTTGTTTTTGGGCTTGGGATATAGAAACTGTATCCTATGATCTCATATAACATTTATCATTACCTGATGCATTGGGGGGAGATATTGGTCCCACCCATCACATAATGAAATCATACATACATGTGATGTAATATAATACACCATCCATAATATCATGAACCATAAAAATAGAAAATCAAATGGTTATCATCAACATTTCATCATATCATAACCTATGGAAAAGATATATGTTTCATAATCATTTCATCATAGAATAAACTTTGTAAGTAAGTATGTTTCATAAGAATTTTATCATTTTATAACCCAAGGAAGTGAAATAGGTTTCATAAAAAACATAAAATCTTTAAAATAAATAATTCAAAGGAAAAATAATAGTGGTGTCCTTGGATCATATTCTCAGTAAATCATAAACAATATCAAAATATGTCATCTTATATTGAAGAGGATTTGGAAAAATATCTTAAAGTATTTCTTTTGGAAAATAAACATTATTTAAAAATATTTTTCTTTAAGACATAATTAATTTTCAAAATAATTTTAAATGAAAATGATCTTAAAATATCATTTTAAAACATTGCTTATTTTTTTTATAAAACATGGTTTTATAATAAAACATATTTCAAACTGAAGATATAAATAAAGTAGTATTTTATTAAAAACATTATCATAATTATATTAAGTTCCCAATAGTGAAAAAATGCACAATTACTTTGAAATAACATGAATTACCAAAGTATAAGAAACATTATGATAATTCTTGAGAGATTTATCATAATATTTCATCAATGGAAGCATAATCATAAAAAATCTTAATAAATAATGAGACTATATCAATAAAATCGTACCACTTTGGTAACATTGAATCATAATCCCCATGAAAGTATAAAATTACATGAATAATAATATATAATTAAATTAATTAAATAAATGATATAAAATTTCAAATGGAAGTATATAAACCTCATCAAATATTGTAGGTTCATAACATAACATGTGTCTCAAAGAAAGAAAATTGAGTCAAAATTACTTTACCAATTTGGTAAGTTCTGAATCATAAACCACAAGAAATATAGATTATAAAATAGATATTTAAATACCCATAAATTTAAAGATATGAATCATATATTAAATTCTTGGTCATTATATACACCGCATAAAATAAATGAGTGGTGAATGTGGAATAAGTCTTGTAGAAATAACAGGGAGACTAGAAATCCCCTTATTACTTGAGTAACTTTTGAATCACGAGACACACGAAAAAATAACATCAATTAAAATATCTAATATAATAAAATAAAATAAATTCATGATATCACATGTCATATGGAAGTGTATAAACCACCCAAAATAAGAAATTGATTAATATGGAATGTATCTTAAATATATAAAAAAGTGAGATGAAATTACCTTACCTTATGTCTTGAATTTCTCTGTACACACTAAAACCTATTGTATAATAAATATAAGTTTATTATTAATCAACCAAAAAACCATATTCTTACATATAATACCATATATTATTTTATTATGACTTTATATTACTCAATTATTATCAATCCTATGTTAAAGTTAGGATTTGGGTAATATCCACTCTGTTTTTTATATATGTTTTGACATGTTATTTTTGGTCATTTTTCTTTCATTATGATTTAGTTATTTTTAGAATGTAAAACATTATATAAATATAAAATATATTTAGTATATATTTATTTATAATAATCTAAAAAATATATAAATATAAAATGAGATACACTATTCATGGAGACGGTTGACCGTACGTATGCATGAATGTTGTTCCAATTTTCTTATCATATAGAAAGAAAGAAAGTAAATGAAATATATGTGTATATATATATTATAATTATATTAGAATTATTATTTAATATATATCACATATTTTTATTACACATTTATGTAATACCTTCCATGTAAAGTGTGAATGAATCACATCGTTTTGAGGATGTGGTAGTCCATTTTCCCACAAATGATGTTATCATATTCCCATAAAATGGTAATAATCAATTTATGTTCTATATATTAATTATAGAATCATAAATAAATCATAAATATCATATAAATAATATTAAAATATTAATTCTCTCAATATTACCAACATTTAAAGGTAGTAATGGAAGAAAAAATGACATCGGTTCATGAGGCGGCAGTCCGTCGTACACACGAATGATGATTACATATCCCATTTGATGGAAGTGTTTGAAAGATTTTTCCATAACCTTAACATAATAAAATCTCAGTATATTTAAGATACTTAGGTTATTTTATAATAATCATATAAGAGTAATTGAAGGGAGTAGATAATTAAATAAAACAAATGCGCTTGTTGAAGAACGTTACCTCATTTTTACGTAACTCCTCTTGGTTTACACCAAAGAACATACTTTGTTTAATTTATTAACAAATTAAGAAATATTGGATGAGAGTAGGTATTTTGGGAGATTATTTTGGAAGGGTTTTTACAATAAAAAATTCTTGAGATGTGTTAATAAGTGAGGGCGTTGAGTGCACTTTTATTGTTGGGGAGGAGTTACATTCTTGTAAATAAAAAAAGGTAAAAAATATTGAGGGTTATCAATAACATAATGTGCATAAAATATTGGTCCATTTTCGACTAAAATGGATACATGGTAGAAATATTTCCATAAAATGAATTTTTTACAAGTTTATAGTTCATTTTCCCTTTAATAATAATGTTTAACCACTAAGTAAAGTCATTTTTAGCTTAATCACTATAATGCATTTTAATTTCTTTCACTATTTTTTTAGAAAAAAACTAAGATGAATATACTAGAAACTATAAGCTACTATAATTAAAAATATGTATTCCATTTTTTTAAATCCCAATTACATAAGTTCCTTAAATTAATTTAATAATAAACCCACAAACGGGATTAGACAATGAGTTTTTAAAGTGATAATGTTCAAAAGATTAAAATATTTTTATATTCAATTTAAACATTAAATTGATTTTAATCACCTAAATTAGATTAATATATTTATAATTTATCAAAATATAATTTAAAACTAATTCAAAATATAATTTTACTATATAAATAAATTAAATGAAAAGTAGTTTTCTATTAAAATTCAGTATTTTTCACTATTCATCTAAAATGAAACATTTTAGAAAAATACCAAAAATTAACCCTAAGATAATTTTGACATTACTATTTCAAAAATAAAGTTTATTTTTTAATAAATAATTTAAAAAATTTCATAATTTAGTTTTTAAATTAGTGCGCCATTAACAGGTGCTTAAATTACCTTTTAGAAAAACATATCTTTTTATGCCTAAAATTGGATTTATTCTTATCTAATTTCTAAAATAAACATATTATGAATGTTAAATAGTTGTTTGAATATATATTATTCACATTTAATTAAAATCATTCATCAAAAGTGGGTTTTTTAATTTATTGATATAAAAATTATTTGTGCATAGAAAATAGTTTTTTAAAAAAGGAATTTCATTATTTTCAAATAGTTCTTACTTCCATTATAATTAATTTGTAACCAAATGATTCATTTTATATACATGTGTAAACCATATATTCATAATTTAGTTAGTATTATTCATAACTTCCATATGTGATAACTATAATAAAATTTTAATAATATTGTTAATAATATATTTTAGTTCAGTCAGAATCAGTATTGCATGTAACGCAAGCTATCAAAGGAACTCAGAATTGTGTGTAACACAATACAATCATAGTGTTATGTGTACCAAAAGTTAATCTATGTGTTTTATGTATAATAATATTAACATGTTGTTGTGTAAAAAATAATCAAATCTTTTTTATAGCGTTCAGTGAAAGTCGTCATAGAAATTTAATTTACTCGAATGTAATTAATAAAAACTTGGGGTGTTACATAAAACATAGTTCAATTTTCTCACCTAAAGTTAGAAAATTATTATATGAATTTTTCAGATATTTCCTAATTCATCATTGAGAATCTAATTCACCTTGTTTCAGGGATCCTATTTCGCTCTCGCCTCCCTTATCCCCAATGGAGTAGGCCATGGCCGTGGCAGCAGCGCCCCCCTTGGTTCTCTACGGCCTAGGAGGGGAATTTATCCTCTATTGACTTTGTTGCCTTCTCAAAACCCCATATTATCCCCCTTCACTAACCCATATTCCCCAACTCTCTTTCCTTTAATCTATGTTATCCCTAAGGTCTAATCTTGTATAGATAGAGTTATCTCTATCCCCATTTCTTTATTGGAGTTCACAGATGCTTCAGTGCTCTTGACGATCACTCTGGTGGCCCGATTTAGTGAGAAATGTCCATCTGTGGATGCTTTTGACTGGTCTGTGCACTCTTCATAGAATCTTAAGGACCATGTGTTTTTTGGTCTTCTTGATGTGAAACATATTCAAATTCGTTTCTCGATCGAAGACAACCAGGTTTGTGCTTTGGCTTCTACTTTGTAATGTATGGAGGGTTTCCATTTTTCCCTCTTTTGGTGGTCCATCGACTTCTACCTGATGCAAGATCCTCTGATTTCTGTGCTCTGGATTTCTCTTCCCAGACTCCCTTTACCATTTCAGAATCAGGCGATTCTTCGGTTGATTGGAAACATGGTAGGGTGCTACCTCTACTCTGATTCTTGTACAGATGCTGTTTTTCATCCAGTCTCTCTGAGGATATGTATTAAAGTTGATGTGTTGAAGGGACCTATGGACAACGTTATTACTGATATTGAAGGAGAACTCCTATGGCACCAGAAGGTATGCTATGAAAATTGGACTGATTATTGTGATCTCTATGGGCATCTTGGGCACTTAGATTCAGTATACCGGTGAGGGTGTTGTTCCACCCAAGCTGAGCCCTCTAAGGAGGGTGGTGGTTCTAATATTGGAAAGGCGTAGTTGAGAACCTTCGGGGAGTAGAAACGTGCAACCTTAACGCTAGAGACCATTCCCTCCACTATTTCACATTTGATGACTGATTCTACTAAGATCACTGTCTACAAGGCTGAGAGGAGGGAAGCCAACCCATTGGTGGCAGACATCATCGGGCAACTAAAAGAGGACATGGGTGTTCCTAAGGAGATGAAGAATGATTCAGGGCCTATGTCAGCTTGTATTTAGGGAATCCAGAATGCTTCAGAGGGTTCTATACTAGAGGTGGCAGTTCAGACAACACAAGTTTCAGGTTCCAAGACTAAGGTTCCGGGGGACTCTATTAGAGTTGGGGGTATAATTTCTAAGGGTTAGGTAGGTCTAAATATGTGTACCTATGACATGGAAGTGCGTGATGGTGGTAGCAGCAAAAAAAAAATGGGAACAAAATCTACTAGAGAGAGTAAGGATAAAGAGGGTCATGAGTGGGAGTAGAATTTATTTTGTAAAGGAAGGTCACTGAATTCCAAACAGAAAACCAATCTAAGGAGGACCTTGTTCTGTCTAAACTTAAACAACCAGTTTGAAAGTTTGAGTAATGAAGGAGAGTTTGAATGAAATCTCAATTTCCCCTATGATATTGTGTCTGATGATGTTGGGTTATCCTTATATTGTAATGGATTGGGAAGGGCTAGCAAAGTTCTGCACAATCAAAGAAGGAAGAAAGGGAATAAAGAAAACTGAGGCCTGTGGAGCTGCATTGTCTCCAAGAAGCTGAAACCAAAAGGGCATAAAGATTACTCTTATATCCCAAGTCTGATAGAGACCTGGTCAGCCAAAAAATAGGGGAAACTAAAAGATCACGTGACCAAACAAGTGGAAGGAGATGAGGGTCAGAAAGGCGATGTAATCCTGCCCCAAGAGCAAGAGGAAGAAACATTTAAGCCAGAGGACCAACATGAGGAGATGAACATTCAATTTCAGGAGTTAATGCCGGTGGTGGAGGATACCATTCCCCCTGGACATCAGTGTGAGGTAGCCCCCCCTGGAGTCTTATAGGGTCTAAAGGATGTGGTGGTGGATAAGAATATGGAATTACTCATGCATTCTGGTGAATAAATAAAGGAGGCATTTCTGGTGATCAATGTTACAGGGGAAGATTTTTATCAAATGATAGGAATATTAGTTCAAGTGTAAATTACTAGAGATAAAGTCTATTGTATTGATAAGAAAGACCACATACTATTTAGAGGCTTCAATGCAAATAATATTAGCAAATATAAGTATATGAAATCTTGGGATTATCTAGCACGACATTATGAAGAAATCCTGGAGGCTGATCCAGACTGTCTGGTTAATTCATTTCCCTGGAATCTGTTTAGGGAAAGAGATTCCAATCGCCTTAGACTTGTGTTTAATAAGTCAGTTTTATCCTTTAATTCTTGATTCACTTTATCTGTGATGGTACTCACTTTCCCATTAAAAGTGTTGGAAAATAAAAATTCTAATTTTGAGTGATTCACCTTATTTCAAATTTCTCTAGGATATTTTATACTAAATATTTGTTTATGCTATATTTTCTCAAACATCTATTTTCTCTTTGGAATATATCCTTTATTTCATAAAATATTAAGCATGAATATATTTAGATTTACAAAAACTTTCCTTTTTCAGGTCATCCCAAAATAAGTAACATTCAATTAATAAATATATATCATCTTTTTAAATGGGATTATTCTCATATTTTGGTTACTTTTCGCACTTTTTAATAAAGATCAATTCACAATCTAGTTGCAGGATAATTTTGTTTCATTCAATGTGTTTAATATTCATCTCCTCTGAGAACATTTACATTATAAAATTTATCTTTACACTTGTTTAGGAGATCATAAAACATGTCACATTATTTATTTATCTTGTTTTTTTTCATATCCTCACCTTGATTCTATTTGTATACTGTTTATTTATGGGTCTTTATGTTGGAACATTATTTCATTTTTATTTCGAGGAGTTTAAAAGGGCCTAAGAGAGGATATAGAATTGGAAATTATAGACTGTAGTAGTTTACATTTAGAAAGATAGTTTCACACCATGTATAATTTTTATATAAATCTTACTAGTACCATCTAGAATTATTTTCATTTTTGGGAAGAATCTATTCATTCTATGATAGGGTATTTCCTAGCATGATTGATTGATATGAATAATAATACATTATATGAATAATGATTCACACCATGAATGCGGTTTGACTGGTTTTAATTGGGTTTTTTTTCACTTTTATAGAACTCGTGGTTAAGCCGTTGGGGGATATTCTTACTCTCATTTGATTCTTATGACTCCCAGTATCACTTATTTAGTTTCTCTACTCTTCCATGGAAGATCCTTTTAGTCTCATAAAGTATTGAGGTTTGTTCTTCAGTGTAATATCTCCTTTTATTTTACCTTTTTTCTTCTATCCTCCATTAACCTTAAAATCCACTGTGTTTAAATCTTGGATATAGGGTTGATCTTAATTGAGGGTTTGGTTATGTTAGGGTTTTCTTGGAATACTCTTGGTTTTGTAATTATTCATGGGTTATGTGAGGGTGTATTACATAAAAAGACATTCAAAGTTACGATATTTTAGTTAAGTGTCTTATTAATGATTTTTTAATATTAAATCTATGATTTATTTTATTTTAATTATGGGTTTTAAATATAATTCAATGTTTCCAATTATATTTCATAATTGCATATAATTATTATTGCAATCTGATTTTTCAAAAAATTAGAAGAACTGGGGGTTTCATGTGAATTAGTCATTAAATTTATTTTTAATGTTCAAACCTTATTTTGGAAATTGAAATTTGTAGTTAACTCATTAATAGTTACATATTTGAATTGCATTTGTTTTTAATTTCAAAAAATTATTGAAAAGTTTTGTTTTCTAAAGCACAATTTTGTTTTTCCTTTTTTAATAAATTATTTTAATCATTTTATGATATTTATGTAATAAAATTATTAATTATTAATATGGATTTATAAAGGTACCCACATTTCATTTATACTTATGTAATGAATCCAAGGTCCATTTAGAATTTTTATTGGTTTATTATAAAATAAAAACCCATTAGGAATATCCTTTTACATGTAATTAGAATTAGTGGTTGTTGGATAACATGTAAGGTATGTCCATTTATAGGGAAATTAAATTGTATTTTCATTATTGGATGAAGGGGATGTTCCTATGTGGGTGTTCAGAGGTTTGGATGGGATAAATGGATATTTTATGATATGATTATATGGTATATATTTAGTAGAAATTATCACCTGTTTTTTATATAAACGGATAACAAGGTTGTCTAGGTGGGATGTATAGGTACACGTGTATAGTAGTTATGAATTCTTCCCTTTACAATAAAAATAAATTTTTACTAGATCAACCTATAAGATTTTTCCCCTCGGTCAAGCCATGCATGGTTCGATCTGGTGTTTGGGAGGGTCTCTTGGTGTGTATTTGTTTACAGGAGCCCATAATTTTATTTATTTATGGACATGTCAGATAAGTAATATTTTTTTAACCATTGAAACCTAACATTACATGATAATGATATATTTTCTAATGTATGAACATATTTGTCTTTCTACGAAATGGTATTTTGATCTCTTTAAAGGTTTTCATTAAAACTGTTTTAACTAATATTTAAGAATTATTTTTTTAAAAGAAATATATTATGGTCTTATTTTGGAAGAAACCCAGTTTTGTAAAAGTGTGGTGTTTTATAAAAAAACTGTATATTAGTTGTTTTAAAAGAAAAAACGGGAAACCAATTTTTACCTCTATTTTAAGTCAAGAACATTATTGATTTAATTTTAGATTGTTATGGATAAGGTTAATGAGTGGAGAACTACTAGGATATTTAGCTCTCTCTCTCTCTCATACACACACACACACATATTATATGTTACGGGGATGCTCAGATTCAAGTAATGTTCAGGGATATCTTGTTTCAGGTTTGTTGGAGGTGAAAGTAGAGTTTTGTCACTTGGACATGGATACTTGATTCTGATTGTCTTGTTGTATTTATTTCTTAAAATAGTAAGTTATATTAGCCATCAAACTTGTAGTCATATATCTTATATCATGTTTTTTAGTTATTACACTAAATTTATTGGTTTTATTCACTTTTATTATCATCTTTCTACTGCTTACTCATTCTTATTTTTGGGATAAATCATTCTCAATTCATTATTTTTGATGCCCATGTGCTTGTTTCCATACCATTAGGATCAGGAATGCCCTTCCATCCTTTCCTCTGGATTAATCGAGTACCCGGTTTAGGGGTGAACAATGTTTGTTCTTGAAAAATTAAAATAAAATTATTTTAGTCTTTATATTTGGTAAAATCTAGAAGATATAAAATATGATAATAATAATTCAGGAGGTAAATAATGAGTATGTTCCTGATCAAAATTTTTTGTGATGTGACCTACATTTCTAGGGTTGTCATAGATAATATTTTCTTATAATCGATATTGGTTCACAGTTGTTTTGTGAATTTTTGTCTTCAATTTCTTGTGATTTATGAGTTTCCATAAAAATGAGGAGGAACTTAGGGGCATGTGGTACCTTTACAAGGTTTGAAAATCATGTAAAAAAGTGCGACCTAACTTATTTTTATTTGAATTTGAATGGTTAGCATACATTTGGTTAGATTGTACAGTCTTTACTTTCATGTTATTGAGTTTACATAATCTTGTAATTTTTCATTATTTATATAATTATATCTATTTACATTTTATTTATGATTTAGTTATAGTGGAACGGGGTCTCCAATTGGTGTTTGTGTTGGTTGGGGTTAAATTGAAATGGAAATTTGAAATGTGAAAGTTTGAAAATTATTTTTAAAAGTCATTGATTTTTATGGAAAAATGAAATTGATAATACTTTTAAAATGATATTTATTTTTAAAAATACTTTTAAAATGTTTTTTCCCATTGTAGTGAAGGTTCCGGGTGCAGCGGAAGCCCTTGGGTGGATGTTCCCACTTGGATTTTTGTCATTAACAATGATCAATCTGGGATCAATACGACGATAAACGCCAGTCTCCACGGATCGAATCATAGAAATAGACAAATAAAAGGAAAGTCTCAGAACCACAATGTAGGATCGTTACAAGTTGATTATAATTAATTTAATCATTTGAAAAGAATTACCTTTTGGCGTTATTTCTTCGTTGATATCCTTGATCATGTTCTGATGTGATTCGTCGTTGCGTCGTAGAATCCAAGTGTAGACTTCCTCTATCGGTGATCCACACGTGCACCTTGTATCTCTAGACATCGCCAAAGGAGTCTCTGGGTGCTAGCGTGGAGAAAACTTTGCTTGCGTTGTCCGCCTTATATCATCTTGATCTGATGGAAGAGGATCTCTCTCGGTCTTGAGAGCATTCTTGGAGAAAGTGGTTCTTTTGGGCTTGAAATAATTCTCCAGAATTATTGTGCACAACAATTCTCTTGTCTTCGGAAAAGAGTTGGGATTGTGAGTATATTTATAATTGGGTTTGAGGTTATAGAGTTATGACAATAAATAAATGCGTTACACATTTTATTTATTTCATTAACTCCGTTTTGAAAACCCCATGTCGGGTAATTAATTCCCTAACATGCGCCCACACTGATTATAATAAATATCATTTAATAAAACGATATTTCCTCAATATCCCGACTAGGAAAACTACATGGCATGTATTAATAAATACACGGTGTGTACTTATTTTTCATTGAAAACTACACGGCGTGTACATTCAATGTACACAACGTGTATATCTTGATTTCATTTATTCATTTCCTTTCCAAAATAAAAACTACACGGCGTGTACATTTAATAATACACGGTGTGTACTTGTTTTCAAAATAAAACTACATGGTGTGTAATCATTGATACACAGCGTGTACTTGTTTTATTTCATTCTTCCTCCAACCTTAAAACAATTTAGGCTTCCTTGAATAATTATTAAACCACGTATGGGAATAATCTTTATTCTACTTGAGATACTAGAATATACTTAGTGTGTGACCCTCTATGCCTCTTTCTCATTGGCATTAGGCAGGCTTGCCTAAAGTCCAAGATTACTCTCTAAAAACATGTCAAGGCACCCAAGAGAAAGAAGTTGACGCTGCATTGAAATATCACCTCATACGAATGCTTACTGTGTAATTTAATCCCGTTGTCTCAATATCTCATCAAGCAGGTTTCATGGTAGAGTCATAAACCTATATGCTTGATCTTTCATTCTTTGACTTCCAGAAATAAAATCGTTATTACACCATGGACATGGAATTTGTTTGACAGTTCTATTTCAATCAAAGAGCCCGAGATATCTACTTCCATAAATATGGAAGGGACAAATACTTACTTGACATATTCATTAACATGTCATTCGTTATGCACCCAACATACCCTACTTCCCTCCAACTGTCTTCATGATGGTTTTCGTCAGTAAATGTAAGTGCTTGAGTCATGACACGAGTTAATGATAATCTTCCAGTATAAGGACCATTACGCACGCTCGCAGATAGTAATGTCCTATGACACCAAGACATGCGTAATTACTACTGGCAGGTCTGTTCTCATAATCTACCATCTTGGAGATTACCAAGTGAGAACTCAATGAGAGAGAGTCTCATCTTCTTACGAGTACTCTCACATGACGGTCTGTATACTATGTATCCTATCATAGTATGTTATCCAACCAAAGAACTTCATTTAAGAATATTATTATAGCATTTCAAGGTTCTCATCATAGCTAGGATCTTCCATGACCTTATTAATGCAACAAATATTCAAGGTCATTATTATATTATAGTCATGCAGAACAATGAAAAATATATAATAAGTGAACATTAATGTAATCAAATTAGAAAACAGTTGGTTCTCTAGACACCAACCCTTACAAACTCCCACTTGGACTAGATCCAACTGCCTACGACTTTTATCCCGCTAGACCTCACATGACGATCATGTTTCTGTAGAGTCAAGGCTTTAGTCAAGGGGTCCGCCACGTTGTCTTCTATGGAAATACTGTTCACTTCAACTTCACCTCACTGAGAAAAATCCCTCAATAGATGATACTTCTAATGTATGTGCTTTGTCCGCTGATGTGACCTTGGTTGTTTTCAAGTACCATTGCTGCAGTATTATAACAATAGAGTGAGATAGGATCTTTACTGCTCGGTACTACCTCCAGCTCTTGGATGAAGCTTCGCATCCATACTACTTCTTTAGCTGCCTTAGAAGCTACGATATACTCGGACTCTGCTGTAGAATATGCCACCACACTTTGCTTTGAGCTCTTCCAGCTCACTACACCTCCATTCAAACTGAAGATGTATCCAGTTTGCGACTTCATGTCATATTGATCAGTCTGGAAACTAGCATCTACATGTCCTCTGATGACTAGTTCCTCATCTCCTCCATAAACTAGGATCATATCCTTAGTACGCCTCATATACTTAAGGATATTCTTGACTGCCATCCAATGGAGGTCTCCTAGATCATCTTGATATCTTCCTACCACACTTAATGCATAAGAAACATCTAGCCTCATACATAGCATAACATACATGACTGACCTAATCATAGATTCATAAGGGATCCTTTCCATTCTCTTTCTTTCCTCATGTGTCTGAGGACACATTTTTTTGGAAAGATGAATTCCATGTGACACTAGAAACAATCCCCTCTTGGACTGTTCCATACTGAATCTTTTCATTATTTTTTCAATGTATGTACTTTGAGTCAGGCCCATCATTCTCTTGGATCTATCACGATGGATCTTGATCTCTATAATGTATGCTACATCACCCACGTCTATCATAGAGAATCATTTATGAAACCATGCTTTAACTGACTGTAAGATAGGTACTTTGTTTCCAATTAGTAATATGTCATCAACATATACTTTTAGGAAAACGATGCCACTCCCACTAAACCTCTTATAGACACAAGGATCAGATTTGTTCTTAACAAAGACAAATTCCGTTATGGCTTCATAAAAACAATTGTTCCATGACCTTGATGCTTGCTTTAATCCATAAATGGATTTCTACAACTTGCATACCTTATTGGAATCCTTTGGAGTCACAAAACCTTCAGGTTGTGTCATGTAGACATCTTCCTAGAGGTTCCCATTAAAAAATTATGTTTTGACACCTATTTTCCAAATTTCATAGTCATGGTAAGCGGCAATGGCCAATAGGATTATGATGGATTTAAACATCAAAAACAGGGAAAAGGTTTCATCATAGTCAATTCCTTGACGTTGTCTAAAACCTTTTGCAACCAGTCGTGCCTTATAGGTGATGACTTACCCCTCCATGTATAGTTTCTTCTTGAATAACAATTTATTACCAATAGGCTTTACATCAACTGGAGGATCTTCTAAAATCCAGACTTGGTTTTGGTACATGGAATCCATTTCAGAATTCATGGCTTCTTTCCACATGGAATCTTTTGTCCCTTCAACTGCTTCCTTGTAGGTAAGAGGATCATCACTGTCAACCAATAATGAGTCACCATCCTCCGTGACAAGAAAACCATATCATTCTTGTTCTCTCACCTCTCTCGTGCTCCTACGCAATTCTTGTGTCTCTGGAATAGATTATTCTTCCATGGGGATTTGTGGAATCTATTCTTATACCAAATCGTGTGTATCTTGAGCCTCGACTTCATCAAAGTCTATCTCACTCCCACTATCTCTTTTGGAGATGTGCTCCCTCTTAAGGAATATGGTGTGTCTTTCCACTGTAACCTTTTTGTATGAGGGGTTGTATAGGTAATATCCCATTGTTTCCTTGGTATATCCTATAAATATACACTTTGTGCCTCGGGGTGCAATTTTGTTACATGAAGAGGCCTTAAAAAATGCTTCTCTACCCCACACATGTAAATTCGATAACATGGCTTTGCGTCCACTCCATAACTCGTATGAATACCATTTATCGATTTAGTTGGTACTTGGTTTAGTATGTGTGCTGCTGTTTGTAATGCATATCCCCAAAAGGATAATGTAAGACTCACATGAATCATCATTGATCTCACCATGTCTAACAGGGTGCGGTTCCTCCTTTCACTTACACCATTCCACTGAGGTGTGTAAGGAGGAGTGAGTTGAGATAGAATCCCAAACTCTAGTAAGAATTCAATGAAGTCCTGATTAAGATATTATCCTCCTCTATTTGAGTGGATTTTCTTAATCTTCTTAACAAGATAGTTCTCAACTTTATTCTTTTATTCTTTGAACTGATCAAAAGAATATGACTTATACCTCATTAAGTAAATATATCCATATCTACTAAAATCATTAGTAAAAGTTATAAAGTACGAGAACACATGCCTTTCTTCAACTATAAATGATTCACACACATCTGTGTGAACAAATTCTAGAATCTCTTTAGCTCTTTCACCTTTCCCACTAAATAGGGATTTGGTCATTTTGCCTTGTAGACATGCATAACATACACTAAGTGGTTTTACTTAGAAAGAATCTAAATACCCATCTTGATGTAATTTTGTCAAATGTTTCTCATTGACCTGACCTAGCCGGTGATGCCAAAGTTGGGTGTGGTATGAGTCATGTGAATTAACTTTGTCATCGATTCCCATTACATGGTTTGTGTAGTCGAACAAATAAAGGCTGTTATATAAACATGCCCTACCAAAACAAATGATGTCTTTATAAAAGTAGCAACATCCACTTCTAAACTTGAAGATAAATCCATAAATAGCTAATTTGGATACTGAAATAATGTTTTTGGTTATAGAGGGTACATAATAACATCCTTTCAAAAACAAGACCATCCCAGTAGGAAATATGAGATATTAGTCTCCGACAGCTACAATAGCAAGTCTAGCTCCATTGGCTGCTCGTAGATCCACCTCCCCTTAGTCAATTTTTATTGAATCTACTTGGTTCCTGTATTTGGATACAGATGTGAGCACCACAATTAGTATCTAATAACCAATTAGTAGAAACAGATAGATTTCATTCGATAACAAATGCACCTGAAGATTCCCCTTGCTTACTTCGCTGGGTGTAGTTTTTCTTCCAGTGACCCTTCTTGCCACATGTGAAACAAACAACATCCTGCTCCCTTGCCTCCCCTTTGATCTTCCTTTTCTTGGAAGGCCTTGAAGAAGATTTGGGATTAAAGCTCTTCACCTTCCCTTTCCATTTATTCACCATAAGTACAAAAGGTTTTTCATGCTTCATGTCATTATCCACTTGGAGAATGAGGACAAGAAGATCATACAAAGACTTCTCAATGTTGTTCATGTTGAAGTTCACAACAAAGTTTGAGAAGCTCTAGGGAAGTGATTAAAGAATGAGATTAGTACCTAGTTCTTCGAGGATTTTAAACCCTAAAACCTCCAGGTGCTCAATTTAGACAATGAGCTTGACTACATGATGCCCACCTGGGGCACCCTCTCCAGGCTTGCTCTGAAATAGAGCCTTGGAGATCTCAAAACTTTCATGTCTTTATCTCTCCTGGTATAGAACACGGAGGTGCTCGAGCATGCTGTAGTCATACATGTCTTCATGAGACTTCATGAGATCAGTAGACATTGATGACAATATCAAACATTGAACGTCAAGTGCATCGCTCAAATTTTGATCATAGACCCGAAATTCTTCATCACACGCCCCATGGGCAGGCGGATCAGGAATTGAGGACTCCATCATGTAAAACTTTTGTTCATGGCGTAGGATAACCCGAAGGTTCCTAAACCATTCCTGAAATTTACTATTGGTGAGGATATTGTCTTTATTCAGAATTGATCATAGAGAAAATGTGGTTAAATAGTTTTTCATTTCGATTATACAAATTAAAAGAGTAGATTTTTCAGTACCTTTTGATTACATTTTATGAAAAATAATAAATGAATTTATTAATTCTCCCACTATTTTATCAATTCTCAATGGCCCTCACCATTTAACTCAAAATGTCCAGTTTCATTGACATTCTAGTGGCAAGGATCCATATTCCCCTTTGCATAACCCCAACAAGGGTTGGTCAAGCTATTTGAAGGTATTTAGGTAGGAAGGTCTTTTCTAACTGTGAGATTATAGTTCCTTGATCTGTTTAGTGGACTCCCCAATCCTGAAATCTTGACTTGGATTTCCTCAACTCTTGCATCCAATATTATATCAAGTCTAGCATGGGCTACTCCTCTTGATGTAATATGGTTAAGCCAACATGAAACCTTTTATAAGGGCTTCCTTTATAAAAGTAAGTGTCCCAACAAGGGTCGGTCAAACACAAAGTTTTAATGAGTGTTGACCTTAATCAAGTAATGGAAGTCTTGGTTTGACTTAATATGGTATTGAGGGATATTAATCTTTTATGCATAGTTTTGCATTATCACATGCTTGTTAATATTCAGTGATTCTAGCTTAAGTGATTAACCATGTTCTTATAATGTTTACACATAGTTCGGTTTTATTTTATTCCATCTTTGCATGCTTGTTCATTTCATTAACTATGTGATCACAAAAACACATACATAATAAATAAACCACGCAATCAGATAGAAATAAAATAATATGGAATGATCATGAGCTTCTATTGGTTAGCTTATCTAGCGGTTTTGATAAGCTAACCCTGACCTAGGGAAAACACCTTGAACCTGATGGTTCGTGTTTTTCAGCTCCCACCTTTCCACCTTTGTATCTTCTTGGGTTGGTTTCTCCTCAGTATTGGATTTCGAACCATCTCCTCTGGCTTGGGAGATCCTCCATTACATGGGGTTTACATTAAAGAAACCATGGGCACACATGCCCTACATTTTATTGGAAGAAGGCTCGCATGCCAATGAATTAAAATTAAACAAATTTAAATGAAACCATACACACATACAAGGGGTCTCTGGTCTATCTCATGTTCATCCATAGCATGCAACGGCATTTACGCATATTTTGAATTCAAATTCTTTTAATCATTATTTTATTTAAGAGAAGTTGCGCTCGAATTCAATTAATTATGATCTTATAATTAATAAATTATTTTCTTAAATTCCTTTCTAAATTTCCTTGATATTCTTCTCAACCATATTCCTTGTACAAGTATTTGTACTTTTTGAGGAAACCTGGTGAAATTTATGGAAATTACACAGTGTGTAGTTTATATTTACATGATGTGTATTTCTTTTCACCCTTTATCCAAAGTACACGCCAGGGGATTTGGCGTGTTTTCTATAATTTGGAAATTTTGGAGTGCAAGACATGTAGATAAATCATACATGGAGTGTACTTACTTGTTACATGGTAACTGTCATGTCAATCTCGTGTACATGGTACACGACTTCTTCTTTGTACACAGTTTCACTTGGGCCAAATCGGACTACACGACGTGTTGCTCCAACATACACGCTGCGTATTCATGTTCCCACGCGCCATTAATTTCTGGTCAACACAGGGTAATAAATGCTTATGTGTAATCAATTTACATGGCATGGTTTGGCGTACTAGTACCGATTTGTTGAACCTATGTGCACGACATGAAGTTTTCATTACACACCGTGTATTTCCATGTTTTACAGACAGAAAGAGAGGATCCTCCAGATGAGTTCCTTGTTTTTATTTTAATCAAAAATTTAAATTAAAAGGTCATTTATATCATATGAATTGAGAAATGAAGGAGGAAGAATAGATCTTGTTTATTCAGATAATAGAATGATTTATCTTGAATTGAATCAAATATAAATGCGTAAATTATCAACTAAAATTAAATAACTATAATCAATGTTGTAACCTCCCTCTAATACCATTTGAAGGTTCCAGGCACAGAGGAAGCACATGGGTGGATGTGCCCACTCGAATTTTTTTCATTAAAAATGATCAATCCGAGATCAATACAACAATAAACACCAGTCTCCATGGATCAAATCATAGAAATAGACAAAGAAAAGGAAAGTCTCGGAACCACAAAGTAGGATCGTTACAGGTTGATTATAATTAATTTAATCAATTGAAAAGAAGTACCTTTTGGTGCTCTTTCTTCGTTGATATTCTTTATCACGTTTCGATTTGATTCATCATTGCATCGCAGAAGCCATGTGTAGACTTCCTCTAGTGGTGATCCACACGTGCACCTCTTATCTTTGGAAGTCACCAAAGGAGTCTCCGGGTGCTAGCGTGGAGAAACCTTTGCTTACATTGTCCGCCTTAGATCATATTGATCTAATGGAAGAGGATCTCTCTCGGTCTTGAGAGAGTTCTTGGAGGAAGAGGTTCTTTTGGCCTTGAAATAATTCTCCAGAATTGTTGTGCACAACAATTCTCTTGTCTTCAGAAAAGAGTTGGGGTTGTGAGGATATTTATAATCGGGTTTGTGGTTGTAGATTTATGACAATAAATAAATGTATTACACATTTGATTTATTTCAGTAACTCCCTTTTGAAAACCCCATGTCGAGTAATTAATTCATTGACATTCTCCCACAATGATTATAATAAATATCATTTAATAAAACAATATTTCCTCAAAATCCCAATTGGAAACACTACACGACGTGTATTAATATATACACGGCGGGTACTTGTTTTTCATTGAAAAATACACAACGTGTACATTCAATGTACACGACGTGTATATCTTGTTTTCATTTATTCATTTCCTTTCCAAAATAAAAACTACACAGCGTGTACATTTAGTAATACACAACATGTACTTGTTTTCAAAATAAAACTACACGGCGTGTAATCATTGATACACGGCGTGTACTTGTTTTATTTTATTCTTCCTCCTATATTAAAATTATTTAGGCTTCCTTGAATAATTATTAAACCACGTACGGGAATAAACTTTATTCTACTTGAGATACTTGAAAACACTTAGTGTGTGACCCTCTAGGCCTCTTTCTCATTTTCATTAGGCAGGCTTGCCTAAAGTCCAATATTACTATCTAGCAATAGGTCAAAGAAACCAAGAGAAAGAAGTTGATGCCACATTGACGTATAACCTCATATGAATGCTTACTGTGTAATTTAATCCCTTTGTCTCAATATCTCATCCAGCAGGTTTCATGGTACTGTCATAAACCTATATGCTTGATCGGTCATTCTTTGACTTCCAGAAATAAACTTGTCGTAACACCATGGCCATGGAATTTGTTTGACAATTCTATTTCAATCAAAGGGCCTGAGATATCTACATCCATAAATATAGAAGGGAAAAATCCTTCCTCGGCTTATCCATTAACAACATGTCATTCGTGACCCACCAAACGTACCCTACTTCCCGCTAACTGTCTTCGTGATGGTTTTCGTCAACAAATCAAAGTGCGCGAGTCATGACATTAGTTAATGATAATAGTCCAGTCTAAAGACCATTACACACGCTCGCAGATAGTAATGTCTGATTACACCAAGACATGTAGAATTACTATTGGCGAGTCTGTTCTCATAATATACCATCTTGGAGATTACCAAGTGCAAACTCCATGAGAGAGAGTCTCGTCTTCTTATGAGTACTCACGCATGATGGTCTGTATGCTATGTGTCATATCATAGTATGTCATCCAACCGAATAACTTTATTTAAGAATATTGTTATAGCATTTCAAGGTTTTAATCATAGTGGGGATCTGTCATGACCTCATTAATGCAACAAATATTCTAGGAGATTATTATATTATAGTTATGTACAACAATTAAAAATATATAATAAGTGAACATTCATGTAATCAAAGTACAAAACAGTTGGTTCTTAGGACACCAACCCTTACATGTAGTCCCATCGGTGGGCCTCGCCGCGGAGTCTTCAGGTCCGTTGTCCCTCACCTCAGGCCTGCACCCAACTGCTTCAACCAATCAGTCCCCTCAGTTCAATCCTAGACCACCCCGCGGGGTTTCTTGGCAGTGTTCCTCCTTCAAGGATTCCTTGTGGGCCCATATCTTGGTCAATATGACCCTCCTTTCCCAGAGATCTCTTTCTCCTCCCCGGCGGTCTCGTGTGAAGACTCTTGTCTGTCAGTGGAGGTCATAACAGAAGCCTTTTCCAAATCCGAGTCCAACCTTAAGTGGACTTTTGTGGCATAGTTCGGCACAACCAAACCCTTTCTTGGAGGTCTCCAATGTTTCCTACGCTCCTAGGATTTGGTTGCTCTGACGATGGTCTTGGAAATCCATCATCATGCTTTATACCTGGTTCTCGGCATAGAGTATGATTTCATCCATGCCTGGTGTATAGCTTTGTGTTCCTTGTGGAGGTGGTGCTTTAATCTCACTCGGTGGTCACTGTGTGTTCATAAGGGAAAGGAGAGTTACCTAGAGGTTGTGTTCCTTTTTCTCTCGGGCACCCCTCTTCTATTTTAGAATGAAAGTTTCCTTAGGGTAATCGGTGATTACCTATGGGGTTTCTTGTGCTTGCATGACAGAACCCAGAGTTTCTCGGTTGCTTTTGAGGCCCATATTTTCATGGATCTTGATATTTTTCACCCCTGAACAAAATCTTGATCCAGGTGAAGGACTCCTCCTGGTCCCAAGATATCTTTTACACCATCAACCCTAGGTTTTGTTCCTCTAGTCTTCTCCAGGGTCACTCACTGCAGGTGTTCATGATGTGACTTCAGGGAGTTCATCATCACCCTCCCCAGGTGGACCCAAATCAGTTTCAGGTGCCTGAGTTTCCCCCAGTCATCAGATCATCAGCCTATGTCTTCAGATTAAGTCGATGTATCTTCTCCTACTCTTGCGTTCCGAGATGATCCTTCCCCAGAGTCCTAGTACTCTATACACGAAGCCGAGATGATGTCCTTGGTATCTTACAAGTGGGGTAGACCCATTACCCTTGTAGGGACAATTGTTCCCAAGTTTCTCGACATACTGATGTCTCCCAAAGTGTTTAATCTGGTTCACCACCTTGGTATTTCCCTAAGAATCCTACTGTATGTCTCCCCCATAGTCATCCCATGGCTCATCCTGCAGCCCTCTCCTTCTCTCCCTAGAAGAAGCTAAGGTCCATCATCCTCTCTTGGTCCCTCCCCCAAGCCCTCAGTCCAGAAGTGCCTTTGGCTCTATGTCCACGGCCAAATATTTCTCCCTTGGTCGCATCAATGAGAGTGTGGTTTCTCCTCCCTGATTTTCTACTATATAATGCATAACAGATCCTCCCCTTAGCATGGGGAGCCATGATTTAGCAATGTTTTCCCCTCCCAATATCCTTGGCATGTACACTCGATACCATTGAAAAAAATATAAGGATGAAATATCCTTAATGTTATTTGAAGGCTATAATTATATGGTCCAGAGCCAATTATTTCCCCATATAATTATTCCTTTGATCATCTGGAACACTCATGGACTCGGTGCCCAAGTGAAGTCATAATTCATGGTTGTTGAAATTCAGAAACATAAGGCTCTTATTTCCACCTTCTTGGAACACAAGAATCACATATCTAGAATCTAAGATTATTCTCACAGACTCAGAATGCATGACTTCATGCATGAATATCCCCCAAACTGTTACATTTGGATCTTCTGAAAAAATACTTGAAAGTGGATCTTATTCAGATGGGTGACTGGATCATCATGACCAATTTCACCCATTATGGAGGCTCTTTATTTGCCTCGTTTGTTTATAGAAGCTGTGATGCCCATCACAGAGTGATCCTTTAGAACAAATTCAATAGATTTGATCATGGAAATTTCCCTTGGATCATGGGAAGATATTTCAACATCATCATAGACCCTGAGGAGAATATGGGAATGATCCCTTTCCCCAAGCATGATATTATGTATTTTTACCACTTCATGGCTAGAAAAGGCTACATGGACCTCAGGTTCACTGGAAACATCTTCACTTGGTGCAACAACCAACATGGGGCTCACCGGTCCTGAAGTTGGCTAGATCAGTGCCTGACGAACACAAAAGAAGTGGTCTTGTTTCCCAATATCAAGGTGTTCCAACTCATGTGATGTGTTTTAGACCACTCTCCACTCGTTGTTACTATGGCTTCTTCTCAGAATAATAGGGACTCTTTCAGGTTCTCCCAGCACTAGTCTAGTCGGTCTGGTTACCATAAAATTATCAATTCATCCTGGTCAAAGCCTATCCAAGATAGTCCTTGGATTATGCTTCACTTCAAATTGTGGAGGCTCAAAAACCACCTTTAGGCCTAGAAAAATAACTTTCCACTAGAGTACTTAGACTTGGATAATTCCATGTGGGAGGTAGAGCATCTCGAAATCTACCTTGATGAGGCATGGGATGATCGGTTGTTTCAAGATTTGTCAATTAAGAAAGATAGCTTATCAGAATTGATTCTTCTTTAGGGGGAAATGGAGAGAGAATATTCTAGGATCCATTGGATGGAGGAGGGGGACAAAAACACTGCATATTTCGATGCGTGTATCATGGAGATAAAGATCATGGTCGCTCCTAATATCCACATAGAGGATGGGTCTTCCATGAGTGACAAGGATGTAGTGGGTAACCTAGTGCTCAACTTATTCAAGGATCTTCTAGAAGGTCCAATATATAGTATGCATAATGGCTACACTGGTGGTGTGGTAGAGGCCCTGTATGATATTCCAAAGCTCATGTATCCCTAATACAATGACATGTTGGTGGCTTTTCCTAATGAGGAGTAAATCCAGAAGGCCATTTTGAACCTCAAGGATGACAGTGCACCCGGTCCCAATGGGTTCCGTAGTTCTTTTTATAGAGACTCTTGGGAGGTGGTTAAGGGTGATATCTCTAAGTCCATCCAAGATTTATTTCAGGGAGGCCACCTTACGATGGTTTCTGAGGCCACTATGATTGTTATCTTACCCAAGAATAATAACCCCTCCTTCATCCTTCATTTTTCCATATTAGCATGTGTAACATCACCTATAAAATACTTTCTTGAATCATCAATGACAGGATGGTTTTCCATCTCCCTAAATGGGTCTCTGAAGAGTATCATGGCTTCGTGAAGGGTTTGACTATTTAGGGTTCCATTGCTCTAGCCCAAGAGATACTATTGGATCTCTACAATAAGACCCATGGATATAACTTGGAAATAAATCTGGATATGTGTAAGGACAATGAAGATGTAAAATGGAGTTATATAAACAACATGATAACATGTATGTGATTTTCCCCTACTTCCACTGATCTCATCTTCTTCTATTTCAGTTTCTCCTGGCTGGTAGTTATCTTCATTGGTAAAAACCACAGTTTCATCAAAGAGACTCATGGATTGAGGCCATGCGATCCTATTTTTCCTAGTCTTTTCATTCTCTCCCAGTACTTCCTTAGCCGCCTCATTCATAGAATCCTCAATAGGGGGAGGTGAAGCCCTATTATTGGAAGGGAAACCTCCATTCATTTCTCATCTCATATATGCAAATGATACTCAGTTATTTCTCAATGCTAGCAGGAAGTCCATCTGTGGACTTATACAAGTGGTTCAGACTTATAGCAGGTGGAGTGGACAAGTAATCAACAAGTCCAAAAGTGAGGTCTTCCTTTTCAAACATTTCCCTCCTAGTCAAGTGGCTGGGATCTGAAATACATTGACTATGCAATGCGGTAGCCTGCCCATGTCCTATCTGGGTGCCCCAGTCTACTTAAGCTGGATTTGGACTAGAGACTTTGACCCTGTTGTTTCCAAGTTAGCAGATAGAGTACTTAATTGGAAGAATAAATACCTTTCCTTCGAAGGACACATTGCTCTGGTCAACAACTTTCTTCTATCCACGCTAGTGCACACCCTATCTGCAATCAAGGTTTCAAAAGGCATCATCATAAATATTGACAAAATTCTTGCCCACTTAATTTGGGATGCTTGTGTAGAAGGGAAACATAACTGGGAGGGTTGGGAGAATATTGAAAAGACCACACAGGATGGTGGGATCAATGTTTGTAGCATGGTAGACACTCTGTTTTACAAGAACATAAGACTGCCTTAAGATATTCATGAATTTCGTATCCTTTAGAGTAATACAATTAGTGGGGATCTAGAGTACAACTCAATGATGGGGATGAGCCACATGTACCCATTCCTCATGAATCTTCTCCCCACTTTCTCATATCTACAACCTATGTCCTGCTGGATCATCGGGGAGGAGAAATTTTCCTTCAGGAACCAAAACTGGCTGGGTTTGTGTCTTGGTTTCACTGCCTTTGCAATAAAATTCAAGGAAGCCAGTATGTACGATGAGTTCATCAAGGAGATCCTTGATTAATATAAAAAATTCTCAGTTCACCTCATTGAAAAATCCACAGACCCTGATAGGTGTATCTTCACCCTTTCCAACTCAGGGATCTCCTCGGGTGGCATCATTTTCCTGTCGATGGTCTCTCAGGTGCAGGGGGACCACTAGAATGAGGCCCTGTAGACTAATCAAATCCCAAATAAGCTTAATTTTCTTACCTAGAGGATTATACATAACACCGTCCCTACTGATGAGAATTTATGAAAATTTGGCATCCTTCTGGTCTCTTGTTGTTCGTGCTGCAACCATCACTAGGAAGAGAGCGCAGACCATCTCTTCTTCGAGGGGGGAATGGGCACAGGAGGTCTGGTTTTTATTTGGTACATTCACAATTCATTCCTCACCATCCTCCCCTGATTCATCCTTACTAGAACTTTGATTTTACAACTCGGGCGGCATAGGAGTTGAGAGAAAGGTTAGAATTATTACCCTCCGTGTAGGCTATTGGTGACATTGGTAGGACAAAAATAAATCTTAATATGAGGAGCTCCAGTCTTCTGGGAGGGATATCATTACAAGGACTCGGAGACTCCTCCTAGATTTCTTCAGGAACCTTGAGACCTGGAGAGACACTCCTTAATTACACATCTTGCAGCCTCATCCATAAACTCCTGTTAATAGGGGCATTCCGAGAGGTAATTGGGTTTGTTTGAACCCTCCTACAAATGGCCTAAAACTCAATACCGATGGATTCTGCACCTCGGGGATCATGAGAGGTGGAGGTCCAGTCTGTATCTCTAATGGCTTGGTCATTTTGGCTTTCACTTCTTATGTTTTCCTCAGCTTTCCCCTTCAATTAGAGGCTCTTTCCTTCCTCACTGGCCTCTCCCTTTGTAAATAAGGAGACATTGTCATTGCAAAAGCTGAAACAGAATCCTTGGTCCTTCAGAATTTGTTGCTCGACTCTACCAATCCTCCATGGTCAATCACTTATGTCATCTGGAAGTTTCATGGTTTGATCTCCATCAGTGTTCTCCTGAGACACAGGTGGTGTGAATGTAACATGGCACATGCTTACCTTTCATCTATTATGGGTCAAGGTTACGATGTCTCATATTTTTATGAATTTTGTTTCCTACAAGAAACGACAGTGAACATCATTAGAGGGGATGACCTTGGCCTTCACTACATCAGACCCCTTATGACTTGTCTACTCTTGATTTCCCTCATTTTATCTTCCTCCCTTCTTTCTAATAAAATAAATAATTTTGATAATGATAATTAATGTTTTCAAAATTATACATTTCATTTAAAATAAGGGGCAGTGTTAATTATTTTCATGGTTTTCATGAAATGTTAAGAATGTCCTACTGAAATATTTTAAAGGGATTACGTTGAAATTAATTTTTAAAAATGGATGGATTTTAACTATTTAAATGTTTGGAGTGTCATTCAAAAAGCTATAAATGTTTTTAATTTTTTTAATTAAAACAAAACATTCACTTTATTGAAATGTTTTTTTCAAATACTTTTGTGTAGAAACATTGATTTAATAATTAGAATTATTTTTTAAAATTAGTTTTGATAAAGCACACTTAGGTTAAAGAGGTTAATTTCATTCACTTATTCAAAGAAATAAATATTTTGATTATAAGTTTTTGTATTTATTAATAAATAATTGGATATGATTTTTATTTAAATGGGTTTTTATGATTTATTATTGATCTATGTTAAGTCTCATGAGGTTTGAGTTTTATAGTCTTTGTGATAGTGTTTATGGTTCTTGTTTTAGTGCATATCCCCATTTATATTTTTGGTACTTTTGGTTAAAAAATATCTTCTTTGGATGCTTGTTCTATATACTCTACTATCATATATTTTTACTCTTCCTCCCTATCACCAGTATGTAGATTTCACATGAGAGTTTTAAAACCTAAATCCTCCTAATTTATTTGGAAATCAATATTCCATGGAAGTATTTGTATGGTTACTAAGGGTTGATAATATTTTCATCTACATTTAGTTTCATAAATTGATTAAGGTTAAGTTTATGACCTTTATTCTAGAGGATCTGGGTTGAAAATGGTGAGTGTTTACTATTCATACATTTAACGCCCCGACCCTAGATTCCTAGAGTTGTTGCATTATTTTAATACATTGGCGTGATTAGAAGGAATCAAGTCCCAAAAGACCGATCAATTTAGCAGTCTTGGAAAATAGATTACATACATGAACGTTACATTACACTTTCTAACATATGACAAAAAAATCCTTTGAGAATGCCATTGTTCCCTTAGCTTAACCCTGCATCTCAAAAATAAAAAACTTCTTGGGATCCTAGGAAAAGAAAACATAAGAAAGGGGTGAGATCAGATGCTCATTAAGGGTAAATAATTTAGCGGAAGTTATAAACTCAAGATGTGTAATAAAAACAATAGCCTTTTAAACATAAACTTAAATATAATATGTCAAAAATAAATAAAACATTACCATATAAACATGCACATGGATATTCTACTAGTCGAACAATCACATGTAATAACTAATTTCATAATGAGGGAATGTATGCTACCAGACTTTAATTTCTGTGTCAAGGCCTCATGCCAGGACCTAGGGGATAATTGTAACCGGACCCCAACCCGAAGAGCCTCTGTAACTGGACTCCAACCCAGAGAGCCTCTGTAACCAGACTCCAACCCGGAGAGCCTCTGTAATTGGAATCCAACACTGAGGGTCTTCTATAACCAGACTCCAACCGAGAGGGCTTAATTTTACTAGTCTCCATCCCAGAATATACTAGTTCAATACATTCATCTTAAGAAAAGGCTGAAATATAACATAAACATTCGTATAGAAACTAGCATACGAAATGTCAATACTTTAACCATAAACCATGAATGGCCTAAAAAAACTCATCCACAGTCAAACATATCACAAAACCTTCAATACAATATGTAATATTTTTATCATAATAAATCAACTTCAAAGAAGCGTAAAATTTATCAAAGTATGTTGACATAGATGAAATCAAAACTATTTGAGAGAAATATCTCTTTCTATTTTGAAATCATTTAAGAGTCACATAATTATAAAGAAAAAATTATTCTAAAAAAATTATTATATGATTTTAAGGGAATATTCGATGATTTTATAATGGTGGAAAATAATCGCACCCGCCGTATAAGTTAAAAAAACATTCTTACATTAATTTTGTCGAAAAGATCATAAAGTACCTTGTTTGGAAAATGATGAAAAGATTTCTTTATAAAAATATTATAAAAATTAAAAAAAGGGTATAAATGAATTTATCCCATAGTCTATTAAATAGTAAATTTATTTTTGAAATACATTTTTAAGAAAACACATATGTGGATGATAAAGAGGTCCATGTAGATACTTACATAAAAAAAGCCTCAGATAATAAGGAGATTGTGAAATTAACCCTTACCATGTACTTTTCCTTGGTTGAGGGTAGGTTAAAATCCTATATAGTAGTTAAATAATTGTTAATAAATTATACAAGAACCATATACATAATTATTATATCATATATGATCTTCTTATAATTCTTTATTATTGATATTTTAGTATTATCATCGTTTCAGGTGTAAACTGATTCATTTTCCTTTATATTATTTTTTACGTAAGTAATGTTTTTTATGAATGGGATGTTTCTTATTCATATCCAGAATTATATCAAGTCTTTAAAAATTATTTTTAATCATAAATTGAAAATTAGTCTTGAATGGTTACAACAGGGAATGAATCTAATCGTGTTCATGGAGACGGTAATCCGTACATACGGATGAGTGTCAATATCATTATTTTGATATTAAAATTGTATATAATTAGATGGTATATCATATATAATGAATAATTATCATGTTATATTTATTATTTACATAAATTATACATCATAATTATACCCATGCAAATAATAATTTATTGAATAACAACTACACCACGACGTGGAGATGGTAAGTCGTATGTACGCACGTACGGTGAAATGTCATTAAAAGGATGGATAGAATAATGAATATGGTTGTAAAATATTTATAATAATGTCAAAATATATATAATATACTTTAGTTACTATTTTATAATGGAAACAACAAGGAAAGAAGAAGTGAAAGAAGAAATGACCTTGAAAGAGGTGATGAAATATTTACCTCTTCTTCAAGTTCTTCCTTTTGATTTGTTCAAAAGGTATCCTTTGGTTGGCTTTCTAACTAAAGTAAGTCCTATAGGATGAAGGGAGAATAGTTTAGAGGATATTTGGGCAGGGTTTGTCCGAGAAAAATGGCTTTGATGGTGCGAATTTGGGAGAAGGGGGAGTGCCCTTTTATAAGAGGGGTGAGGGGCACCTTAGGGAAAGATTCAAATATTATTTTATAATAAAATAATATTCGGTTTATAATGGCTCAAAATTGATTTATCTATAATATAAATTAGGTATGGGTCGAAATACTCTCAACTAATAGGTTTTATACAAGTTTATGTTAACATTTTAACCTTATATTTTAGATTTAACTCTAAGTTAAATAATTTAACTTTTACTATGTTTTCTTGTATTCTTATATTATATGGCTAATAAACTTACTATAAACATCCAAGAGAACATAAAGTGGTTCATTAATGACATATATAATAATATTTAAGCCATTTTTCCAAACCTTATATTTTTAGGAATATTATATTAACCAATAATATAGTATTTGTTTTAAAAGGTAATGTATGTCAATTTTGATAGTATTTGGTATTTTGTTTTTGTGAAAGTCATAAAAACCTTATCACTTCAATAGAATTTATATAATAAACCCTAAAATGTCATATTAACCTATAAAATTAGTGTAATGTATCAAAATTCTCAAATTACATTTATTGGGATATTTATATTATCAATTATTTTAATCTTTCATTAATAAGGTAATTACTGCATCATCATTGTGTCCTAAATAAATTAATTTATTTAATGTCTAAAAATTATAAATAAAATAAAAATATGTATGAAATCATTATATCTTTATAATTAATATTTATAGTCATATTTATCTTATGTATAACCCTATATTAAAATGTTTTAGTTATGGAAAGTTGAATTTAACACTTTTAACTCTTCTTTAAATTAAATAATAATAAATGTCCTAATCTAATCCAAGTAGACCTAAAGGGTCATATTTTATTATTAAGGTTGTTTTTGGTCAAATTAAAATTATCCAATAGAATTAGGACATGTGTTAAGGTAATTATAGTACCATTTTTACCCTTAATTACCCTATTTACTTTTAACTGTGGTAAATAAGTCAAAAGTTACTATTCACCAAAAATTATTTTTATCTTATTTAACTAAATTTAATTAATTAAGTTAACCATTCCTCTCATATATTTGAAATTCAACTCACATAAGCGGTAAAATTAAGTTTTATACTAATTTTCAAATGCTCTTAGAAGGTGGGTAAAAGATGGTAAAAAGTTCCATAAAATTTTACACATCTAATTTTATTATAAAAACTATTCCAATTAATTACATTGAACTAATATTTTTATTATGTATATATTTTTACTTAAAATAAATTTTTATAAAATAATTAAATATTTAAATAAAATGTAGGTTTTAAACAATAACGTAGTGTTTTTCACTATTTATCAAAAATTGAATGTTTTCAGAAAAATACCAAAAATTGACCGTAAGATAATTTTGATATTACGATTTCAAAAATTAATTCTATTTTACTAATTTTATAACATTGAAGTTACATTAATTAATTTAAAATTAATTCCCGTTGTCAAAACCAAAAGGCGTATTTTTAAGAAATAATAACTATCAAAAGATTGACACTTGTTTTTGTCCAATTTCAAAGTAAAATTACTTAAAATGACCATAATAGGATTAAATTGTAAAAGTATAATCTATTTTTACTTCAAAACCTTTAAAATGTATAATTTAACACTATAAATTATTTTTATTAAAAAAGGTTTTTTCATTTAAAATATAGTATTTTCGCTATTCACCCAAATATGAAAGTTTTCAGAAAAACACCTAAAATTTATTAAAAATAAATTCTTATGTCCCGATTCTAAAGAAGAAGCTTATTAATTCAAATTGAATATATAAAAGTTTCAAATATTGGATTTAAAAAGGTTCACCATTAAAAGGCAGTAAAATTTCATTTTTTGAAAATTATTTATTTTATATGAAAAAATGAATTTTTTCTTACTTTATGTCTAATAAACTCATAATATGGATTCTAAAATTATAAGGATTATATAAAGTTCAAAATTTAGTTAATACTATTCATAACCGCTTTTGAACGACTAGTTTGGTAAGTCGTGGTGCGCTTGATCTCGGTGTTGTGTGTAGTGCAAGTTATTGAATTATTTTAATGAAATAACTTACTATGAAATCTTGGGGTGTTACATTATTCACTCCTTAAATAAATTTCATCCTCACGATTTGAAATTGTTTTTCAAAAATAAAAGGTTGAAAATAGAAAATACCTTTGTGGGAAAACCCACATCAGAAATTGGGTTAATAAAATTTAGTCTTAATAAGAGGAAAAAGGAAACGAAATGGCCACCACCAAATTATGATCTCGATTAGAAGAACATTGGTGAAAATTAGAGACACATAATTGGAGAAAAAATTTAAATATTTATGGGGATTCATTGAGGTCATCAATCAAAAATAAGTGTAAAATTGAGGGTTTCAAATCCATTAATCTATGGTGATTTAAAATACTATTAGATCAACAAAACATAAGGTATTAGGATAACAGATTTTTGGTTTTAAGATCCCTTCCCTAAATTTTAAGAATTAATTTACCCATATAATAAGAGGAAAAAAATTATATATATATATATATACTTGACAAGTATAGTTTCATTCTTCAACTAATTCCTACCAAAAACTCATATTTGACTCCAAAAGATTTCAAAAAAATATTCTATTTATCCTAATCATATAGGGTTCCAAAAATAATGTATTTATAATTCACCTATGAGACCCTTTAAAAAAAACTAGATTATACAATCTAGGGACTTCACGTAGTCCAATGGTAGGCGATAAATCTCAATCGCATTATGGTTGTGGGTTCGATTCCCACAACTTTGTCTGAAGTGACAGATTGTCACACAGTCTGCGTGTTGTCCTTTTTATAAAAATCGAAAAATAACATTAACAATAATATCCAATTTCAAACTTAATCCATTCCAACCTTTAGACTTATCCAAAATTCTTCTATCCAAACCCACAGTACAAAATTTATAAGGAAGTTAAACACAACGAGGATCCTTTTTTCCCCGTAATAACATGGGAACACCTTCATCATGTATTATTTTAAAACATGGTAACACCCTAAATTACCATTAAACATTATTGATTACATTCACAATTTCTTATTCTTTATAGAATACTGGATATATTCCTTATATACAAAATTTTTTAATATTTCAACAATGATGAAATAAAAAAACAATTAATCAGTTCCAAGGAAGTTAATAATATCCAATATAATTTATCCAAATAAACCATATCTTCTTCCAAAATCTCTACATCATTATCAGGAGCATATTATGGATTACCTTTCCTTCAACCATGTATTTTCAAAAAGTGTAGCTTACTATTAAGTCACTTTTATTAGAACCATATAATCTCAAATCCTAAATAAAATAGCACTGCAGTACAATCCTTATTTATCTCCATAATTCATATAACCAGTATATTATTGATACAAACTCAAATTATATAATTCTATAATAAAAACATAAGAACACTAGTCATTCCTCTTCATCTGAGATAGTATCATAACGTGATTATTATCCAATATCATCATTTGTGGTATACTCTGATGATAGGGACACTGATTCACACCGTGTCCCAACGTCTTGAAGATGAAGCATTTTACATTTGAAACTTTTTTATTACCCTTGCAATCACGTACTTGGTGTCCTTTTTCTCTACACTTATAACAAACTCTCATTCCCTTCAAGCATTTACCAAGGTATTTATTTCCACATTTATCACATATGGGAAAATCATTCCTTTCCCTCTTCCCTTTATCTATATTTCTCTCTACCATCATTTTCTTCTTTTTCTTCCCTTCAAATCCACATGACTCAGATAATTATTTACTTATATTTTTAACACATGATATTATTTCTTTATATGTTGAGAATACATGGTAGACTATTTCCCTTCTAAATGTTGGCTTAATACCATGAATGATATGATCCTTATTACTCTTTGGATCATACGCATTGCTAGATTTCTCATTCCTTACACTGGGATCTATTTCTATACAATGCCATACACAAGGATAGTTTATGAATCATAATGAATAATTCCAATCTTGTAAAATACCTAAAGTAAATTGAATAGTTTATGGATATAATTTTTAATTATAAAAATATTTTCTTTGATGAGGAATATACTCATAAATCCTTTATAAATATTTGTAAAGAAAATGATAATTATCCTAATCATATCCCCCAGGAGTGTTGTAACCAAGAGTGCAGAAAGGCCCATTGCTGTGCACCGGTTCCCATTCGAGTCTAGCTCAAAACAGTGTTTTTGGGTTTTACCCATAGGTACATCTGTGCCAGAGCCGTCTCTACCTACTCGTATCCAGATAGGGATGTATTTTCTTGGAAAACTCACAAAATCTTTACATTACCAAAATTCTAGGAAGTTATTCTATACTAATCCTCAAAGTCTATCTTAGGGTAATGTGATCTAATCAGAGTTTATCTAAATCTAGTTACCAATGTTATTTCTAAACTTCCTCTGATAACAACTGTAACGCCTTGACCCTAGAAGCCTAGAGTCGGTGCATTATTTTAATACATTGGCATGATTACAAGGAATAAAGTCACAAAAGACCGATCGGTTTAGCAGTCTTGTAAAATAGATTATATACATGAACGTTACATTACACTTTCTAACATACAACACAAAAAAATCCATCAAGAATGGAATTTTTCCCTTAGATTAACCCTGTATCTCAAATATAAAACACTGCTTGGGATCCTGAGAAAATAAAACATAAGAAAGGGGTGAGCTCAGATGCTCAGTAAGGGTAAATAATCTAGCTGAATCTATAAACTTTTAAGGTAAGATGTGTAATAAAAACAATAGCCTTTTAAATATAAACTTGAACATACTATGGAAAAAATAAATCAAACATTACCATATAAACATGCACATGGATATTATACTAGTTGAATAATCAAATGTAATAACTAATTTCATAATGAGAGAATGTATAGTACCAGATTTAATTTTTGTGTCAAGCCCTCATGCCAGGACCTAAGGGATAAATGTAACCAGACCCCAACCCGGAGAGCCTCTGTAACCAGACTCCAACTCAGAGAGCCTCTATAACCGGACACCAACCCGGAGAGCCTCTGAAACCAAACTCCAACCCAGAGGGTCTGTTGTAACTGTCCCCCAACCCAAAGGGCTTACTTTTATCGGTACCCAACCCGGAACATACTAGTCCAATACATTCGTCTTAAGAAAAGGTTGAAATATAACACAAACATTCGTATAAAAAATAGAAAATGAAATGTCAATAATTTAACTATAAACCATGAATGGACTAAAAATAACTCATCCATAGTCAAACATATCAAAAAACATTCAATACAATATGGAATATTTGTATCATAATAAATCAACTTCAAACAAACATTAATTTTTTCAAATGATGTTGACATAGATGAAATCAAAACCATTAGAGGAATATCTCTTTCTATTTTGAAATCATTTAAGAGTCATATAATTATAAAGAGATCATTAATTTTTAAAATATTCTTATAAGATTTTAAGGGAATATTTTATGATGTTATAACTGTGGAAATTAGGCGCACCCACCGTATAAGTAAAAAAACATTCTTACATTAATTTTGTCAAAAAGGTCATAAAGTACTTTTTTTGGAAAACAATGGAATTATTCCTTTATAAAAATCTTATAAAAAGTAAAACAAAGGTATAAATGGTTTTATCCCATAGTATAGTAAAGAGTAAAAATGTTTTGAAATACATTTTTAAGAAATCACAGATGTGGATGATAAAGAGGTCCCAGTAGATACCTACGTAAAAACAACCTTAGATAATAAAGAGATTGTAAAATTAACCCTCACCTTATACTTTTCCTTGGTCAAGGGTACGTTAACCTCATGTATAATAGTTAAATAACTTTTATTAAATTAATCAAGAACCATATACATAATTATGATATCATATATGATCTTATAATAATGTTTTGTTAATGATATTTTAGTATTATCGTCGTTTTGAGTGTTAACTGATTCATTTTACTTTATATTATTTGTTTTGTAAGTAATGTTTTTTATGGATGGGATGTTTCTTATTAATATTTATAATGATATAAAGTCTTTAATCATTATTTTTAATCATAAAATGAAAATTATTCTTGAATGGTTATGATGGGGAATAAATCTCATCGCGTTCGTGGAGATGGTAATCCGTACGTACGCACGAGCGACAATATCATTTTTTTGATATTAAAATCGTATATATTTTGATGGTATATATTATATACAGAATCATTATCATTTTTTATTTATTATTTACATAAATTATACATCATTATTATAACCATACATATAATAATGTATTGAATAACAACTACAACACGACGTGGAGACGGTAAGACGTACGTATGCATATATGGTGACATGTCATTAAAAGGATGGATAGAATAATGAATATTGTTTTAACATATTTATCATAAAATCAAAATATATATAATATACTGAAGTTATTATTTTATAATGGAAACAACAAGGAAAGAATAAGTGGAAGAAGAAAAGAACTTGAATGAGGTGATGAAATATTTACCTCTTCTTGGGATTCTTCCTTTTGATTTGATCAAAAGAGCTCCTTAGGTTGGATTTGTGACTAAATTAAGGCATCTAGGATAAAGGGAGGATAGTTGAGAGGATATTTGGGCAGGTTTTGGCCGATACAAATGTCTTTGAAGGTGTGAATTTGAGAGAAGGGGGAGTGCCCTTTTATAAGAGAGATGAGGGGCACCTTAGGAAAATATTGAAATATTATTTTATAATAAAATTAAATTCGGTTTATAATCACTCGAAATTGATTTATTTCAAATATAAAGTGAGGTTGGGTCATAATTCTCTCAACCAATTGGTTTTAGACATGCTTAGGTTATTATTTTAACCTTATCTTTTAGATTTAACTCCAAGTTAAATAATTTAACTTTTACCGTGTCTTCTTGAATTCTTACACAATATGGTTAATAAACATAATATAAATATCCAAGAGAACCTCAAGTGGGTTATTAAGAAATATATAATATTAATTAAGCCCTTTTTGAACCTTATATTTTTAGGAATATTATATCAACCAATAATATAGTATTTGTTTTAAAAATTAATTTATGTCAATTTTGATAGTATTTGGTATTTTGTTTTTGTGAAAGTCATAAAACACTTATCACTTCAAAAAAAAATTATCTAATAAAACCTAAAATTTAATATTAACCTATAAAATTAGTATAATTCATCAAAAGTCCCAAATTAAATTTATTTGGATATTTATAATATCAATTATTTTAATCTTTCATTAATAAGGTAATTACTGCATTATCATTCTATCATAAATAAATTAAATTATTTAATTTATAAAAATTATAAATAAAATAAAATTATTCAGGAAATCTTTTTATCTTTCTAATGAATATTTATAGTTGAATATATCTTATTTATAACCCTATATTAACTTGTTTTAATTATGAAAACTTGAATCCAACACTTTTAACTATTCTTTAAATTAAATAATAATAAATGTCATAATATAATCCAAGTGGTCTTAAAGGGTCATATGTTATTCCTAAGGTTATTTATGGTCGAATTACACTTATCCAATAGAATTAGGACATGTGTTAAAGTAATTATAATATCATTTTTACCCTAAATTAACCTATTCACTTTTAACTGTGGTAAATAAAAGTCAAAAGTTACTATTCACCAAAAATTATTTTCATCTTATTGAACAACATTTTAATTATTGAGGTTAACCATGTCTCTCAAATTTTTAAAATTCAACTCAAAAAAGTGGTAAAATTAAGTTTTATACAAATTTTCAAATGCTCCTAGAAGGTGGGTAAAAGACGGTAAAAAGTTCAATAAAATTTTAAACATCTAATTTTATTATAAAAAATATTCCAATGAATTAAATTGAACTAATATTTTTATTATGTATCTATTTTGGCTTAAAATAAATTTAAATAAAATAACCAAATATTTAAATAAAAAGTTGGTTTTAAACAATAACGCAGTGTTTTTCACTATTCATAAAAAATTGAACGTTTTCAGAAAAAATTCCAAAAATTCACCCTAAGATATTTTAGATATTTTGAATTAAAAAATGAATTCTATTTTTCCCATTAAAATACATAGTATTTTCATTAATTAATTTAAAATTACTTTCCATTGTCCAAACCAAAAGGCTCATTTTTAAGAAATAATAACTATCAAAAGATTGACACCTGTTTATGTCCAGTTTCAAAGTGAAATTACTTACAATAACAAACATTGGATTAAATGGTAAAAATATAATATATTTATACTTCCAAAATATTAAAATTTATAATTTAACACTATAAATTATTTTGATTTAAAAAGTTGTTTTCATTTAAAATATAGTATTTTTCACTATTCACCCAAATATGAAAGTTATTAGAATAACACCAGAAATTTATTGAAACAAAATTATTATGTAATGATTCTAAAGAAGAAGTTTATTTTGTCAAATTGAATATATAAAAGTTTCAAATATTAGATTTAAAAAGGGTTCGCCAATAAAAGTGGGTAAAATTTCATTTTTTTAAAAATAATTCTTTTATCTGAAAAAAATGAATTTGTTCTTACATTATGTCTAAGAAACTCATATTATGGATTCTAAAATTATAAGGATTATATAAAGTTAAAAAAATTAGTTAATACTATTCATAACCACTTTTTAATGGCTTGTTTGGAAAGTCATGGTGCGCTTGAACTCGGTGTTGTGTGTAGTGAATGTTATTGAATTACTTTAAATAAATAACGTACTATGAAATTTTGTGGTGTTACAATACAAATACATATAATTACCATTCTTGGGAAATATTCAAGGCATGATTCATTTATAAATTCTTTCCAAATGTAGTGAAGGTACTGAAGGTAATGAGATTTTATATCCTATTGTAAGGATATAAATTAGTTTTGGAGTATGCTTGTCATTTTATAGACTTAGTGCTGCATATTCTGGATCTATATTTAGATGATTCTATAATGGATTGGTGTTTTGGGGGAGGTCATCTACCATACCTATCACTAAATGTGTCCCCCTTTGGCCTTGGATCCTATTGATTAGTACTGGGGAAAGATATAAAAGTTTACAGATTCTTTGAAGGATCCCCAAAGGTTTTAGATTTAACACCTCAATATTTTAAAAGAAGAATATAATATTCAACATTGTATACAACCTAAAACACCATGCTTAAATGCGCCCAACATATATTATATAAATATGAAAGTTATATCATATCTATTAAATTGGTGAATAAAAATGTGGATAACTTAATTATATTAATTATATGGTTTAAAAAATTATAAAATAAATCAATTAGTTAAAAAATTATTAGAATTAAAAATAAAAATCATTTGAAAGAGAAAGAAATATTTTTCTAAAAAACTCTTTTTAGGAGTGTAATGTGTTTTTATGTTAATATTAAATTAGTTACTATTGGTGAATAATTTTTATGAATTTTATATATTATATATTCAATAATTTTTTTTATCATTCGTATAATATTTTTTATTCATGTGATAAAAATAAATCCACTTTTATGCTTAAAAATTGTATTTTTCTAAAAAGTTGTTTCAACGTGTACTACACTCGTATTTTAAAACGAAATTTTATCAGTTTAATATTTTTTTGAAAAATTAAATTATTTTTTAAATAATATTATAAAAATTATCTTAGAATGATTTTTTTTAGAATTTTTTAAAATATTTTTTATCGATGAATATTGAAAAATATTGATTTTGTTGAAAATTACCTTTTCATTTAAACGATTTTAAAAGTTATTTTTTATTTAAAATTATTGTAAAAGAAAAATTAGTTCAATTATATTATAAACAACCCAATTTTTATAATTTTAATCAATTATAGTTTTAATTTTTATATAAAAACTTTTTATTTGTTTGAAAACATTACCTTTGGAAATCTATTTTTTTCATCGCATTGGTGAGTTTATTTTTAAATTAAAATTTTCCACTTATATTATTTCAATTTGGAAAAATGGATTCCCAATTTTAATTTAGAATAATTATTAATATTTGATATGTTAAATTTTATTTTTTTATCACAATTAATAGTGAAAAGAATAAAAATTAATTACCGTAATTGAGGTTAAAATAGGATTACCCGGGGGGTAACCAAAGGATAAGGGTAGGTTTTCCAATCATACTTGAAAAAATCATAATTTATGCAAATTTTTGATCTTATGTTATGCCACATTCAAATATAAGGCCATTTTGAAGTATATTTATTGGGAATGACTTTATCATCATGCATTCTTCTCGTAAATTTACAAGTAATTTCGAAGAAGGTCCCCTCCCCCACTTATAAAAGGAATCCTCCTCTCCTCTTATATCCACATTAAAAGAGTCATTTTGTTTAGAAAATAATAGCCAAAATAATTTCCTTGTTTCCCTCCCAATTTCCTATAGTCCTTGGTTTTATCATAAATCTAATCTATGAATTACTTGGGGAAAAACCTATTGTTGTTGTTTGAAGAAGAGGTATAGTTGTCAACCATGTTCTTTCATTTTATTTATTCCTTTAACTCCTTAAAATTTACATAAACTACGATAAAATAATAACACCAGTATATCCAATATAATGATATGTTATTATTTCAATGTAATGATCTTTAAACATATCTTCTTCCATTAAATGGGAAATGAAACTGTTGATCATGTGTATAATGGACTACCGCCTCACGAAGAAATGTAATTAATGTTTTATCACCACCTCTCATACATTGATATGACAATTGATTTAATATATATAAAATTTATATTTATTAATTTTTTTTTATTTTTTATCACAAATACCTTCTTACCATCCAATCTATTGGAAGATACTAATGTCATTCGTGTGTACGTGTTGACTACCATCTCCATGAAGCGATGCGAAACATTTTTCATTTTATTTTGATATGGATGGTAATAAGGATATATTTAATTAATATATATTATATGTATGAAATAATAATTAATAGGTAAAGTTGAGATATTATTTATGATTCTTTCACTCCTTCCGTCAAAAAAAATGAAAACATCATTAATGCATACATACGACCTATAGTCTTGATGACCGATGTAACACATTTTACCTAAAAATATTATAGAATATTATGAATATATATATTATTAATATATATGATATTTATATCATGGGTAACACTTTGTATATATTAGAACCATGATCCAAGTACAAGGACTGAAACCACCGAACCAAAATATATATGAAAAATGATGCAATTATCACATGAAATAATGTTATTTTAAAAATAATTGTTAATACATGGGTGTTAAAAAGCTATAAAAAATAATATATGGTATAATATATATGATTATGGTTATTTATTACATTTTTAATAAATATATATTTAGTATATAGGAGGTTCAGACACATACGAAGGAAATCATACATGAGTTAAGAGATTTCTAGTATCTTTTTTATTTATATGAGACATATTCTTTATTAACCACTAGTTTTGTGTGTGGTGTATATACTTCCCTTTTGAAAAGTTATATCATTAATATATTTATTTTAATTATATTTAATGTTTCATTTTATATTATTATTTAGTTGGGATTATGATTCACATGTTTCTAAAGTGTAAAGGGGTTCTTGTCTCACTTTTACTTCTGTGAGATATATACCTTATTCACCACTTATTTATTTTGTGTGGTGAATAGAATCCCCCTTTGATATGTTAAAAAAGTAATATCTTTATATTAATTGTATTTAGTTTATCATTTGATGTTATTCATTTCGTGGTGCATATGATTCATAAGTTACCAAAGTGGTAAGGGTTTATTTCACAATCTCATCATTATTTTGGACTATTTATGTTTAATTCTCCCTTGGGTGAATAGTTTGATATTTCTATCATAAAATAAATATATTTTCTTATCCTATTGATATTAATTAAAATTTCATGTAATATTATCATTTCCCTCTATTTAGTACTTGAAATGATGGAGAGAATGTTTTTTAAAAAAGTGGAATTTATATATCCCTTCGGTTAAAAGTAATTTCCCTTCCATGACAATGCTTTCTAAAAATATTTGTAAATATGTATTTAATATTATATTATAATTTCTTGAATTCATTTTTACCCATGTTTTTATTTTTAAAAATTCTTTAAAATAAATCTTCCTATTATTTTTCAAATTATACAATTTTTATCTTTTTATCAAAAATGCTAAAGGAATATTTTTTTAATGCACTCAACATTAACTAAAATTACCATTGTCATAACCAATATTTATTTTTTCAAGTTTCCTATACATGTTTTTATGGTAAATTTTGAATAAAAATATTTTCACTTATATTATGGATTTTTTTATCTTTTAAACATGATTTTCAAAGTGAAAAGGATATTTTCCTCAAGAATTTTTTAACATATTTTAATGGTATTTTTTTTATTAATGACAATAAACCTTATGTTACTCATCCTCCATTGTTAATATTTTGCAATGATACCATATTTATTGTTTCTTTGGATAGTTTATTATTAGTTTGACTGGAGATGTACTATTTTGATACAATTCACTATATTACAATGGATGGTCTATGGTTATGTTTATTAATTGTGGAAAGTATTAACATTTAATATACCTATATTTAAATCCAAATATTTATATTAATTATGTTTCTCCCATTTTTTATGAGTAATTCATTGTGATTTTTATGTTATGCTATGGGCCTAAAATAGCCCATCGATGCCTCAGTAAGTCTAATGAGATAAACTAGTTTGGGAATTTGGAAAACTTCTTACCAATTTATATAATATTTATTGGAATGAGGCCTTGAATTTATAGTTATGATTTTCACATTTATGAATTCACCCATTATTTTATTATTTATTGATGTCCATGTGATTATTCAATTGGTTATAATACCCATGGATATGTTTCCAGATCATGTGATTATTTGTTTGGAATTTTTTGATCACCATTTATTTCTATCATATTACTATTCAAGTTCAATTTAATGATTAAGTTGAAAATTACTATTTATTTACCTTTCCATATTAATCATGCCTCATTTTTTCATATATATTCCAATGTATGCATATTCTTACTGAGTATTAGAGCTTACCCATTTCTTATGTTTCATTTCCATTGGATGAAAGCAATTATATGATGATTTATATACAGGGAAATAATAATGAGAATAATAGTGTTCTCAAAGAAAATTCTATGTTTAATTTTAAGTTCTCAATTCTAATATGAGGTTCAATAATATATCATGTTTTCCATAATTACTGAACTGTTAAGTCTATTGGAATGAGATCTCATATATCAAGAACTAATTAAATAATGTAACAAAGGATTGTACAACACTACAAACAAGGTATTTATAGTTTGGATCATAGGAATATTAGTTGTTACCTTGGGAAATAAATTTAAGAAAACATATATTAGAGAACATAACCTTATGATAGACATTGTGGATAAGTCTATGTATATGATAAAATCCTAAAGTTTTGTTAAGGTAGAGAGTATATGGATTTCATATAAATACATTATTTTTTGTATACTAAAAATGGATGTGGATCTGACATATATTTACCTAAGGGTAATAACACAAAAAAGGGTGCATTGGTATTTGACTTGATCATTACCTGGTGCATAAAAACATGACTTCCTGCTGCCTAGTTTGAATCTGTTGGCATAATATGATTGGGTTAATTCAATTTTTATTTAGGAGCCATCAATAATTATGTGAATAGATTATGAAAATTAATGTACTTGGTTAAACCTAATGAGTCTTAGATTGACTAGTAGTTGATATGATTTAAACATCCAAAAAATGATTATATGATTTTCCACTATGATTATAGTTTCTCAAACAATGATTTTTGGTTTTATTCAAAGAATTAAACCTAAAGAATCATATTAATAAAGAATATAATCACTAATATGGTGATTATATAAAACCAAATGTGTTAATTAATCAGTTGAAAGATATCATGATTATTCCTAATCATTTATCATGATATATGATTAACAACATACACCTTAACCAACTATCATAATCACCAATAAAGAGAAAAATAGAGTTCATTCATAGATCAGGATGTGGAAACATGAGGAAATAATGATTAATTTACTTCTTATAAGAAATATTGAATGTGAAACCCCTAATAATTTCTCAAAGGAATGGGAAAAGGTTTTATGCGTGTAATAGAAAGGCATAGTGTAATGAATTTCTAACAAAATGTGAAAATTTCAATGGAGAGAAATAAATTTCTTCCAAGAGATACATTTATTATTTGTTTTCTTAAATGTGGGGAACCCTGGAATTAACTAAGTCAATGACCTCTTATAAAGGATAACTCATAGAAACAATGAATGAATTATTTTATAAAAATCTTTAAAGTAAAAGGGTTGAAGTATTTCGGCATTGGGAATAAAAAATTATGCTGTAGAATTATTTTTATAAAGGGTATTTACGTTATAAGAATCAAGAACCATCTAAGGATCATGTTATTTTTTTATAAGTATGTGTATTCATATAATATTAATATAATATATATGGATAAATTCATGGGTTTATGAGTTTAAGGTTGATTACATTTTCAATGTCTTAGACACACATTTTTTGAGGTTTTAAGTGATGGATATCCAAGATGATTAAGATCATTTTGGGAGATTTTTTATTAGGGTGAGGTATATATAACCCTAAGGGTCAACATAAAGTATTATTTTTGGAATAATTATAAATTCAACAGTTTATATGAATTGATAACCTTTAGGGTTAATATGATCATTTATGTTAAGGTAAACAAATCCAATTAAGATCATTTTATTTCATGGAAAAGGTAAATCGTATAGAAAACCCTTATGGATAAAAAGTGATTTGATGACTAAATTATTATTTCGTGTATTCCTTAGGTTTTTGGTAACCTTATAGGAATTATATTAATAATTATTTAGAAAAATGAGAACACACATGCTTGGTGAAAACCCATCACATTAAGTAATGCTGTAGGGCTTGAACCCACAATCGATGATCGATAAGAGTGCATCACTTACCATTGGACTACATGACATACTGGTTAATATGAAATTATTTTTACTATAATTTTTTGATTGATAAATATTAGGTTGATTATGGAAAACATATTATGCGATCAAATATTTTTTATTTTTAGGTGATGAATTATATTTTTAGAGATCAATTATTGTGTTGAGGTATATATAACCATTAGTTTTAACAGAAATTATTTTTTAGGATGATCATTATTACATATTGTTAGTGTAAGATAAAGGGTAGGTGATAACCACTGAGGTTAAAACATTCGTTAATTTCGAAGTTATTGAGGTTATATGGGTTATATGATTATTTATCTATGTAATTATTTATGTAAACACTTTGGTTTTATTATCAAATTTATGAGATTAATGTGGAAGTTTATTCATTTTCATATTGTATTATATTATGATAATAATTTTTATTTTATTAATGATTAGAAGAAATTTACTATTTTAATTTTATGGATAATATGATTTGTTAAAATTTAATTTAAGTGATTTAGGCATAAAAAATTCATCTTGTATATTAATTTCATGGAATAAGAAATGAAGTGGAAATTAACCAAAGTGTAACTAAAGGAATAAATTGTACTTATGATATAAAATGATATTAAGTAAGTAAATTTTACAGTGTTATTTATCATGATATTATAAGAATCCTTAAACTTTAGGAAAATAATATTGAAATAAAAAGTTTATAAATTTAAATTCATTAAAGTTGAATCAATGGACATTTTAATACCTTATCAGTTTATGGTTTTGGGTTTATTAACATTCACTTAATGATTCAATTTATTTTGACCAATGATCTCTATAACTCTCCATAATTATTTATTCCATTTTTGATGTCATAATTTTAAATTCTCAAAAATGTTAACCAACTTTGAAACATATTTATGTGTTATTCTAGATGACCTTTATACTCCCCTTGCCTCATTTCAAGATGAAGTTTAACCCTTCTTACAACGTGGGATTTCAATAATGGTATTTTCAAATGATGAAAATTTGATAATTGAGATAATGTTCAAATTATAAGGTTAAAATTTATTTAATTTGTTGATAATTTATTACCCTAACATTTAAAAATGATAAAATTATGTTTGATAGTATATAAGACACACAACCGTAATATTAAGAAAAATAAAAGATATATTATATAAATATGACCACTATAACATTTCATTTAAATTAGTTTTTTTAAAAGGAAATGGAAAATACATTTTTATTAAAAAACCAACCAAAGAGACAATGATAAGATGGACGGGGTCATACAATAAATTATGCCCTTATGCCATGTGAACATCAGAAATCATAATAAAATTGACAAGAAGTTTCATAATCATTATACTAATATGATTCAAAATATATAGGACCATGAGATCGGGTAACCATGGTTTTCTTGAGGTATTATTATTTTTCCTACATCTTGATTTCCTAGGTGGGACTACTTGGAAACCTTCATCATCCGCAAGAACATTTTCCCTTTATAAAATACTTGAATAAAGGAGAGATTTTTTGGAGAATCATCCTCAATATCATCCCAATTTTCTATAGATTCCCTAGATTTATTTTAATTTATTTATTTCATCCTTGATTTTTGAGATCTTGTCACCATCACCTAAATTTTAATTCCCTTCATTTGTAAGGGAGGTGTCCAGTGATCCATGATCTTTATGATTTAGGGTGTCATCCTTCACCAAGACTATCTCATGTTTTTGGAAATTATCATGAGTCTCCTAAGTCACCTATGTGAACTTCAAAGAGAACTCTTTGTCCATTTGTGATGCGTCAACACTAACATGCTCAATTCCACTATTAGGAGTTATTTTTCTATCCATAACATTCATGCAACAGTTTCCCTTAACAGGACCGATAATTTGAAAATATAGATAGAAATAAGGATGTCTTTCATATTCCACATTCACAGAGATATAATCATCCAGTGTTGATATAACTACATTATAAATTAGGCAAGAGCTTAAATCTATCTCCACCAGGATCCTAGCATAGTGACTAAATTTCGGAACCTCTTTATTCCAGTCCATCTTTATTGGATTTCCAATAGAAAAGGAAATATAAAATAAGATATTAGGATGACATAATATCCAATTAAAAGACATAATTTTGATCCAAACATGAGTCTTAGTATTTTTATAGAAAATGAATTAAACTAAAAATCCCATTCATTAAAAAAGACCATACATGGATTTAAAGTGCCTGAGCCAATTCCCCATGACCTTTTCTTCTGATCATCTTATGGAATGATTATGTGAAATAAGACCTGACCCATGGGGATACATATCCAATAAAAAAACACCAAATTAATGTCATCTTATGAACAAAATATTCAATTTTCTAGAGATTTTCTATGATGTGGAGAATGATCCTAGAAATGATGGAGTGTACAAAAATTATTAATCTATTAAAAAACACCACTCTATTTTAAATCACATGGGTAGTGTCTCCATTCCTTACGATCCTTTGAGAAAAAAACATTTTTTTGAAATGAAAATTTCCTATTTATGTCCCTTTATTTTTTCTGTAACACAAGAGTGTGAGTAGGTCTTCCAGCTAGAATCCTTAGCAATCCACCAATAACCAGATCGTTTCACTACAGTAGATGAACAACCCTCCATAGCCGCAACTACAGTACCATGTCTACACAGTCATCCCAATTCATCAAAAAAACTTGTAGGACGTTGATTCACCAAATTTTCATTCTTACCATCCACAATCTTGTACATAGACCCAAACACAACAACTGAGGGTCACCCAACTCTATTTACCTTGAAAACCACCACCTTGAACTGATGATCTCCATTCACAACCGCCATTGCCGTGTTAAACCAAGATCCCTTGGACTCATTCAATGTAGATCAAAAAGTAGTATCAGTAGTCCACTATTAATCTTCTAGAACAATCACTTGATTTTCATTCACCATAATGTTCAACTGATATTTCACCTCAAATCAGAAAGCTCCATCAACATTAACACATTTGTGGATTTAGTTTTAAATTAAAATGTTACACTTATGTGATTTTGAAATTTGAATAATTGATTCCATATTTTTAATGAGAATAATTAATATTAGGAAATATGTTAAACCTAATTTTTGGTCATATTTAATAGTGAAAAAATAAAAAATTAATTACATTGGTTCAGGTAAAAACTCTGTTACTGGGGGGGGGGTAAACAAAAATATGAGGGTTTGTTTAAAAAATAAACATATAAAAATACTATTTTATAGAAATTTTTGGAACTTATCCTATCCATCCTTCAAATTTAAGGTTATTTGGAAGCATTTTTCTTAGCAATGACTTTATCATTTTTTATTTTTTGGAAAAATTTTAAGTAATTTCCAACAAGGTCCCCTCCATCACTTATAGAAGGTCAAAAACAATCATATCATATACTTACTTACAAATCCATTTGGTTTAGATAATTATTTCCTAAATACGACCCTTATATCCCTCCCCAAAACCTAGAGTCCATGATTTGATTAGAAAACCATTCTGGGAAGGTTTAAGGTATAAACCTAAAGAGGTTGTTTGAAGAAGAGGTATTGTTATTAACCGTGCGTTTTTCTTTCATTTCATACTTTATCTCATAAATATATACATAAAATATGATAAAATAATAACACCAGTATCTACAACATACTAAGATGTTATTATATTAATGGAATGAACTATATCCATCTCCTCTTCTATAAAATGGGAAATGAAGTCATCAATTTAGTTTATGATGGACTACTAGCTCGTGAACTGATGCAATTCATTTTCCATCAACACATCTCATAGATGGATATAATTATGGATTTAATATACATACAAATATATATATATATATAAATATAATATTTCTGACATAATTACCACATATAACTTCTTATCTTACAATCCGTTGTAAAATGATAACATCACTCATGCATATGCGTGGACTACCACCTACACGGATCGATGTGAAATGTTTTTTATTTTATTTTAAAATGGATAGTAATAAGATCAATTTAATGAATATATATGATATAATATTGATTATATAATGGTGAATTATTATTTACCTTTATTTTGTTCCATCAATCAAAAAAATGAAAACATCATTCATGCGTCTGTATAGCCTATCGTCTCAATGAACGGTGTAACTCATTTTTCTATATATAACTTTTACAGACTTTCATTTTTACTTATATTATGAATATATATGATATTTATATAATCGGTAATATTTTTGAAATGATGGAAACATGATTAAAGTGTAAGGAGTGAATCTATTAAACCAAAACCTTTGTGAAAAAAAGAAGTTATCACTCGAAATGGTGTTTTTAATTAAAAAATATTAATAAAAATGTGATAAAAAGTTATAAGAATATCTTATATGGTATTTTCATCACCTGAACCAAGTCGGGGATAAAGTTAAAACTTATCCATTCCCACATCCAAAGGCTAGGGGGTGGTGAAAATTGTTTAAGGTATAACTAAATTGGAGATTACATTTCTTAAGTACCTGTACGCACACACACAACTTTGTCAATGCAGAAGTGCAGAGGGAGTAAAAGTAAAAGAACAAAAAATACAAGGGATCAAACATACATGAAAAACCTCTAGAAATCACAAAAGTAACATAGTTAAAATTTAAAAGTAAAGGAAAAAAACACACCCAATCAGAAAGATTTCCCAACCTGACAGAACTATGAAAGTAAACTCTTAAGAGAGCCCATCTCTTGAATCCCAACCTGCGACCACCATACATAGTCAAAAGTACCATGTATCCCTATGATCCTCTAAAGTCACCGCCGAACTATCCATAATCTATATAATACATGACATGTGTGGGAAAAACCCATGTTGGGGTGAATATATATATAACCAATTGAATGTATGGAATATAGCAGCCCAAGCCTTTTACATAAAACATTTCATGATTTTAAGAAACATTAATCATCTGAGTACAAGCCAAGGATCATTAAGTCTAGTGTCTTGGAAGACTAGGTACACATAACAGAAAAATGGGGAAAAAACATCTTTATTTAATCTCCATAAAGAGCTTCTAACTACCTTTGAGCCCTTACATCTGCATAGGGTACCTTGGGGAACACATGAACAAAGGAATGAGCTAAAAATCCCATTAAGGGAATGGACATAAGGATACATCTTAGGCACATGAGTTAGGATGAATGACATAATTATATCAAAAGCATGAAAGTTATAAAATAATTTAATATAATCATGGGATCATATATACATGAAATCATATAAATGTGGTAGAATCATAAAACATTTCTTTAGTATGGGTCAAGGCTAACCGCCAATATCGTTTCACATTGCATCTCATGAGACTTATCCTTACCCAATGCATTGGAGCGCTATCTGGTCATACCCATCTCAACATTTTCATGAATATTCTTTCCACATTAATATTCCTACCACATAAATCTTCTTTCCACATGAGTAATCATACAAAATCAATTGTTCATAAACATAAGGTTACCCATGGAGAGAATAGGGCACCACAATCATGACATAAAGCATAACCAATGATTTTATCATGAATGTGTCCATGAAAGAAAGGTATTAGAAAATACATGGACGTTTATAAGGTAATTTAGGCATAAAACATGGAAGGTGGTAACAAATATAAGTGACATCACATAAGAAATGTATTTGAGAGACATTAGCATTAAAACATTTTTGTGTGGTTTTAAGGAAAATACTATAGAGATTTTAAAATAGTAAAGAAGGAATTCTTTTATATAAAACCAGAATTGAACCAATAAGGTTTTAATAATAAAAATACTGAATTTAAAAAGATAATGGCGTCCTAAAATAGAAGATAGAGTTCACTTGAAATTGAGTAAAAGTTCTGGAAGTTCCTTTAAAGGGAGTGTGCTTATTGGGAAGTATCGATGAGAGATTCACTTAAAAGAATGTATATACCCAAAAGAGAATGAGATATGGATCATAGAAAATGATTTTGGAGTATATAAACAAAATGATGAAGTTCTACATAAAAATAAAAGACAACTATATATTGGTAACAAGAAAGATAGGGCAACCCGAAGGAATAAAGGAAATTCGTGTAGAATCCATTATGGTATCGGGTGTAACTAAGAGGGCTTGATGAGAGAGATAAGAGGTTTCTAATCACTTATAAAACATTAGGGCAGTATGGGGAAGGTGTATAAATATACCCCATCACTTGTTATTACAAAAAAAGGCACAACATAGAGAACAATCTTGATTAAGAGTGAAAAGGAGAGGATCCCTTACCATAAATCAGTTGGTGTTCTCCACTTGGTAATAACGACCTGAATAAAAAAATTTGGCCTATTAATTAATAAGTACATAATCTATTCTATATTAAATCTATTTATTATAACCCTTTTAAGTTAATTTAACTCCTTTTTGATTAGTTACAAGGTTCAATTTTATTGTTCTGGCTCATTTGTTTACTTGGCTTTAAAAGATCGGTTCACTTATATTCAAGTTTGGATTATAAGAAAGATAAAAGTGGTTGTCCCGAAATGAATTTATATTATTTAATTCATATCCATAAGATTAAATGGTTTTAATTTTAATTAGGTTACTTATATTGAAGTCAAATTATTATATATATAACCATAGTGATAACCGTTTTGGTTAATCGGTGTATTTGATTACAAAGAATTTGTTTTTCTTTATAACTTAATTACATTTGTACCAAAGGATTACATAAACAAAAATAAGATATATTACAAATATAATAATCTATTTCAACCATAACAAAAATGGTTTCATGACTAGAATTAAAGATAATAATAGAAATTGATAAACTGTTGTCCTTGAATGTTCTAAATTAGCACATCTCAAATGATACTTTCATTTCTTTCAAATAAAAGAGGGAAAAGGAGAGAATATGATGAAATATACCACTTTCATGAAGACATTATAGTACATGAATGTTACTGGATTTATCATACTATTATTGTGAAGGGAGGTGTGGAAGGAAATAAAAAAGAAAAGAACTTAAAAAAAAAGAAGAAATTGGGAAGAGGAATTTACCTCTTGAGACTTCCTCCTTTGAGAACCTCTTAAGGGGTGAGGTTTTGGTATTTTTAGGAGTATAAGAGCTTTTGTACGTGGGGGAGGACCTTGGGGAGATATTTGGGTAGAATAATGGCAGGGCACAAGGCTTGAGAGGAGTGGAGAGAAGAGGGAGTGAAGGGGGGTTTTTATAGTGGAAGAGAGGAGGGATTTCATAATATTATAATCATTAATTTATTATTTCTTCCAAAGACAAGAAATAGTAAGTATTACATGACCAATAATAGTGATTGTATCATGTGATCCTGAACTAAGTGGGCTTACATCAGCAGAACATCATCGATGACTCAATTAATCCATTATTTAGCATTTATTGTGAATTATCGGATTCTACTATTCATAAAAAATTATAGTATTTTAGAAAAATCCCAAAAATTCACCCAAACCATTTTTAGATGTGTGGAATCTAAAAATGAAGCCCATTTTTCAAATATAATTTTCGAAATATGATTATTTTAATATTTAATTAAAATAATAATTTATTATCAAAACCATTTTTAAAACATTCGTTAACATATTCTCAAATATAGGTATATCGTACTTCCAACATGAATATTATATTGATACCACCATAGGTAAGGTTACTATTCATTAGGGTATATCATTATTCATAAGGGTATGTTACTATTCATTGAGGTAGGTTACTATTCACCAAAAAATTATTTTTTTCTTATCGGACTCCAAATAACTCACTGATTACAACCATGTATGCTAGCTTTTCAAAATTCCAAATACAAAAGTGACCAAATTATGTTTAAAGGTCACTTAGTACTTAGTAGTTAATTATGTTGTGTTTTCATGTGATTTTATGACATACTTATGAGAATGGAATTTCTATTTAAAAATATTGGGTCATTACATGGAAAGCTGAAGGGGGAGCATTAAGAGATACAACAAGTAGAAATATAGTAGAATAGTACATAGAATGAAAGATACAGTAAAAGAGATTAGATCAACCAAAAACAAGATATAGTAACCTTATCCAAGAACATGGGTCTTGACATGGTGAGTAGATGAACTATACATCGAATCTTCTCCAACCATAGAAGGAGAGTAGACTCATCCAAACATGAGAAACTAAACATGAAAACCATATGGAATTCCCCACATGTCTTAACATCTCAAGGAAATATTGTATATAGATACAAAAGGTATATATAAATATATTCTCATTCAAAAGAATCCGAAATAAGAGATTAAGTGGACCACTATCTCACAACTCAGCCAACGAAGCACAGACACCAATATTTACAAAAGTCTATATATGATTCCCAAAATCTCACACATCTACCTAGAAGTAACTATCCAAGTCAAACCATACCTTGTCACTATGTCATATAGTCTAGGGGCCAAAAAATCTAGGTAGAGGACCCATACCTAGTACAATTGGAGGGATCCACTCTGATAGTCAATGAAGACCACACTACCTAGCTCTACTAGAGGGTACTAGTTGGTAATCGTGAAGGACTCCACTACCCATCTCTATTGGAGGGTCAAATTGGTAGTTATTGAGGAATCCACTGCCCATATATACTGTAGGGTCAACTAAATAGTTATCAAGGACTCCACTTCCAAAATCTATTAGAGGGTTAACTCGATAGTCATTGAGGAATCCACATCCCAACTCTATTGGAGGGTTAACTCGGTAGTCATTGAGGACTACATTTCCTAACTCTATTGGAGGTTCAACTCTATAGTCATTGAATAATCTACTAGCCATCTCTACTGGAGGGTCAAATCAGTAGTTGTCGAGGACTCCACTACCCAGCTCTACTAGAGGGTCAACTAAGTAGTCATCATGGACTCCATTTCCCAGCTCTACTAGAGGGTCAAATCAGTAGTAATCAAGTAATCCACTTCCCAAATCTACTAGAGGATGAACATGATAGTCATTAAAGACACCACTACCCAATTTTACTGGAAGTTCAACTCGGTAAGACTTTGGGGATCCTGTACGATCACTGCCATCAACAAGCATTTCCTAACCAAGTGTCATGCTCAGAAAATTTGACATCATAACTCAAAATCTAATATTGAGGGAATCATTATGTTTTATGTGGAATAAAACGTAGTATAGACTACTCATGGGCCAAAATCCTAGTAAAAATGAAGGAGATAAAGAACCTTGAAGTTTCCTATAAAGGAAATAAGGGGTACAAGACATGTGAGGGGACCCCCATGACATGTGGTCCCACTCCACTACCTGGATGTGTCCTTTGGGTTACATGGATCCCAATCCATGTACCAGTTCACGTTGTGTAGGTGGACTACACGGAATGTACATGATCAATGTAATTAGGCCATGTGCTGCTGGCCATGTTCATGTACTGACCATATGTCTATTTACATCGGTATTCGACATGCTGATTCACATGGGGTGCTGCACGTGTGACCTGGCCGTGTCTGTGTACTCAGGTAAATAGACATGTACCTGACTGTGTACTTCTACACAGGATCCCATTCATGTGATCCACTACATGGGTTTTCCATATAGGGAATGGGTACATGGTGTGTAGGTGGGATATATTCTATGCCATCTTTATGATTTCCCAAAACCCTAGATGCCACACTTAATGGGATACACATTGTGTTTTCATCCCTGTACATGGTGTGTATTTGGGTTTTATCTAGAAATGTAGATACACAATCGATGCACTAAATCTAATATTTTACTTTGATTTTGGCCTTGAATATGCTCTTGATCTGCAAATCTAACACAGATCGACATATTCTAGCCCTTTAGGGTTGGAAAACCAATTCCAAACTCCCACGGGTGTTTCATCATTAGACCTATACACATTAGGATCTTTATATATTGAAAATTTTCACACCTATTATTGAAACGATCACCCATGTATCTCAATGACCCAGATCTATTCTTGTTTTATCGATCAAATCTCTGTTCATTAATCTATCATGATTATGGGGATCCGATCTGGATCGATATTGCCTGAAAATGTTGTACCAAGCCCGAGGGGTCCTACTGGTGGAAAAAACGAACAAAATTGATGATAAAGGCAGCACAAAAAATTTGAGATGATCATTGGTCAAGAATATTTTTCCAAAGATCAAGAATGGTGATATCCTGATTAGATGGAAATTCAATAACCAAATTAAACTAGTACTTAATCTCATGCTTAGACCACATTTGTCATAGATACAAGAACAATGATAAATATTCTCAAATATTTAATGAAAGAGATATTAAACCACAAATTTATGATTCCTACCTCAATTATAGGTTGATTTTTGGTGAATAATGAACCCATGAGGGATGAAGGTGACCTACTACATCTAATTCCTGTTGATTCACATCAATCTGATCACTGGTCAATGTACAATCTCAATTCTCCAACAAAGAAGGGGTAGAAGCTCCTTTCAATGATCCTATGGTTATGTGGATAACCATGTTGATTTTCTTGAGAAGTTTACTTATAGAAAAAATGGTTTTGGTAATTTAATTCAAAATAAATAAATAAATTAAATTTTTTAATTAAACACACCTACCAATAGATACTTTTACCGAATGTCCTACTCTGACCAACATTAGGTTGTTTTAGGGTACAATCTACATTCTGAAATCAATAATGGTCTCATATATTATATCTGAGTTTTCATTTATGAGTTATTTGGGTTGCAGTGATTAAATAAATAAATAAATTTATCCAATGCACCTAAAAACAGATTCCCCATCTGAATGTCCCGCACTGACCATCCTTCAGCGTCACCTAGGATAAACCTTGACCTATAAGTTCAGCCGTGGCATCGTATTTCTGACTAGAGACTCCGTTCAATAGATATTTCACTTTTTTATAAAAACCATTCATGCATGATATAAAATATATTTTTCATAATTTTATAAAATTAATTCCGGTCTCACAGGGCTCGAAATAGCAGACCGTCTCTGCGGATGTCTCCAAAAAGATTCATAGAAATATTCCAAATTCTAAAAAAGAAAACCAAAGTCTCTATATTATTAACCTCTTAAAACATTTGCATCCCAAAAAAAATAAAATAAAACAAATGTGAGGAGAATGAGCCTGCATCTATCTCTTCCATAAATATTATCTACACTGGGATGTACAACCAAAGAATAAGTGTGAAGCTACCTCTTCACATCCTTCCATAACATGAACATAATCACCATACATCCTCAAAAAAGGATGACATGACTCCATTAATCCTGAAGATCCATGAGGTGAAACTTTTAAGTATATATGGTCATAAAATACCCCTCAGTCAATATCCCCAAATTGTGCCTTCCAAACTCACTAAGGAAGTGGAGGGGTAAAAACTATCAACTCGTGGTATGCTGCACCATCCTCACCCTAAAGGATTAACTACAAATAAGAAAATTATTTTTTCACCTTGCCTCACAATAATAGATTGAATACCTCACTATGAGAATCTTCTTCCACAACCATTCCTTAGGTGGACCTCAAGCTCATTATGCCTCAACCAAAATAGGTTCTACTATCACTCCAATGTATAAGAAGATATATCCTAAGAAGTGAAACTTCGAATCTAGAACCAAATCCATGAGAGATGTAATATGAATCACACTCTCAAAGAATGTCTTGATCTATACAATTATGTCTCACATGATTCAAATATGATTTAGAGTACATGATGGTTTTATCGTAGAATACAACTACATACCGATCCAAGAAAGGTTAAGGATTCGGCTCATAAGTCTTGATAACTTTGATGTAGTGTTCAACAGGACAAAAGGTACCACAAAAAACTCAATGATACTATAGAAGATCTAGGAATCCATGCTTGGTACATCCACATATTAGGTGAACAACACATGTTTACCCAGGCGAACATATTAGATCTTATTAATACCTACATCTGTAGACCCTCCAACCACACCAATAGCTCTCACAACCGCACAAGGTCATCTAATATGCTAGTAAAAACATTAAAACATCCATGGTGAAAGTATATATAGAGGTAAATCTCACGGTGGGGAGGTAAACCTAGAACATCATCATACCCCACCATCACTGGAGGGATATGAGAGCTCATATCATTCACTACTCCCAGTGTAATACTAGCCATATGATAAACTCGTTGTAACCTCCTATGAATGAGCTCATCCTACCCTGTTCTGGGATCACTCCTTATTGAATGAGGAAAAATCAATACCATAAATCAAAATCACTACCATAATCACTAGTAGAAACCATTTAAGCCTTTTTGGTAAATGACCAATCCACACTAAGGAAAACATCATAGGGTTTCACTGCTTCTATGGAAAGATTTCATGTGAGGCCCTCTCTGTGGGTGCCTCTAACACAACGTTTGGTCAAAAAGGGACTCCACTGGTATCACCAGGTCTCAAATAGGGGCTATATATGGGGAAATGTGGATTATGACTATTTGATATAACTATAACTAGACCAGTGAAAAAACATGTTGTACCCCAAACCACACTCGATGCCACTGAGCCACAAGCTCCTACCACCAGAATCTATGCATTTAATTTCCAACTTGTTCACCTAAACCAGATCTTACTCTGTTAACTTATCATACTAGAAAGAACTCAAACACACAAACCAAATTAATCCATCCACAACACGTCGATACTATCTGATTTCAGGTGGAATTGACTCACCCACATAGTTTTAGATCTCATTACAAGAACACGTATCATTGGGGGAAGTGTCCCTCTTTATTGCATGACTGAAGCCACATCAAACATAAAGAAAATTGGTCTTTATCAACACCCCTTTTCACCCTAGATAAGTCTCCATATGGATACCACTATAAAAATTGGTCCCATTTGAGCGGGATATCCAAATAATAGGATCATACGTGACCTCAACCACCTATGAATGGAGTTTGGTGCAACACAAAACCTTAGCTATCTATTTATTTGAAACCCATAATGTGAACTCAACATGGATGTATCATCTTTTAGAACCAAAAGATCCAAATTTTTTTCTAAAAGGTTAGGGGTGAAAGTATATGATTGGTTAGGATCCTCAAAAGACTAAGAAATCAGATCATTGAACCAATCCAATCCTCTAATGCCTTGGATACTTGCTCAGTCTAGAACCTCAAAGGCCTCTAGCACTAAAAACATGGGGTGTTCTAAACTCGATAACATATTTATCCTTGTTTGATGGTATCAACTGCTTATCCATAGGTATGGGAGCTGCTACCTTTCCTCTTTGAGGAAAGATCTCATGGGATAAACCCAATACTAAGGCCTAATCACTCATTTGGTCATCATCACAATTCAAAAGTTGATAACCTGGTTAGCTCTCTTTTCGGAGTCATCTCAAAGAGATCAAGACATACCACATTCAAATGGGGATGCATATATAAAAATGGAGAGATGAACTAGGAAGGAAATTCAGAGACTAAATCCTATATGATTCATGTGCATTTGATCCCTATAACCAAGGCCTTGGTATGACGAGTCAAAAAACATGTAGTCAAGGTCCCTGTGAATGGATACGTCAGTTGCCCACACTGTCACTAGATTCCCTAGCCTGAGAACTATATTCAATACACTTTGATGCTGTTTCCCTAATACCAACCAAATACTCATATGGGGACTACTTCAGACAATGTTCCATGGAATGAAAAGATCTTATACCAATAAGTCATGACCTGAACTAAGCCAGGTCTGACCCAAGCCCAAATCCATATACCAGGTGGTAGATACCTGCACCAAAGGCATTAATAACTGTGGGAGGCCTTTTACCAAGTAATTGTATTCAAACACAATTATCTCATTAAAAAATTGCAGAGTGAGTAAGAGTAAAAGAAGAAAAAATATTAGGGAAAAACCATGAATGAAATAACTCCAGACATTACAAGAGTACACGAACACAAAATGAAATGTAAAAGGGGAAAATACACTGCAAACCAGAAGGATGTCCCATCTTGACATAACTAGAAAAGTAAACTGCTAAGAGATCCCATCTCTTGAATCACAATCTACGACCACTGTATGTGGTCCAAAATATTAGGTATCCCTAAGCTTCCCTAAAGTCACTGCCAACCTATTCATTATCTGCATAAGTCATGACATGTGGGGGAAAATACCATGAAGTGGTTAGTATATACATACCCATAAGGACACCACAAAAGTTGAAGGGGGAGTAGTAAGTGATACAACGTGAAGTAGAAAGATAATAGAATGGTACACATGATGCAATATACAATGAAAGAGAACAGTTCAACCCAAACCAATAAAAAGTAACCTCATCCATGAACATGGGGCTTGACATAATGAGTAGATTAACAACACATTGAGCCTTCATCACCCATAGGAGGATAGTATACTAATACAACCATGATAATATAAACATGGAAAGCATGTGGAATACCTGGAATGTCTCCACATCTGATGGAAAGAGAGTAACAAAATCCAAAGGTATCGATACATAAGTTATATATATATGTGTGTGTATTCTCAGTTAAAATAATCCCAAATGAGAGAGTAAGGGGATCTCCATATCACAGTTTAGTGTAATAAGAATGGTCACTAATAGTTCTAAAAGTATATCTACGATGCCCAACATCTCCCACATCTTCCCAGAATTAACCACCAAGTCAAACCACACCTTGTCACTGTGACACATAGTTGAGAAGATAAAACATATAGTTATAGGACTAATGACTTGGTACAACATGATGGATCCACTCAGATAGTCAATGGATGACCAACTTCCCGTCGTTATTGTAGGATGACACTCGGTAATCATCAAGGAATCTACTTCCTAGCTCCACTGGAGGATCAACTCGGTAGTTGTTGAGAACTCCACTACCCAGCTCTACTAGAGGGACAAATCGGTAGTCATTAAGGACTCCATTTCCCAACACTACTAGAGGGACAAATCAGTAGTTGTCGAGGCGTCCACTGACCAAATCTACTAGAGGGTCAACTTGATAGTCATTGAGGACTCCATTTCCCAGATCTACTAGAGGGTCAACTCGATAGTCATCAAGGACTCCACTTACCATCTCTACCGGAGGGTCAAATCAATAGTTATCGAGGACTCCACTACCCAACAACGCTAGATGGTGAACTAGGTATCCTTATAGTACTCCACTTCATATCTCTGCTATAGGTTCAACTTGTTAGTTTTCGAGGACAAAACTGCCCTACTCTATTAGAGGGATAACTCGGTAAGCCTCTGGTGATCCTTTGCAGTCACAGACATCATAGAGTGTTGTATAACCAAGTATCATTCTTAGAAAATTCTACATAATAACTCAAAATCAAAAAATAAGGGAACAATCACAATATACGTGAAAAACAATCAGGATAGGTGACTCGCGGACCAAAATCTGAGTCCAAACCAAGGAGATATGGAACCTTGAAGTTTATTAAAAAGGAAATAAGAGGTACAAAGTGTGTGAGGGGACCCACATGGTGTGTGGTCCCACTCCACCACCTGGACATGTCCCCATAGGTGCACATATCCCTAGCCATGTAGTAGTATACTATGTATAGGTGGACTACATAGTGTGTCCAGGCAAACCAAAACTGGGATGTGTGCTGCTAGCCATGTTCTTGTACTGACCCTGTGTCCTTGTACCTTGGTACACAACATGTCGATTCACATGGGGTATTTTCAATGTGACCTTGCAATGTCTATGTACTCAAGTACTTGACCATGTACCTGGACATGGACTCCCATATGGGATCCTATCCATGTGATCCACCACATGAGTTTCCCATCCAGGGAAGGTGTACACAACATATAGGAGGGATACATGTCGTTCCATCCATGAGATTTAATGAAACCCTAGACACCACAATTTAAGGGCTACACGTCTTGTGTTCATCCCTGTACACAATGTGCAGTTGAGTTTTCTCTATTAATTTAGATCTAAGATCCTCTCACCAAATTTAATATATACCTTTGATTTCAGAGTCAAATCTACTTGTGATTTGCTGATCTAATGTCAGTCGATGGATTCTAGCCTTCCAATTGTCAGAAATCTAATTCCGAAAACCCATAGCGGTTTCATCATTTGACCCATATTCCTTGAGCCCTTTTGTTGTGCCTTGGTCAATTTCCACATCATCTATTACTCCAAGAAATGAAGGGGAATTTTTTATCCCTGAAGCACTAACAAATCATAAGACCCATAGGTAGAATGATAATTCATTTCATCTATATTTAGTTATCATTAAAAAAAGTGGTTATAACAAGTCATACAATATGCATAAATTCTTATATGGTGAAATTGTACTTTAATATCTAAAACCTCATCTAAAGTTTAACTTAAACATTCCATAAATGGTTAACCTTGTAACCATACTAGTAGATGAAAATAAAAAACTTTAGAAAAGGAACTAAATTTATCTAAATAAACTTAAAATTAATCCCTATATATCATAAAGTAGATCTTGGTTATCAGTTACCAAACATGTGAATAAATGCATGATGTATTCTAATGGTAATAACTAGAATCACCATAAATCCTTATTAAAAAAATACATGATTTCTTATTCCAATGACTATTGGATATTATACTTAAATCCAATAAAGTCATAAACTTTATCCATGATAGCATAAAAAACTATGTCCAAAAATCATTAATCTATTTCCCAGGTAATCAGTACTATCCAATTTACATTATTCTTAACCAACATCTGTTTATCTAAACAAAACACCATTTTTTTATCATTAAGAATATGTTAAGGGTAACCTTCCCTTAATCATGTTTTTTTATAAAATACTATCTTTCTGTTAATCCAATTTTCTAGGTCATTAGTACCATTCAAAATACTCCTTCACATCCTTAACAAAAATCTTATACTAAACAATACTTATATATTTCATAAATATTGAATCCAAATAGTTAAATACTTCAATCCTTACAATTCAATGTATGGAATGAAATATTAACTTCAAAGGATTAGAAGTAAATCATTAGGTTAGGTAATTGAGTTGGGTAATTCTCATGTTTTCCATAGATAAGAAATTTAACTCCTTGATAATTACTTACTCTATAACCCTTTTTTTGTACACAGATAACATCTTCCCCTCCATTTGAGGTATTCCACCATGTTCTTATTCCCTTATTCTTGATATGTTGGAATCCAAATACTATTTTCTCTATGTTAATTACCACGTTAAATTTCATAAAATTCCATCTTCATATTATTTTATGTGTTATGAATATCAAAATATTTCACATTGATAATCATATATCGCAATAGATAATTCGAAATAATCAACATATTTCTCTCTCCATTAATTATCTAATTTGGCTACACATAGTACCCAAATTATCCAAAAAATTAAATGTTAACATAATTACATCTTGTTTCATCCATATATAATAAAAAAAATTATAGTGTGATCATCACTAATCATAGTGGAAAAGCATATAATCATAAAAAATTTACTTATAGGATGTCTAAATCATGACACTTACTTTTTAATATATGACACCTTCGGTTAATAATAGGTTATTAAATGTAATTATATATCTAAATAATTCATTATGGTTCATAATTTTTTTTTGAATTTCTAAATCATATCCCCTAGGAGTGCCAAAACAATTGTGAATTAAGGCTCCTTGTCATGCACTCGTTACTGATCGAGTCTATTTCAATACAATGTTTTCGGGGTTGTTTCCCCTATTTATATCTGTGCCAGACCCATATCCACTTGTTGTATCTATACAATGATTTATTTTTATAAAACAACTCACTCTATCCTTTACCAAAATTACAGGAAAGTTTCCTAAACCTTAACTAATCCTTATAATTATCCTTAGAGACATTCCAAGACATATACATAGAAATATTCCTAGGAATATCACTAATGTTTTCTCATCCTAATTTCTAATGGTTGACTAAAACTTTCATTTGAAACCAACTTTAGTGACCCAGTTTTAACATACATGGATATTAAATAATTTTTGATAAATATTCATCACATTAAAAAAGTATATACCCTAGGATTTTAATAGTTTAGTGTCTTTGGAAACCTAGTATATAATCATTTAACTTGGAGAAAGATCTTCAATATTTCACACAATGATCTCCCCAGTTAGTAATCCTTCTTAAAACCTTTCTTTATAACCTAAATATAAGGAAACATAAGAAATAGTGATATTAGATGCTCAATAAGGGTAAATAAAGGAGATGCGTAAGCATAACATGAGTATAAGGGTATGAGAACATGAGCTTAAAATTTTAAGATCATAATGAAATGAAAGTGAAAAATACATAAGAGAATAACATAGGAATAAGTTATATAATTTATTGCATACAAATAAGCATGGAGAGTCTTATGTCAAGGCTACCTACCAAAACCTTTATAATATGTTAGTCTTGGGTTAATCACCCATGTAACTAATTTGGGATTGGGATAACAACCCATACACCCTATTTTTTAGTCTTGGAATACAACCCATGTGTCCTATTATTTTAGGTCTTGGTCTACAACCCATGTACCCTATTTTTCATGGGATTGGTCTACAACATGTGTACCGTATTATTTTTTATCTTGATCCACAACCCGCATACCATCTTGTTTTCAATCTTGGGATAAAACCTGGGTAACCTATTATTTTATATTTTGGAATACAACCCATGTAACCTCTTGTTTTGGGCTTTTGATTTGACCCATGTATGCGCTGATCTCATATAAAATTTATCATTACCCAATGCATTGGAGGGAGATATTGGTCCCACCTATCAAATAATGAAATCATAAATGAATATTCCATAAGATAATGCACCATTCATTATATAATAAACCATAAAATTAGAAAATGATATGGTTATCATAAAAATTCCATCATATCATAACCTATGTAAAATTGATATGTTTCATAATCATTTCATCATAGAATAAACTATGGAAGGAAGAAAAATTCATAATTATTTTACCATGGTATAAACCATGGAAAGGAAATAGGTTTCATAAAAAACTAATCATCTTAAACAAAAATAATTAAAATAAATAATAATAATGAAGTCCTTGGATCATATTCTCAGTAAATCATAAACAATATCAAAGGATGTCATCTTATATTTTGGGGGATTTTGAAAGATCTTTTAGAGTATTTCTTATGGAAAATAATCATTATTTAAAAATAATTTTCTTTAAGACATAAAAAATTTTCAAAATCATTTTCCAAGAGAATATTAATAAAATATCATTTAAAAAAATTATAAAAAATTTTTTAAGAAATTTTTTTTTTGAATAAAACATATTTCTCGTTGAAGAGATAAATGAAGTCAAGTTTTCTTAAAAAAATTATCAAAATTATATTATGTACCAAAGAGTGAAAAAACTGTACCATTACTTGGAAACAACATGAATAAATAGAGTATAATAAAAGTTATGATAATTATTTAGATAGGGATCATAATATTTCCTCAATGGAAGCATAATCACAAACAATCTTAATAAACAATGAGATTATAGGAATATACTCGCACCACTTAGGTGAGTTTGAATAACAATCACCATTAAAGAATAACATTTTATGAATTATAAAATATAAGGAAATTAATTATATTAATAAAATAACATTTCAAAGGGTAGTATATACACCTCTTAAAATATTTTAGGTGTATAACATAACATGTGTATCAAAGAAGTAAAACCGAGTCAAAATTACCACACAGATATGGTAACTTTTGAATCATAGAAGACATGAAATGTAGATTATAAAATAGATATATAAATACCCATAAATTTATGTATATTAATAATAGAATACATTCATGGTTGTTATATACACCACAAAAAATATTTGAGTGGTGAATACGACATATTTATTTTAGAAATAACATCAAGACATGAAATCCCTTTATTACTAGATTAACTTATGAATCATTAGATCCATGAAAGAATAACATCAATTAAAAATCTTAAAATCATTAAATAAAATAAATTCATGATATAACATGTCATAGGTATGTGTATTCACCACACAAAATAAGTGAGTGGTGGACATGTCATGTATCTCAATGATATAAAAAAGTTAGATGAAATTCCATTACGTTAAGTCTTGAATTTATTAATACACATTAAAACCTCTTGTGTAATAAATATATGTTTATCATAAATCAACCAAAAAACCATATTCTTATATATAATACCATATATTATTTTATTATATATTTATATTATCCATTTATTAAAAATCCCGTGTTAAAGTTACGTTTTGGGTAATATTTTCATTGTTTTTAATATAAGTTTTTACTTGTTATTTTTTGTCATTTTTCTTTCATGATGATTTAATTATTTTAAAAATTTAAAACATGATAGAATTATCAAATATATTCACTATATATTTATTTATAATAATATAAAAAATATATAAATATAAAATGAGATACACCATTCTGGAGACGGTAGGCCGTACATACGCACGAATGCTGTTCCCATTTTCTTATCATATCAAAAGAAAGAAAGTCAATGAAATATATGTATATATATATTATAATTATATTTTAATCATTATTTCATATACATTACATTTTTTTATTGAACCCTTTCCATGTAATGTGTGAAAAAATCACATCGCTTTGAGGATGCGGTAGTCCACATGTCCACAAATGATGTTATTATATGCCCACAAAATGGTAATCATGAAGTTATGTGTAATATAATAATTATAGAATCATAAATAAATCATAAATATTATATAAATCATATAAAAATAGTATTTACCTCATTATTTAAAAAATTAAAAGGTGGTAATGGATGAAAAAACAACATTAGTTCGTGAGGTGGCAGTCTGACGTACACAGAAATGATGATTGTTTCTCCCATTTGATGGAAGTGTGTGAAGGTGTATGTAATAACATTATAATTATAAAATCTCAGTATATTGAAGATACATAGGTTATTATATAATCATTATATAATATGAATTGAAGGGGGTAGAGAAATAAATAAAACAAAAGTGCTTGTTAAAGAACACTACCTCTTCTTTGAGTAACACCTTTTAGTTTCCACCAAAGGAACTACTTGGTTTAATTTATGCCCAAAATGAGACATATTGTATGATAAGATGAATTTTGGGAGATTATTTGGGTTGTTTTTGTATAATAAAAAAAACTTGAGATGTTATAATAAGTGAGGGTGTTGAGTGCACTTTTATAGTGGAGGAGGAGTTAAATTCATGTAAATACAAAAAGGTAAACACTATTGAGAGGTATCAATTACAGAATGTGAATTAAAAAATGGTCTATTTTAGACAAAAGGAGATAGAAGGTCAAAATATTTCCATAAAATGGACTTTGGACAAGTTTACATTTCATTTTCCCCTTAAGATTAAAGTTTAACCATTAAGTAAACTCATTTTTAGCTTAATCACTGTAATTAATTTTAAAAAATTTCACTATTTTTTACATAAAAACTAATTTTATCATACTAGAAATTATATATTACTTTTATTAAAAATATGGATTCCATTTTTCTAAAATCTAATCACATAAGTGGCATAAATTACTTTAAAATCAATCCTACAAATAGGATGAGACAATGAGTTTTTAAAGTGAAAATGTTCAAAAGTTTAAAATAATTTTAAATTAAATTTAAATGTTAAATTGATTATAATTACATAAATTGGATTAATATATGTATAATTTATCTAAATATACTTTAAAACCAATTCAGAATATAATTTAACTATATAATAAAATTAAATGAAAAATTAGTTTTCAATTAAAATTCAGTATTTTCCCTTATTAATCTAAAAATAATACATTTTAGAAAAATACCAAAAATTAAAACTAAGATAAATTGACATCCCTATTTCAAAAATAAATTTTATTTTTTCAAATATAATTTCTAAAAGTTTCAAAATTTAGTATAAAAATTGGAGCGCCATTAAAAGGAGATAAAATTTACTTTTAGAATAATATGTATTTTTATGGCTAAAATTAGATTTATTCTTATCTCATTTCTAGAAAACACATAATATTAATAGTAAATAGTATATTGAATATATATTTTTTACATTAAAATAAAATAATTCATAAAATTTGTTTTGTTTAATATATTGAGATAAATATGTTTTGTGCATATAAAATAGTTTTTTGGAAATTGAATTTCATTATTTTCAAATAGTTCTTACATACATTTATAATTAATTGGTAACCAAATGATTTATTTTATATAAATGTGTAAACTATATTTTCATAATTTAGTTAATATTATTCATAATTTCTATATGTGTTAACTATAACAATATTTTAATAATAATATTAATAATATATTTTAGTTCAGTAAAACACAATCTAGTGTGTGTAACGAAGGCTATCAAAGGAACTCAGAATTGTGTGTAACACAAGTCAAACAATGTGTTTTGTGTAAAAAACGTTAATCTGAGTGTTGTGTGTACCACAAGATTAAATTGGAGTTATGTATAATATAATCATAAATTTTTTAGCATTGAGTTACATTCATTAAAGAAATTTAATTTATTTGAAAAAAATTAGTTTATAAAAACTTGGGGTGTTACATAAAACTTAGTTAATTTTTCTCACATAAAGTTAGAAACTTGTTACATGAATTTTCAGATATTTCCCACTGTATCATTGATAATCGGATTAGACATGTTTCAAAGTACCCTAGGATATTTTATACTAAATATTTTGTGATATTATATTTTATCAAATGTAAATTTTCTCTTTAGAATATAGCCATTATGTCATAAAATGATAAGCATGACTCTATTTAGATTTATTTTTTCTTTTATCATGTTGTCACAAACTAATGAATATTCAATTTATAAATATACATCAACTTTTTTAAATCGGATTATCCTCATCTTTTGGTTACTTTACTCACTTCTTAAACAATATCAATTCAAACTCAATTTTCTTGATCATTTTGTGTCTGTAATTATCTTAACCATTATTATTATTTGAGAACATTTAAATTATAAAATTTATCATCACACTTGTCAAAGAGATGATAAAACATGTCACATTATTTATTTATCTTGTTGTTTTACACATCATGACCTTGATTCTATTTTTATTTTGTTTATTTAGGGGTTTCTATGTTGGACCCTTATTTCATTTTAATTTAGAGGAGTTTCAGAGGGACTAAGAGAGGATATAACATTGGAAATTATAGGCTGCAATAGTTTATGATGTAATATATAGTTTCACACAATTTATAATTTTTATATATATCTTACCGGTACCATCTAGAATTATATTTTTGGGAAGAATCTGTTCATGACATGATATGGTATTTCATAGCATTATTGTTTGAGATGAATCATAATTCATTATATGAATAATTATTAACACCATGAGTGCAGTTCGATTGGTTTTAATTGGGGTTTTATCACTATTATAGGACTCATAGTTAACCCATTGAGGGTTATTCTTCCTCCAATTTGATTCTTATGACTCCCAGTATCACTTCTTTGGTTTCTGTAATACTCTATGGAAGATAATTTTAGTCTTATCAAGTCTTGAGGTTTTTTCTTCAATGTAATATCTCCTCTTATGTTACATTTGTTCTTCCATCCTTTATAAATGATGAAATCCAGGGAATTTAAATCTTGGATATGGGGTTGATCTTAATTAAGGGTTTGAATGTGTTTTGGTTTTCTTAGATCACTATTGGTTTTGTAATTTTTCTTGGGTTATGTTAGGGTGGATTACTTTAACACTCATTGAAAGTTATGATATTTTTGGTAAGTGTCTTATTAATTTTTCTTAAAGATTAAATCTATGATTTAATTTAGTTTCATTATGGGTTTTAAATTTAATTCAATGTTGCAAATTATATTTCATACTTATATGCTAGTATTATTAAAATATGCTATTTTCAAACAATTAAATGAATGGGGGGTTTCATGTGAATTAGTCATTAAATATATTTTTAATGTTGAAACTTTATTTTTTGAAATTGAAATCCTAGTTAACTCTTTGAAAGTTTCATGTTTGAATTGTATTTGTTTTTAATTTCAAACAATGATTGAAAAGAGTTAATTTATAAAGACCAGTTATGTTTGTCACCTTTTAATAAATTATTTTAAATATTTTATTATATTGATGTAATTAAATAATTAATTATTCATTTGGTTTTATAAAGGTATACCCATTTCATTTATACTTAATTAATGAATCTAGGTTCTTTTTAGAAAACTTAATGGTTTATTAGAAAATAAAATACCATTACAAATTCCCTTTTACATGTAATTAGAATTAGTGGTGGTTGTATAACATGTGAGGAATTTCCTTTTATAGGTAAATTGAATTGTATTATCCTTATTGGATAAAGGGGATATTCCTATGTGGGTGTTTATAGGTTTGGAGGCGATAAATGGCTAGTTTCTAATACGATTATATGGTATGTTTTTAGTAGAAATTATCAACTATTTATATATATATATATATAAGGATAATGAGATTTTATAGGTGGGATGTCTAGGTACACATGTGTAGTAGTTATGAATTATTTCCTATCGAGTGGCCCTAAAATAGAACTAAATCAACTCATAGGATGTTTCCCCTCGGTTAGGACATTCGAGGTTAGATCTAGTGTTTGGGAGGGTTGATTGGTGTGTATTTGTTTACCAAATCACATACTTTTCTTTATTTATGAATATTTTAGCTATATACTATATTTTTAACCATAAACACCAATGATTACATGATAAAGATATATTTTATAATGTATGAAAATATATAGCTATTTATGAAATGGTATTTTGATATATTTCATGGTTTTCAATAAAAAAAATTTAACTAAAATTTATGAATAATTTTTTAAACTAAATTAAATATTGTTTTATTTAGGAAGAAACTCAATTTGGTGAAATTGGGGTGTTTTACAAAAAAACATTATATAATTTTTTTAAATGATAAAAACATGGAAAAAAGTTTTGTACCTCTAATTTCAATCTAGAACATTATAGATTTACTTTTAGAGTGTTATGGATTAGGTATAAGGGTAGACATCTACTAGTATATTTAGCTCATATATTTATATTACAGGTTACTAGGATGCTTAGATTCAACTAATTTTTAGGGACCTCTTTGTTCAGGTTTGGTGGAGGTGAAAGTAATGTTTTCTCACTTGGATTTGGATACATGATTATGAAAGTCTTTTTGTATTTATTACTTATTTTATTTAGTTATATCATCCTTTTAACTTGAATTCATAGATCATATATCACGTTTTACTAGTTATTACATTGAGTTTCTTGGTTTGATTCAGTTTTATTGTCATCCTTATATTGCTTACTCATTCTTATTATTGGGATAAATCATTCCCAATTCATTATTACTGATGATCTGGTGCTTTTTACAAACCCATGAGGATTAGGAATGACCTTAAGGACTGTCCTCCGGATGAACTGAGTACTTGGTTCAGAGGTGACCAATGTTTTTTTCATGAAAAATTACAATCAAAGGATTTTAGTCTTTATATTTGGTAAAATATTGAAGATATAAGATTTGATAATCAAGATTTAGGAGGTAAATCATGAGTATGTTCCTGATCACCATCTATCATGATGAGACTTATTATTCCAGGGATGTCATAGATACATTTTTATTATGACATAGATTGGTTCATGGTTGTTTTGCGAATCTTGGTCTTCAATTTTGTCTGATTTATGCATTTGCATGGAAATGTGGAGGAACTGATGGGCATATGGTACCTATATAGAGTTTGGAAAATCATCTGTATAAGTGTGACCTAACTGATTTTTATTGGAATTTTATTCATTATCATACAGTTAGTTAGACTGTTCAGTTTTTCCTTTCATTTTTTCAAGAATCCATGTTCTATGAATTTTCATTATTTAAATAATTATATTTATGTAAATTTTATTTATGATTTGCTTATGGTGGATTAGGGTCTCAAATGGGTGTTTTTGTTGTTTGGGGGTAAATTGAAATGGAAATTTTAAATGGGAAAGTTTGAAAATTATTTTATAAATAAAAACTATTTTTATAGAAAAAAGAAATTTGGAATACATTAAAAATGAAATTTAGTTTTGAAAATACTCTCAAAATGTTTTTTTGAAAAAATTATAGCAAGTTAATGTTTTCAAAACAGTATGAATTTAAAAAAATAATTGGTGTTTTCAAAAATATATAATTCCTTTAAAATAAGGGGTACTATTTATTATTTTCAAGGTTTTCATGGAATGTTAAGAAAGATCAACTGAAATATTTTAAAGTGGTTACGTTGGAAGTAATTTAAAAAAATGGATGGATTTTAATAGTAACACCCCAAGATTTCAGAGTACATTATCTCATTAAAGTAATTCAATAGCTTGCGCTACACGTAACATCAAGTTCGAGCGCACCACAACTTACCAAACTAGCGATTCAAAAACCATTTATGAATAGTATTAACAACATTTAGAATTTTATATAAATCCTATATAATTTAAACATTCATATTTTTTTCATTTTATAAATAATACTAGAACAAATTCAAATTTTCAGATAAAAGAAGTACTTTTCAAAAATTGCAATTTTACCGCCTTTTCATGGAGAACCCTTTTTAAATAAAATATTTGACACTTTTTTTATATTAAATTTGACAAAATAATAGGGACATACAAATTTAGTTTGGATAAAATGTTTGTGTTTTTATGATAACTTTCATATTTTGATGAATAGTGAAAAATAAATTTTTTTAATTAAAAACAACTTTTTAAATTATAATAATTTATAGCGTTAAATTATAAATTTGAATAGATTTGAAGTATAATAAGATTATATTTTTACCATTTAATCTAGTGTTGTTCATTGGAAGTAATTTCATTATGAAATTGGACACAAACAAGTGCCAATCTTTTGATAGTTATTATTTCTTAAAAACACGCTCTTTGTTTTGACAACGAGAGTTAATTTTAAATTAATTTCTGCCACTTATGTGTTTTGAATTTGTGAAAATGGATTCCATATTTGGAATCATTAGGTAAAAATTTGTTAAATAGGTAAATTTTATTTTTAGACATTATGAATATTTCAATATATAATTTATCTACCATGGTTAAAGGGTAAATCAGTTAAATAAGTGTAAAAAAATATTATTATAATAATATTAAATTACCCTAACATGTATCCCATCCCTATTGGATGATACATATTCGACCATTGAAATAATTGGGTCGATTTTGGGACCCCATGGAGTTACCTGAGAGTGATAATGACATTTTATATTAAATAATCTAAAGTAAACACAAAAATTATCAAAGCATATATATTTTAGTAGAAAATTTTTATATGAAGTTATATAATTTATATATTCAAAAATAAATATTCATTAGAAATATAAAAATATTTAAGATATAATTATATTTTATTTATAATTTTTACACATAAAATAAATATATTTATATATTACACAATAATGATGCTGTATTTTCCTTATTAATGAGAGAATCAAATAAATGATATTATAAATATTAAAATAAATATAATTTTACAGTTTTTATGCCATCAAAGAATTTTTTTGGTGAATATAAAATTTTATGATTTATTCAATGTATTTTTTTCTAAGTAATCAAGTTTTTATGACTTAAAAAAAACAAAAACTAAATAATGTCAAAATTGACATAAATGAGTTTTTAAAACAAATACTATATTACTAAATGATATAATAGTCCTAAAAATATAAGGTTTGGAATAAAGAATTATATAATAATATATATGACATTAATTAACCACATGGTGTTCTATTAGCATTTTATAGTATGTTTATTAACCATTAATTATAATAATACTAGAATATATGGTAAAAGTTAAACTATTTAACAGAGTTAAATATAAAAGATAAGGTTAATATGATAACCTAAACCTATCTAAAACCTATTGGTTGCATTTATTTAGAACCATCCCTACCTTATCCACGAAATAAATTATTTTTGAGCCATTATAAACAAAAAATTATTGTATAATAAACCAATATTTCAAGCCTTTCCTAAAGTGACACTCACCCCTCTTATAAAAGGGAACTTACCCTTCTCACAAAATCACGCCTAAAAATCCATTTGGATCGACCAAAACCTACCCAAATATCCTCCAAAATTACTTCACATAAACCTAGAGTCATTACTTTTATCATAAATCCAACATAAGGAGACCTTTTGATCAACTCAAAAGGAAACACCCAAAGAAGAGGTAATAATTTCACCACCCTCTTTCAAGTTCCTTCCTTCATCCACTTCCTCTTTCTTTATTGTTTCCACAACAAAATAATAAATCCCATTCCCCCTAAATAATTTTATGTTATTATAAATATGGTACAACCATATTCAATATTATATCCATCCTATAAATGACCAAGCCACCATACATGCGTACGTGCGGCTTACCGTCTCCATGTCATGGTGTAGTTGTTTATTCAAACACTTCATTTTTTGGATGGGTATAATAATGAGTATAACTAATGTAAATTATAAATATAACATGTTAATTATTCTGTAAATATTATATAACATCCAATTACATATTATTTCACCATCAATATAATGATATTTTCACTCGTGCGTACGTACGGATTACCGTCTCCATGACCCGATGAGATTCATTTCCACATTCACCATTCAACGATGATTATAAAGATATGTATTATTAATAAGTATGTAATATATGAAATAATAATTCTAATTAATATATATATATGTATGTATGTATGTACTTACATATATCTTATTCACTTACTTCCATTCAATACGATATTAAAAAGGACACATCGTTTATGCGTACGTACGACCTACCATCTCTATAAATGGTGTTTTTCATTTCATATATCTATCTATTATACATATTTATATTTTAAATATATATGATATATAAATCATGTGTCATATTTTGGACGTATGTAAATCATGATCTAAATGATACGATCAAGAATAACAAGTTAAAACACGTACGATAAAGAAAGCGATTGTTACCCAAAATGTTAATTTAACATGGAAATCAATATTAAATTGGTAGTATAAATTCATAAATAAATCATGTATGATATCATAAATATGAATATGGTTATGGTATAATTTAATAACATACTATTTTCATTATACAGGAGGTTAAACATACCCTTAACCAAAGGAAAGTGCAAGGTAAGGGTTAATTCCACAATCTCTTTATTTTCCGAGGTTGTTTTTACGTAAGCATCTACTGGGAAATATTTATTATCCATGTACATGTTTAATAAAATATTTTTCAAAGGTATTATTTTTAAGGTACTTTTTACTAAAACATCATTGTAAATGTTTTAAAGAGTTATTCTTCTCAACCTTTCTCATTAATATCCATGTTTTCGAAATGGTTTTAAGGATTTATTTATATGGACATGAATATTTTAAAATGATAATTCCTTTAAAAATTATCAAAGATGTATGGGACGCTTTGATTTCAAACTATATTTCAAATGAAATCCTTTATGAATTATGTGACTTTTAAATGATTTCATGAAAAAGGGATATTTCTCTCAATGATTTCTACGGATCATTTTCAACTATGTGAACATCATTTACGTGATATTATTCTTCATCAAGGTTGATTTTTTATACAAATATTCCATGTTGTATTTAAGGTTTTGTGATATGTTTGACTGTGGATGTGTTATTTTTATACCATTAATATTTTATAGACAAAGTATTGACATTTTTATGCTAGTTTTAATACGAATATATATGTTATGTTTCAACTTTTTTATATGAGGAATGTATTGGACTTAGTAAGTGATGAGTGGAGCCCGATATATCTCCTTGATGCATCAGAAGGTATCATGGGAAAATTAGACGTGGAATTGGTTGAGGAATTTCCCAATTTGATATATATTTTTGGCCGAGGCCTTAATCATTTTTAGATGTCTTATCCGAGGCCTTGACAAAATGTTTCAAAATTTCTGACATTATACATTCCTTTATTATGAAAATAATATTAATGGTTCATGTGGTTATTCTACTAGTAGAATACCCATGATTATTTATTATTATGGAATTTTTTAGTTAGCTCATATTCCTACCATAAAGTGTTCATGTTTATTATTTGTAAAGGCATGTGTTTTCAATTATTCACTATGCCTAATATTTATGTTATCTTCCAATAAATTAGTTACCCTTACTGAGCATCTGAGCTCACCCATTTCTAATGTTTTGTTTTCCCAGGATGCGAAGAAATATATTATGACTGACCTACAAGGATAGTCTAAGGGATATGTATGTAGTAAATGGAGACAATGTCGTTGTTTTTTTTCATTTTTAATGTAATGTAAAACTTATGAATATATACAGTACTTCCGAGGATACTAAACTGATCGGCCTTTCGGGACATGAATCCTTGTATCATGCCAATGTATTAAAATAATTCACCAGTTATGGGTAACTAGGGTCAAAGCATTACAATTGGTATCAAAGGAAGTTTAGTATATACCTTGGAAACTAGATTTAGAAAAACTCTGATTAGAGAACATTACCCTAAAATAGACTTTGAGGATTAGTATAGAAGAACATCCTAGAATTTTTCTAATATTGAGATTTTGTGTATTTTACAAGAAATATATCCCTTTCTAGATACAAGAAGGTATATGTGGCTCTGGCAAAGATGTACCTAGAAGTGAAAACTCCAACAAGGAGTTTTGGGTTTGACCCGAGGTATCCTGGTACATAACAATGGCCTTGCTGCACTCTTGGTTATGACACTCCTGGGGGATATGCTTAGGATAAATCAAATTTTCTTTACAAGCCATTATGAAGGATTTAGGAGTAAATAATTCCTCAAAGAAAACATTTTATGATTATAGATTATATGCATAATTTTTTCAATTAACGTTAGGTATTTTACATGTCTTGAAATATACATTGTGATTCATAAACTAACCTAGTCTATGCCATTGTTAGGAAATTGCACCTAGTAGAAGGAATGAGAATTCCAGCAATTTGCATGATCAAAAGATTAATAAGGATCATACCTTTTATGGTTTTAAGACAACATTTAAAAGGAAAATAATCTCCCCTATATTCCCATCATATGAAGAATTAGTATCATGTATTAATAAGATAAGTAAAGAATTATTTTAATCCTATGGCATTGAAGGGAAGCAAGATAAGAAAAGGATGGAAGAGAGAAAGCTGGATAAAGGGAAGAGGGGAAAGAAAGATTTTCCCATATGTGATAACTGTGGAAATAATCACTATGGTAAATGCTTGAAGGGAATGCGATTTTTTTATAAGTGTGGAGAAAAAGGACACCAAGTACGTGATAGCAAGGGTAAGAAAAAGGTTTCAAATGTATAATGATTCACCTTCAAAGAGTTTAGATACTACATGAATCAATATCCAAATCATCAGAGTATACCCCAAATACTGATATTGGATAATAATCAAGTTATGATATGACCAAAGATGAAGTGGAATTATTAGAGTTCTAATGTTTTTAATGTATTGTGTCATTTTAGTATTGTATTAAGGATGTACATGTTATAATAATTATAGATTATATAAGGAATGCACTGCAATACTATTTCATTAAGGACTTGAGATTGCGTGGAACCAAGAAAGGTGACTCAATAGTGAGTTATTTTTTTTGGAAAATATATGGTTGAGAGAAAGATAAACCATAACAAGGTTTTTATAAAGAGGTAGTGATTTTGGAATAATATATGATTGTTTGGATAAATTTTATTATATATAACTGACTACCTTGAAACTGATTAATGATATGTACACTCTATCATTGTTGGAGTTTACAACATTTCTGGATTGAAGGAGTATATCCAGTATTCTATAAGGAATAAGGATGCATGAATGTAATCAATAAGGTTTTATAGTAATTCAGGGTTTTATAGTGTTTTAAAATTGTACATGATGAAGGTATTTACATGTTATTACGTGGAAAAAAGGATATTTATTGTGTTTACCTTCCTTATAAATTTTGGACTATGAGTTTGGAAATAAGTATTTTGGACAATTATAAATGTTCAAATCAATTAAGTTTGACATTGAATACAATATTTAATGTTAAATCATTTCTTTAGATTATTTTTGGATTGTCATAAAATGGAAAACCTGGAGGTCGGGTGACAACCCATCGCGTTCGGCAAGGTTGCAAGACTTGAACCCGCACCCTAAGGGTGACAAAGGTACATCACCTGAAATTTTTCTATGTGATATACTAGTTTGAATAATGTAGTTTTTTTAAATATTCTGACAAATTAATTATAAATTAATTATTTTTGGAACCCTATACGATTTGGATAAAAAGAATATTTTTTTAATTTTATTATCTTTTGGAGTGAAAGATGAGTTTGTGGTAGGAATTTGTTAAAAAATGAAACTCTACTTCTCAAGTATATATTTTTCCTCTTATTATATATATAAATTAATTCTTAAACTTTAGGTAAGGTATCTTAAAACAAAAAATGTGTTATCCTAATACCTTTTGTTTTGTTGAACTGATGATATTTTAAATCATAATAGATTGATGGCTTTGAGGCCCTTAATTTTACACTTGTTTGTGATTGATAACCACAATCACTCCCTATAAATATTTACATTCTCCTCCAATTATGTGTATTTAATTGACACCAATGTTCTCCTAATCAAGATCATAATTTAGAGGTGACCTTTTCATTTCCCTTTCCCTCTTATTAAGACTAAATTTTATTAACCCAATTTCTGATGTGGGTTGTCCACAAAGGAATTTTTTTAATTTTTAACCTTTTATTTTCAACAAAAAATTTCAAATAGTGAGTATGTAATTTAATGAAGGAGGGTAGAATGTAACACCCCAGGATTTCATAGTACGTTATCTCATTAAAGTAATTCAATTCCTTGCGCTACACACAACATTGAGTTCGAGCGCACAACAACTTACCAAACTGGCAGTTCCAAAAGCATTTATGAATACTATTAACTGAATTTAGAATATTATATTTATCCTATATAATTTTAACATTCATATTTCATGCTTTTTATACATAATATAAGAACAAATTCAAATTTTCAGATAAAAGAAGTATTTTTAAAAAAATGCAATTTTATCACCTTTTAATGGAGAACCCTTTTTAAATACAATATATGAAACTTTTTTTTAAAATAAATTTGACAAAATAAACTTATTATTTAGAATCAGGACATAAAAATTAAGTTTGGATAACAATTTGGTGTTAATCTGATAACTTTCATATTTGGATGAATAGTGAAAAATATTAATTGTAATTGAAAACTACTTTTTAAATTAAAATAATTTATAATGTAAAATTACACATTTGAATGGTTTTGAAGTATAATTGGATTATATTTTTACCATTTAATCTAATTTTGGTCATTGGAAGTAATTTCACGTTGAAATTGGACACAAATAAGTGCCAATCTTTTGATAGTTTTTATTTTTAAAAATACGCTCTTTGTTTTGACAATGAGAATTAATTTTAAATTACTTTTTTCCACTTTTGTGTTTTGAATTTGGAAAAATGGATTCCATATTTGGAATCAGGAGGTCCAAATTTTGTAAATAGGTAACTTCATTTAGACATTATGAATATTTACTTCTGTAAATATTTTATCTACCATGGTTAAAGGGTAAATAAGGTAAATAAGAGTAAACAAATATTATTATAATAATATTTAATTACCCTAACATGTGACCTATCGCTATTGGATGATATATTTCTAAACAAGGCTATCCTTGGATCAATTTTGGGACCCCATAAATCCACTTGAGAGTGATAATGACATTTTATATTATATAATCTAAAGTAAAGACAAACTTAACAAAAGCGTATATTTTTTAGTAAAATAATTTTTATATGAGGATATATAATTGTTATATTAGACTATAAATATTCATAATAAATCTAAAAATATTTCCTAAATCATGATGTTTTGTTTATAGTTTTTATACATAAAATAAATATATTTATATATGACACAATAATGATGCATTATTTTCTTTATTAATGAGAGAATAAAATAAATGATATTATAAATATTAAAATAAATATAAATTGAATGTTTTGATGTAATAAATAAATTTTATAGGTGAATATGACATGTTATTATTGATTAAATTTATTTTTTTCTAAGTAATCAAGTTATTATGACTTAAAAAAACCAAAAACTAAATAATGTCAAAATTGGCATAAATTTGTTTTTAAATCAAATACTATATTATTAAATGATATAATAGTCCAAAAAATCTAGGGTTCGACCAAAAGACTTATATAATAATAGATATGAAATTAATTAATCAATTGGGGTTCTCTTGGATTTTTATAGTATGCTTATTAAATATTTATTATAATAAAACAAGAATACATGGTAAAAGTTAAACTATTTAACTAAGAGTTAAATATAAGAGATAAGGTTAATATGGTAACCTAATATTTCAAGCCTATCCTAAAGTGACCCTTAACCCTCTTATAAAAGGGAACTTCCCCTTCTCTCAAAATCACACCTCCAAAGCCATTTAGCTCGGCCAAACCCTGCCCAAATATCCTCTCAACTTTCCTCACATAAACCTATAGTCTTTACTTTGATAGAAAAGACAACCTAAGGATCCCTTTTGATCAACTCAAAAGGAAACTCCCGAAGAAGAGATAATAATTTCACCACCCACTTTCAAGTAACTTCCTTCTTCCACTTCCACCTTCTTTGTTGTTTCCATACCAAAATAATAAATCTTGTACCTACTACATAATGTGATGTTATTATAAATATGGTGCAACCATATTCATTATTCTATCCATCCTATAAATGAAAAAGTCACTATACTTGCATACGTACGACTTACCGTCTCCACGTCGCGGTGTAGATTGTTATTCTAACACTTCATTATTTTGATGGGTATAATAATGAGTATAACTGGAGTAAATAATAAATATAACATATTATTTATTCTGTATATATGATATACCATCCAATTACATACAATTTCTCTATGAATATAATGATATTTTCGCTCGTGCATACGTACGAATTACCGTCTCCACGACCCGATGAGATTAATTTCCACATTCACCATTCAACGATGATTATAAAAATATATATTATTAATAAGTATGTAATATATGACAGAATAATTCTACTTAATATATATATATATATATATGTATGTATGTATTCATTTACATACATATATCTTATTCACTTACTTCCATTCAACACGATATGAAAACGGAAACAACGTTTATGCGTACGTACGACCTACCATCTCCATAAACGTTGTTTTTCATTTCATATATTCATCCATTATACATATTATATTCTAAATATATATGATATATATATCTTGTGTCATATTTTTTAAGTATTTAAATCATGATCGAAATGATTTGATCAAGAATAACAAGTCAAAACACGTACGATAAAGAAAGCGATTATTAAATAAAATGTTAATTTAACATGGAATTCAGTATTAAATTGGTAGTATAAAGTCATAAATGAATCATGTAAGATATTATAAATATGAATATGGATCTGGTATAATTTAATAACATACTATGGTCATTATAGAGGAGGTTAAATGTACCCTCGACCACAGGAAATTTCAAGGTAAGGGTTAATTCCATAATCTCTTTATTATCTGAGGTTGTTTTTACGTAATTATCTACTGGGACATATTTATTATCCAAGTACATGTTTTATAAAAGTTTTTTCAAAGTTATTATTTTAAGGGACTTTTTACAAAAACATGATTTTAATTGTTTTAAAGATTTATTCTTCTAAACCTTTCTCATTAATGTCCATGTTTTCAAAATGGTTTTAAGGATTTATTTATATAGAAATAAATGTTTTAAAATCATAATTCCTTTCAAAAGTTTCAATTTTGTATGTGAAAATTTGATCCAAAATTATCTTTTAAATGAATTCCTTTATAAATTATGTGATTTTTAAATGATTTCATGAAAAAGGAATATTTCTCTCAAATATTTTTATTGATAATTTTCAACTATGTTAACATTCTTTACGGGATATTTATCTTGATCAGGGTTGATTTTTTATACAAATATTCCATTTTGTATTGAAGGTTTTGTGATATGTTTGACCGGGGATGTGTTATTTTAATACTATTCATCGTTTATGGATAAAGTATTCACATTTCATATGCTAGTTTTAATACGAATGTTTATGTTATGTTTCAAACTTTTCATATGAGGAATGTATTGAACATAGTAAGTGATGGGTGGAGCCCGATATAGCTCTTCAAAGCATCAGTAGGTCTCATGATACAATTAGAGGTGGAATTGGCTGAGACCTTTCCCTTTTTGATATATGGTTTTGGATGAGGCCTTAATCATTTTTAGACGTCTTGGATGAGGCATTGACAAAATGTTTCAGAATGTATAGCATTATACACTCCCTCATTATGGAAATAATATTGATGGTTCATGTGGTTATTAGAATAGTAGAATACCCATGATTATGTTTTATTATGGAATTATTTACTCAGATCATATTCCTTCCATAAAGTGTTCATGCTTATTATTTTTAAAAGAATGTGTTTTCAATTATTCACCATGCCTAATGTTTATGTTATCTTCCGCTAAATTATTTACCCTTACTGAGAATCTAATCTCACCCCTTTCTTATGTTTTGTTTTCCAAAGATGCAAAGAAGTATATTACGACTCACCTGTAGGGATATTCTAAGGGATATGGATGTGGTCAATGAAGACAATATTGTTGTTGTTTTTCATTTTGTAATGTAATGTAAAACTTCTGAATTTATCTAGTACTTATAAGGCTACTAAACTAATTAGTCTTTTGGGACATGATTCCTTGTATCATGTTAATCTATTAAAATAATTCATCGGTTCTAGGTAACTGGGGTATGGGAATTACATTAACTATTTAAATATTAGGAGTGTTTTACTAAAATCTATAAATGTGTTTATATTTATTACTTAAAATAAATCTTTCTTTTTATTAAAAAAATTTTCGAAAATAATTTTGTGTAGAAACATTGATTTAATAATTAGAATTAATTTTTAAAATGAGTTCTTATAAAACCCACTTGGGTAAAAGAGGTAAATTTCATTCACTTATTTAATGAAATATAGATTTTGATTATAATGTTTTGTATTTATTTATAAATAATCAGATATTATGTTTATTTAAATGGTATTTTTAGATTTATTATTGATCAATGTTAAGTCTCATGGGGTTTGAGTTTTATAATATTTTATGATGTTACTCATTATTATTTTTTATATTAAGTCCCATTTAGATTTATAGGGCTTTTTCTTAATCAATATATTCTTTGAATGATTCTTCAGTACCCTTTAGTATTATATATTTTTTCTCTTCCTCCCGATCACCAGTATGAGGATTTCATTTGAGTGTTTTAAAACCTAAATACTTATCATTTATTTGGGAATCATGATTCCCAGGAAGAATTAGTACGAATAGTAAGGTTTGATGATATTTTTATATAGATTTAGCTGCATGAATAAATTAAGGCTATGTTTATGACCTTCATTCTAGGGAATTTGGGTTAGAAGAGGTGAAAGACTATTATTCATAAAAATCCATATAATGACCATTCTCAGGAATGTTTTAAGGCAAGATTCATTTATAAAATATTTCCTAATACAGTGAAGGTACAAAAGGAAACAAGATTTTATATCTTATAGTAAGGATATAAATCAGTTTTGGAGTACACTTTTCATTTTATAGACTTGGTGGTGTAAATTCCAGATCTATATTTGGATGATTCCATAATGTATTATTATTTTGGTGAGTGTCTTAGACCATACCTATCAATAAATGTGTCTTCCTTTGGACTTGACTCTTATAGATCAGTGGTGGGGAAAGATATATAAGTTTAATAATTCATGGAAGGATCCCTAAAGTTATTGTATTTAACACTACAATATTTTAAAATAATAAAACTATATTCAATAACATACACAACATGAAACACCAATCTTAAATTCCCCTCAAAATATATTATTCAAATATTAAAGTTATAACCTAGATATTAAATTTATGCATAAAAATATTTCTAATTAAATTATTAAAATTGTTTGGCTGAAACAAGTATAAAATAAATCCATTAGCTATCAATCGATTATAGATAAAATTAAAAATCATTTAAAAGTGAATGAAATATTTTTATGGAAAACTATTTTTATAAGTGTAGTGTGTTTTTATCTTAATACTAAATTAGTCACTAGTGGTGAATAATTTTGATGAATTTTTCATATTATATATTCTATCAAATGTTTTTTCATTCATATAATATTTTTTTATGCATGAGATAAGAATAAATACATTTTATGCTTAAAAATTGTATTTTTCTTAAAAGTGGTTTCAATGCGTACTGTACTCTTAATTTAAAACAAAATTTTACCACATTTAGATTTTATTTTGAAAAATGAAATTATTTTTTTAAATCATCATGTAAATAATATCTTAGAATTATTTTTTTTAATTTTTTAAAAATATTATTTTTTAGATGAATAATGAAAAAATATTGAGTTTTATTGAACACTACCTTTTTATTTAAACCATTTGAAATGATATATCTTATTAAAAATTATTTTAAATGAAAATTTAGTTTAATTATATTATAAATAAATAAATTTATCTCATTTTAATAAATTTTAATTTTAATTTTAATTTGAAAAGTTTTTATGCTTTTGAAAACGTTTCCTTTTGAAAACTTTTTTTTCATCGCCTTTGCGGGTTTAATTTTAAATTAAATTCATTCAATAATATGATTTCAATTCTGAAAAATGGATTTAAATTTTTTAATCAAAATAATAAATTTTATATAATATGGTAAAATTTATTATTTTTCATAATGAATAGTTAAAAGTGAAAAAATTAATTACTGGAGTTGAGGTTAAAACAAGTTTACCATGGGGTGGAAACAAAAAGATAAGGGTATGTTTACCAATTATACATGAAAAAATGCCAGTTTATAGAATTGTTTAGATCTTAATATGTACCAAATTTTAATATAAGGTCATTTGGAATTATATTTATTGTAAATGACTTTATCTTTGTGTATTCTTCTAGGAAATTTACAAGTAATTTCCAAGAAGGTACCCTCCTCTACTTATAAAATTACACCTCCTCTCCTCTCCTATCCACACTTCAAGAGCCATTTTTTTTGGAAAATACTTTCTTAAATCCTTTTCTTAAATACCTCACCATTTCTTACAGTCCATGGTTTTATCATAAAAGTAATCTAGGAATGATTTGGGTATAAACCTAAAGAGGTTGGTCGACAAAGAGGTATAGTTGTCAACCATATTCTTTCATTTTATTTATACATGTAACTAATTAAAATTTCCATAAAATATGATAAAATAATAACACTAATATATACCATATAATAATATTTTATTATTTTATTGGAATGAACTATATTAATCTCTTCTTATATCAAATGGAAATGAAACCGTTGATCATGTCTACAACAAACTACTGCCTCCCAAATCGATGTAATTCATTTTTCATCACCACCTATCACATACAGATATAATTATGGATTTAATATTTATATATATATATAATATATTTTTTAAATAATTAATCTTATTTAATTTTAATATAAAATACATTTTCTAACTTAAAATATGTTGGAAAATAGTAATGTCACTCATGCATACGTGTGGACTACCACCTCCATGAAGTGATGTGAAACATTTTTCATTTTATTTTGATATGGATGGTAATAAAGATAGATTTAATTAATATATATTATATATATGAAATAGTAATTAATATGAAAATTTGATATAATATTTATTCTTATTTTACTCTATTCGTAAAAAAATGTAAACAATGTTCATGTGTACATATGACATATCGTATCCAAGAAAGGTGTAACACATTTTTACCTCGAAAATTTATAGACTATTTTTGAATATATATACTATGAATATATATGATATTTATGTAATTTTTAACATTTTGAATATAATGGAACTACGATCCAAGTACAAGGTTTGAAACCACTGAACCAACACATACATGAAAAACGATGCAATTATCACATGAAATAATATTTTTAAAAAATAATTATTAATAAATGTGTGTTAAAAAGTTATAAAATATAATATATGGTATAATATATATGATTATGGTCATTTAAAACATTTTTAATAAATATATACTTATTATACATGAGTTTCAGACATATACGAAGGAAATCAAACCTGAGGTAAGGGATTTATAGTATCTTTTTTATGTATAGGAGACATATGCCATATTCACCACTAGTTTGTTTTTGTGTGGTGTATATAATTTATATTTGACATGTTATATCATGAATATAGTTATTTTAATTATATTTAATGTTTTATTTAATGTTATTATTTAATTGGGCTTATTATTCAAAAGTTTCCAAAGTTGAAAGGGGTTCTTGTCTCACTTTTACTTCTTTGAGACATATACAATATTCACCACATATTCATTTTTATGGTGCATATAATTCAACTTTGATATGTTAAATCATGAATCTATTTATATTAATGGTATTTAGTTTATAATTTTATGTCATAAATCTCATGGAGGTTATGATTGAAAAGTTACCAAACACAACTTGAAAAAAGTCATATTAGCATGATTCGAAACCGAGGAAATAGGCTACAAAACTGTGTCCATAGGCTACGACCATGGTTTTTACTAATCGTGGCTTCTATCTTTGTGGTAGTTGGTCCCATAAAATTTCCATGGTTTTAACCATGGAAATAGACCTCAAAATCATCCACCGTGGTAGTTGACCTATAGCCATGGTTTAAACTGTGGCTATAGGTAGCTATTTATATGGTTAAAACCATTTACATAGCCTCGCTATACCGTGGAAATAGACAAAATAAAAACTTTTACTAGCAAGTTTTGATTCCTGCACCTCCCCTTTGTGATCCAGCGTACTCACCACTACATTACGCAACAATTTGTGTGTATATATATATATTATGATATATATATTAATTAAAACCATGAGAATAGCCTCAAAACCGTGGTAGTAGGGCTTCTAGCTAATTTTTTGGCAGTAAATTTTGTTCTCGTGGCAGCACGGGAACTATATAACCCTGATTTTGGAGAACCATGGCTATAGGGATTTTAAAAATTTGGCTTATATCCATGGTTTTGAAAATTGTGGAAATAGGCCACAAAATCATGGCTGTATCCACATATAGCCAGGGTTTTAAAACTATGGATATATGTCCATGATCATAGCTTCATTTTCTAGTTGTCAATGTGGTAAGGGTTTGTTTCAGAAACACATAACTATTGACGACTATTTATGTTTAAGTATACCTCGGGTTAATTTTTTGATATTTCTATCATAAAACCAATACATTTTATTATCCTATATATATTCATAAAATTTTCGTGTAATAGTATCACTTCTCTCTATTTATTACTTGAATTTATGGAGAAAATGAATTTAAAAAAAGTGGAATTTATTTATCTCTTTTGTTGAATGTCCTCTCCCTTAGATGTCCAAGTTTTCTAAAAATGTTTTTAATGTTTTTAATATTGTCATATGAATTTTTAAACTCATTTAACCAATGTTTTTATTTTTATAAATTTTTTTAAGAAGAATCATTCTATCATTTTACAAATGACAAAATTTTTTACTTTTTAACAAAAACATGAAAAGAATATTTTTTTTTCATACTCAACATTAAATAAAATTCCCATAGTCCTAAAAAATAATTGTTTTGAATTTTTATATACAATTTTATAAGGTTAATTTTAATGAAAAATATTTTCCCAAATATTTTTTAATTTTTTCGTTTTTAAACGTGATTTTCAAAGTGAAAAAAATATTTTCGTCAAGAATGTTTTTAATGGATTTTAATGTATTTTTATTTATCAATTACAATGAACCTTATTTTACTTATCCTCCATTGGTAATATTTTTTAAAGTTACCATATTTATTTTTTCTTTGGAATGTTTATTATCATTTTGACTGGGGATGTAGTATTTTGGTTCAATTCACTATATTACAATGGATGGTCTATGATTATTCTTATTAATTGGGGAAGTTATAAAATTTAATTTACAAGTTTTTAAATCCAAATTTTTATGTTGATTATGTTTCTCATATGTTATATATGGAATGGATTTTACTTAGTAAGTTATGGGAAAATCCCGTTATATCCCCTTGATGCCCCAGTAAGTCTGATGAGATAAACTAGATTGGCTATTTAGATGAGACTTTACCCATTTATGTAACATGCCTTGGAATGAGGCCTTGAAGTTACAGTTATAATTTTCAGAATTATATATTCCATCATTATTATACTATTTATTCATGTCTATGTGATTATTTAGTTAGTTAAAATACCCATGGATAATTTTAAATCTCATGTGATTATTTTTATGGAATTATTTGATCAACATTTAATCCTATCATATTACTGTTCAAGTTCATTTTAATGATTAGATAGAAAATTTTCATTTATTTAACTTTCCATATTAATCATGCCTCATTTTTCATGATATGTTCCAATGTATTAATAAGTTTACTAAGAATTAGAGCTATCCCCTTTATTATGTTTCATTTCCCCAGGATGCTATGAAGTATATAATGATTTACATGTAGGTAAATACTAACATGAATAATAGTGTTCTCAAAGAAAATTATAAGTTTTATTTTAAGTTCTTAATTGTAATATGTGGTTCAAGAATGTATCTTTTTTTCCAAAACCATTGAACTATTAATTCCATTAGGACGAGATATCTTGTACCTAGAACCAATGAAAGAAAGTAACCAATGGATCCAGTCTACTTGGACTAGGGTATTTATAGTTTATCTCATAGGATATTTAGTAGGAGCCTCGGGAAATAAATTATGGAAAACAAATATTAGAAAACATAACCCTATGATAGAATTTGTGGTTAACTTAATGTATAATATAACATCTAAATGTTTTCATAAGGTATAGAGTATTTGAATTTCATAGAAATACATAATGTTTGGATACCACTAGTGTATGTGGATCCGACATAGATGTACTTAAGGGTAATTAAAATAAAAGGGATCATTTTTATTTGACTTTATCATTACCTGGTGCAAGAAAACGGGCCTTGCTGCCACTTGGTTTGAATCTCATGGGAGGATATGGTTGTGTTAATTCAAATTTTATTTAGGAACCATCAATAAGGATTTGAATAGATTATTATAATGAATTTACTAGGTTAACCATGAGGAGTATTATATTTAATATTAGGTGTTATGATTTATACACCCTAAAAATGATTATATGGGTTTCCACTATGTTTATATTTTCTCACACTAGGATTTTTGGTTTTTCTCAACGACTGGAACCTAAAGGACTCATGTTAATAAGGAATATAATCAACAATGTTTTTGACTATATGAAACCAAATGGGTTAATTAATTGGTCGAAATATATCATGATTTTTCCTAATCATATATCACGATATATGATTAACAACCTCCACATTATAAAACAATTAAACTCACTAATAAAGAGAATAATAGTGTTCATTCAGATATTAGGTGGTGAGAACATGAGTAAATAATGATTAATTTACTTAATATAATAAATATGGAAAGGGAACCCCTGATAATTTCTCAAATTAATTGGAAAATGGTTTATGTATAGAATATAAAGGCCTAGTGAAATGAATTTATGAGGAAAAGTGAAATGTTCTATAGAGAGAAATAAATTTCATCAAAGAGATCCATTTATTTTTTTATTTTCTTAAATGTGGGGAACCTAGGAATTATTTAAGTTGATGAACTCTTCTAAAGGTTAACTCATAGATAAAGGAATGACCAATTTTATAAAAACCAATAAAGTAAAAGGGTTTAAGTATTTATGAATTGGTAGTAAAAAATTATGTTGTATATTTGTTTTGTTAAAAGGTATTTTGGATATAAGAATCATAAACGATATATGGATCATGTTAATTTTCGGATGTCTATATTTATTAATATAGTATTAACATAATATTTATTGATAAATTCATATTTTTATGAGCTTAAGGTTGAATATAATTTCAATTTCTTAGACACACCTTTTTTGTTGTTTTAAGTGATTGATGTCCAAGATTATTAAGATCATTTTGGGAGATATTTTATTAGGTTGAGGTATATGTTACCCTGAGGTCCAAAATGAAGTATTATTTTATAAATAATTATAAATTCATAATTTTATAGGCATTGATATCCTTTGGGGTTAATATTATAATTTATGTTAAGTTAATAACATCTAATTAAGATTATTTTATTTTATGAAAAAAATATGTCGTATAGAAAACCCTTGTGGTTAAAAAGTGATTTGATGATTAATATTATTTTTGAATATATTCATAATATTTTTGGGAAAATAATAGAAATTATATTATTAATTTTTCAGAAAAATTTTAACACGCATACTGGGTTAAAACCCATCGCATTCAGTAAGGCTGTAGGGCTTGAACCCACAGTCAATGAGAGATAAGGGTGCATCACTTACCAATAACTTACATGACATACTGGTTAATATGAAATTGTTTTTACTAAATTGTTATAATGGATAAATATTATGTTTATTATGGGAAAAATATTATGGGATCAAATATTTTTGATATTTAGGTGATTAATGATAAATCGAGAGGCCTTTTATTATGTTGGGGTATATATAACCACTAGGTTTATCAGAAAGGATTATTTTGGAAGATTTCTATTTCATATTTGGTTGTATAATATGAAGGTTATGTGATAACCATTAATGTTATAAAATTATTTAATTTTGAGTTTATTTATGTTATATGTGGTATATGGTTATTTATCTATGTAATTATCTAGGTCACACCTTTGGTTTTATTATAAAATTTTAGAGATTAATGTGGATGTTCATTCATTTTGGGTATTGTATTACATTATGATAATAATTTTGGTTTTAGTAAATATAGGAAATCTATAATATTATTTTTTATGGATTATATGACATATTAAAATTTAATTTTAGTGCTTTAGTCATAAAAAATTAAACTTGGATATTATTTTCATAGAGTAAAACTTGAAGTGGAAATTAATCGAAGCATAACCAAAGGAAGAAATTGTTCTTTTGAAATAAAATGATATGAATTAAGTAAATATTATAATTTTCTATATAATGATAGTATAATAATCCGTTAATATTAGGAAAATAATCTTGAAATAAAAAGTGTATACGTTTACATTCATTTCAGATGAATCAATGGGTGTTTGAATACCTTATCAGTTTATGTTTTTGTGGTCATTAACTTTCACTTAATAATTCAATTTATTGTGATCAATGATCTATATCACTCTCTATAATTATTTTTTCATTTTATTGATTATAAAATTTTAAATTACAATTAATTTTCACTTACTTGGAAACCTAGTTACGAGTTATTCCAGATGACCTTTGTATTTACTTTTCCTCATTTCCAGAAGAAGTTTATCCCTTTTTACAATGTGGGATTTCTAGAATGGTATTTTAAAATGATGAAAATTTGATTACTAAGATCATGTTCAAATTGTGTGGATAAAATTTATTATATCTAGGGATAATTTATTACCATATGATTTAAAAATAAAAGCATTATGATTGATAGTGTATAAGACACACAACACTAATCTTAAACCAACTGTGAGATATATTATATAAATATGACCATTAGAACCTATTATATAAATTAGGGGGTATGAATATGAATAACTAAATTATATAATTTATATGTTTTAAAAATGTATAAAATAAATTCATTAGTTATCAATTGATTATAAATAAAAATTAAAATCATTTCTAAGTGAATAAAATATTTTTATAAAAAAATATTTTCATATGTATAGTGGGTTTTTATCTTAATAAATGAAATTAGTCACTATCGATGAATGATTCTGATTAAATTTATATATTATATATTAAATAAATTTTTTATCATTCATGAAACATTTTTTTAGTCAATGGTTTTGAATAACTCTTGTTTTATGCTTAAGAACTATATTTTTTTAAAAAGAGGATTTTCTGATGTTCTTTACACTTATTTTAAAAGTAAATTTTACCAATATTTAAAAAATTATTTCAAAAAATGAACTTAATTTTAAAAATCAAAATGATTAAATTATTTAATAATTAATTTTGATAAATTTCCAGAATGATTATTTTTTTGATGAATAGTGAGAAAATACCTATTTTTGTTAAGAACATCCATTTATTTTAATGATTTTAGAAAGTAAAATTATTTTTTAAAAAAGTAAAATTTGAAAAATTATATTATAAATAATATAATTTAGTTCATTTTAATCAATTATATCTTCAATTTTAATATAATTATTTTTTACTTTTGAAAACTTTTTCTTTGGAAAATTGTTTTTTTCAACGTGTTTATGGATGTAGTTTTAAATTAAAATTTTTACCTACTCTTATTTTGAAATTATAAAGATGGATTCCATATTTGGAATGATAATAATTAATATTATTTAATATGTTAAACAAAATTTTTGGTTACAATGACTACTGAAAATAGAAAAAATTAATTACTACGGTTATGGTTAAGACGAGGTTATTGAGGGGGGGGGGGGTTAAAAAAATATAAGGGTATGTTTGAAAACTAAAATTTTAAAAATATTATTTTCTATACCTTTTTTGAACTTATCTTATCCAACCTTTGATTCTAATTTCATTTGGAATAATTTTTCTTGGTAATGACTTTATCATTTTGTATTCTTTTTTGAAATTTCCATGTAATTTACAAAAAGGTCCGCTCCCCCACTTATTAAAGGCCACCAACTCTAATATTCCACCATAAATTAAATATACATTTATTTTATAAATGTATTTACCAAATAATACCCTTACAACCCTCCCCAAAACCTAGAGTACATGATTTGATCAAAAAACCAATCTAGGAAGGTTATAGGTATAAACCTAAAGAGGTTGTATGAAGAAGAGGTATAGTTATTAACCATGAATTTTTATTTTATTTAATACTTTAAGTATTTAAAATATATATAAACTATGATAAAATAATAACGCCATTATCTACCACATACTGAGATGTTATTATATTAATATAATAACCTATATCCATCTCATATTCCATAAAATGGGAATCGAAATCATTGATTGAGTTTACGCCGGATTAATTCCTCATGAACTGATGTAACTCATTTTCCATAAAAACCTCTCAAAAAGGGATATAATTATTACTTTAATATATATATATATATGATATTTATGACATAATTATCACATATAACTTCTCACCTTTCTATCTATTGAAAAAATGAAAAAAACACTTGTGTGTATGTGTGAACTACCACCTCCACAAGGCATTGTAAAATGTTTTCATTGTATTTTGAAATGGATAGTAATAAGAACCGATTTAATGAAAGAAGAAAAAATACAAGGGATCAAACATAATTGAAAAAACTCTATAAATTACAAATGTAAAATAGTGAAAAATAAAAAGTAAAGGGGAAAAATACACACCCAACCGAAAATATTTCCCATCCTAACATAATTAGAAAAGTAAAATCTTGGGAGAGCCCAAATCTTGAATGCCAAGCTATGACCACAGTACACACTCTAATGTACCTTGTATACCTAATTTCCAATGAAGTCACCACAAACCAGTACATCATCATCATAAGACATGATACATGTGGGAAAATCCCATGTAGGGGTGAGTATATACATACCCAGTAGAATGTCCTGAAAGTTGAAGGGGTAGTAGTAAGAGATATAACAGGAAGTATAGATATAGAACAATAATACAAAAAATGAAAGATACAGTAAAAGAGAATAGATCACCCCAAACCAAGAGAGTGTAACCTTATCCAAGAATAGGGGGTTCAAAAGGGTGAGTAGATGAACTAAACGTCAAGTCTTCACCACCAAAATAAGGGGAGTAGACTCATCCAACCATGAGAATATAAACATTAAAACCATATGGAATCCCCATGCATCTTCACATATCATAAAAATAGAATAACCAAATCCAAAGATATAGATACATAAGGTATATATATATATATGATCATTCTAAATAATCCCAAAAAATAGAGTAAGTGGATCACTATCTCACAGCTCAGCCTATGAAGAATAGTCACAAACAGTTCCAAAATCCCATCTACAATGCCCATCTTCTCAAACATCTTCCTAGAAGTAACCATCCATGTCAGACCACACCTTGTCATTGTGTCACGTAGTCGAAGGGACACTAAATCTAGGTAGATTACCCATGACTTGGTATAACAAGAGGGATTCACCCATATAGTCGATGGAGGACTCACTACCTAGCTCTACTTGAGGGTACTAATTTGTAATTGTTTAGGACTCTACTACCCAAAACTACTAGAGGGTCAAATTGGTAGTTTTTAAGGACCAAACTTCTTATATATACTGGAGGGTAAACTTAATAGTCACTGAGGACTCCACTTCCTAGCTATTATAGAAGGTCAAATCATTAGCCATTGAGGACTCCACTTCCCAACTCTACAGGAGGGTCCAATCGGTAGTTTTTGAGGACTCCACTGCCCAACTCTATTGAAGTTTCAACTCAGCATTCATTGAAGAATCCACTTACCATATCTACTGGGGGGTCATCTCAGTAATTGTCAGGGACACCACTACCCAACTCTACTAGAGGGTCAAATAAGTAGTGATCAAGGAAATTTCTTCCCAAATATACTATAGGACAATATCAGAATTCATTGAGGACTCCATTACCCATCTTTACTATTGGGTTAACTTGGTAAGCCTATGGTGATCCTCTGCGATCTCATACATCATTGAGCATTGCCTAACCTAGTGATATGGTCGAAACATTCCACATCGTGACTCAAAATCCATAAATCAAATAACCATTGTGTTCTACATGGAAGAAAAATCAGGATATTCTACTCATGGGCCAAAATCATAGTCAAAATAATGGAGATACTGAACCTTAAAGTTTCATAAAAAATAAATAAAGGGTACAAGGCATGTGAGGGGACCCACATGACATGTGGTCCAAATCCACTGCCTGGCTGTGTCCTTAGGGGTATACAAATCTCAATCCATGTATTAGTACATGCTGTATAGGTGGACTACACAAAATGTACATGATCAATGTAATTGGGCCATGTGCTATTGTCCGTGTATGTGTACTAACCCCATATCTGTGTACTTTTGTACATGACTTGAGGATTCACATGGGGTGTTACTCGTGTGACATGGTTGTGTCTGTGTAATCGGGTACACAGCCGTGTACTTGGCTCTGTACTTCTACACAGGATCCCATTCATGTGATCCACCACATGGGTTTCCCATCTAGGGAAGGGGTACACAGTGTGTAGGAGGGATACACGTTATGCCATCTTTATGATTCCCCTAAACCCTATTTGCCACACTTAAATGGGCTACATGTTGTGTGTTCATCCCGATACATGGCATGTATTCAGGGTATTTATAGAAAGGTCTATCCATGATCCATGCATTGAATTTGATCATTACCTTTGATTTTGTCATAGAATATTCTATTGATTTGTTTATTTAACATTGGACGATGGATTTTCAACCTCTGTTGGCAAGAAAACTGATTCCAGACACCCATGGGGGGTTTCAGTGTTAGACCCGTATGCCTCGAGCCTGTAATATATTGATTATTTGTCCAGCTATCATTGATACAATCATCCATGTCTCCCAACAACCCCAGATATGGTCTTATTTTATCATCCCAAGCCCTGTTTTTTGATCTATCATGATTATGGGGGTCTGATCTGGATCAGAACTGCCTGAAAATGCTGAAACGAGATATAGGGGTCCTACCGGCAACAAACATGAAGAAAATTGGGGATAAAGGAACCAAAAAAATTTATATGATCTTTGGTAATGAATCATTGGAAAATGATCCAGAATGATGATACCGGGGATAGATAACAATTCAACAACCAAATTAAACTGGTATGTAGGTGCATTCTTAGACCATAATTGGCATAGATCCAAGAACAATGATCTTTATGATCAATATATTTAATAAAAGAGATAGTAAAAAAAACTTGATGAGTTGTACCTCAATTATGGATCAATTTTTTGGTGAAAAATGAACCCGCTATCAATGATGGTGATCCAATGTGAATACTTCCCATTGATTAACCTCAATCTAATCACTAGTCATGGTCCAATCTCAATTCTCCAATGAATAAAGTGTGGAAGGTCCTTTTAATGATTTTGAGGTTATGAATTTAATCCTGGTGATTTTACCGATCAAGTTACATATAGATAAAAATGATTTAGGTTATTTAATTCAAAATAAATAAACAAATGAAATATTTTAATTAAATGCACCCACCAACAAGTGATTTTACCAGATGTCCTACGCTGACCAACATTAGGTCATGATTTGGGTAAACTCTACGTTCTAAACTCAATAATTGTCTCATATTTACTACTTCAGTCTCCTTTTGTGAGTTATTTGGGTTTGGTTTATTAAATAAATAAATTAATTTATCCAATGCACCTAATAATGGATGGACCATCCGAATGTCTCATGCCGACCAACCTTAGGTCACACCTAGGATAAAAATTGTGCTACAGATTCATCAGTGGCCTTATATTTCCTACCAGAGACTCCTTTCAAAAGAAATATAATTTTTTTAGAAAAACTGCATGCGTATGATAAAAAATATATTTAAAATTTTTATAAAATTAATTCTGGACTTATAGGGAGTCAAAATCACACACCGTCTATGTGATTTGATCCAAAAATATTCCTATAAATATTCCAAATTCTAACATGAAAAAACTATAGTCTCTATATTATTACTTGATTCAATGATTTTTATCCCCCAAAAAACACAAAATAAGGAAAAAGGTGGGGTAAAATAAGCACACATCTGGCTATTCCATACATTTTCCATACACCAGAATATACAACCAAAGAATAATTGTGAAACTCTCTCATCACATCATCTCATAAGATGAAAAGAATCACCATACATCGCCAAAAAATGTTGATGTGATTACCATCTTTAGAAAAATAAATCCGATGAAACTACTAAAGTCAGATGGTCACAAAATATCTCTCAGTCAATATCCCCATGTTGTACCTCCCCAACTCACTGAGGAAGTAGATGGTTAAAAACCATCGACTGGTGGTATGTTGTACAATCCTCACCCTAAAGGGTTAACTAAAAATAGGAAAAGTATTCCATCACCTTACCTAAAAATAGTGGATGGAAAACCTCATTGTGAGAATTTTATTCCACAATCACGCCTTCGATGGACCTTAATCTCAAGATTCTTCTACCACAATAGGGTCTACATTCACTCCCATGACTAAGAAGATATATCCCAATAAGTGGAACTTAGAATATTGAACTGACTCCATCAGAGCATTAATATGAATCATAGTCTCATAGAATGTCTATCACCATCCTATTGTGTCTTGCGTGCTCTAACTCTAATGCTAGTGACACGACCGTTTCATCGTAGAAGACAACCACATACAGATCCATGAAATGATAAGGATTAGACACCTAAGAATTGTAAACAATGATGTAGTGTTAAACACACCAAAGGGTAACACCAAGAACTCAAAGAAACCATAGCTTCTCTAGGAATCCATTGTTGGTAAATCCACCTATTAGGTGAACAACACATGGTACCCAGGTGAACACACCACGTCTTTTTAAGACCAACCTCTATAGACCCTCCAAACACACCAATAGCTATCACAACCCCACATGGTCATCTAATATGATTTCCCAAACATCGAACCATCCCTATTGAAAGTATATATAGAGTTACATCTCACGGTGTGGTGGTAAACCCATTTTTTCATCATACCCTACAATCTTTAGAGGGAGATGAGAGCTCATAGCATCCACTACTCCAATGGTAATAAAATTCATATTATAAACTAGCTATAGCCTCTTATGAATGATCACATCCTACCCTTTTCAAAGATGACACTTTATCAATGGAGGAAAACATAATACCATAACCCAAAATCACTAACATACTCACTGGTAGAAACCATGTAAGCATTGATGGTAAATGATCAGTATATACTAAGGAAATTTTTTTAGTGATTCACTACTTCTATAGAAAGATTTCATGTGTGGCTATCTCTATGGGAGGATCTAACATAAGGATTGAACAAAAGGGCCTCCACTAATATCACTAGGTCTCAAATAAGGGAAATATATAAGGAAATATGTCTTATGAATATTTGATATAACTGTAGATGGAGTAGTGAAAACACATGTTTTACCCCAAACAACACTCAAATCCACTGATGCACAAGATCCTACCACCAGAAACTAGAAATTTAATTTCCCACTTGTTTACCTAAATCAGAGCCCACTCTTGTAACTTATCACACTAAAAATACCTCAAACACACAAGATAAAGGAAACCATCCCCCACACCTCGATAGTATACACCTTGGGGTCAAATTGAATCACCTTGATAGTTTTAGAACGCATTACAATCACATGTATCTATGGGGGAAGTGTCACTCTTTATTGAATGACTAAATACACTTAAAAAATAAACAAAATAGGGCCCTATTGACATATAATTTTACCACAGAGAAGTATTAATGTGAGGATGACCATTGAAAGGGTTCTCATTTAGGCGGGATATCCAAGCCACATGATCAGACCTGATCTCAACCACCTAATAAGGGATTATAGTGCCACATGAAACCTAGGTGATCTCTTTCTCTAGAACCCATAATGTGCACTCAGCATGGGTGCATCATCTTCTGGTACCACTAGAACCAACTGTTTCTCTACAAAGAGCACTAGTTGTGAGTGAAACCATTTGATCAGTTAGTATCCTCTCAAGACTAAGAAACCAGATCATTGAATCAAGCCAATCCTTTGTTACCTAATAAACTTGCTCATTCTGGAACCTTAGAGGATTCTAGCACTGTAACATGTAGGGTGTGATAAACCTATGCGCATCCTTATCCTACATTGATGGTATCAACTTCTACTCTATAGATAGGGGAACTACTCCCTATCCTATTGGAGGAAAGATCTTTTGGGATAGACCCTAATCTGAGCCCTCATCACTCATCTGATCCTCATCATGATCTGTAAGTTCATAACCTAGTTGGCTATCTTTGTAGAGTCATTTTAAAGAGATAAAGACTTACCATATTCAAATGAATATATATATATACACACACACACACACACACACATATATATATATAACAATGGGGATTTGATTTAGGAAGGAAAGTCAAAGACTCAATCCTATATGATGCTTGTACCATTGATCCCTATAACCAAGGTCTTGGTATGTTGAGTTTAAAAGCAAGTAGTCAGGGTCCCAATGAATGGATATGTCGGTTGCCCACACCATCACTAGATTCCCTATCCAGAGAGCTATACTCGAGACACTTTGACATTATTTCCCTAATCCCAACCAAATCCTCATATGGGGACTACTTCTGACAATGTACCAAGGAATGAACTACTCAAACACCAATATGTCATGACACGACCCAATCCAGGTCTCAAGTCATAAATACCCCAAGATAGACTCTATATTCTAGGGGTGGACACAAGCACTAAAGGAATAAATAACTTTGGGAGGAATTTTCCCTAGAAACTATATGCACACCCACAATTATCAAATTAAAAAAGTGCAGAAGGAGTAAAAGTAAAAGAAGAAAAAAATCGAAGGGAATAACCATTCATGAAATACCTCTAGACTATAAAAGAGTACACTGGAAAAAATTGAAAAGTAAAGGGAAAAAATACACACCCAACCAAAATGTTGTCCCAAGCTGACATAACTAGAAATGTCAACTGCAAAGAAATCACAACACTTGAATCCAAATCTGTGACTTGTGTAGGTGATCTTAAGTACCAAGTATCCCTAAGATCCTTTGAAATCACCACCGACATGTTGATTATCTTAATAAGACATGACATGTGTAGGAAAATCTCATATAGGGGTGATTATTTACATACCCTGTAGGACACCACAAAATTTTACGGGGGAGTTGTAATAGATAGAACAAGAAGTAGAAAGATAGTATAATAGTACATATGATGCAATATACAATGAATGAGAACATCACAACAGAAACCAAGAAAGAGTTACCTCATCCAAGAACATGGGACTTGACACAGTTAGTTGATGAACTACACATCATGTCTTCTCCACCCATAACAGGAGAGTAGACGAATCCAACCATGAGATGATAATTATGAAATTCACATGTCATACCACAAACATATTCAAATATCATGGAAAGAGAGTAACCAAATCCAAAGATATGGATAGAAAAGATATATATATATATATAAAATATCATTCAAAATATTCCCAAATTGAGAGAGTAAGGGGATATCCATATCACATCTTAGACTAATATGAAGACTCACTAATAATTCTAAAAGACCATCTATGATGCGTAACATCTCACGTATTTACCCAGAAGTAACCATCCTAGTCAAACCACACAACGTCACTATGCCATATAGTTGAGGGGCCAAAAAATCAAGGTAGTGGATCAATGACTTGGTAAAAAATGTGGGATGCACTCGAATAGTCGATAGAGGACCCAATTCTTGGCTATATTTGATAGTAACACCCTGTAATCATTAAGGACTCTACTAACCAGCTATAATAGAGGGTCAACTCGGTAGTCATTGAGAACTCCACTACCCAAATCTTCAAGAGGGTCAAATCAATAGTCATTAAGGACTCCATTTCCTAGATCTACTGGAGGTTCACCATGGTAGTCATCAAGGACTGCAATATCCAATTATACTGGAGGGTCAACATGATAGTCATTGAGGGCTCCACTACCCAGATTTACTAAAAGGTCAACTCAGTAGTCATAGAGGAATCAACTTCCCTCTCTACTAGATGGTCAGCTTAACAATCATAAAGGAATCCACTACCTAGATCTAATGGAGGGTAAAATAGATAGCATTAGAGGACTCCACTGCCCATATCTACAGGAGGGTAAACTTATTAGTCCTCAAGGACTCAACTGCATAGCTCCATAGAAGGTAAAAATTGTTAAGCCTTTGGTGATCCTTCACGATGACTACTATCCCAGAGCATTGTCTAACCAAGTATTATTCCCTAAAATCTCCACATCATAACTCGAAATCCAAAACTAAAGGCAAATATCATGTTCTATGTGAAATATTACTTAGGATAGGATACTCTCGAGCCAAAATCAGAGTCCAAACAAAGGAGATACGAAACCATGAAGTTATATAAAAAAGAAATAATGGGTACACAGTGTGTGAGGGGACCCACATGGCGTGTAGTCCTACTGTACCACCTGGGTGTGTCCTCTAGGTACTCAGATCCCAATCAATGTAGTTGTACACTCCATGTATTTGTACTACATATCATGTCCAAGCTAACAGAAACAAGGCTTTGTGATTCCAACCATGTTCATGTACTCACCTTGTGCTCGTATACTTTGGGACACGACATGCTTCTTCATATGGGGTGCTACCCATGTGACCTATCCATGTTCATGTACTCAAGTACACAACCATGCACCTAGCCATGGAATTCTATTGGAGAACCCATCCTTGTGATCCACCACATAGGTTTTTGATATGTGGAAGGTGTACACAACATGTAGGATAAATACATGTCGTTCCATCCATATGATTTAATGAAACCCTATCCACCGCACTTAAGGGGATACACACCATGTGTTCATCACTATACCTAGCATGTAGTTGGGGTTTCTATAGAAATTCAGATCCAATAACTACTCACCAAATCTGTTCTTTTCCATTGATTTCAGTATCAAATCCACTCATGATTTGTGGATCTAATGTCAGTCGATGGATTTCATCTCTCTGATGGTCAGAAATTAGATTCCAAACACCCATGGGGGTTTCATCATTCGACCCATATTGCCTGAGCCATTTAGATATTGAATATTTTTCCATAAATCGTTTAAATGATCACCCATATCTTTCAGTGCCCCTAGATATGGTCTTATTTCATCGATCCATGTCTTGTTTATCAATATGTCATGATTCCAAGTGTTCGACTGAGCTCAGTACTGCCTGACATTGTCGAATCAGCACCACCGGGTCCTACCAATGATAAATGCGAAGAAACATAGTGATAAAATAACCAATTTTTATATATGATATTTTTCCAATATATCTTCACCAATGATCAAGAACAATGAAACCAAGGTTAGATAAAAATTCAATAACCAAATAAAACTGGGACATAGAATCATGATTAGGACAGAATTGGAGTAGATCTAAGAATAAGGATCCATTTTTTCAATTTATTTAATCAAAGAGGGTAAAATAAATAAATTAATGAATCATACCTCAATTATGGATTCATCGTTGGTGAATAATACACCCTCAAGAAATGAAAGTGATCTGTTGCATCTGCTGCCTACTAATTCATCTTAATTTAATCACCAACCGTCGCCTGATCTCGATTTTCCAACAAAAAAGGTGTGGTAGCTCCTTTCAGTGATCCCAAGGTTACGAGACTAACCCTAGAGATTTTTGGTATCATATTACTTATAGATGAAAATGGTTTAGGAAATTTCATTAAAAATAATTTAATGGATTATTTATTTTAATTAAAGGCAATTTCTAATATCTAAATTTAATGGATGTCCTACACTGAAATACTTTAGGTCACGATTAAGGTAAAATTCACGTTCCCAACTAAATGGTGGTCTGGGATTTCCCACAATAGTCTCTATTTGTGAGTTATTTATGTTAGTTTTATTTAATTAATTAATTAAATTAATTAATTTTTCTAATGAACTAGCCAATGATTTCCCCATAGGAACATCCCATGTCGACCAACCTTTAGTTGCGTCTAGGATAAACCATGTTCTATAAATTCAACTATGGACTCATATTTATGATCAAAGGTTACTTCCAGGAGATATTACACTCTTTCTTAAGAACTAAATGTTCATGTTATTAAATTTATTTAAAATTTTATAAAATTAATTTTGGGCTCACCGGCCTCGCAATCTCACGTCGGCTCTGCACTAGGCTTCGAAAATAATCCTCAGAATATTACAAAGTCTTACAGAGAAAAACTAGAGTTTCTATAGATTATATATATATTATTTTAGTTCAATAATAGATTTATAACAAATCTAAATTTATTACATAGGTTGTTATGACACGTATGAATGAAATTGGACTTGTGGTCAGGTATTTCTATTCTCTCTATTATTAATGGGAGGTATATAATATATTCACCACTCATTTATTTAATGTGTGGTATATATACTAACCCCTTGAAAATTTATATAAAAAACTTCCTTATTTCCATGATATTTAAAGTTTTATTTGATGTTATTATTTAATGGGTCTTGAGATTCAAAATTTTCAAAATTCGTAAGGGGTTTTCATCTCACTTTTAATTCCATGAAACATATATAATATGAATAATTTTTTTGTGGTGTAAACACTAACCCTTTGATATGTTATATCATTAATTTATTTATTTTCATGGTATTTTATATTTTATTTGAGCTATTCCTTTCATGGGGTTTATGATTATAAAGTTTACCCAGTGGTAAAAGTTTATATCATATCGTCATCATTATTAGGGATTATTTATGTTTATGTATCTCTTGGGAAAATAATAATATTTATATCTTAAAACTAATATATTTTATTATCCATTATAATTTCTTGAAATTTTCAATTAATAATACCATTTTTCTATCTTTTTAACTTAATATTAATGAGAATTTTTTTTTTAATAAAATCAGACTTTATTTCTCTATTCAGTCAAAAATCATTTCTCATCTATGTCCATGTTTTCTAAAAATGATTTAAAAATGATTTAATTTTTATTTTATGATTTTTTAAATTCAATGTTACCAATGTTGGTATTTTTAGAAATTTTTTTAAAGGGAATCAAAATATGATTTTCTGATTGATATACTTTTTGACTTTTTACCGAAAATGTGAAAGGAATATTTTTTAATTTACTTGGAATGAACATAATATCCTGCTATCATACACACTCATTATTTTTTTTGTTTTACCTTATAAGTTTAAAAGGTTATTTTTAAATAATCTTCCCTAATATTTTGGAGTTTTTTAGTTTTTAAATTTTATTTTTAAAGTGAAAAGGATATTTTCCTCAAAAAATGATTTAATGTAATTTTTATGATATTTTTATTTAACAATAAAAAAACTCTAATTTTAATTATTCTATAATAGGAATATTTTTTAATTATACCATTCTTTATTATTTATTTAAGTGAATTTTGACTATTTTTATTAGGGATGTAGCATTTGGATACTATTCTCTATATTATTCTAGGTGGTCTATGATTATGTTTATTAATTGAGGAAAGGCTAAACATTTATTTTGATAGATTTTCTAAATGAATGAATATGTTAATTATGATTATAACCATTTAAATGAGAAATTCAATTGACTTAGTAAGTGACAGGCATTGCCCATGATTTCCCCCCGATGCATCGGTAGGTCTCATGGGACAAATTAGTTTGGTTATTTAGATGAGGAATCACTCATTTTTATAATATGTATTGGAATGAGTCCTTTATGGTATGGTTATAATATCCAACATTATTCATTACCTTATTATGATATTAGTTATTTATGACCATTTGATTATTTGATTTGTTAGAATATCCATGGATAAGTTACAAGATCTTGCAATTATTTATATAGAATTAATTGATCATAATTTATTCCTTCCACATTATTCTTCAAGTAAATGTTATTGATTAAATGGAAAGTGCTTTAGTTATTTACATTTCCTTATTAAACATTCCTCATTTATTAATGATAGATCCCACTATACTCATACCCATACTGAGCATTACATCTTACCCATTTATTATTTTTCCTTACCCCTAGATGTCCGGAAGCATATAATGATTGATATGAAGGGATATAGTAATGAGAATAATGATGTTCTCATATAAAATTATAGGTTTTTTTAAGTTTTCAATTGTAATACGAGTTATATATATATATTTAGTTTCCCAAGATTACTAAACTATTTGGTTGTTTGGGATGTGATCACTTATATCTTACACCAATGTAATTACGTAACCAATAACACAAGGATACTAGATTATGGGTCTTTACATTGGATATTTTCTAGGTTTGGTGGAGGAATCTCCAAAAAGAGAAGAAAGAAATATTATAATTCAGACCTTACATGTGGTTTTATGAAAATACCATATCGTTTATTCTCACTAAATTATTCTAGTATCCAAAAACTGGTTTGATGTCAACATGGGAAGGTTGGAAATAAGAAACATGTGTTTCAGGAAACTCCAAAAACTAATTGCGCTTGTGGCCATTTGAATTGTCTGTGAAGGTTTTGAAGAAATGTTTGTCATAAGAAAGGTAGGTATTAATTCATCCCTTATAAAGATTATTTGATTCAACATATTGAACCCGATGCCAATGTGAATATTGTTTTAATTTTATTATGATGTAATATGTTACCTCTAGTCGACCTTGTCTTATTGGTGTTTGTGATTTAGTTTATTTTGGAGTTTTATTTATAATTTTTTTTGAAATTTATAGTCTCATTGATGGAGACTATCATGGTAATGTAAGAATAATATTTATACATATATTCACATGATCTTTCTCTTGTTTCGAGTATATATTTTATTATGAATATTTTTTATAGTTTGAATCAATAGAGTTGAACCAATTATTTTGGGACAGGAGATAGATTCATTGGGATGCAGAGACCATTAAGATGATACCAATTTGTTTTGTTCTATTATTTGATATATTAACTATCTTATATGGGATATTGGTTTCATTTAAAATGTTTTTTTCTTGACGATTTACTGCACTTCCCTTCTCTTGGGGTGATGTTGACCTTATACTGGACCATTTATTTTGAATGGTTGTAAATTGAAAACCATGAGTATTTTTTAGGGTGATCAGGATCTGGTGTAGGTTATGATCTAATGTTTTTCTAGGTTCATTGGGATCTAGTGGTCCAAGATAAAGATTTTATGTTACACTTAATTGAACTCATGCTAGAATATATATTTCATGTTACGGCATGATTACTTATGAGGAATTCCAATGTTTATCCATCAACCTCTTGTATAAATTTTCCTGATTACTTTTTTGTGAAAATAATATTTTATTAACAAATTATCCAATGCAATTCCTACGTAATCATTGGGTTATTGAGGTTTGTATTATAACTAAGTGATTAAGGAACTATAATATATATATAAAGGATGAATATATTTTTAAGACTCTTTAGAGTTCCTTCCATATTTATTGAGCATTTTCCCTTTGTAAGCTCGTTGGTTAAGTTTAGTAGTTTGTGAAGGAATAATTTATTATTAGAATCTTGTGTTAGGAAAACCCCCATTAGTGAGTTTCTCATGTTAAATATTTTTCTCACTCTCTTTCTCATGAATCGGTATGTTTTTCTTGGTGGACCCAAAATAAAATAATGGTTTCTATTTAGCTTGTAAATTACTTCTTATTTTGTATTCAAGTAAGGATATTTTTACCTAAACTAGTTCTGTAATTTCATCCATGATCCAGAGTGTTATTTATTTTTATTGGACCTCTTTTTGTTTATTATACCTTTTTCTATTTGTTCCTTAGAGTTTTTATTGGGTTTTCTTGGTTTATTTCTTGGTCTAGTTTAGGATCTATTCCGGTTATCATTATTGAGAGTTGAATGTCTATATATGACTGGGTTTTGTCTTGGTTCTTGGGTTTAGATATGTGACCATGATTTTCTTTTTCTCTTGATAAGTGAGTTTATTATTCCTCTCAACCAACCACTTTAATTGAGACTTTTGGGAGGTAAAGTTCTATTATGGGGATATTATCACTTACTAAACTTACTTATCTATATTTTGTTTATTTATGGATTTTTTCGTTAGTCCATTCATGTGTTTTGATATTGGGGAGTTCAGGAGGGCATGAAGGAGTATTTAATATTTTGGAAAATTCATACTGTAGTAGTTCACACCATGAAATATGGTTTCACATCATAAACATTGTTTATGTAGCTATCAAAGGAACCAACTAAAATCCTTTTCTTTCATTATAATAATCTATTAATGTGGGGAAATGATATTTCATAATAATATTTATTAATATGAATAGAAATTCATTCCAAGAATAATTATTCAGGCCATGAATTTGGTTAACCCATTTTTAATTGTGTGTTTTTACTACTTTTCCCTAGATCGAGGTTAACTCTTTTGAAGGTCCTTATACCTCCCCTTCATTTCTTATGACTCCCATAAGCACATATTTTTTCTCTCTTCTACAATGTTGAATATTATTTTAGTATCAACAAGTCTTGAAATTGGTTCTTCAATTCATGTTCACCTATCATGTTTCTGTTGTGCTTTTATTCCCCATAACCCTTTAAATCCCTAGAGGTTAAATATTAAATATAGAGTTATTCTAAATTTTAGGGTTGGATGTGTTGTGGTTCAAATGGTTCCATCATAGTTTTTTAAGTCAATATATGCATTTTAGTGGAATTTTACCTCCATGGTCATTGAATATACTGATATTTAATGTTGGTTTTCCATAAATCTCTCTTTAAGATTAAATCTATTATTGTTTGTTATTTCGTGATGGGTTGTAAATGTATTTAAATGTTTCCACTTATATTTTGATAGCTATATCAAAATTATTATTGTTTATATTTTTTTAAAAAATGAGGAAAAATGTGGTTTTTATGTGAATTTATCTTTAAATCTATTTTCAACATTCAATCCTGGTTTTGTAAATTGAAATTCCTAGTTGTCTCTTTGATAGTTTGATGTTTTAATTTCATTATATATTGATTTCCAAAACTATATAAATGTGTGTTTTATAAATTTATAGTGTATTTGAACAATTTCTATAAGTGATTTGAAAGATAGTAATATGTTGAATTAATAAGATAAATAATTATTCATTTTTTTCCTGAAGTGATGTTCATTACTTTTATCCTTAAAGAATAAATCCATTTCTTATTTAGAACTTTTAATGGTTTATTATAAAATGAAAACCTAGTGGAATTTATCTTTTATATGTGATTATAATTAATATTCATTATATTCCATTTAATGAATATCAATTTATAGATAAATTGATTTTTATTGTAATTCTTGGAAAAAGTAGTTCATCCAATGTGGGTGTTTGGTGGTGTAAGGAAGATAACTGGTATTTTTGGAATGATTATATGGCTTTTTTTACTTGAAATGTGCACCACCTTTTATATTACATGGGCATACCTAGTTAGATAAGTGGTAAATCTATATAAACATGCACACATTTTATTAATTATAATTAATCTATAATCCCTAGGTGGGACTTAAGTCAACCTATTGGATGTTAGACCTTAATTAAACCAGACATGGTAAGATGATGTATTTTTGTGTGTTTACTGGTGTGTAGTTTTTTACAGATGCATGAAATTTTATTTATTGATTACCATGTTATATATATATATAACATTTACAATTTAAAAACTATGATTGTATTGTATTTTCCAATGCGTGGTTGTGTTTGGCTGTTTTTGAAATAGAATTTCGATTTCTTTTATGTTTTTCCTTAAAACCATTTTAACATCAATTTATGAATAATTTTTTAAAGAAAATAAACTGTGTTTTTATTTTGGAAGAAACTTTGTTTTCATAAATTATGGTGTTTTTCAATGTAAAACTATGTGATACATGTTTTAAATGAGAAAAATCTGGAAACCTATTTATACCTCAATTTTCAAACTTTCATATTATATATTTTCTTTTGAAGTGTTATACATTGAGTCAAAGGGTGGAGACTTATTAGTATTTTTATCGCACAAAAATATATTATAGGTGATTTGGAAACTTAGATATAGAATATGGTTATATATCTCTTGGTTTGGGTTTGGTGGAGGTTCAAGTATAGTTTCGTCACATGCATGTAAAGACTTTATTCTAGAGGCCTTATTATAATTATTTCTCTTAGTTTTTTGTTGTACTAACCATCACCCTTTTCTTCCTAGATCTTGTATCATGTTGTTTTATCTATTATATTAGATTTCATATTTTATTTCAATTTTATTATTTTGCTTATACTACTTACTCATTTTTATTTTTGGGTGAAATCATTCCCTATGTGTACTTGTTGATGCGTAGGTGCTTGTTACCTAAATGTGGGGATCAGAAACCCACTTCAGGCCTTGAAATGGGATGGCCGGAGTTCCTAGTCTAGGGGTAAACTGTGTTAGTTCATGATAGTTTTCATCTAGTAATTAGTTCCTTCATGATCAATTTCTCTTATTTCATACATTGTTTCATAAAAAAATAAACTATGTGTGCGAACAATTAATCTCATTTATTCATTAAATTTTGAACTTATATTAAGATAGTTTCCTTTAATATAGAACCTAAAACTCTAAATATATTTTCTAAAATTTCATATATTGAATATCATTCATCACACTAATATAAGTATCCAATTTAAATAGTAATTTGTTTAAATATTTCATCATTTCTCTATAAATCATCATCCCTAAAAAATAAAATATATGTGTCTCATTCTCCTTCATTAACATCACAATTTCTTCTTATAATGTCATATATAGTTCTCACACTATTCTGAAATATTCAATCGTTATTATAGTAAATATTTTACTATCACCAGTTGATCCATCATTATATAAGAAATACTCTCCTCAAATAATTCTACAACTTTATTCAATGGTTAAATTATTCACAATCAAAATCATTCATACCTTTCCCTTGGGGGTTAATAAAAACCTTTATCTTAATTTTAATGTATCTCCAAACCCTATTAATATATGGAATCTACTTGGATAACTTCACTACATTCAAGATTTTTTCTATTCAACATGTTACTATAAGTATGTTAAGGGTGAATCTCAATAGATAATAACATAACTCAAAGACTCAATCATATTAAATTAGAAAAAATAAAATTAAAAATTTATACCTTTTATCAGATAATAATTTTTATATTTTCAAAAGAATAAATTGATTCTTATTAAATCACTCTATGTAACACCAATTAATTTAGGTCCAAATAATTTCCACATTTAGTGGGATATTATATAACATGCATATAGACCATGGATATAGATTCCTGATTTTCAACACATTTTAATGCAATAATTCAGTAGGATCGTAATTTGGGTTGTTTGTTACATAAAATTATCATTATTATCTATCATACTAATTATTAGTCCCAGAATGGTACCCAGTGAGAGATAGCATAATGGTGAGGGGGAATGAAAGTATGAAAACTCATTCCAATTTAAACCAAATAATACTATAAAATAACACTACCCTAAATGATCATGACCTTGTGACTATTAGGGTCATGTTTATACTCCACTAAAGATGACGATTTAATTGATATTTCATTTATCTTTACCAAAGTACAACTTATCTAATTATTATATAACATATAAATGATTTTATGAAATGATAAGAATATTTAAAGAATGAAAAAATTCATAAGAATATACATGTTTCCCCCACAATATGCTATGTTTAATGTTTATAAATTGAAAATAAATTTCAATAACAATATCCAATAAATTAAATTCAGTGTAGGGTTTAGTAATGATCACTTAAACCCATGGGTTACTCCCTTTAGAAAGGTTTTTGTATGGTACACTACCTCCCAAGGTTCACTCGCAAACTCCTCTCCCCATGTTCACTCCTTAAGAAAGAAAAGCTATATTGAATACATACTATTACAAGGATTTAATAATATAAAATTTTTGGTCAATAAAATATTTGTTATCGTTGATCTCCATGTGATATTCCTCCCTTATAAGAAATGCGTGAACATCACATCGATGAAATCTTCCCTTGCCTTAATATGATTTATAATTAATCTCTATAGAAAAACTCAACCTTATTAATCTCTTTGATTAATTGTTTTTTTGAAAATAATCCTTTCTCTCTTCATGTTTTTGTTGGCTCTCATTTTCACAACAAAAATATCCACTATTTATAGTGATATATAACATTTAAATATATCTGTTATTGATTTTCTCTAATCATAGTGAAATTATCCATGTTTCTATTGATTAATGTGATGACCCAGAGTTTTCAAATGATATTTTTCTATTAAAATAAATGTGTGATATAATACACAATGTAGTATTATACAGATAAAGAAACCAATAATTTTTTTTTCATTAATAAATAATATTAAATTAATCAGCAACAAAACCAATTAAAATTACAAAAATTAAAACAAAAAATATATAAAATATAAAAGGTAAAATGTGAAAATATGAATTGCCCCAATATACTAGAATAATTTCCCCCACTACCTATACGATAGAAAAAAACATAATATTAGTAAACCAATAAATATTATAGAGAATGAAAATATAGAATCTTGTGAGTAATTAAGTTTATTATTGATTGAATGAATTAAGTGACATATGTTGGAGGTAATGTGATCGTTGGCATATTGACCAGATCATTGGAATAGTAACCTGACCATTGGGAATAGTAACTTGATCATTGGGAATAGTAACATGACTATTAGAATTTTAATTTTACCTCAAAATAATAAATCATGAGATAAATAATATTTATCATGATTAATTTAATTAAATATAATTATTATAACACCAGAAAATAAACATCATAATTATATGACTCAAAGAAAATATTAGAACATTTTTAATAAAATGTATTTTAAAGTATTTTCTAATTTTTTTTATTTTTATATTATAAATTGAAATTACATATATTAAAAATTTATTTTTATAAAATTATTATAATTTTTGAAATTATCATGTCAAAATTATCCATGGGTGGTTTTTTGGTAATTTTCTAAAATACATCCTTTTTGGGTGAATAGTAAAAATACAGATTTTCAAATAATCTGAGTATCTCAAATTACATCATTCATGTTTTATTAATGACCTAAAACTTTTTTATAACTTTTTTTATTCCATTATATTTATAATTTCATAAACAAGTCATTAAAATATGATAAATAAAATTTATACAACTAAAAATTACTTTCCAAAGCCTAAAAATCGAAAGTATTACATTAAAATATCATTGTTTCATTTTTACACCTTTCCCATTTATCAAACTAATTAATTAAAATTTTAAAGGAGATATAAAGTCTTAAACACATTGTATTATATCTATATATGGTATATATTTTAAAACATACACTATTACAAGTTTTACCTTGGGTATAATATTTTATTCAATATTTTATTCTAAAAATACACATATCTTCAAGTATAAACAACCCCTCTTGATTATATTATAAAACCAATCCTACCACTAATTACAAATCCCAAGATCTACCCAAATCCTATATCTCAATCCCCATATAATCTTGAGGGATGTTCTAGATAAATCTAACTCCAATTTCAAAGGGATTTTTAGTGTCATTCAAGAGAAGCTACACCAAGGAGAGAGTAAGTCTTAATTTAGTCTTCCCCTTTTCTTCTTCTCTTTATTATTCATCCCAAATACTTCCAATACTATATAACATAAAAATAATCATTAACTTATTAATAATTATATTAATTATTTTAACCTACAACAATTATCACATTTATGATAAATATAAATGGCATACTTCCCTTTCCCGCTCTTTTGATAATGTCCCATTAAAGGCTGGTTAACCACCCAGTGAGACATTTCCAAGAAAATTCTTATAACAACCTTCAAGGATGTATAATATTAATTATATATAATATTTAAATATATAATTACATTTATTATAATCTTATATAGTTAATTATACTTTTCAATAAATGATTTTGAATGGAAATAGAGAAATCAAAGAGAAATAAGAAATATTTAAAGAAAAAAATGATATCAAAACATTTTAATTTCATCAATAAAATTAAGAAATATAATCCAATTATTATAATTGATAAATATATTTATAAATTACTATAATTTAATTTTGGGTAAATGTTTCAATAAATCTATGTTTATTATTCAAGAGGGTGAAAAGTAATGAAATAAGGCAAGAATTAAGGTAAAGAGATTTTAGAACCCAACTAATTTTCATTGGGTTATCCCTCTTTCATGAATTATTTTTTATAAATATTTCTATAATTTTACTTTAAAACCATTTCATCATTATTAACTTTTATTTTTGGTGATTTATATCTTCCAAATTAATTTTATGGAAAATATAATGATTTTCCAAAAGAACTATTCTTTGAAAAAAACATCTTGACTTCTCTCGAGTTGTATCTTCTTCACTCAAGAATGATGATTCTTATTCAAAAAATGTTTTTAAACATTTTTCATTTGGTAACACCAATTTTATTTATGAAATCATTATTGTTGAAATCCTTACGAAACCCATTTCTTTCCATATGTTAATTCATGACTATAATTGTAATATGTTCTATGTGGAATACATGATTATATAATTGTTATGATGTGATGGGTGGGATTGGAATTATATATCCCTCCAATATATTGGGTAATGTGATGTATCTCATGAGATAATGTGTAATATTCCTAAACATGATGTTATCTTTTATCATAATTATGATGTTATTATTATTCACATATGTTATTTGTGGACATGATACTAACTTTGTTCACAACTATGTGTGGTATTTTCAAACTATTACATGATGTTTCATTTTTTATGTATTTCCAAATTCCATTAATTTATCACATGTTTACTTGATTTTGTTGATTATTATCCCATGCTTATGATTTTGTGATTATTATTATTCTCACACATGTTATATTGATTAATATCACTTATTTATCCTCTTACTGGGATTTTATCTCACCCTTTTCATAGATATATATCCTCACATTACTACATGTACTAAAGAAAATTTGAGATTTAGAAGGATAAAGAAGAAGATTTTAAATAAATGTTTATGTTTTATTTTTTATAAGTGATGTACAGTACTAATTTTTACATGACGCTAAACCTTTTTATCCTAGATTTGTAATACTGTTATGTTGTTTATCTTTTGAATTATATAATAGTATTGTAAGAAAAATTAGGTTCTATTTAGTTTCTATTAGATCACAATTTAGTTAATTCCAAAATTAGGATTAGATAATGTTAGTGAAGAACCTTAGGATAAGACTAAGTATATTTAAACATCCATGAAAATCTATTTTAGAAAAAGGATAAACATAGAGATCCCATAAGATATACTTTTATTGTTAATTGAGAAAAAGAATAAATTATTTATTCACGATTTTTTGACTTATAATTTGTTCAAACATTTTCTATTTTATAAAATTGTGGGAACCAATTGAAACTAGTCCAACAACCCATGTGAGGGACAATGAAATGATTTTCAAAATGATATACCCAATGCCATGGGTGGTGGAGTTCAACAATTCATGGAAATGATTACCCATTTGTCTCAGGATATGAATAATTACCTAAACCATGTGAAATATTTTCCTTCCCCGAAGAATGAGAAACTATCCATTGAGTCTTTTATTTGGAAATGACCACCTACATTTAGTAGATATTCTAATTCACTTTTCATGGAAAAATGGGATAAGCCAATAGATAATATCTTTTTGTGATTCTCTATTTCGAGAAGAAGAATATGACTCTAGTTGTCCACCATTTAAATAGAGAATATGTTTAGTGGTGTGAATTAATAAAAACACAAAACTGAAGGATGAAATAGAGGAGATGGAGTGTAAATACTTTAAAAAATATTTCTAACCTAGTATTTACCTCAAACTGATCTTACAAATATGGAGATATAATTCATATAGATAAAGAAAAAGGAAGGAAAATCGGTCATAACTTATGAGGAAACAATTACATGGATTTCAAGACACACCTCAGGTTTGTACAATAGGAAGTAAGAGATACAACCATGATAAGATAAACATTAAAATCGTGTGGAAAAAGAGAGAATAGGTCACCCCAAACCAAGAGATACAATTACTATTCCCCAAACCAATAGATGTGAGTATATACATACCCAGTAGAATGTCCTAATAGATGAAGGGGGAGTAGTAAGAGATAAAAAATGAAGTTGAAATATAGTACAATAATACATAGAATTATTGATACAGTAAAAGAGAATAGATCACCCAAAAACAAGTGAGAGTAACCTCATCCAAAAATAGGGGGCTCAATATGATGAGTAGATGAACTACACACCAATTCTTCACCACCCATAGAAGGAGAGTAGACTCATACAACCATGAGAAGCTAAAAATTTAAACCATGTGGAATTCTCTACACATCTTCAAATCTCATAAAAATAGAGTAACCAAATTCAAAGGTAAGGATACAGAAGGTATATATATATGCTCAATCTAAATAATCCCAAATAAGAGAGTATGTGGATCACTATATCACAACTCAGCCTACTAATAAGAGTCTCCAATTGTTCTAACAGTCAATCTAAAATTCCCAACATCTCACACTTCTTCCTAGAAGTAACCATCCAAGTCAGAACACACCTTGTCATTGTGTCACATAGTCAAGGGGACACAAACTCTAGTTAGAGTACACATGACCTAGTATAATAGGAGGGATGTACGTAGATAGTCTATGGAGGTCCTAGTACCAATCTCTAATGGATGGTACTATTTAGTAATCATCATGGACTCCATTACCAATCTCAACTTGAGGGTCAAATTGGTAGTTGTTGAGGACCACAATGCCCATATCTACTGGAGGGTAAACTCAATAGTCATTGAGGACTCCACTGCCTAGCTATACTAGAGGGTTATCTCAGTAGTCGTTGAGGACTCAACTTCCCATCTCTATTGGAGGTTATAATTAGTAGTGGTTGAGGACTCCATTGCCCATCTATGGTGAGGATAAACATGGTAGTCATTGAGGAATCCGCTTCTCATCTCTACTAGAGGGTCAACTCAGTAGTTTTCTTGGACTCCACTACCCAGCTCTACTGGAGGTCCAACTTTGTAGTTACCAGGGACTCCACTACCCCACTCCACCGGTGGGTAAAATTAATATTCATAAAGGAAGTCACTACCCAACTATACGAGAGGATGAACAAAATAGTCATTAACGACTCCACTACCCAGCTTTACTGGAGGGTTAACTGAGTAAGATTCTAGTGATCCTGTGCGATCACACCCTTCATCGAGCATTACCTAACCAAGTGTAATGTTCGAAACAATCCACATTGTGACTCAAAATCCACAACTTAAATAACTAAAGTGTACTACAAGGAAGAAAACTCCAGATATGCTACTCATGGTCCAAAATCATAGTCAAAATAAATGAGATAAGGAACCTTTAAGTTTCCTAAAAAGGAAATAAGGGGTACATGACATGTGAGGGGACCCACATGACATGTGGACCTTCTCAAATGTCTGGACCTGTCCTTGGGGTTATACAAATCCAAAACCATGTTACAATATATGTTTTGTAAGTGGACTACATGGAATGTACATGATAAATGTAATTGGGCCATGTGATATTGGATGTTTCTATGTAATGACCCTCAGTCTATGTACTTCAATACATGACATGAGGATTCACACAGGGTGCCAACCATGTGACCTGGTTGTGTCCATGTACTCAGGAACATGGTCGTGTTCCTGGTTGTGTACTTCCACACAGGATTCCATTTGTGTGATCCACCACACAGGCTTCCCATATAGGGAAGGGGTACACATTTTAGTGGAGGGATACACATTGTTCCATCTTTATGATTTCTCAAAACCCTAGCTACCAAACTTATGGGAATACATGCTGCGTGTTCATCCCTATACATGGTGTGTAGTTGGGTTTTCTATAGAAAGGTAGATCCTTGATCCATGCACTAAATCTGATATTCACCTTTGATTTTGGCCTTGAATCTGCTCTTGATTTGTGGATTTAACATCAGCCAATGGAATTTGGACCTTTGGTGTTTAGAAAATCGATTCCAAACACCCATGGGGGTTTCATCATTATACCCATATGCCTTAGGCCCTTAATATATTGATTATTTGTCCAGATATTTTTGTAAGGATCACTCGTGTCTCTCAACGACCCCATATCTGGTCTAATTTTATCAAACCTATCCTTGTAAATTGATCTGTCATGATTTTGGGGGTCCGATCCAGATCAGAACAGCCAAAAAATGAGAAACGAGATTGAGGTGTCCTATGAGTGACAAACACGATGAAAATTTTGGATAAAGGAACCAGAAAAATTTTAGATGATCGTTGGTCAAGCATCATTAGCCAATGATAAAAAATGGTGATACCAGGGTTAGATAACAATTCAATAACCAAATCAATATGGTACGTAGGCACATTCTTATACCACAATTGATATATATCCAAGAACAAGGATCTATATGATCAATATATTTAATAAAATAGAGATTAAACCAGAAATTTATGAGTCTTACCTCATTTATGGATCAATTTTTGGTGAAGAACAAACTTAATAAAGATGAAGGTAATCCACTGTGTCTACTACATGTCGATTCACCTCGATCCAATCACTGTCCATTTTCCAATATAGATTCTCCAATGAATATGGCATGGAATCTCCATTAAAGGATACCAAGGTTAAGCGGCTAAGCCTAGTGATTTTACATAGAGGGTTACTTATAGAGAAAAATGGTTTATGTTATTTAATTCAAAATAAATAAATAAATTAAATATTTTAATTAAATGCACCCCGAATAGATGATTTTACCAGATGTCCTGTGTCGACCAACATTTTGTGATGATTAAGGTAAACTCTGTGTTATGAACTCAACATTGGTCTCATATTTACTATCTTGAGTCTCCGTTTGTGATTTATTTTGGTTAGGGTGATAAAATAATTTAATTAATTTATTCAATGCACTTGAAAACAACTGCACTACATGAAAATCACCACATAGAAATGGTTTAAACCACCGCCTTCACGACCCTCCTTAACCAAGATGAGGGAAGGGACAACAGATTTCCAGAACCTTCCTTCTTCATATTGAAGGAGAGATAAAGACCCCTAAGACCTTCCTTCAATAGATCCGAGAGTGGAAAATAGCACCAAGGGTATAGAATCAAAAGCAAAATGGAAGGCATTACCCTTTTTATTTAGTAGGATTGGGAGATAAGATAGTAAATATTAAAAAACACCAAAACTGGAAGTAAAAGTAAAGACAAAATAATACATTCCCATATGCAAGTTCCCATAATATGTTCTACAAAAAAATACAAGAAAAATCCAAAGGAATGTACCAAAAGAAAAGAAAAGCAGCAACCACAACTATCCCAACGTACGAACTAGTAGGGTCTGACACAGTCTTCGACGTCCTCCTGGAGACCTAAAAGAAGTTTTATATACATAGGGTGAGTATATAGGTATACTCAGTAGAGAAAACCAAAATCTTCCGCGCATGAGTGGGGAGGCATTCTAATGCCCCGTGAGAAAAGGAGATAACCAAAACACATAGTAAGGAAACTATCCACCTAAAACTCACCAAAGAACACTCCCCAAATAACACAAGTAAATTAATGTAATAGTAATATCATATTGATATTTGGGTACCCTGCACCACTTTCCCACTGGTTATTGAAGTCATCCTACGCGTCAGACCTCCCCTGCCATTCTCACCACAGTCCCACTTCCATACCTCATCTGCACACACCTAGTCTACCACAACCACACATCCTGCTCGTAAACAACTAGGCCACAACAAACACATGTAAACACGCCCGTGGACACTTGGTCTCGAACAACTACTACCGTTCTTGAAGACACATATTCTTCATACCGAAGAAACTTGAGAAACAACCTACCCACACACACCTGGGACAACCACCAAAATTTTCCATGCCCAAAGAATCATGGTCTAAAATGGACATTAGGCTATCACATCCTCCCTAAGAGTCTTGGGCTACTTGGGGAAGGGAGTAGAAAAGGAGCTAAAAACCAGCCACTCAGAGGAGTGTTGGGAAACACCCTCCCCCATGAAATGGAGGCGTTCAGAATGAGGTGATCAAATTGGGTGGGGAAAGAACAAGAGACCGTCCAATAACTGGTATGCATGACTTGCATGGGAGGAAATCCGGGGACTATAAGAGTGAGCAAGAAAGGCTCCAGTACAAGCGCACCACTACCCTCAGGAAGGGGGGAATCCAAACGCACCAGGGAAAGAAAAGAGACCGTCCAATAAGAAGAAAGAAGGAATTATCATGCGATAAAAAGGCGAGATCCTGGAGTTATGGGATACAAATTTTGAATGTATTTAAAAGAGGATCATGGTTTCACCCCTCCATTGGATAGTTGCACATAATGTAATTAATTATTATTTAATAATTATCATCGGAGAGGTTTCCATAACAGCTGTGCGTTAACGGATTTAATTTAAAGAGATGAAAATGTGTTTGTTGAGGGTCGCCCCAATCTAAGGGGATTTAAAACATTGTTTATGGTGATAAAAGCGGACATGAACCACTTTAAAATGGTTACAATACTTAAAAGAGGCATTGCGGGACAAACTGGGAAAGGAAACCCAAACACCCCTCTATGGTCGACAAGTGAGATGGATCGGTTAAACCGATTGGTGGTGATAATCGGGTGAAGATGATCCTATAAAGCTGATCAGTGAAACTGATTGGGAGAAACTAATTGGGTGAATCAAATGGGTGAAACTAATGGGTGATACCGATGGGTGAAACTGATGGGTGAAACTGATGGGTGAACCGATGGGTGAAACAGATGGGTGAAACCGATGGGTGAAAACGATGGGTGAAACCGATCGGTAAAATGGATGGGTGAAACTGATGGGTGAAACTGATAGGTGAAACTGGTGGGTGAAATATATGGGTGAAACTAAAGGGTGAAACCGAAGGGTGAAACGGATCGGTGAAACCGACGGGTGGAACTGATGGGTGAAACTGATCGGTGAAACTCATGGGTGAAACAGATCGGTAAAACCGATGGGTGAAAAAAATTAGTGAGACCGATCGGTGACACCAATCAATGAAACCGATGGATCCAATCCGTGAATCTGATCACATGAAACTGATTTGTGAAATCGATCTGTGAAGCTAATCTATGAAGCTGATAAGTGAAGTTGATCTGTGGAGCTGATTTGTGAAGCTGATCAGTGAAACTCCTCTATAAGATCGATGGGTGGAGCTGATCGGTGAGACTAGTTAGTGGCATTGATAGGTGACACCACGGTGACACGTTTCCACTGACACCTACATCCTCTCGACTCACCGATGGTTTCCAGGACACCCCAACACTTAGAATTCGGTAAAGTAATAGACTAGGAGGGTCTGAGCTATTAAATTAGATACCTCTCAAATTATTGTCATCCTGAGGAATACAAGAGTAACCCGAACAACCACTCCATATGGTACCTCTCAGGGGAAAACCACCCCAAATAGCCATATTAATCCCAAGGATCACTTTTTCCCGACACACGGATAAGGGAGTTCTTTCCTCTATGTCAAGGTACTATCATCTTTGGGCGGAACTGACTTGCCCAAATGGGTTTAATCACATCCGTAGTGATGTGTGTTGATTAGGAATCAAGTTCTCCCTTTCCCACATATCAAGACTTTTCATAAATATTCACAAGGTAAGGAAACAAATCATCTCATAAACCAACAAGTTCATAATTACATCACAATAGGTCACAAAAATAAGAACATCAACGAAAGGCTCAGAACAACAACTCAAAATAGCTCTGAGTTCTAGGTGTGCATTTGACCTTCTCGCTCCAATGTACTCCACTCGAGGCCACCGTGCCTCCACAACACACGAACCAAAGGTATGATTTTTCCATGAAGCACTTTCTTCTTTTGATCATCAATCCTCACTAGTCGCTCCATTAAATTAGTGTCATCCCCTATATCCAACACTCCCCAGTCAATGAAATGGGAATCATCATGTAGATATCGATGTAGTTGGGATATGTGGAAAACAGCGTGGATCCTTTCCTTCTGAGGTGGAAATTCCAGTTGATATTCCACCTCACCGACTCACCCCAACACTTTGAAAGGCCAGATAAACCTAGGAGAGAGATTTCTCCCCTTGTCAAACCTTCACTGCCCACGTTAAGGGGAAACCTTCAAGAACACATGGTCTCCAACCTCAAACTCCAAGGGCCTCATCATAAGATTGGAATATGACTTATTCTAGTCCTGGGATGCCTTTATCCTCTCACGCACAAGCTGAACCTTCTTCATTGTGCTCTGAGCTTCCTCTGGTCCAAGAACACCTGCCTCCCCAACCTCAGTCCAGCACACAGGTGAACAACACGACCTCCCATACAAGGCTTCTAATGGCGCCATGCTAATAATAGAGTGATATATATTATTTTAGGAAAACTGTACTAATGGAAAATTTCATTCCCATGATCCTCCAAAGTCCAAAACACAAGCCTGTAGCATATCCTCCAATGTCTGGATGGTTCGCTCTGTCTGCCCATCTGTATGGTGGTGGAAAACAGTACTAAGGCGTAGCTGGGTGCCAAAAGCATGATGTAATCCCTTACATACTCATGAGGTATACTTTTCATCACTATCCTAGAATATGGACCTTAGAGATCCATGAAACTACACCACCTCATCCACGTATCTTTGTGCTAAGGCATCCACCACACTAAACTCCTTGATTTCCCGGAAGTGGGCTGATTTCTTTAGGCGGTCCACCACTACCCATATAGTATCACAGACTCCTAGAACCATAGGTAGTCCTATGATGAAATATATCGATATTTACCCCCACTTCCATTCAGGGATATATAAGTGCTGTAGAAGACCTCATGGGACATGGTGTCCAACCTTTACCTGGTGACACACCAGGCACCTTTCCAGAAACTCCACCACTGCCCATTTCACCCCGAGCCACAAAATATTGTTCCCTCAAGACTTAGTAAATCTTGGAAACTCATAGGTGTAACTGTATGAGTGAGGTATGGAACTCATGGAGAGATTTCTTACGCATCATCTCTGGGACAAATCAACTTTCCTAAAAAAATCATATGATTTTGACCATCCTCTACCACCATTATAGATAATTTCCTTGGTTAACTCGATCGTGCATCACTTCACACTCTATGTCATCCCACTGAGACTTCCCCACCCACTAAAATAGAGAGGAATGAACTATCATCTGAAACAGACATCCTATACCACCATCCAACCTTGCATCTATGTTTAGGGCAACCAACTCCACCATTTCCTTCAAAGAATCAACAATTTTCTGAATATCTTCCCTCTATGACTTACTGATCAAGGAATTATCCACAACATTCCCCTTACCTTTAGTGTAAGATATCTTGAATTTTTAGTCCTAAAGAAACTCCACCCACCTTTTTTGTCACAAGATTAGGCCCTTCTTGGTAAATATATGCCTCAAACTCTTGTGATCTGTGAAGACCACAAAGTGATCCCCAATGAGGTAATTCCGCCATAAATTCAATGCGAACACTAATGAAACAATCTCTAGGTCATGGGTAAAATAGTTATGCTAATGAGGACAAATCTGCCTAGACCCATAAGAGATCACACTCTGCTGCTGCATGAGAACACACCCCAGGCCAAGTCTAGAAGCATCACGAAACACCTCATACAACACCCCTTCCTATGGAAACTTGAGCAATCGTGTGCTGACTAACCTATCCATTAGATAACTGAAAGCTTCCCAACACTACTCACTCCAAATGAAGGCATGGTCCTTTCCGGTCAAACCTATCAATGGAGCTGCAAATTGAGAGAACTTAGGTACGAAACTCCGATAATAGCCTTCCAGACCTAGAAAAATACAATGCTCCATCACATTCTTGGGTTCTTCCCAAGAAACAACCACTTTAAACTTTTATGGATCAACTGGTACCCCTTGATGAGACACCACGTGTCCATGGAAATGAACTTCTCATGTCATGAACTTTCACTTGGAAAATTTCCCATAGAGGTGGTGATGTCAAAGGATTTCCAAGACCATCTTGAGGTTTTTAGTGTGTTCCTCCTATGATTTTGATTAGATCAAAATATCATCTATGAAATCAATGAAAAAACAGTCCAGAAACTCATAGAAAATAGAGTTCATGATCCCCCGGAACACAACAGGTGCATTCGTAACACCGAAGGACACGACTATGACTCAAAGTGCCCATACCACCACCTGAAAGTAGTATTTGGGATATCACTATCCTTCACCCCTAACTGGTATACCCAGACCACAGTTCAATCATAGAGAAACAAACTTCTCCCCTCATCTGGTCAAAGAGTTCATCTATCCTTGGGAGAGGGTAACAGTTCTTGAACGTTACCCAATTTAGTCTCCGGTAGTCTATGCATAGTGTGAGACCACCATATTCCTTCTTTTCAAACAATACCAAAGCACCCCATAGAAACATGCTGGGTCAGAAAAAACCCTTCTTCATCAGATAATAAATATAAATTTGTAACTACCACAACACAAAAGACACAATCTGGTAAGGAGCCATCGAAATCAGACAGGCACCAGGCTGTAAGTCTATCCTGAACTCAATTTCACATCAAGGTGGTAGAGTCACAAACTCCTTGGAAAAAACATATAGTAACTCTATGAAAACTCCCAGAACATCCATCATATCAGAATCCACGGATTTTGCTGATCGCTCGGCCAACTTGGAAAAAAGAAGCTCCACATGCTGTCTCCCCACCTGACAACTACGTTCGCAAAAGAAATCCACACGCTAGCCATACTCATTCGAGAAAATGACTCTTCCCCGAAAGTAGTTGATAACAACATGCCCCAAAAATGGCCAGTTGATGCCTAGGATGACATCGTATGGTTACAATGGAAGCAGAAGGAGATCCCCACAAGACTGATGCGACCCAACATCAGTCCACATCCTTGAAAAACATCAAACATGCTGGTATGACCCCGACCTGGCGTACTCAATACCACAAGCATGGAGAGCCTATCTATGATTCGGCCCAATTAATTGGCTATACCGTGTGTAATAAAGGAGTATGAAGATCCTATATCAAACAAGGCGCATTCAAGAGTGCTAAACAAGCTGATCGTACCTCGAAAGGCTTCTGACTCTTCCAAAACTACTACCTCTGCAGCATGCAACTGCCCATGCCCAGCTCCTCTACCTCTTAGCTATCAGCCGCCTCCCTGACCAATCCCCAGTCGAGGTCCTTGAGGAGCACCCTGGGGTCTGCCTCCTCGTGCTACGTTTTCTCTTGGAGGAGTGGGAGATCACAGTCCCTACTGATCCTGCTGAAAGGGCTAGTCTAGAAATTGATGCTGCTGAGGTGGGTGCTGAACCTACTCACCCCCACTTTATTGCACTCGTTCCGTGAACTGATTCCGAAAGTTTCCATGGCTGCCAGATATGAAGAATCTTGGTCATGGTCCCACATGGAAAGGGCAAGGATCAGGAGATCGAAACTAGAACTGCTGGGGCTTGCTCCCCATTGGTCGAAACTTAAATGTTCCTGAAGCTAGAGGCCTTCTACTGATTACCTTCCCCTTTGACGATCCCAACTAGCTCCCCTCTCATGACACACCTCCCAATGTGTGCATCCTTTCCACCACTTCTTACTTCTTTTGGACATCCAAGTATGTCGATAGGGTGAAGGGAGTAACATCATACTGAAGAGACGATCAGAGTGCCTCCTCTAAACTTCTTTCCCAAGACTCCTCATATAGAAAAATGTCTAAATAAAAATGAAGGAGATCCTTGAAAATGATTCCAAACTCCCTCATTGACATGCTCCCCTGCTAAAGGGAGAGTAGATCCTGCCTCTTTTCTACCTTCATTGTAGAAGAAACGAATTCCAACTAGAATTCCTTCTCGAAGTCAGCCCCAAAAACCTCACCCTCTATCCATTCTATGAGGTAGATTTTCCACCACTGATGCGCTGATCCTCTCATCTGATTGACTGGAAATAAAACCTAGTACTCAGTTGAAGCCCAGATCAAGATAAAAGCTATCACCTGCTCCTCGAGCCAACTCTCTGCCTCCATGTCTGAGACTCTTCCCTCGTACATTCCGAGGGTCTGCTGCTAAAAGGCACGAAGCATCCTCTGCCACTGGTCATCCACCTCCTCTCGATCAGTCCTCTATTGATATGCCAGATCAGCTTCTTGGGCCTCGATCGCCCGCACAACCTATGGTCATTGTTCGGGTTCCATAGCTATAAGGTAAATAATGAAATCCTAATCCCGAGAAGTGTATAAGATTTATTTTAAATTTTGATTAAATTTTTTTTATTTAAATTCCTAGAATACCTCGAACACACAAGAAAATAATTCATTATAATGCATGTACCTTTCCTAGGGTCTCTACCCTACATTCAGTGTAGCCTCACTTGGTCGTTCGTTAGGTCACGAGTCTTTGCATCGAATCATGGGAGGCCCTAAAATCCCATTTCCTAGCCGGTCTTCCCTATCCTATTTCACTAACCAAGATTTCCTAACACTATTTCCCTACCATCCCATGCAATCCTCACTATGCCTAACCCCGAGCTCCATCATATCTTTAAACCATCACCTCTGATACCATTCTGTCATGACCCACCTTCACCAAGATGAGAGAAGGGACATGATATTTCTAGAACCTTACTTCTTCATGTTTAAGGAGAGATAATGACCCACGAGACCCGCCATTAATAGATCCTAAAGTGGCAACTAGAACCAAGGGTATATAATCACACACAAAATGGAATACATTACCCTTTTTATTTTGTGGGATCAGGAGATAAGATAGTAAATCCAAAAAAACACCAAAACAAAAAGTAAAAGTAAATCCAAAACAATCCAGTCCCATATGCACATTCCAATAATATGTGCTACAAAAAATACAAGAAAAATCCAAAGTAAAATACTAAAAGAAAAGAAAACCAGCAATGTCAATGGTTCCAATGTCTGAAATAGTTGGGTCTGACATTGTCCTCAATGTCCTCTTAGAGACCTGAAAGTAGATTTATATACACAGGGTGAGTATACAGGTTTACCCAGTTGAGAAAACCAAAAGCTCTCATGCACAAGTGGGGAGCCATTCTAGTGCCCCATGAGAAAAGGAGATAACCAAAACACATAGTAAGGAAAATATCCACCCAAACCTCACCAAGGAAAACTCCCCAAATAACACAAGTCAAGTAATGTAAAATTAATAGCACATCGATATTTTGGTACCCCGCACCAATTTACAACTAGTTATTGAATACATCCTATGCATCAGACCTCCCCCACCATTATCACCACAGTCCCACTACCATACCCCGTTCGCACACACTTGGGATACCACAACCACACATCTCACCTGAAAACATTTGGGATACAAAAAAAACTTATAACCTTGCCAGAAAACACCTGGGCCTAAACAACTACTGCCATGCCCGAAGACACCTAGGCCACATCCCGAAGACACTTGGGAATCAACCTTCTCAAAAACACCTAGTCCAACCATCACAACATACCCTTCCTAAAGAATCTTGGGCTAAAATGGAACTCATGCCATCAAAACCTTCCTTAAGGGTCTTGGGCTACTCAAGGATATGGGTAGAAAAGAAGCTAATAACCATCCACTCATAGGAGTGTTGGGGAAACACCCTCCCCCATGAAATGGGGGTGTTCATCATGAAGTGATCAACTTGGGAAGGGCACGAATAAGAAAAATAAGAACTGAATTATACATATATTTAAACAAGAACTCATACCAACCTAGGGGTTCTAAATCCATCCCACACACAAACACCTTCGTTACTATTCATTCATAAAAAGCACAATGACCATAACCAAGTCACAACTCATTCACGGAAAACTAATCCCCTTTTGATCCCATTCTTGTTATCACATTCCAGTGGTTCCATTTAAATAATTTTTCACTACTAGGAAACTAACAGGCATCACCACAAGCCAAGGAATGAAAAATAACTGAGCACCAAAATAAGCATTCACACCTGGTTCTCTTGTAAAGTAACCTAAATAAAAAGGATATGGGAGATCCATCAAAGTAATGGAACTAAACGAAGCCCCAACATATGACCCCACATAGACTCAGATCCACAGACCAATAACTGCACCATAATAGGGGATCCCATCCCCATCCACATCACTTCACATGTATCAAGTAGAACCACCATACACATCATCAGAATAGAGAAAGGAATTTTTCAAATTTAACCACACTATTCATTAAGTTACTTCTTTCCATTTGGTTAACAAGGTTGATCAAATAAGGATTATTGTTCATTAGACATAAATTTAATCAACTTAGTTTACATGATTAACCATTTTTCATTTTACACTCATTCAATCATCACATAAGACAAGGATTCATTTTTGCACAAGGAAAGACCACCAACGCCCATGATTTTTAGTGGACATATGCCCATATAATTGACAACATATAATCAAGGGTAAAGGAGTACAATAGCATTTCCAAACACACCCCTTCATTCCTTAAAATTCCATTTGTTATCTTCATTAAGTTTTGGTTTCATCCATCCCCAAAAGAAACATTATCATGCCCACCGCACATGATACATAGTAAAGAAAGATGAAGGAGGAACCCTACTTGGATGACTAATGATTGGAGTTTTTCTTCTCGTGTCAATAACTGGGATGCATGACTTGTACGGGAGGAACTCCGGGGACTATAGGACTAAGCAGAAAAGGCTCCAACATAGCCGTGCCACTATCTTAAAGAAGGGGGACTCCAAACACACCAGGGAAAGGAAAGAGACCATCCAAGAAGAATAAAGAAGGAATCCACATGCGATAAAAAGGCAAGATCCTGGAGTTTTGAGATATGAATTTTGAATGGCTTTAAATGAGTATTGTGGTTTCACTATGTAGTTGGATGGTTAAAAACGATTGAATTAATTGTTATTTAATAATTATCATTAGAGAGGTGGTCATAATAGCTGTGCATTAATGGATTTCATTTAATGGGAGGAAAACGGGTCTTTTGAGGGTCTCCCCACTCCTAAGGGATATAAAACATTGTTTATGGAACTAAAAACATCCTTGAACCACATTAAAAAGTTTAAAAGAATTATAAGTGGAATTACAGGAACAAATGGGGAAGGAAACCCCGACACCCCTCTATGACCGATCAGTGAGACTGATCGGTGAAACCGATCGGTGTAGCAGATCAGGTGAAGCTGATCCCGTTAAGCTGATCAGTGAAACTTATCGGGTGTGTCCGATTGGGTGAAACTGATGGGTGAAACCAATGGGTGAAACCGATGGGTGAAAACGAAGGGTGAAAAATATGGATGAAATCGATCGGTGAAACCGATGGGTGAAACTAATCAGTGAAATCGATGGGTGAAACTGATGGGTGAAATCGATGGGTGAAACTGATGGGTGAAACCGATGGGTGAAACATATCTATGAAACTGATGGGTGAAACCGATTTGAGAAATGAATGGATTAAACTGATGGATGAAACCGACAGTTGAAACCGATCGGTGAAACCGATGGGTGAAATCAATGGGTGAAAACGATCGGTGAAACCAAGGGGTGAAACCGATGGGTGAAACCATTTGGTGAGACCGATTAGTGAGACTGATTAGTGAAACTGGTGGATCTGATCCATCAAGCTGATCACATGTAACTAATATATGAAACCGATATGTGAAGTTGATCTGTGAAGCTGATCAGTGAATATGATCAGTGAAGTTGATCTGTGGAGCGGATCTGTGAAGATGATAAGTGAAACCGATCTATGAGACTGATGGGTGGAACTGATTGGTGAGACCGATTAGTGGCCTTGATAGGTGACACCACATTGAAACATTTCCACGGACACCCACATCCACCAGACTCACCGATGTTTTCCAAGATACCCCAACACTTAGAATGTGGTAAAGTAATGGACTAGGAGGGTCTGGGCCATTACAACCACATTATGCTAGTGTGACGGTTTTAGAAAACAGATGCTAAATTTTGTGGTGGCATACAATATGTGGAATTTTATTCAATTTAGAAATAGTTTATGGTAACCATCAAAGTGAAGGATTTTAAAGGTGGATTTTTGTGGTTTGAGCAGCAGTTTATGTAGTGGAAAATGATTTTTTTTCATGGAGGTTTACACCTCCACTAAAAAATAATTTCATTTTCTCCAGGATAACTACAGCTAAAACCAAGATAACCACTGAAAAAATGATAACTCAATATGAGAACTATGTATCAGTGATTTTAAGCACTGCTAAATTTTTTTATGTAGTAATGGTTTTAACCACCTATGATAGTAAAATTCCAAATTATAGTGGTCATTTTAAACACATCTAAATATGATCTATTTAATTTTTGGTGGTTTAAACTACCGCTAAAGCTAGATTTAAAATAAAAACATAGATAATTCTATAGCCCCAGTACTAGTGGCCTGAAAAAACCATTCCAATTTCACATGCACATACAACCTAAATCCAAAATAATCAAGGAAACCAAAATTTTCATAAGAAAAATCAATTTCATATCCACACACCTTTGACTCAGTATCACTCATTTAATGGTGTAATAATCTTTCCATCGAGACCATCCGTGTGTTCCCCCTCGGTAACCAGTATTACTCAAATGAAGCTATGTAACCCAAACAGTGTGATCATCCATGATATAAATTGTATCACCCTTGAAGTACAAAGTATCAACAACCTATGAGCCCATACTTATTATTTATGTAAAGAGTAAAACAAGTGTCTTTCATGGTGTAACTAATACAATGATTTTCTTTATGTTTTAAATACTAATGATGCCATGTGTAGAGATATGCCATCTTATAAATCAAGTGGATTTAATGATATTCACACCCATAATCCATTTCAATTATAAATTCATTAGGGACATGTATTAATGAAACCATAACTCATACCATTTCATTTAATTAACTAGGTACTCCATTCCATAATTAAAGGTATCTAAGAATTAAATAAAAGTAATAGGTCTATGTGGACTACACATAGTAGTCAACAACAAAAATGAAAATGCATGTGGAAATCCATGCTAGCATTCATTCTATATGAGAACATATAGTGCGCTCAATTAGACATAGGCCCTAACCACCTAAAATAGTTTTTGGTAACTAATGCATATATATGGGGTTGTCACGCTCTCCCACAATTCATTTGATCTTCACTTTGATAGTTTAGAAAAAAATACACTTAAAAGGGGATTTTATTAGAAAATATATAATTACATAAAGTCATTTAAGGATTAAACCATTATGTGTGGTTCAAATTTTTGGTTCATGGTCCTTAACATGGATAATTTAAAAAATAAGGGATACTAATCCTAATGAACTATGTTACTCAAATGGCCCGAAGGCCTTCATTTATTATTGATTTTGACAATCCACCTTTCAAGGGGTGAGGTGGAACCCTTACAAGGCCCGTAGGCATAAGTATAACATGGCCTGTAGGCCTTAGAGGAATTCAATGCCCGTAGGCTTCAAACATTACATACAACATAGACTAACTACTTGGAACTGCTCCTCCCTAGAATCTTCATCGTGAAATAAGATCTCCACCTTCGCATGACAATTTGAATAGGCTTTCCCATGCATGCAGAGGCTTGTCCCAATGGCAGGTGCCATACCCTCTCATTCTTGCAATCCGTTTTAGCTTCTACTATGGTGAAAGCTCATTACTTCCCCTCCTTTGAAGTTTGTTCCTTGTAGGTTGTCTAGTTTGCATCTACACTAAAGGTGGACCAAAGGCCTTGAGGTTATCCAAAAGCCATACTGTCCCGAAGGCCTGGGTGGCCTGAAGGTCTTAAAGGACTTGGGGACCAAATTCCTAGGTCACCATATGGACGTACCGCCAGAAATCATAGTGAGACAATTTATAAAACATCAAGACACTAAGGGAAATTCTATAGAACACCTACCAAATACCATGGATGAATATTATGACCAATATCAATTCATGTTTCTATCTATATCGAGAGAAATTATGGAAACAAATGAATGAATTGATAATATAGTGAATTTAGCTGAACCAAAATAATGCATCTAGATAGGAGATAAATATAGAAAGAAGGATGATTACTAGACTCATTGAGTTATATACAACTCACTTTACAGAGGTTGAATTAAACACAAGATAATGGGGATCAATCTAACCATTTGAGATGAGAGGATTAGAGGAGCATGGGCGGGAGCCCCCTTGAGCACACTAAGGGGAAATAAAGATAGGGTGAAAAGAAATAAGGTCCAAGGATTTTTTTTAATTTATAGCCTATTTAATGAGGTGCAAAGTTTTTCTACACGGTTATCCATAATGCGTTCCAACCATTCTCATTCCATGGATTATGGGGGGTGTTCTCATAGTTCATGGGTAAAAATTGGGAAATCATGAACATACTATTCATTCTGCGTCTTTTAAATACCTGCATCATGTTGTACTAGTGAAGGGATCTCTTTTAGTTTTCTCTACAATTATGAAACTCTTCGGATGAAATTATAAATATTAAGTGGGATTATGTTGACTGTATTATACATCATATATGGATACATGTATAAAACATTCTTTATTGTATTCATATCATGACACTGGTGGATTATATAATCTTGGTGAAATTCTTGATCATGCCAGGGACTACCCTTTTGTTTTGAAAGGTAAAACATATAAATTGTTGTGTCTCTTGTGTGTGTGTGTGTATTGGGTTGTGTTGATCGAAACCAAAAAGATAACGTCTGTGAGAGAATAATATAATCACTCACCTAAATTTGACAATAAAAAGTTAATAGGGATTAAAAATTATTAATTAGACTCCAACACCGATTCAATCCCCCTCTCAATATTGATCATATCCCTCCTTAGATCATATAAATTGGTATTGGAGTGTAGGTTCATATCTTATTGGGTTATATATTGTAATTTCATTATCTTTTTAATGTTTTGAGTTTCTTTGATGATTTATGATGAATTTTCGTTTTAGATAAGAATGATTTGACATTGATCAGAATTTAGTTTCTTCCATAACTTTGATAAATACCAAAAATAAAGACAAGAATAAAATTAGAAAGATGTCTTTATTGAGTAAGGAATATTTTTCTCCATAATATAATGATAAATATGATAGATATAGTTTATAAGAAGAAGAGATGGTTGTTTATTTTACTACTAATGAAGTAGAAAATCCCTCTACCTTTACAGGATCAAGACACTCAAGTGTTAAGAAGATATTTGTAAATTCTTATCAAAACTATTTTGAATAAGAGGAAAGAATAATTGGGAGTGATCACATGCCAACTATAAGATATGATAAGATGATACTATAAAATTTGAATAACGATGGGATATCCACTTAAAACAAGTTGAAGGGTGTTAAAAAACTGGATATTCCCAATAAAATCAATAAGAAGGTTGATCATTCATACTTGGGTCACAAACCTAATAAATTTAGGAAATATTAATCATAAAAAACGAATCATGGCAATAAAGAAAATTAAAATATTCCATGTGGGAAGTCCAAGAAGGCTGTAAATATACCTGAAGACATTTTAATGATTTTTGAAATAGAACCAAAAACCTCCTTTTGATCATCTACACCATAGATATAACAACCTAGAAATTTTTACACATTATTATATGATTCATAAATATAAATATCCATTAATACAACATAAGGATCACAAATTCCTTGTGTCTTTGGAAGACTGGGTTCATAATACATAAAAGGAAACATAAGAAATCAAGAAAATGTTAGGTAATGAAAATGTTTTGTGGAAACTCTGTGCCACACAAGATACATATAAAAAGTAGAATGTTACATTATTTTTCCAACATATCAACAATAAAACTAATCACTATTCGATAATAAACACATATCGTCAACCTCTCTATCTCCATCACTACTTCCTGCTACCACTTGTAAGAACATTATATTGAAAATTAAATATAGTTATATATTTATATTTAATCTTAAAATCAATAAATGTATGAAAATTAAATGATTTTGATTTTTTGTGATTTAACTAATCACCACCACAAAATGCAATATCACTGGGGTCAGATCCTTTAATCTTATAATATAAATCAATAGACGCATTCTGAAAGGCAGATATTTGGGCCACCTGTTCTTGATATGTGTTTTGTAGATAAACAGTCTCTATCTAAGTATCTCGGGGGTATGGACTAACTAAAACCGGAAGTAAATGAAGTTGCAAGCCTCAGTGTCCTACCCAAGACCTCAAATGGTATGAGTCCCAAACCCCTTCCGTACACTATACTACGATGATTCTTCCCAAGGACATTAGAAACCAGGTTATCCTGGGTAATTGAGTAGTATTGTGCATGATTGGAACCCCACAGTTCATTAATTTTTACCTATAAATAAAATATTAGTCATATTATAAGAAATATATATAAACATATTAACAACTAATAATAAGTTATTATAATGAAAAAATGAGTTCATTCCCCAACTTCTTTGGCAGGATCATTAACAAAACTTCAATCAGATTTTTTGGGAACATTCAACCACACTTTTGTTCAGGATTATTGGTGAATTAAACTCTATAGATGAATTAAACAAATATATATCAAAATTTTAATATATTAAATAAATAATATCATATTATAATTATTTAAACTAATTAAATTATTACCAGAGCCGATCGTCTTCTAGAAAATCTCTTTGACCTCGCAATGTGAGGGATGACTTTCTTAGCCCGGATTGATGAATTCTTTCTTGAAAGATCCTAAAATAAATAAAATGTTATTTAATAGTAATTTATTCAATGTTATATCCTCTCCATATACATGTATAAATTTAAAATGAGATTAATATAATATTATAATTTTAAATACCATCTGATTTTCATCATGATGTCTGCCAACAAAAACATTCCATTTCCCTTTGGGTTCCCCATCGTGTAGCTTGTAATACATCTATTGGGCAGTCAAAAAAGTATCATTGACATCAATCCACAATCTCTATTTAAAGTATTTCCATTTCTTGCCTAGATTTTTCAATGTCTACATTCATGCTAGCACATCAGCAACCGTAAAGTGGAAAAACTTATGTACACAGAAAATACTTTTGAAAATATTATATTCTAATAGCATGACATTAAATTACACCATAGTGTATTAAAATTACCATTATTTTGAAAAAACATCATTTTTCCTTGTTGAAGGCATATTCCTCCAATCATCATATGAAATATGAAGGGAAATTGGCTCCGCAACTAGCTGGCCTTAAATCTGGCCAAGTAATCCAACGATGTCATCCGTAGGGACCCCATATGAATCAAATGGGACAACTATATTCTCTACGATTATATTTCATGCATATGAAAATTTTATATTTTTATCCATACTTTCATTGTTTCCACCTTTAATGAACAAATAGTTAGTATAAAAAAAGTGAAATAAATTTATTCATATTAAAATTTGTACCTATAATAGCCACCCTCTAGTGTCCCTGTGAAGAACTAGAAGTGGAACACCCCTCCCTCGCTACTATGGCTTCTAAAGGGGGAAGTGACGACTGAGCTACTAAATGGATGCCCATAGAGTGTGTGAGAGATGTTGAACGGGGAAAGCAGATGGTGACTCAGATTCTATTGGGAGGGAGACACATGGATCATCATCTGTAGTAGTTCTCCATGAAATAGTATAGCGCTTCCTCCTTAGCATTCCTGCCATATAATCAAATAAAATTAAGTTCAGAACATATATATCAAAAAAATTATGCTGTAATTTTTTTTAAAAATCATAACAGATGCACAATACTGACCAAAAAATATACAAAACAATGATAATTAATGACGACACAAATTAAATAAGTGGTTTCTAAATGAGCTCACAAACATAAATACAATCATTTTATCCTACAATATTGTCTGTTTCCTTCTCCATTACTTAATTCACTTAATTTATCCTTGTTAGAATAATATTTTCAATATCATGTGGTAAAAATTAGTCTACTTCTTTCTGTTGAAGAGATTCAATGTTAGAGGTCAAATATTGTACTACATCACACATATCATAAAAATCTTTTTGTTTTATGTGATCAACTACACTCCACTTTTCATCCACAACATCATTCACATAATATATCATTTTATCTTGGAATGATAAGATATACAGATCCTGTAGTTCATGATCACCAACATCCTTCAAGTGAGAGAAGTTCACATAAGTAATTTGCAAGGAATCTCTTTTAACACCTCTGATAATATCGACCCAATTTCATTTAAATAAACCAACTGAAGAATAACCATGGTAGTTTAATTCAATAATATTAGTCATATTTCCATAGTTTCCCACTTCATAAAATTCAAATATACCACTATTATGTGTTTTCAAACCCTCTTCTCGATTAACTATACGAAATATAAAGCCATTAACATTGTAAGCGTCAAAATTTCTAACTTGTTTTATAGGACCTCGAACAAGAAACTTAAAATATTCTAAAAACTATACTCGAGTATCAGTATTCATGATCTAAAAAAATATACATTATAATATTTAAAAAATATATGTGTCAACCTAATAGCCATATTTATTGGAATGTTTATGAACTTACACTTCATGAAAACCATTCTACAAGCTCTTTATTAACATCTTTCGTTATATCTTTCTCATTTTGTGTTCAGACTCTCATTCATCTCTTTGTTTTTATCCTAAAAAATTAAATAAATGGTTCTTCAATGTCACTATTCAACAACACATATCTATGTGCATATAATAATTCCATTTCTGTCAGTGTAACATTTGTGGTCCTCCTAACTGATCGACCAATAACAGGAATTATTTTTGATTTATCAAATATTTGAGATTGATTTGATGTTTCATCAACATTTCTAACTTGATTAAATCTTTTTTCAATATCATCCCAGTATCTAGAACAAAAGGTAAGACACTCCTATGCCAAATATCCTTTAGCAATAAATCTTCTAGTGGAGCTTTATTTCTAACATTTGATTTTAAATTCCCTAGATATCTATGAAATAAAAAAACAAACATAATTATGAATTTAATTAAGTTCCATGAATTATTTACATAACTGAAAAACATATAAATAAAGTACCTATCAATTTTATACATCGATCGATAATGTATGGGGCCTCCTAGTTTATCTTCCTCAACCAAATGTACAGTTATATGCATCAAGATAGTAAAACAATATGGAGGAAATATCATCTCCATTGCACAAAGTGTCAATACAAAACTCTCTTGAAGGTTTTCAAGATCAAATGGATGTATTGATTTCTAAAAAAGTTTTTTGAAAAATGTGTAGAATTGGAGAAAAATAGCAGTAATGTTTTTAGGTAATAATGTTTTCAATGCCAATGGTAGTAACAACTGTAACAAAATATGTGAATCGTGGATTTTCAATCCCTGTAACCTACAATTCATTAAGTCAACACACCTTTAGATGCTACTTGAATACCCATCAGATACCTTCACATGCTTTAAAATTTTATGGAATGCATCTTTATGCCTATTTTTCATTACAAATACTGTTGGAGCATATGTTTCATTCTCATCTGGACAGAGGTCATGTTTTATGTTCATTACTTATAAGTATTTCTGTGTATTGGGATGATCCTTTGATATTTCATGGTCATTAAGAAATGTGAAGATAAAATTATCACATACATTCTTCTCAATAATAATCACATCAATATTATGCTGCAACAAATAAAATCCCCAATACAGATGTTTGAAGACTATACTTTTTTCCCTCCATTGTGGAATTCTAATTTCACTTGATGATGCACTTCAAAATTGTTTCCCACTCTCATTAATATGATGAACCATCCAAAATTCAATTTCAACATTTCCAAGTTGTTTTAATATTTTAGAACCAATTAACAACTTTGGAGGTGGTATATGATCAATGAAACTATTAAATTTTGATCTGTTCAATTGAAATCTAGGAGATGCATTGAGAAATCCTCAATGAAAAAAGAAGAACCATTTTCTACTGTGAGGTTTCCGTTTGGGATCACAATCAAAGTTACAAATAGGACAAGCCAATCCCATGTATGAGTTCCAACCACATAAATTCTCATTTCTAGGGAAGTCACTAATGGTCCACATTAATGTATCATGCATTTTGAACATTATTTTAAAAGAATTATCATATGTCTCAATACCGTTGCTCCAAATATCTTGTAATTCTTCAATTAAAGGTTTAAAGTTTACATTAATATCATTTACAAGAATTTTTTTCTAGGAATAATCATCAAAATGATAAAAGATGTTTGTTTCATACACATCCAAGGAGGTATATTGTAAGGGATCAAAAAAATTGGGAAAATGCTATAACTAGAACTCAAAGTCCAAAATGGGTTGAATCCACTGGCAGAAAATCCCAATCAAACATTCCTAGGATCAGCTGAAAAATTTGGATGTAATTAATCAAAAGAATTCCAATATTTTGAATCTCGTGGATATCATATGAACCCATCATTGTTATTATCTACAGAATTCCACTTCATGTGTTTGGCGGTTTACGATGACATGAATAATCTTTTCAATCGATGATTTGAAGGAAAGTAATGCAAAACAGTTATAGATGTGTTCCTTTTATTATTATTAATACCTGTACGTTGATTCAAAATTCCAAAATCATGAATTGACTGCCGTCTAGAAGAATTTTTTTTAAATCTTTTCTACTTGAATCCTCTTTCCAATAAATCATACAATCATTGGGACACACATATTTTCTTATAATTCAGACCATCATTAAAAGACTCGGGGATGTTTTCTTAAGGAAATGCATCACACAACAATTCCAATATCATGGATATTTCCTTATTTGTAATTCCATATATAAATTTGATATAGTATAACTTCAACAGAAAATAGAGTTTTGAATATTTCAAACATCTACTATACAACTCTTGATTTCCATCGTCAAATAAACCATAAAATTTATTTTCATCTGTGATGTTTTTTCTTACATTAGTCTCCACATAATCAAGTGTTGGATCTAATTATATGTTACAATATTTATTTGGTTTTCCTACAGTCTCAAAAAAATCACCTGTCACATTACTATTTGTAGCACCCTCATATGGTTGTTCTAATATTTTTTTATGTAGATGGAAGGGTCTTGCAATGCCGATTGCATCATTTATAAGGGTTTTTATTTCATTTACATCGGAGAATAAGTTGGGATCTCATTTTGTGGATTGACATCGGTGGTCAACCATTCTATAATGTTCGATTATCCATGCCAAATACAACACAGATATCGAGAAGGTAATTTCTTTAATATTAAATTTTCTTAAATTTCAGCTCTCTTCAACCATCTTCTAAATTTACATTGAGGACATGGACATATTATTCTCCCTTCAACGGATCATTTGAAAATTTCAAAATCTAAAAACTCCTCCAATCCCTCAGTATATGGAGGTGTGTTTCTCGGTAATGTGATCTAGATTTTATCCATGTATATCATAATATTCCTACACAATATTAAAAAAAATTAGAACACATAAATATTACTAAATAGGGAAAGATATTCATATATAATATTTGAAAAAATATATAAATATGTTAAATAAGGTTTTCCTATATAAATACATATGGTAAATAATGAACCCAACCACTAGAAAACCAATGTATTCAAATTAAAAAGATCCATAAAAGAATAGAGATATAATGAAAAACCATGAAATAATAAATGAAACATATACTACATGTCATTAAATGAATACATCAGTAGTAGATCATATACACCAGAAACTAAAATTCCAAAAGACAAAACTAGGAAAAACCTTGAAGATGGCCGCAAGTCCAATCTTACTCCCAAACTCCCATGATTTTTACTATTAATCCAAGCATCAAGCATTAAGGCTTGCCAAAACCCAACCCTATAATCAAGTTGCATTAACTTGGGAACCGAGTTCCATGGTATCATGAGAAATGTGTGACTATAATTAAATAGTCCACCACTAATTATATCCCTAAATATAACAAGACTATAATAATGTACATGTAGAAGTGGTACAAATAAAAAAATTAATAATTTAATTAAAAGGTCTTAAATAACCACTAATGCTCGAGCTTTGCGATGAAACATGAGTCTCGTATCTACCACTATCAATCCTCAGGTCTATGACCCTAGTTGACCATACCTAATTTAGCCAATATTGATTTTTTTATGATCACATTGTATGGATTACACCAACCATTTTATCATATCCACCCTTATGGGTATTTTCATTAGTATCTCAAGAGTTCCTATGAGAGAGTTTTCATGTAGTAACTAACGACTACCTATAAGGGAATTTTCTTTTAGTAACTAAACACCACCTATGAGGTTGTCTTCTATAGTAACTCAATACCATCTATGAGATCATTTTCTTGTTATAACTCAAAACTTTTTAGTAGGGTGTTTTTATTTATAGAATCAAGACTACCTGATGATAATTTTTCAAACCAATACATATAACAATATCATTTCATAATAGTAATTCCAATCTACCCCATTAAAATCCGTTTACAATAATGATCCCATTTAACTTTCTTAAAATTTACTAATTCACTTTAAAATTTCATTTAAATTCAAAATCTATCCATTCACATCATAACATCTATCTCTGAATTCATAACCCAAGGTTTACCAATTTTCTATGTCAACATAAAATCATAATCTCAACATTTAATTTCATAATACCATGTTAATCATAATTTATATTTTTATAGTGTAACACTTATCGATTTATTATTCCCAACACAAAGGTCACATAACAATCATAGGATTATTCTTAGATTCACCCTTTATTTTATATGTATTTATGATGATTTCAATTCCATTTACATCATCTATGATTCCGAAATTCCATTTCATACCCATTGATTTATATCATAATTTATTTTTTAAACCCCCTAAGAATAGTGAGTAATATAATGATACCAATCCAAAACAAGGTCAAGGTTTCAACTATAGTTATCCCTTTAATATTATCCACATACATTTTAATAAACACGACTTACCATTTTATTGTCCAATTCTAGGTTCAATTCATTATTATGTAATTCTATTGGGAATTTAAATTTTTAAGGGTCAATGTATGTGAAAGGGTGTGTTTAACTAAGGAAAATAGAAATTAAAACTTAAAATTTAAACTAGTTCAATACATAGATAGGCTGATATGACCATAAATGAATCACTCAAAAAATGTCAAACTATGGTTTAATTTTAAGGACCACCTATTTTAGCCTCATAGACTTCCTCTCATCTAATATCTGCCTTTGTTTCATGCTAGAATAAGAAAAAAAGTGGTAAACAACTTGGAAATAGGGAATATTGGACATAAATAGAAATTTCTCACTTAACAGTGAGATAAGAAAATAAGGGAAGGAGACAGAGTGGTAGATTTACCTTAGGCTGACCAACACCTCAGATGAAAATCCATTTAGACAAGGGATGAGTAATATCTCACCATGGAAGAGAGGGAGGGGGGAGGGTTAAGATTTAGGGGTTACTGAAAAAAAACGGGAGTAAAATGAGGGGAAATGGATTATAAAATCATAAGGGAAAATAGTAATATTCCACTTTTTAAGGATTTCTTGGTTTGAATTCATAGTTCACCATATGATGCGTCAACCATGTGTTAAGAACTATATTAAACACCCATAACCACATGGTTGGTCTATAGAATTTACCAACAATGCACAAAACTAACACTAGCCATTGTGATAAGAAATGTATTTAACTTAATGTTTTAATGATTGATCTATGGATCAATATATATAAAATATTTGATATGTAATATAACATAGATATCAAGACTTATAACGTGAACATATTATTCCTTCTGATGGGAACCATAACTATATCAAATCATATAATATGATTTTGAATGCAAGTTATATAGGTATACGATAAATTGTATCCATATCAATAATGTTGTAGGTTCATAATCAACATCATTTCATATCCCATTAGAACATATTATTTCATTTATCACACCACTTGAACTAAAACCTCTCAAAAAATTTAAACATATGATATTATGTTACATCACATGTATTTTTTTGAAATAATTCAGAAAATACCGGCGTTGATGGGCTGCGGGGCACGGTGAGGGGCTGAGAGGTACAATGATGGGTGGTGAGACACGTTAATGGATTTGAGAGGCCTCTGGGGTCATGGGGGTCGCCAGGGTCGCACTATCTTAGGGATTTAGGGGGTCATGGGGGTATCAATGGGAGGAGAGGCATGTTGATGGGTGATGAGGTGTAGTGAGGGCTTAGGGGGGGTCTCTGGGGATGCACAAGTCACCAAGGACCTAGTGATTTGGGGGTTTGTGGGGGTCGGGGGTTGGGGGTGTTAGGTGAGTTAGGAGAGTTAGGGGGAGAGGTTTCAAGACTATAAAAAAACACACTCACAGCGGTTTATTAAACACCACCACTAATTTGTTTAAAATAATTTTGCAGCGGTTTATTAAAATGCCACTAAACCCCCCCTGCTTAAGGCTAATAATGTTGTAGTGCTTCCCCATCTGAATTTCCCTCACCAACCAACCTTAGGTCATTCCTAATATAAAACTTGTGCTGCATATTCTTCAGCGGCCTCATATTACTGACTAGATACTATTTTTAGAAGAAAATTCACATTTTTAGAAAAAACGAACGCGTATGGTATAAAATATATTTAATAATTTTATAAAATTGATTTCAGGCTCATAGGGCCTCAAAATCACACACCATCTCCGTTCCAGTCTCCAAAAATATTCCTAGAAATATTCCATAGTATAACAAAAAAAATGAGAGTCTCAATATTTTTACCTTATTCAATGATTTTAATCCCAGAAAAACAAGAATTAGGGAAAAATCTGGGGAAACTGAGCCCACATCTGGATATTCCATACATATTCTATACAGAAGGATGTACAAATAAAGAATAAGTGTGATACTCCCTCATCACATCCTCTCATAACATGGGAAAAATCACCATACATCCCTGAAAAATGATAAGATGATTACCTTATTCATAAAAATTCATGAGGTGAAACTCATAAGGATATATTTTCCCAAAAGATCTCCCAGCCAATATCCACAAGTTGTACCTCCTTAACTCACTGATTAAGTGGAGGGGTAAAAACCATCGACTGGTGGTATGGTGTAACATCCTCACCCTAATAGGGTTAACTATAATGAATAAAATTATTCCTTCAACTTTTATGACAATAGTGGATGGAAAACCTCACTCTGAGCATCTACTTACATAAGATGTCTTGGTTGGACCTTAATCTCACACGACTTCAACAACAACAAGGTCCACTTTCACACCCATGAATTTGAAGATATATCCTATGAAGTGGAACTTCAGATCCAGAACCGAATCCACAAGATCTGTCATATGAATCACACTCTTAGAGAATTTCTAGAACCATTATATTGTTTATTACATGCTCCAATTATGATGCCGAGGATAGGGGTTTTCATCATAGAAGAAAATCACATACCGATCTGAGAAAGGTTAAGAATTCAACTCATAAGACTTGTGAACTATAATTTAGTGTTCAACACGCCAAAGGGTAACACCAAGAACTCAAAGAAACTGTAGCGGATTTAAGAGTCCAGTCTTGGTATGTCCACCGATTAGGTGAACAACACAAGGGTACCCAGGTGAACACACTGTGTCTTACTAAGACCCACCACTGTAGACCCTCCAACCACACCAATGACTCTCAAAACCCCATAGGGTTATCTGATGTGCTAGAAAAAATATCAACCCATCCATATTGAAACTATATATAGAGGTACATATCATAATGTGGTGGTGAACACATCATGTTATCATACCCTACGATCATTTGAGGGAGATGTGAGCTCATAGAATCTGCTACTCCAATGGTAATACAAGACATATGATAAACTGGTTGTAACCTCCTACAAATGAGCTCATCCTACCCTATTTGGGGATTAATCCATGTCAAAGTAGGAAAACACAATACCATAACCCGAAATCACTACCATAATCACTTGTAGAATCCATTTAATCATTGATGGTAAATGACCAGTCCATACTAAAGAAAACATCATAGGGTTTCACTACTTATATGGAAAAATTTCATGTACAGCTCTCTCTGTAGGAGCCTCTAACACAATGTTTGACCAAAAAGGGCCTCCAATGGTATCACTATGTCTCAAATATAATATATATCTAGGGAAATGTGGCTCATGAATAATTGATATATCTTCATATAGATTAGTGAAAACACATGTTTAACCCCAAACCACACTCGAAGTCACTGCACCAGGAGCTCCTACCACCAGAATCTATCCATTTCATTTCCCACTTGTTCACCACAATTAGAAAATATTATGGTAACTTATCACATGAAAAATGCCTCAAACACACAAGACAAATGAACCCATACACCACATATAAATACTATCCATTTTGGGGTTGAATTGACTCACCTATGAAACTTTAGATCACATTATAAGAACATGTATCAGTGGGGGAAGTGTCCCTCTTTCCTGCATGACTGAATCTATATCAAACATCAACAAAATAGGGCTCTATCGACACCCTGTGTCACCCTATAGATGTATTGATATGGGGACTACCAAATAAAGTGGTCTCATTCAAGCATGATATCCAAACCACACGATCATACCTAACCTCAACCACCTAAGAAGGGAGTATGGTGCAACAAGAAACCTAGGTGTTCTATTTATCCAGAACCCATAATGTGCAATCAACATGGATGCATCATCTTCTGGTACCATTAGAACCAACTGTTTCTATACAAAGAGCACTGTTTATGAGTGAAACCATATGATCGACCAGGATCCTCCCAAGACTAAGAAATCAGATCATTGAATCAAGAGAATCCTTTGCTACCTAGGAAAATGGATCATTCTAGAAACTCAGAGGCCTCTAGAACTGTAACCATGGGGTGTGCTAAACCTACGTGCTTCCTTAAATTACTATGATGGTGTCAACTACTACTCTATATATAGTGTCACTTATAAATGTCCTCTTGGAGGAACGAACTTGTGGAATAGACCCCGAACTGAGGGCTCATTACTCATATGATCATCATCATGATCCGGAAGTTAATAACCTAGTTTGATATATCTGTGGAGTCATCTCAAAGAGATCAATACATACGACAATTAAATGAGCACACACACACATGTACATAAAAATATTAATATATATAACAATGGGGAGCTGAATTTGGAAGGAAAGTTAAACACTCAATCCTATATGATGAATGTACCATTGATCACTATAACCAATGTCTTGGTATGCTGAGTTGAAAAGAAAGAAGTCAAGGTCCCAGTGAATGGATACGTTGTCTGCCCACACCATCACATTATTACCCAACCTAAGAGATATTATCAAGACACTTTGACACAATTTCCCTAATCCCAACCAAATCCTTATATGGGGACTACTTCAGAAAATGTCCAAAGGAATGAACTACTCGAATACCAATATGTCACGACATGACCCATGCCAGGTATCAAGTTATAACTAACCCAAGGTCACCTCCATATGTAAGGGGGTGGAGACAAGCACTGAATCCATAACTAACTTGGGGAGGCCTTTTCCCAAGAAACTATATGTACACAAAAAATTATCTCATTACAAAAGTGCAGAGGGAGTAAAAGTAAAAGAAGAAAAAAGTTAAGGGAACAACCATGCATGAAAAACCTCTAGACTGTATAAGAGTACACCAAAATAAACTGAAAAGTAGAGGGGAAAAATACACACCCACCTAGAATGTTGTATCAAATTAACATAACTAGAAAATTAAACTAAAAAGTTATCCAACATCTTGAATCCAAATCTACAACCACTATTCCTGGACCAAATTTCAAGGTATCCATAAGCTCCAATGAAGTCACTGCCATCCCGTTCATCATCTACATAAGAGATGACATGTATGTGAAATTCCCATGTAGTGTGATTATATACATACCCAGTAGGACACCATAAAATTTGAAGGGGGAGTTGTAAGAGATAAAAAATGAAGTAGAATGATAATGGAATAGTACACTTGATACAATATACACTGAAAGAGAACATCATAAAACAATCCAAGAAAGAGTAACTTCATCCAAGACCATGGGGATTGACATAGTGAGTTGATTAACTACACATCGTGTCTTCTCCACCAATATTAGGAGAGTAGAATAATCCATCCATGAGAAGATAAACATGGAATTCACATGGCATACCACACACATATTCAAATCTCATGGAAATAGAGTAACCAAATCCAAAGGCATGGACACATAATGTATATATATATATATATAATATCAGTTAAAATAATCCCAAAAGAGAGAGTAAGGTTATATCCATATCATATCTTTTCCCACGTGGAAGAGGCACCAATAGTTATAAAAGTCCATCTACGATGCGTAACTTCTACCGTATCTACCCAGAAGTAACTGTCCCAGTGAAGCCACACCACGTCCCTATGCCACATAGCTGAGGGGACAAAACATCCAGGTAGAGGACCGATGCCTTATTACAACAAGATGGATGCACTCAGATTGTCGATGTAGGACCCACTTCCCGGCTATATTTGAGAGTAACACTCAGTAATCATCTAGGACTCTACCACCCAGCTCTACTGGAGGGTTAACTTAGTAATCGCTGAGATCTCCACTACCCAACCCTTCTAGAGGGTCAACTCGGTAGTCATTGAGGACTCCATTTCCCAAATCTACTAGAGGGTTGACATGGTAGTTGTCGAGGACTCCACTATCCAACTCTACTGGATGGTCAACTTGATTTTTGTTGAGGACTCCACTTACTAGATTTACTAGAGGTTCATCTCGGTAGTCATTGAGGACTCCTCCTCCCTGCTCTACTAGAGGGTCAACTCAATAGTCATTGAGGAATCCACTTTCAAGATATAGTCGAGGGTCAAATAGATATCCTTAGAGGACTCTACTTCCCATATATACTAAAGGGTCAACTCAGTAGTCTTCAAGGATTCAACTTCCTATGTACGCAAGAGGTACAACTCGGTAAGCCTCTGGTGATCCTTGGCAATCACAACCATTATAGAGCATTGTCTAACCAAGTATCAATCCCAAAAAAATCACATTATAACTCAAAATCCAATACTAAGAGAACTATCATGTTCTATGTGAAAAAACACTTAGGATAGGCTAATCATAGGGAAAAATCCGAGTCCAAACAAAAGAGATACGAAACCTTGGGGATTCCTAAAAAGAAATAAGGTGTTTGTAGTGTGTGAGGGGAGCCACATGGTGTGTAGTCCTGCTCCACTAACTGACCATGTCCCTAGGGGTATTCAAATACCAATATATATAGTAGTAAACTCCATGTAGGAGGACTACATAGCACGTACATGCTAATCGGAACTGGGCTATGTGATGCTGACCATTTTTGTGTACTGAACTCATGTCTGTGTACTTTGGTACACATTAGGCTGCTTCACATGGGGTGCTGCCCGTGGGACCTAGCCATGTCAATGTACTCAAGTACATGACCATGTACCTAACAATGGAATTCCATACAGGATCCCATTTGTGTGATCCACCACACTGGTTTCCCATCCAAGGAAGGTGTACACAACATGTAAGAGGGATACATGTCATTACATCCTTATGATATTACAAAACTCTAGCCACTGCACTTAAGGGGATACACACCATGTGATCATCACTATACATAATGTGTAGTTGGGTTTTCTCTAGAAATTAAGATCTGAAATCTTCTCACATAATCTGGTCTCCACCTTTGATTTCGACATGAAATTCACACGTGATTTGTGAATCTAACATCATTAGATGGACTCATTCCCTCTGATAGTTAGAAATCCGATTCCATACATGCATGGGGGTTTCATCATTTGACCAGTATTCCTTGAGCCCTTTAAATATTAACTATTTTCCACTGATCATTGAAATGATCTCCCATGTCTTTTAAAATTCCTAGATATGGTCTTATTTCATCAATCCAAGCCTTGTTCATTGATCTATCATGATTCATGTGGTTTAATCGGGCTCGGTACCGCCTGAAAATGTTGAACCGGTACCACAAGGTCCTACCGATGATAAATGTGAAGAAAATTAGTGAGAATGGCACCATTATTTTTTTATATAATCATTGGCCAATATATTTTTGCCAATGACCAAGAACAACGATACCAAGGTTAGCTAAAAATTCAATAACCAAATTAAACAGTACATAGGATCATGATTAGGCCATAATTAGTGCAAATACAAGAACAAGGATTGATCTTATCAATATATTTAATCAATGAGGGTTTAAGAAATAAATTTATGGGTCCTTTCAATAGATTTATCGTTGGTGAATAACGCACCCGCTATAAATGAAAGTGATCTGTTGTGTCTGCTTCCTGTTGATTCACCTCGATCTGATCACCTGTGATCAACCGATCTTGATTTTCCAAAGAAGAAGGGGTTGAAGATACTTTTAATGATACCATTATTATGCTACTAAACCTAGATATTTTTCATAGAATATTACTTATTATGTAAAATAGTTTAGGTGATTTCATTAAAAATAAATAAATGAATTATTTATTTTAATTAAATGCACTCGCCAACAACTAACATTAATGGACGTCCCACGCCGAACAAATTCAGGTCATGATTAGTGTATAATTCACATTCCAAGATCAATGGTGGTCTTGGATTTACCAAAATAGTCTATATTTTTGAGTTATTTGGGTTTTTTATAAAATTAATTACTTTATCTAATGCACCAACAAACCGTTTTTCAATTGGAACATCCCCTTCCGACCAACCATTGGTTGCGCCTCAGATAAACCCTGTTCTATGGACTCAACTACCCCCTCATATTTATGATCACATGTTAAATTTAAAAGATATTACACTTTTTCATAACAAACACACGTTCATTATATAAAATATCTTTAATAATTTTATAAAATTAATTCTGGGCTCACCAGGCCTCCGAATCGCGCGTCGTCTTAACACTGGGCACCAAATATATTCCTTCGAATATTCCAAAGTCTTACACCAAAAAAACCAGAGTATAAATAGATTTGATATATATTATTTTGTTTCTATAATAGATTTATAATAAATCTATAATTTTTATATAGGTTTTCATGACACGTATGAATGAAATTGTACCTTAGGTAAGGGATTTCTAGTGTTTATTTTATTTATGGGAGATATATGCCATATTCCCCACTCATTTATTTTTTTGGTATATATACTAACCCATTGAAAATGTATACATTAAATATATTTATTTCTATGATATTTAAAGTTTACTTTGATGATATTATTTAATGGGGATTGCGATTTAGAAGTTTTAAAACTGGTAAGGGGTTTTCGTCTAACTTTTAATTCCATGAAACATATGCCATATTCACCACTTATTTCTTGTTGTTATGTATATACTACCCATTTAATATGTTATATCATTAATTTATTTATTTTAATGGTATTTAAAACTTCATTTGATTCTATTCCTTTCATAGGGCTTATGAGTCTAAAGTTACAAAAGTGGTAAAGGTTTAATTTACAATTTCATCATTATTTGCGATTGTTTATATTTAAGTATCCCTTGGGAAAATAATTTAATATTTCTATCTTAAAAAAATATATTTTATTCACCTATATATATTCATGAACTTTTCAAGTAATAATACCATTTTCTATCTTTTTTACTTAATGTTATTGAGAAAATGTTTTTAAGAAAATCAGAATTTATTTATCTATTCAGTCAAAAATAATTTCTCTCCCATGTCCATGTTTTCAAAAAATGGTTTAAAAAATGATTTTAATTTTATTTTATAAATTTTTAAAGTCATTTTTACCCATTTTTTTATTTTTAGAAAACGTTTTGAAGGGAATCAACCTATCATTTTTGGAATGAGGTACTTTTTTACTTTTTATTGAAAATGTGAAAATGATATTTTTTAATGTACATGGAATAAACATATTATCCTGCTATCATAACCACTCATTATTATGAATTTTACTTTAGAAGTTTAAAGGATTATTTTTAAATAAATTTTCACTAATATTTTGAAAATTGTTAGTTTTTAAAAGTGATTTTCAAAGTGAAAAGGATATTTTCCACAAAAATGTTTTAATAGAATTTTTATGGAATTTCTTCTTAATAACAACAAAAACCCAATTTTAATTATTTTACATATTGAATATTTTGTAATTATACCATCCTTATTATTTATTTTGATTATTTATGATTACTTTTATTGGGGATGTACCATTTTGATACTATTCTCTATATTATTTTTGGTGGTCTATGATTATGTTTGTTGATTATGGGAAGGCTTAACATTTAGTTTGATAGATTTTCAATATGAATGTTTATATTAATTATGTTTATAACCATTAAAATGAGAAATTCATTGGACTTAGTAAGTGATGTGTGTTGCCCACTATATTGCCTTGATGCATTGGTAGATCTCATTAGACTAATTTTATTGGTTATTTGGATGAGGCATTACTCATTTAGGTAATATTTCATGGAATGGGGAATTTATGGTATGGTTATGGTATCCACTATTATGAATTCCCTTAGTAATATATTAGTTATTTATTACCATATGATTATTTGATTAGTTAGAATATACAATGGTAAGTTTCAAGATCATGTGATTATTTATCTGGAATTAAATTTTTCATCATTTATTACTCTATATTATTATTAAACTAAAATTTATTGATTAAATGGCTCGTGTTTTAGTTATTTACATTTCCATATTGACTATACGTCATTTATTCATGATAGATTCTACTGTACTTATACCCATACTGAGCATTACATCTCACCCTTTATTATGTTTCCTTACGCCAATATATCACGAAGAATATAATGATTGATAAGAAGGGATATAATAAAGGGAATAATTTTTTTCTCAAATAAAATTATTTGTTTATTTTATGATTTAAATTTTAATATGAGGCTCATGTATATATTTAGTTTCCAAAGACTACTAAACTATTTGGTCGTTAGTGAATCGATCACTTGTAAATAACACCAATTTAATTAACTAACCGATGACTTTAAGATACTATGATTAGGGTCTTTAGATAGGATATTTTCTAGGTGTAGTGGAGGAATATCCAATAAGGGAAAAATGAAGTGTTCTAATACAGAACTGATATGTGGTTTTATGAAATTACCATATTATTTATTCCCATTAAATTCTTGTAGGATCCAAAACATGTTTTTATATCAACTTGGGAACGTAAAAAATAAGGAAAATATGTTTTAGGAAACTCTAAAAACTAATTGTGCTTGTATCCATTTGAATTATCTATGAAGGGTTTTAAGATGAGTTTATCGCAAGAATTGTAGAGATAAATTCATTCCTTACAATGATTATTTCACTCAACCCATTGAACTTAATTCCAATGTAAATATTATTTAAATTTTATTCTCATGTAATATGTTACCTCTAGTTGACCTTCTATTATTAGTGTTTGTGTTTTAGTTGATTTTCAAATTTTATTTATAATATTTTTAAAATTTATAGTGTCATTGATTGAGACTATCTTGGTAATGTAGGAATAACATTTACACATATATTCACATGATATTTCCCTTGTTTTGAGTTTTTATATTTTTTTGAGATGATTTTGTAGAGTTTGAATCTACAGGGTTGCACCAATCAGTTTAGGAAAAGAGATAGATTCATTGGGATTCAAAGACCATTAAGTCAATAGCAATTTGTTTTGTTCTATTATTTGATATGTTGACTATCTTATATGGGATATTGGATTCATTTCAAATGATTTTTCCTCGATTATTTATTGCACTTATATTCTATTGGTGTGATGTTGACATTATGCATGACCATTTAATTTGAATGGTTATAAATTAAAAATCATGAGTTATTTTTGGGGCGATTAGGATAAAGTGTTACTTATACTGTAATTTTTATCATGGTTCACTGGGATATGGTGTTCTAGATTTATGATTTTAGGTTACCCATAATTGATCTAATTATATAATATATAGTTATTTTTATGGTATGATTCCTTTTGAGGCATTCCAACTTTTATAAATTAACCTCTTGAATAAATTATACTGATTTATTTTCTTGAGAAAATAATATTTTCTTTCCAATTAATCCAATGAAATTATTAAGTAATCTTTGGGTTATTGAGGTTTTTATTCTAATTATGTGATTAAGGAACTGTCATATAGATATGAAGGATGAATTGTTTTTGAAACTTCTTTAGAGTTACTTTTATTTTATTTAAGCATTATCCATTTGTTAGTTCGTTGGTAATGTTTAGTTATTTGTGAAGTAATAATTTATTAGTAGAATTATATCATACGGAGACCACCATTAATGGGTTTCTCATGTCAATGATTTGTCTCACAATCTTTCTCAATAATCAGTGTGTTTTTCTTGGTGGACCCAAAATAAAATAATGGGTTCTATTTAGGTTTTAAATTCCTTCTTATTTTTTAATACAGTAAGGATGTTTTTACCAAAAATATTTCATTCATTTCATCTATGATCTAGAGTGTTCTTTATTTTAATTGTACTTTGTTTAGTTTATTATACATTTTTCCAATTGTTCCTTGGAGTTTTTAATGTTTTTTCTTGGTTTATTTCATGGAGTAGATTAAAATGTCTTTCATATTTTATCATTGAGAGTTGAATTTCTTGAGATGATTGGGTTTTGGTTTGGTTCTTGGGTTCAAATATGTTACTATGATTTCATTTTTCTATTGATCAGTGAGTTTATTCTTCCTCTTGACCAACCACTTTCCTTGAGACTTTTTGGGTGGAAAGTTATCTGATGGGGAGATTATCACTTACTGAACTTACCTATCTATATTTTGTTCATTTATAGATTTTTTACCTTGGTATATTTGTTTGTTTTTTATTTTGGGGAGATTTGGAGGGTATGGAAGAGTATTTAGTATTGGAAAATGCATACTTTAGTAGTTCACACCAAGAAATATGGTTTCACAACATGAAAATAGTTTACGTAATTATCAAAGGTACCAAATCAAATCATTTTTCATTCATTGTAATAATCTATTCATGTTGTGAAATTTGATTTCATAATAAGATTGTGTTTGATGAAAAGACATTCATGCCAATAATAATCATTCAGGCCATGAATCTGGTCAAACCATTTTCAATTGTGTGTTTTTACTACTATTACCTGGATCGATGTTAACCCTTTTGGTGGTCCTTATCCCTATCCTTAATTTCTTATGACTTTGAAAAAAACATAATTATTTTCTATACTACAATATTGAAGATTATTTTATTATTATCAAGTCTTGAGGTGGGTTCTTCAATTAATTTTCTCCTATTATGTTTATGTTTCACTTTTATTCCCCATAACCATTGAAACCCTGGATGTTGAATCTCAAATACAGGGTTATTATAAATTTGGGGGTTGGATGTGTTATGGTTCCCAAGGATCAATCTCAGTTTTTTAAGTTTACATAGGTTTTTTCATTGTGCATTACCTATGTATTCAATAAATGTAAGGATATTTAATGTTGACTTTCCATACATCTCTCTTTAAATTAAATATATTATTGTTTGTTACTTCATGATGGGTTTTAAATGTCCTTCAATGTTTCCATTTATATTTTGTCAGCTATATCAAAATGGTTCTTTTTTTATAAAGTTTTTAAAAATTATAAAAAAGTGGTTTTCATTTGTATTTACCTTTGAAGTTATTTTAAATGTTCAATCCTAGTTTTGGAAATTGAAATTCCTTCTTTTATCTTTGATAGTTTCATATTTTAATTACATTATATATTGATTTCCAAAATGATATAAAAGTGTGTTTAATAAATTTATGGTGCATTTGGACAATTTCTTTAAGTTATTTAAAATATTTCATTATGTTGAATTAATAAAATTAATGATTATGCATTTATTTACTAAAGTGATATTCATTACTTTTATCCTTAAAGAATCAATCCATTTCTTATTTTGATCATTTAATGGTTTATTAGAAAATAAAAATTTAGAGTTATTTCCCTTTTACATGTGGTTAGAATTAATTGTTATTATATTCCATGTAATGAATATCAATTTATATATAAGGTTATTTTGATTGTAATTCTTGGATAAATTAGTTGATCCAATGTCGGTGTTTGGCAGTGTAAATATGATAAATGGGTTTTTTGATATGATTATATTGTATTTTTTTACTTGAAATTCTCACCACCTTTTATATTCCATGGGAATACCTGATTGGATAAGTGGTAAATCTTTATAAACATGCACACATGTTATTAATTATGATCAATCTAGAAGCTCTAGGTGGTCCTTAGGTAGACATATGGGATGTCAGCCCTCAATTTAACTCGACAAGGTAAGACCATGTAATTTGGTGGGTTGATTAGTGGGTAGTTGTTAACCAGTGCATGAAATTTTATTTATTAACTAACATGTAATATCTATACAATATTAACTAGTATTATATTTATGTTTTACAATGTGTGGTTATGTTTGGTTGTTTTAGAAATGGAATTTATATTTCTTTTAAGTTTTTCCTTAAAACTAGGTTTACATCAATTTATTAATGATTGTTTAATGAAAATAAACTGTGTTTTTATTTAGGAATAAACATGGTTTTTTGAAATTATGGGGGTTTTCAATGTAAAACTATGTGATACTTGTTCTAAATGAGAAAAATATGGAAACATATTTATACCACAATTTTCAAACTAGAATATTATATATTTTCTTTTGAAGCGTTATACATTGAGTCGAAGGGATAATACCTATTAGTATTTTTAGCTCACATGAATATATTATTGGTTAGTAATGCACATAGATATAGAAAATGATTAGAGATATATTGGTTTGGGTATAAGGACCCAGCCTTGAATATTACATAATCTTGAATTAAGTTGATAAATCACATTGAGGATCTTTTCAGATTTAGAGCTTTATAGAATTAGGTCATAATTTATACATAGCAACTTGAATATTACATGCAGACACATCTACTTAGTATCCATTTTTTTCATAAAATTAAAATTCTTAAAAAAAAACATGTATAGTTCCATGTTTTAGAAAACATGAATTTTATTTGATCACATCCGTGACCCTATTCATCTTTAATTCCTGTGGAAAAAATTCCAAAAACTTAGGATGAGCACAACAAGCTCAGTAAGGGATAAAAAATTAGGAAAGAAAACATTAGTCAATGAATACATTCAAATAAAAATAATCATACTTTTCAATCTTAAAACATTATACCTTTAATATACCTCACAAAATCATAAGATTTATGAATTAGACATGGAAATCATAAATCATAAAGGCAACTCGTGGCATCAATATCATACATAAATTGTATCCATCACACCATATAGGGAGTTACGTTTGGAATACCCATAACAGTATATTCTATAAATATCTTAAGAGAAACATTAACATTTACCTCCATCATGTTACCCAATGCATTGGAGAGCTATCTCAGGCTCACCAGCCCTAGGTTAATCACAGAACCACCTATATATATAAACAATTCCCAAGAACCATAACATAATCATAACACATGAAAAAACATAAAAGAAAAGATAGATTTTCTACATTGCAATCACAATATATCATTTGACATAATAAAACCATTATAAAAATAATTTTTAATACCAAAATACATAAAAAGTGTATATGGTATGTATTTTTCTTTTAAAAACATTACGTCTTGTTAAGGAATCCATATATCAAATAATTATCATGGTGGAGAAAAGGTCGTTTTCACTGCATATATTAAAAAGAAACATTCCCTTTGTCATTTAGTAAAAAACTACATAGAAAAAAGATTCCCCTAGGATGAAATAAAAAGTAAAAGGGGTTTATACATAGTATAAAATAAAGTCATGTATAAATCAAAGCATGCCTCGAAGAAAGTAGATTGAGATGAAGTCCCTTACAAATATCATATCTTTAGATTAAAGAAAAATCAATGACATAATTATGTGTGAATAATAATAATACACCCAATATAAGTGAATATTAAGTTTAAAACAATAATAGGCCGTTCACACATATTCATAGCATGACATAATCAAGAAGTACAAGTTTAACCACAATAATTGAAATTCGGTTAAGAAGTTCTCTTACAGAAATTCGACAGCCTAACAACATCACATAAAAATTCATAAAATGAGTTAATGAGAGAGAGAATGGTCTCTCCTCACATAGATAGAAAATTTATATCCATAAGGATAAATAAGAACATATCCCAATATTTTATAATTGATATTTAAAGACATAAAATAAAAAAAGTCTTCGATAAAAAGAGGACGGTGAAAGGTTCCCTTACATATTTGGTAACATATGAAACATACCACATGAAAGAAGGATCATACAATGAAGATGTAAATACAGATAAATTAAATTATATTCCACAAATAATACAATAATGGGAAGTACATACACCTCAAAAAAGGAAATAGTTTCAAATATAGCATGAATCTCACGGGAATAAAAAAGTAAGATGAAAACCCTTTACCTTGTGTCTAACATGTCTTGTTTGTTCCTTATCTCGCTGAATATTAAAATTAAGTTAATTATAATTACTTGTGCCCATTTTTCAAGTATATTATTCCTTTTATATCACTTATTACCTTTATCTAATAATCATATAATTATTCAAGTTCAAATAAATCTTTTTGTCGATGTTTGGTACTTGAGTCAAAAATTAACTAGTTATAATTACGAATTGTCCATATGGTCAAAATTACCTTTTATCCAAAATTATATTAATGATTTATAAATTATATATAATATATATATATATATATTATATGTATTTGTAATATTCCATATCATTTTGATATTATAAATTAAATGCACCATTCAAGGAGACGGTAAGTCGTACGTACGCAGGAACACTAGTTTCATTTCATTTTTTTCATTTTTAAAGGAATGAAAACCAAATGATACATAGTTATATTATTATTACAATATAATATCATATTTTATATATGTTACATAATTTTATTATCACCATCTTTTATACGTTCCATGTTTGTTGTTAACGAGTCATATCACTTTGAGGGGGCGGTATTCCGCACTTCCTCAAATGGAATTATTGTATTTACCCATTATGGAAACCATACAGGTATAATATAAATGAAAAATTTATAATAATAGAGACAATATAAATATAATATATATCACATATAAATACATTTCTATCTTAATTTACAACATAAGAAGTGGTAGGAGAAGATTGAACAATCATCGTTTAATGAGGCTGTAGTTCGCCGTCCACAGAAACAGTTTGTTCGTATCCATTAGATGAAGGTGTGTGGAAGTTTAGTTAGAATACTTGTCATAAAAACAATATAGTATATTTAGGATATTGGTGTTGTTACTTAAACAAATAATAAGAAGATAATAGAGAGTGAAAAAGTAAAATAAAAGAAGAGAACTTAAGGGAAGACATTACCTTTAAATCGGATAACTCCCTTTGGTTTGAAGCAAAACGATTTGTTGAAGTGCCTTTTTCTTAAGGTAAGGCTTATAGGAAAAATATAGAGATGTTGGGATCTTATTTGGTCAGGTTTTGGATGATACAAGAGGCTTGAGAGGTGTGTTTAATGGGATATAGGTGTTAGCCTTTTATAAGAGGTGGGAGGGGCTCTTTAGTAAAGTTTGAAAGTATTATTTTATTATTAAATGATTTTCGGTTCCAAAAGGACCAAAACGTATTTTATTTGAAGGTAAGGTTCATATAAGTCTAAATAAAATCATCTAATAATAATTGGATATGTTTGGGATATTTTTTAATCCTTATCCTTTCTATTTAAACCTTTGTTAACTAATTTAACTTTTACCATGTCCTCTTATATATTAATATTATACGGTTAATATATTTACTATAAAAATTACAAGAGACACAACATGTATCATAAATAATAATTTTAACATCATATATGTAATTTGGATTAATCTTATATTTTTAGGACTATTTTATCATTTAATAAAATATTGATTGACTTAAAAACTCTATTATGTCAATTTTAATACTCTTCATATAATGACTTTTTAAAAACCCAAACCTACTTGATTATTTCGATTAAACTTCATTAATTACAAGATTAAAAGTAATCCTAATCTATAAAATTAGAGTATGGAATAAAAATATTAAAAATAAAATTATTTTAATATTTATATTAGCATTTATTTTAATCCTTTATTAATGAAGCAATTACTGCATCACCATTGTGTCATAATTAAATTTATCTATATAATATATAAATATTATAAATAAAATACCATGATATATAATATAATATTATCTAATAAAATAATATTTATTTTTAAAGAGATCACTTATATATCCCCATATAAATCTTTTTATTAAAAATATCCATGTTTATGATATTTTTATTTTTACTTTAATTAAGAAGTTATTAATGTCATTATCTTACCCAAGTGACTTTAAAAGGAAAAAAGTCTCATAAAAAGATTTTATTGGTCGGTTATTACTCATCCAATAAGTTTGTGACAAGTGTTAATGTAATTATATATTATTACAATATTATTTTTACCTTGAATTACCCTTTTTACCTTTAACCCCAGTAAATAAAAATCAAAAGTTACTCTTTATAAAAAATTATTTTCATCCTATTTAACACCATTTTACTTACTTATGGCAACCATGTATGTCGAATTTTTGAAATTAAAATCACAGAAGCAGTAAAATTTCTTTAAATGAAATGTTGGTTTTTAACTACTATGTAGTCTTTTTCATTATTCATAAAAAAATTTAACGTTTTCAGAAAAATATCAAAAATTAAACCAATGATAATTTTGATATTCAAAAATCAAAAATTATGTCTATTTTTCCAAATTAAAAACATATATTTTTCATTAATTAATTTAAAAATAATTTCTATTGTAAAAACCAAAAAGCGTGTTTTTAAGAAATAATAACTATCAAAAGATTGACACTTGTTTACGTCCAATTTCAAAGTGATATTACATCAAATGACTGAAATTGGATTAAATGGTAAAAATATAATCCAATTAAAATTTAAAACCAATAAAAAAGATACTCCATCCATATAAACAAATTAGATTTAAAGGCAGTTTAGAGTTAAAATGCAGTATTTTTCACTATTCAATAAAAAATGAACATTATCAAAAAATTCAAAAATTTAATCAAAAGTAAATTTTTATGTATATATTCTAAATAATAATTTTATTTTTTTAAATAGAACATATTAAAGTGAAAAAAACTATATTTAAAAATGTTTCTCCATCAAAAGGTGGAAAATTGACCTTTTAAAGAATATTAGAATATTTATGCTTAAAATTGGATTCAAACACATTTTAAGCATCTAACTTTTATTGGATAAATATTGAAACATTTAACAAAATGTGTAATAATATTTTAGTTAGTTCTGTTCATTCCATCCAATACAATGACTAGAAAAAACTACTATTTAAAATAATATTATAATATTATTTTTCAGTATGACTAAGGTCTTGTGTGCAACATGAGATTTTAGAGAAACCCATTGTTGCGTGTTAGGTATGCCATCAAACAAAGAATAACCTTTAAAGTAAAATTAATATTTAATACACAAATATTAATAAATATGAAAATGTCATATGTTTTATTTACCTGTGATGTTACATTGGGTTTGGTGGTGGATCAAGTATAGTTTCCTCACATGTGGGTGGAGACTTTATTCTAGTGTCCTTATTTTACTTATTTCACTTTATTTTTTTGTTATACCAACCATCATCCTTGTATTACTAGATCTTGTATCATGTTTTTATCTATTATTTTAGATTTCATATTTTAATTCCCTTTTATTATATTTTTATACAACATACACATTCCTATTATTGGGTGAAATCATCCCCAATGTGTTCTTGTTGATGCACAAGTGCTTGTTTCCTAACTGTGGGGATCATGTGTAGCAAATTAGGTATTTATAGAATAATAATTTTTCTTATATATTAAAATTTATGAATAATATATTAATTTTATTTTAAATAGGAAACTTTTTACGATAGCGTACTTGAAAAACATCAACCAGTTTCGTTGAAATCTTACATTGCACACAACTTCAAGTTATACCGAAAAATAATAATATATTATTATTATTTTCAGTGGTAGTTAACACCTAGCCATTGTATCGGTTGGAATGAACATAAATAACTACAATACTATTAAAAATGTTTGTTAAATGTTTTTACTTCTATCCAATAAATATTATAGGCTTAAAATAAGAATGAATCCAATTTTATGCACGAAAAACTATAATATTTTTAAAGTCATTTTACCACCTTTTGATGGAGAAACCTTTTTAAATCTAGTTTTTGAAACCTTTATATGTTCTATTAGAAAAAATAAAATTATTCTTTAGAATAAGGGTATCAAAATTTACTTTGGGTAAATATTTGGTATTTTTTTATAAAGTTCATTTTTTAATGAATAGTAAAAAATACTGTGTTTTAAGTTAAAATAGTCTTTTCATCTGATTTATTTATATGGTAAGATTATCATTTTAATTAGTTTTAAAGTGTAATTAGATTATGTTTTTACCATTTAATATAATTTTGTTGATTTTAAGTAATTTCACTTTTTAATTAGGTAGAAACACATTTCAATCTATTGATAGTTATTATTTCTTAAAAACACGTTTTTTGTTTTTGAGAACAAGAATTAATTTTAAATTAATTTTTGAAAATTATGTGTTTTGAATTTGGAAAAATGGATTCTGTATTTAGAATCATGAGGTCCAAATCGTGTAAATAGGTAAATTTTATTTATTTACATTATAAATAGTTACTTCATTAAATATTTTATTTACTAGGGTTAAAGGGTAAATCGGGTAAATAAGGGTAAAAAATAATATTATAATAATGTTAAATTACCCTAACATATGTACTAACCAAATTTGATGAAATTTTTACGACCATGGAGAAATGTGGGTTAATTTTGGGACCCCATGGGGCCACTTGTGTATGAAGATGAAATTTAATTACTTTTAATTTAAAGTTAAAGAAAATATAACAAAAACATATATCTTTTACTGAAATTTTTTTATATGTGGTTATATATGTGATATCTTATACTATAAATATTAAATTCAATTATAAAGAGATTTAATATATCATGGTATTTTATTTATAATTTTTGGACATCATATAAATAAATTTAATTATAACACAATGATGATGCAGTGATTGCTTCATTAATAAAGGATTCAAATAATTGATATTATAAATGTTAAAATAAAGGTAATTTTGTTATTTTAATGTCATCCTAGATTTTTTTGGATGATAATTACATGTTATATTTTTATTAATGAGGTTTATTAGAATCAATTAGGTTGTTATGTATTTTTCAAAAGTCATGATATGATTAGTGTCAAAATTGACATAATCCATATTTTAAAATATAAAATATTTTATTAAATATTATAAAATTACAAAAAATCTAAGATTCTGACAAATAGTTTTCATAAGCCTCAAATGTTATTAATGAATCTTTATTTTGATATTTGTTATGTTTTGGTAACTATTTGGATTCTCAAATTGTTAAATGCTTGATAAAATAGTAAAAGTAAAAAAGGGTTAAATAGAGAGGATAATGATTAAAAAATATACAAAACCTATCTAATTATTATTGGATGATTTTATTTCTATTTATATTTATCTTATATTTTAATTTAATTAGTTTAGAACTTTTTTATGTTGAAAATAATTATATAATAAAATAATAATTTCAAACTTTCATAAAGAGCCCCTCCTCCCACTTATAAAAGGCCATAACCTCTAACCCCTTACCCACACCTCTCAAGCCGGTTGGATCATCCAAAATCTTCTCCAAAAAGCTCTGAAGATCCCCCTATTCCTCTTATAATATTTTATCTAGCTAGAAGTCAATTAAAGAAAGCCTTTTATCTCAAATCAAAGAGAGTTACACATTTTAATAGGTAGTGTATTCTCTAAAATTCCTTTCCATTATTCTACTTATTCACCCCCTGTTCTATTATTTTTGTTTGATTAAATAATAACAACAGTATCCTAAATATCCTAGGATGTTGTTATGATAAATATTCCAACTAAAATTATATTCACTCCCATCCAATGTATTTAGAACATACTATTTCTGTGGATAATGATCTACTGCCTCACGAAACAATGACTGTTCGATTTTTCCATTCCACCTCTCATGGTGGCCATTATCATGGAGATTTATTTTTATGTGAAATATATTATATTTATGTTGTCTCTATGATTATTTATTTTTTATTTATATCAAAACTTTATGGTTTTCGTAATGTTTTAATACGATAATTTCATTTAAAGAAGTGCGGACTACCGCCCTCTCAAAGTGATATGACTCTTTCATGTCATACATGGAATGTATAAATAATTGTGTTAATGTACTTATGTAACATATATATAATATTATATTATAATATATTTATACTATACCTATTTATCATTTCTTTTTTACTTCATTTAAATATGAAAAAGAATTAAAATTAGCGTTCATGCATACGTATGACATACCCTCACCTTAAACTACAATTTTCATTTATTATATCAAAAATTTTATGGAGTATTATAAAATTAATATATATTGGAGATATATGATATTTAAATCAGGAATAAAATTATTAATATTATAGAATTTTTACCACATGGACAATTTCTAATTCTAACAAGTTCATTTTTGACTCAAGTACCAAATATCATAAAAATGACTGATATTAACTTAAATAATTATATAATGTTTATAAAATGGTAATAAGTTATATTAAAGGAATAATAAACCTGAAAAAGTATTTTAACCAAATATAAATTAAATTAAGATTATTATTCAGGAAGAACAAGGGACATATATGACGAGTCAGACTCAAGGTAAGGGGCTTCGTCTCAATCTCCTTTCATTGAGGCATATTTTGATTTATACATGACTTTCTTTTATTCGGTGTATAAACCTCTTTTAATTTTAATTTCATTCAAAGAGAATATTTTTTCTATGAAGTTTTTTATTAATTACAAGAATAATTTTTCTTTTTAACGTACATGATGGCAACAAACTTTATGCGACTGCAGGCATTATTTTATTTTTGGATTCCTCTACAAGACATACTATTTTTAAAAGGAAAATAAATACCATATTGCATTTTATTTATTTTGGTATTGAAAATGGTTTTGATAATGGATTGATTTTTTCAATATCTTAAACTTATTTCTTATAATTGCAATGTGTAAATGTCATCTTTCCTTTATGTGTTATTATTATGTTATAGTTCTTGGGAATTGTTTACATATACAGGTGGTTCCATGATAAAACTAGGGAAGGTGATCCCAAGATATCTCTCCAATGCATTGGTTAAGGTGACAGAGGTAAATGCTAATATTTATCCTAATAGATTTATGTAATATATTGTGATGGGTATTCCAAACATAACTCCCTATATAGCTGTGAAATCTACAATGTAAGTATGATATGGATTCCAAAAGTTACCTTTTATGATTTATGATTTATATTTATTATTCATAAATCTTAATTTTTCATGAGGTATGTTAAATAGATTGTGTTTTTATGTATTGATGGACTAATGTTTTATTACATTATTTTATAACCCTTACTCAACTTTTTATGTACTTCCAATTTTTTTGAAATGTTTTTCACAAGGTATAAGGAAGGTTAAGAGAGAGGAATAATTGAAGAAGATTTATATCAAGAAAATAATTATTGTTTTCTTTTATGATTTTTTATTTTATGAAAAAAATGGATACTGGGCATAACTGTCCACTTTTAATATTTGAGATGTAATGTAATAGTTATGGCCTAATTCTATAAAACTCTAAACCTGAAAAGATCATCGATGTTAATTCTTGATTTAACTCAAGATTAAGTAATTTTTTAAGTTTGTGGACTTACATTTGATATCAAAGGTTGGTTTTGATAACTTTAGATATTAGAGTGTTTTTTAAGAATAAGTGACTAACCATAATGGTTTTCATATTAGAAAGAGTCATAGTTATTTTAGATAAATTTAATGAGTTTAAGACAACATGAATAAGTATATATTCATATTTACCCTCCCCATAAGATATTATATTATTAATTTAATGATATACTCACACTAACCTTTTTGGATTTAGTATATCGATGGATCTAGGAGGCACGAAAGTAAAAATGGATGTGAAGGAAACTATGGTTGTTTCTAAATAAACAACAAAATTAAATGGGATTTACAATAAGAACTATGGTGGTTATTCTCAACCAACTATCTAGAGTAATGATTGACCACTAGAACCTTGGTGATTTCTCTAAGGCATGATATATGTGAGAAATGAATCCCAATGTATGTTCAGTTAATAATAATAAAGGTAAGTATATTAAAAAACCTATGTGTCAAGGATGTGGAAAGAAACACCTAGGAAGATTCTTCAAAGGGAAGGGAAGTTGTTATAGATGTGGTAATGAAGGTAATAAAGAAATAACCTATCATGGAAAAAGGAAGAGCCCAGTTGAATATGGTAATGGGGAAGAATCACTTTTTGAGGGATTAATTGAATTTTTTAAATGTGGTATGCACGGTCGTTATACAAATATATGTCCTATGAAGAAGGTTTGAGAATGTGATCAGCAGGATCATACAAATATATGTTTACCAATACCAAATTTTATTCCAATTTAGGATGAGGGAACTGGAAATGACCAATGAAAGTTATGGATTATTACTTATATGATGCTTTGACATTATTGAATCTTAGTATATGATTCATGAATTTTCTTTAGGAAATACATTTAATGTAATAAGTTTGAAAAGAATGGTTAGTGGATCATGAAGAACGTTGAATGAGTAAGAAGCCTACATACAACAGATTCAAGAGTTATGGTAGATTTTAGGATGATGAAATGCTTAAAAGTATTAAGGATCTTTTGTTGATGAGATTACTTTGGAATATTTTTTCTAGCATGTGTAAGCACAAAGTTTGATATGTGAGAATGTTATTCAAGAAAGAATAATCTTTTCTTAAGTGGAAATAATGGGTAACCTTATGGGCTCAAACGATCTTTTGTTTTTGAGGTGATAAATGGTTATTACATTTTGGTATAAAAATTGAAACGTAATAGATAACCTTTGAGAATAAAATAGGTTATGGTTATTTTTTAGGATGTTATACTATTTTTGATAATGTTATAATAATAATAATATGGTTTTAGAAAAATGACAACCCACAGGATGGGTGACAACCCATCACGTCCGACAAGGCCCTGAGAATCGAACCCACAACTGAAGGTTGATAAGGGTTCATTTCCTACCAATAGCCTACGTGAGGTCCCTGGTTTGTGTGAAATATTTTTTTTAGTGAAATGATTTTATTTATCCAGAATAAGTTGATTTTGGATCTTATGTTTTATCAAATGGATATTCTTAGTTTAGGATAATTATTTGGTGATTTAGTTATAAAGGTTATTTTGGAAGACGTTTGCTCCTTTGGGATCACTATATGCCTATGGAAAATAGAATACTTTTGGATTTCAATTGAATAGTGACGATGGAATTTTATTTTGGAAGACTCTATATTTTTATTATGGGAATATATAAATTTTGGTTATTTTTGGAAATGATTAACCTATTATAGAGAATATGTGATTAGGTAAGTTCCTTTTAAGTATGTGACTTTAAGAGTTGTCAATGTTATTTGGAAGTAAATTTTCAGATTTATCATAGAAGACTATGTGATTCAATCCTTATGAATTTTGGATTTTAAACTTAGTTAGGACTATTTTGAAGAATTTTAAAGATAATTGATTTTGGAATGGTCATTTTTTACCTTTGGGTATTGTTTATATAATTTTTGAGATCGAGAGTAGTATTTATTTCTCTAAAAGATTATCCTTTTTAGGGATCATCTGATCTTGTAATAACCATTTTGGTTTTGGTTAATGTCTAAAGATAATGAAAATATGTAGGTAATATTTTTGGATTATTTTATTCTCTAGAAGATGATTCTATCCCTTCAGGTATGAAAAAAAAATCTTGAGTACTCATTGTTTGGAGAAAAGAGGAATTTTTGGGAGAACTTTATTAAAGGATGAAACTCTACTTGAAAAGTATATATATTTCCTTATTTTCTTATTCGAAGTAGTAAAAGAGTTCCTTAAATTTATGAAAATAAACTTAATTTTTTTTATCTGTTTACTTTTCCAACTGGGGAATCAATGACTGATTAACCTATCAAAAGTTTATGGTTTTTTGGGAGTTAACTTTTTTCTAATATTGTTTTCTATCACTCTACCTTAGAACCTGATAGAAATTCTTCTCTTCAATATCCAAGTTTTCATGGAATCCTAGTATGTGTTATCTCGGGTGACCTTTTTACTTCTCTTTCTTTATTTTAAAGTGATTGTTTTATGGACTCTTTTTTCAATTTGGGACTTTTTAAATGAAGTTTCCAAGCCCAATTTTTTAAATTGTGAGGACGCAATTTCTAAAAGGGGGGAAGGATGTAATGACCTAGGTATTTATAGAATAATACGTTTTAAAATTTATTAACATTAATGAATAAGTTATTAATTTTATGTTAAATAGGACACTTTGTATGATAGAATAATCGACACATAATAAAGATTTTCTTTGAAATATTACGGTGCACACGAATTCGAGTTATACAAAAAAATAATATAATAACAATATTATTTTAAATAGTAGTTAATTCCTACCATTGTATTCGCAAGAATGAATAGAACTAAATACAATATGATTAAAAATGTTTGTTAAATGTTTTTAATTCAATCTAATAAATTTTAGAGGCTTACTATAAGAATGAATTCAATTTTAAGCATAGAAAACTATAATATTTTTAAAATGTCATTTTACCACCTTTTGATGGAGAAATCTTTTTAAATATATTTTTTTTTCACTTTTATGTGTTATATTTGACAAAAATAAACATATTCTTTATAATTAGTATATCAAAATTTACTTTCGTTAAATCTTTTGTATTTTTCTAATAATGTTCATTTTTTTAATGAACAGTGATAAATACTGCATTTTAAGTCAAAACTATCATTTCATATGATTTATTAATATGGATATATTATCTTTTTAATTTGTTTTAAAGTGTAATTAGATTATGTTTTTACAATTTAATCCAATTTTGTCCATTTTATGTAATTTCAATTTTTAATTAGACATAAACACATGTCAATCTTCTGATAGTTATTATTTCTTAATAACATGTTTTTTGGTTTTGACAACAAGAAATAATTTTAAATTAATTTCTGTAACTTCTGTGTTTTGAATTTTTAAAAAATGAATTCCATATTTGGAATCATAAGGTTCAAATTTTGTAAATAGGTATCTTTTATTTTTAGACATTATGAATAGTAACTTCAGTAAATATGATATTTACCATGGTTAAAGGGTAAATCTGGTAAATAATGGTAAAAAATAATATTATAATAAAATTAAAATACTCTAACACATGTCATAACCCTATGAGATAAAATATTTCCGACAATGGGAATACTTTGGTCGATTTTGGGACCCCAAAGAACCACTTGTGTGTGAAAATGGCATTTAATTACTTTTAATTTAATGTTAAAAAAAATATAACGAAAACATATATCTTTTACTAAAATAATTTTTATATGGGGTTATTTATGTGATCTCTTCAACTATAAATATTAATTTTAAGGATAAAAATATTTCCTATATTGTGGTATTTTATTTATAATTTTTATACATCAAATAAATAAATTTAATTATAACACAATGATGATGCAGTGATTGCTTCATTAATAAAGGATTCAAATAAATGATATTATAAATGCTAAAATAAATGTAATTTTTATATTTTTATGTCATCCACGAAATTTTTTTCTTATATTTACATGTTATATTTTTATTAATTAAGTTTTTTGAATCAATAAGGTTTTTATGGATGTTTGAAAAGTCATGATATGAATAGTTTTAAAATTGACATTATTGAATTTTTAAAATATAAAATATTTTATTAAATATTATAAAATTAAAAAAGTTCCAAGATTAGGAAGAATAGTTATAATAATTCTCATATTTTATTAATGAATCTTTATTTGGATATTTCTCATGTTTTGGAAACAATTTTGATTCTGAAAGTGTTAAATACTTGATAAAATGGTAAGAGTAAAAAAGGGTTAAATAAAAACGATAAGGATTAAAAAATATTCAAAACCTGTCCAATTATTATTAGATGATTTTATTTCTACTTATATTAATCTTATATTTTAATTTATTTTGTTTTTTAACTTTTGAAACTGAAAACTGTGTTATAATAAAATAATTCTTTTAAACTTTTCTAAAGAGCACCTCCTTCCACTTCTAAAAGGCCACCACCTATAACCCATTACACACAACTCTCAAGCCCCTTGGATCATCCAAAATATACTACAAGTAGCTCCCAATATCCCCTATTACTCTTAGAATATTTTCCCTATTCATAAGGAAATTAAAGAAAGAATTTTGTGTTAAATGAAAGAGAGTTACACATTTTAAGAGGCATCATCTTCTCTAAAATTCATTTCCATTATTCTACTTATTCACTCCCTATTATATTATTTTTCATTGGTTTCATAACAACCATAGTATCCTCAATATACTAGAATGTTGTTATGATAATTATTTAAACTAAACTTACACACACCTCTATCTATTGGATTTAGAACATTCTGTTTCTATGAACAAAGAACAATTGTCTCACGAAACGATGATTGTTTGATTTTTCCATACCACCTCTCATGGTGGCCATGATAATGGAAATTTATTTATATATGATATATATTATATTTATATTGTCTATATTATTCTGTATTTTTCATTTATATCATACCTTTATGGTTTCCATAATGGGTAAATATGATAATTTAATTTTGAGGAAATGCGGACTACTGCCCCCTCAAAGTGATATGACTCGTTCATACCATTCATGGAATGTATAAATGATGGTGTAATTGAACAAATGTAATGTATATAAAATATTATATTATACTATAATTATAATATAACTATTTATCATTTCGTTTTCATTCCTTTAAATATGAAAAAGAAATGAATGTAGCATTCATGCGTACGTACGACTTACCATATCCATGAATGGTGCTTTTAATTTCTTATATACACATGTTATAAACTATTCTAAAATACATATATACTCTATATATATGATATCTAAATCATGAATAAAATTTTGGCGATAATGGACTTATGACCACATATACAATTTTTAATTCTAAAAAGTTCATTTTTCACTCAACTAGAAAATATCGGCAAACAACGATATTAAATAAAATAATTATGTACTATTTATAACATTTTGAAAAGTGATATAAAAGGAATAATAAACTTGAAAAAGGTTTTGAAGCAATTATAAATTAATTTAAGTTTATTATTCAGGAAGAATAAGGAACATACGTGATGATTCAGACTTAAGGTAAGAGACTTCCTCTCAATCTCCATTCATTGAGGCATATTTTGATTTATACAAAATTTTATTTTATACAGTGTATAAAACCATTTGACTTTTAATTTCATTCAAAGGGAATTATTTTTCTATTAATCATTTTACTAAATGACCAAAAGGATGTTTCTTTTTAACGTACACGATGAAAACGATCATTCCGCCACCGCGAGCATTATTTGATTTTTTGCTTCTTCTACATATCATAGTGTTTTAAAGGAAAAAAAATACCATATATCCTTTTTTGTATTTTTTTTATTGAAAATAGTATTTATAATAGACTGATTATGTCAGTATCTTTAACAGATATATTGTGATTGTAATGTAAAAATATTATCTTTCATTTATGTGTTATGATTATTGATAGAGAAAATTTTTTCAATTAATTTATATTGAATATCATTGTTTTAAACCCAAAAAAGTGTTCCTCTAAGATGAATTGTTTCATTTTTATTATATTGGTGTTATTTTGAGTTGAATAGTAAAAATTGGCCATTTTGGATTTTTAACAATTTTTAATTATTTCTGTAGTTTGGCCATAACATTATCTACACTGATTCAAATTGATAAATTCTTTTTTTTTCTAGATTCTACACATCCAGGGCTTCATTTACTATTTTTGTACTAAAAGATGAATTGGCCATATGGAAGCTCAAAAGAAGCTTAGAAGTGGGATCAAGAAAAATATTCTCAGTTCTACCTAGTTTTGGTGTGGGATCCATACATGGTGGGCCCAAATGTTGTGATATTCAGTGGGTGGATGTGCAAGTAGTTTTGGAGAATCTTTTATGAAAGAAGGGCCGCGTGAATTTTCCATTTATAGGGTCATTAAATCACCATAATCTGGAGGTTTTCGATTTGGTGAGTCTTAGTGGAAAAAATAATTTCTCAGAGTAAAACAGCCATAACTCTGGGAATACATGTCCCAATCTACTAAGATTTTAAGGGGACACGTCCAAGACAATTATGAACAACATTAAAGAAGGGATCAATGTGTGAGGATGTAATTTAATGGGGCTAAAACACATAAGAAAATGGGGGGAAAACTCTGGATATAAAAGGAGGAGAGCTCCACCCTCTCAAAGCATCCCATTCTCCATCCCATTCCTTTTGGGACACCAAGAAGGAGAACTTTTCCGCTTTCTCTTTTATTTATTTTATTTTTCATAGTTTTGTAATGAATTATTCTTCCCCATTCATCTCGATTACCCATACCATGGTGAGGTAAACTTTTGGAGTGATTGGGGAAGGGTTGGTTTTCTACATTGTAATGCTTGAGTTCTTCAACGCAATTGAATAAATTTATTTATTCTTAAAAGTTGTTTTCAATTTCTTATAACGGATTTTATTATCAAGTGTGATCATTCTTGAATATTAATTCCGTTATTGATTTTTTCCTTGGTAAAATAATCATAATCTCTCTCCACTGATTTCTAGTCTGTATATGATGAAATAGACCCAAAAATAGTGTTGAAGTACTCGACGATCGTCAGTATGTGTAAAAGGTGTAGTGAATGTTCTTGATTGTTTGAGATAAAAAAACCTGATCGGGGATTGTGCAGTTCAATTAAGGATATTCAATACAACTATTTTACACGTGGAAGAAGAGTTGACCAAACCAAGTTCTTGGTAAGGTTTTCTTTCATAATAATAATTTCACCAAGGAAGTGAGAGGAAATGATTTTAGAAACTCACTTTAATCAACTAAGAAGAAGAGGTTTGAATTAAATTGAACAAGGATAGCATTACAATTAAGAAACCTATCCCGACCTAATCACCCATTTAATTTCATAGTTTTTAAATCATTTTAATTTCAAATTTCCTTTCAAAAGAACAATATTTTTACCCCCGTTTTAAAGTGACAACCTGTTTTGTGTGCACTCCTCTTCTGGAATGAGTGATAAGAACTTCTTGAGCCAAATATTCCTTATATTGATTCGACAACATTTAAGGAAGAAACCAACCAAGGACTGGAATTTGAAGAGAAGATAGAAGAGTCTGACTGCCTACCTCTATGAAGGGAAATTCAACTCCAAGATGCACCTCCCATTGAAGAAGAAATTGAAGCCAAACAAGTTCAGGGATTCAATTTTTTCATCAACTCGTTATCTTTTGATTTTGTTGAAACTAAATTGAGTATTACCTCCCCTTATTTTAATTTTTCAGATTCAGCCAACACATGTATTTCCTTTGAGGAAGACGATGAAAAAGGATATTCATCCATGGAGGAACATCTAGAGCTCCCCAAACCTGTTGAACATTTAATGGATGGAGTACAGGATAAGATCAAAGTGGATTTTCTGGAGGAAAATGAGACAAAAGATACTTACTTTGAAAGGGAAGAATTTGATATTGATTCTTCATGCTTTAATTTTTTTCAAATAGAATTAAACTCTGACATTCCCATTGATTTTTTCATAGATGTATCATACCTTCAGCAACCACTGGAGAATAAAGAAGATGTTGTTCAAGCGGAACCCAAGAAAGAGGAGGACTCATTAATTGTCCTAACCCAATCATGTATGTTGTATCTCATTATAGTAGGGGTGGACTTGGTATGCTATATCAATGGAGTCCTCAACAATAAGGAACAAGTGCATGTTGGGAAGAAGTATTTTTGTTAGTTCATGAGCAAGAAACCTAACCCACCATCAGATTGGGGATAACCGATTAGAACTTCCCCTCTAGCGGCAGTCAAAACCCAGGGACCACTTGGGGGATTAAACCAAGTTTTATCCTTCTATTCTCATCCTATTTCTATTTTCATTTCTTTTAATAAATATCTTATGTTTTATTTTGTTCTTTTATTTGTAGGTTTTCAGAGTGCAACACTTGGAAGATTAACTCAATGTTGCACTACGAATAAATCAGGTTGTACATCTCCTTCACAATTTCTTAATGTTGTGATTCATTTGAAAAATGGCTTACATGTTAAATCCACTTGAATTCATTGAGGACACTGTAACATTTAAGTGTGGGGGAAGGAACCTTTGTAGTATAGGATTTTCATTTGATGTTTGTTTTCACAGAAAAAATTGCGTGTTTTCAAATTTGTGTGTGTTTATTTTTTAATTTTTGTTGTTTTTTTGAAACGTTTGAGATGAAATGATTATCAGTACCATTTTTGAAACCCATGTCAATGAGTGAACCAATCTATTTCATGAAACTAAGCTTAAATGAATGCTGAAATAACTTTGTTTCAAGTTCAAATCTTTTGGAATTTCATGAAAAGTACACTTATTTTTGAAACCCATGCCATATTTCACTATCTATATCTTTGAAATAACTTTACTGTGAGGCTTCTGAACCAATTTTGTCACATTCTTTTCATTCACCTCATTTATTGAGAGAACCAGACTAAGCTTGCTTAAACCAGAATTTGATTTATTTCTTTCCAAACTTGAGGGTTTGGGGTATGTGTGTTTTAAATGATTGACACATTTATTTGGTTTGAAGCTCCATTTTCAAAATAATAATTTTCATTATGGACAACCTTTAAATTTATCCTGAATTTTATCCCCTAGTAGCCATGAATTTCCAGTTAGGTTAGCCACATTACAAGCCAATTTTCCTTATCCTACCTGCTCTTGAAGTGAAATTGCATGATCTAGTTGAACTTAAGTGTGGGGGAAGATGTATTGTGGTGTACTACCTCATTTGGTGATACATTTGGAGGAAGATAAAATATTAAAGAGAATATGTTCCTACTAAATATTTCATTTTGTTAAAAGTTGTGCCTTTCTGGAGCTTTCATGATAAAAGAAGTTGTTCCTTTCTGTAGCTTCCGATGTAAAAAAAAAGCTCTGCCTATCTGGAGCATTCAAGAAAAATCATGTTTGAAAAGATTGAATTTTTTCTGCTGAAATCCTGAGCAGATTGAATGATGACAGAGCTGAGTTTCTACAAAGGGGATGATAAGGAGACCATACTTGAGTGAAAATTAGAATCTTGAAATTTTGCTTCAAAAAGAGCCAAGCCCTCCTTTTGGACCCTCATAATTTTTAACATCGAAATCCTACCAACCGGAAGCCACAGAACAACCCTAAAAAGTCCTCATATAAAACACATGTCCTTGAATCATATCGGGTGGAGAAGTAGGAATTTATTAAGCCTATCATGACTCTTGTGTGAGTTTGGATGAGAAAAGCCTTGTTCAGCATTTACATTTGTGAGATGAGAGAAAATTCATGTGAGGTAGGTGTTTTCTGTGCATGGGATAAGAAATGAAGTAGAAATATATTAAAATATAAAATGGAGATCTTGAAATAATTGTTTTTGATGGGGCATGATATCTTTTTTTTCTTGGAATTGATTTGGTAGATCTTATTGATATGTGTTTTGGACTTGATTTGATTTGATTTTTTACTTGTCCCGGAGTCCAAGTGCTAAGTGTGCGGGAATTGATAAAGAAAATATTTTCAATTAATTTATATTGAATATCATTGTTTTAAACCCACAAAAGTGTTCCTCTAAGATGATTTGTTTCATTTTTATGATATTGTTGTTATTTTGAGCTGAATAGTAAAAATTGGCCATTTTGGATTTTTAACAGTTTTAAATTATTTCTGTAGTTTGGCCATAACATTATCTACACTGATTCAAATTGAAAAAATTCAATATTTTCCAGATTCTACACATCCAGGGATTCATTTACTATTTTTGGACTAAAAGGTGAATCAGCCATATGGAAGCTCAAAAGAAGCTCAATAGTGGGCTCAAGAAAACTATTTGTAGTTCTGCCTAGTTTTGGTGTGGGCTCCATACATCGTGGGCCCAAATTTTGTGATATTCGGTGGGTGGACGTGCACGGAGTTTTGGAGCATCTTTTATGAAGGAAGGGCCATGTTATTTGGCCGTTTATGAGGTCTATAATTCACCCTAATCCGGAGGTTTCTGATTTGGCGAGTCTGACTGGAAAGAATAATTTCTTAGAGTAAAACGGCCATAACTCTCGGAATACATGTCCCAATCTACTGAGATTTTTAGGGGACACTTCCAAGACAATTATGAAAAACGTTCAAGAAGGTCTAAATGCGTGAAGATGTAATTTAATGGGGCTACAATGTGTCAACATACGGGGGACAAATTCTGGCTATAAAAGGAGGAGAGCTCCACCCTCTCAAAGCGTCCCATTCTCCATCCCATTCCTTCTGGGACACCAAGAAGGAGAACTTTTCAGCTTTCTCTTTTATTTATTTTATTTTTCAATGTTTTTTAATGCCTTATTCTTCCCTATTCATCTCGATTACCCTTACCATGGTGGGGTAAACATTTGGAGTGATTGGGGAAGGGTTGGTTTTCTATATTGAAATCCTTGAGTTCTTCGACGCAATTGAATAAATTTATTTCTTCTTCAAAGTTGTTTTCAATTTCTTATAGCGGATTTTATTATCCATTGCGATAATTCTTGAATATTAATTCCGTTATTGATTTTTTCCTTGGTAAAATTATCATAATCTCCCTCAACTGATTTCTGGTTTATATGCGATGGAATATACCATGAATTAGTGGTGAAGTACTCGACGATCGTCAGTACGTGTAAAAGGTGTAGTGAATTTTCTTGATTGTTTGGGATAAACAAAACCCGATCGAGGATGTACCATTTCAATTAAGGATATTCAATACAACTATTTTACACATGGAAGGAGAGTTGACCAAACCAAGATCTGGGTAAGGTTTTCTTTCAAAATAATAATTTCACCAAGTAAGTGAGAGGAAACGATTGTGGAAACTAACTTTAATCAACTAAGAAGAAGAGGTTTGAATTAAATTGAACAAGGATAGCATTAAAATTAGGAAACCAACCCCGAACTAATCACCCTTTTAATTTCATAGTTTTTCAATCATTTGAATTTCAAATTTCCTTTCAAAAGCACAACATTTTTACCCCCGTTTAAAGTGACAGCCCGTTTTGTGTGCACTCCTCTTCAGGAGACTTCCTAGGTCAACCACATTACTACATTTTAACTTAGGAAATAATTGTTTTTCCATTCCCTACGATAGGTGTGCGTCAATTATGTCATGGTTCTTGGGAATTGTTTAGGTATTCGGGTAGTTCTATGATAAACCTAGTGCAGGTGAGCCCAAGATATCTCTCAAAAGAATTGGGTAACATGACAGAGGGAAATATTAATGTTTCTCATAAGAGATTTATGGAATATACTATGATGGGTACTCCAAATGTAATTTCCTATGCAGTTGTGAAATATACAATGTAAGTATGATATGAATGCCACAAGTTTCCTTTTTTGATTTATGATTTCAATGTGTTATTCATAAATATTATGATTTCCTGAGGTATGTTAAAGAGAATATATTTTTTTTGTATTTATATAATAATGTTTTCTTTCTTTATTTTATAACTCTTACCGATATTTTTATGTTCATCCCATGTTTTTGATTTTTTTTCATAGGGTAAAAGGAAGGGTATGAGAAAGGAATAATTCAACAATATTTATATCATGAAAAGATTTTTTTTTTCTTTTATGATTTTTTATTTTATGAAAAAATGGATACTAAGTAGAAGTGTATACTTTGTAATATTTGAGATTTAATGTAATAGTTATGGCCTTATTATCTAAGAGTCTAAACTTGAAAAGACCCTCAATGTTAATTCTTGATTTAACTCAATATTAAGCAGTGTTTTATAGATTGGGCCTTATATCAGGAACCTCCTTAAAGCCTTGAAAAGGGATGTCTTGACTACCTATTCTAGGTTAACCTAGGTTATTTCATGATAGTTTTTATCTAGAAATTCAGTTAATTATGATTAATTTCTCTTATTCCATACCTTATTTCATAAAAATTTCAACTATGTGTGGAAAAAATTAATCTCATTCAATAATTAAAATTTGAACTTATTTTAAGATAGTTACATTCTATAGAGAAAAAAAAGTCTAAATATATTTCCTAAAATAACTTGGATTGAATATCATTCATCACCCTAATATAAGTATCTAATTAAAATAGTAATCTGTTTAAATATTTCAACATTTCTATCTCAGTATTCATCCCTACAACATAAAATCCATGTGTCTCATTATACTTAATTAACATCAATATTTCTTCTTATAATCTCATGTATTGTAATTACACTATGTTTAAATATTCACCCTTTATTATATTCAATATTTTACCATCACCATTTGGTCTCTAATTATCTATGAAATAATCTCCTCAAATAACTCTACATCTTCATTTAATGGTTAAATTATTCAAATTCATAATCGTTCATACTTTTCCCTGGGGGGTTACTAGAAACCTTTATCTTAATTTCAATGTATCTCCAAACCTTTGCATTATATGAAATCTACTTGGATTATTTCACATCTTTCTAGAATATTTTTATTCAACATGTTACTAAAATGATGTTAAGGGTAAATGTCAATAGATAAAAACATAACTCAAAGAATCAATCATATTAAATTAGAAAAACTATAACTAAAAAATATATACCTTGGACAAGATACCAATTTTTATATTTCCAAAAGAATCAATTAATACATAATAAATCACTCTATGTAACACCAATTACTTTAGGTCCAAATAATTTCCACTTTCATTTGGATATTCTAAAACTTTCATATATACCTTGGATAGAGAGTCATAATTTTTAAAAAAATCTTAATGTAAGAGTTCAGAAGGATCGTACATTGGGTTTTTTATTACATCAACTTCTCATTATTCTCTATCATGGCAATCATTTTTCCAAAAATGGTACCTAGTGAGAGATACCTTAATGGTGGGGGTCAATGAAAGTATGAAAACTCAATCCATGTTAAACCAAATAATCCTATAAAATAAAACTTCTCTAAATGATCATGACCACAAGAATAGTTGGGTTTTGATTATACTCCACTAAAGATGATGATCTAATTTATAATTCATTTATACTATCTTTAGTACAACTTATCTAATGATTATATAACATATAAATTAATTTATGAAATTCTAATAATATTTAAAGTTTGCAAAAAGTCAAAACAATATATCTATTTTCCCAGCACTGTGCTATGTTTAAGGATTATAAATTGATAATAAATGTTTATACTAAAATCAAATAAAGTATTTTCAGTGTAGGATTTAGGATTGATCACATAAACCCATGGGTTACTCCTTTTAGAAATGTTTTTGGATGGTACACTACCTCCCAAGGTTCACTCCCAAACTCCTCTACCCATGTCCACTCCTCAAGAAAGAAAAAATATATAGAATACATGACATTACAGGGATATAACAATATAAAATTTTTATTCAATAAAAGATTAGTTTTCCTTGTCCTATTTGGGATATTCCTCCATTATATAAAATATGTGAAAATCACCTCGATAACATCATCCCTTCCTTTAATATGATTTATAATTCATCTCTATAAAAAAACTCAATCTTCCTAATATTCGTGATCAACAATTTGTGAAAATAATCTCTTATCATTTCTTGTTTTTGTTGGCTCTCATTTTTCACAACAACAATCTCCACTATTTATATTGATATATAATATTTAAATATATCCATTATAGATTTTTTTCTAATCATATTGAAATGATCTATATTTCTATTGATTAATGTGACAACCTAGAGTTTAAAAATGATATTTTTCTATTAAAATAAATGTGTGTTATAAGACACAATGTAGTATTACACAAATAAAGAAACCAATACAAATTTTTTTTTCATTAATAAATAATATTACATTAATTCTCAATGAAAAAAATTTAAATTCCAAAAATTTAAACAAGAAAAAAAATAAAAAATAAAAAAGACAAAATGAAAAAATGTGGATCACACCAATCTACTAGAATCATTTCCCCCACTGCCTATACTATAAAAAAGAAACAAAATATTAGTAAACTAGTCAAAATTATAAAAAATGTAAATATAGAACCTTGAGAGTAATTGAGTTGATTATTGAGTGAAATAATTAAGTGGTATATATTAGAGGTAATGCGATCATTGGCCGAGTAACTAGATCACTAGAATAGTAATCTGACCATTAAGAATAGTAACTTGATCATTGGGAATAGTAACATGATAATTATAATATTAATTTTACCACAAAATAATAAATTATGATATAAATAATATTTATCATGATTAATTTATGTAAATATAATTATTATAACACCAGAATATAAACATCATTATTAAGACTCAAAAAAAAATATTAGAACATTTTTAATAAATAATATTTTAAAGTATTTTTTTAAAAAATTATTTTTATATTATAAATTTAAATTACATATATTAAAATTTTATTTTTATAAAATGTGTATAATTTTTTAAATCATCATGCCGAAATTATACATGGGTGTTTTTTTCGTAATTTTATGAAAAAATCAATTTTTGGGTGAATAGTGAATATAAAGTTGTTCACATAATCTGTGTATCTCAAATTACATCATTCATGTTGTATTAATGACATAAAACTTTCTAGAACTTTGGGTTAATCCATTAGGTATTTAATTTCATAAAAAAGTGATTAAAATATGATCAACGTAATTTCTAAACTAAAAATTAATTTCCAAAGCGTAAAAATCTAAACTATTACATTAAAATATTTTTTTTCCTTTTCCACCATTCCCTTTTATCAAACAAATTAATTAGAATTATAAAGGGGATTTAATGTCTTAAAACCATTATATTATATTTATATATGGTTTATATTTTAAAAAATACACTATTACATGTTTTCCCTTGGGTATAATATTTTATTCTAAAAATACCCCTCTCCTCAAGTATAAACAATCCCTATTACTTCCCTTGGAAAAAAAATCCTATATCCAAATCCTCTATATCAATCACTATTTATTCCTTAGGTATGTTCTAGAAAAATCTAACTTCAATCACCAAGGTAGTTTTAGTATCATTCAAGAGAAGCTACATCAAGTAGAGAGTAAGTCTCAATTTACTCTCCCCCTTTTCTTATTTTCCTTATTCTTCTTCCGAATTACATTCAAAACTATAAACTATAAAATTAATCATTAAATTAGCTAAAAATATATTAATTATTATAACCCACTATAATTATCATATTTATGAAAAATATAAATGACATACTTCCCTTTCCCACTCTTTCAACAACGTGCCATTAAAGGCTGGTTATCCGCCCACTGAGAAATTTCCAAGTAAATTTTTATAACCACTTTCATGGATGGATAATATTAATAATATATAATATATAAATACATAATTACATTTATTATAATCTTTTATAGTAAATTATACTTTTTTATAAATGAATTTGAATGGAAATAGAGAAATCAAAGAGAAACGATAAATATTTTAAGAAAAACAAGATATCAATCAACTTGAATTTCCTCAAATAAAATTAATAAATATAATAAATGATTATAATTGATAACTATTTTTATGAATTATTATTATTTGATTTTGGGTAAATGTTTCAATATATATATATATATTATTCAGGAGAATGAAAAGTGATGAAATAAGGTGTGAATTAAGGTAAAGTAATTCTAGAACCCAACTCATTTTCTTTAGGTTTTCCCTCTTCCATGAATTCTTTTGTAGAAATATTTTTTTTAATTTTTCTTAAATACCATTTCATCATTATGAACATTTCTTTTTTGGTGATATAAATGTTTCCAACATGATTTTATGGAAAATACAACAATTTTACCAAAGAACTAATCTTTGAAAAAAAAACATCTTGACTCTTATTAAGTTTCATATTATTCACTCAAGAATGATTATTCTTATAAAAAACATGTTTTTCAACCTTTGCATTTAGTAACACCAATTTTATTCTTGAAATCATTATTGATGAAATCCCTATGAAACCCATTTCCTTCCATGTGTTAATTCATGAATATGATTACAATATGTTCTATGTGGAATACTTGATTATATAAATTTTATAATGTCATGGGTGGGCCTGGAACTACACATCCCTGTAATGCATTGGGAAATGTGTTATAACTCATGATATAATGTGTAATATGGCGGAATATGGTGATATCTTTTATCACGTTGATGATGTTATTATTATTCACATACGTTATGTGTGGACATAATTCTAACTCAATTCACAACTATGTGTGGTATTTACACACTATGACGTGATGTATCATTTTTTATGTATTTCTACATTCCATTAATTTATCACATGTTTACCTCATTTTGTTGGCGACAATCCTATGCTTATTATTTTATTATTATTATTATTATCACCAATGTTATATTGATTAATTTAAATTATTCTATAATGGGATTTTATCTCACCTGTTTCTTTGATATATATTCTCACGTGACTAATGTACTAAAGAGAATGTGAGATTTATATGGATAAAAAAGAAGATTTTAAATAAATGTTTATTTTTTATTATTTATAAGTGATATATGGTCATAATTTTTTCATGATTATAAACCTTTGGATCCGGATTTGTAATATTGTTATGTTGTTTATCCTTTAAGTTATAAAATTGTGTTTTCAGAAAAAGTAGGTGCTCTATAGTTTCTATTAGGGAATTGATGAGTTAATTCCAGAATTAGGATTATATAACATTAGTGAAAAATATTAGGATAATACTATGTATATGTAAACATCTATGAAAATTTGTTTAATAAAAAATCTAAACATACGTATCCCATGAAATATGCTTTTAAAGTTAATTGTGAAAAAGAATAAATTATTTATTCCGGATTTTTTTGACTTATGATTTGGTCAAACCTTTTCCAGTTTATAAAATGGTGAAAACCAATAGCATATAGGCCAAAAACCCTTGTATGGGACAATGCAATGATTGTACAAATGATATCCCTAATTCCATGGGCGGTGGATTTCAACACTTCATGGAAATGATTACCCATTTTTCTCAGGATAATAATAATAACCAAAACCATGTGAAATTTTTTCCTTCAGCCAAGAAGAAGCAACAATCCATTGATTATTTTATATCGAAATGACCACCAACATTTAGTGGATCTTCTGATCTAGTTTTCATGGAAAAAATGGGTTAAATAAATGCTGAATATCTTTTACTGATCCACTATTCTCAAAAGGAGAATATGACTCTAGTTGTCCACAATTTGAATGGAGAAGAATATTAATGGTCGGAATTGATAAAAACCCAAAAATAAAGGATGAAATAGAAGAGATGGAGTGTAAGGACTTTAATAAAATATTTTTTACCAAGTATTTAACGATAACTAATCTTACAAATATGGATAGATAATTCATAGAGCTAAAGAAAAAGGATGAAAAATCTCTCTTGGCTTACGAGGAAAAATTCACAAGGATTGGAAGATACACATCGGGTTTGTTATCAACAATGATATAAAAATATATTGATTCTTTATTGGTTTAAAAACACACTATAAAAGGATCTATCTATATAATAATTTATGAGTTATGAAGAAGGGGATAAAATTTATCTCAAAGTATAGAGGAGTTCAAATAATGGTCACATGGTTATGGAGATAAGTAGAGATGAATGGAGTTTCAAGTTGGTGGATAAAATGAAAAAGGAATAAAGTGGATCCAACTACCCACATGTCAAAAATTTGTGAATAACAATCATAGTAATTTCATCAAAAGGATATATAAATGCTTAAAATATGGGAGATAAGGCCACCAAACTCATGAATATATAATATACATGATGAATCTTTCCAACATGGTAGAGGAAATAAAGGAATCTCCTAGTGCACCACAAATGGTTCAATTTTTCACTATAGGGGGAAAGAGAACTATGTAATCTAGTGTACTAAACAATGGGTCCTTGCGGCTAATCTACATCAATAACCACTAAAGACAAAGGATCATGGGAAATCTTATTCCACCACTACTTCTAAAGTGGAAAAAGAAATCAATGTTGTACAAGTTACACTTCCCATTCACAATAGTATGAAAAAAGTTTTATTTGATTCTAGTTATACACATTTCATTATATCTTATATGTTTTCTAGACCTATTTAATCAAATCCTTGATACCTTGAAGTAGATATAGTTGTAAAAAACACTTAGTGGTGTGATTATTACAACCCAAGTGTTGGACTCTTCTCATATTGCAACATGTTGGAAGATTCTTCTTGAAAATATTATAATACTTACATTTATGTAATTCTATGATATACTGAGCATGAATTGGATCTTTTTATATTAAGAACACATCAACTATTGGGAATAGGAAATATATTTTCATATTTATAACCATCCCATAATCTTATACAGATGAAAGTAATATCATTAATATTCTTTGGAAAATCCCTCAACGGTATGGGTGTTGATACCCTGTGAAGAAGCAAACCATTCCCAAGTGGTTGAAAAAATTAAAGGTATCAACCTAGAGGAAATGACCATTGTTGAGGAATGAACTGATATATTTCCTAAAGAGTTTCCTAGACATAACCCAAATCACGAGGTTGAATTATTATAATGTACCATACCTCCTTGACCCTTTACATCATGAAAATTTGGTGATTGAGGTGTTCTGGGAGGCAACGATGACTTATTTCAAGATTTTTTCAAAAATCTAGATTTCCAATATTGAGTAGTTATCGATAGATCATCTAATGGTGGGTCATCCACAGGTAGGATGTTGAAGGTTAGTTATGAAAGGTGAATTGCATTGATGAGTCGTACAATAGTGAGTCAGAAATGGTAGGTTACTGATGGAGAGTCAGGACAGGTGACACACACTGGTGAATCATCCAACGGTGACTCACCAAATGGTGACTCAAAAAACATTAGGTAACTGAATGGTGACTCATCGAATGGTGACTCACCAAATAGTGACTCACTAAGAATTTAATCACCAAATAGTGACTCACCACTAGTATCTCACATGGGTGACTCACTGAATAATGAGTCATTTCGATATTTTGTTAAAATTTCCAGTTTTTCCCACTTTTTTCATCTATCCCCTTTAACATTTTATTTGATGTAAATTGGTTTTAAGACAATGTTTATGCATTTTTAAATCCATTTAAAATGATATAAGATGTATCGTTAATTTTCTAATTCTCTGGAGGCTTTATGTTAGTCAAAATGCATAGTCAAGATCCACTTTCAATGGGGAGTTCAAAATAGTTTCATATCCCTTGAGTCTTGGATCAAGTCCTTCGAAGGCGGACACCATTCCTTCTTCCTTTATTTCTCCCATCTCTTTATACCTAGGAATCCCATAACCTTTCTTCCCTAAGGATCCATGCATATGTGTTGCACACTAGGATCATGTTTCCATGGAGCCTTATGTACCCCCTTTTTAGCATAAGGAGGAGGTGCTGATCGTATGTTTCTCGATGTAAGCATCCCTTCATCCCTCTTATTTTTGTATCATTCCAGGTGGGTGTATGAATTTTTATCATGTAAAGATATTTGAATCATATTTTAAATAATGATAATATAATCAGCTTCAAACAAATAAACAAGGGTTGGGGGAAAGTGACACATGCTTTTGTTTCATTATTTATTGATATTGTGATCTATATGGGCTAGATGCCTTCTGAAAATCATGGCCATTGGTGGTCTTTGTTTGTTCACTTGGGATGAATTGTGATGGATTTTTGTTGATCATGTGTTGAAAAACAGTATATATTCAATTGATTAATTATGTATATTCAGTTAAATAATTGAATGCCTCACGATCGAACTTTTATTGTGATAACCACTAAATTATTGAAGTGGGATTAAAAATGAGTGTTTGCTAAATCTGAATACACAGTACCTTGTTTTGTGTAGCTATGTGTGGTTTTGGTTCTGTATTATAACATTTGTGATTTTTGGTGCTATGGTTGAAACCATGGTTATAGGGTGGGGTGGTATGAGTGGTGTAATCGAATCTCTAGTTGAAAGAGTGATTGATGGGGGAATGGATCAACAATGTTTGAGTAGTGGGGTTGGAAGTTCATGTTGTGCTATGTTTTTCATATTGGGTGTGATGGGTGTGGTGTGGTTATAATTTGGGGCTATTGGGGTTGGTTGTTAGGGGATGTTTTTCTAGTTTTCGATGTTTTTTAAGATTATGGTTTTTGAAAAGATGGATTGGGCATAATGACATTGAAAAATGATGATGGCAGTGGTTAAAATGGGTGTTAAAAGGAGTGTAAATTTAAAGTGAGTTTCATTATTGTGGTTCTTTTATCCTTTTCATGGTTTATTCTATGTAGAATATTACGTGATGTGGTTGGTAATTTCCTAGGTAGGGATGGAATGAATTAATGGGTTCCTTAATAAAGAATGTTTTTTTGGTTAAATGAGGTAGTTGGGGGTATGTTTGAATTGAGGATTTTTATGGATGACTTTCTTTATCAAATCTCGAAGTGACTGTTTCTTGCATTAATAAATTAATTAATAAGTAGCAGCAGATTTGAAAATATCATAGAGTGGTTGATTATTTGATTGAGAACCCATAGGATGGGCTTGGGTGTTTGATACTATATACACATACCTGTATTTTCCTTTTGTTTTCTATACGCACCCCACCCTAGTTGAGAACTATGTTTTGAACACCCCTATTGTCAGGGGGAGGGTGTCTTTCCCGAACATCCCGGTGAGAGGATGGATGGATGGCCACCCGCTCTTCCCTGATCCCTCTTCTAGGTGGTAACATCCCATGATTCTTCGGGCAGGTAGGGGTTTGTGAGGCCCATCTATATGTGGGTGAGTTTTTTTTCCTAGGTGTCTTTAGGATGAGATGAGTTGTGGTTTCCCAAGTGTCTTCGGGATGAGATATGTTGTTATTTCCCAAGTTTTTTAGGAATGTGACATGGTATGTGGCCTATGTGTTTGAGGGTGGGATGTGGTTGTGAGTCCCATGTGTGTTTGGGTGAAATGTGATGAGCTTTGTTTTCCCAGTTTGCGGGACTAGCTGTGTGTTCCAGGTGTGTTTGGGTGGGTTGTGATGTTGTACTTTTAGAAGAGGTGGGAATTCCAAGATGTTTTTCGTTATGTTGTGAGAGTGGCTAATCAGTGGGAAAGTGGTGCATGGTACCCTTTGATCATCATTCTTACTACATTAATTTACCTAACTTGCGTTATTTATTCAGTGTCCCTTGGTGTGGTGGGGATGAATAAGATACCTTGTTAGTTGACGTTGGTTCTTATGTTTTCTCTCATGAGAATAAGTATTCTTCTCCCACATGTACATGGGAGAGTATGGTTTTTCATACTGAGTAAACCTATAAGCTCACCCTATGTTATAAATCAACTTTCAGTTTTCTAAGAGGATTACATGGACTATTCAAAGAATTACTAGCTTAGATATTGGGACAACTACTGTGTCACTACTTAGCCTTGTTCTTTTGGTACTTACTTTGGAGTTTTATTATATTTCTAGAAGTTTTACTTTAAACATGAATATGGGATAAATTTTGGATTCTTTTATATGTATGTCTTGGAGTTTTTTTGAGGTTGATACATATTATATCCCAATATTGGTTACTATAAAATGGGTAAGGAATCCCATTTTGTGATAATTGTATACCGTTGGTGTTGGTTTCCACCCTAGGGCCTACTGGAGGTGGGACTTGGGGATCATTATCTATCTTTATCCATTTCTATATTAGAAGGGGAATGTTTAGAGGGAGGAGGTCATGAAATAATGGTATCAGAGGATGATGGTTGAGAGATAGGATGGAGTTTTTAGTTAAGAACAATGAGGTTTTCATGGATTATTAGGGAAACAATGATAGATGATCTTAGTGTGTGACATAGTATAAGGAGGACTGGATGGGACATAGAACTTTAGGGCCCCCATGATCCGATGCAAGGACTCTAAGTATACTGAATGACCAAGTGGGCACACACCGTTTTTAGGGTAGAGACCCTAGGATATGTACATGCATCGTAATGGCTTGTATTCTTGTCTTAATTGGGTGTTTTGGGGAATTTTAAAAAATAAGGAGTTAAAATGAATCTTAAATAAAATTACATAATACTTAGGAATAGGAGTTCCTTTTTAACTTTTTCAGACATTATAACCTTTCATTATCCTAGTGTAGTGAAGGCCATGGAAACTAAGAAGGCTGGCCCAATCGATCGACAGAGGGTTGACCCAGTGGACTAGGATGACCTGTGGGATAAAACGTTACGTGCTTTCCAGCGATAGTCTCTAGGTATGTATGAGGTTAGAATGTTAGACATGGATATAGAGAGTTGGATCAAGGATCACGTGATCACCATCAACATAATACAGTATCCAATAGATTATTAGGCTCCCTTAGTGGTGAGCTAGATGTGGGGAGTTGCGTATCAGTGGTGGATGATTTACCTAGGGTAGAGGAAGGAGGATTATGTTCTATGGGTCAATTTCTAGGAGTTCCAAGTCGAATTCCTTTCATCGAACATGAAGGTTGACAAGAGTTAAAAGGTACTCTCTCTCTATCAGGGTAGTATGCTAGTATATGAGTTGGGGATAAAATTCAAGGATCTAATTCGTTTTTATCTGGATCTCTTTCCAGATGAGGAGTCCTGCAGGAGACGCCTAGAGGAGGCACTTCATCCTTCTCTCCAATATTTGTTTACTCACATTACCATACTGACATCCTTAGAGGTACAAAATAATGATGAGGTAGTTGAGAGGAATCACTCACAAGGAGGTTTACCATGAGAGGGGAGTCATCCCTGTTATTTGAAGGGAAAGGTTATCATCAGAAGGTCTTATGATCCAGAGCGTTCAATGTTCTGACTAGGGGGGGGGGAGGTGGCCTCTGTAGTTTTCGTTTCAACATTAAAGCCCTCATTCTTATCCTATGGGTATGGGTCTAGTGTTTTTTATTTTTGGAGTCTGTGGGAACCTCTAGAGTCAGTGCCCAATGTTTTTTTAGCTCACTATATTGGTGGTGGGTTGGTCCAACACCCAACTCAGCAGTAGTTTCCTACAAGGTAGTTATAGTAGCGGGGATAACAACCTTGCACTCCACTGAGGGGAGACAAAGAAGGTAGATAATGACCTGAGGGTGTTTCTTAGGGACCTCGTCCTATGTATGGATGAGTAGGTGGTCATTACCATAGGGGTAGAAGAATTGTGTGTGGTCGGTGGTAAGTTGTAGAGGCATTAGTTCCAATAGGGCCAGAGATCATTCAAGGTACGATCAATTTGTTCAGTACTTTTTGTTTCAAATTGTTTGATTGATGAGATTCACACTCCTTTGTTACACCCAGCCTATCCCATGATATAGGAATATATATAGATAGGCTTCCTGTGCCCCTGGTGTTGATAACGACAGTCATAAGTTAGAATAACTTGTTTGATGTGTTCCAGGGATGTAGGCTGATGATGGGACCACATCAGTCCCATGGGGATATTTTACTATTATAGATGAAACCATATGATTTCATCATTGGCATCGAATGGTTGTACTTTGTGCATGCTTTTATCAACTACTTTAGATGGAGAGGCATGTTTTCAGACGTGGATGGACAATGTGTAGATTTTGATGGCGAGAAGAGTTATCAGATGGTAAGTCAGCATATAGATCCCCTTATTTCCTTGTTAGCGGAGCTATAAGTGGAATCAATGGATTTCGAGATGGAGGAGGTTCCCAGCATTGTTGTGGAGTTCTTGGATTTCTTCCCCGATGAGGTTTTCACTCTACCCCCACGACATGATGTTGAGTTCAGGATAGACTTGTATCCTGGTGCTTCTCTAATTTTGATATCTCCTTATCATATGAAACCTTCAGAGCTGTGGGAGTTGGGGATTCATATTGACGAACTAATGAGGAAAAGATTTATTAGGCCTAGTGTGTCTCCAGGGTGTTCTCTAATCTTGTTTTCGAAAAAGGACGATTGTGGTATGAGGTTGTGCATTGACTACCAGAGATTGAATCAGGTAACATTCAAGAATCGTTACCCTATCCCAAGGATAGATGATATTTTTGACCAGTTGAGGGTATAATGATGGATCTTTAAGATCAATACATGTTCTAGGTTTTACCACCTTAGGGTAAATGATGGTGATATCCCAAATACTACTTTTAGGTGCAGGTATGGGCACTTTGAGTTTGTGGTTATGCCATTCAGTGTTACAAATACACCATACGTATTCTTGAAGACCATGAAATATCTTTTTCATGAGTTCCTAGACCTATTCATCATCGTATTCATCGATGACATCTTGATCTACTCAAAGTCAAAGGAGGAGAATATCGAGCATTTGAATTCTATCCTGGAGGTTCTTCAATGCAACCAGCTCTATGGGAAGTTATCCTACTGTAAGATCTAGATGAGAATGGTACAATTACTTGGACAGATGGTTTATTAGTAGGGTCTATAAGTGGACCCATCGAAGGTCGACGTAGTTGTTTCTTAGGATGTACCCAATAATTTTGTAGAGGATCACAATTTTTTCAGCCAGGAAAGCTATTACCAGAGGTTTGTACTAGATTTATCTTAGGTTGTAGCCTTGCTGATAACTCTAAATAAAAAAGACCAAGTTTTTGTGTGGAGTGAGTAGTTCTAGGAATCTTTCCGTTATCTAAATGGGTATATGGTTAGTGCTCTAGTGCTCTGGTTTCTAGAGGAAGGGGTGATTTTTTATGTGTTTTGGGATGCTTCTCGTCAGGGTTTTAGAAGTGTGCTGATGAAATAGTGGGGAGTGATCTCTTATGGGTCTAGGAAGTTATGTACCCATGAACATAACTATTCCACCCATGATCTGGATCTATTAGAGATCATGTTCATGCTGAAGTTTTGGTGACTTGACCTCATTAGGGTGTGCTTTGTGGTCTTTATGGATCACAAGATCTTGAGGAATATATCTTCATAGTGATATTTGAACTTGCGATAGTAGAGGTTGATGGAGTTTATCTAGGACTATGAATTCAAAATCTCTTAAACCCCAGAGAGGGAAATGTCCTATCTATTACTTTGATTATGAAGTCACAAAAGTAGGTAGTTCAGTAATCTATGGATGCTTGGAAGGCAAGGGAGGAGTTATACACCTTGCACTTAGATTTAGAAATAGATGGAAATAGAGACTGCTTGTTTTAGATGACAGTGTATTATTCTCTAATACCATAGGTGGATGATTCTCAATGGGGATATTGGGAGTTAGAGTTGATGTGTGATTACATTTACTATAGTCATGCTCTAGAGGTATGGTCAAATGTTGTTCAAAACCTGATGTCGTTCAATGGAAGTCTATTTGTTTCAGGGTGATGCATGAGGGAGAACTCCATGAGTTTCATAAATCTACCTTAGAAGTACAGCCAAGAGTTTACAAGATGTATCATGGATTGAGAAATCATTTCTGGTGGTCTAGTTTGAAATAGTCAGTAGTGGAGGTAGTGGCAAGGAGCCTTGTGTGCCAACAGGTGAAGGATGAGCACCATGCTCCAAGTTGGTTTTTGCAGCCCGTAGATGTCCTTGAGTGGAAGTGGGATGAAATATCAATGGATTTTTTCATAGGATTAACCAATGATAAGGGAGCCTATGTTGTAATCTAGGTAGTTGTGGGCCAGATGAGTGAATCATCTCACTCCTTAGAGAGAAAGGAGTCAAGCATAGTGTATTCCTTGGCCAAGAGGTATGTGGATGAGGTGGTGCAGATACATGGAGGTCAGAGATCCATCATTTTTGATAGGCATATATGCTTTAACTCACTAGTCTAGAGGTGATTAATGCATGATTTTGGAACTCATTTTCACCTCTTCACTACCTTCCTCCCTTAGAAATATGGGAATATAGAACATACAATCCAAAAATTAGAGGATATGTCGTGGTAATGCGTCTTGGAATTTTGTGGATATTAGGTGTGAAACATTCCATTAGTAGAGTTTTTTATGACAATATCTATCACTCTTCCATTAGTATGTTTATATTTGAATATTTGTATGGAAGGACATGCCGTTATTCTTTTTGCATGACAGAGGGTGGGGAGACAATTTCTCTTGGTCTGAAAGTAGTACAGAGCATAACTGAGAATGATCATCTTGTCCATGAGAGGATGAAAGTGGCACAGGACTGGAAGATGTCATATGCAGATCATAGAAGGAGGCCCTTAGAGTTTTATTTTTGGGACCATGTGTTCTTGAAGGTTTCTTCTCAATGTGGGAATCAGAGGTTTGGTAGAGGTAGCAAGCTTTCTCTGAGGTTCATCAGACCCTTTGAGTTATTTGGACGAGTTGCCTAGGTAACATACCATTTGGAATTTCCACCACAGTTAAAGAGGATCCAATTTTTATTTCATGTCTCTTAGCTTCATCATTATCTTCATGATGATTCTAAGGTAATTGACTGGGGAGAATTAGATTTTGAAGACAACATGACGTTCTGGGAGTGACTAGTAGAGATCTAGGATTTTTATGGGAAGGTGTTGCATAAATGGACCATTCCCTTGGTTCATGTGTTGAGGAGGCATGAAGGCCTAGAGGTGAGTACTTTGGAATGGGATATTTAGCTATGTTCCCAATACCCAAAGTTTTTCATTGTTTTGTTCCCTTTGTAATGTAATGTTTGAAGCTTGTTTTTTATTAGATAAGTTGTTTCATTATTCTGTGATGTGTGATAAAGTCTTGAAGTTGGAAAGGGTGAGACCATATTCCGAATCAATATGTGTTAATTGATATGCTATTAAACCCATGTGGGTGAGTCAGTGCCACCAAGAGCGGATAGTTTCTTGTCATGGATGAAGGAATTACTTGATTTGTATGTCCAGACAGTGAGTCTTTTGGTGCTTGTGTGGTGTGTCTTGTGGTTAGTTGGGGTAATAGATGTTAGAGAAGGTGTTCTTAAATGTTAAATTTTCACCCAAACTTTCGAACAACACATGGTGGTTTATCATTGAACTTTCACATGCTTAGTCAACAACAATGACTCGAGCATAGCGGGAACCTTGAGAGGTATCTCATGAGGTTGTTTTTTGGACCCCACTTTTACTTCTAGGTTGGTTTTAGATTCTTAAGGTTGAGAATATTTGAATATGTATTTTATGTAATTGACCATACCTACCTATTCTATTAATTTTAAAAAATATGGTTTCTTAGGTATTCTGGGAGGTAACGGTGACTCGTTTCAAGAGTTTCCCAAAAATCCAGTTTTTCCAACAGCGAGTTGCTAATGATAGCTCATCTGAAGGTGGGTCATCCACCAGTAGGATGATGACGATGATTGAGGATTGGTGACTTACACCGGTGAGTGGTCCAATGGTGAGTTTGGGACAATAGGCCATTGATGGGGAGTCAGGACCCGTGACTCGCACTGGTGAGCCTTTCAATAGTGACTCACAGAACAATGAATTATCTAATAGTGACTCACTAAACTGTAGGTCACCAAATGGTAGGTCCCTAAATGGTGACTCACCAAATGGCGACTCATCGACCAGTGACTCATGGAGTGGTGACTCACTGAATAGTGGATCACCACAAATATCTGTCATGACCCTTCTCCCTGGGCCATGAACCTTGTCATCTGACCCCATGGGTCTCCTGTAATACCTTGGTTGACTTACCAGCACACCATAGGCAATTACTCACTAAGGTCGCTTATCAGACTTATGACTTACCCCACATGACAACACATGTTCTTTCAGTGTGTTTTGTCCTCACTCACACACACCCTGGAAAACTTCCCAGAAGGTCACCCATCGTGATTACTACTCTAGCCCAAGCATGCTTAACTGTGGAGTTCTAATCAAGTAGACTCCCGAAAAGAAAGCTGCACATTGTTGACATGGATAGTAACATTTATCCTTTTAAGTCTCAGTTTTCCAGGGGTGTTACATTCTCCCCATCTTCGGTCTGTACGTCCCCATAAGCCACAAATAAAACTAAGGAATCAATTGAGGGTATTGTGAACACATCTGACCCTCCCGCTCCTATGTTCTCTCTTGGAGGTTCCCGTGCTGCCACAAGGGTAATGTTGGCTGACTCACAAGTGATTGGTTGCACCCTCCTATGCATGATTTTATCATGTTCTTACTGGGTTTACTTTTTCGCAGACCAAGGAATAACCCATCCCAACGTTGTAGATAAAACACAAACTATTTGCCTAATATAGTTAATCTGAGCGTGAACTATGGATGTCAAGTCCAAACCCAAACTAACCTCATAAGGCCTCGACGCTGCCACCAAGAGGATCCAACCGAAACTCTCGACTCAAGGCTCATATCACACTATCGGCTTAAGTGGGATTTTCGAGTATCCTCCCAAAGTTCTCTCCTGTAACACCCCAAGCTTCTACGGTACACTTCTCTTTGAATAATGTGATAGCGTGTGTTGTACGCAACACCAAGTTCTAACACACCATAACTAATCAAACTAGCCGTTATGAATAGTAATACCTACTTTTTGAAATTATATATATTTTATATTTGAAAATGGACTTCATTTTTGGATTCGGAATATCGAATTTTGCCTAAGGTGAAATTTTGGTACATTTCGGATAACTTTCATATTTTGATGAATAGTGAAAATTACTAAGTTTTAATTAAAAACAACTTTTTTAATCAAAATAATTAAGAGTGATAAATTATGAATTTGAGTGGTTTTAAAGTATATTTAGAATATATTTTTACCATTTAATATAATGTTGGTCATTGTACATAATTTTACAATTAAACCGAACATAAACGAGTGTCAATCTTTTGATAGTTATTATCTCTTAAAAACACACTTTTTGTTTTGACAGCGGGAATTAATTTTAAATTAATTTCTGCCACTTCTGTGTTTTGAATTTAGGAAAATGGATTCCATATTTGGAATCAGGATGTTCAAATTGTGTAAATAGGTAACTTTTATTTTTAGACATTTTGAATAATTACTGCGGTAAATATTTTATTTACCATGGTTAAGGGTAAATCCGGTAAATAAGGGTTAAAAAATAATATTATAATAATACTAAATTACCCTAAAACGTGTCTTAACCCGATTGGTTGATACATGGTCGACCATGGGAATCTTGGGGTCTATTTTGGGACCCCATGGATCCACTTGTAAGTGATAATGACACTTTATTTTAATTAAGTTAAAATGAATACAAAAATGACACAAGCATATATCTTTTAGAAAAAAAAATGTTACATAGGGTTATATATGTTGGATTTTATATTATAAATATTCATTAGAAAGATAAAAAGATTTCATACATAATGATATTTTATTTATAATTTTTAGACATTAAATAATGTATTTTATTTATGACACAATGATGATGCAATAATTACTATAATAGTGAAAAATTAAAATAATTGATATTATAAATACCCAAATAAATATAATATGAAACTTTTAATGAATTAAACTAATTTTCTAGGATAATATGATATATTAGGATTGATTTAATTGAATTTTTTCGAAGTAATCAATCTGTTATGAGTTTCACAAAAATCAACTATTGAATAGTGTCAAAATTGACATAAAAGAGTTCTTAAAAAAAATATTATATTATTAATTGATATTAAATTCCTAAAAATCTACGGTTCGGCCAAGAGTCTTATATAATGATAGGTTAATCATTAATGGACCACTTGGGGGTCTCTTGGATGTATATAGTAAGTTTATTAACCATATTATATAAAAATACAAAGAGACATTGTAAAAGTGAAACTAATTAACTTAGAGTTAATACTTAAAGATAAGGTTAATATAAGTACCCAAACCTGTCTAAATTCTATTGGTTGAGTGGTTTTCGACCTATCCTCACCTTAACCTTTGAATAATCAACTTTGGAGCCATTAGAAACCGAATATGAATTTATTATAAATTAATATTTCTAGCTTTTCGAAGGGTGCCCCTCACCCCTCTTATAAAAGGGCACTCCTCCTTCTCATTTCTTCACACCTTAAAAGCCTTTTGGTTCGGCCAAACTCTGCCCAAATACTCTACCAACATCCCTAAATACAACCTAGAGGCCTTAGTTTGATCAGAAAGCCAACCTAAGGATCCTTTTTGATCAAATCAAAAGGAAGAACCCGAAGAAGAGGTAATGATTTCACCACCCTTTTCCAAGTTCCTTTCTTCTTCCACTTCCTCTTTCTTTGTTCTTACCATTCTAAAATAATAACCCCAGTATCTTACATATAATGTGATGTTATTATAAATATGGTACAACCATATTCAGTATTCTATCCACCCTTTGAATAACATGTCACCATACGTGCGTACGTACGGCTTACCGTCTCCACGTCGTGGTGTAATTGTTATTCAATATATTATTATTTGGATGGGTATAATAATGATGTGTAACTCATGTAAATAATAAATATAACATGTTAATGATTCTGTATATATGATATAACATCCATTTATATATTATTTTAATATCAAAAGAATGATATTGTCGCTCGTGCGTACGTACGGACTACCGTCTCCAAGAACGCGATGAGATTCATTCTCCATCGTATCCATTCAAGTATAATTATCATTTGATGATTTAAAAATGATGTTTAAGGACTTGATATCATTCTGGATATGAATAATATACAACCTATCCTTTACAAACATGTCTTACGTAACAAAACATATAAAATAAAACAAGTAAGTTAACACCCGAAACGACGATAATTCTAAGATATTATTAACAAATCAATGTTAAAAGATCATATATGATATCATAATAATATATATGATTCTTGTATAATTTAATAACAATTATTTCACCATTATACAGGAAGTTAACCTACCCCAACCAAGGAAAAGTACAAGGTAAGGGGTTTTCATCTCACTCCTTATTTCCGTGAGATTCATGCCATATTGCCACCATCACCTTTTGTGTGGTGTATGTACTGCCCATAATTATATTCTTTGTGTAATACACTCTAATTTATGTGTATTTACATATTAATTGTATGATACCTCTTTTATGGGTTGTATGTTTCATAATTTACCAAATTGGTAAGGGTTTACTTTACAATCTCTTCATTATCCGAGGTTGTTTAAACGTAATAATCTACTGGGATCTCTTTATCATCCACATCCATGTTTCTTAAAAATGTATTTCAAAACATTTTTACTATTTACTAGAATATGAGTTAAAGTCATTTATACCCTTTTTGACTTTTATAAGTGGTTTATAAAGGAATCTTTTGATCGTTTTCAAAACAAGGTCCTTTTTAACCTTTTCGACAGAATTAAGGTAAGAATGTTTTTTTTTAACTTATACGGCGGGTGCAGCTATTTTCCACCGTTATAAAATCTTCAAAGCTTCCCTTAAAAGCTTATAAGAATATTTTCAAAGGAAATGTTTTATTTTATATGGATCTTAAATGATTTCAAAATAAAAGGAGATATTTCTTTTAAAATAATTTTGATTTCATCTATGTCAACATCCTTTGATGGATTTTAAGATTATTTGAAGTTGATTTATTATGATACAAAACTTCTATATTTTATTGAAGGTTTTGTGATATGTTTGACTGTGGATGTGCTATTTTTATACCATTCATAGTTTATGGTGAATGTATTGACATTTCGTATTCTAGTTTTAATATGAATGTTTATGTTATGTTTAAACCTTTTCTTATGGGAATGCATTGGACTTAATATGTGACGGGTGGAGCCCGCTATAGCTCCTCGATGCATCGGTAGGTCTCATGAGACAAACTAGTGTCTTGGCACAAGGCCTTGACAAAATCTTATTTGTAGTCTTGGCACGAGGCCTTGGCTATGTGGTTATGTAGTCTGGCATTATGCATTCCAACATTATGAAAGTGGTTATTGATTTTTGCATGTGATTATTCGATTAGTAGAATATCCATGTGAATAAGTAAATGGAATTATTTCATTTTATTTATGCCATACCATGTTGAAAGTTCATATTTAAAAGGCTTTTGTTTTAGTTATACATTGCCTTAAATGTTTATTCTTATTTATGAAAGTTTCCGCTATATTGTTATCCTTACTGGGCATTTGAGCTCACCCCTTTTCTATGTTTTATTTTTCCCAGGATGTGAAGAAGTAAGTTATGAATGACCTGCAGGGATTTTATGAGGGGTTAATAGTGTGGATTGTGGAAACATTATGTTGTTGTAGTAGTTTTTCATTTTATGATGTAATGTAAAACTTATGAATATATCTAGTGTTTCCAAGGCTACTAAACCAATCGGTCTTTCGAGATTTGATCTTTCTTGTGATCATTCCAATGTTATGTAATAATGCACCGACTCTGGGTAACTGGGGTCGGGGCGTTACAGTTGGTATCAGAGGAAGTTTAGTACAAACCTTGGAAGCTAGATTTAGATAAACTCTGATTAGAGCACGTAGACCTAAGATGAACTTTGAGGATTAGTATAGAAGAACTTCCTAGAATTTTGGTATTGTAGAGATTTTGTGAGTTTTCCAAGCAATACATCCCTGTCTGGATACGAGCAGGTAGAGGCCGCTCTGGCACAGATTTACCTATGGGTAAAACTCGAAAACACCGCTTTGGGCTAGACTCGAACGGGAACTGGTGCACGACAACGGGCCTTGCTGCACTCTTGGTTACGACACTCCCGGGGGATATGCTTAGGATAACTCTCATTTTCTTTACAAATCATTTTGAAGGGATTATGAGTATATACTTCCTAAAAGAAAACATTATTATGATTATGGATTATATCCATAAATAGTTCAATTTATGTTAAGTGTTTTATAAGTATGGGATTATGTATTTTGATTCATAAACTGATCTAGTTTATGCCATTGTTTAGAAATGGCGCCTAGTGGAAGAAATGGAAACCGTATCAATGCACGCACTCCATGTAGGGATTGCCCTCCTGCTCAAGATAATTATAGTGGGGCTGGTGATGCAACTGGTGCTGATCAGCTAATCACCATACTGGGACAACTTACTCAGGTTATGAATAATAACCTTACCCGTATGGAGCACCCTGATCCGCAGCGTGGAGGAACAATGTTAGATCGATTCATGAGGCAACAACCACCAACGTTCAATGGGAATACAAATCCCTTAGTAGCTGAGCAATGGATATTTTCCCTAGAGAAAATATTTCAGGCTTTGGGGAGCAGTGAAAGGGAAAAAGTTATCATGGCAGTTTACCGCCTCACTGGAGATGCTGATCAATGGTGGTCATTGATTCAGAACATGAAGGAAGATGATGAAGTATCAAATATGGAATGGAGGGAGTTCAAAGATCTGTTTTTAGAAAAATACTTCCCTCGCGACCATCGAGCAGATATGGAAAGGCAATTTCTGAGTCTGAGACAGAAGGAGGATGAGAATGTCACAAAGTATGAGGCTAACTTTTCAAGGTTAGCGAGGTATGCTGGAGATTATATTCTCAACCCAAGAAGTAAGATTGATCATTTATTTGATGGGTTAAAACCATTTCTCCGTCGAGCGTTAGTCTCACAATCCTTTTCATCGTACGAAGACATTGTCTCATGTGCTATCAAGACCGAAAAGGAATTCTCTAAGTCTTATGACTTTAAAGCAAAGCAAGAGAAGAAGAGACCTGCTGATCAATCTGGGAATGGAAATAAGGGGAAGAAGGGAAAGGTTGAATATCCATCTTGTGGTAAATGCGGGAAGAAACATCCTGGTACTTGCTTGAAGGGAATGGGAGTCTGTTACAAGTGTGGTGAAAAAGGCCACCAAGCTCATGATTGCAAGGGGAAGAAGGAAGCTACCAACGTTCAGTGCTACAATTGCAGGGAGATGGGGCATTATGCAAATGCATGTCCTAAGCGTCAGGAGAACTTACCTCAGAAAAGGCCAAGGGATCAAGGCCAGGCTTATGATATCACTACTGCTGAGGTAGAAGCTCCGAAAGACGTGGTGGCAGGTAATTTAATTGTTTCCTCAAGTTTAGCAAAAGCATTATTTGATTCTGGATCATCGCATTGTTTCATATCTTCCCAGTTTGCTAAGAAAATTAGATATTTCCAATTTGATTTAATAAGGGAGTTGTCAGTTAAAACTCCTAAGGGAAGTATCGTTGCAACAAAGTTTTGTGAATCAGTCCCCATTAGGGCACACAAATTTTCTTTATCTTCTGATTTCATCGTTATACCTATGATTGAGTTTGATATAATCCTCGGTATGGACTGGCTTTCGGACTATGATGCGAAGATTTATTGTAAGAAGAAAGAGGTTACGATTCTTGATGATAATGATAAGGAGAACCTTATTTTTAGAGCAAAATCGTCACCACCTAATTCTTATTTAGATCCACCCCCAGTAGCTCAACTTAATTCAATTATTGGGGAGGAAGAGAATGAAATAACTGTCGGTGAGGAAAGGAATGTTCAAATAGAGGATGTACCTGTTGTGAAAGAATTTGTAGATGTATTTCCGGAAGATTTACCTGGACATCCTCCAGAACGAGAAGTTGAGTTTTCTATTGATTTGATTCCTGGATCAAGGCCTATATCGAAGACCCCTTATAGAATGGCCACTGTAGAGTTAGTCGAACTAAAGAAACAACTAGAGGAATTGAGTAATAAGGGATTTATTCGCCCTAGTGTTTCTCCATGGGGAGCCCCTGTTCTTTTTGTTAAAAAGAAAGATGGATCTATGAGGTTATGTATCGACTACATGGAGATCAATGCTATAACGATAAAGAACAAGTATCCCCTAACTCGTATTGATGATTTATTTGACCAACTGCATGGAGCTCAATACTTTTCAAAGATTGACCTTCGATCTGGATACCATCAGTTGTGTGTGAAGAAGGAAGACATTCCGAAAACAGCATTTCGAACCAGGTACGGGCATTACGAGTTTACTGTAATGCCGTTTGGATTGACTAATGCACCCTCTGTATTCATGGATCTGATGAATAGAGTTTTCAAGGAGTATCTCGATGAATTTGTGGTGGTATTTATTGATGATATTCTGGTATACTCCAAAACCTACGAAGATCATGAAAATCACTTGCACATTATCTTGAAGACTCTGAGGAGGCATGAATTATATGGGAAGTTTAGCAAGTGTGAATTCTGGCTTCAGGAGATTTCTTTTCTTGGCCATATTGTCTCTAAATATGGAATCTCTGTTGATCCTTCTAAGACCAAGGCAATCCAAGAATGGCCATCACCTATGAGTATAACTGAGGTACGTAGTTTTATTGGTTTGGCAGGTTATTATCGACGTTTCGTCCAGAATTTTTCCTGATTGGCTAACCCATTAACGAAGCTCACACGTAAAGGGGTTAAATTTGTTTGGACAAAAGAGTGTGAAGAATGTTTCGAAGAACTAAAGAGAAGATTAGTCAATGCTCCTATATTGACTCTACCATCGGGGAATGATGGGTTCGTTATTTATAGTGATGCATCGAAGAAAGGACTTGGCTGTGTCCTTATGCAGAATGATAGAGTTATTGCCTATGCATCACGACAGTTGAAAATTCATGAACAAAACTATCCTACTCATGATCTCGAGTTAGAAACAGTGATCTTTGCTTTGAAGATATGGAGGCACTACCTCTATGGTGAAAAATGTGAGATTTATACTGATCACAAGAGTTTGAAGTATATTTTCTCACAAAAAGAACTCAACATGAGGCAAAGGAGATGGCTTGAATTACTCAAGGATTATGATTGTACGATACACTACCACCCAGGGAAGGCAAACAAGGTGGCAGATGCTTTGAGTAGAAAAGACCATGGAGTTTTGAACAATATGAGAATTGAAAGGGATCCAATTTTCATGGATCTAGTGAAGATGGACATGGGAATAACCAGGGAAGGTGAAACATCAATGCTTTTTCAAATGGTTGCCAAACCATCTTTACTAGAAAGGATTAAGAGTTCTCAGACCGATGATGAAGAATTCCAAAAGAAGATTAAAGCTGTGAATGATGGGAGATTGAGAGACTTTGTGTATGAAGATGGAATTTTGAAATTCGGGAAGAGACTTTGTGTTCCCAATATACCTGATCTAAAAAGGGAATTGCTGGATGATGCTCATAGTTCCAATTTTTCTATACACCCTGGGAGCACCAAAATGTATAGAGATTTGAAGGAACATTTTTGGTGGGACAACATGAAGAGGGAGATTGCTGATTTTGTGTCAAGATGTATGGTTGGTCAACAAGTGAAAGCTGGAAGACAACAGCCTGGAGGAGTCATGCAACCTCTTCCCATACCGAAGTGGAAATGGGACAATGTTACGATGGACTTTGTCATGGGGCTACCAAAGACTCATAGAAGGAACGATGCAATATGGGTTATTGTTGATCGTCTTACCAAGACAGCACATTTTCTTGCTATAAGAGAAGATCTACCCCTGGAACGTCTAGCAAGACTATATATTAATGAAGTTGTGAGACTTCATGGAGTACCCCTATCGATTGTTTCTGATCGTGATCCCTGTTTTACTTCAAGATTCTGGAAAAGTCTTCAGAAATCCCTGGATACTGAACTTCATTTGAGCACTGCTTACCACCCTCAGACAGACGGACAATCAGAATGGACTATTCAAACCTTAGAAGACATGTTGAGATCTTGCTCACTTGACTTTCAGGGTATGTGGGATCAATATTTACCTTTGGTAGAATTTTCCTATAACAATAGCTTCCATTCGAGTATTCAGATGGCACCATATGAAGCGTTATACGGAAAGAGATGTCGTACACCAACCTGTTGGGATGACGTTGGTGAAAGAAAACTTGTAGGCCCAGAACTGGTGGAGGAAATGGTGGAAAAGGTGAAAGTAATCCAAAATCACATCAAAGCAGCTCAAAGTAGGCAAAAGAGCTATGCCGATAATCGAAGGAAGGATTTGGAATTTCAAGTCGGTGATCATGTTTTTCTGAAGGTATCTCCGTGGAAGGGAGTCATACGTTTTGGTAAGAAAGGTAAATTGAGTCCGAGGTACATCGGACCTTTCGAAATTCTAGAATGAATTGGGGTTGTAGCTTACCGATTGGCAATGCCGCCAAGTCTCTCCAAAGTTCACGATGTGTTCCACGTATCTCTATTGAGGAAATACATGCCTGATCCGACGCATGTACTCACCTGTGAGGAATTAGAACTGGAACCCGATCTGTCTTATTGCGAAGAGCCCGTCAAGATTCTTGATACGAGAGAACAAGTTCTGAGAAACCGGATGACGCGTCTGGTAAAAGTTTTGTGGAGAAACCATAAGATGGAAGAGGCAACGTGGGAACCCGAGGAACTTATGATGAAGAACCACCCAAGTCTTTTTATGCAGTAATACCCTAGAAATTGCGAGGACGCAATTATTTGAAGGAGGGGAGAATGTAACACCCCAAGCTTCTACGGTACGCTTCTCTTTGAATAATGTGATAGCGTGTGTTGTACGCAACACCAAGTTCTAACACACCATAACTATTCAAACTAGCCGTTATGAATAGTAATACCAACTTTTTGAAATTATATATATTTTATATTTGAAAATGGACTTCATTTTTGGATTCGGAATATCGAATTTATCCTAAGGTGAAATTTTGGTACATTTCAGATAACTTTCATATTTTGATGAATAGTGAAAATTACTAAGTTTTAATTAAAAACAACTTTTTTAATCAAAATAATTAATAGTGATAAATTATGAATTTGAGTGGTTTTAAAGTATATTTAGAATATATTTTTACCATTTAATATAATGTTGGTCATTGGACATAATTTTACAATTAAACCGAACATAAACGAGTGTCAATCTTTTGATAGTTATTATCTCTTAAAAACACGCTTTTTGTTTTGACAGCGGGAATTAATTTTAAATTAATTTCTGCCACTTCTGTGTTTTGAATTTAGGAAAATGGATTCCATATTTGGAATCAGGATGTTCAAATTGTGTAAATAGGTAACTTTTATTTTTAGACATTTTGAATAATTACTGCGGTAAATATTTAGTTTACCATGGTTAAGGGTAAATCCGGTAAATAAGGGTTAAAAAAAAATATTATAATAATACTAAATTACCCCAAAACGTGTCTTAACCCTATTGGTTGATACATGGTCGACCATGGGAATCTTTGGGTCTATTTTGGGACCCCATGGATCCACTTGTAAGTGATAATGACACTTTATTTTAATTAAGTTAAAATGAATACAAAAATGACACAAGCATATTTCTTTTAGAAACAAAATTGTTACATAGGGTTATATATGTTGGATTTTAGATTATAAATATTCATTAGAAAGATAAAGATATTTCCTACATAATGATATTTTATTTATAATTTTTAGACATTAAATAATGTATTTTATTTATGACACAATGATGATGCAGTAATTACTATAATAGTGAAAAATTAAAATAATTGATATTATAAATACCCAAATAAATATAATATGACACTTTTAATGAATTAAACTAATTTTCTAGGATAATATGATATATTAGGATTTATTTAATTGACTTTGTTCGAATTAATAAATCTGTTATGAGTTTCACAAAAATCAACTATTGAATAGTGTCAAAATTGACATAAAAGAGTTCTTAAAACAAATATTATATTATTAATTGATATTAAATTCCTAAAAATCTAAGGCTCGGACAAGAGACTTATATCATGATAGGTTAATCATTAATGGACCACTTTGGGGCCGATTGGATGTATATAGTAAGTTTATTAATCATATTATATAAAAATACAAAGAGACATTGTAAAAGTGAAACTAATTAACTTAGAGTAAATACTTAAAGATAAGGTTAATATAAGTACCCAAACCTATCTAAATTCTATTGGTTGAGTGGTTTTAGACCTATCCCCACCTTAACCTTTTAATAATAAACTTTGGAGCCATTAGAAACCGAATATGAATTTATTATAAATTAATATTTCTAGCTTTTCCAAGGGTGCCCCTCACCCCTCTTATAAAAGGGCACTCCTCCTTCTCATTTCTTCACACCTTAAAAGCCTTTTGGTTCGGCCAAACTCTGCCCAAATACTCTCCCAACATCTCTCACTACAACCTAGAGGCCTTAGTTTGATCAGAAAGCCATCCTAAGGATCCTTTTTGATCAAATCAAAAGGAAGAACCCGAAGAAGAGGTAATGATTTCACCACCCTTTTCCAAGTTCCTTTCTTCTTCCACTTCCTCTTTCTTTGTTCTTACCATTCTAAAATAATAACTCCAGTATCTTACATATACTGTGATGTTATTATAAATATGGTACAACCATATTCAGTATTCTATCCACCCTTTGAATAACATGTCACCATACGTGCGTACGTACGGCTTACCGTCTCCACGTCGTGGTGTAATTGTTATTCAATATATTATTATTTGGATGGGTATAATAATGATGTGTAACTCATGTAAATAATAAATATAAAATGTTAATGATTCTGTATATATGATATACCATCCATTTATATATTATTTTAATATCAAAAGAACGATATTGTCGCTCGTGCGTACATACGGACTACCGTCTCCACGAACGCGATGAGATTCCTTCTCCATCGTATCCATTCAAGTATAATTATCATTTGATGATTTAAAAATGATGTTTAAGGACTTGATATCATTCTGGATATGAATAATATACAACCTATCCTTTACAAACATGTCTTACGTAACAAAACATATAAAAGAAAACAAGTAAGTTAACACCCGAAACGACGATAATTCTAAGATATTATTAACAAATCAATGTTAAAAGATCATATATGATATCATATTAATATATATGATTCTTGTATAATTTAATAACAATTATTTCACCATTATACAGGAAGTTAACCTACCCCAACCAAGGAAAAGTACAAGGTAAGGGGTTTTCATCTCACTCCTTACTTCCGTGAGATTCATGCCATATTGCCACCATCACCTTTTGTGTTGTGTATGTACTGCCCATAATTATATTCTTTGTGTAATACACTCTAATTTATGTGTATTTACATATTAATTGTATGATACCTCTTTTATGGTTTGTATGTTTCATAATTTACCAAATTGGTAAGGGTTTACTTTACAATCTCTTCATTATCCGAGGTTGTTTATACGTAATAATCTACTGGGATCTCTTTATCATCCACATCCATGTTTCTTAAAAATGTATTTCAAAACATTTTTACTATTTACTAGAATATGAGTTAAAGTCATTTATACCCTTTTTTACTTTTATAAGTGGTTTATAAAGGAATCTTTTGATCGTTTTCAAAACAAGGTCCTTTTTAACCTTTTCGACAGAATTAAGGTAAAAATGTTTTTTTTAACTTATACGGCGGGTGCAGCTATTTTCCGCCGTTATAAAATCTTCAAAGCTTCCCATAAAATCTTATAAGAATATTTTCAAAGAAAATGTTTTATTTTATATGGATCTTAAATGATTTCAAAATAAAAGGAGATATTTATTTTAAAAGAATTTTGATTTCATCTATGTCAACATCCTTTGATGGATTTTAAGATTATTTGAAGTTGATTTATTATGATACAAAACTTCTATATTGTATTGAAGGTTTTGTGATATGTTTGACTGTGGATGTGCTATTTTTATACCAATCATAGTTTATGGTGAAAGTATTGACATTTCGTATGCTAGTTTTAATACGAATGTTTATGTTATGTTTAAACCTTTTCATATGGGAATGCATTGGACTTAATATGTGACGGGTGGAGCCCGCTATAGATCCTCGATGCATCGGTAGGTCTCATGAGAAAAACTAGTGTCTTGGCACAAGGCCTTGACAAAATCTTATTTGTAGTCTTGGCACGAGGCCTTGGCTATGTGGTTATGATAGTCTGGCATTATGCATTCCAACATTATGAAAGTGGTTATTGATTTTTGCATGTGATTATTCGATTAGTAGAATATCCTTGTGAATAAGTAAATGGCATTATTTCATTTTATTTATGCCATACCATGTTGAAAGTTCATATTTAAAAGGCTTTTGTTTTAGTTATACATTGCCTTAAATGTTTATTCTTATTTATGAATGTTTCCGCTATATTTTTATCCTTACTGGGCATTTGAGCTCACCCCTTTTCTATGTTTTATTTTTCCCAGGATGTGAAGAAGTAAGTTATGAATGACCTGTAGGGATTTTATGAGGGGTTAATAGTGTGGATTGTGGAAACATTATGTTGTTGTAGTAGTTTTTCATTTTATGATGTAATGTAAAACTTATGAATATATCTAGTGTTTCCAAGGCTACTAAACCAATCGGTCTTTCGAGATTTGATCTTTCTTGTGATCATGCCAATGTTATGTAATAATGCACCGACTCTGGGTAACTGGGGTCGGGGCGTTACATCTCCAGACGTGAGGGTCAACTACACGATTTAACCAGAAACTCTTGGTCATGGACAAGATTCATGGAAGGAAGGAATGATTGGTACCTATGTCAAATACAACAGCTAGTAGTATACACAGACCGTACCTCGAATCATTCCTAGAGCCCTTGGGCCTCATTCCTTGACCGCATGCAACAACTCTCTTCCCCTGTCCTCCAACTCCCTCATCCTGGAGGGGTCCACAAAAAGGGGATGGTTGTAACATGTCTAAAGTACGCCACCACATGTTGCTCTCCTAAAATTCACTCGTTGTATCCATTCAGCAAAAGAACATTCAACCACAAAGGTTCCCTCTAGCACCCTAGCATAATTAATAATTCATTGAGGAATAATGTTGTATCACATTTACTTTAAACAAACATCTCTCAGAAGTTTGATCCCTGAAGCACTGATCGTATCGTATTCATCGAGTACCAGGAATGATCGGTATACCTCGATGAATACTCAGCTACCGACATGACATCCTGCTGAAGATGTAGAAGGTCTAGAGAACCCTCAACCTCCTCCTAGAGCTTGTCCTCAGTCATCTATGAGTCGGGATCGCCTCGTAACCTGAGGGGTATCTGATTCTAAAACACGTATAAGGCAATAAGACTATATGTGTCCTCTACCAGTACAACTGGTTATAACTGCTGACCAATGGGTAGTGATATAGTTGGCACACTACCCGAAGGTACAATCTCAAGTAATGGTTCACGTACCAAATCCTTATCACTGAGCGGACCATCCTCATGGTCACTCATTGAATAAGACTAGAAGCTAAAATCACCGTCTACTCTAGTGGTGTCCCAAATATACGTGAAACTCTAGAAATCGCCTCTAGCCAGCCCTCAGCTGCGTGGGAATCTGTCTCGCCTCGAAAACTCAAAGGTATCTGCTGCTAGATCTTATGCAATGTACTCAGTCGGCCTGCACCGTACGCCAGTGTGGCCAGTGGTATCTGCTACCCAACGATTGGTGGGGGTGTTGGTACACCACCCGAAGGTTCCAACATAGTAAGAGGGCCCTGAACCGGAGCCTCATGCTTGGTGGGCTATCAGTGCGAACAACCGTCAGAACACTAAATCACTGTCTGCGTGGAGGCATCATAAATGAAACAGATGCAACATGGTCAAAAGATTATACCTAGTGAGCTGATTTATGAAATCAAAAATAAAACACACAAAAAATCATTGTTTTCGTACACTATGTTGGAAATCAGAAGTCAGGGTCCTGGTGTTTGGATACGTCAGCCACTGAACCAACACTGGACTCCCTGAAATGAAAACCACACTCACTACACTTAACACTATTGCCTCATAGAAAATATTAGAGTCTTATGTTATGCACTAGAACCGACTCCTCTGATACCAAATGTAACACCCATGGAAATATGAGACTTAAAAGGCTAAATGTTACTACCCATGCCATCAAGGTCCAAATTTCTTTTTAGGAGACTACTTGATTAGAACTCAACATTTAATCATGCTTGGACAGGAGTAGTAATCAGGACGGGTGACCTTCTGGGATGTTTCCCAGGGTGTGTATGAGTGAGGACAGAACACAATGAATGTACATGTGTTGGTCTGTGGGGAAAATATTTGTCTGATAAGCGACCCTAGTGAGTAATAGCCTATGGTGCACTAGGAAGGCAACCAAGGTATTATAGAAGACCCATGGGGGTCAGATGACAAAGTTCATGGCCCGGGATGGTGGGTCATGACAAATGGTACCAGAGCCAATACCCAGCCGGAAAGTCTTAGCCACTACCTAGGTTTGAGGCTTGGGGTCCACAAGCACTGCCTCGGTTTGAGGCTTGGGGTCTACAATGAGGGTGTTGTGCTTTAAATGGGTGGATAATGTAACACCCCTAGAAAAGTGAGACTTAAAAGGCTAAATATTACTACCCATATCAACTAGGTGCACCTTACTTTTTGGGAGCCTATTTGATTAGAACTCCACAGTTAAGAATGCGTGGCCTGGAGTGGTAATCAAGATGGGTGACCTTATTGGAAGTTTCCCTCGGTCAGATGACAAAGGCTTAGGCACTTCCTGGGGTTGAGGCTTGGGGTCCACAAGCACTGCCTGGGTTTGAGGCCTGGGGTCCACAATGAGGGCGTTGTGCTTTAAAGGGGTGGATAATGTAACACCCCTGGAAAAGTGAGACTTAAAAGGATAAATGTTACTACCCATGTCAACTAGCTGCACCTTACCTTTCAGAAGCCTAGTTGATTAGAACTCCATAGTTAAGCATGCTTGGCCTAAAGTAGTAATCAAGATGGGTGACCTTCCTGGATGTTTCCTAGGGTGTGTGTGAGTGAGGAAAAACACACTGAAAGAACCTGTGTTGGCCTGTGGGGATAATCCTTAGTCTGATAAGCAACCCTAGTGAGTAATAGACTATAGTGTGCTGGGAAGGCAACCAAGGTATTACAAGATACCCATGGGGTTATATGACAATGTTCATGGCCTGGGGAGGCGGGTCATGACAATATCTCACACATATAACTCACTCAATGGAGAGTCATTTTGATCATTTGTAAAAATTTCCAATTTTTCCTTGTTTTTCCAATTTCGACCCTTTAAAATTTTATTTGAAATAAATTGTTATTAAAACCATGTTTAAATTTTTTTGAATCCGTTTCAAAGGATATAAATTATATCCTTAATTTTCTAATGATTGGGAGGCTTTAAGTTAGTCAAAATGCATGGTCAAGATCCACTTTTAATGGGGATTAAAAAAAATTTCATATCCCTTGAGTCTCGGATCTAGTCCTTCAATGTGGGACACATTTACATCATCCTTTATTTCTCTTTCCTCTTTATACATGGGAATCCTAGAACCATCCTTCCCAGCGGAGCTACGTGTTTGTGTTGCACCGTTGGATAATGTTTCCTTATAGCCCTGCGCACCCCTAGTTTGGAAAAAGGAGGAGGTGCATATCAACTGTTTCTCGAGGTTGGAATCTATTCATTCATATTATTTTCATTTCATGCCGGGTGGGTGTATCAATGTTTCCAATGTGAAGGAAGTTGAATAATAGTTTAAATAAAGATAATTTAATCATTTTTAAACCAATAAACAGGGGCTGGGGGAAAGCGATACATGCTTCTATTTCATTGTTTATTGATATTGTGATCTATATAGGCTATATGCCTGCAGAAAATCATGTCTGTTAGTGGTATTTATTTTTTGATTAGGGGTAAATTATGATGGATTTTTGTTGATCATGTGTTGAAGGGATGTATGTATGAAATTTATTAACTACATATATTCTGTTAAATAAATGATTTCCCTAGGATCAAACTTGTTATGTGATAACCCCTGAATTATTAAAGTTGAGTTATAGAACAAGTGTTTGTTAAATCTGAATACACCCTACATTTTTTGGTGGGGATATGTGATGTGTGTGGTTTTGGTTCTGTCTTGTGCCTTGTTTGGTTGTGTTGTGGTGGGGTTGAATGCATGATTGTATGGTGGGGTGGTATGGGTGGTGTAATGGAATTTAAGGTGGAGAGAACAATTGATTGTGGAATGGATGGGTAGTGTTTTAGAAGCGCAGATGTAGTTCTAGGTTTTCCTATGTTTATGTCACTGAGTGTGATAGGTGTAGTGTTGTTATAGAGTAGGGTTGTCGGGTGGGGTTGTGATGAGATGTGTTACTGGGTTTGGAAGTGTGTTGGGAGTTTGGTTGTTGAGAAGATGTATTGGGAATAATGAATTTGAAGAATGATAATGGTAGAGGTTTGTATGGGTGTTAAACAGAGTGGAAATATGATGTGAGTTTCTTTACTATGGTTCTTTTTTCCTCTGCATGGTTTATGCAGTGTGGATTGTTGCATGCTGTAGTTGGTAGTTTCCCGGGTAGGGATGTAATGAATAAATGGTTTACTTAATAAAGAATGTTTTTATTGGTTATATAAGTTGGATGGGGGTATGTTTGAGTTGTGTCTTATTATATATGGATTTCATTTATCAACTTTTGAAGAGACTGTTGCTAGAATTAAAAAATGCATTTAGAGGTAGGAGCAGAATTGGATGTATCATATGCTAGTTGATTGTTTGATTGTAAATTCATAGGTTGGGATTCAATGTTTGATACTATATATACATACCTATATTTTCATTGTATTTTCTATATGCACCCCACCCTAGTTGAGTATTATGTTCCAAACACCCCTATTATCATGGGGGATGGTATCTTTACTAAGAATCTTGATGGGAGGATAGATGGATAGTCACCCTCTCTTCCCTATTCCATCTTATAGAAGGAGATTTCCCAAGATTCTTTGAGCAGGTTGTGGTTTTTGAAGCCAAGGTGTGTGCAGTCGAGTTGTGTTTTCCCAAGTGTCTTTAGGATGAGATATATTTTGGTTTCCTAGGTGACTTTGTGATGCGATGTTTTGTTCTTTCCTAGGTGTTTTTAGGATGTGACGTGGTATGTGTCCCAGGTGTCTGTGGGTGGTATGTGGTTGTGAGGCCCAGGTGTGTGCAGAAAAGATGCGATGATCTTCCTTTTCCCAGGTTGCAGGACTAGCTATGAGGCATAGGTGGGTGGGGGGTGGGTTGTGATGTGGTACTTTTAGAAGAGGTGGGAGTGCAAAGCCATTTTCTGTTAGGGTGTGAGATCATGTAATCAATGGTAAAGAGTTTTGGGGTACCCATTAATCTATGTGTTTACTACATTACATAACATGACTTGTATTATTAGGTGAGTGTACCATAGTGAGGTGGGGATGGATGAGATAACATGTTTGGTGCTGTTGGTTCTTCTTTTTTTCATGAGGGAATTAGTATGCTTCTCCCACTTATGCATGAGAGACTTTGGGTTTTCCTACTAAGTATACTTGTATTCTCACCCTATTGTATAAAACTGATTTTAGGTTTTTAGGATGATTATGGGGATCATGCTTGGAATTACTAGCTCAGACATTGGGAATGCAATCGTGTCACTTCTTAGCCTTTTTCTTTTTGTACCTACTTTGGAGTTTTATTTTATTTCAAGAATTTTTACATTAAACATGCATGGGGGATGGATTTTGGATTAATTTATATATTTTTCATGGAGGTGTTTTGAGGTTGATACATCTTATATCCTTATCATGGTTACTATAAAAAGGGTAATGCGTCTCATTTTGTGAGAATTGTATACACTTGGTACAAGTCACCAACCCAGGGATACACGAGGTGGGACTCGGGGGTCATTATCACTCTTTCCTCATTACCAGCTCATGAAGGGAATCTTTAGAGGGAGGGGGTCTTGATAGTTATCAATGGAGATCATTCCCGGATCCACTCCTATCTGAAAATTCCCCTAAAGGATGGCCATGATCTATCTAGATGAGTTAAAGAAACAACTAAAATATCACATAGAAAAAGGATCCATATTCCCAAGTGCATCACATTGGGGTGATCTAGTTCTCCTTTTCTAGCATAAGGATGGATCAATGTGGTTTTCAATCAATTACATTGAATTCAATGTGATCATCATAAAGAAAAAGCATCATATTCCAATGATTAATGACTTTTTCAATCAACTAAGAGAAGAATATTACTTATAAAATGTGGAAATTCATTATTGATATCATCAAATGAAGGTGAATAAGTAATACTTTCAGATTTTAGATTTCTGTATAGAGTAGGGGAACTATGAGTTCATAATGATTCCCTTCAGAATCACTAATACCCTTGCAATATTCATGGAATTGGTGAATATAGACTTCAGAGACAACCTCAAAAAATTTATGGTAGTGTTATCGAATACATTATCATCTAATCCAATATAAATGAGGAAAATGAATTGATTTTATGGATAGTACTGAAGGCATTCAGGAAGGTTAAAATGTACACTAAGTTTAGCAAGCATGAATTTTGGATAAAGTAAGTCACATTATTGGGGAACAATATCATAAGTGATTGAATTTATGTGGAACCTTAAAAGAAAAAGGTAATTGAGTAATGGCCCAGGCCCACCCGTGTCTTATAAATACATAGTTTTATTAGATTGGATGGGTACTAAAAATGTTTTGTGAGGGATTTCTCATGATTTTCTTGGCTGCTAAAAAAGATAAAATGTAAAGGGATAAAGTATTTCTAGATGGAATAATGAAAGGAAATATTCAAGAGCTCAAGAAGAGGGTAATCACTGCACATATACTCACACCAATATAAAGTGGTGCAGTTTTTGTGATATATAGTGATTCTTTAAGAAAAATCATGAGTGTGTACACATGAAAAAAAATAATGTGATACCCTACACCACATGATAGTTGAAGATCCATAGGATGAACTACTCAATGCATGATCTGGAGTTAGTAGCTATGATCTTCACTCTAAAGATTTGGTGGCACTATTTATATAGTGAGAAGTGTGACATATATATTGATCATAAGAGTTTAAAGTATATATTCACACATTAGTATCTCAACATTCAACAAAGAAATCTGTTAGAGCTAATCAAGGACTATGATTTCTCTATTCACTATTATTCAGTAAAGGCAAACAAGGTAGAAAATGATCTTAGCAGAAAAAACCTGATACTCTATCCAGGATGTGGATTGAGAGATAAAATATTTACATTGATATGAAAAGGATGGATCTTGAAATAAAATTCTATGGAATAAATCCTAACTTTCCCAAATTATTATCTAACTATTTATGCAAGAGAGGATCAAATATAGACCAAGGGATGATCTGAAGTTAAAAAAGAAGTTTAAAATAGTAAAGGAAGGGAAGCTACATGAGTTCCACATCAATGATGACGGTGTGATTTGGTTTGGGATGAGGATTTGTATTCCTTTACAACCTGAGATAAAGAAGAATCTATTGGATAATGGACATAGCTCATCTTTATCCATCCATCCTATAAGTACCAATATATACCATGATCTTCAAGAACACTTCTGGTGGGACAACATGAAGAAGGTGATTACGGAGTATATCCAAAGTGTTTGGTACATCGACAAGCTAAAGAAGAGTGACATAATCCTAGAGGGGTGATACAAAAATTTACTATACTAACATTGAAATGGGAGAATATAACTATGGAACTTTTCACTACTCTCCTGAAGAAACCCATTGAAACTATGAAATATGGGTAGTGGTGGATTAGATCACCAAGAATAAAAAATTTATCTCTATTTAATAATATTACATTCCTGAAAAAAATTTCCAAGATATATGTGAAGGAAGTGGTGAGGTTTCATGGGGACCCAATTTTGATCACCTCTGATTATGATACAAGGTTCACATATAAATTATGGAGAAGTATTCAACTTGATTTAAGTAATGACTTCAAATTCATCATGAAATATCAACCAAAATTGATGGATTATTTGAAACAATTATTCAGATGCTCAAGGACCTGCTAAGAGACTACTCAATGGAATTTAATGGAGGATGGGATCAACATCTCCCATTAGTTGAGTTATCATAAAAAACAACTTCCACTCATGTATACAAATGGCTATATATAAATCACCGTATAGAAAGTGATGTAGAAATAAAACTTGTTGGGATAAAGTTGGTGAATGAAAGATACTTGGACATGATCTTGTGAAAGAGAAGACAAATAAGGTTCAAGCCATCAAATAGAAAATAAAATCTGCTCAGATTTCAAAAAAGGGCTCTGTTAACAACCCTTGAAGGGACTTGGAGTTAGATATTTGATATAGAGATTTTCTTTCAAATATCACCATGGAAGAGAGTCATGCTGTTTGGAATGAAAGGTAAGCTTAGCATAAGTTACATTTACCTTTTTCAGATCCATGATTTTATAGGCGTAGTGGCCTATCGACTTAGACTTCCACCAAGTATGGCTTCTGTTCATGATGTGTTCCAAATAGCACACCTGTGGATGTACATACCCGACCCATCACACATACTGAATCTAGAGGTGGTACAACTATATAATGATCTCTCATATGAAGATAATCTAGTGAAAATCTTGAACTATAAAGACAAAGATCTACATAGTAGAACCAATCACCTTTTCAATGACTTGTAGAGGAACTATAAGTATGAAGAAGAAAAATGGTAACCCAAGGAAGTAATGAATAATAAGTACCTTCATCTATTCTCAACTGAGAATATGAGTTAAAATTTCAGGGATGAAATTTAACATGGGGGGAGGAATGTAACGACCCAAAGTTTACAAATGATATTTTTCTATTGAAAAAAATGTGTGTTATAATATACTATATATTATTATACACATAATAAATCCAAAAAAAATATTTCATAAATAAATAAGGCTTCATTAATCAGCAATGAATCCAATTAAAATTCTAAACATTACAAAAGGACAATAATTATAAAATATAAAACTTAAATGAGAAAATATGGATCTCCCTAATCTACTAGAATCATCAGCCCACTACCATCACTATAAAAAAGAAAAAATATATTAGTATTCCAATAAATATTCTAGAAAATGGAAATATAGTACCTTGAGAGGAATTAAGATGACTATTGATTGAAATAATGAAGTGGTATATGTAGGATGTAATTTGATAATAGAAATTGTAACTAGACCATTGGAATAGTTGCATGACCATTGGGAATAGTAACTTGACCATTGATAATAGTAACATGACCATTGGAATATTAATTTTACCTCATAATAATAAATCATGATATATTCACATTTTTAATAAACCTTGTTTTAAATTATTTTGTAGAAATAATAAATTTTATATGAAAAATTGAAATTACCTATTTTAGAAATTTATTACGATATAATTAATATTATCTTTTAAATAATTATGTTGAAATTACCCAAGGGTCATTTTTTGTTAATTTTTTAAAATACTTTAATTTTAGGTGAATAGTAAAATACTATTTTTCAGATAAACATTGTATCTCAAATTACGTCATTCATGATATATTATTGAATGTCCCTGTATTATAAACATTGTATCTCAAATTACAAAACGATGCCATTTGAGATACAATGTTTATGTGAAAAATAGTATTTTACTATTCACATAAAAATTGAGTTATTTTAAACTCCGAATTCATTTACTTACATTCTGACATTTCATTTTCTACATTCCGAATATCATTTTTTGGTTATTCTTACACATGTTCTATTAAAAATGATGTCGTGCTTTCAGTTATTAACTAACCGTTGTTTGAGTGGAACATTTAAAGGTCCCTCTAAAATTCAAGGAAGAATATGACAGTTAGAGGAGGGAGCCAACCGTTGGAGCTTTTCCTATAAATAGAAGCTCATTTGAAAAGAAGACACAACTTGAACACTGAACTTTGACAACTGTGTCTACATGCTGTTGAAGTTATTTCTAGAGAGAGAGGCTCTTATCAACTCACAAGCTTCATGCAAAAAGTTTGAACAGCTTGTTCAAAATTTTCCTTGTGAAGATTTGATTTGTGCGACTATGATTATTGCTGTGTACAATCGAGGGCTTCCAGGTATAGGAAGACAGAGGTTCCAACACCTTGATGTTGATGGATTCCTTGCTGAGGAAGACAGAGGTGCCGACTACCTGATAGTTGAGGGCTTGCGGGGATAGCAAGATAGACTCCGATCTTCGTATCCAGGGCTCACCCTGGTGTGGGTAAGACAGAATTTCTTGGAAGTATAAATCAAGGGACCTTTATCCAAGGTTGTTGGATACCCTTCTCTTTGGGTTAAATGACTTATTACTTATTACTTGTTTTGTTACATGTTTTTTCCGCTGTATTTGTATTGTTAAGGAAAGTATAACTATATTGAAATTCCTTACTCTTGTACTCTGATATAGTGTGATTCTATATGCTTTAAGGTATAATCTTCATCTTTGTAAACATTAGTTATGTTTCATTTCTGAAATCACTTTTATGGAATTTAGCAAGTGATTAGAACTTATTGAGGTCTTGTGAGTTATCTTGTTTAACCTTGTTAAACACAACCATCCTTAAATGTTCCAAAGGAATTTTTAAAAGGTACAATTCAACCCCCTCTTTTATATGAGAACCTCATTCTTATTTCAATCCTACGTTTGGTATTATAGAGTATATCATACTCATACATACCATCCTAACAATTCTAACCGAAGTAATAGAATATTTTACTGAATTAATATTTAATTGAGGGATTTTATTGTTTATGAGTATATTTACACTTATTATATTTTAACATAATTTTTAATGTTAAGTGGGATATACATAAGTGATTAACTATGTATAGATAATATTTACACATAATCCATTTTTATTTTAGTTCAATCATGTATTCATGTAAGTTCATTAGTTTTGTGATCATATCAATCATCCATAATGAATAACCATACAACTATCAGAAATAAAATAAATGGTATGATAATGAGTTTTACTATTTTTTATTTTATCTAGAATTTGATAAACTAACCCTGGGCTAGGGAAGAAACACCTTGAACTGTTTAAGGTTCGTGTTTACAACTTTCCACTTATCCACCTTTGTATCTCCTTGGATTGGTTTTTCCTCGGATCCTAACTTGAACTGCCTCCAATAGCTTGGGTGCTCCATCCATTACATATACATTTAACTTAAACACATGTGAGGGGTAAAAGGAGGATTGCATAAAAGAAACCATGGGCACAAATGCCTTATATATTAATGAGGAGAAGGCACATAAGACAATAATTTTAATTTAATAAATAAATTAAATGGGAACAGATCACATAAATATGTCTGGTCTAACTCAAGATCATCTTCATACATGAAATGAATTAAGAAATTTGTAATACTATAATTCAATTATTTAATCATTATTATTAAGATAAATTATTCTTGAATTGATTAATCATTATCTTTAATTAATCTATCCTTTTTATCTTAATTATTTTTTAAATTTCCATGATATTCTCATCTATAACTTTGTATATAACTTGTACCCTGGAAGAAACCTAGCGAATAACCATCCAATACTATCCATCATTTATTTATACTTGTATACACATTATTCTTTGTGACATGTATCATGCACAAAATATTATAATTGTAATATAACTCATACATGATGTGAAGATATTTGAACATTATGCAGATGTTAATTAAATATTTATGTGTATATATATTGAACACCTATAACATGTTGTGTCCCATCGTTACACCCACATGAAGGTACATGTATCAAGGGTTACATAATATAATAGTAAATTTTTAAATCAGAAAAATTTGGAAATAGTGAAACAGTGTGTAGATCTGACTACACGGTGTGTACTATCCTCATTGTCCATCCAAAGTACACGCCTAAGGAAATAGCGAGTGATGTGTACTTCAGAAATATTCAGAGTACACGGTGTGTCTAGTGGGCCACACATCATGTAGACTCCTCCTTACATGATCACCATGCATGAAAACACTATATGGGATACACGACTTTTACCTAGCCCAAATGGAATACACGCCATGTCCAGTGGGCCACACGACGTGTAGTTAAGATGACCATGCACCAATCTATCCTAGTCAACACACGGTGTAAAAATTAACTATGCTTCATGTCATTAATGCACATGGATTGAGAAATTTTTTAATTACCACTAATGCATTGAACAAAAATACCTGGCATGTAGATCCGACTACACGACGTGTATTGTTGTGTTATCTAAATAGAACCATCAATGCCTTTTGATGAGATCCTTGATTTAATATTAATAATAAAATTATTCATTTCTGTCAGATCTACGAGGAATGATGAGGGAGGAACATATCTCTCAATTTTTACACCATGTATTGACTTGGATATATTGGTGCATGTTTAACTGAACTACATGCCTTGTGGCCCACTAGACATGGCGTGTATTCCATTTGGGTTAGGGAAAAGTCGTGTATCCCATATAGTGTTTTCCTGCCTGGTGATCATGTAAGGCGGATTCTACACGATGTGTCGCCCACTGGACACACCGTGTACGCTGAATATTTCTGAAGTACACCTCACTCACTATTTCCTTAGTCGTGTACTTTGGATGGACAATGAGGATTGTACACACCGTGTAGTAAGATCTACACACTGTTTCACTAATTCTAGATTTTTCAGATTTAAAAATTTAATATTATATTATGTAACCCTTGATACATGTACCTTCATGTGGGTGTAACGATGGGACACAACATGTGATAGGTGTTCAATATATATACACATAAATATTTAATTAATATCTGCATAATGTTCAAAGATCTTCACATCATATATGAGTTATATTATAATTTTAATTCTGTATGCATGATACACGCCATGAAGAATAATGTGAATACAAGTATAAATACATGCTGGATAGTTTTGGATGGTTATTCACTAGGTTTCTTCCAGGGTACAAGTTATATAGAAATTTATAGATGATAATCTCATTGAAATTTAAAAAATAATTAAGATAAAAAGGATAGATTAATTAAAGATAAAGATTAATCCATTCAAGAATAATTTATCTTAATAATAATGATTAATGAATTGAATTATAGTTTTACTAATTTCAAAATTTGTTTCATGTATGGGGATGATAAAGAGATAGACCAGACCTTTGTATGTGATCAGTTCCCATTTAATTTATTTATTAAATTAAAATTATTGGCCTATGTTCCTTCTTCTCATTATTATATAAGGCCTATGTGCCCATGGATTCTTTTATGAAATCCCCCTCTTACCCGTCACATGTGTTTGAGTTAAAATTATATGTAAGGAATGGAGCTCCCATGATATTGAAGGCAGTTCAAGTTAGGATCCGAGGAAAAACCTATCCAAGGAGATACAAAGGTTGATAGGTGGAAAGCTATAAACATGAACCTTAAACAGTTCAAGGTGTTTCTTCCCTAGTCTAGGGTAAGATTATCAAATTCTAGATAAACTAAAAAATAGTAAAACTCAATATCATACCATTTATTTTATTTCTGATAGTTGTATAGTTATTCATTATGGATGTTTGACGTGATCATATAACTAATGAACTAACAAGCATACAGGATTGAACTAAAATAAAAATGTATTATGCGTAAATATTATCTATACATAGTTAATCACTTAAGTATATCCCACTTAACATTAAAAATTATGTTAAAAGATAATAAGTGGAAATCTACTCATAAATAATAAAATTTCCCAATTAAATATTAATTGAGTAAAATATTCCATTACTTCGATTAGAATTGATAGGATGGTATGTCTGAGTATGATATACTCTATAATACCAAATGTAGGATTGAAATAAGAATGATATTCTCAGATACAAGAGGGGGGGTGAATTGTACCTTTTAAAAATTCATTTGGATCTTTTAACGATGGTTATGTTTAACAAGGTTAAACAAGATAATTCAAAAGAACTCTATAAGTTATAATCACTTGCAAAATTCCAGAAAAGTGATTCCAAAAATGAAACTTAACTAATGTTTACAAAGATGAAGATTCTACCTTAAAGCATATAGAATCTGACAATATCAAAGTACAAGAGTAAGAAAGTACAAGATAGTTATACATTCCTTAACAATACAAATGCAGCGGAAAAAACATGTAACAAAACAAGTAACAAGTAATAAGTATTTTAACTCAAATAGAAGGGTATCCAACAACCTTGGATAAAGTTTCCTTGATTTATACTTTCATGAAAGTCTATCTTACCCACACTAGGGTAAGCCCTAGATACGAAGATCAGAGTCTGTCTTGCTATCCCCGCAAGCCCACAACTATCAGGTAGTCGGATCCTCTATCTTCCTCAGCAAGGAAGCCCTCAACTTCAAGGTGTTGGAACCTCTATCTTCCTATCCCCAGAAGCCATCGATTGTATACATCAACAAGCGGAGTCTCACGAAGCAAATCTGCACAAGGAAAAGTTTGAACAAGCTATTCAAACATTCTGCATGAAGCATGAGATTTGATAAGAGCCTCTCTCTCTAGAAATCACTTCAACAACATGTAGACACAGATGTCAATGTTCAGTTTTCAAGTTGTGTATTCTTTTCAAATGAGATCCTATTTATAGGAAAAGATCCAAAAGTCGGCTCCCACCTCAAACGATCATATTCTTCCTTGAATTTCGGAGGGACATGTAAACGTTCCACTCAAACAACAGTTAGTTAATAACTGAAAGCACACCATCGTTTTGTAATGGATAAAGGGTAAGCATAACCAAAATATGATATTCAGAATGGATAAATGAACATTAATAATGTAAGTAAATGAATTTGGAGTTTATAATACAGGGACATTCCGATTCTGTTTTTCTAAGGAATTCATAATGAGAATTCATAATCAGAATTCTTCGTCAGAATTCGTAATGAGAATTCGTAATGAGAATTCATCATTAGAATTCGTAATGAGAATTCATAATTATAATTCATCATCATAATTCATAATGAGAATTCTTAATCCGAATTCATCATCAGAAATCATAATGATAATTCGTAATCAGATTTTATCATTCGAATTTGTAATGAGAACTCGTAATCAGAATTCATCATCAGAATTCAAAATGATAATTCATAATCAGAATTCATCATCAGAATTCCTAATGATAATTTGTAATCAAAATTCATCATTAGAATTCATAGTTAGAACTTTATACAAGTTCGTAATCAGGATTCATAATTGGACTTTATAAAAGTTCGTAACAAGAATTTCGGAGTAGAACTTCATAAAAGTTCGTAACAGGGAATTCGGAGTAGAACTTCATAAAAGTTCATAATAGGAATTCAGATCCTAAAATAGAATGCTTCATGTCTAAGTATTATACGATTCCGAGTTTTTAGAAATGAAACTGATTTTTATACTTAAGAAAAATTATGATTTGAGCAATGATGTCTTGGTAAGGGTAAATTTCTTTGGGGAAGGAAATTTTTCTTTACAGAAGTAAAATAGGGGTAAAATAATATTTGCCTTAAAATAAGGTGTTTGTGATTTTCAAAACAATAAGGATTGGTAAAGTCATAAGGAAAGCCATAATGACTTAGCAATCTCCCCCTTTAATAAAGGAATGAAAAAATTCATAAGGAAAACATTATTGACTCAACAATCTCCCCCTTTTTGTAAATCACAAACATCCTTACGAAAAATAATGCAAGGACATAGAATAAATTTCTAGACATTGAAATTAAGGCTTATCTCCCTTTGTTTATGGACAACGGTGAATACGACTAACTCTAACATAGGCTTTGGAACTCTAAGGATCATATTATAGATTTATAGAATAAGGAAATTTTCGTAATGATCACTCCCTCTTACTTTGTGATGATCTTCTTATACTTAGAAGTCTTCTCCTTTAAATTTTTCATCTCTCATTTAGAATTTTTTTTCCTTTCTCCCCCTTTGTGATGTTCAAAATGAGTTTGAGGGAATTTAAAACAATATGGTACCTGTAATATTAGTACAAAATACAAACAAGAAAAACATCAACAATTTCATTATGATTGGAAATATTAGTAAAAGGGAAAAAATAGAACAAAAAATCGGAATGGTCTATTTTGTTTCTTTTTCCTTAGGCATTAGCATCTTGACAATTGTATTCATCTTATTTATTTCTTTGTGGTCCTCTTCTACTTGCTTCTCCAAGGCTATGATCATTTCTTCTTGAGTCTTCAGGACCTCTTCCTGAGCCTTCTTGGCCTCTTCTTGAGCCTTTATCAATTCATTTTTCTTAACAAGTTTTTCTTTCATCTCACTCCGAATATCCTTCTCTGTTTTAGGCTTTGAACAATATAGCTCAACTTCCCATTCATATCTTTTACATCATGAATACGAGTATTTTGTTCAAGGTTTAGTTTTTACTGAAATCTGTCTAAAATATTTTTCATTTTGGTATCCTCAGTACCAAAGGCCTCCTTAACGTCTTCTTGTAACTGATCAAGATCTTCCATATCTTCAACAATCTTCTTGGACCATTTAGTCATTTTCTTGCAGGAACTTCGGTGTGCTTCATAATTGATCATGAAATTTTTGAAATCTTCCTCAATATTCACACATCTTTCCATTATAATTGATACGGAGTATAACTTCTGATTCATACTATGCAGAAGCATCTGGCATCTAGACTCAATTACTGGAAAGATCGGAATGGTATCCACCGGCTTCTTCAAAGATTGAACAACAAAATCATGACCTAAGGCAGATGACTCTGAATCTGACAATTTTCTTGGATATTGTTCTTCTTTTATTTCCACCAGCTTTCTCATTGAAGAACCACCAACTTCCTTCTTCCTCAAATTGTCTTTTTTTGGGTTATCCAACACTATTTGTTTTCCCTTAATGATCTTCGTAATAGTCTCTTCATTAGGGGATTCATGTTCACTTCCATAAAGTTGTACAATCTTATCTTCATGAATCTTATCTTTTTCATCACTAGCCACAATATACATAGGATAGATAAAGTCATGATTATGGCTTTATTCTTCAGATGGCTTTTTCACTTCCTCTTCACCCTTCTCTTCATCTATGGGTATAACCAATTTTGAGGATCTGGCTTGAGAATTCCGGAGTGAGAATTTTTCTAAATCACTTTACTTTTCCTGATATTATTCAACCTGCTTGATCACATCATCAGAGCCATCACTGCTCTCAGTTTTCTGAATTTATATCATAGCTTTCTGAACATCCTCCATCATTAGTTTGTCAACTTTCCTCTATTTGGGATTTTCTGGAGTCTTCTTACCTGTAGTCTCAATAAATTGTTCCACAAGGAAATATTTGAGCACTGGGATGTTCTCAGATGCAATTTCAGTTGCCTTCAAAAGATACTGAACAATCTCTACCTCAGACATTTTCTTCATGAGCTTCTTCTCCTTGGATTGCTTCTCTAACTCATCAGCAGCTTTTTCTTTTAAGGCATTAGCCTCAGCCGGGTCCAAGCTAAACTGTGGCTCCCCTTCTTTCCTCTTTTCCTTAACTTCCCTCCATTTTGCAACCACTTCATCCGGAAAAGCTTTTATCTTCTTTAGTTTAGGATGTGTGGATTGGAATTCCTTTGATTTATGAGTTTTATCTTCAGCTTGCACTTCCTTCAACTTCCTTTTCTTACCGACCTTCTTTGAGGGTTCGGCCTTTTAAACATTTTTCGGATTGGTTTCTGCCTCCTCCTCTGGCAGATCATAGAACTCACCTGACTGTTTTGAGAAACCAACTTTATTTCCCTTCAGCGTGTCATCACTGATCAACATCACCTTGCAATTTCTTGTCTTGGAGCTACATGAGATTTTGAAGTATTCTAGGCATCGAAATATCAACATAGAAAGAAATTACGGATACATAATGATCTAAGCTCTATGATTTCCATTCTTGATGTTCTGAATCGTAATGAGAATATATCTCGTGAGATTCACCTTTCTTATATTTACCAAAAAATCTAGAATATACATGTTTCTCTTCTTAAGGGTATCCTTGTCACCCTTCCATGGTACAATAAACCCTTATATCCAGAGCTATAGAATCCAATTATTGGTTGAAAGATGGGCGATCTTCTTTGCAGTCTTGATATTAGAAAGAAAAAGGCACTCCATAGCCTTTTCCTTAAAAAAAACTACCCTGAACCTCTAGCAACTAATGAGAGAAATATTTTTCCTCTCCTTCATATGGTATTACAACCAAGCTAACCACCTTGGTATAAGATAAAGCATACGTCTTCGCATCGCTTTTGAAGGATAAGTTCTCCCTTATATCTTCCTTTAAAAAACTGTCTGACTCATAAAACTCTATGAGCATGTCCGGATACACCACATCTTGAGCTCAAATTTTAGAAGTAGCAATATCTTCCCATTCATTGAGCTTGATGTTATTGGAAATTATAGAATCATACTTATCGAAAAAGTTTGGGTGTACCAACCTCTCCCTATATATCTTCCAATCCGAGATCAGCTTGACTGAAGACATATCCTGAGAAGGGGATTTTGCAGACATTCATACTGAGGAAATTTGAGAGATTTAGAATGGGCTTAAGAACTGAGGCAGAGATTCGAGACGCAAAGGATTTGAAAACCGATGTGGGACAGCCCTTTAGGGTCCCTTTATATACACGATGGAAGTGAACTTTCATCTTCCAAAACCAGTATAACAGTTGGGAAACTCTCTGATCTGATCTAACGGTTGAAAACATACTCGGAATGAAATTTTGAATCCGATCTTTTGAGGTTTTAAGAAAAACATTCTGATTTAAGAAGAAACGAATCCGAAATATTAAAAAAAATACCAGAAAGTAAAAATGACTATGAAAACTGAAGTAAGGAAATCATACCTTTCAGATTGGCTAGGAAGTTTATTCGTAATAGGTGATATTCTTCTTGAAGAAAATTTAACTACGAAAAACTCACTATGAAAAACATACTTTGAAAAACTTACTACGAAAAACTTACTTCGAAAAACTTAATACGAAAAAAATACTACGAAAAACTTAAGATTAAAAAGTTTTTATTGCAAAAACTTTGAGTACCAAAACTCGATTACAAAAATTATGAGTACGAAAATTCCCATTATGAAAATTTCAACTACGAAAATTTCAAAAACCAACTACGAAAATTTTATTACTAAAATTTTGAAAAAATTAATATGAAAATTTTATTACGAAAATTTTGAAAAACTTCAGAAATAGATGTACTCCTCCTATGAAAAAGAATTTATTAATGTAAGGATATTGGTTCAATAGGAAGTTAATGGAAGAAGGATACCTTAAAGTTATCATTCCTAACTTCTATTTATTTTATTCAAATATATCGGTAGGGAAAGATTTTGTGAAAATGTCAGCAAGTTGATCTTGCATTCCGATGAATTGAATAATGATACCACCTTTTAGTGTGTGATCCCTAAGAAAGTGATGCCTAATATCTATGTGCTTTGCACGAGAGTGATGTGCAGAGTTTTTACTAATGGCAATGGCACTTGTGTTATCACAAAAAGATTGAATCTTAGTAAAACTCAAGCCATTGTCTGTGAGTGTGTGCTGCATCCACAACAGTTGAGCACAACAACTTCTAGCTGCTACATATTGAGCTTCAGTAGTGTAAAGTGCTACAGAGTGTTGCTTCATGTAAGACCAAGAAACTAATTAATCTTCTAATAAATGAAAAGTTCCATATTTACTCTTTCTATCCATTCTACATCCACCAAAGTCAGCATCCGAAAAACTATTTAAAACAAAATAATTTCCAGAAGTGTAAAATAGTCCTAAATCCATGATTCCCTTTAAGTAGCGAATATTTTTTCACTACCTTTAAATGAGATTCCTTAGTATTGGATTGATATTTTGAACATAAGCATACTGAAAACATTAAGTCTGGATGACTAGTTGTAATGTAAAGTGGACTTCCTATCATTCCTCTAAAAGATTTTTGATCTACTAGTTTCCCAGCATCATCAAGATCAAGTGTGTTTGAGGTACCGATGGGAGTACTTATACTCTTAGTGTTGTCATATCCATACTTTTTAAGAATATTTTTAATATACTTATGTTGGGATATGTATATTCCTTCTGCTTTTTGAGAAATTTGAAAACCAAGTAAAAATGTTAACTCACCCACCATACTCATTTCAAACTCATATTTCATTAGATCCGTAAAGGAATCAGTTAAATATTGCTATGTTGAACCAAATATAATGTCATAAACATAAATTTGAACAAGCAAAACATTTTTCTTATCTTGATTTATAAAAAGGGTTGGATCTTCATTTCTCTTAACATAGTTATTTTGAAGCAAAAATCCAGTACGTCTATCGTACCAAGCTCGAGGGGCTTGTTTAAGGCCATACAAAGCTTTGGTAAGCCTAAAATCATAATCAGGATGTCTTGTATCTTCAAATACAGAATTTTGTTCAACAAAAACTTCCTCTCGAATATAACAATTAAGGAAAGCACATTTCGCATCCATTTGAAAAAGTTTGAAATTGAAGAATGATGCAAAGGCAAGTAAAATATGAATAGATTCAAGTCTATATACTGGAGCATAGGTTTCATCATAGTCTATTCCTTCTTGTTGATTATAGCCTTTAACAACTAATCTATCTTTATTTCTTACTATGATTCCATTTTCATCACACTTATTTCTGAAGACCCATTTTACTCCAATTACAGAAGTTTCCTTAGGTATTTCAACCAAGGTCCAGACTTTATTCCTTTTGAATTCATTTAGTTCATCTTTCATGGATTTAATCCAATCATTATCACATAAAGATTCATTAGTGATTTTTAGTTCCAATTGGGAAAGGAATGCTAGATGCTCTACTTCATTTCTTAAGGAACTTCTAGTCCTTATGGGTTGATTGACATCTCCAACGATACTATCACTAGGATGATTCTTTGGAAATGACTGATTTGGGTTTTATAAAACCTATTCATCAACATAGGGTAGTAAATCTTCTGGGGTAAATGTTTCAGGATTATCTTCTTGAACAATTTCCTTACCAGAAGGATCTTCTATCAAAGGTTGATAATCAGTTTTTGAAAACACATCTGAGGATGTAGGTTGGGGTTGTTTAAAAACAAAAGGATCAGTTTCATAAAATTTAACACGTATTGTCTCTTCAATAGTACAAGTGTTTTTATTGAAAACTCTATATTCATTAGAAGTTATGGAGTAGCCTAAGAAATTCCTTCATCAGATTTTGGTGGAAACTTGTGTAAATTATATTTAGTATTTAGAATGAATACCTTTCAACCAAACACCTTGAAGTAAAAAAGTATAGGTTTTCTACCATTCCATAACTCATAAGGAGTTTTATTAAGAAAATTTCTAATCAAAACTCGATTTATAGTATAATAAGAAGTACTTACAGCTTCAGCCCAAAATTATTTGTTAACAGAATACTCACTCAACATGGTTCTAGTTATCTCTTGAAGAATTATATTTCTTTTTTCAACAACACCATTCTTTTGATGTGTTCTAGGTGCTAAAATGTTATGAGTAATGCCTTTACTACTATAAAAAGATTCAAAATCAGAATTTTTAAATTCTCCTCTATGATCACTATGAATAGTTTTCAATTTAAGGTTTTTATCATTTTTGACTAGGGCTCTAAAAATTTTGAAGTAAGAAAAATTTCAGACTTCTTTGATAGAAAATAGACCCATGTAAATCTAGTGTAATCATCAACCAAGAAAAATACGTAATATTTTCCCCCAAGGCTTCCAATTTGTGTTGGACCAAAAAGATCCATATGCACTAGCTGTAAGGCATCAGTGGTTGAGACTGAACCAATGGATTTATAACTTTATTTGTGTTTCTTTCCATATTGATAATGTTCACATACTTTTGAAGAATCAAATCTAATCTCTGGTAGATCCTTAACTAGTTTTTTCTTATAAAGTTTTCATAAGTTCCTAAGGTTACAGTGTCCTAGAATTCTATTCCATAACCAAGAATGATCTTCCATTGCACTAAGTCATGGTATGCCTTGGATACTATGGTCTTCTATGTTTAGTGTGTAAACATTTTATTGCCTATGGGAAGAAAGAATAAACTCTTCCTTGTAATTGTGTACTAAGCACTTTTCGATAGTAAAATTCACAAGTCAGCCTTATCACATAATTGACTTATGATGATGAGGTTGTTCTTAAGACCCTTAACAAATAAAACATTTGAAATCAATGTTTTTCCATGAAGAATGATGTTACCTATACCAAAAATTTTCCCTGAGCATTATCTCCGAAAGTTACTTTTCCTCCGTTCGTCTTGATAATCTTTTAGAAATAGTTTTTGTTACCAGTCATATGCCGGGAACATCCTCTATCCGTGTACTATATATTGTAGTGGTCTCTTTTCATATTTTCTTGAAAATAATAAAAAGTTAGATTTTCAGAATCCAGACATGCTTGGATCCAGAAATCTCTGAAATTAATATTTTTGGAACCCACATATTCTTAGAAAAATAATATTTATGGAATCCTAAATAATGGGTTTTGTTTAGAGAACAATTATTTACCTAATGACCACCACATTGACACTTTGTGCAGAATGGGACATTTTGAGGAACAAAGTAATTGTTGGTAAAAATTGGTTTAGAACTTGTGTAACCAAAACCATAAGTATTCCTTCGAGGTCGGATTTGTGAATAAATTTTATCAAAATTTTCCTTACCTAGGGTAAAGTTTGACAAACACTTCTTCAAGGAGAATATTTAGGATTTTAATCTTATAGCTAAATTATTGTCTTAAAAAACATTTGAACTAGAGATAGGCTCGAAAACATTTTTCTTCGAAAATACATTTTCTAGATCTTTAGAAAGTTTATTCTTCTCAGAACTTACTTCTTCAAGATTTTTTGAAATACTTTCAAAATCAGCATTTTTCTTATCAAGATCTTTAGAAAGATATGATATTTCCTTAGTAAGAATAACATTACTATAATTTTCATTATCATGTTTTTTATGAGTTTTGAATTATCATTCTCAATGAGTTTGGAAAATCTAGAAACTTCTTCAAAGGTGGGTAACGTATTATCTTCATTAGAAGAAGATCCTTCATCTGAAGAGTTATAATATTTACTATCATTATAATTTAAAGAAACATTAGTCATTGATTCAGCATTGTGTACCTTAGCCATCAATAAATTATTATCAATAGGTATCCTGGTTAAAAGACCAATATTATTTTATACAGAAGATTCATAATCCGAAGATTAATCTGAAGAATCTCCACCACTAGCAATCCATGTGTCATTGGATTTCAGAACATTCTTAGCTTTGGACTTGTAATACTTCTTTCTGCTTTTCATAGAATGCCTTTCTTTACTTTATTTTCTCTTGATCATAGGGCAGTCTGGTCTTATGTGTCCAACTACCTTGCATTCATAGCCTGAAACTTCAGAATCTTTATTGTCTTTCCATTCCTTCTTCCTATATCTGGATTGAATGTTCTGCTATCTAGCTATCTTGTTCATCCTTCAAGAAATATTTTCTAATTCATTTTCTGAGGATTCACTTCCACTAGATTCGGAATGGATAAAAACTTTCTTAGATATAGATATAGTAACTCTCTCAGGAGTCGTGGATTTCATATGATTAGATGTAGTAGTAAAAGCTACACTGCCATTTACATTCTTCTTCTTCACAATATCATCATCTCTCTTCATTCTAGTCTCATGCTGAAGAGGAGTTCCAAACAGATCATCAAGGGTAATTTGAGTGACCTTTCTATTCTCACCAATTGTAGTCCTTTTAGATTCCCACTCATTTGGCATGATATCAAAGATCTTGTCAACAAGGGATTCATCATCTAATCCTTTTCCACCAATTGATTGTAAACTATTCACAATAGTCATGAGTCTTTGTTTCACCTTGCATATGGGTTCACCACAAGGAAAACTAAAACCATGATATTCATCTCTAAGCATGGATCTTATGGTATCAATTACTTTAGATGCTCCAAAGTGAGTAACTTCATGTTTCTTCCATATAGAATTTTCTGCTTCACAAGAAGAAATTTGGCTATATATATTTCGAGTCATTGGAAAAAGAAAAGTATTTCGTACCTTATAATTGAGTTGATATTCATGCTTTTCTTGATTTGTAAAGGAAATTACTTATTTATCAAGAATTTTGTATCCACCCATAAGCATAACAAAATTTTCAACCCCAGTGTTGATAATGAATGTATTCATGCGATCTCTCCAATATTCATAATCATTACCATCAAATCTAGGTGGTATGGTTGGATTGAGATTGTCTATGGAACCAACATTGATTCCTGCCATCTTTAAAAAAATTATTTCCACAAAAACTTGTTAGTAGAAAAAGTATGTAAACATGGATAATATTCTAAGAAAGAAAAAAAATATAGGGTAAAGGTATCTCTACGAAAATGTGAATCCGAACTATGAGTTCGAAAAACAGATTCCGAAAAAAAATATGAATCCGGAAGTGTGAATCCAAAAATTCGATTATGAGAATTATCTTCTGAATCTAATCATGATATTAATTCAGGTTGATCCAAATATTCTGGTACCAATTATTAGGATGATATGTCTGACTATGATATACTCTATAATACCAAATGTAGGATCAAAATAATAATTATATTCTCAGATACATGATGGGGGGGGGGGGTGAAATTGACCTTTTAAAAATTCCTTCAGAACTTTTAAATATGGTTATGTTTAACTAGGTTAAACAAGATAATTCATAAGACCTATATAAGTGCTAATCACTTTCTAAATTCTAGAAAAGTGGTTCTAGAAATGAAACTTAACTAAAGTTTACAAAGATGAAGATTCTACCTTAAAGCATATAAAATCTAGCTATATTAGAGTACAAGAGTAAGAAAGTACAAGATAGTTATAATTTCCATAACAATACAAATGCAGCAGAAAAAACTTGTAACAAAACAAGTACCAAGTAATAAGTCTTTTATCCCAAAGAGAAGGGTATCCAACAACCTTGGATAAAGGTCCCTTGATTTATACTTTCAAGAAAGTCTTTCTTACCAACACCAGGGTAAGACCTCGATACGTAGATCAGAGTATGTCTTGCTATCCCCGCAAGACCTCAACTATCAGGTAGTCGGCACCTCTGTCTTCCTCAGTAGGGAAGCCCTCAACTTCAAGATGTTGGAACCTCTATCTTCCTATCCCCAGAAGCCCTCGATTGTACACAACAACAATCAGAGTCGAACGAAGAAAATATACACAAGGAAAATTTTGAACAAGATATTCACACTTTCTACACGAAGCTTGAGAGTTGATAAGAGACTCTCTCTCTATAAATCACTTCAACATCATGTAGACACAGATGTAAAAGTTTAGTGTTCAAGTTTTGTCTTTTTTTCAAATGAGATCTTATTTATAGGAAAAGCTCCAACGATCATCTCCCTCCTCCAATGGTCATATTGTTCCTTGAATTTCAGAGGGACCTGTACACGTGTCACTCAAACAACGGTTAGTTAATAACTGAAAGCACGACATCTTTTTATAATGGAACAAGTGTAATCATAACCAAAAACTGATATTTAGAATAGAGAAAATGAACGTTCGCAATGTATGTAAATAAATTCGGAGTTTATAATACAGGGATATTCATTTTCTATTTTTCTAAGGAATTCGTAATGAGAATTTGTAATCAGAATTCTTCATCAGAATTCATAATGAGAATTCGTAATCAGAATTCATCATCAGAATTTGTAATGAGAATTCGTAATCAGAATTCATCATCAGAATTCGAAATGAGAATTTGTAATCAAAATTCATCATCAGAATTCGTAATGAGAATTCGTAATCAGAATTCATCATCAGAATTCATAATGATAATTCGTAATCAGAATTCATCATCAGAATTCATAATGATAATTCATAATCAGAATTCTTCATCAGAATTCATAATGAGAATTAGTAATTAGAATTCATCATCAGAATCCGTAGTTAGAACTTTATACAAGTTCGTAATCAGAATTCAGAGTTTAAATTCATAAAATTTCGTAACAGGGAATTCAGAGTAGAACTTCATAAAAGTTCCTAACAGGGAATCCAGAGTAGAACTTCATAAAAGTTCGTAACATGAATTCAGATCCTAAAAAAGAATGCATCATGTCTAAGTATTATACGATTCCGTGTTTTTAGAAATTAATCTGATTTTTATACTTAAGAAAAATTATTATTTTAGCAATGAAGTCTAGGTAAGGGTAAATTTCCTTGGGGAAGGGAATTTTCATTATATAAGTAAAACAAGGGTAAAATAAGATTTTCCTTAAAATTAACTGTTTGTGATTTTCAAAACAAGAAGAAATGGTAAAGTCATAAGGAAATCCTTAATGACTTAACAATCTCCCCCTTGAATGAAGGAATGGAAAAAGTCATAAGGAAACCCATATTGACTCAATTAGAATCGAACCATAGTTCAAAGTGCTTGACCAATTCTAGTTGGGGTGCTTTAGATTATCAAGGAATTCTAATTTGATGTTTGGTGTTTAATTAAATTTGTTTACATAAAGGGTTTACTTCCCTAGTAGGACATGGTGTAACTGAGAGGAAAAGGTTGAGAAAATCCTAAATTAAGATTTTAGGATTGGGTAGTCCACGTAACAGATCAAGGAGCTCTACAAGGACCCAACCATATTACATACATAATCTTGAATTTAGTCAAGAAAAAAATTCCTATTACATTTAGGATCTTTTCAAGTTTAGATATTTAGAGAATTGGGACATAATACATTCATAACATTACACATTGTTACAGAGTGGATACCATAAAAAAACAGTTTCCATTTTTTTCAAAATATAAAACATTAAAACATTAACATGACTCCTTGAAAATTATTCAACATTTAACGTGGATTCATTTTTTTACTTACACATCCATTAACCTATGAAAATCATTTAAAAACTTGGTCTGTACACAAAAGCTCAGTAAGGGATGAAAAATAAGGAAAGACCACATTAGTTCATGAATACTTGTAAAGTATGAAAGCATTTTCAAAAGATATGCTTATTACCCATATATACATACTTATTGTAACATGATATTTGGAAAAGGTCCACAAAAATCATGAGAACATAAATATAATCATAAAGGTATCTTGGGGAATTACATACATAATATTGTAACCCTCACAGATACCTTATAATTTGTAACCCTCATGGATGCCTTACAGTTGGTGTAACCATCGCAGTTACACATGGAGTAACCATACAAACGACCTTGAAATTACACATACCAAATGAATCGGAAGGAGATATAGGTCCCACCATTCATCATAAACTATTACCAATAATTAGAACATAATCATACCACATGAATAATAGCAGAAAAACATTGCTTTTGAATTTTGTAAAACATAATTTTAAAAGAGGATTTTAACAGAAAATCCCCATAAAAATATCACACAATTGAAGAGAGAATTAATAGAGTAGATTGAATATGTATATACAATTTAATTAGACATAATTCAACATAATATAAGAAAAACCCATCACACAATCAATTTTAATACCACATAAATAATAAAGTAGAAGGTCAACCCAAAGAATGGAAATTGGGTTAAGAATTCCCTTACCTCAGGATTGTTTTACTTCAAACATGTTTAAAATTCATTTATAATGGTTAAATGAGTGTTATTAGTATTTATATAAACCTTTTAATGTTTATAAAATCTTATATTATCATTTTATAACATCATTTTACCCTTTAATTATAAGTATTTTTCTCATTGCACTATTTTTTGGGTGAGTTCTTTACATGATTTCCAAGACGGGTTCATGATGGATGTTCTTGTCGATTGGAAGTGAAAATACAAAATTAGAATGGGGTAGTATTTACACATATCTAGTAACATAAATTATACCATTTATCATTTTTAATTCTTACATGAGGATGATTTATAAGTTAAAACATTAATTATGTTCATTTAGATCATTTTAGTGGTTCTCTGATAATAATGAACTCCTTTGTTTTATGAATTAAAACCATTTGTAAAAAATAATTCCAAAACCATTGATGAGACATAATATATATATTATAACCTGGTTCAACCATAAAAATGGTTTCATGTCCAGACTTGAAGGATTAAAGAAAATGAAATCACATCGTCCACGAGATCGGTAATTCGACATATCATGGACAATGTTTTTAATTCCTTGAATAAGTGGGAGAGGAGCAGAAAAATGACGATGAATTTTCCGTGAACATGGGAACATCCAAAATATAAATTATTCCTAGATCTTTCATACCTCTTGGCTAAGAAAAGTTGAGTAATGAAGAAGAAAAGAAAGTAATCTTGCAATAAAATAAAATATGAGAAATATCTCACAAAAATTCGGCAGTCTAACCGTGTCTCTTAAACATTCATAAAATAAATTTGATGAGAGAAAGGGGATATCTCATAACTATTACATAATATGGGCAGTAATGGGGGATATGGAATGAAATATCCCTACATAAACCAAAGGTAAAGGAAGAGAATAACATAAAATGAAAGGAAAGAAAGAAAATAAAATAGGATGTTTAACTCTTGATCTCTTCTCCTTGAGATCCTTCTTAAGGGCTTTGGTTTTTGTCTTTTGGCGAGACCAATAGGTCTTGGACGTGGTTAAGAGCCTTTATAAGAGTATTGGTAAGATCATAGGCATGGATCAAGGATTGAGAGGTGTGGGAAGAATATGGGAGTGAGGGTGGTATTTATAGTGGAGGAGAGGGGGTATTTTCCAATATTTTAATCATTATTATAACATTTTTTCCCACGATTATGAATAGTCTTAGTTCTTGTGACCTAAAATAGTAATAATGTCATGTGAGTTCTAACCAAGTGTCCTTGCATCACTTAGGATGTCATAAATAGTGTATTTAACTGATAATTAGATTATTAGGTATTTTATCGTATTTCACTATTCATCGAAAAATCAATAATTTCATAAAAATCCCAAAAATTAACCCTAAATTTTTTTCAACGTTTAGAATTAAAAAATTAATTCCACATTTTGAGAATAATTTTATAAATATTATTAGTTTAATTTTTAAATAAAAACCCACTTTATTAAAAAATTAACAATTCTAATTCTATAACTACTTCTATACGACGATGAAAAATTATCCAAGATTTTATTATCTTAAAGGATTAAGAAAATAAAATAATAATAAAATTTACAATTCATAAGGGTCATATTACTATTCATATTACTATTCATAATGGTATTTTACTATTCACAAAAAAACAAGTTTGTGTCATCAAACTCCAAATAACTTGCTGAACACAATTATTGATGAAAGTTTCTTGAAATTCAAACCTAGAAGTGGAAACATTATATTTAAAGGGTAGTTATAAATATCTACTTAAAAAAAAGTTCCATTCCTTTTTATTTATTTTTAAGAAAACATGGGGTGTTACAAGCTGTGAGTTAATGCAGTTGGAATTTGGAATGACTACCTAAAACCTTTATTGTTTCTTGAAAAACCCTAGTTGGGTTAATGTGATATAAATTATGGACACTTGTTGATATAATGTCCAAGTAACATGATATTCTGAATCCAATGATGAGGGCTCTTGGCCTTTGACAAAATAGTGGGAAACTAATAGATAATAATTTATTTATTTGTCTATATTTATCAAGATAAAGTACCAATACACTTTTCATCTTAATTTGTAGAGATACTAATAAAAAAGACATCAACCAAATCATTAAGATCCATACTTGAGAAAGAATACCTTCTCACCAGCACTAATTTCCAAGAGTGGCAAAGGAATATTTGGGTTATCATTCGCCATGAGAGGAAACTTCATGTGCTAGAAGAGCCTTTTCTAGTTGCGCCTGGAAATGAGGTGAGTGATGGGGAACTCTCTTTGTACAAGAAACATTTGAATGAAACTATGGATGTTCAGTGCCTCATGTTATAACCCATGACCAATGAGATCATGAAGCAACATGCATAAATGGATGCTTATAGCTGGATGTATCACCTTAATGATCTCTATAAAGACAATTAATGTGATACATGAGAGGTATGAGATCTCCAATGCTGTGTTTAGTTCTAATCTTGGAGAGTCTGCGCTAGCTAGACTACATGTAGTCAAGAATATTGGTTACATTGAGTATCTATACATCTTATGGATTCAATTCCTAGATGAGTAATGTACATGTCTTATACTCTTATCGCTGGCTAAGACCTTATCCAGTATAATTGTGGCTTATAATATGGGAAATAATGAGAAGAGTCTATAAAAGCTTCTTAACCTGATTCTTGAAGTTTATAAAAACATTTGGTGTGAAAAGCCCGTATTCCTTATGGTGACTAGGAAGAGGAAGGACCCGGGAAAGGGGCATAAGATTTATTGACAATTTAAAGCCTACGAGCTTCGTCTTAACAAGTTGAAGAAGATCCAGAGACAGGGAAAGGAAAAAAATGTGGTATGCTTTTCATGTGGCAAGCCATTTCACTAGAAGTGGAACTGTACCTAGAGGCAAGGGGAAGTCAAAGGTGTGTTCGTTATCAAGTGAAATATTTCCATTTCTACACATCAGGTATTAGATATAACTTTTGGGTCTCACATCTATATTCAAATGCAAGAACCAAGTAGATTTTGGAAAATTTCTAGAGGAGAGGTGGATCTAGGAGCTGACAATGATAAGAGGCCAACTACTCTTCCCATTGATGACTACCACCTCACATTTCTAATGGATATGATTTTGATTTTACATGGAAATTGTTATGTACCTTTTATTACCAAGAACATAATTTCGGAATCGAGTTTAGATATAGATGGATTTATTTTTTGGTTCATAAATATATTTTGTAACTTTTATTATAAGAACAAACGTTATGGTATGGCACATTTAAATAACGGTCTGTATTTATTAAATTACAAGAACCAAGTATTATTAATTGATAATAAATTAATTTCACATGACTCATGAAACACCTAGTTATGGAATCACCATCTTGGTCATGTGAACGAGAATCGCCTGAAAAAGCTCTATCGAGTTGGTTATTTAGACTCTTCTGATCTAAAACCACATGATAGTTGTCAAGCTTGTTTACAATGTAAAACGACCAAACCACCATTTTGTGGATAGGGGGAAAGATCCATAGATCTTTTAGGATTGGTACACACAGATGTGTGTGGACCATTTCTAGTGGAAGGTATAGGTTGATATTGTAAAGAAATAAAAATTATATATATATATATATATATTTTTAATTATATGGTATTATTATGAGACTGTGAAAATTGACGGCACGTGATTTTGAGGCTCGGAGAGCCTAGAAAATATTTTTGAACTATTTTTAAGGTATGTTTAGTAAACATGTGGGCATGAATTTATATCTTTTGAACTAGTGCTCAGATTGAAATTTTGAGGGAACCATTGGATTCAAAATGCAGGGATTAGCTTAGGTGAAGATTAACTTTGACCAGCAACGGTTAGACAAAAAAGTTAATTTTTAGACATTCAAAAAAAAAATATAAGTTATTTTGTTATTTTTTTTCCACCGTTGAGAGGCTATTGGCAGAACCACAGTGTAATGACAATCAATAAATGAGGTTCATATAATGATTCGATCCTATAATTATGTAACTGTAACACTCATAGGATAAATAGATCATTAATTATGATTCATTAATGAAAGAAATTAATGAAAACAATGTGAGATGTTTCCTTTTTATTTAATCAAACTGTTGGCGAGTGATTTGAAAACTGCAGGACAAGCCTCTTTCGTGACGTTGAGGACTTTCCTCTCCAATGAGGAATGGTGATCAAGTGAAGATCATTGATGAAATTAAATAGGATATTCAGAAGTGGTGAATAACTTCGAATGAAAACGAACACAGAGTTCTTTCCTTCATCCGCAATGGATTCCACCGAATCCAAGTAGGGGAATTAATTTGTTTTATAAGTGTTTTAAAATTCCTCTATTCCTATTCTTGAAAAATAAAACAAATGTGGATCAACCAACTAACAGGTCGATCTGCGCCTCATTTGATCATATGGGTTGTTATTACAGTGTTTAAATTTTTGGATTATTATTCATAATCAACGATTGATATCACCCCTTGTTAAAGTGCTAATGTGGAGGGTACATGAAAATCCAAATAGTTTCTAGACCCTCCAAAACTATTTAGTTTTGCATGTTTTTCATGGGAGAACAATAAACGTGGAAAAAGGTTCTTCTGCTAGATTCGTAGTGAAGGGGACAACCCAAGAATAATGTAGCCATAGACAGAAAGTAGAACGGACCATGAGAGAATCTCTGATGGCCCGTAGAAGCACCTGACGGCGCGAAGGCCGGTCCAAGCTAGCTGCCTGGAGAAGCAGTACCCGCAAGCACCATGATGGAAAGAGACACAACCAGCTGGGCAGCGGCAGGTGGAACGGTGTGACACTAACATGCCGCACGAGGTAGATGAATGGAAGGCTCGGATGGAGCACAAGGGCCTTCTCCTGCCGGCAGTTTTGGAAGGGTGAGTGGAGTCCCACTGGCGCCGCCAGCTAGCCGAATCAGACGCACCACATCCGGTCTGGAAACTGGTCCAATCAGGCCAGATCTGCTAGTCGGGCTGGACTCGTGGGCCCAATGGACTATTTGGGCCAGACCCCTACCGAACGTGACCGGTCCCGTTTCACTAAAACATGAATATCTCGCAAACCGAGCATCCTCTCGACGTACCATCTATGGTGTTGGGACCCTTGAGACGGGGTGGTCCTTTTGAGATTCTCCACATGGGTTTTGGTGGAAGTTGGAATACTATTGTGTGGATCAGACTCGAACCCAACCAGGCTCTATTTACCTTTTCCGTATAACTTACAAACCGAGTGTTCGGTTGATACGCCGTCTGTCACATAGGAACCGTTATGAAAATATAGCCATTTGGGTTACTTTTATTGTGGGACATCATGGTGGTTGAGGTATGACCGATATATTGAGGGGAAGAATCTCCAAAACTCTAGCACACCAAGTGTGGGAATCATGTCGCCGGATGGCAAGTGAAGAGCGACCCTTAATGGTTCCCCATAGAAGTGACCCTCCATAGACCTGCATAAAAGTAACCCTTTGTGGATTGGCATGAAAGAGACCCTCCAAGGGTTGGAATAAAAGTGACCCTTGATGGATCTGCATAAAAGTGACCCTTCTTGGATCAGCATGAGAGTGACCCTTCGCGGATCAACATGAGAGAGACCCTTCACAGACCAATAGTAGTATGACCCTCCATGGATCGACAATAGATCGACCGGTTTTGGATCATTAGTACATCGACCATTCGTGGATTAGTAGAAAAACCACTCATCTGAATAAAATGATCTAACTCAAGACTAATAATTTTTATTCCCACTCTCTAAGTTGTATACCTCGTGTGAGCTATCTTTTAATATATTATTTGTGATTGAGATCATGCTTTGTGGTTTTTCTTTTATAGAATTCTGTGATACCATTGGGAGTCTCGATGTCCCTTTTGAGTATTGTTATACGCACCCCTACACGGGATTCGCCCACACCTTGTTGTGTCTTGTCCAAATGAAAGATAGGTTGACTGAGACATGGGGAGCCAGGGATAAAGGGAGCTTGGAGGTGATTGATAGATGTGGTGAGTGGAAATGATGACAGACGACGAGATGTACCTACCCTTCAGATAGTATTCTTAGTGGACGACCATCAGAGCACATTTCCCCCTTTTTTGTACTTTATTTTTCAGCTGGGTTTGTATACTGGCCCATTTTTCTTTTAGTTCACACTTTTACTATCAGTAGTTCAACCATGTGATTTTATTTTGTCGTGTATCTAGTATGTGTGTGTACAAGTTTAAAGGAAATGCATTCCCTTTTTGGGATATGCCTTTCTGGTTCTAGTCTTCAACTCATGGCCTATGGAAGGCAGGCTTGGGGTAGTCACGGAACGGGCCCCGAGAGATGGGTTGTGATAAATATTCTTACTTAATTACTTTTACTGAGGACATGAGTAGATATGGATACGTATACTTAATAAGGTATTAGTCACAGTCCTTTGAAAAATTCAAGGAGCTCAATAACGAAGTAGATAATCATCATGGTACGAATATAAATATTCATCGATCTGATTGAGGTAAAGAATGTCTTAACTAATAGTTCATAGAACTTCTACAAGATTCTGGGATTCAATCTCAACTCACTCCACCTTATAAACCACTAAGGAATGGTGTCAGTGAAATGAGGAACCATACCTTGTTGGAAATGGTAAGGTCGATGATGAGTCATACAGATCTTCCATAATCATTTTGGGGATATGAATTTCAAATAGTGGCATACAAATTCAACAAAGTACCAAATAAGGCATAAAATGGGATTCCCTTCGAGCTATAGAGTGGAACAAAATCCACTTTGTCACATAAACATTTATGGGGATGAGAGGAATTTTTAAGGATTTCTCAGGAAACAAACTAGAACCCCAGGGCAAGAAGTGTATCATTATAGGTATCCAAAGAAAACAAAGGGATACTACCTATACAATCCCTCATATAGGAATGTTACTGTTTCCAGATAGGCTGTCTTTCTTAAGAGGAACCACAACCTCAAAAAGGATTGTTGGAGCAAGATTGACTTTGATGAAGTTCATTCTCAAGTTACAAAGGAGTTTGTACAAGAACAAGTTCCACATGTCCCGGTGGAAGAGGTCGTTTCTGAAATACAAGTACTATGTCGAAGTAAAAGAGAGGTAAGGGAACCAGAGAGATATGGATTCCTTGTCAATGAGTATGGGGACTCATTATTGTTGGAAAATGATGAACCTATCTCCTATAAAGAATCAATAGAAACCTCAGAAGATGCCAGATGGCTAGACGCTATGAATTATAAGATGAATTCCTTGTATCAGAACCAAGTCTGGGTTCTAGTCGATGTGCCAGTTGATGTAAATCCTATTCAGTGTAAATGTTTATTCAAGAATAAACTAGACATGGATGGTCATGTTAGTACCTATAAAAGAAGGCTAGTGGATAAGGGTTTTAAATAGCATCAATGAATTGGCAATTATGAAACCTTTTTTCTAGTTTCAATTTTTGAATCCATAAGAATCAAACTTTCCATAGAAGCTTTCCATGACTATAAGATTTGGAAAATGGATTTAAAAACATGATTAATTAATGGGAACCTTTAGGAAGATGTCTATTTGACACAACTAGAAGGTTTAATGACACCAGGTGATGCTAAAATGGTGTTAAAGTTGTAGATATCCATTTAAGGATTAATTCAAGCATCTTAGTCATGGGAACATTTGATTCGATGAATCCATAAGATAAGTTTCATTCATTAAGAATGAATGTGATCCACACTACTAGAAATGCTAGATTTACCAACACTAACATCCCAATGGTTTATGTAAACCGTTGGGAATGGATATCTATACCTACAGTTTATGTAAACCATTGGTATAAATGAATTTATACAAGATTTTACAAAGGGTTTTACAAAACTGTTGGTAAAGGCCTTTGATATCTCTTTTTTACCAATGTTTTAAGTAAACCATTGGTAAAGACATATATTCCCAACAGATTTTAAAAACTGTTGGGAAAAATTACCCTCAAAATCGATCGGGCATCCATTCCCCCTCCGCTCGATTGTAGTTCCACTCCGTTCCCAAAATCTAATCTTCCTCCTACCAAAATTATTCCACATATCGATCCATCTTCAATCAAGGAATTTTTTTCTTCTACACATCAAATATTTAAGTGATTCCTTGGTTTTGTTGTTCTATAATTCTGTGTTTTTGTTTTTATTTTTATTTGGCCGAAAGGGGATCTTTGTTTTCATTAATCATGGTTGTGGTTGGTCATTTAGGATGTAATATAGTATGACTCCATTTTACTTGATATATTCAATATTATTATTGATTTATGTTAAATTTGATTACAAGTGATGTTGTTTTCACTTTTGATTTGGCCGAAAGGGAATCTTTGTGGTCACTAATCATGGTTGTGGGTGGTCATTTAGGATGTAATATAGTATGACTTCATTTTACTTGGTATATCCAATATTATTATAGATTTATGTTCAATTTTATTATCTTTTACAAGTGATGTTGTTTAATAAGTTGTTTTTAATGGTTGTAATAATGACGATATGGTATAAGTGTTCACATGGTGTGTATAACGGTTGACATGGTGTCTACGATAATCTAGTGTCATGGGAATGTACATGGGAATGTACACAAAATACATGACTTGGATAGACATGTAGTTATTCATGGCCCATCCCTTATGGTGAAAAGTATGTTTGGAAAAATGGGGTGCTGAAAATGTCCCATTTACACATCGATTTGTTTCATGGGTATGCCCAAATGATGTGTTGGCCATACTGTAGAGTGGGTAGTAATTAGAAGAGTCAAAACACATTCATCCCTGAAATTCAAGACTACATGGTTAAATGGAAGAATCCATGTTCTAATGACATGCCTAACATGGTTTCTATCTCACCTCACCTAAAAATAATCTAGAAAACTGGTTAAATGCAAGAATTCATCTTAAAATTACACTATAAAATTGGCTAAATGAAATAAATAATCCTCATTACGGAATTCCATACACATATGGACAACGTGGCTTGTCAAACACGTATGTCGTTGATGGGTGCATTATCCAATGCACCAGGAAGCAGTTAAAGTGGTGGTCGAGTTGATGACGTTCCTGGTGATGACAAGGATGCAGAAGAGGACGAGGGCGAGGATGAAGATGAGGCCGGGGGCGAGGATGGGGCCGAGGGAGAGGATGAGGATGATGATGAGGATGCTGATGAGGATAGAAATGGTGGTGAGGATGAGGCTGATGCTGATAGTGATGATGGCGATGGTGATCAGGGGTAGATCGATCCATTACATTTTTGAATTCTGTATAACTCTTTATTTATGAACATGGTTTTTCACTCTAGTATGGATATTTTTGAATTCATTATAACTCTTTATTTTTGACCAAATATGGAAGCCTATTTAATTTAAGAATTATTTAAATTGAATATATATTCTTTCTTAATTCTGCTTAATTATATTGAATTGCATATCTTGAATAAGTTTTCTTTAATATAATTATTTAATTTGATAAATAAATTCATGTTTTTATAATAAAACCCCTCCAACGGAGGTGCACTATCTGCAAATACTCATAGTGATAGTTTGGGGTGTGATAATTTGACTCTAAATTAGTAGTTTCAACTACCTGTTACCACTTTTAAAAACAACGAATATAAAATATATATCTTTATCATACCACAATACCGAATCAAGAGTCTGTTTTTTATAACATAAGACCAGTTTCTATAATTTGAAGGACAACTACATATGATTTATTTGGAATCCTGGCCAGAAGATGCTACCATGTGGATGTCGCTAGACTGGGCCAACACGCCGCGGTCACGCCGTAGTCATGACGCAGTCACGTCGCGGTCACGTAAATTTCCAAAACATGTTTTTTTCGGCAAAATACATGCCCAATGACATCATAATGACTTGAAATAACAAGAAAACACCCTAATTATTATTCGTGAGGTGTACGAAAAGATGAAACGTCATTCAGACCCGCGGTTTGTGAAACACTGCTGAATATGTGTTTTTTAGGTGTTTGGCGTGATTGAAAGACGCGCGTGGGGTGGCCAAATGGGCCGAACAACCTCATAATTCTATGAAATCATACAACAACCAAGAGTAGGTGAATTGTGAAATGGTCAGCCGTACGACACGTCAATCAGAGGTGTCGTGTGACCGCGGTGGCCTAAAATGCACTCCACGTGTTGTAAATGGCCAAAACATGCATTTAACGGTCAAATACAAGCCTAACGACATCGAAATGACTTGAAATCACACGAAAAAAACCCTAATTATTATTAGTGAGGTGTACGAAGAGACGACATGTCATTCAGACCTGCGGTTTTCACGGCACGACTGAATATGTGTTTTTAGTTGTTCGACAGCCTTGAAAAACATGCGTTGGGTGGTCGAAACTGGCAGAACGACCTCTTAATGCCATGAAATCAGACAACAACAAAGGGTGGGTGAATTGTAAAATGGTCATCTAGACGACACATCAATCAGAGGTGCCGTGTGACCGCGGTGGCCTAAAACGCACTTCGCGTGTTGTAAATGGACAAAGCATGCGTTTAACAGTCAAATACATGCCTAACGACATCAAAATGACTTGAAATCACACAAAACACCCTAATTATCTTTCTTGAGGTGTATGAAGAGATGACACATCATTCGGACCTGCGGTTTGCGCGGCACGGCTGAATATGTGTTTTTTAGGTGTTTGGCGCGCTTGAAAAACGTGCGTTGGGTGGTCTAAAATGGAAGAACGACCACATAATGCCATGAAATCACAAGAAAACAAAGGGTGGGTGAATTGGGAAATGGTCGGCCAGACGACACGTCAATCGAAGGTGTTGTGTGACCGTGGTGGCCGAAAACGCACTTCGCGTGCCGTAAATGGGCTAAACATGGGTTTTATGGTCAAATACATGCACAAAAACATCGAAATGACTTAAAATTACACAAAAACACCCTAATTATTATTCTTGAGGTGTACGAAAAGACTACATGTCATTCGGACCCGCGGTTTTCGCGACATGACTAAATATGTGTTTTTTAGGTGTTTGGTGCACTTAAAAAACGTGCGTGGGGTGGTCAAAACCGGCCGAATGACCACAGAATGCCATGAAATTAGATGAAAACAAAGGGTGGGTGAGTTTTGAAATGGTCGGATAGACGGTACATCAATCAGAGGTGTCATGTGACTGTAGTGGCCTAAAACGCACTCCGCGTGTCGTAAATGGCCAAAACATGGGTTAAAGGTCAAATGCAAACCGAAAGACATCAGAATGACTTGAAATCACACGAAAACACCCTAATTATTATTCGTGAGGTGTACGAGGAGACTACACATCATTCAGATGTGCGGTTTGAGGAGCACAACTAAATATGTGTTTTTTAGGTGTTTAGCGTGCTTGAAAAGCGTGCGTGGGGTGGTCAAAACCATCTGAACAACGTCGGAATGCCATGAACTCAGGCGGCAACAAAGGGTGGGTGAATTATGAAATGGTCAGCTAGAAGACATGTCAATTGGAGGTGTTGTGTGACAACGGTGGCCGAAAACGCACTCCGCGTGTTGTAAATGGCCAAAACATGCATTTAAAGCTCAAATGCATGCCGAACGACATCAGAATGACTTGAAATCACACTAAAACACACTAATTGTTATTCGTGAGGTGTACTAAGAGATGGAATGTCATTCGAACTAAAGGTTTGCGTGGCACAACTGAATATGTGTTTTTAGTTGTTTGACGTGCTTGAAAAACATGCGTGGGGTGGTCGAAACTGGCCGAACGACCTCGAAATACCATGAAATCAGACGACAAAAAATGGTGGGGGAATTGTGAAATTATAGGCTAGACGGCATGTCAATCGGAGGTGTTGTGTGATCGTGGTGGCCAAAAATGCACTTTGCGTGTCATAAATGGCCAAAACATGGGTTTTAAGGTCAAATACATGCCTGACGACATAAGAATGACTTGAAATCACACGAAAACACCCTAATTATTATTCTTGAGGTGTTTAAAAAGACAAAACGTCATTCGGACCCGCGGTTTGTGCGACATGGCTGAATATGTGTTTTTAGGTGTTTGTCATGCTTGAAAAATGTGTGTGGGGTGGTCGAAACTAGACAAACGATCTCAGAATGACATGAAATCAGATGAAAACAAAGGGAGGGTGAATTGTGAAAAGGTCGGCTAGCCGAAATGGCTATCGATGGTGTCGTGTGACCGCGGTTGCCGAAAACGCTCTCCGCCTGTCGTAAATGGCCAAAACATGCGTTTAATGGACCAATGCATGCTGAACGACATCAGAATGACTTGAAATCACATGAAAACACCCTAATTATTATTTTTGAGGCGTACAAAGAGACGAAACGTCATTCGGACCCACGGTTTGCGTGGAACAACTGAATATATGTTTTTTAGGTGTTTGGAGTGCTTGAAAAGCGTGCATGGGGTGGTCTAAACTAGCCGAATGACTTCAGAATTCCATGAAATCAGATGATAACAGAGGGTGGGTGAATTGTGAAATGGTCGGCTAGACGACATGTCAATCGGAGGTGTCGTGTGACCGCCCTGGCTGAAAACACACTCTGCATGTTGTAAATGGTCGAAACATGCGCTTAATGGTCAAATGCATGCAGAACGACATCATAATGACTTGAAATCACACTAAAACACCCTAATTTTTATTCATGTGGTGTACGAATAGACGAAACGTCATTCAGAGTCGCAGTTTGCGCGGCACGACTTAATATGTGTTTTTAGGTGTTTGACGTGCTTGAAAAACATGTGTGGGGTGGTCATAAGAGGCCGAACAACCTCGGAATTCCATGAAATATGACGACAACAAAGGGTGGGTGAATTGTGAAATGGTAGGCCAAACAACACATAAATCGGAGGTGTCGTGTGACTGTGGTGGCTGAAAACGCACTCTGCGTGTCGTAAATGGCCAAACCATGGGTTTTACGGTCAAATACATTCCCAAAGACATAAGAATGACTTGAAATCACATGAAAAAACCCTAATTATTATTCGTGAGGTGTACAAAAATACTACACGCCATTCAGACTCGTGGTTTGCACAACACGACTGAATATGTGTTTTTTAGGTGTTTAGCGTGCTTGAAAAACGTGCGTGGGGTGGTCGAAACCAGTCAAACAACCTTGGAATACCATTAAATCAGACACGACAATAAAGGGTGGGTGAATTGTGAAATGGTCAGCCAGACGACACGACTATCGGTGGTGTCATACAACCGCAGTGGCCGAAAATGCACACCGCGTGTCATAAATGGCCAAAACATTAATTTAACGGTCAAATGCATGCTGAACGACATCGGAATGATTTGAAATCACAAGAAAACACCTTAATTATTATTTTTTAGGTGCACAAGGAGACAATACATCATTCAGACCCACAGTTTGCGGGAGACGGCTAAATATGTGTTTTTAGGTGTTTGGCGGGCTTGAAAAGCATGCGTGGGGTGGTCTAAACTGGCTGAACAACCTCATAATGCCATGAAATCGGACGACAACAAAGTGTGGGTGAATTGTGAAATGGTCAGCCAGACGTCACATCAATCAGAGGTGTCGTGTGACCGCAATGGCCCTAAACGCACTCCGGGTGTTGTAAATGGCTAAAACATGTGTTTAACAGTCAAATGAATTCCGAATGACATCGAAATGACTTGTAATCACATTAAAACACCCTAATTATTATTTTTGAGGTGTACGAGGAGACGACATGTCATTTAGATGCATAGTTTTCACAACCTGGCTGAATATGTTATTTTTTAGGTGTTTGGCGCACTTGAAAAGCGTGCGTGGGGTGGTCAAAACTGGCCGAACGACCTCAGAATTCCATGAAATCGGACGAAAACAAATGGTGGGTGAATTGTGAAATGGTCGGATAGAAGGAACATCAATCAGAGGTGTTGTATGACCACGCTGGCTGAAAACACACTGTGCGTGTCGTAAATGGCCAAAAAATGCGTTTAATGATCAAATGCATGACAAACGACATCATAATGACTTGAAATCACATGAAAATACCATAATTATTATTCGTGAGGTGTATAAGTAGACGACACGTCATTCAAATGCACGGTTTGTGCGGAACGGCTGAATATGTGTTTTTGGGTGTTTGGTGTGCGTGAAAAGCATGCGTGGGATGATCTAAACTGGACAAACAAACTCAGAATGCCATGAAATAAGATAACAACAAAGGGTGGGTAAATTTTGAAATGGTTGACCAGACAACACGTCAATCAGAGGTGTCGTGTGACCGCGCTGGGCAAAGACGCACTCCATGAGTTGTAAATGGCCAAAACATGGGTTTTACGGTCAAATTAATGTCGAACGTCATCAGAATGACATGAAATCACACGAAAACACACAAATTATTATTCGTGAGGTGTTTGAGGAGACGACACATCATTCAGACATGCGGTTAGCGCGGCATGACTGAATATGTGTTTTTAGGTGTTTCGGGCGCTTAAAAAGTGTGCGTGGGGTGGTTGAAACCGGCCGAATGACCTCAGAATGCCATGAAATCAGACGAAAACAAAGGGTGGGTGAATTTTAAAATGGTAGGCCAGACATCATGTAAATCTGAGGTGTTGTGTGACCGCGGTGTAAAAAATGTACTCTACATGTCATAAATGGCCAAAACATGTGTTTTATGGTCAAATGCATACCAAATGACATCGGAATGACTTGAAATCACACGAAAACACCATAATTATTATTCTTGAGTTGTAAGAAAAGACGACACATCATTCAAACCTGCGGTTTGCGCGAAATGACTGAATATGTGTTTTTTAGATGTTTGGCGTGCTTGAAAAATGTGCGTGGGGTGGTTGAAACTGGCTGAACGACCTCATAATTCCAGGAAATCAGATGACAGTAAAGGGTGGGTGAATTGTGAAATGGTAGGCTAAAAGGCACGTCAATCGGAGGTGTTGTGTGACCATGATGTCCGAAAATTCACTCTGCATGCCATAAGTGGCCAAAACATGGGTTTTACGGTCAAATACTTTTCCAACGATATCAGAATGACATAAAATCACACTAAAACACCCTAATTATTATTCGTGAGGTGTAATAAAATACAACACATCATTTTGACCCACAATTTGCGTGAAATAGCTGAATATGTGTTTTTAGGTGTTTGGCGTGTTTGAAAAATGTGCATGGGGTGGTCGAAACTGACCGAATGACCTCGGAATGACATGAAATGAAACGACAACAAAGGGTGGGTGGATTGTGAAATGGTCGGCCATACGACATGTCAATCGGAGTGTCGTGTGAGCGCGGTGGCCTAAAATTCACTCCGCATGTTGTAAATGGCCAGAACATGCATTTAACGGTCCAATGCATGCTGAACGACATCAGAATCACTTGAAATCACACGAAAACACCCTAATTAGTATTTTTAGAGTTTAAAAGGAGACGACACATCATTCAGATGCGCGGTTTGCACGACACGACTGAATATGTGTTTTTAGGTGTTTGGCGCGCTTGAAAAATGTGTGTGGGGTGATCTAATCCGGCCAAATGTTCTCAGAATGCCATGAAATTGGACAAAAACAAAGGGTGGATGCATTTTGAAATGGTTGGCCAGACGGAACATCAATCAGAGGTGTCGTGTGACCGTGCTATGTGAAAACGCACTCCGCGTGTCATAAATGCCCAAAACATGGGTTTTGCGGTCAAATGCATGCTGAAAAACATCGTAATGACTTGAAATCACACGAAAACACCCTAATTATTATTCGTGAGGTTTAAGAGGAGACAACACGTCATTAGGATGCATGGTTTGTATGGAACGACTGAATATGTGTTTTTTAGGTGTTTGGCGCGCTTCAAAAGCGTGCGTGGGGTGGTCGAAACTGGCTAAATGACCTTAGAATGACATGATATCGGACGACAACAAAGGGTGGGTGAATTGTGAAATGGTAGAATGTTCGTCAAATCAATCGGAGGTTTCGTGTGACCGTGGTGTCCGAAAACGCACTCTGCATGTCGTAAATGGTCGAAACATGTGTTTTACGGTCAAATGCATACCAAATGACATTGGAATGACTTTAAATCACACGAAAACACCCTAATTAGCATTCTTGAGGTGTAAAAAAATATGGCACATCATTTAGACCCGCGGTTTTCACGATATGGCTGAATATGTGTTTTTTAGGTGTTTGGCGTGCTTGAAAAACGTGTGTGGGGTGGTCGAAACCGGCCAAATGACATCAGAATTCCATGAAATCAGATGCCACAATGTGTGGGTGAATTTTGAAATGGTTGGATATAAGGCACGTCAATCAGAGGTTTTGTGTGACCATGGTGTCTAAGAACACATTCCGAACATCTCCCACCCCGGATAGCCCCCTCACCCCCTGATAGCCCCCCACACCCCCAGAAAACCCCCCCCACCCCAGACAGCCCCCCACCCAATGATCCATGGATCATTTGTGATGGGTACGAGTCAACCCCAACTCTAACTGAGGAACAATATGAATGGTATAACTCAAATTGTCTCAATTTTGTTTGAAACTGACAACATTTTAAATGAAAACAACAACTGACATACGGAAACTCTTCACAAGGCTACACATAGAATCATGAAATTAAGGGATAAACAATAAAATATGGTCTATTGGTCATACGTTATTAGAATAAAATATATATAAGGCATAGATTGAAACACAATGGGTTGTAGTATATATAGAAAAACATGAATTATATTAGGAATGAGTCTCGACATCCCATCATGAACATGCACCAACACTCGTGTTATAATTCTCAATCATGGGTCGTTAATTCTATACAATAACATACACAAAATAAATATCATATAGTGATTTCATATGAAACCTATGAACACTCAAGAATACCATATAAAAAATTGGTCAACAAGTCTACACATAGATTCTTGAAAAATAAGTTTAAAAGTCACATAAAAATACCCCAATGGTGAGGAATAAATATGGTGACAACATAGCCTAATGGATCACCTCAATCCCATCCTCAAACAGTGGGTTCTAGGACCAAACCAAAGTCCCTTTGGGAACCCAATACCAAAGACTTAATTGAATATTCACACCCACTACCCATGATGGGGATTCATCTCACATCACACCCAAGAGAGAAAATTACAATTAGCCACATACCCCCTTATTCTAATTGAAAAATCTATAAAAACATGTAGGCTATTTTGGTAACCCATCTCACTTGTCGAGATTGGCCAATGTTTCCCACTAACACATCAGGAACCATTTATACATGGATACATAATCATTAGAGGAATATAAACATCCCATGTGCTTCCTATAACTCATACTAGGTCTAAGCACATGAGCACTACCATTTTCTATATTATGGGTATCATGATCCTTTCCACTCTACCCAAGTTTTTCTATTGGTTTTAAGATACTCAACCCAAGACCATGACTAAACATCCCATGTGCTTCATAAAACATGTAGGTTTTTTCCCTCACCACTGGACACCCCCACCCCTCTGGACACCCCCAACCCCTTGTATGTCATATTATATATGTGTTATATATAATTCAGAATTCGGTATGCAACATAATTAATTTTGTATGTGTTATTGATTCATAATTCATAATTCATTACATAATTCATTCTTCATGTATTCAATTGAGAATTAAATTATGAATTCTATATTTCATAGGGTAATTGGGTTCATATACGTGACTATAATTGTGGTACATTCCATGGTTATAATAGTATCCTATTTTTATGTGTTTTTGTGTGCTATATGAGGTGTTTTTGTTGCTGTTATGAGTCTATAAAGGTGTGTAGTTGAGTGTGCAGGTGCTGTCAAATTCTAGTAATACACTATACCAACGGTTTACTAAACCGTTGGTATAGTGATGTACATATTTTTACCAATGGTTTTATTAAACCATTGGTAAAACATGGAAATACTCCAGCAATTCCAACAATTTGTTTAACCATTGGCAATACTCTTTTTTCCCAACAGTTTTAGTAAACTGTTGGCATAGTGCTGTATTCCTTTAGCAATGAAAAGAGTTTTACAGACCATTTGTAATACTCTTTACAAACCAACATTCCCAATGGTTTTACAAAAACCATTGGTAATGGGATACTACCATGCCATACATGCCAACGGTTTGGCAGCCTTTACCAATGGTTTGAAACCATTGGTAAAGGCTTAATTTCCAGTAGTGCCATGTATTTAAAAGTGATTTAATGGGAATTTGGTTGTTATCATAGTAGTTTATATTGATGACATATTACTTATTGGAAATGACATACAAGTCTTGAAGTCAGTCAAGGACTGGTTGAAAAAGTAATTCTCCATGAAGGACATAGGTGAAGCAGCCTACATTCAATGGATCAAGAGAATTAATGATAAATACAGGAGGCTACTTGGACTAAGTCAAAGTACATACATTGACCAGATACTAGTGATATTTAGTATGGAACAATTCCATAGGGGACTGGCTCCAGTGTCACATTGTACACATCTTTAAATGAAAATGTGTCCCCATAAACAATTAAAATGATAGGATGTATAATTTTCCATAAGCTTCAGCTATTGGATCTATCATGTATACCATGTTATTTACCAGACTTGATGTTTCCTTTTCACTGAGCATGGTAGAAAGATATCAAGAAGGTCTAGAATAACAACATTGGACTATTGTCAAGACTATCCTTAAGTATCTAAGTAGAACTAAGGATATGTTCTTGGTGTATGGAGGAGATGAAGAGCTTGTTATGGGCGTGTATAATGATGCTGGTTTTCAAACATATTATAATTATCTGAAGCCGCAATCAGGATATGTTTTCTATCCCAACGGAGGAGCTATGAGCTGGAAGAGTTCAATGTATCAAGTTGTAGTTGATTCTATAGTGGAGTAAAAATATATAGAGGCTTCAGATATAGAAACCGAAGACGTCTGGATTCATATATTTTTCCAGTATCTTGATGTGGAGTGTAGTAGTAAAGATCCAATTACATTATATTGTGATAATACTACAACTTTGAATCTTGAAAAAGAGCCAAGGTCACATCATCAGAAAAAACACACACTCTAAAAGTATCACCTCTTAAGGAATTCCTACCAAAGGGGTGAAGTTTTTGTGAGAACAGTGTCCACAGTAGAGAATGTGGTGGACCCCTTGACTAAAGGCCTATCTCATCAGAAGAATGAATATCATATGAGAGCAAGCATAATGAATGTTTTTATCTGTTGGCTCTAGTGAAAGTGGGAGTCTGTTGGAGTTGGTTCCCTAGAAACTAACTTATTTGTAATTTATTATAAACCTATATTCATTGGATGATTATTAATAAACTCTTTATCACATCATGCTTCTTATTATGCATGACATAGTATGTAATAATTTCCTAAGAATAGATGTTGCACAAAAAGGTCATAGAGGATCACTATTATGATGATAACCCAGAAGTGCCATGAAATTATTATTAAATATATGTTCTATAAACATATGATATCATTTTAAGGGACAAGAATGATATAGGTTATCAGGTTTGGGGACTCATGAAACTTTGAGGAACTTTCTCATGATGTGAACCCTTGGAAATATCCGGGAGGATATTATGAGAATATGACCCACCAGTAATAAATCCACATTCATAAGTGTCATTGGATATTCCTATATGCGTATTTCTATATTGGTACTTATACTATAAGATTAGTATTAATAGGTATTATGATGTGTTCACATAGATGTATTGATGAAAACAGTGATGACAATTGTTTACAGTGAGGTAGGACATATTTGTTGCATTATGAGTAATACTGCATTAATGAATAATGACAGAAAGGATTTTCACTAATATAGAAGTAGATATCACAACCCTTTGATGGAAAAGATATAGACTAACTAAATCCATGGCCATGGTGTTAACTAGGCATGTTCAATTCCGGGAATTCAAAGAATGGGAAATAGAGAACATGGGTTGATGGCACACGCATACAACCCGTTTGATTGGAGATATCAGTACAAATGGATTATATTACACAGTAAGAATTCGTATGAGGTGTCATGTTGTTTGGACATCAACTTCTTTATTTTCAGTGCCTTGATAGTTTCTAGATTGTAATCTCAGACATTAAGCAATCCCACCTAGTGCTAATGAGAAAGAGTCCTTGAGGGTCATACACTATGTGTATCTAGTATCTTAGTTAAATAAATTATTTATTTAACAGTTTGAATAAATATTATTCCTGGTTGTGGATTAATAATTATTCAAGTATTCCTGATTTCATTCATTTCGTCACTAGTTATGGGGAGAATATATTGCGGATAGAATATTTATTACCAGTGAATAATGTAGTTAAATTTATTTAATAAATAAACAGTCATAATTTAATGCCTGATAAATATTGAGGAGCATTGGTGGACCAAGTTATGGGTTTGGTGAGAAATAATATTAAAAACTATTTGGTTAAATAATAAATAAATATAATGTGCAAGTTAAGCATATTTCATGGAAATAATAGCATTGCTATTATTATTTGACATGGAGTTTTGACATGGAATACTAAATTAAGAAACGGAATGTGTGCTAATTATTTATTATTAACTAGTGAATTAAATTCCCCATTATGTTATTATTATATATATAAGGCAATGGGACATTCCACCGGCTAACCAATCATTATGTGCACAACATCCTTAGAGAAAAGCTATCGAGACTAAAAAAAATTTCCCTCTCCAAGAAAGATCTCAAGAATTAGAGATATCCTCCTCTATTGGATCATGGAGAATTATTTAGAAGTGATTATAAAGGCGATCTCATGAATACATCAAAATTGTAAGGGCATTCCGTACAAGCACCCAAAGACTCTTTTAGGGATGTCCAAGATACATGGTGAATGTGTCGATCAATACTGGAGGATTCATATCCTTAGATACTATATCACAATGATGTTGCACCTCAGACCCATGGTTAGAAGCTTTAGCGAAGAAAGAATTACCTTAGAGGTGATTATATAATTAAATTAAATTAATTATAAACAAAATATGTTGATCCTATCTTCTTAGTTTTTGGTTCGTTCCTGTGTCTTTTATCCTTGATTCAATTCTGTGGATACTAGAGTTCATCGCCGTATGGATCCAGGATTAATCATTAATTATGAATGTTTTAAAATATTGGTACCCTCCCATCCTATGCTTCTACTGCACCCAGAATCTACAAGATGATGATGGAAAACAAATTAAATCAGTTAATGAGGTTGTAGTCTTCCATATGCCTGAATGATGGTTTTATTTCTCATTTGATGGATGAGGAGATGAATATGGGTTATTTGATTAATATAATAAAATATTTTTATACAATTTATAATTATGATATTAGATATGTATGGTTGAATAATATCTGAAGGTGGTGGTAGTAGAGGAAAAATAAAATACTTAGTTAAGAAAAACAATTTTTCTTTGGAGAACCTCTTTAGGTTTACACCAAAAGCCTTCCTAGGAGGGTTTTCTAATCAATATAATGACTCTATGAAATTGTATGAGAAATAGGTATGGTATTTGGGTAGATTTTTTCAAATAAAATTATTTTTTTAAGTGTGAATAAAATAGTACAAGAGGTTCCCTTTTATAAGTGAGGGGAAGGGCACTCTTGGAATTTCTTGAAAGACTAATATATAAAAATCTCATCGTATTTAAAAATGATTCCAAATGGATATAGATTAGAATATATGGAATTATTTGTTTTAAAAAATATCAACCATAAAAATGTGGACAGGTTTTAGTGGTTTTTTAAACCATATCTTTTTATTTAACCCCTTAGCTACCCTTTTTTGAACTTAATCATAATAACGTCTTTTTCACACATTATTTCACTTATAAGGTGTAAATTGGATGATAAAGGGAAAATGGAAGAACTTTTAGACCATATAATATCCAAATTTTCTTATTTTATGATTTTTTTTATTTTAAAATAATTTAATAAGATAATATTTTCTTAAAATATTATTTTCAAAGAATATTAATAATGTCATTTTAACACTATTCAATTAATTTGAGTTTAAATACACCAAAGTAAAATGTGGAATTAAATATAATTTCTTACAAATCCCTAATATTTCATATGTATTTAAAACATTCATGGAAAAAAATAATTGAATGAAATTATATTACTTTTAATATTTGTATTATCGTTTATTATATTTTTGTTAATTTAATAAATACTGTATTGTCGCTGCATAAGCAGTTCATATAGTTATTGAATTACTGGAAATTAAAAATAAATTACCATCATTAAAATAACTTCATTATTCTCAAATTAACAATTTATATTTATTAAAAAATTTCTTTTTTCTAAATGTGAATACATACGAGACAATTAAATGTGAGAGGGTGATATTTTGTCATTTTCATAAAATATAATATTATATATAACATTTTCATTGAAACATATCTCATAAATAGTAAAATATAGAACCTAAGTTGATAAAGTTAAAAATAATTTCATCCAATAATAATTAAATTTAAAAATAGTGGCCTTATCACATAGTTTTATCACATGATAAACTAATTTACCTTTTTACTATGGTGATTCTTTTAACTACTCATTATGACTGAAATTTGAGTTTCCCTAACTAAATAAAATAGAGTATGACAATTAGAAATTTGAGATCCATTTTAAATAATTAAATCGCTATAATGGGTATAAATTCAATTTAAAATAATTCTAAAATACGTGATGAAAACAATTTTTCTAGGAAAATACATTTTTCTTGAAATATATGATCATATATTAACTCTATGAATAATTTTCATCATATATATAAATTTAAATTAATTTAAAAGGATATATAATATATAAATTTAACTTAATTAATTCCTTATTAGGTATTATTTTAATTTATTAAAATGGATAAATTTAATCACTTAAAAACTGTTTTTAGAAAACAATGTTTTTACGAATTTCAATAAACTTATACCAAAATCATGAAAATTAGAGATTAAAACGAAATTAATTATGTTATTAAAAATAGAGTGGTTATTATGTCACATTAATATTAAGTAAAAAATATAACTAAACTTTTAATTAACATTATTTAATGAAAAGAAAACACACTTTTTAAAAAAATCGTATTTTTCATTATTCATTGAAAAGTAATTAATTTTAAAAAAACAAAATTTCACCATAATATAATTTTGATAAGATGATTTTATAAATTATTTACATTTTATAAAATACCATTAATTAAATTGAAAAAATTAATTATATTGTCAATTCCCAAAAGAAATAAAAATAATTTTTTAAGAAAACACATTTGGAAGCATAAAATGACTTTACTGAAATGTGAGTACTTATTTATTACGAATTAATAATTAAATTTTTATTATATAAAAAATTTGAGTTATTTTTCATAAAATTTTATTCCTTCTCAAACCACTAATTTTAAAGGTTACATTTAATAATAATGATATCTTAATAATATATCACGGTTCATTTATGCTTAGAGTTGCATGTCGTATATACTACTATATATAATATTCCAATTTTAAAACATTGTGATGTTACATTATAAAAAAATTTTAAAAATTATATTCTCAAAAATTTATTCTATCCTAGTAATCATAGTTTTCACATTTATTGAAATCCCACATCTTAGAAAGAGTTAATAAAATTTCCTTTTAAAAATAGGAAAAATGGAAGTATGAAGGTCAAATAGAATAAAACATAACATTGATTTCAAATAGTATAAAATTATTTGGTAGTGAAAATATTAACTTGGAGGATACAAATAATGCCCAAGTACTAATAGTTATTGATAGATAATATATCCATGATAAAGTTAACAACCAAAAATCCATAAATCAACAATGGGTGAAATGAAAATTAAGTCAACATAAATGAATGTAAATGATTAAAATTTCTATTTCAAGATACTTTTCTTATAGTTTAAGAATTCCTTTAGCATAATGACTAAGAATATTCCGAAATATACTTTTATGACAAGTAGAATTCCATATTTTAATCAATTTCTACCATAATTTCATCGTTTTCTCCAAATTAGGAGTATTCAAGATGATTTTTTATTCTGAAAGTATTAAAATCAAATTCTAATATATGACATAATCCCAAAAAGGATAAAAATATATTCCTAATATCGTTCTATATTAACCACAAAGAAAATGGTTAGCACAAGATAATTCTTAAAATGAATAAACATTAATATGAAGAAATTAAGAATAATATTAAAAATCCCCAATTGTAACACCTAACGTTCATATTATATCATTTGATAAATAACCAACATTAAATGTCTTCAAAATATTCTCAGCCAAGTTTGAATTATCAAAAAATTGGATGAATCTGATCACATATTCTTCCAGGTTTAATTTAACATTTATATCAAATAAATATTAGTTAATTATAAAGTCATATACCCAAAAATATATATTCCCAAATGATATAATATTTAAAATATTATAATAATTTCAATAAATAACCTTAATCACTATAATGATGCATTAAAATCATATATTATTCTAGAAGATAATTTAACATTTATTCCTCAAATAAAATCCAATAAAATTAAATTTACCTTAATCATATGATGATCCCTAAATAGAATTAATCACTTAATCACCATAAAATTCGATTAGTTAAAACATTAAAATTGGTGTATAATACATTTGAACTTTTTATCAAACTTAAACTTATAAACACATGGTAGTACCCATATCTTTTATGTTAACCTCCAATGAAAACATCATAATCTCTAATGTTTTTTAAACCCAACCCTGATACCAACTATAACAATTTTATCTTATTACCAGTGGAATTTATTTGATACCTATAAGAGAACTACATGCATGAATACATCTAAGAGGATGGACCCTTACCAACATCCCTAGTAGAAACCCTTTCCACATAAATCCCTTGGGAGGAGAGCCATATTTATCATAATGTTCAAACATGAGAGTTCCCAAGGATTAAATGACTTACCTGGATTTGATACCAACTATAGGGGACCAACATTAAACATTACATAATTAAGTGTATTTAGACTAGAAATAAATTTATTTCATTAAAAATTAACTCTTAGGTTTTTATTTTTATATAATTAGGAAAAGATCTCACATAAAGAAGTCATAAATTACAAAGTAAAAACTTCTACTTGGTATCCCTTTTTTCAAATGTATAAAAATTATAATATGAAACATGTTTGCTTATCATGAATAATATTAATTAATTTAAAATATACTTCTAATTTTTTCTTAATAATCTTTAAACCCAATGAAAAACATTTCAAATATTAGAATGAGCCCCATAGAATAGTAATGAACTTTTAAAAATAATTAAAAGACATGTTAATTCATCTATAACTATTCAAGATTAATATTTTCAAAATTTAACATTGGGTTCAAAATAAACATTTTAGCACCCAATAAATCAACTTTAGTGATAATTTTTTTAATAAAAAATATCATAAGATATCTTAAAGGAAAAATAAAACTCATAAAGGATCAATTAAATTTCTAAAGATCTTAAGAAATGTTTTTTAAAGAAAGTTAAACATTTCATCCTTATGAAGTATCATATACTTTCCTTTAAAGGTAGCATAATGAGTAATCACAAGGGAGAATAAAATAAAGAACATGGTATCACAAGATCATGGAAATATAATAAATATGGTAGGAACAAAAACCATTACATTAGCATAATTCAAGGATAGCTTCCAAGAAAACATCACATGGTTGACAAAGTCCCATAGTAGATTATGTTTACTCCCTAATACCATATATAAAGAATCATGGGACAAATTGGATCACTATCATGGTCCACCCATTATTAAATATTCATGATTCTATGTTCTAAAAATTTAAATCAATCATAAGGTATAAAAATAGGAATTATCTATAGAATGAAAATGGGTTTCATAGTTATGATCCATCTCATAATCAAAAAAGTTTTCCTAAAGATGGAATTCAATAAATGATCACAAGGCATGTATCAATATATAAAATGAAAAGAGAATAATCTAGGTATATATGTGAGATACATATATTAATAATTTATAAGAATTATACAACATTGAAAATAGATATTGACTTATATAAAGAATGGTCATAGCTCAAAATAGGGCGGTTAAGAGAGACACCATAAACCAATAAGGAAAACATTTCTAGATATTAAAATATGAATTCCATTTTTAAAACTTTTTGAAAATACATAGAAAAAATGTAAAGTGGGGGGGGGGGGGTTATCTGAATAAAATAAATAATCTTATAAATAAATCAAAATATAAAATAATGGTTGTGGTGGATGGATAATCCATTGACGCAGTGTGTGTTAAGATAAAATATATAATTTGAATTTTGTAAAGTAAGTCAAAACATTATCTATAAAACATGTAAAAATATTAATTTTTTTAAAAATTTAAATAAAGTATAAAGAGACATAAAGTGTCCTTTATGATTCATTTATGTTCATATAAAGACATATATAAAAATTTAAAAATATATTCATGGAATAGAAATATTTAGAAAAACAATTCTTAAAAAAAATAGATCATGTTTTTTAAAATAAAGTGTCCCTTACATAAAACCATATAAAGTGTCATATTTTAAAATAATATTAAGTCAATTAAAATACTTTAAAAGATTACTTTTACTTAAATTGAATCATAAATAATAATTCTCATGAAACATTTATAAGAACATGAATATGGAAGATAAGGGTTTGAAGGGAAAATTTAAAAGAGGATTTTTATAAAAGAAAGCCCCTTACCTTGAGTCATAGTCAAAACACATGTTATTTATCTTTTAGAATAATATAATTATTTTAATTATTTAATTATTTTTTTGAATTTTATTATACCATTTATTTTATTTATTACCATGTTACATACAATTTTTTAAGTTATCATCAGACATTTTGACAATATTCAACTCATGTGTCCAAAATGAATTCGGTCATTTGACTATTCTCAATGATATCATTAATCCATAATATATGGAATAATAATCATGAATCAATGATCATTTTTATACATAAATTTTAATTCAAAAAACCACCCCAGAAACATTTTCATGAAAAATGAACTTTTTTATATTCATGGAGACTGGAGGCCATACGTAAAAATGAGTAACATTTTCATTTTTCAGTGATCATTATGTAAATAAGTTAAGTGTTATTTAATAATTTTATAATTATAATTATATCATAGATATTATATTATTTATCTAAATCAAATTACATATACCATCCTTTTTATGTGATAGGGAAAAACGAATCACATCGCGTTAAGGAGGTGGTAATCCACACGACATGTGAACGACGTTATCATATTTCATTGAATGTAAATATAAGAAAATATATTATATATTAATTACATATAATGATAAATATTTCATTAATATAATATATATACAATCACTCAATCATTATAAACATTAGTGATAGGTGATGATGGAAAATGAATTACATCGGTTTGTGAGGCGGTAGTCCACTGTGCACAAGAATGATGGTTTTGTTTCCAATTTGATGGAAATGGTTATGGATGTATGTTATCTCATTAATATATATATATGGGAGATAATTAGTTTATTATATAAACAAGGACGAATAATATTTTATAGAGGTTGAAGGAGCAATAAAATAACAATGCTCGGTTATGAATAATATATGTTCTTCAGAAAACCTCTTTAGGTTTAGAACAAAATCCTTCATAAGAGGGTCTTATAACAAAAATTCCTATATGAAATAATGATTTAATTAAGTAAGTTTTTTTAGGACTTTTTTGAATCATTTTTTTATGTGTGAAGAAAATAGGAGAGGAAGTGACCTTTTATATGTTAGGGGAGGGTACTTTGGAATTTCTAAAAAAATATTAAATCATTAAATGTCATTCTATATCCAAATAATAAAAAACTAATAGAAATTAAAAAATATGATAGTATTTGGTTTAAATAACATCAAGCATAACATTTAGACAAGTTTTATATGTGTTTAAAACCTAATCCTTTGGTTTAACCGCTTAGTTATCATATTTTAACCTTAAAAGTGGAAACATATTTTTCACTCTCAATGGGTTATAATTTAACTAATAAGGTGTAAATAGTATCATAAATAGAATAGGGATTTAATTTTAGACCATATTATATCCAAAAAATTTTTTTCAGAAATTTATATGTCTTTTAAATAATGTAATTTAATTTTATTCTTAGAAAATATCAATAAAGTCAAATTTGACACAATTCATTTAACTTGACTTTAAAGACACAAATAAAAATATTGAATTTGAATATAATATTTTAATACATACCTAATATGTCATATGTATCAAAAAAAATACATAGAACACAATATTTACTTAAATTATATTGCTTTTAATATTTTTTATATTTTTTTTTGAATAAATATAGTGTCGACGGTGTATAGGGGCTTAATGAAATTATTCAATAACTAAAAAAATGAACTAAATTACTATCCAAAAAATAATTTCATTATAATAAAAATAATAATTTATGACCATTCAAATTTTTTTTGTCCACATGTGAACACTATGAGATACTTAAAAGTGAGGGAGTGACATTTTGCCTTTTTCATGACCTAAAATATTATATAGGTCTTTCTAGGACAATTGTCCCATAAATAGTCTCATATAGTTCTAAAGGATATAAGGGTAAAAAATATTCACCCAATACTAATTTATATGAAAAATGGGGGCCTTATAACTTAGTTTAAACATAGGTTAAACCAATTTACCCATTTACTATGGTGACAAATTTTGATTGTTTTTACTATTCATTTGGACAAAAATTTAAGTTGAAAATATTAAATAATGTAAATTATTTTGATTCCAAATATGGAATAAATTTTACTAAATATTTTTTTTGTAAATGGTTGAAGTGAAATTTAATATATTTTTGAAAATGCGTTGAAAAGTTGGTTTTCATGAAAATGATTTTTTCAAGCAGTAAATGATATTATATAAAAACCCTAACTAGTAATCATCGTTATATTAATTTAAATTCACATAAATAGATATATAATCTTTAAATTTTTAAACCATTCCTTATTAGTTGTTATATTAATTAATTAAAATTCATAATCTTTATGCAGTTAAATAGTTTCCAGAAAACTGTGTTTTTAAGAATAAAAATAAACTAGTACCATAATCATGAAAATTAGAGATTAAAATGAGATTAATTAGATTATATTAAATCAAATGGTTAATATTTCACCTTATTATTAAATATAAAATATAATGGGACTTTTAAATTACATGATATAATGAAAATAAATGCAAAAATTTGATAAATTGGTATTTTCACTATTCCCTAAAAAATAAATCATTTAGAAAAAATATTAAAATTTCACCCTATGATAATTTTGAAATTATTATTTAAAAATTTATATGATTTTATTAATAAACCATTACTGAAATTGGAATAAATTAATTATTTTATCCAAACACAATATAAATAAAAATCTCTTTCGAGGAAAAAGTATTTTTGAAGCATAAAATGAGTTTATTGAAAATTTAGTACTTATTTATGATAAATTAACAAATATATTTACATTGTATAAAACATTTATATATATTTTAAATAATATTTTTATTCCTATTCAAACATCTAATTTGAATTTTCACGTTTAAATTGTAATATTTTAATAGTATATCACTGATTATATAAGATCGGTGTTGTAATTCTAATACAATATCAAATTTTTTTCTTATTTTAAAATATAGGGGCATTACACTCAATCTAGGGAAAACATATATGAAAAAATAAATAATGTAATTGTGTTTCATGTGTCACTATAGTATTTAGGCTTATTTATAAATCACTTATCTATTTCCCCCAAACTACCTCCAACAATTATATTTTAAATATCCCTCAACACTAATGATTTTTTATCTTCCATTAATGACTTCATTTTACACAAGAAACATATGTTCATAAATTTATTCCAAGATAATTCCACAACTTTTCCAATTTTATTAGAATGATAACTATAATCTAATATAGCCCCATCCTAGGAAACAAAAATGCTAGCTTTAGAACTGACTACTATTTCATACTTTCATGATCTTTATGAAATACAAAACCATGTATCTGGGAATAATTAAAAAATATGGCACAATATGTCACCATTTTTTCATTTAATGTAGTTTAAAAAAAAATCCAACACCATTTATCATAAATGACTTATTATATGATAAAAAATATAATAACTTGGAATATCAATTTATTTATATATCCAAATAAAATTTAAAAATTTTTATGGATAATGAACATTTTAATGGTTAATTAATTATATATTTTTAAAATTATTAAATTATATTTTTAGTTTTTATAATATTTAATTTTTTAACATTTTAACATTTTTACTAAAATCTTATTTTTTTCCTTGAGCAATAAAGCTATAATAGTATGAAAAAACACATAAAAAATACTTGATGGGAGTCACTAAAAGCATCATTGACCAACTAAGAGAAATCCCTAGATGGTATTTACTAGGTTGATGTTAATACAATTTTGGAAACTTATTATGTTGGATTATAGTGACTTTATTTATACTAATGTTGAAATAAGGGGGTTTCTTAGGAAAATTTGGTAATTATCACTCATGAATAGTATACAGAGTATTAGAAACAATCTTAGATGGTTTCTAATTATATCAAAAATTAATAACAAAATATAAAATAAATTAGATAAGATAAAAAAATTTACTTGGTTATTGAAAAAATACACCTTATGTCAATGAATTTTAATTATAAAACTTCATAATTAATGTTTTATAATCATACAAAATAATGAATTCTCACCCTATAACCAAAAAAAATTATGATCAGAAAGAATTTATATATTAAAATATCTTCACCCATATAGACACAATTTTAGGAACACATTATTTTTTTATTTAGAAGATTTTATTAGGAGGAATTTATGGAATGAAGTTATTTTCAACACTCAAATAGTTTTTTCCCCTGAAGATTTTTTTACACAAAAATGATTTTCTCAATTGACTGAATTTTACAAAATGAGGGAATTTATAACAAAAATACTGGTTTTTATTGAGCATTGATGATAGTATCTTAATATAGACACTATTGAAGAAGAATAAACAAATTATCTTGTCCACTAACAGAGTAATCAATGGAGGTGAACTATTTCAACAATATTATCAATGACCGTGAATTATTTGGAAGTGAAATGAAATATAATCATTTGATAGATATTGTTTCGGAGGTAGATGCCTTATTTATAATGTATTGATAAAATGAAGTGTAATATCTTAAATTAGTATCCAATGATGAGGAAATAGTCTAGTAATATTTATTCCATAAGTTGAAAGAAAATTAGTTGTTCATTTTGTGGTTTTCTTATAAATAGGGGATACGATTGTATATATTCACAACCTAAAATAGTTTAATAAGAATGTGGCTAGTGATATCAATTGTAACTTAAATGTTTCTTTCTACACTTACTTCTTGTTTACAGTAGTATTTATCTGTAGAAATATATAATTTTCCAAACCATGTTAAGTTATTTTTGTGTTGGGGTTATGTTTGTGTAATATTTCATTATTTTCCTATTTGTATTCATTTTTGTTTTTTAGTTTTTTTGGTCAATAAAAATATCTAAATTATTCTCAAATACTCAGTTATTAGGAGCTTTAAAATATCTTGTCTTTTTTCAATGTTTAATTTCTACTGGGTGAATGCATATTGAAGCCATAATAAGTGGAACAAGTTATACATATATTCCTAGATGATTAAAAACTTTTCAAAATGATTTCTATTTAGTATTTTATAAATGTAGTTTTGTTTAAGGATATATGTTGTGGTTGTATCATTTGAATAATAAAAGGGAAAATATTAACTATTTTTATGAGATTGATTTTTGGTTTCTAGAATATTAATATTGTGGATTAGTAATACGACAGAGATTTAAATAAATTATTATCTAGTTTCATAATAGAAATGATGGAGAAATTTTAATCAAATAAGCCTGAGTAAAAGGATCATGGAGTTGAATAGACAATTTTGTCATATAACTTATCATTCAAAACCATGGAGATATGAAATACTATTTAAATGATTTCTATTCTCATAAACATATATGAAAACCGCATGAGAATGAATAATGAGTTTTTGATGCGGAGGAACTTTTGTTTGATGTTGAATAAAGGGAAGTGAGTAGTGGATTATGTGAGTAACATCAAAATTATTATAATTTATTTGGTGTATATGAAAAATAAGGTCAGGTGTAGAGTGTGGCTATTCATATTATTATTATAATTTACAAAATATTGGTAAGTGATGGTTACATCTATAAGAAGATAAATCGATAATACTAACATAGTATTTGTGCATATAAAATATAAGTTTTTAAATGAATAGACAAATAAAAAAGAACTATAAAATATTAATGAATCATTATATGATATATAAGGAAGAGGAAAACCGATTAAATATAGAATCCTTAAAGATATTAGTACATTTGAAAAATGTATTCATGGTAAACTAGTAAATCTGGGTCTTGCATGCTTAAAGTGTGGGAAGAAAAGATATTAAAATAAATATTCTAAGGACCAATTGGTGAAATCTATATATCATCATTAAATACCATAATTGAGAATGGGGATAATAGTTTTATATTGAGTTTCAACAATCTATTATAGTTACTTATAAAGGACTATGAATCATTACTTAATTCTATACTAGAGATAGAATTCATGAATAATTATATGACTATAATGTTTTTTATTTTTCATTTTTTTGATAATGTTAATCTCAAGATGATAAGAAATGGTTATTTGGTTTTTCAGACATATAAAAAAATAAACTTTTGTTCTAAGGGGATGGAAACAAACAAGAGTTATGAAATAATCTAATTTTTATAGGTCATATTCATAATGTGGGGTTTTGTAAAAAATCATAGATGAGGTGTAGAATATCACTAATAGTTACACAATGGTTGCCAAAAGTGTGTACAAAAATGATGTACTTGACTTGAAGTTTGGTTTGGATAATGGTTTTTGGTTAATCTATTATAGATTCATAGTTATAGAACAATGATATTTGCCTCATTGGTGAAAAATATATAATAGAATCAACTACTAAATCAATTAATACACTCATAAACATGGAGTACAAACTCATAAACAGTTTATCATTGGAATATATAATAGTGTCTATTTTTGAAATCAATGATGAATACCCATGTTTTGGAAATTGGTTCTTGTATATACTGATGCATGAGGAATAACACCTGTGTGTTTCCATGGTAATTCACCATATTATGTTTTCTACATCAATGATTCTACATAGTGTGTGTGCATGTAATATTTGATTTCCATGTTAGAATTATTTAGAAAGTTAATTAGATTGAGATCCATAGTCGAAAAAGATATTTATTTAAAATAGAAAATATTGAGGAATAATAATTTTTGTGAGTATAACAATGAAAACTTGATAAAATTTTATTGAATTAAGCTAATTATGTATGAGAAAAATGTACCTAAGGATTTTATAATATAATATAGGGGAAGAATGGATGAATTTGACACTGATTATGTGATCCAAAATCAGATCTTGCACTCTAGTTTTACAGTGTATCATTAAGAAGAATTTATTAATATTGCAGATTAACTAATCAGTAATATTTTGTGTGTATTGATGGGTAAGGAATGTCCTAAGGAACATTAATCTAGTAAGTTGGTGAATTTTTCAAACCTGAAAGTACTTAGAATTAATTCTTATAGAAATGTTGATTATTATTAATGGGAAAGGTTTTTGGTCTCACTAGGGGATTAATATGAGATATACCCTGAGAGGGGGTGGAGGTGAATTAGGGTATGCCTATAAAAAATTAATCAATTTACCATAAATTTCTCACTACCCTATTAGGATCATGACCTATTATCCTTTTGGGTTAGAAATTTTTATTTCATGGTTAACTTGATTCAATTACTTGTCCACATGATCTACCCTTATTCCCAAATATTAATTTAGGTTTATTGGACTTCTTTTGGTGTTCAGGTAGAAATAAAATTGGACATAGATTATTTACTTGGTTCAACCTCACTTGGATATATCCAATGAACATGTTCCAACATTGTTCTTTTCACCAAATTCCACTATCCTCTTTGAAAAATGCTAGGGGTTTGGTTAGGTAACACAATGATCATAACCACTTCCCTATAATATTTTGGATCATCTCACTATCAACCAGGGATAATTGATCTTAATTTTACTCCTTTACATTGTTTTCACAATTCCATCTTCCACCATCTTAAATTATTACTCCAAGGTAATATATACACACAATTTATGGACATGTAGTTCTGTTTGAAGCATCTTAGATGGAATCTTCAAACAATGATAGATGCACTGTTGCATCCCCCCTAGGGTGATCCTTCACATATTTTGAATTAGAACGTGGCAGAATTTATTCATTCCAGAACAATTATATAAGAATCTTCATTTTTAGATACAACATTCCCAAGTATCACAATGAAATGTATTGTATGGTTTCTATATCATTCTATCTACTCATATTGAATAATTTTTTCTTATTCTTATATAAATGGATCATATTGATTATCCTATCCACTCTCATTTTTTTTGGATAATAAACTTATGCATAGATATTCATACAATATTTTTCTTTACAAAATGTTAATCACCTCTATAATAAGAGAGAAAATGAGCCAATAAATAGAAAGTTTTTAGCACCTTAATTTTTCCTTGAGACTACAAACTAACATCCCCATGAACATCTTCCAAGATCCATCAAATGCATTCAAAAAAAATTATTTCTTTATAGAAAATAACTATAACACCATTGTAGAATGAATTTATTCCAAGTAAACTCATTAAATTACAATGTTACAATCACCTCTAATTTAGGATGGAAACATGGTACAAAACTAAGACTAGTTTATGTATCTTTGGAGATATTCCAATCGAAATCTAAACATTTGGGGATTAAATTCCCAACATAATTTCCTAGTGTAATATAGTTGTCTGATTTCCTTCAAAATTACAAACAAATAAACATGGTCAACTAATTTTGACAATTTTGTCTTGCTGATCAAACTATTGACTACAACCCCCAATCAACTCCACTATAACCATTTTGGACAGTCCCATGTTACCTGGGGATACATCACATGTACCACAACCATCACAATAGGTGTGGTGAATCCTATGTTGGAATTCCTTCCTGATAGGTCTTCAATATAGGATTGTCTAGAGGCTATGAACTTCCCAATGAATATATTGGAATTGGAAATTTCAATCAAACACTTTACCTATACACCACAATCATACTTGTGGAATGGTGCATAATGTGCAACCCTTTTTCACAACCCAAAACCATAAAAAATCATATATATGACTTTTCCATATATCACAAGTGTACTAGAATGACATAATGGGGACCACCACATACATGATCTCTTTGCAGTTTCTTATTTGGGGAATTATTCTCCACCACACACCCTATCCCATGGGAGATGTCAAACATTGAACCTCTATCACATTTACACCACCCGCAGAACATGGTGTGTTCATTCATATGTTGGAAAAAAATCTACCCACCATGCCTTGAGCTATGATATGGTCCTCCTATAATTTCTAAAGGATTCATTCGACCCTATTTGGACCATCTCATAACTGTATAAGATCTTTTTATTATACATTTTTACATCTATATTACCAAAAAACTCCATTCTCATTATGTAGAAAGTGATTCCAAAAACAAAACATGAAGATGCATTGTCTAAAACCTAAAATGCTCTAGAATAATTCCCATTATTAAAAAGCATCCAAGAATAAATTCTTCTCATAAATAATCCTATTATCAAAAAATAAAACAACTCTTATAAAAAAAATCAACTTAACTCTTTGGGATTTATAATAATATATAACTTTGAATTTTTTGGACATGATTCGATTTCAAATATTACACCTTCTTGGAAATTTTATTCAAATGGATGATATTATTACTTAAAATGTGGGAATTTTGATTTGAATCTCAAAACACAATTTAAATAGGATCCTTATTTTTTCTGTTTGAAACCATTCTCCACCTTTATGTATAGGATTAAACTCCAATAAAGATCATCTCAATATTTGTATTTTACTTATAAGAGGACTTTATCAAGGGATTAAACCCCTATATGATGTTAGGGAAGGTTTCATCATCTATTTACATCTCCCCATATCAAATTATTTCCTTTTTTTATTTAACCACCCATTTATTTTCAAAATTATGTGTATTAAAAATATTGTTTGGTTGGAATCCCAATTATAGAATCTCCATTTTAACACAAATGTACTATTCTGAAGAAATTAATTTAGTGAATTTACCACATGACCGTTTATATGTCAAAAAATCCTCTAATTATACTGATCTAGAACCCAATATAGGAAACAATAATTTCTATAAACAACAACAGTGCTATCGATGTCACACATTCATTATTTTTTATGATCCATTTTAGCTTTTACTTAAAACTTATCATTTTTCAACTTATGATCTCTAACACACTTTCAAACCAAAAAATTAGTGAATAATCATGAATATAATTTTAGTGTGAGTTTGATACAATTCAATATCAACGAATAAAATTTTTAACAGACAAGTGAAACCAATCATCAATTCAATACACTTCACTGATGATCATTTTCAAGGACGAGGCATAGGTGCCTTTAAATCTTGTCACCCTGATTTCTTAGGTATTTAACCCCAATTTTTGTTACTCAAGATGGGGATACACATTTTGAAAAATCTAAACCATCTCAGTGCAATTTGGATATCCTAAAAAACATTATATGATACAAAACACCAAAACACTTGTTAGATAATAACAAACATGTTCATGAATTTCATTTTTTGGTTGTTTATATTTCCCAATTGAACTTATTCATGAGTCCTAAAACCACTTAGTTTGTGGAATTATCTAATCTTATTTTTAGATCCCAAAACATGTGATTTTCTAGTATAATCACCCTATAGATATTATCTTCCCATAATTATGCACCAGATTAAAAATAGTTAGGAAAAATAAATCACATGGGGAGATTAATACCTTAATATTTTCTAAGTTAGGAACGATGGTTAGTCACTATAGACAATAATTTTTCCTTTATCTTTCATTTTAAAATCTATCTTATGATATGAAATTGATTTCATAGATTCTAAAAAATGATCATATAATTTGGATTTTTTATCTTTCACAAAACCCAATTCAAATTTTTTTTCTTTCTTGGAAAGCTTCATCACTAATGGATTATTCTCTTATAATAGAAGAATTCAACTTTCTCTAATCCTTCCTATTTCATTGACACCCCCCTTGAAGAATTATAATATATTTCATTCCTTACCTTTCTTTATAATTCCTCTTTCTCATAGACTATCTTAGTTTCACCAATAAGTGATCTCTTCTCCTACATCAAAAACCTTTTCATATCTGTTTAGGATTTGTGAGGTTTAGTGAAAATTTTATAGATTTATTTTACCTCAGATTAAATAAAGGAGTATTATTTATATAATATTTGAAATATGTTTCTCAAAAAAATAAGTATTTAAAAGTACGTGTGCTAATATTTTCCTATAATCCCTACCGAATATTCTCTGAAACATCCCATTATGACATGGCTAGCATAATAATAATAATTAAGATAATTCCAATACCTAATTTTTTGTTCTTGGTGACTCAAACATTTAGGGTTTTTACTATCTTCACAAAATTTGATATATTTCCATGCATCTATAAAAAAAATTAAAAGTATGTCCATGTATTTCATGAATGTAACACATGTTACCTTACCTTGTGTCCCCATCTGATTGTTTTTACCTCTTGGTGGGTTATTTTTAAGTCCATCTGTAGTACCTTCATAAATTTCCATCTTGTTGGGAATATTTTCAGCTCTCTTCATCTCATACCTAAGTGGTGTTCATTTATATACAAGACCAGATTTACCCCTAGAGTATTGTATTTGTGACATGAGAATATTTTCATGTCTCTCTTCTAAGATGACATACATCTTTATTTCATCAACACATTCCAATGGGTGATAAAAAATATAAATCATTCATGAGTTTAATATTACCCATTAAATATAACCTATAAAACCACTAGATTCATTTTATATAACCCTTTATTATATATTTTTATGTTATATAATACTTTTATTGAGTCTTGGATGTTTTGAGATGCATTTGGAATATTTTTAATGATTTTTAATGGTTTTTGGTTTGATCATGGTTAAGGAAAAACCGTACACTATCTATAGTAAACTATGATAGGAGATACTAGGATTAAATTGGTAGGATAATTGTTGGAACACAATTCAAAAAAATCATGTAGTTTCCTAGGAGAAACTATGTGATATGGGAGCATTTGGATGGTAGCAATGCATGGGATTCCAAACCATATTGAATAACCATGTGGCTCCCTTGATGATGTCCAGTAGCATATGAATGGTTAGGGCACTGTTTTCCAAATCATGCTACAAAACCATTTGGATATCTATTTTAAATAATGTATCACGGGCACAATTGTTGCATAGTTTAACAAACTATGTGTCATACCCATGAAATGTAAATTAATTTTTTTAAATTATAGTTTAACTCAGATATTACCACCCAAAAATATCATTTAATACCATTTTTCTTGGATCTTAAAATCCCATCCAACCCAAGGAATCCTTGGAAATTAATTATTAATCTGGAATCATTTTTTGATGAATCAATATGTGTTGGATTTTTTAAATCAATAGTATGTATTTGTATTCTCTCTTTCTCATTATATCACCTCAACTTCTCTCAACAAAAATGCTTGATCTAATCCGTTATCATTAGATCTATGACACATTATGTATTTTTATAATATCCCATTGGGATAAAATTAAGGGAATAGTTTTAAAGGATGGGTTTAGAGGTTTCATTTTTTGTTCTATATTTTCTTCAACCTTTTTGACGTAGGTGGATTATCTCTAATTCTACTAATTCTATGAATTGATGGATTAGGATTTTAATCACTGTATATAGTATTCTAAAAAACATACTTGGTTTTAGTAGCTAAATATATTTTTAAAGTGATACAAAAAATGATTTTGGGAATTTTTTTAAATTAAATGGTTTTCAAAATAAATATGTTTTTTGAGAGCTTGACATGTGTAGTTGGTGTGAGTTCTTGGAATTTAATTATAGTAACATATTGGTTTGAACTTAGGGCCAATTTCAAAGTGGCACATGGGATTCCATTAGGTGAATACTTGGTGACGGGATGGGTTACTTCTCATAAGTATTGGGAATAGAATTTTCCATTCATGTATTTGTGAATGTGGAATATGAATTGGTGTGGCAAGTGGAAATAATAAATGAATAAATTATTTTACTTAAATATTTATAAACAAGCTATATTATTATGGTAAGATATTTTGATATTTTTATCCACTATTTTATATAAATATAAGATACCTCTTTCTTATTCCTAGTGGTATTTTTGGGAAGCATTAGGTATTACATATTGAGTTTTATACTCACCCAATATCAGGAACTTTTTTTGGTAGATTTTATGTACCAAGATACACATAAATTCATGGTGTCAAAATTTCCTAGTGATGCATTATATTACATTTGGAATGGTACTTGTAATTGGAGAATGGAGATTTCATGTAATTATTCCACTTTGGAGTCATTGATTTATATTTTCCTATATAGTGTCACTATTTTAAATATTTATTTTGTATTTTTCTTTGATATTTATTTCTAGTTTGGGTTATATTGTATTACATTAAATGCATCATATTTCACTGTTTGGCATTGTTTCATCTTCAATATGTTATTCTCATCTAATAAGAAATTCATCCCCCAATGATCATTTATTCAATTTTCACTTGTTTCCATCCTTTGGTCTCATGGGGATTCTACCTATGTTTAGTAAGAATTATACCTCTTCCCAAGTCAATGAGTGTGGGGATAAATTTTATAAATAGTTTTAATCTTGGCTAGTCCATCATGTTTGGATAGTAGTAAGGAGATAAGAATATTGTAACTTTAAATTTAATGAATAAATGGGAAACATTTACCATTTTAAGTTGAAGTTCAAGTTACCAGGTTATTCAGGATACAAAAAGTGTTCCAAGACACTTCCAGGACTGTTTCCATGTCATATTCACAGGTTTAACAAATCAGTGTGGCATATCATGTATTAGTGATGACACTTCCCACTAAGATTTCATTGTAAATATTATGATTGATGATTTTGGAAAATTATTGTTAATTAATATTGTTTATGATGAGTTTAAATATTGTATTCCGTCATTTATAATGGGGGGGTGATTAGGTGATGTTTTATTATATCTTTAGAATGAAAAACACCAATTTTATGACGAGAGAACCAACCAGAGTAAGAATTTGAGATTTTTGTTGAGACTTAACCATAATTAAATTATTATCTCATCTAAAGAAAAGTCTATAAATTTAAATCCATGTATCGGGGAAATAAAAATCCACAACCACACCATGAAAAATCATCCTAGGACTTTCTCAAACAGAATCCACCAATCATTCGGTGATATTTAGAACTAGAAGAAGTGGAGGAATGGATAATGGAGATAAATAAATTTTTTTATTCCTTAAGAACCATATATGAAAAGAAATTGAATTTAGTGATCTTTAATCTGGTGTATCTTGATAGAATGTGGCAGTATATTATTTTTCAGGATAAATAGGACCAATAGTTGACATGGATAAGATTTGGGGCGTTTTTTAACAAGAAATGTTATCCTTACACATTAAAGATCACATGTATGAAATATTTGTTTACTATTATGTAATAAAATCTATCGGTGATGAATTATATATCTAAATTCTGGAAGTTGATGAATTTTACTTTTGAAGGTTCTAAAAATAGTCATTTAAAGGAAATGATCTTTAAGGCTAAACTATGACCTGAAATATGATCTATGTTGGATACATTCATTATCAGAAACTATACAGAGATGATGAATAGGGAAAATGTTTTACCTACACTGATGCGAGTGGGAACTCAAACATTTATAAGAAGTAAAAGAGGAAGAATTATTTTCAAGAAATGATGATATTAGGGAACTAGTCAATTAGTTCGTTATCATGTACACCTTAAAATAGTAATATATAAAGATATTATCAAAGAGAATACTTTTTTATATCATATGGGAATGAAAGAATCTTATGTTTGTGTTTCAAAATTGTGAAAAGTTGGGACATCTAAAACGTTATTGTATGAAGACTATAAGGACGACTATTGAAAATAGATTGGACAAGTCCTATGATTATTAATATCATATAGGTAAATCTATAACCATTGATGATTTATCCAATATATAACTAACCTAGGGTGACTCTCATGCCATATCAACACCTCGGAGTCATCATAGAAATAAAAAATTAGTAATGAATTTTGGAACACACCTAATAAGTAGATGTGTGGTGCTGAGAATATGATCATGATGGATCAATCTAGTATTTCTATTTTTGGAGGTAATATTATCTTGAATTATAACCTCATTCAAGAACTGATTATTCTATCACATCCCCACAATTTTATTTTTTCTTGTGTTATGGATCATATGATATTTCATGTTAAAATGGATCATCATGTGTTGAAACATAAAACACATATAAAATAATGAGAGAGTATAGAATTTAAGTGTGAAAAATATTCTATTATTATCGATGAGAGTAAATTTGTTTTTTATTTATATGTTATTGATATGTACATCTTGGACTTGTTTTTGGGAATATATTGGTTGAAATTATTCCCAACCCACATTGAATATTATGCCTGATTGGTTTTTTTTACATATTCATATGATTTTGAGCATTTATTTAAAGGATATTGGGATTTGAATTATTGTAGAGAAATACATTTATCATTTATGGTTAGGAATATATCCTACTAGTTTGATATAGTTACTATATAAAATATATATTTAATTAAAAAAAGAAGTTTTATAACCACCATGGATCAATTTCCTAATGATTACCCCAATAAGTTCTCTGGGTTTTCACCCAAAAGAGAAGTAGAAATTGAGATTAATCACTTACCAGGGACTAGTTCTATTTCACTTTTATCCTATAGGATAGTGAATATAGAATTAAAGGAGAATTAATGGTTTAGATGTATGGGTTGGAAAGAAAAGGATTCAATTCACCTAGCACGTATCATTGGGAAAAAACTATTTTTTTTCATGAAATAGGTAAAAACTATTTACCATTGTATGGAATATCGTAAAGTAAACTAGATTAATATAATGAATTGATATATTATTCCATTAATTGATGATATATTTGACAAATTAAGGGTATATTAAGGGTTCTATAAGATTGGTTTACTATTGAGCGTATCAACAACTTTGAGATTAAGAGAAGGATATTCCGATGAAAAAATTCTAGAGTCATTATGGTTATTTTGAATATGTGGTATTTCACTTTGGTCTCATAAATTAACAAATAGTGTTTTTTAAATTGATGAATCTTATATGTTAGATTTATATTTACTCCGTTGTGTTGTTATTCATCAATGGAATTCTGTTGTATTCTCAAACTAAGGATAATTATGAAGAACAATTAAGTTTGATATTAGGTATCTTATGGGAATATATTTTTCATGATAGTGTTTTATTTTTAGATAAACGATGTATGTTTACTTGGCCATTTAATTTATATAAGAGGAGTCTTGGTACATCCTAAAAATTATTAAGTTTTTTTTATTAGTAACCAATGAAAAATGTCATTGAGATACAAAGTTTCCTCAGCTCAAAAATGTATTTCTCATTATTTTTTCATGAAATATGAATAATTTAATCTCAAATGAAATATTTGAAAAGGAAAGGGATTATTTTTTAATTTTAAAAAAGTCCCAAAACTATTTTGAATATTTTTTAAATTTTTATTACATTATCTCTCATCCTTAAATTTTGAGAGTCCTGAAAAGGCAATGTGGTCTATTTTGGTGCATCCAAAATATATTTGGGATGTGTCCTAATGTAGGTATATAATGTTGTTGATTATGGGTCATGACAATTATGAGTGAATGATAATAATTTACTGATGCTTGATTTGGAATTAGTTGTCGTCTTCCAGGCTTTGGAAACTTAACATCATTATCTATTTGGTGAGAAGATTATAGTGTTCACCATTTATTTAATCTTTAAACACATATTATTAAAGAGATATTTGAATATAAGTTAATAAATATGAATGAAATACCTTAAAATGTTTGACTTGTTCAAAACGTATACATTGGGTAAAGGAAATCTAGTGGATTATGTATTAAGTAGGGAGTTAAATAACCAGTTTTCTAAATAGAATTTAGGTTAGTGGTAACTGATGATATTCATAGATGATACGAATCTGGATTACATTGATTAAGGTGACACTGTAGTTTTATTCCTAGTATTCCCATGATTTTATTGAGAGTTTTAAATATTATTTGGAATTCAATCCTGAATTAATAACCACGAGGTTGATACATAATGGTAGGGATGTCATGGAGTGATGGATGGTTCATAAGAGATATATGTTGTGTTTTAGAGACTGTATTATGGTTCCTCTAACTTATCATAAAAAACTCTTTTATGCCTACTATAAATTGATAAGGGTCGATCATCCTACAATTTAGATTATGTACAAGGGGATGTGAGAATAGTTATATTGGGATAGTATAAAAACGAGGGTGGTGAAGTTTTTCTAGAGATGCCTCACCCATTAGAAGGTAACAAAAGAGAAACAACAACTAGCTAGTATGTTTTAATCTTTACGTATACCCTTGTTGAAATGGGGAGATATCACTGCGGATTTTTTCAAAGGGTATATAAAGAATAGTTTGAAAAGACGATTCCATATGGGTGATTATGGATTTTCTCACAAAATCATTTAACTTTATCACTATTCTTGAATCTAATATGGTAGAATAATTCCTAAAAATTTTCATTCAATAATCTTTAAAGTAACATGGAATACCATTTTTAAATGTGTATGGTAAGGACCCCAGGTTTGTATATTACTTTTTAAAATCCTTACAATAAGCCCTCAGAACCTATTTGACCATGAACATTGCTTATAATATTTAAATTAATGAAAATATAGATAGATGATCCCAAAATTGGATGAATTGTTTAGATCTTGTGTAATACATTTTGTACGCTCATGGGAGGATCATATTATGTTACCAGAGTTCTCGTACAATAATAGTTTCCATGGCTTGATACATATGTCTCCTTTCGAAGAATTGTATTTCTATCCTTATCGTGATCCACATTGTTGGAAGGAAAATAAAGAGACTTTACGTATCTGACTTTTTCTTGTACATGAGATAACGTAAAAGTTTTAATTTATTAAGAAGAGGATGAAGATAACTAAGATTCATCATAAATAATATGTTGATCATCATCATTGAACATTATTGTTTAATGTGGGAGATCATGTTTTCTTGGGAGTATCTCTAAGTTCAGGGAATCATCATTTGGTTAAAAAGAGTTTTATCCTCAGTACGTTATCCCTTTTGAGATACTAGAAATAATTAGTGATGTGAATCATAGGTTGTATTTTTTACAAAGTTCATCTCAATATACAATGTATTTCATGCAACTCAATTAATGATGTACAACCATATTCCTAATCATGTTATGAGATGAGTCCATTTTGATCTTGAGAAAAATTATACATTGACTCACATATCAATATAGATTTTGGATATACTATAGAATCTTGGGATTGGAAAAATTATTGGTCTGGTACAAGTCTTAGGGTATCATGGTAAATTCAGAAAGATACATGCAAATGTGAGAATGAATTGTTTGAGTAGTGGACTGAGCTCTTCAAAATAAATAGTAGTTTCCAATTTTCTTGGACAATAAGAAAAATGGATGGTAGAATGTAAAACCATTATTTTTATGTACACTACCATTTATTATGAATTTTGAAGTAATATTGTAACATCCCAAGTAAGTAATGAATAATATATATTATTATCTATGCCTATTAATGAATTAGAGAGTGTTTTAGAGGCTTAAAATGAAAATAAATCCAATCTTAAGCATGGAAGACACTAATATTTTTAAAAGATTGTTTTACTGCCTTTTAATGGAAAACCATTTTTAAATCTATATTTTGACAATTTTATAAGCTATTTTTGTCAAAATAAACTTATTCTTTATGATTGGGACATCAAAATTTACTTTTTGTGAATTTTTGGTATTTTTCCGATAAAGTTCATTTTTTAATGAATAGTGAAAAAATGTTGTATTTTAATTCAAAACCCCTTTTTAATCTAATTTATTTATATGATTAGATTATCTTTTTAATTGGTTTTAAAGTGAAATTAGAATATATTTTTACCATTTAATCCAATGGTGGTCATTGTAATCAATTTCACTTTGAAATTGGACTTAAACTAGTGTCAATCTTTTGATACTCATTGTTTCATAAAAACACGCTATTTGCACTGACAGCAAGAATTAATTATAAAATTAAATAATGCAGCTTATATGTTTTGAATTTTTTAAAATATACATCATTTTTGAATTCGGAATATCAAATATTGCTTCGGGTGAAGTTTTGGTATTTTTCTGAAAAACATCAATTTTTTATGAATAGTGAAACCACTAAGTGGTACTTAAAAAACTGATTTTTTTTCTTTTAAATGAAATTTTACCACCTCTGTGTTTTGAATTTAAAAAATCCGACATACATGGTTGTCATTAAGAAGTAAAATGAGGTTCAATGGGATTTGAATGATTTTTTGGTGAATAGTAACTTTTAAGTTTTTAATCGCGATAAGAGGTAATTAGTGTAATTTAAGGTAAAAATAATGTTATAATAAAATGAAAATAACTAGACACATGTCCTACCCTTATTGGATGTGTCATGGCCGAAACTGACAAGCCATGGGTCAACTTGGGTACCCCATGAATCCACTTTGGTAGGAAAATGACATTAATATCTTTTTATTTAATGTTAAAATAAAAATGACACAAACATGAGTTGTTTTACTAAAACAATTGTTACATGGGGTTATACAAGTCAGAGTGTTGACTATAAATAGTCATTGGAAATCTAAGATTATTTCCTACATCATAGTATTTTTTTTATAATTTTTAGACCTTAAATAAATTAAATTATTTATGACACCATGATGATGCACCGATTACCTCATTAATAAAGGATTAAAATAAAATGAAAAGATAATGCTAAAAATATAACTTACACTTGTCAAAAACCTATTGTATGGGTGTATTTAGAACCCTTATCACCTTATCCTCTAATTATATCAATTTGGGACCTTTTAAATCCGAAACTCATTTTAAAATAAAGTAACATTTCTTTACTTTCCAAGAGTGCCCCTCCTCTCCTCTTATAAAAGGCCCCCACCTCTACCTCCTTACCCACACTACCAAAGCCTTTGGCTCGGACAAACCCAGCCCATTTTGTCTCTCCACATCCCTATCTTACTACTTGAAGCCTCACATTGGGAATAAGTCTTCCAAAGGAAGCCTTTGAGCTCAACCCCAAAGGAGATACCCGATTTTAAGGTAATGTCTTCACATGTGCTCTTTTGTTTTATTTTTCTTCTCCAACCCCCTAAACTCTTTTTATTCATTACTTTTGTAACAAAACAATTATATTCCATATACTAGGATGCTGTTATAAGAAGTATTAGAGCTACACTTACACACACCTACATCTAATGGTTAAAGAACATACTGTTTCTGTGGATGACGAATTTCTGCCTCCCGAAACGATAATTGTTCAACATTATTTTAACACCTTAGGTGGCCATTAAGATGAAAATATATTTATATATGATATATAATATGTTTATGTTTTCCTTAAGCTTCTGTATTTTTTATTTCTGGCATACCTTTATGGTTTCCATTATGGGTAAACGCGATATCTTCATTTAAGGAAGTGCGGACTACCACCCCCTCAAAGTGATTTGATTCATTAATACCATATGTGGGAGGTATAAAGGATGGAGTTATGATATTATAGATGATATTATACTAGAATTATAATATACCTTTATATCATTATGATTCCATTCCATAAAATACGAAATAGAAATGAAAGCAACTTTCATGCGTACGTACGACTTACCATCTCCATGAACAATGCATTTCATTTCTTTCCTCTAAATGTTATTTAATATTATAAATGCATGAATGTACTGGATATATATGATATATATTATATCTACATCATGAATAAAATTCTGTATATAACGGATATATGAACAACTTGTAATTATAAAGGGTTTATTTTTGACTCAAGTACCAATGATCGTTAAAACGACCGTTATTAACTTAAATAATTACATAGTGTTCATGAAATCGAAATAAGTGATATAAAAGGAATAATGAACTTGAAAAAGGTTCTTAAACAAGTAGAAATTAACTCAAGTTTATTATTCAGGAGATTAAAGAACGATCAAGTCATGTCAGATACGAGGTATGGGACTTCGTCTCAATCTCCTTTCATTGAGGCATATTTTGTTTTATACACAACCTTCTTTTATACGATGTATAAACCCCTTTGACTTTTACATTTATTCAAAAGGAATCTTTTTTATATGAAGGGTTTACTAAACGACAAAATGGAATGTTTTTTTGTTGTACTTATGCGGCGACAACGACTTCTCCACCGCCGTGACCATTATTTGAGTTTTGGCTTCCTCTACAAGCCATACATTTTTTTAAAGAAAAATAAATACCATGTTTTACTTTTCTTTTATTTTGGTATTGAAAGTGGTTTTCATAATTTTTTTATATCATGTGTTTTATTGATATATTGTGATTGAAAGGTGGAAATGTTATGTTTCCTTTATGCATGTTTTATGTGATACGATTATGTTGTGGTTCTTGGGCATTATTATGAAGACGGGTGGTTTCGTGATAAACTATGGGTGGGTGAGCACGATATAGCTCTCCAATGCATTGGGTAACGCGAAGGAGTGAAACGTTAAGGTTTCTCCAAAGAGATTTAGGGAATATACAATTATGGGTATTCCAAACGTAACCAAGAGGGTTACTCCCAACGTAAGAATGTTATGAATGCCTCAAGTTACCTTTATGTCTTATGATTTCTATGTTTTATTCATTATTTGATGAGGTATGTTAAAGTGACTATGTTTTATGGGTAAAGTATGATTTCATTCTTATGTATATATGAACACATGTTTCCTTTCCATATTTTTATAACCCTTACTGAGCTTTTTATGCTCATCCCACGTTTTTGAAATGTTTTTCACAGGTCAAGGGAAAGGTACATGATATGATGATAGTGTCAAGGAAGTGTCAAGAAAGAAACCATGTTTTATTTTAAATATGTTTCAGTTGATGGGAAAAATGAATACTATCTTTTATGTAACCACTTTTCTTAAATGTGGAATGTAATACATGTTTTATGATCTAATTATCTAAAACTCTAAACCTGAAAAGATCCTCAATATTAATTATTAATTTAATTCAATATTAAGTAAGGTTTAATTCTCGGGCCTTATAGTTGGTATCAAAGGTCGGTTTAGATAAATTTAGGAGTTAGAACTCAATTAAATTATTATCCAAAAATATTTTTTTATGGTCAAATTGAAATGATATAGCATTTGAAGACTACCATGTTGCTTCATCTAAGACGTGTTTGTTCAGAATGGTTTTCCATAGAGGAAACATGGAAGCAGTGCTAGGAAGGCACACAGAAGGAAATAACCTTCCGAATCAGCATCCTGAGATGGTCGGAATTGGAACTGAACAGTTTTTTGCAGTAATGGCACAATTGACTCAAGCGAAAATGGTGGCGGTATCCATGCACGAGATCAACCAGATCAACCATAGAGGAACATGTCAGTGGTTGAACATTTCATGAGGCAACTTCCCCCATCATTCAGAGGATCATCTGACCTTGTGCTAGCTGATGGGTGGATTAAATCACTGGAGAATATTTTTGATGTCATGGGGTGTTCAGAACATCAAAAGGTTAGTCTTGCTATTTACCGTTTGGAGGGTGAAGCAGATCAGTGGTGGTCGATGGTTAAAAATATCAGGGACGCTGATGAGATTGATGCTATTGACTGGGATGAATTCAAAGGTATGTTTCTTGAGAAGTATTTTCCTAAGGCTGTTCGACTTAGGATGGAAAAACAATTAATGGAATTGAGGCAAGAGGAAGACTCAGTGGCCACCTATGAAGAAAGTTTGACTCGATTGGAAAGGTATGCTCCAAATTTTATCCGAGACCTTGATAGTAAAATAAATCATTTTTACTCAGGATTAAAGCCAAAATATCGAAGGGCATTAGCTTCTCATGAGTTTAAAAGTTTTGAAAAGCTAGTTCGATGTGATGAGATGGTGGAAATGGATGTTTTCTATGATCAAGTGTTCTATAACAACTAACAGAAGAAGAGACCAAGGTGAAAGGAGAAAGGAAATAATTCTTCAAAAAGGTCTGACGGTAAGAAAACTAAGATTCAAATTTGTGATAAATGTGGTAAAAGGCATGCTGGGGAATTTCTTCTGAATTCTGGAAAGTGCTACCGATGTGGTAAGATGGGACATAAGGCTCATGATTGCACTGAAAAAGATCAGGGTGATGGTAAGACCAAATTTGATTTACAGTTAGTGAAATTTTTTAAGTGAAATGAGATGGGACACTATGAAAATGAGTGTCCAACAAAGAGCTTGAGTGATGGGAAGCAGTTAGCCTACAGGCAGAAAGCGGTGGTGAAATCCATTGCAACTACTTCAGAAGATATCGGGCCGTCAAATGATGTTGTATCAGGTATGTTGTTTGTTTTTTCAGATTATTTCAGTGTGTTGTTTGATTCTGGGTCTACACATTATTTCATCTCTGAATCCTTTTCTAGTAAAATGGGAATACCATCTCAAGAAATGACTCCTGAACTTGTGGTAAAAACACCTGGGGAAAATGTTGAGGCAAAAAGAATTTATAAGAATCTTCTTATCCTTATCCGTGGAAAGAACCTACTTGAAAAACTTATTGTTTTACCTCTAGTAGAGTTTGATGATATCCTGGTTATGGATTGGCTCTCTATTTACCATGCTAAGATTGATTTTAGAGCTAAAGAGGTTTCTTTTCAGAAAGACTTTCAGTTTGTGTAGAAGAATGAACCCTTACTGTTGATAACATATCAAGAGGCTGAGAAACTTGTAAAAGATGGAAATGAGTGTTACCTTTCACATATTGTTGAAAACAATTGAACTGTTAAGATTAATGATGTGCCCGTGGTAAATGAGTATCCTGATGTTTTTCCTGATGAGTTGCCTGGAATAATACCAAATCGGGAAGTTGAGTTTACTGTTGACTTAGTTCCTGATGCTAATCCAATTACAAAACCCCCATATCGAATGGCTCAAATTGAAATTTTAGAGTTGAAGGAGCAATTGCAAGATTTATTAGAGAAAGGTTTCATTCGACCTAGAACATCACCATGGGGTGCTCCTGTTTTATTTGTTAAAAAGAAAGATGGTTCTATGAGACTTTGCATTGATTATAGAGCCTTGAATAACATCACTTTTAAGAACAAATATCCTTTCCTCATATCGATGATTTGTTTGATCAGCTCCAGGGAGCTCAGTATTTTTCAAAGATTGACCTGAGATCGGGGTACCATCAGCTGAAGGTAAAGGAAGAAGATGTTCCGAAGACTGCATTTCGTACAAGATATGGCCATTATGAATTTGTAGTAATGCCTTTTGGGCTAACCAATGCAGCAGCTATATTCATGGACTTAATGAATAGAATTTTCCATGAGTTCTTGGATAAGTTTGTGGTGGTTTTCATTGATGATATTTTGGTGTTTTCTAAAAGTAAAGAGGATCATGAAAGACATTTAAGGGTTATTTTGAAAACCTTAAAAGAAAAGAAATTATATGGGAAATTCAGCATGTGTGAGTTTGGGTTGCAACAAATTTCTTTCCTTGGTCACATTGTTTCTAAAGATGGGATAACTGTTGATCCTGTAAAAACAAAGGTTGTTGAAGAATGGCCAAGACCCACAAATGTAACAGAGATTCCTAGTTTCCTTGGTTTGGTGGGCTATTACTGAAGGTTTGTTAGAAATTTTTCACGGTTATCTAATCCAATGACTAATCTAACTCGGAAGGGTGTTAAGTTTATTTGGAAAAAAATAATGTGATGATTGTTTTCAAGAACTGAAAAGAAGATTGGCGAATGCTCCAGTTTTGGAACTACCTTCCAGGAATGGGGTGTTTGTTATCTACAGTGATGCTTCATTGAAAGGACATGGTTGGGTCCTAATTCAGAATGATAAGGTAATTTCTTATGCTTCACAACAGTTAAAAACTCATGAGCTAAATTACCCTACACATGATTTGGAATTAGCTGCTGTTGTTTTCGCCTTAAAAATTTGGAGGCATCATTTGTATGGAGTAAAGTGTGAAATATATACTGATCAAAAAAGTTTAAAGTATATAATCACTCAGAAATAATTGAACATAAGACAGAGGAGATGGATAGAATTAATCAAGGATTATGATTGTACAATTCATTACCATCCGGGAAAAGAAAATAAAGTGGCCGATGCTTTGAGTCGAAAAAGTAATTCTTTATTAACAATGTTGCATTTGGATCATGATACTTTGGTTAAGGATTTGCTGATCTTTGTCATAGAAGTTGTTGGTGCAAGATGTTATTCTATTTTTTTTCATGTATCAGGGAAATCTTCTCTATCAGACAGAATCAAGAAAGCACAGAAAAAAGACAGTGAGTTGCAGGAAAAGGTAGTGCTGGTTCAGAAAGGTAAGTTTCCTGAATTCCACATTGATAATGATTGTGTTTTGAGATTTTGGAAGAGATTGTGTGTGCCTTGTGATTCATAGTTGAAGAGAGAGTTGTTATGTGAAGCTCATATTTCTTCGTTTTCAGTTCATCCTGGCAGTACTAAGATGTACAGAGATCTGCGGGAGTATTACTGGTGGGATGGAATTAAAAGAGATATTGCTGATTTTACTGTGAAGTGTTTGACATGTCAACATGTTAAAGCAGAGCGGCAGTTACCAAAAGGGATGTTTCAGCCTTTACCAGTGCCATAGTGGAAATGGGAGAATATATCCATGGACTTTGTTTTGGGATTACCGAAGACATCTCGAGGTAATAATGTAATCTGGGTTATTATTGATCGCTTGACCAAATCTACTCATTTCCTTGCTATAGGAGATAATTTTTCCCTAAATCAACTTTCCCGTTTGTATATTAAAGAGATAGTCAGGTTACATGGAGTTCCTCTCTCCATTGTATCTGACTGTGATCCAAGGTTCACTTCTAACTTTTGGAAAGGCCTTCAGAAGTCGTTGGGTACTGAATAAAATTTTAGTACAACTTTTCATCCTCAATTAGAAAGGCAGTCATAACAAACAATTCAGACTTTGGAAGATATGCTACGTACTTGTTCGATAGAGTTTCAGGGAAGTTGGGACCAACATCTTTCTTTGGTTGAATTTTCATATAATAACAATTTTAATTCCAGTATACAGATGGCACCATTTGAGGTGTTATATGGGAAGCGGTGTCGAACTCCAACTTTTTGGGATGAAGTTGGTGAATGGAAGTTGATGGGACCAAAATTGGTAGAAGAGTTGGCAGAAAAAGGTCAGGTGATCCAGAAACACATGAGAACAGCTCAGAGCAGGCAGAAGAGTTATGCGGACAACATGAGGAAGGATCTCTCTTTTGAGGTAGGTGATCATGTTTTTCTCAAAGTCTCACCATTGAAAAGTGTGATGCGATTTGTTAATAAAGGAAAGCTGAGTCCAAGGTCCATTGGACCATATGAAATTCTGGAGATAGTTGGATCAGTTGCTTACCGAGTGGATTTACCTCCAAGTTTATCTCAGGTACACAATGTTTTTCATGTTTCGATGTTGAGAAAGTATATGCCAGATCCATCTCATGTTTTGAGTCCAGAGGTAGTTCAACTGGAAGAGAACCTATCTTATGAGGAACAACCGGTCCGGATTCTTGACCATAGAGAGCAAGTGTTACGGAATAAGGTGATTCATCAGGTAAAGGTTTTGTGGAAAAACCACATGATTGAATAGGCAACATGGGAATTTGAAAATGCAATGAGGGATAAATACCCCCACTTATTTGATAAGTAAATAAATTGTGGGGATGTAATTTTCTAAAGGGGGGAAGGATGTAACATCCCAAGTAAGTAATGAATAAGAGATATTTTTATCTATGTCTATTAATGAATTAGATAGTGTTTTAGAGGCTTAAAATGAAAATAAATCAAATCTTAAACATGGAATACACTAATATTTTTAAAAGATTATTTTACTGCCTTTTAATGGAAAGCCATTTTTAAATCTATATTTTGAATATTTTATAATATATGTTTGTCAAAATAAACTTATTGTTTTTGATTGGGACATCAAAATTTACTTTGTGTGAATTTTTGGTATTTTTCCGATAAAGTTTATTTTTAATGAATAGTTAAAAAATGTTGTATTTTAATTCAAAACCTCTTTTTAATCTAATTTATTTATATGATTAGATTATCTTTTGAATTGGTGTTAAAGTGAAATTAGAATATATTTTTACCATTTAATCCAATGGTGGTCATTGGAATCAATTTCACTTTGAAATTGGACTTAAACTAGTGTCAGTATTTTGATAGTTATTGTTTCATAAAAACATGCTATTTGCTCTGACAGCGGGAATTAATTATTAAATTTATTAATGCAAATTATATGTATTGAATTTTGTAAAATATACATCATTTTTGAATTTGGAATATCAAATACAGCTTAGGGTTAAGTTTTGGTATTTTTCGGAAAAACTTCAATTTTTGATGAATAGTGAAACCATTAAGTGGTACTTAAAAAACTGATTTTTTTCGTTTAAATGAAATTTTACCACCTCTATGTCTTGAATTTCAAAAGACCGACATACATGGTTGTCATTTAGAAGTAAAATGTGGTTCAATGGGATTAAAATAATTTTTCGGTGAATAGTAACTTTTAAGTTTTTAATCGCGATTAGAGGTAATTAGTGTAATTTAAGGTAAAAATAATGTTATAATAAAATGAAAATACCTAGAAACATGTCCTACCCTTATTTTATGTGTCATGGCCGACCAAGAAAAGCCATGGGTCAACTTGGGGACCCCATGGATCCACTTTGGTAGAAAAATGACATTCATATCTTTTTATTTAATGTTAAAATAAAAATGACAAAAACATTAGTTGTTTTACTAAAACAATTGTTACATGGGGTTATACAGGTCTGATATTAGACTATAAATAGTCATTAAAACGATAAGAGGATTTCCTACATCATAGTATTTTTTTTAATTTTTAGACCTTAAATAAATTAAATTATTTATGACACCATGATGATGCAGCGATTACCTCATTAATAAAGGATTTAAATAAAATGAAAATATAATGTTAAAAATATAACTTACAATTGTCAAAAACCTATTGGATGGGTTGATTTAGAACCCTTATCACCTTATACTTTAATTATATCAATGTGGGACCTTTTAAATCCGAAACTCATTTTAAAATAAAGTAACATTTTTTTACTTTCCAAGAGTGCCCCTCCTCTCCTACTATAAAAGGCCCCCACCTCTACCTCCTTACCCACACTTACAAAGCCTCTGGCTCGGCCAAACCCTACCCATTTTGTCTATCCACATCCCTATCTTACTCCTTGAAGCCTCACGTTAGGCAGAAGTCTTCCCAAGGAAGCCTTTGAGCTCAAACCAAAGGGAGTTACCCGATTTTAAGGTAATGTCTTCACTTGTGTTCTTTTGGTTTATTTTGCTTCTCTAACCCCCTAAACTCTTTTTATTCATAATAATAAACTTGAGTTAATTTCTATTTTTTATTCATGATTTGATGAGGTATGTTAAAGTTACTATGTTTTATGGGTAATGTATGATTTCATTCTTATGTATATATGAACTCATGTTCCCTTTCCATATTTTCATAACCCTTACTGATCTTTCTATGCTCATCCCAGGTTTTTGAAATGTTTTTCACAGGTCAAGGGAAGGGTACATGATATGATGATAGTGTCAAGGAAGTTTCAAGAAAGAAACCATGTTTTATTTTAAATATGTTTTCATTGATGGGAAAAATGAATACTATCTTTTATGTAACCAATTTTCTTAAATGTGGAATGTAATACATGTTTTATGATCTAATTTTCTAAAACTCTAATCCTGAAAAGATCCTCAATGTAAATTATTCATTTAATTCAATATTAAGTAAGGTTTAAGGCCAGGGCCTTATAGTTGGTATCAAAGGTCGGTTTAGATAACTTTGAGAGTTAGAATTCTATTAAATTATTATCCAAAAATATTTGTTTTATGGTCAAATTGAAATGATATAGAATTTGAAGATTACCATGTTGATTCATCTAAGACATGTTTGTTCAGAATGGTTTTCCATAGAGGAAAGAGGGAAGCAGTGCTAGGAGGGCACACAGAAGGAAATAACCTTCCGAATCAGCATCCTGAGATGGTCAGAATTGGAACTGAATAGTTTGTTGCAGTAATGGAATAGATGACTCAAGCGATAAATGGCGGCGGTATCCATGCACGAGATCAACCAGATCAACCGTAGAGGAACATGTCAGTGGTGGAACATTTCAAGAGGCAACACCCCCCATAATTCAGAGGATCATCTGACCCTGTCCTAGGTGAAGGGTGGATTAAATCACTGGAGAGGATTTTTGATGTCATGGGGTGTTCATACAATCAAAAGGTTAGTCTTTCTATTTACCGTTTGGAGGGTGAAGCAGATCAGTGGTGGTCGATGGTTAAAAATATCAGGGATGCTGATGAGATTGATGCTCTTGACTGGGATGAATTCAAAGGTATGTTTCTTGAGAAGTATTTTCCTAAGGCTGTTTGACTTAGGATGGAAAAACAATTCCCGAAGTTGAGGCAAGAGGAAGACTCAATGGCCTCCTATGAAGAAAGGTTCACTCGATTGGCAAGGTATACTCCAAATTTTATCCGAGACCTTGATAGTAAAATCAATCATTTTTACTCAGGATTAAAGCCAAAATATCGAAGGGAATTAGCTTCTCTCGAGTTTAAAAGTTATGAAAATCTTGTTCGATGTGCTAAGAAGGTGGAAATATAGTTTGTCGATGATCAAGTGTTCTATAACAACCAGCATAAGAAGAGACCGAGGTGGAAGGAGAAAGGAAAGAATTCTTCAAAAGGCCTGACTGTAAGAAAACTGAGTTTCCAGTTAGTGATAAATGTTGTAAAAGGCATGATGGGGAATGCCTTCTGAATTCTGGAAAGTGCTACCGATGCGGTAAGATGGGACATAAGGCTCATGATTACACTAAAAAAGATCAGGGTGATGGTAAGACCAAATTTTATTTATAGTTAGTGAAATGTTTTAAGTGCAATGAGATGGGCCACTATGCAAACGAGTGTCTGACAGAGAGCTTCAGTGATGGGAAGCAGTTAGACTACAATTAGAAATCGGTGGTGAAATCCTTTGAAACTACTTCAGCAGATTTTGGGCCGTCAAATGATGTTGTATCAGGTACTTTGTTTGTTTTTTCAGATTATGCCAGTGTGTTGTTTGATTCGGGGTCTACACATTCTTTCATCTCTAAAACCTTTTCTAGTAAAATGGGATTACCATCTCATGAAATGACTCCTGAACTTGTGGTAAAAACACCTGGGGGAAATGTTGATGCAAAAAGAATTTATAAGAACTTTCCTATCCTTATCCGTGGAAAGAATCTACTTGAAAACCTTATTGTTTTACCTTTAGTATATTTTTATGTTATCCTGGTTATGGATTGGCTCTCTATTTACCATGCTAAGATTGATTGTAGAGCTAAAGAGGTTTCTTTTCAGAAATAATTTCAGTTTGTGTACAAGAATGAACCCTTACTGTTGATAACATATCAAGAGGCTGAGAAACTTGTAAAAGATGGAAATGAGTGTTACCTTGAACATATTGTTGAAAAAAAGGAACTGTTCAGATTAATGATGCGCCAGTGGTAAACGAGTATCCTGATGTTTTTCCTGATGAGTTGCTTGGAATAATACCAGATCGGGAAGTTGAGTTTACTGTTGACATAGTTCCTTATGCTAAGCCAATTTCAAAACCCCCTTATCGAATGGCTCAAATTGATCTTTTAGAGTTGAAGGAGAAATTGTAAGATTTATTAGATAAAGGTTTCATTCGACCTAGCACATCACCATGGGGTGCTCCTGTTTTATTTGTGAAAAAGAAAGACGGTTCTATGAGACCTTGCATTGATTATAGAGCCTTGAATAACATCACTGTTTAGAACAAATATCATTCGCCTCATATCGATGATTTGTTTGATCAGCTCCAGGAAGCTCAGTATTTTTCAAAGATTGACCTGAGATCGGGGTACCATCAGTTGAAGGTAAAGGAAGAAGATGTTCCGAAGACTGAATTTCGTATAAGATATGGCCATTATAAATTTGTAGTAATGGCTTTTGGGCTAACCAATGCACCTGATGTATTCATGGACATAATGAATAGAATTTTCCACGAGTTCTTGGATAAGTTTGTGGTGGTTTTCATTGATGATATTTTGGTGTTTTCTAAAAGTAAAGAGAAGCATAAAAGACATTTAAGGGTTATTTTGCAAACCTTAAAAGAAAACAAATTGTATGGGAAATTCAGCAAGTGTGAGTTTTGGTTGAAACAAGTTTCTTTCCTTGATCACATTGTTTCTAAATATGGGATAACTGTTGATCCTGCAAAAACAAAGGTTGTTAAAGAATGGCTAAGACCAAAAAATGTAACAGATATTCGTAGTTTCCTTGGTTTGGCAGGATATTACCGAAGGTTTGTTAGAAAATTTTCACAGTTATCTAGTCCAATGACAAAGCTAACTCGGAAGAGTGTTATGTTTATTTGGACAAAATAATGTGATGATTTTTTTCAGGAACTAAAAAGAAGATTGGTGAATGCTCCAGTTTTGGCACTACCTTCCAGCAATGGGGATTTTGTTATCTACAGTGATGCTTCACTGAAAGGACTTGGTTGTGTCCTAATGCAGAATGATCAGGTAATTTATTATGCTTCACAACAGTTGAAAACTCATGAGCTAAATTACCCCACACATGATTTGGAATTAGCTACTGTTGTTTTTGCCTTAAAAATTTGGAGGCATCATTTTTATGGAGTAAAGTGTTAAATATATACTGATCACAAAAGTTTAAAGTATAAATTCACTTAGAAAGAATTGAACATGAGACAGGGGAGATGACTAGAATTAATCAAGGATTTTGATTGTACAATTCATTACCATCCGGGAAAAGCAAATAAAGTGGCCGATTCATTGAGTCGAAAAAGTAATGCTTCATTAACAATGTTGCATTTGGACCGTGATCCATTGGTTAAGGATTTGATGAAATTTGGCATAGAAGTTGTTGGTGCAGGATGTTATTCTATTTTGTTTCAGGAATCAGTGAAATCTTTTCTATCAGACAGAATCAAGAAAGCACAGAAGTAAGACAGTGAGTTGCAGGAAAAGGTAGAGGTGGTTCAGAAAGGCAAGTTGCCTGAATTCGACATTGATAATGATTTTGTTTTGAGATTTGGGAAGAGATTGTGTGTGCATTGTGATTCACAGTCGAAGAGAGAGTTGTTATTTGAAGCTCATAGTTCTCCTTTTTCAGTTCATCCTGACAGTACTAAGATGTACAGAGATCTGCGGGAGTATTACTGGTGGGATGGAATGAAAAGAGATATTGCTGATTTTTCTGTGAAGTGTTTGACATGTCAACATGTTAAAGTAGAGCGGAAGTTATCTAAAGGGATGTTTCAGCCTTTACCAGTGCCAGAGTGGTTATGGGAGAATATATCTATGGACTTTGTTGTGGGATTACCGAAGACATCTCGATGTAATAATGTAATCTGGGTTATTGTTGATCTTTTGACCAAATCTGCTCATTTACTTTCTATACGAGATACTTTTTCCCTAGATCAACTTTCCTGTTTGTATCTTAAAGAGACAGTCAGGCTACATGGAGTTCCACTCTCCATTGTATCTGACCGTGATCCCAGGTTCACTTTTAACCTTTTGAAAGGCCTTTAGAAGTCGTTGGGTGCTGAATTAAATTTTAGTACAACTTTTCATCCTCAATTAGATAGGAAGTCAGAATGAACAATTCAGACTTGGGAAGATATTCTACGTGCTTGTTCGATGGATTATCAGGGAAGTTGGGACCAACATCTTTCTTTGGTTGAATTTTCATATAATAACAGTTTTCATTCCAGTATACAGATGGCACCATTTGAGGCGTTATATGGGAAGCGGTGTCAAACTACAGCTTTCTGGGATGAAGTGGGTGAAAGGAAGTTGATGGGACCGGAATTGGTAGAAGAGTTGACAGAAAAAGTTCAGCTGATACAGAAACACATGAGAACAGCTCAGAGCAGGTAGAAGAGTTATGCAGACAACAGGAGGAAGGATCTCTCTTTTAAGGTAGGTGATCATGTTTTTCTCAAAGTCTCACCATGGAAAAGTGTGATGCGATTTGGTAAGAAAGGAAAGTAGAGTCCAAGGTTCATTGGACCATATGAAATTCTGGAGAGAGTTGGATCAGTTTCTTACCGAGTGTCTTTACCTCTGATTTTATCTCAGGTACACAATGTTTTTCATGTTTCGATGTTGAGAAAGTATATGCCAGATCCATCTCATGTTTTGAGTCCAGAGGTAGTTCAGCTGGAAGAGAACCTATCTTATGAGGAACAACTGGTCCAGATTCTTGAACATAGGGAGAAAGTGTTATGAAATAAGGTGATTCATTAGGTAAATATTTTGTGAAAAAACCACATGATTGAAGAAGCAACATGGGAATCTGAAAATGCAATGAGGGATAAATACCCCCACTTATTCGATAAGTAAATAAATTGCGGGGAAGAAATTTTCTAAAGGGGGAAGGATGTAACATACCAAGTAAGTAATGAATAACATATATTTTTATCTATGTCTATTAATGATTAAGATAGTGTTTTAGAGGCTTAAAATGAAAATAAATCCAATCTTAAGCATAGAATACACTAATATTTTTAAAAGATTGTTTTACTGCCTTTTAATGGGAAACCATTTTTAAATCTATATTTTGACAATTTTATAATATATGTTTTTCAAAATAAACTTATTCTTTATGATTGGGACATCAAAATTTACTTTGTGTGAATTTTTGGTATTTTTCTGATAAATTTCATTTTAAATGATCAGTGAAAAAATGTTATATTTTAATTCAAAACCTCTTTTTAATATAATTTATTTATATGATTATATTATCTTTTGAATTGGTTTTAAAGTGAAATTAGAATATATTTTTACCATTTAATCCAATGGTGGTCATTGAAATCAATTTCACTTTGAAATTGGACTTGAACTAGTGTCAATCTTTTGATACTTATTGTTTCATAAAAACATGCTATTTTCTCTGACAGCGGGAATAAATTATTAAATTAATTAATGAAACTTATATGTTTTGAATTTTGTAAAATAGATATCATTTTAGAATTCTTAATGTCAAATATAGCTTAGGGTGAAGTTTTGGTATGTTTTTGAGAAACTTCAATTTTTGACGAATAGTGAAACCACTAAGTGGTACTTTAAATACCGTTTTTTTCATTTAACTGAAATTTTACCACCTCTGTGTTTTGAATATCAAAAATCTGACATACATGGTTGTCATTAAGAAGTAAAATGTCGTTCAATGGGATTAAAATATTTTTTCAGTGAATAGTAACTTTTAAGTTTTTAATCGCGATTAGAGGTAATTAGTGTAATTTAAGGTAAAAATAATGTTATAATAAAATGAAAACACCTAGACACATGTACTACCCTTATTGGATGTGTAATGGACGACCAAGACAAGCCATGAGTCAACTTGGGGACCCCATGGAGCCACATTGGTAGGAAAATGACATTAATATCTTTTTATTTAATGTTAAAATAAAAATGACACAAACATGAGTTGTTTACTAAAAAAATTGTTACATGGGGTTATACAAGTTTGATTTTTGACTATAAATAGTTATTGGAAATCTAAGAGGATTTCATACATTATATTTTTTTTTTTTATAATTTTTAGACCTTAAATAAATTAAATTATTTATGACACCATGATGATGCAGCGATTACCTCATTAATAAAAGAATTTAAATAAATTGAAAAGATAATGTTAAAACTATGACTTAAACATGTCAAAAAACTATTGGATGGGTGGATTTAGAACCCTTATCACATTATACTCTCATTATATCAATGTGGGACCTTTTAAATACGAAACTCATTTTAAAATAAAGTAACATTTCTTTACTTTCCAAGAGTTCCCCTCATCTCCTCTTATAAAAGGCCCCCACCTCTACCTCCTTACCCACACATCCAAAGCCTTTGGCTCGGCCAAAACCTGCCCATTTTGTCTCTCCACATCCCTCGATTACTCCTTGAAGCCTCACGTTGGGCAGAAGTCTTCCCAAAGAAGCCTTTGAGCTCAAACCAAAGGGGGTTACCCGATTTTAAGGTAATGTCTTCACTTGTGTTCTTTTGTTTTATTTTGCTTATCTAACCCCCTAAACTCTTTTTATTCATTTATTTTGTAACAAAACCAGTATCTTCCATATACTAGGATGTTTTTATAATAAGGATTCGAGCTACACTTACACACACCTACATCTAATGGTTAAAGAACATACTGTTTCCGTGGATGGAGAATTTCTGCCTCCCGAAATGATGATTGTTCAACATTCTTTTAACACATTCAAAGGTGTCCATTAAGAAGAAACTATATTTATTTATGATATATAATATGTTTATTTTTTCCTTAAGATTCTGTATTTTTAATTTTGGGCATACATTTATGGTTTCCATTATTGGTAAATGCGATATCTTAATTTAAGGAAGTGCAGACTACCGCCCCCTCAAAGTGATTTGATTCGTTAATACCATATGTGGGATGTATAAAGGATGGAGTTATGATATTATATATGACATTATACTGGAATTATAATTTACCTTTATATCATTATGATTCCATTCCATAAAATACGAAATAGAAATGAAAGTAGCGTTCATGCGTACGTACGACTTACCGTCTCCATGAACGATGCATTTCATTTCTTACCTCTAAATGTTATGTAATATTAAAAATGCATGAATGTACTAGATATATATGCTTTATATGATATCTAAATCATGAATAAAATTCTTGATATAATGGATACATGAACAACTTGTAATTATAAAGGGTTTATTTTTGACTCAAGTACCAATGATCGTTAAAACGACCGTTATTAACTTAAATAATTACATAGTGTTCATGACATGGTAATAAGTGATATAAAAGGAATAATGAACTTGAAAAAGGTTCTTAAACAAGTAGAAATTGAATCATGTTTATTATTCAGGAGATTTAAGAATGATCAAGTCATGTAGGATACGAGGTATGGGACTTTGTCTCAATCTCCTTTCATTGAGGCATATATTGTTTTATACACAACCTTCTTTTATATGGTGTATAAACCCCTTTTACTTTTACGTTTATTCAAAAGGAATCTTTTTTATACGAAGCATTTACTAAACGAAACAAGGTAATGTTTTTTTGTCATACGTATGCGACGAAAATGACTTCTCTGCCGCCGTGACCATTATTTGTGTTTCGGCTTCCTCTACAAGCCATACTTTTTTTTAAAGAAAAATAAATACCATGTTTTACTTTTCATTTATTTTGGTATTGAAAATGGTTTTAAATTTTTTTTATATCAATGTGTTGTATTGATATCTAGTGATTGAAAGATGGAAATGTTATGTTTCCTTTATGCATGTTTTATGTGATACGATTATGTTGTGGTTCTTGGGCATTATTATGAAGACGGGTGGTTCCGTGATAAACTAAGGGCGGGTGAACCCGATATAGATCTCCAATGCATTGGGTAACGCGAAGGAGTGAAACGTTAAGGTTTTTCTGAAGAGATTTATGGAATATACTGTGATGGGTATTCCAAACATAACCAAGAGGGTTAGTCCCTATGTAAGAATGTTATGAATGCCTCAAGTTACCTTTATGTCTTATGATTTCTATGTTTTATTCATGATTTGACGAGGTATGTTAAAGTGACTATGTTTTATGGGTAAAGTATGATTTCATTCTTATGTATATATGAACTCATGTTTCCTTTCCATATTTTTATAACCCTTACTGAGCTTTTTATGCTCATCCCATGTTTTTGAAATGTTTTTCACAGGTCAAGGGAAAGGTACATGATATGATGATTGTGTCAAGGAAGTGTCACGAAAGAATCCATGTTTTATTTTAAATATGTTTCCATTGATGGGAAAAGTGAATACTATCTTTTATGTAACCACTTTGCTTAAATGTGGAATGTAATACATGTTTTATGATCTAATTATCTAAAACTCTAAACCTTAAAAGACCCTCAATTTGAATTATTCATTTAATTCAATATTAAGTAATGTTTAAGGCCGAGGCCTTATATATATAATACTTTGGTTTAGTCTTAAGTGTTTCAAAATGGTTTTGTTGTGTTTTGGAAGGGGATTCAAAGTTGCACATTTAAGGAAAACTATAGAAATTCTCTAGTAAAACATATAAAGAGATGTTGGGAGTAATTGGACACACACAATTGGTGCATGGTTTGGAAAAAACTTGAAAAAAACTTTGTGAGATATGATTTTTAGATAGTAGCAGCACACAATTGGAACCCGATTTTCTAAACTGTACATCTCTCTCTGTGGTGTCTAGTAGCATGTGTATGGTAGGAACATGATTTAAAAAACTATGAAGAATAATCATGCATATCTATGGGTTGTAGATAAGAGTATTAACATAGTTATTTAAAATTTTAACAAAATGTGATTCCTAAACATGTGACATGCATTAAATGCTAAAAAATTAGAGTTTCACTTGGATTTTACCCTCTAAAACTCAAATTTTAATCATATTCTCCAAGAATCTCAAACTCATATCATTCCCTAGGAATCCTTGGAGATTAGTTTTATCTAGAATCACGTTTTGAGGAATCAATGTTTGTCAGATCTCTAGAATCAATGGTATGTCTCCATTTTCTCTCTTTCTCTTTTGATATCCTAATCTTATCTCACCCAAAACATTAGGTCAAACCCATTATAAATATATATATAATCCATGATATGTTTTGATGATATCTTATTGGGATATAATGAAGGGAAAAGGTTTCAAAGATAGATCAATAGGTTTAATCATACATTATTCATTTTCATCAACCATTGTCAGGTAGTTTTCTTCTTTCCCATTAGAGAAACTCTAGAACATGAAGCCTAGGTGTTTTAATGACCCTATCGTACTTTGTTTAAAAGAATACATAGTTTTAGAACCTAAATCATTGGGTTTAAAGTTATGTGGAGAAGAAATTTGATAAATTCATTGAAAGAAAATGAGATTCCCCTTAAATGGGTTTGGCTGAGAACCTAGAATATGTGTTTGGAAAGAGTTTATGAAATTTCATTATGAAACATTGTTGGTTCAGACATCAGGTTGGGGTCAAAATAGAGCAATTTATTCCATTAGGTGGAAAATTAGTGATGAGATGGGTCACCATCCATTTGTATTGGGATTTTCATTGGGAATTCATGGGTGTGTGAGTGTGGGATGTGGATGTGTATTCTATGTGGAATGAATGAATGAATAAATTTACTAAGTTTAATTTTTTCACTTAATCTCTTTATTATGGTAATTTTTTTGATATTCTCCCATAGTATTTTAAATAAATATTAGATAAAATCTCCTTGTTCATAGTAGAATGTGGTTGGAAATCTTGGGGATTACCTATTGATTATTATAATGACCCTCTTATTGGGAAATCTAGTTCCTTTATTGATGTTGTGTATAATAATAGAGGTAAATGAAAATTTTCCAAATTCTACAGTGACACATTATAATATATAATTATTCAGACTTAGATATCAGGCATAGGGCATGTTTGGAGTGATTCTTGGGTTGATACCACTTTGGAATCATTGAGTTTTGTTTTTCCATGTAGTGTTAGTTTTGTACCATTTTATTCCAATTGATACTCTAATATTTATTTCTTGTTTGTGTTATACTGTATCACATTACAAGGATTATATATCATTTTGTATTTGTTTCATCTTATGCTGATTTTTCTCATCTCAAGGAAAATCATTCCCCAATTATCTTGTGTTCCTTTAGAACTTATTTCCATCCTTTGGTGTTTGAGGAATGCCACCTAAGTCATTATCACCTCCACCTCTTCCCAAGATAGTGGTTTGGGGTTTAGATTTTACATAATTTTTTCTTGGATATGTTTAATTGTTATTCCAATTGATGCATCATTTTTTCATTGAATCAATTCCAGTACTAAATTTTTCTTAGAGATTACTCACACTACAAATATTCTCTTACAAGGATTGGTTTATATTATACAACATGTTCTTCTTCAACTTCTATTTATATTTTATTTTAATTATAACAACTTTTAAGCATACATTTTATTAACATAGTATTCTATTATATTGACCCACTTCAATAATATGACCAACTAGCTCATCCTTATTTTTGTTAAGGTTTTAAAAAACTTTAGAATTTATAATATTTAATTTTAAATGTACATTGATCTTTCCAATATTTTTTGGTATCATCATTAAATATTCTTTTTGATAATCATTTTTTCCCTTGAGGTTGATCGAAACTTCAACCAACCTTTTTATCAGAACTCTCATATTTTCTACTTCAATTTCCTTCACATTAATCATAATGTTTAGAATTTTTTTCTCATTAATTCAAAATATATTCTTACGTTAATTGTTGGTCCACCTACACTGATAGATGTGAAAAATATATTTTTGGTCTCCTTGGGATATCCTCATCAACCAAAGTTCCAATATCACTTGGTGTAAGAGCTTCCTCCTCCATTCCAGTAACATCATTATATGAGAAAATAAACTCATTATCTTGAACATTTATTCCTTCCATTTGTGCGATACAATTCTCATTACATATGTTCACAGGTTTTCCATAAACTGTTCAAAAATTTAGTATTCTGAAATAATCTCACTTCATTTAAGTCTTGTACTTTTTCATGGTAATCATGATAATAAGAGTATACCTAAACTTCAATTTCTATAGAAAATTAAATTAAAATAGAGAAAATAGATTTGATAAAATAAAACCACCTTTGATACTGATTTTAGGACACTCTCTAGCCTTAATGTGAGATATACACACTTGGGGGGGGGGGTGAATCAAGGTAATCTTGTTAAAAATAATTTTAAAAAATTACAATAAATATCCCACTAACCTTTTATGATCTTTACCTTTTAAACATAAGGGTCAATTTTTTTATCAAAATGATCCAATTAACACTTTACTTGACCTACCCTTATTTATATATTTTTATTTAGTTATCTTGACTCAATTTTTGTGTGCACACATAAAGAAACTAGGAAAAAGGAGTATTTACTTGGTTCCCCCTCTCTAGGTTACATCAAAGGAGCATGAAGCTGTGTTGTTTCAAACACCAAAATATAAAATACCCACTAAAAAATGGTATGGTTTGGGTTAGGTCCCTACTTTCACAACATTACTACCCTATAATGTTTCTTGGTTTAATCACTATATCCCAAGGATCACTACCCCCACTTTTCCTCACAATAGTTTCCAGATCAATATGATTTCCTCCACCTTCAATATCTGCTATAGGGTAGGATATCTACACAATTTATGGACATGAAGGTCCCCTAAAAACATCATATAATTCATATTCAATCAATTATAGATTCTCTATTTTATTCACACTGGGTTCTCCTTCACTTCTTCTGAATTCCACCTCAGCTTCAACTCTTCTTTCTAGAACAAATATTTGACAAACGCCACCTTTCCAAAGGTAAAAAAAAACATAATCTTCACATTCAAAAGTATTCAAAGTAATAAAAATCCTTCCCTTCCCTTTCTTGGAACACCTTGTTCTTCTTATTCTTCTTAAACATATGGATCATATATTTTATACACCATACTCTATATTTTATAGATATGAAATATATGAAATAATACTCTTAACATTAATTTATTCATTAAGTTTCATCTCACCTTTATAAGAGATATAAAGATACAATAAATAGTTTGTTTCTAGTGCCTTAATTGGACCTTGAAACCGACCACACACTTCCTTGTGAACCTAATCCATAATCTATAAAATGTAGTAACAAACCATAGGTTCTTCATTGAAAAACAATATAACTCCTTTGAATGAAAATTAAATTTTCATTATTTAACACACTTTTAAGGAGAAAAGTGAGAAACCAGAGAATCATCAACAAAAGTTTCCTAAACGAAAAGAAATAGATGAAAAATTGAAATAAATATTGAGCCTATTCAAAGCACTATCCTTAAATAATTTCCATTGGACACCACTAAACATTATTTTTGGGTCATCCTTGATATGATCTTCGAACAAATAGACCATCTTGTCTGATGTTTGAATACACTAATATGTATGTATATTACTTCTTTTGAAGCCTCTAATAAGGATGGTATACTACTTATTGATCCAACTGCACTACTCAATATTAATTTCCACTTGTAAAGAAGAATCCTACATATGATTTTCAACATCAATATAGGAGTTAATATCAATGTACTTATGAATCATTTGTTCCACTGAGTGGAAAATAAGCTACAAAATTGTCCCATTATACCCAAAATCTTTATCTGCCTCTTGATTCTGATCGTCTAGCCCAATAATATTCCCAAGATCCATCCCCACCAATTCATTCTTTTTACAATTCGGAACTCCCAACACACCACATACAAGCTCATGATCCTTCTAAATTCCATCATCATGTCCATGATCTTTTGATGTGTACACGTAGTCTATCTCCTTTGGACTCTAATTCTTGGTATATTGTGTCTCCATGGGTTTAGAAACATGATAATAATCTCTTCACCCTTTTGTTTCATTCCCCGTGACCAGAATGCAGCTCTCCAAGGGATGAGAATCCATCTCTCTATGAATTCTCTATAACTATCGCCCGAAGTCATGTAATGAACCTCATCTATGGATTCAGTTATAATAAATACTTTCCCATAATTTTAACTAAAAACCTAAACCGACTCATCTTATACTGGAGAAAGATCCCGAAGACCATCAAATCAAATCCTCAAATTTAAACTATAAAAGGATCCTATATTGGGCCTCTTAAAATATCTAGCTAGATATCAAAATTCTTTATAAGATTCTCCCATCCCTTGAATCCTATTTATTATCTTTTATTTGGAGCTAGCACTACAACTACCAGATTATTTTCAATTTTATCTCCCATAAATTCAATATAAGATTTGATATTCACAAAGATAGGGGTGATTTCTAGTACTGATGTAGAACACTCCACCACTATTCCCACTAGCCTCAAAGAGGCTTTCACTAATTTCCTAGAGTCAACCAGGTCTTCCCTCTATAAATTTAAGATATCAGCCACCTTCAGATCATACGGTCCAGTTCACAAGAATTTCTTGAAGTAATTGTCTTGAACATGGTCATAGATACCTCCATTATATACTATTTTAGTAACGGTTTCAATTATATAATTTTTTTAGATGTCTATGTAGGGTTCAAAAATACCTATTTACTACCTCAACAATAAGATTAAGGGTGATGACCCATGAGTGTGCAAGAAATGAAAAAATCACTCCATCTTTTGAACACAACAGTCTGCCTGTAGTGAAAATCTACCCCAACATTAATCCACATACACTCCACCAACATCTTGAATACATCTACATTAACACACATGTGAGGAGAAATCATATAGAATAAATACTTCTTTTTCTATCTAAATAAAGGAACCACCCCCACCAGATTTTCAAGCATCTAAATAATAGAAGGATTTTGGAAAGGAAAATAATGTTTAGGTAAATGTACCCAAAGAGATATAGTAGGAGCATACCATTGCTTATGTAATTCATCAACCACTGAAAACAGAATAAATTAATTTCATTGAAGGAGAAAGAAGCACTGTACTAGGCATAAATTAGGTCCTCTGATGAAGCAAATCAGATCATAAAATGTGTCTTATTGAGAACAACCACAATCACATGTCCCTAGATACTATAGAAACAATTGATGGACTTTTATAAGGTCTCTACCGAAGGCCTATGAGCCCTAAAATGATCCAGCAAAGTCATATATAGGATTCCTGATGATTTCTAGAACTCCATGGTTGAATGTGAAAGCATAGGCGATCAATCAAAAATGGTTGGAACCTTCAGAAATATCTAGATCAAAGGAAAAGGTGAAAGGGTAACATGATTTGAGAGAGGGGAAGAATATGGAATCTAATTAGTAAATTAAGGCATAGAGAAATTAACTTCCCCCCTCTGATGGTATGGGGGAGGGTCAAGGCTGCTTCCACCACCACTAGGTCATCTCCACAGGGAATAGAGGGTTGGGACTCCATCTCTTTTCTCCTCTTTCACGATCCTAAACACTGTAACTCCTTCACTATGTGAAATTATTCAAAATAAATTCACCAAATTATAGTAATTCAATGAGCACTAATTCAAGTTGGATTTATGGTTTAAAACTAATACCCATGAAATATGAATAATTGATGATCATTTCATACATTACAAGAGAGTATTCTCCTAAGATCTACATATTTTCAACAAAGACACCCAAATCCATGGACTGATGGAATAGACTTTAATATTCTTATATAAAACACTAAACAACATGGAATGGTCCTCTCATTATGATTTTTTTTATTACAGATACAATTTTTTACCCAGAACAATAATAAACACTAGTATGCCCATTCTGGGTTACCCTATGTTACATAGGGAGGTATCACATACACCATGACCTTCACCACAGGCATAGTCAATCCTATGTTGGAATTTTCACTATAGGTCTTCATTTAATAATTGTCTTCAAAAAACTACCTTCCCCATAACAACATTGGATTTGGAAATTTCACACATGCACTCCACCAATGAAATATAGTTATCCCTATGACAGGGTACAAAATGTTTGAGAGTTTTTCACTACCCATGAAAATAAAAACTTCTATAGAAGACTTATCCATTTCTCATATGTTCAATGGAATGAAACCATAGGGAGAAATATGGACATGTTTCTTTCTAGTTTCGTTTTTTGGTAATTATTCTCTATAGAAATCCATATTCTATGGGTATGGGCCCACCTAAAACCTCCATAACCTTCACCAGACACACTAACTAGGTATTTTTCTAGCCTATTATATACTACTACAACACAACATTCCTTAATCTAAGGAATTATTCTCTTATACCTTCTCTAGGTTTTCTTTTACCCTTCCTTGGACCTTCTCTTGACCATGTATGAAACTGATAGAATTATTTGTAATTTTAAATTCCCACCATACTCTATTATATTTTGTATGAAAAATGAATCTAACATAAAAAACATCAAGATTAATTATTAATTATTCCAAACATCATGAAATCAAGCCCATTGTTAATAGTACTCAAAGTATCACATATTATTGGAACTGATACTCTTATCAAAAACATTAACACCTCTTCTCTACAAATCAGACTCAATCCTTTGGGATTCATAACAATTTTCTTGTAGCTAAGTATGAGACATTTTTCCTTGATAAGTATGATGATGAATATAATTCATGTTAACTTTAGGATAATAATTAATGGAAGGCTATTAGAATTTTGATATTATTGTTTAATGAATGGATATTTTATAGGTATCCTATAATAACATGACTAAGGTTTCATATCCTAAATTAGATAACTACTTAATGTATGAATGACTCCCTATATACCAAATGATTATAAATAGTGATGAGGGTAAAGGATATGCATGAGAAAGAATATATCATCAATATTATAGAAATAAATCAAAATAAATAAAAAAATCATCATTGAAAATAAAATATTATAGTCCTCATAAATAATTATACTATAAAGGAAACCATCAAATAAAAATATTAGCATGTTCAGGCAAATGAGTACCTTAGTTTTTATATATTGTACACTTCTTTAGTGATTTTATATTGATACACTCATGTACATAATATATATAAAATAAAAAAATAACAATATGAAGAAAATGTAGAAATCATGAGCCTCTCATTCTTCCCTTTTCTCATATCAATCAAGTTACTCAAGCTCAATCTCTTTTAATCCTACCCCAGTACATGAATCTCTCATATAAGAACTACATATATTCTGGAGTGAATGTTCAAGGTGTGAAAATAAATTTCATATTGACAATAAGAATGGTGACACTAATATTTTTCATAATATATTTGGTGTATGTAATATATAGTAAATAAATTAGTTACACACAATGTAGAATCAATCAAACTGGGTTATCATTTACTAATGAGACCACCAAGACACTCAAACATACATTTATCTCTATATGATAGTGAATATTAATCAATGTACTAGATATAAATAGAGATCTCATTCATTAGATTTTAAAATTTGTCCATTTATTGGGAAGAACCTATATTGGTGGATAATGAAATATAATTATGAAGAGATTGTACACTTCAGTGGTAGATCATGAAATACCACAATTATGGGGAGAATATCTAAGAAGATGACTATGACATATACATTTTGAGAGACCTTTCATTTGATGGGTGGATCATGAAAACGACACCATGGGAATGATCATACTTGTTATAGATCATTATACCTCCACTACAATTGGCTATGCAGTTTAGGGGTAAATCATGTCACATCAAGCTTATGATGAAATTCAAAGTGGTGGGTCAGTCCAAATACATTATAAATGAATAAGTATCAAATAAGTGGACTATTACACACCATGCATGAGAAGAATTTATAGATGGTTTATCAAGACACACTACTATCTATTGAAAATCACAACCATCATTAGCATAACATAACTATGAAAGAACATTAGAACAACTTCGACTTGATAATAAAAAACATACATGGCATACATAGACTAATAATTAGCTCTCATCTAGGACTTAATCCAGTATATTATTTCTCATATTGACTTACATAATATTTTTCAAAAATCATAGATATATCCATTGTGACCATTATATTCCCTTATTAATTATTTTCTTATTCTACATAACCTTTTTAAAAATAAAAACCCCAAGTTGTGATGTTATAAACCAATAAGATATGCCATAAAAAATCTCAACCACCCTTATTTTGTTTCAGAGGACCCACCCACAGCTCTGAAATTCATTACTAACCCCCCAAAAAGAATACTTACATAGTTTTGAAAACTTCTAAAGGCTGTATTCAACACTAAACCATTCACTAGGGCTATCGGCAACCCTATATCCAATCTAAAATATCAATCTACCATGAAGAAGAACACTCACAATCATTAACATTCTAAACATGGTTCCTGTTGAAACCTCATGCATAATTGTCTCCCATCCCTATTTCCAAATAGGTAATAATACGCAAGGGATTACCTCTTCTTATAAAAATTATGATGGAATAATTAGAGAGGAATAATTATGAAAACCCAACCACAAAGGAAACCTTTAATGATTTACTTACTAAGAAATTCCAATACTATCAAAAATGTTCTCTATCACCCCCAACACCCAATTAAGAATCAACTTCATTAAGGTTATATATATAGTATTTATACCATAATATCTTAATTCTATGAATATGATATGAGGTGAATAAATTTTTGAATTTATATCAAAATAATTACTCATAATAGACCCCTATATATCCAATGAGTGCACACTTAAGGCCACTCAAAATTTATCTCAAGTACAAAGACTTGTTCAAGGTTATTTTCACATAATTACATTCAATTCCAGATGATGATATGTTTTCTCAGTGATCGTAAAACCTATAAACCTATAGTATTAAATCTATTTTAGTTATTTTATTATCTACATAAATTATCTCATTGGTTAGAGATATCTTGGTTCCCATTAATTCAACCCTATCCCAAAACCCCAAGAACGCATACAAGATAACACATTAAACATATGATATATGGGTTTACATATATCTAAAAACCTACCCCATACCGATTAGAGTTACCCCATCCAGTATCATAATTTGATTCATTCTCATTCTATTGAAACTAAAAAATATGGAAATAAAGAACTATTTATTGACCTATGGAAGAGAACACATGATATGGATAAAATAATGTTGACACATTTGTTTTAATGATCACCAAATATTATTTAGTATGATTTTAATAAGATTTATGTTTTATGATAAAATTTTATGTTATAAGATAGATTGGAAAAAATATGGTTAAGTCAGGGGATCAATCATTGTTAACGATGAGTCATTGCTAACAAGTCTCACTTCCATGGAAGTCTCACCAATGTGATGGTATTTTCATAAAGTTTTGAAAAGATAGACCATCAACAATGAGTCACCTTGGAGATGGAATTTTGAAAACGTATGAAGATTATCTGCAATTAGCTACGTATCACTACCAATACAAAAAATTAGCTATGTATTGAGATGACCTTCTATTAGACCTGAGTCACCGTTGAGGTGATGTGATTACATATTTAGGATTCTTGTATCACTGAGAGGGATGAGGGTGAATTAGTGATATATTTTTCTTTTAAGTTTTCTTTGTTTAGAAACAAAATATTCATAATATTAAATATTTATATCTTTACTAAAAAAAATCAAACACACAACCACAAGAACATATGAATTTAAAAGGTTCACTACTCAACAAGAGTATCTAGTCCTTTGTATGGTTTAAAAATAATCCTATACCACACAATAAACTACAAAACAATCCTTTTGTATTGAATAAAACAAGTAGGATATTAAATTAAACTCATTTCGCACTACGTTCAATATAATACGACATGCTATTTAAGTATCATGAAATTATGTGATACAATTTTTTTAACAAACATGTTATAGTGTATATTGATTAACTTTTAAAAATTTTATCTTTCAAAAAAATTCTTCACTTTCTTTCCCAAAAGGTGTTTTGATCTACCTGGACATTTAAATGATTCTCAGTCTAATTAACAAGATTGATTTATCAATAATGAAATAATACTACATCATAATACCACTGAAATAATCATAAACTTCTTATTCCTTTGTCTAAAAATTTCAGTCTGATTTTTCGGTCCTATTCCAAAAACTCTGATTATGATCTTGTCTCTTCTTTTTTCATTCTCCTGCCCATAAAACATCTTTAAGAAAACACAAACTGAAAAATCCTTCTTGTTTAAATTTTAGAGACTATCTATGCTCTTTTACAAATAATTCAAGTCACTCAATACACAAATTAGTTTCCTCATATTTATAGGCTCGTAAGAATGGTTAAAATGAGATTCTAAAAAGGTTTTCTCGCTTTAACAAAACATCAGAATCTTGAATATTCCTTCAACGTTAGATATTTCTTTGAATCATTAAATTCCCCTTGAAATCCATGTCTTTATTTGAATAATTCAAATTCCCCTTGAAATCTAGATCTTTATTTAGATTATTCAATGCTTCAGACATTCTAATAAATCTTCAGTCCAATTCCAATTCCAATTACTCTTATCGAATAAAATTTCTTCATTACGATAAAGGAATTTGGTCACTCTAATTTTCTTGACGCACTTTCATACAAATCAAAATTGAATATATTTCATTATGTTCCACTATAGCACTTGAATGACTATCTTTCCATTCCAATTTCCTCATTATGATGAAAGCATATTTTTAACAATAGTTTCTTCATTTCATTTCTCTACACAAAATGTATGATAGAAAACATGTATTCTCATTAAAATTATAAAACCAATTGACATTCTGGTTTATTCATTATGATGGATATGTTTGATTATTTCAAACTTATTTAATGGCTTCTACCTCTTTTTTTTTCAAAATATGACACCAAAGATGTTTTAGAACTCAATTTATTTCTTGTTTATGATTAGGAAACTTATCAAATTCATTATCCAAAGATTTAAATATTTTGAATTTTTTTCGAACTGAAAATGATTGCCTTTGGTTTCTCTCATTATGTTGATGAAAACTTTACAAGTCTTAAAATAAAATCTAAATATGACGATCAGATATTAGAAATATTTTACTTCAATAACTTATTCTTCCAAAAACTTTTTATTATATGTATAAAATATTTCGTGACTTTGATTATGATGATGATTAGTTTTAGCATCATCTAACATATATTTTAAATTATTGTAACTTCTCAATCTTCTAGTAACACATTTCTTTCCAACCACCTAAATATGGTTTGACCAAATACTATTGGAAGAAACTTTATTCTTCTTATCAAATTCTCATTATGATTTTATGAACATCTTCTCACCCTTTATTTGATAGATATATAATCCAAAGTTTTACAACAAACTTGTGATTTGTGGGAAATAAAAAACCACAAAGATTCAGAAAATTTAATATTGGATCTATGTAGAATCCAATTATCTTCTTCAATAGGATCAGAAACACATTCCAAACCCAAGGTGAGTCTGATGAACCATTTCTTCTAGAAAACATCTTTCCATGCTGATAGAATTTCTTAAGTATAGGTAGTATGATTTTATAAATATGATGGTCTATCTGATTTTTACCAAAAACAAAGTTATGCGATTTCTCCTACTTTAATAATTTTATAAAAAAAGGCAATACCTGAATTTGATAATATTCCATATCAGCTTTGTCCTAATAGTGGAGACCATCCACGAGAATTAAAATTTGGTAAAGTAAAAAAGTCACCGTTATACCTAGTCACCATTAGACTGTCTTACCACTAGACTGAGACACCACCAGAAAGTTTCACCATTCCAATGAGCTACACCTAATGTTGTGTCACTTCCAGTCAAGACATTTCTAGATACTTGTCAACATTCTAAAGACTCACTCATATTATCTTATCTATTTCTGAATTAAATGATTCTAACAACTACATTATCAAATTTAATTCAATTGTTTATTTTAATTATTTTTTATTAAATCTATTGTGGTGTCGCATTGAAGAATATGTTAGCCTTATTTATGTGGATGCTGAATATCTGGATGATTCTCTTTACTACTACTTGATGCTGTTAAAATAGGAAGCATACTAACTCATGCGTATAAATTGGAAGTCCCATAATGAAATGATATAAATGTACATGTGAAGGGAGATTGGTTGTTGTTATTTGTGACTTTAATGTAGCATCATTATCTATTATAAACTATAAATTATTTAAAGAATATTGAAACAACTGAAAACTTTTTACAGACTTACAAGAAGGATTTTAATGAAACTCTATTATACTGCAAGTTTTATATCATCGACTCGAGCTACCACTCAATCTATATTCAAGGAATCATGAGTTGGAGATCATATCATACAAAGAAACATGATAATTCTAAATCATTTAATTGATCAATTTTTTATTTTTATTTAAATTATGCACATTATGTGTATAATTTTTCTATTACACACACAATGTCTCTTGAACATAAACCAGAAAATAGTTAGATATCTTCTCAACACCTTTTAGTCATGTTTCCTGCATGTTTTGGGAGAGGTCCTATTATGGAATGTTTTATCTATACTACGACGATTACTATGGAAGAGGTCCTTGTGTGGTCTGGATAGTTTTCATACTATTTGTTTACCTAATCTAGGCAGTGGATAAAAGTTTATTTTATATAAATTTCTTGGAAATTATAGATTTCCAGGTGGAGAGGACTATGTATTATCTTGTGATTGAACATATTATATTCAATTATTCTATGTGATTAGTTTTTTTATTTCTATGATTTAAAATAATTTTTTTCAACTATAAATAAAACCACTACTTTGATAGTCAACCAAAATTAGTTTTAATATATGTTTTTGATTGAATAAATTGATTTCAAAGGTTAAAGAAATACTTTTTTTTTATTTTGACCGATACCAATTCAATCTCTAATAAACCTTTTAAAAGGTTAAGATATATATCGATATTCTATTTTGGTTAACAAGCATATTTTATATTGATTGGGGGATTTTATTTAAATCTATTTATAACATAATTTTTTATTGGGTTCTTAATTCACCCCCTCTTGAGATACTCACTCCTATCAATATTTTGTATCATAAGAGAGAAAATTTTGGTATTAAGGTTTTTTAAAACCTTTTCATCTATGATTTTATTTTTTCCATAAGGATCTGAAATTTATTTGTAGTAAATGTAATTATTTAAATGTAAAATAGGCAAGCAGGTTTTGTTACCAAATAACCTCATTTCATCAATAGTAATAATTATTCTCAGTGTAAGAAGAAAATTAAAATGTATATTGAGAGTATGGGTTTTAAAATTTAAACTACTATAGAAGATATATATGAATTACCTGAAACTGCATGAGTTACATGGGATAAATCTACTAAGAATGGTTATAAAAATAATTTCAAATATATAAATGCACTTTATTATTCTTTAGTGGAAGAAGAATTGAATATTAATTTTTATTGTAAAACTACTTCTGAAATATGGTTGACATTAACTATTTCACACGAGGGAGCAACCAATGTAAAAGAGATTATACTGAATAAATACACTATTAAGTATGATAAGTTTAAGAAGATGTGTGATGAGTTAATTATTGATATGCATCCCAAGATCAAAGAAATAGAGAACGCCATGATCTCCCAAGGAAATTTAGTTTATGAAAAGGATTAAATCCTGATACTGCTCCGGTTCCTTTCTAAAATACAGAGATGGACTTCTATGTCAATCTGAGAATCCTATGATATCATCATAATATCAATTAAAATTTTAATTGGTAAATTAATGATGTATGGAGAAGAACTGAAAGTCAACAAAGAATAGGATGATGATCCAAAAAGAAATTTGTATTTATAAATATACTGCATCCAAATAAAATGAAAAAGAAAAGATAAAACAAGAAAGTTCGATTGACAATGAGTCACCAACGAACAGTGATGAGTGGATGGCCCATCTGGCCAGAAGATTTAAAAAATTCTATAAGAATAAGAACTTTTTCAGAAAGCCTAGTTATAAAAGAAATTATGATAAAAAAGGAACTTAGAAGAAATATTAGAAAAAGTATGACAATATAAATTATATAACCTTTTATGAATGCAAGAGGAAAGGATATGTTGAAGAAGAGTCTAAAAAATTTAAATAAAAAAATAAATTTGAGTATAAGTAGTGAAAATTTAAGAAATCCATGAAAACAACTTGGAGTTCCTCTATGGACAACTCTTGTGACCCAGAATGTACCTATTAAGAGAAGTCTGACTGATCCAACACAATATTCATCAAGAATATCTCAAAATTACCTACTTTATCTACAACTTTATCCCTAATTAACTCTGATCACTCAGAACCTTATCATAGTGAAGATGATATGTCATAAAAAAGATATGTTTAACTAATAAATAATTATTGAGATCATTTTCAATGAACTTAATAATAAATATAAATTCCAAAAAATAGAATGTTTTATCTTCAAGTATTAAATTTGATCTTAATATCAAAAAAGTGAAAAATGATCATTTTTTAAAGGAGAATACTGATCTTAAATTGTCAAATTAACAAGTGAATAAAGATTAAGAAATTTTTACCAATGGATGAGAAATACTTACACAAATTTCAAGTAAAGAAGTGGCTAAAAAATATGTTACAGGTATAGGATACCAAACTAGATAGAGAAGAATAATTAAAATAAAATTTTTACCTAAATATAATTTTGAAAGCTCTGCTTCCAGTTATTATTCTAGAGGACCTAAAAATGTGTTTTTTTCAAAGAGTTAAAAGTCTGTTTACAAGAAACCTATTGAAAAAATATGGTATGATAAATCCCTGGTTACTAACACTTATGGACCTAATAAAATATTTGTACCAAAAAAAATTCTTGTATTAATTATATTTTATAGGATTGCTGCTTTATGACCTCCTATAAAAGTATATGGTACTTTGACAGTGTATGTTCAAGGAATATGGCATGAGAATACTAAAGTTTCAAGAACCTAATAAAGGTTTAAGGTGGTCATTTAACCTTTGGTGATAATGATAAAGGGAAGATCATTAACCTAAGTCAAATTGTTCACAACAATTCTAATTTAATTTCTAAAGAACTATTGTTAATGGTTTGAAGTATAATTAAAATAACATATAAAAATTATGTGATAATGGCTTTAATATTAAATTTGAAAAAAAATACATGTAATATTATCAATTTTAATGACAATTTAGTTTCTACGACTTTAAGAAATAAAAGTGTCTCTACTATTGATCTTAATTATTTAATTTCTAAAAAATGTTTCCTGGTTGAGTGCCTTTCATAAAGAATCTATGATTTTTAATAGGAGACTAGGCCAGTACAATATTCAATCACTTAAAAAGCATACAAGGAAATGGTTAGTCATGGATCTACCAAAACATGAGTTCCCAAAAAAAATTCTATAACCCCTCTAAAAAATAGAAATAACAAAAGTTTTATTTTAAATTAAAGAAAGAAGTTTCAACTTCTCAATATATTGAGTTGGTTTATATGGATTTATTTGGCCATCTAGAGTTTATAGTCTATATGGGTAGAAATATGTTTATGTACTTGTATAATAATTTTCTAGGTATATAGGGGTATTATTTTTATCTCACAAAAGTGAAGATCATTCATATTTCACCAAGTATGATATATTTTTAGAAAACATAAGTGGTCATAAAATTAAGACCTTAATAAGTAACCATGGCCAAGAGTTTGAAAATCAAGACTTTGAATTTTTTTTCTCACAAAATAGATATAGTAACAAATTATCTACTCCAATTACATTTTAGTAGAATATAGTTGTAGAAGAAGGAATAAAATACTTCAAGATATTTCCCAGACTATGACAAATGAATACGAATTACCTGTCCACTTTCTGAAATAAGTTAGAAAAAAATATTGTTATATAATAAATAGAGTTTTAATTAGATCTATCTTGAAGAATACCACTTATGAGCTTTAGAATAGTGGAAATCCTAAAGTTTACTACATTATAGTTTTTGGTTGTAAAGTAAATATTATTAAAACCTAGGATAATCTTCAAAAATTACCTCTAAAAGAGATAATGGAATTTTCCAAGGATATTCAAACTCCACTAAATCTTACAGAGTTTTCAACAAAAGGACCAGGACTATGGAAGAGTCTGGTCATGTCAAAATTTTTGAGACAGATCCACACGAGCCTAAAAATTATTTTGAAAACTTTGAGGATGATTTATCTTTTTTTAAATTAAATTCTAAACCTTCTAATTCTGCTAAAAAAGAAGCATAAAAAATATCCAATTATTATGAACATCTATAACCTGAACCTAAACCTATAGAATATCCTAAGGTAACTATCCCCTTTTTTTCTTTTGATGTTACAACCCTTATGTACAATTATTTATAATTTTTATTTGGAGACATAGATATAGGTACAAAGACTAGATATTCTCTAAGAAATAAGGTTGAACATAATAAATTCTTGTCACAACCAGAACCAAAGAACATCAATGATAAAATCAATGAATAATTCTAGATAATGGATATGGAAAAAAAATAATCAAATTGAATTAGATAATGTATGGGAAATTTTGGAGAGAATCCAATAATCCTTAACTATAGGTCATAAATTGGTGTTTAAAAACAAGGTAGTTAAATCAGGCATGATATTGATGAATAAATTTATACTAGTTTCACAAGGATATAGTGAGGAAGAAGGAATAAAATATGAAGAGAACTTTTCCCCTATATCTAGACTTGAATCCATTAGAATACTTTTTACATATACAGATCATATATATTTTGACCATTATCAAATGGACCTCAAGAGTAAATTCCTAAATTGATATATAACTGATGATGTTTTTTTAACAGCACCTTAGTTTTCAAAATCCCCATTTTCCAAATAGTTTATTCAAATTAACTAACGATTTATATGTTTGAAACAAGCTCCTAGACCATGGAATGATAGGATCATCTCTTATATTATTTCAAAAGGTTTTTCAAAAGGTATAACTGATCCTAAAATATTTATAAAATTAATTTCAAAATATGTTTTTGTTGTAAAAATTTATCTAGATGATATTATTTTTGGATCATAAAAATATTATTTATGTATTGAGTTTAAAAAAATAATGAAAAATGAATTGGAAATGATTTTAATGGGTGAAATAATGTTCTTTATTAGTTTTATGATTTTTCAAAAATAAATAAGGTATTATTATAAATCAAAGTAAATATACAAATGATATTTTAAAATGTTTTAAATTGGATAACACTAAGAGCAGTGTTACACCTACGAGTACCACCTGTAAGTTGTATCTTGATGAAGCTAGGAAACTAGTGGATCAATCCAGTTTGGAGGTATAATTGGATGTATTCTATAATTAAATACTAGCTGACCTGATATTAGGTTTAGTGTGTGTATTTTTTTCTCACTTTCAAAAAAATAAAAAAGAGCCACACTTGGTTTCTGTAAAAATAATTTTTAAATACCTCCAATATACTACTAATTTATGAATATTTTACCGAAGAGGAAAATAATTTTACATAGTTAGCTTATTAGATGCTGATTTTTGTGGATTTATATTAGATCTCAAAATTACCACTAGAGTGTGTTATCTTGTAGGCATGTACCTTTTTTTGGTGTAGTAAGAAATAAAATTTTGTTGGACTATCTACTGCTGAAGCTGAATACATAGCTACAGGTTGTTTCTATTCACAAATTTTGTTTATGAAACACACATTAATAGACTATGAATATCAACTTAAAAATGTCCCTATAAAATTTTGATAATACAAGTGTTATAAATTTCTATAAGAATCCAATATCACATTCTTGAAAAGATCATATTTATATAAGGCATCCCCTTTTGAGACATCATTCCCAAAAAGGTAATATCACTATTGAAATTATTTATATAGAACATCAGATGAGTGATATTTTTACATTGCCTATAAATTATAATAGAATTAAATACATAGAACATGAGTTGGGTATGATAAATTTATATTAATTTTAATTTTTTGGGACTAACCATTATTGATTTTTCAACATTGTATATTTCTCACTATTTTGATATCTCACCAATATAGATTTATCACCGTTGTGAATATATCACCATTCTGAATGTATCCCCATTGTGAATGTATCACTATTTTTAATGTATCACCATTGATAAAGTCTCACCATTTTTAATGTTACAACATTGATACTTCTCACAGATGATACTTCCTACCATTGAAAAATTCTCACAATTGGAGTTCTCATGCCTTTTTCATTTTTTATTTCTCTTATATGTTCTTACAATTCTAGTTTTATATTATTTATGGTTTTTTAATTTGTGATTTGATTCAAATGTTTTTTTTATTTTAATTTTTTGAATCCTTAAATCCCAAATGATAAAAACTAGATGATTTGTATAATTTCGACATTTACCTCTCTCAGGACTTTTCTCTCAAACACCATTGCACTGTTTCCTCTTCCAAATGTTTCCCTTCCTTTTCCTTCTACTGAACTAATCAATCCAATATCCATGGAAAAAGTGAAGCATCCTTTAGTGTCTTCTATAGATGATTATAGTCCTTCTATGATGTGGAAAGGGTAGTCACGTCGTCCTGAAATTGTGGTGCCAGTAAACAACGACCTTTCAATGAGGGTCATAGTAACCAAAATGATATTAAAAACGAATGGGTTTTTTTAGTAAGTATTTTTTGCTTCATGTAATATAGAATATAGGATGGGAGGAATTGTTATCTTCGAACAGGATACCATTCTATCCTAGTTTGATATAAGAGTTTTCTCAATTTTTAGATTTTTATTTTGAGGAAATTTAATATTGGATTAGAATATGGATTAATGGTAGGAAGGCTATATTTTCATCAAGAAAGAGGAATTAGTGTTTGGAAGTTCCACAAGGGGGTGTGTTTATAGATTATCAAGGATCCATTTTAGATTATGGTAAAAATTGTATCTATAAACATGACTTAGCTGCATTAACTAGTAATGAAATTGTTAGAATACCGACAGCTTATGAACTTGATGGTGAATGCTACTTGGTTTTCAAATTCATACAACAAATGCCTTGTACAAGAAATAATTATTTTTATACCATGAGGTATTAAGATTTCTACCAATTGGGTTTTATGAAAATAGGTGAGAAGATAACCCTATGTAGATAACGTATTCTCCACATGTTGTAAATGACCCGACCCGCTTCTAAATCCAACTCCCTAATCTAAATAAATTTTATTTCTGCTATGATTAAATAAAAGGGTCAAGTTGAGGAAGATGAAGAATATTTAGTAGATTTTAATGGTTTTTACATTTCATGGATAATTTTTAGAAGGATGGAAATATATTTTAACCCATGGAAAAACAAATGGGTAGATCAAAGTGAAAATATTTATAATGAGTTTAATCTAGTTGATCACCCTTTAGGACTGAGTGATCTAGTTGACCCTAGTTTGGCACCCAAAATGATTTTTGAATAAAATAATAGTGATAATAAAGAAGACATTTTTACTTCTATGTATGAAGAAGAGAAATAATCTTCAAAGGAAAAATTAATTTACATTGATCTATCAATATAATATCATGCTATTTCATATGAAGCTCCAAGTCTACCTAGGAATATTTATAAAAGAGAGAAACTTTTAATGGAAAGAAGTGATGAGTATGAAACTGATGTGTCAAGAGAAGAGAAATTCCAATGTATATAAATATATTTTTTTTGGAAAATGAGAATTGTTCAGATGAAGAATAAGATGACCGAAATGATGATGAAAATGGGAATGGACAAAGAGATGATGATGGAGATGTAATTGATTGTGATGATGATTCTTTCCCTGATGGTTATAGTGAAAAAATTATAGTTGAGGATGTATAAATTCCTCAGGCTCTTATCCCTCATCCTAGAGGAACTTTTTCTAAATTAGAATAGAGACCCCACCTACATAAGGAAGTCTACCTGGATGGTTGAGATGAAAAATAAGCACCAATAGAGGGGGGAAATTTCCTAGGATAGAGAGTCACCAAGTATTTTCAAATGAGTAGATACTTTTAGATCATGTTTTTGTTGAGAAAATTAAATTTGGTACTACATTTAAGGATTATATTTCTGATTAGATGGATTTTGAGAAAGTTATTGATGAACAACGAATTGTTGAGGCCCCTCCTGTTGTTATTCCAACAATTGTTATGTCTACAGATGAAAATACATCATTATTTTAGTTTCTTGGTAAGTATTAATAAAAATTTATGGACCCTAAGTATGAATCGTGGAATACGTTTTCTAGAAATGTTGGTAGTCCACCAATGTTACAACCCGGACCCAAACAACGACCCGAATAGTGCTAAATGGGTCGGGTGTTACTACCTTAGGCAATCCTCCCAAACGCCAAAGGCTGCCGACTTGAAGCGATGGTATTATAGGTATAGAGGGGGGGCAATACCCTCTCAAATGATAATGATGGTAATGGTTCTTGTATAATAATAAATATGCAGTGGAATAAACCACTTAGTATACTCGAACCAAAACCGCAGAGCGGAAGCACATTCCTTATCGATAAAAAGTGAAAGCAATAAATATAAACAACAATAGTGGAAAGTAAATAGAACAGCATGCTGATCACTTGTAACTACTACAGAAGAGAAAAACATGCATCCAAAGCAGGTTATACATATCCATATATATATATAAATGGTTCCAATGGATAACCAACTGTGTCTACATAAAAAGTAAACATGCTAATACAGGAAAGAAAAAAAAATCTCTAGCTAGGAAAGACCTAAAGGTCCATACCATGTCCATGTAATAGTTAAAGCAGTCTAACTCATGAAGCAGACCTCTTTCCTGCACATAAATCCATAAAGTCTACCTGCGTCCCGAAGGGCCCGAGCAGGGTGTGAGATGAATCTCAGTAGGATACCCCCAACGATGCATACCGAATATAAGTGTTTAAAAAAGCATGAATTTATAAAGATAACTGCAAATAGTATGATGCACACAAACAAACACAAACTCCATTAGTGCTCACCCACCACCATGGAGTGTCACTAGCTTCGTCCAACACCAGAAACTATGTCTTGTAACCCAGCACCATGTGCCCCCTGACACCGTATATCTCAAGTACTCCCGTCGTTAAGGAATTCCCAAGAAATAGTATCTCAAAGGAACAACAATGCCTATCCTCAAATAATTAAACAGAGGGAGAGAGATGTTTGCCCTCAAATAGTGTAACTGGAGGGACATCGATGTCTACCCTAAAATAATATATTAATTTTTTTAAATGAAGTAAATGATATAAATGATGCATAATTAAGTGGTTTGTTTTTAGAAAAGTGGATATGGATAGTAGAAAAATTTATAGACAATTTTTCATGCATATAAACCTCACCAGTAGGGAATAATACTCTAGGGGCTGCCTATATAATATATTGGATCATTACCCTATGATGGTCCATGACTATCTACCGATTATTTAATAAATCCAAAAATTTTATATGATCCCATATGATAAAATTTGATACTAGGTATCCTTAATATATATCTTATAGTATATAGAAAGCTATAGAGTATGAGATAGAGTAGTGATATATTTAGGCTGTGGTGGAGGAGTGGACCAAAAAAGTAGAGGTGGAGTGGGTTATCTAGCCTAGAACACTCAATGCATGTTAGAAAACATTGACTATACTAAAGATATAATACAATCCATCATTGTCTCTCCCATATCCCAAAATGTAACATTTAAAATGTTAAATTTTTTATTTATATACTTCTTTCATCAAAGTAGTTTTAGAGTGTCCATCTTTTTTATTTGAAACACAAATTGCATATCCTCATACGCAACCCAAGTGTTTGGGATTCCCTAATAAAATAGTCAAAATATCATCCCTTCCCCTGGGTAGGAAGGTCCTTATTGTGCATTTCCCCTAAAGTACATATTGTAGAGCATATTTGGAATACTTATTATTGAATTAAAAATACAAAGTAAAAAATAACAAAAAAAAACATATTCTAATCTTTTGGGATACTGTATCTACATTATCTATAAGATATGATTATTTCTTGGACATATGATCCCTTTTTCATTTTTCTTGTATGATCGGGGGGAAGGCTCTTTAGAGACTAATGAAATGGATCTCGATTTTTCAAATTTTATCCCCATCATATGTTCATCAAAAAATGTACACCCTCTATGATAGTGTTGTTTTGTTGAAACCACTTTGATGAGAAATAAAAATGCATAAATCCACTAGATCATCAAAATTATATAAAAGTTATAAATTGTTTGAAATTTTGACCCATATTCTTAACATTATAAACAACACAAAAACTATTTTCTAGTATCAGCTACAAGCAACTGATAATTTAGGTATAATTTTGAAACAACATTTACAACCTATGGAATAATTCTCATTCTATTTAGATGTATAATAATATTATGCTTAAGAATGATGAGGATTGTCATTATAAATATATCTATGATCCTTCTTATAATACTGAGATGACTTATATATTTTATATAACATTATCCAATGAATAAAATTAATAAAAAATTGGTAAAATGTTATAAATTCTATTAGTTATATATAAAATTTAATAAAAATAGATAAAATCATATGACCATAATATAACTGAACAAAACACATTTTTATTAATGTTAATTGAATTAATTAAATATAATAATAATAAATGATTAAAAATTTATGAGACTTGTAATGAAATAGATAAAAAAATAGAACTTATCTATTAGATAATAAAAATATACCACTCATAAAGAAATATAAATAATATTTGGATAATGATAAAAAAATTAGTTAAACACCGAATAAAATTTCGAATAGTATATCTTACATCTTACAAAATTTAATAATTTGAAAATTATATAAAGGAATAATCATACAATTAATATATCATTTTGTTTAAAATATTTGACTTAAAAAATTAATATTATTATGTCTAAAATTTTAGAAAATATTTGATGTAAAAAAATTAAATATATAGAACCTATAATATTACAAGATTGATAAAGGATATTTTTCCCATATTCATTTTTCAATATCATTCCATTTTAAAAAACCATATATATAAAATAGACATCAATATTCTATTCCAATATTTCTATATATGTTTGGATTTTGAATAATTTATCATAAATGTTTTCATCACCCCAATATTGTTTTTAACAATGTAAAATAATAGTCCATTTCACATTTTATGGATTAAGAAAATAGAATTTTTTTAACAATTTTTCCCAAATAAAAGGGTCTTTAATGTATTCCAACCTATTTAGATTTACATGTCTCATATATAAATAAATTTTTATAAAACTATTTTTATAAACTTCCTATCCCAAATCAATTGGTCCAAGTTAATGTACGACATGAACTCATGCATGCCTCTCCATATGTAAGAGGTTTCCAACTAACAATGAGGGGATTAAATGTACAATATATCAACTATACCATCAGTATAAATGGAAATAAACCATAATAATAAAAAATAAAAAATATAACCCCAATGAAATAAAAAAATAAATATCAATAATTCTATAGTAGTTGACAATGAAGGTATTTTAGTGTTATATAAAAAAATTAATCAAGGGACTTCAAATGATATATGTCAAGTTTGAGTATAAGTAAGAAAAAAGAAAATAAATAACAAACTACATCATCACTATTGAGTCCATCTTTGTACCTCCTCCAAATACCATGATTTTTCACCTCATCTCCATGTCATTGAATCCTTTAATATTCCTGGATCCTTGATCATGAAGTATTCTAGTGTATCAAGATTCCTATATAGGGTGTGAGTATAATCCTAGTAGGACACCACCAATGACAACTTAACATAATTTCACATGAATGAGAGTTGTATTCAAAATATGTAAATAAAATTTCATGAAAGTAATAATCAACCATGTGATGAGTGGTCACATAATAAACAAGACACAATGATCTTGGAACATATCTATTCAACTCCATACCAGAAGAAAAATCATAACGGGGTAGTGATCATGGGATAGGAACAATAACACCGTATATATATCCTTGATTAGCCACATGGAAACAAGTTTCAGGTTGGGATATAAGGTTTTTGATCCCCATCTCTAATTTTGGTCATGTAAAAAGTCCCACATACCCATCCCTACATTAGGTTAATCCACATGGCCATTTTATTCTATAACTACCTTTATTTCGGCTTTTAGATCATTATACCCCTCCATTTCCTTATGAAAGCCCCCAAGGCCATGGTACCCCTACCCTATGTCTTATTCCATCATTGTTATCATCACGTATTTTCCATGCCCCCTCTAAGGGATAATGAAGACAGGACAATCCCAATGTCAATATTTACTAGAAGAAGAACCTCCAAAGGTATAATGTCATTCAATAAGTATCAGAAGCCACACACAAACACATGAGATTATATTCAAATACGGTCTTTATGAGATATATAAACCCAAACTTGTGATCAGTATCAAAAATGGGTCTCATGGGATACACATGCACACCCATGTGATCAAAATAAATTTGAAAACATATACAACATACTATGTGGTAAGGTATTTCTTACCTTAAGAGTATCGAATCCAAAAGAAAATATTTTTCAAGTTCCATTCCCATAATCAATCCTATGAATCATCCATATCAAACTGGCAAGCCAAGAGTCCCTAGAACCGAACCCAGTTCATCACAATGTGATTCTAGAACATGATTATGGAGAAAATAACATAGGCTTGAAATTAAGTCAACTTTTGAAAAAAAATATTAATGGTTGATTTAGGATTTTATAAGGTAATATAGGATGAGGTTGAGATCTGTAACACAATGATATTTTGTGAATTATTTTATTCACATTAATTTAATCTTTTTGATATTTTTCACTTCATGTAACACTGAATAGAGTTTTTTATAAAATAACTAAGTTTGAATATCATAATATGAAACACTAAGTTAATATTTCACCACATTCAACACATAGATTAGATTATAATACACAATCCACAATTTTTGTATTATATTACACATAAGATTGAGTCCCTTCAATATCTTGCATCACAAGGAAGGCTAAGTTTTACCGAACTAAAATACACTATTAAAATGATTATTGAAATATTATTATAGCTACCACAGAGCTTTTGAAAAGGAAGTTACAAATAAGATTAAATAAATTGTGAAAATATTATTTACACATGTATATAAAATTAATCATTTGGTTATCAATTTTTATAAGTTAATGTAAAAACTATATATAAATAAAGAAATTAATTTTCTAAGAAAACTATTTTTCTATGTACAAACACAATTTAATATCAATAAATTAACCAAACCAAATTGGATTAATGATTTCCATAAAATTTATATATTATATGTTCAATAAATATTTTTTATACTCATACAATAGGTTCTATAGGAATAAGATAAGAATAAATCCAATTTTATGAACAAAAAGATGCATTTTTCTAAAATGTAATTTTAACACCTTTTAATTGTGATCTAATTTGAAATATTATTTTTGACACATTAATAATTTTAATATGAAAAAATAGACTTCATTTTTGGAAGAGGATAGATCAAATTTATTTTGGGATATTTTTTTTTGTATTTTTCTAAGAAGTTTCATTTGTTGATAAATAGTGAAGAATAAATTTTAATTCAAAACAATTTTTTTAAAAATTATTTATAAGGTAAAAATATATTTTTTATTTGTTTGAAAGTTTAATTATATAAATTATATATAAAAAATATAATTAATGTCGTTGGAATATATTTAACATATAAATTCCATAAAAAATGAGCAATCTTTTGAACATTTTTACCTTAAAACCCCACTTTGTCATCCCGTCGGTGAGATTAATTTAAATTAATTTATGAAAATTATGTGATTTGAATTCTTAAAAATGGATTAAAACTTTTTAATCATAATAATTTATAATTTATATTAATATTAAATTATATTTTTATCAAAAACATTATTGAAGGTGATTAAAATTATTTACAGCGATTAAGAGAAAAATTAGCTTAATAAAGGACAAAAACATAATATAAGGCCAAAAAATAGCCAATAATCTTATCAAAAATCTATTTGATGTTCATATTTATAAAATAAAATCCAGGTTTATAAAATTTTACCATTGTTGGAGCCTGTTGACAGGGTAATAATGTGGGTGGAATTCTGTTTTAAAAAATTTATATGAATGCCACTCCCCCTCTACTATAAAAAGGAAATCACCCCTCCCACTTATTCACACCTCTCATGCTATTTTGATTTCCCAAAATATGATCCAATAATCTCCCAATACCACAAAATTCATCCTAGAGTCATCACTTTTTTCATTAATCGATCCAATTAATCCCTTTGGAGAAAACTAAAAGGAGTTTCCCAAAAAAGAGGTAACAACCTTACTCAAGCTCATTTGATTTAGTTTCATTCTCCACCACAACAATTATTATTATTATATGTCTATATAATAACCTAACTATCCTCACTATACTGATATTTTTTTAGTCTAAGGGTTATACCTACACTTACAAACACTCCCAGCTAATGGGTAATGAACTTATCATTCTTGGGTTTGGTGAACTACCACCTCACAAAACAATAATGTTCATTTCTAATTTACCATCTCCCATATTTTGGAATTATGATGGAAAAAATATTTTGATATGAAATATATAGGATTTATGAAATATTTATTCTTTTTTAATTATCATATAAATCATTCCTTCAAGATTTACCATTTGGGTAAATATGAAATCTCTGTTTGTGGACATGTGGACTACTACCTCCTCAATACGATCTTATTTGTTCACACTTTACCTAGAATGTATTAAGTATGGATTTATGGAAACTATATGATAAATATGACATAATAATTATAATGGAATGATATCATATATATATATACATAAATTACATTTACTTAATTTCTTTAAATATGATAATAAAATGGAAACAATGTTTATGTGTATGTACGACCAACCGTCTCCATGAACGGTGTATTCCAATTCATATTTATATATTTTATATGTTATTATAAATACATATATAATGAATATATATTTTTTTTATTTCATTTTTTACATTATTGAAACAAGTAAATCATGATCTAAGTTAGTGTTTAAAGAATAACACGTCAAAAAAAATATGAATAACAAAGAAAATATTACTCAAAATGTAACATTAATATGGATTTATTAATAAATAGGTAATTTTAATTCATAACCATATAATATATGGTATTATAAATAAAAATTTTGTTATTTTATAGATTTATAATAAACTTTTATTTATTATATATAAGGTTGTGCATGTATGAATAAAGATAAGACTTGAGGTAAGGGTTTTGTCCTCTAACATTTATTTTCTGTGAGACAGAAGGCATGTTCACATATTATTTCTTATATGTGGTGTGTATAATTCCAATGTATGTATTATATGATTTTTATAAATATTTTTTTTGGCTATTTACATATTTTTTATGATATTTCTTTAACAGGGGTTACGATTCAACAGTTACCAAATCAACAAAGTAATTTTGTCTCAATTTTTTTTCTTCGAGACACAAGGCATGTTATACTCCTATATTTTTATATAAGTTGTATATTATAACTTTGAAATATTATATCAATAATATACTTATTTATATGATATTTTAGGATTCATTTAATGTTATTCATTCTATTGTGTTATGATTAAAAGTTACCAATGTGGTAACAATTTATTTCTACAATCTCATTATTTATAGATATTTTTTGTGATTGTGCTCCCATTTGTGAAATATTATGATCCCTATATAAAAAATAGTTATCATGTTTCTTAAAATTTTATTATTCATTTATATCCATGTAATGGTACCATTTTACCACTCATTGTTACTTAAGATAATTAATAAAACATTCTTGTGAGAATCCATCATGATTTCTCATTTCGGTCAAAAGTCTGTGTTCTTTAAAAACTGTGTTCTCTTAAACTATTTTAATTTTTTTATATTATCCTATGATGTTTAATGGAATGTTTTAACCATGTATTACCTTAAAAAATTGTTTTAAAAGTAATCATCTTTCCATTTTCTGATTAATTCACTTTTATAAACTTTTAAGCTGAAAAAGGAATGTTCGATACGTATGGACTTACTTGCCATCATGAACAACTTTACATGATGCTTACTTTGTAAGTTTAAAAGGTTATATTTTTTATATATAATTTCTCCTCACGTATTCAGGAAATTTTTACATTTATAAGGTTATTTTTTAAAGTGTTTTAAAAAACTGGTATATTTTTAAAAAGTGTTTTAGATGATTTTTATATCATCCTTTATATATAATCAAAAGGTTGTTTTCAATGAAAAAGGTATTTATAATATTATTTTATATGTTTTCAAATTATTTTCATGGAAAAAGGTTTTCCAATGGTTTTCAAGATTTATTTATAATCTTTTAAGGTTATTTTCAAGGAAAATGGTTTTCAAAATGTTTTATATTTTAATTTTTTTTTCAAAGCATAAAGGATATTCTCCCCAAGAAATATTTTGAAAAAAAAATAACGATTCCTTTAGGTGTTTGTCATAGTGGTTTCATGGAAAAGGATTTTGAAAATTTTAAATGTTTTAAAAAGTCATTTAAAAAAAATTATATTCCATGTGATCTTTCAGGATCCTTGTCTATTTAAGATGGAAACCTTTGTTATAGTTTATGATTTACTAGGGATATGATTCAAGGATACCATTAAAATTATTTATTTTAATAGTATTTGTTTTATTTGATTGATGTTTGTGAACCCATTTAACTTCAACGAGTTATACCATGATAAATTAGTATGAAACCCGCTTCTTTTCATAGGTTATTCTTAAATGAAATAATTTTGTAAAATATATATTTTCAATAGGTTTTTATATTATTAAATGTTTATGATACCCATTTAATTTCATGTGTTATGATATGATGTTTACGAAACCCATATATTTTTATAAACCACTATCAGATGAATTTTTAAAGAACACATTTATATGAATTCATTATGAGATTACTGGGACCTATATATCCCACCAATTTATTAGGTAATGATTTATATCTAATGAGATAATGATGGGAAAAAATTTAACGGGAATGATTCATAATGGAAAATAGGTGTGTCTTGATCATGTATTGGAAGAATGCATGTCCTGATCCACTATGGGAAATAGGTGTGTCCTATTCTACTATGTTGAGAGTATTAGTAGTTAACCTTGACACATGAAATTGTTTTCTACTTTATTGTTGGTTCCACACCTATATGACATGAGCTTGTGGTTTATGATTTATTTAAGATAATTTAATACCCTTACGATTCATGTATTATGAACTACCAATCATTATTCCATGATTCATGTTTATGATCTTTGATTTTCAGGGTATTATATTATAATGACATGATAACATTCTCATACACTTATGATTATGTTTATTCTTACATATATCCCTTTTTATCCTTACAAATAATTTGATCTCAGCTCTTTCATATGTTTTATTTACTTCGGTTATGAAGAAAGGTTTTAAGTCAAAGTACTAATGAAAAATATCTTTGTGGAAAACATTGAAGATCTTTCACAAAGTTAGAATATTTTTTTTCCAAAATTACCAATTAAATAAATTATTACCATCATTGAGAAAATAATTTTTTAATATTATAAATATTCATTTAAAATTACAAAATATATTTATATGTTAAGCCTAGGTTGTTATAATTGGTATCAAAGGAAACATTTATTGAAAATTTTGAATCTGGGAAGAGAAAGATTTTATGAGACTTATAGGGATATTTCTAAGGATATGACTAGGGATTTATATAAGGATAAGACAAAGGTGTTATAGATTAAAGGATTATGTGGTATGATTTTGATATCATATAAGTAATATTTTGTGATTATGTGGTTTTCCTCTATGATAAGTGATACTCACGATATACATTCCAGTTTTAGTCAATGGATGGAACCTGAATGAAACATTTCAATGATACATGCAATAAAAAATGTGATGATTTTCCTCATAAGAAACCAACTTATGTAGGAGTGGTAATTAAAATTCTTATTAATATGCTCCAACAAAATTCCCAAAATATGAATCATGTATAACTTCAAAATGAAAAAATAGGAAACAATGTTCAATTGAGTGCTTAATGAGGAAACATCCACTATATTTTAGTGGTTCCCTTGATCCAAAAGTGGTTTATCAATGAAGCAGTACCACTAAAAAGATATTTTCCATTTTTTAATGGCAATAGAAAGAAAAAATTATCTTGGATTCTTATCATTTGGTAGGTGAAGCATATCAATGGTTGATTCTTATTAAGAACAGGAGGGGACAAGAAGAAATTGAGAATATATAACGAGAAGAGTTTACGAGGATATTTTTTAGTAAGGAATTCCCACGTATTATATAAAAAATATAGAGAATGAATTCATTATGTTAAAGCAAAAGTATGATGAATTTATTGGTACATATGAAGATAATTTTAAAATAATTTAAAAGTACACTTATGGTTTGATCATCAACCCTAAAAGAAAAATTGATCAATTCTTTGGTGGCCAGAAACCAATTCTTCAAAATTCGTTGGATATAAGATACATTAATTGTTATAAATAAGTCATTTGATGTACAATAAAGGTAGAAATGGAAATTGGATATTCCCACCATTACACTGGGTTTTATAAGTAAAATAAGGTTGAGTCTCATGAAAAATCAAATGGTGGAAAGAAATTCCTAACATCTATATGCCATGAATATTGGATGAATCATCCATGGAATAACTTGAATAGAACTGGTAGATTATTTTAAATTTTGAAAGGAAGCTTCTAAAATTCATGAATGTTAAAATTTGATTAATGGGAAGTATAATGTAATGTAAGAGAAGAGAATTTCAACTAATGCCTCACCCACACTCCAATTTTTCAACTAAAAAGTATTTTAGGAATTATTCCTATCAATTCCTTAATCGAAGGGATAATATGAATGATATTCCATAACAACCTCAGAGTAAAAATGGAAAAGGGCAATGGGAAATATTAGGAAATTATAATGGATGATGTGAATCATGATAATTAGGGAACACTTATCCTCCCCCCTTAGTTGAGAGTTAATGTTTTATTTTTTATAAATATGCCATATGAAAATATTAGTATTAATCATTTAGTGATGTTTTATGTGATTATATCCCTCTACATAGATTTTTAAATAATAAATCACATTTAATATTAAATTAGTGAAAGTGTAAACCCATGTTTCCAATAAATATATTTTGGGTATAAGATAACATAATATTGAAAGAATAAGTGTTGGATTATATTTTGGAAGGATTATAAAGCCATTTATAGAATGGTTTAACAAAACATTAGATGAGGTTTTTAAATTAAAGTATTATCTTACCATTTGAGTATTTATGAATATTTTATAACTTATAATTTCATTTTTTATGATAAATAAAGATGGAATGACCTATCATCGTACTAATACTTTAGGAATGCTAAATTCACCTTCATTTCATTGAATAAGAGTTGAAGATGAAATTAAACAATGAAACATAGAGGGTAAGGTTTTAATGAAGTCATGTAAGTATATCATTTCCAGAAAATAATTAAACTTTAGAAAAAAGGTTTTCAAAATACAATTTTATCAAGTTATCATCATTTTTGAAGTTATCAATGACAGTTTTCAATCCTATTTTGGTTTGGGCTTCTTGATTATTAGTTGTATCTTAACCATGTTCTGTATCATTCTCCATCAGAACTTAATAGATATATTTCTCTTCTAACTCTATGTTCTCACATTCCACATATGTTTTAATATGTGGAAACCTAGTTCTGTGTTACTTTAGGTAACCATCATGCTTCAAATTTTTCTTTTCAAAATTATGTTTTAATATTCATTTTTATGATCTGAGTTTCTATGAAAGTAAATTTAAAGTATTAATCCTCTGATAACCCATATGAATTTTGAGAAAGAGATTAATTTTAAGGGGGATACATTTTCACACCTTAAGATTTTGTGAATTATTTTTTCTTATTAGTTTAATTGTTTTGTTATTTTTCACTTCATGAAAAATTGAATACAAATTATTTTATAAAGCACTAAGTTTGACTTGAGATATTGGAAACAAAAAGTTATTCTTACGCCATATGAATCACTTGGATTATATTTCTACACACAAAAAAATAATTTTTTCTTATATTACATATAATACCGAGTCCCTTCGATAGACTGTGTTACACAGAAGGGCAATTTTTACCAAACTACAATATACTATTAAGATGATTATGAAAATATTATCGTAGCTATTACCTAGATGTTTGGAAGGAAGTTACCAATAAGATTTAAAAAAATTTGAAAATATGATTTAAATATTTATATAAATGCAATCCTTTGGTTATTAACTAGTATAACTGAATGTAATAACTATTTGAAAATAAAGAAATTACTTTTCTTAGAAAACTATTTATCTTTATATAAACACTATTTTATCTCATTAAATTAAAAAAAGAATTTTTATCAAGTATTTCAATAAAATTTATATATTATATTTATTCAATGATTCTTTTTTATACTCATCACACAAATTATATAGGTATTAGATAATAAAAAATTACATTTTATGAATAAAAAAGATGTATTTTTCTTAAAGGTAATTTTACTGCCTTTTAATGGAGAACCCATTTTTAATATGATTTTAAAAAATTTTAATTTCTTTAATTTTAAAAAATAAACTTCATTTTTAGAAGTTTAATATCAATATTTATCTTGGTGGTTATTTGCTATTTTTTGAGAAGTTTCATTTTTGGATGAATAGTGAAAACACACAATTTTAATTCAAAAATGATTTCTTTGTGTAAATTATTTATTATGATAAATTATATTTTTATTGGGTTTAAAGATTAATTAGATAATTTTTATATAAAGTAGTCAAATTTAGTTCATCTTGTCAATTTCCCTTCGAATTTGGATATAAAAATTTATCAAACGTTTGAAAATATTTACTTTAAAAAACTGCTATATCGTCCCATATGCGGAAATAATTTTAAATTAATTTCTACCAATTATGTGATTTGAATTTTGGAAAAGGAATCCAATATTTGTAATCAATATAATTTATAATATAAAATAAGGTAAACTTTTTTTTACCAAAAATATCAATGAAAATGATTAAAATTAATTATGACGATTAATAGAAAAATTAGATTAACAAAGGACTAAACCTTAAATGTAAGGCCCAAAATGACCTGGAAACTTTAATAAAATACATTTTATATTAATATATACGCCCAATAATAACTTTTGTCCAAATTAAACCATTATTTGATCGACATGAAATGGAAAAAACATTGTTTAAATTTCATTTTTTGATATTAATAAGAATACCACTCCACCTCCACTATAAAAAAGAAATCACCCCTACCACATATAAACACATACAAATCTTTTTATATCACCAAAAAAATAAACAATTAAGCTTAAAAAACACCAAACTTAATCCTATAGTCCAATATGATGGATGAAATCCAACCAAAGAATCCCTTTGGTGCAAACCAAAAGGAGTTTCCCCCAAAGAAGAGGCAACATCCTTCCCCAAACTCATTTGTTTTATTTTCATTATCCAAAAACTCAATTAGTATTATTAAATTTTTATATAATAAAATAATTATCCTATATATAATTTATTTTATTTATTCTAATGTTTAATCCAACACATACATAGACTTTAATCTAATGGGTAACGAACTTACCCTTCCAATGTATAGACAATTGTCGTCTCATGAAGCGATGTTGTTCGTTTTTCCTTTACCACCTCTTATTGTTAAGAATTATGATAGAAAATATATTTTTATATGATATATATATAATATTTATGGTGTCTTTATTATTATCTTATTATTATATAAAACATACTATGGAGCATTCAATTTTTTTGTAAATACGATAACATCCTTTGTGGATGTTTGAATTACTACCTCCTCCAACCAATGTGATTCGTTTCCACATTATATGGAATTTAATAAGGATGATTTCAGAGAAATTATATTATATATATGACATATTATTTCTAATATATTGATATTATATAGATATATATACATATATATATCATTTACTTTTTTTCTTTCAATATGACAATAAAAGATGAAATTACATTCAAGCGTACGTATGACCTAATGTCTCCATGAATAGTGTATTCCATTTCATATTTCAATATTTAATATATTATTATAAATAAATATATAATGAATATATACAATATTTATATCACTTTTTAAATTCATTAAATAATTAAATCAAGATCTAAGTAAGAGGATCATGAATAATAAGGCAAAGAAAATACAAAAAACAAAGAGAAGATTACCCAAAACGTAAAATTAACAAAGAGTATTTAATAAACGTTTAATATAACATAATAAAAAATAAAATATTGTATTAGATAAAATAATATGGTTATTTATTTTATGTTTAATAAACTTATATTTATTATACCTGAGGCTTAAACATGAATGAAGAAAGTCAAGACTTAATGATAGGGTTTTCTCATCTAACTTTTATTTTCTATGAGAAAAAGCCATTTTCAACTACTATTTGTTATATGTAGTGTGTATAATGACCCTTGATTTTTTATTTTTTATTTAAAATTAAATTTATGGGTATTTACAAATCAATTTTATGATATTTATTTCATGGGGTTATGACACAAAAGTGACCAAATCTGTAATGTAATTTTTTCTTAACTTTCCTTTTATGAGACACATGCCATGTTATACAACTTAATTTTTCTATGAGGTGTATATACTTACCTTGACATACTATATCCCGAATATAATTACTTTTATGATATTTTAATCTTCATTTTATATTTTTATTTACTATTTTTTACGATTTAGTGTTACTAAATTTTTAAAAGTTTATTTTTATAATCTCATCATTTATCGAGATTATTTATGATTATGCTTCCATGGATGAAATATTACAATCCATATGTCAATAAATCTAATTATGTTTCTTAATATATGGTTATTATTTTTATATCCAAGTAATGGTAATAGTTTTCCACTATTTGGCACTAAATATTATTAAGAAAATATTTTTATGAAAATCGGACATTATTTCTGCTTTCGGTTAGAAATCTACATTCATTCAAAAGAATGTTTTCTGAAAATGTTTTAAAAAATATTAAAATATTATCCTATAATGTTTAAAGGAAAATTACCCAGGAATTTGATTTTAAAAATATCCGTTTAAAAGGAATCTTCTTGTTATTTTCCAATTACTGTACTTTTCTATACTTTTAAGGTGCAAAAGGATTATTGAACATGTTCAAACATTCCCGATGTCATGAAAATCATTTATTTGACACTTAATTTGTATGTAAACAAGGTTATTTTCTTAAAATAATATTATTTTTTTCATATTCTTGAATTTCTTAATTTTTTAATGATTTTTAAATAAAAAGGGTTTTCTAAAATTGTTTTAGGTTTAAAATTAATTTTAATATATTTTAAAAGATTATTTATATTTTTTAAATTGGATGTTTAAAAAAATGATTTAGCTGTTTTGATATTTTATTTTATATTTTTAAAATTACTTTCAAGGAAAAAAGTTTCATAAAAGGTTTTCAATATATTTTATAAGTTTTAATGGTTATTTTGAAGGAAAATGGTCATCAAACTGATTTTTTAAAAAAATATTTTCAAATCATAAATCATATTTTCCTCCAGAAATGTTTCAAATTATTTTTTCCTGGCTCTTTTTTATGTTTTCAATGTGTTTTAATGGAAAATTATTATGAAAATTTTAAATGTTTTAAAAAGTTATTTTCAGATAAAATTTATGTTTCAATTTATCTTTTAAAATCCTTCTCCATCTATGTTGACAACCTTTTTTATAGTTTTTTATTTAATATGGATACAATCCGAAGATAACATTCATATTATTTCTTTTAATGTTTTATTTTTTTATTGGTTTATGTTTATAAATCCCATTTATTTTCAATAAAATATACCATGATAAATGCTTATAAATCCAGCTTCCTTTCACATGTAATTTTAAGAGGGATTAGTAATAAAATCAATATATTCCCATTGGTTATGATATGATTAAATTTTTATGATACCCACTTCATTTCATGGGTTATGATATGATGTTTAGGAAATCTATCTATTTTTATGTGTCATGATAAGATAAATGTTTAATGATACATGTATGCATGAATTAATCTTGAGATGGGTGGGATCAATATCTTCCTCTAATAATTTGGGTAAATATTTATATCTCATTAGATAATGATTGAAAGAAATAGACATGCTTGATAAAAAACCAGAAATATGTGGGTTATGATCCACAATGTAAATAGGTGTTTCTTAAATCACAATGGGAAATAGGTGTGTCCTGATACACTATGAGAAATTGGCGTGTCCTAATCAATTATGCTATTGGTCTTGGTAGTTAGCCTTGAAACATGAAATTTTTTATAAAAAATGTATAATGGTGACACACTTATATTACATGACCTTATGGTTAATGATTTATTTATGATGATTTATCACCCTTATGATTCTTGTCTTATGAACTGCCAATATTTATTCAATGATTCTTGGTTATGATCGTTGATTTTGATGGTGTGATATTATAATGTCCTGATCACATTATTATACCCTTATGCATATATTTATACTTACATATATTCATTTACTACCCTTATTGTGAATCTCATATGACAACTTCCTTATGTTTCCCTTCCACAGGTTATGAAGAAAGGTTTTAAGTAGAAGTAATAAAGGGGAAGATCTTATTGAGAAACATTGAATAAATTTCACCAAGTCAGAATATTTTTTCCAAGTTTCTAAGGAACCTAAACTATTAATGTCCTCAGGAATGTATTTTTTTAATGCAAAGAATATTAATCTAAAATGATTTAATATCCATGTATGTTAGTCCCATGTTGTTATAAAATTCCAATCATCCTATATTAATGAGAATAGTCTTGACATGGAAGGAATTTCCCTAGGAAATTTCTCATGTTATAAAACATCCCAAATTGTTCCCCGTAATCATCTAGGTAAAAGAAAATAGAAATGGGAGGATGGTTTATCGATTAATAAAGGGAATAATGAGTTAATAATGAATTCAATAGACTATAATGATGATCAAATGTGTCTTAATTAGTAGGCACAACTTAAGGGATCCTACTTAGCATCCAAGAGACCCATGTTCAAAGACGATCAGAGGTTAATTTATGGGTTACTGTAGAAGTACTGTATCACTTACAAAAGTAGTACCACATTAGTTAATGGAGCAGTTAATGTTTGGTATTGTAGCAGCCGGAACTATTCACCTGATTTGGGCCTTCAGGCCACCCATTTGGGCCTACGGGTCTCGACGACCTTTGGGTCATCAAAGGCCTTTGGGATGCATGGACTTTGGGCCACAAAGACCATGATGTATCCTAGTTCACACATAACATTACCCTGATGAGGATTAGAGAAACAAGAGTAATAGCCACCCGAAGTAGAGCTAACCGGTTTGGAAGAATGAGAGGGTATGGTAGTCGCCATCGGGACCAGGCACTGTGCATCTTTGTATGGGGAAATTCTAGCTAATCAGAAATTTATGGTGGAGAGCTTGGTGTTAATTAATGAAGAAGCTAGAGAGGGTAGTTCTAGTAGGTTGGGCCTTCAGGTCAAGTTATGGGCATAGTATGCCTCTGGGCATTCGACTCATGTATTGCGGGTTAGTCAGGCCATGTACCTTGGGCCTATGGGTCCTGTATGGGTTCCCCTTCAACCCTTGAAAGGGGGATTATCTCTAATAAAATAAAAAATAAGGCATTAGGGATATTCGATCATAAAATAATCCATTTCAAATTCAAAAATAGCCATCACTATGGCTTTGGGGGACTCCATCACACCAATCCATTAAAACCCAACACGATGGTCCTCAATGGCATGGTGTCAGAACATTGTTTGTTTTGGTCTAATCTATACATCCACCATGGTGTAGATAGGTTGAATTTTAAAAGTATTGTATTACAAATCACAATGCTACACACTCATTAACATTCCTATGGATTGTAATTTAAATCAGTTTCTTTCACATATGTGGGTTCCTCACATGAAATGACCTACACCACTATTTCTTCCTACTAGCGGTGCTTGTAAGAACACCGAAAAAACTTTTTAGTCAATTAAGAAACTTATAAAACATACCATACAAAAAAACATAATAAGGATGAAAATAACATTCCATTAAAATTGAGGATGTTATAAATTTACCCCCTCTAATGACATCTCGTCCTATAGAAGAGTCTCTTGAGGTCCTGCTCGAACAAATTAATCCATTGAACTTGTATGTCAGATCTCCATTCCTAAATCTCGTCGTTGATCCCCCAATTATGAAAGAATAATAAAATAAGTGGTAACCTTTCCCCCCTCGACCTCATATTTATTTGATCTATAATTCACAGGGCTCTACAAACAATGCATATGGGTCCAACTAAACATCATCGTAGTCAATCACACACACATGATTGGGACAATACCTCTTAATCTAAGAGACATAAAAAATGTTATTCATTACATGATATTTTGGGAGAAGTTGAAAATGGAAATTAATTATCCTGATATGCTTAATGGTGACAAATAGTCATGAAAACCACGGTCCATCTTCCCTTGCTTCCATATATGATGATGCCCTAACTGATGCGATACCCGTAAGAAAACTATGTCTCCAAAACATACTCAAAAGTTTCTCTCCTTCTGTTGAAATATTATTTTTCTCTATTTTCAGTCAAAATGAACCACTTACGGATCAAATTCATCCCCTTGGGTACTCGACCTAATAATAATTACATCACCCATCTCTGCTATCATAGTGGTGAGTGAAATAACCTACAATAAAGTTTCTCAGATGGTTCCATCTGAATTGAATCCTAGGAACTATTATTATAGAAAAACTACACCATGTTTGTATAATCATTACATGATCCACCAATGTCTTTGTTTAATTTTATAAGCATATAAACTAATATTTATACAGTTATCTTTGGTTGTCTATTGATATGTAGGTGATACGTTGTACTCAATGTTTACTATGTCACAAAATTCATTTACAAAATTTTACAAAATCGTGATGTAAAATGAAAATCACTTTCAAATATGATACTAAAATACACTCCATAAAGACTTAAAATCTATAAAATATAAATCTCTCCCAACTAATCTATATATTGATTCTCTCACATCAATAAAAAATGTGCTAAATTATTTCTCAGATTGTCAACTACCAACCATAAAACATTTTGAATTTTGGGAGTCATTGGAAACTCCATCATGAAGACCATGATAATTTCATTACACTTTCATATAGGGGTGGTTTATGTATTAAGTAATCCTCTAGGTCACTAGTGATCTACCTTGATCTTTTGACTTATCATGTAATGAAAAACAAAGTCTGCATTTTCTCTCTTTATTCCTAACCACCAGAAGCGTCTTTTGATTTCTCAATACATATTCACCATACTTTGGAATACATACCATTGAAATGATTTTTAATATGTCATTATATATTCCCCCATGTAATCTTGAACCACTACTATCCCACAATAAAATATCACATGATGACCACACTTTAACCAACCTAGAACTAGGTTTCTTTCTACCAACCATTCCCACACCACTATGAATTTAAGATATGACTCAATGATGGTCTTTACTCAATCAAAAAATGTCAATGTGATAACCAATGGAACAAAATAAATTACCCCATGGTATTTAGATTCATTCACTAACCACTCAACCAATAATAACTTCAACAACAATTCATTATATGATGGTCGCTCTCTAGGATCCCTTATTTTCCTATTGAGAGTATATGTAATAACATTTCCATTCACCATAGACTAGTCCACCTAAAAATAAAAATTATATGGACACTACACCAATTCTCTTAAATATATTCTCATATTCCCATGAGAGGAGGTGTACCACATGAAAGAACCAATCGAGATCTATATAACCACAAAGAGGGTATGGGTTAATTAATGGTCTTTTCTTATTATGTTTTATTAACCAAGATACAACATTCACCTCTATTTAGTTAGATATGAATCTTATTGAATGTAAGAAATTAAGAAATACATAGAAGAATATATATTTACATTTTAACTACATAATAAGAGTTTCTATTCCTTTTCATGGTTTTAATGTAATCTATGAACACACAAACCACTTGAAAACATTCCTTTTGGTGGCTACAGAAAGAAGGGAATATCCTTTTACCTATGTAAAACTTTTTTAAATCAACAATGTATGTGCTACAGTCATATATAAATAATATATAATGTTTTTTTAAAAACTATAAGAAACATACCCAATATGCTTTAGTTTATTATTACTATGATGCTTTCTTTACACATGGTTTTATTATAAGTTTTTCTTCTCCCTGTTCATGTTCTTTCAGAACATCTATCATGAAATTCATCTTATAATTATGTATAAAACTATCGATATGATCACATATTCATCTATTATACTCCATTTGGTGTGTTTTTATGGTATAACCAATCCAGTGTCTCCATCCGATATCTATTCAATAGACTGATACCAATTTAATGCCATATCCATCTGATCACTTCTATAATATTTTCATCTGATCACATCTTTGACCTATTCATCTAGTGTTCTTTGTGCTTTAATTGTTTGATACCAATTAATAGAAAACCATATTTACTTTTTAATAGACTTATTCCTATATAACCTGTTCATCAAATCAACTCCTCACATTATAAGAACATCACATACCTACCTAAAAATTTACACCCCATTTTGAAGCATCAACCCCCATTATATAAGTTGTTTTACTCAGTGTTTTATGGTGATTTGAGACCAAAAATTAAAAACTATACTCATATATTTGAATAAACCACCCAAAAACATAATTTGTTTTAACATATTGACAACTATTTACTGTTTTAAAAATTTATTAATACCATGCATTAATGAACTTCATCAAACAATATAATAAAACAAAGGAAGAGTCTCGCGAATTTGATCATTCAACATTCCAAAAAATTTGAAGGAAATAATCATGATTCATTACAATATTTATGGACCATGGGTTAATTTATTTATTTTTTAATTTTCTTATCACATTGAAATTATTTGATTGAGTAATGACCATCATTGATTCATATCCTAAATGCATAGTGGCGTGGGAACAATTGGTAGAATGAAACCCAGTTCTTGGTTGGTTAAAGTGTGGTGATTATGTGATCTTTTCTTATGGGGTAGTAGTGGTTGATGATTACATGTGGGAATTTATTATCAGATACTCACATTCATTCCAATGGTATATATTCCAATGTTTTATGAATATGTATTCAGTAAACAAGGATTGTCAATAATAATCAACACTCAAGGGAAACTTGTAACATTAAAACTATATTATTTTTAAAACCTTTATATTCACTAAAACACCACAAAAAACCCCGGCCTAATGAATATAATCCTTTGTAATTTTTTTAAAAAAAACTTGAAAAATCATTAAAAATTTACAAATCATGAAATGGTCCACTTCTCCAACAATTATAAATCTTCATGAGGGAACTCTGTATGAGAAACAAGAATCATTTAACAATAATTCAATTCATTCGAAAGGGTGTGACTTAATATTTTTTTCTTAAAACATTATCCCAATTATAAAACATCATGAGAACCAGGAAAAACATGACTTTTTTCACTTATATGTATCTACCTATTTAGTCAACATCTTGAAACTACTTCAAAAAATCGTTAAAATAGTTTACACATGATGAATTAACATCTTAAATCTTTTATTAAATCCCAAAAAATATATGTTCTTAGTTAAAAAATTCTAAGACACATAAAAATAGATATATTTATGTTATATATTTTCTCACCCTTTGAAAAAATTATAAAAATAAAATATGAATGAGGGGATGGATGTAAAAAACTAATATACGATTTCATTTAAACCAGCGCCTGAACCGGCATGCCACATACACAAGTAGCATCTGCGACCCCTATGAGCTAATGAAAAGAATCATGCATATCATGTATAACCATTGTAGATGGTTTCACTCTCAATAATCCAAACAAAAACAAGTATGAAATGCCTAACCACAAAAAATAAAATATAAAATGAAAGGAAACACTTAACATAAATAAAGAATCAGTATAGAGCTATAATACTTCAATAGAATTTGAAGGAAACAACCCAATGAAAAAAGAGGAAAAATAAATCTAGATAACTGGTTCCATGAAATTGGAAGATCGATCCGTATTTCCTTGTGATGATCAAGTCACCACTATGAACCCTACATAATATACACTTCTCAAGGTAGACGATAAAAAATCTGAACTGAATGCCAAGACCTAAATAAACCCTCACAATAAATAAAGACTACATATCCACAAACATGAGTATGTAGGGTGTGAGATAACAATGAAAGGATACCTCCATGGGTATATATTATATATTTTATAAAGAAACTAATTATTCTATACTAACACAAGGTGTGTAAAATCGGTTTCTATTCACTTTTACAAAGAAAGAAAATAAGAAAGAAATGAACAATTAACTTACTAAAAGTGTCCCATTTCTATAAAAATTTCAATAATGGTTCATTTCACAATAATTACACTTCCACATATATACCAAAATTTATCTTTGAAGCATTAAAATTTTAAAAATATGCCCACACATGGTTTTAAATAATTAAAATGTTTCGCCAAGAATTTTTTAAAACAACTTTCCCCATTTTCTATTTAAATATTTTAAATTCCCAACTCAATTGTCAGTAATGAATCAAGGGTTATAATAAAAAAAGAACCATATAAGGTTAAAAACAATTCTAATAAATTTATGGAATAAAACTAGTCAATATCAAGACTAAAACCACAAAAGGATTACGACATCAATAATTTCTATATAATAAAAGAAAAATACATGAAAATTTGTATAATAAAAGGTATAACATATGATACATGTCATGTTGTGACTCTATAAGAAAAAATGGGAATGTATGAGATTCCAAAAATAGACAAACTACTAGTTGGTTAACAGTTCACATCCATCAACCTAATCACTCTCACAAAGTCTCATCGGTGACATCACCCTATCAAAGGATTACATACTACTAGGGGTGAATAGTTTGTGCATAAAATCAACTATCGTAGATGCATCCCATTACTTCCAACTTAATATCCTTGGATACTTCAAATAATAATCAATTGAGATAAGACACTAATAAAAAATTTCATGACACGATAATAATGATGCCCCAATGGTCTAGAATCATAGTCAAATTCTTCCAATCTCGCACAGCAACCATAGAAATATCCCAATCCATGAAAAACATAAATTAACCATCAACAGACCCATAATTAGGATAAACATAAACATCATTAACAATATAGGGTGGATCAATATGTTTGTAACCAACATCACTTCAGTAGTGCCAATCAAGCCTTCAATTTTTAAATATATATATATTTTCACATACACATTTCGAAATCCATTATAAATAATTTGTAATCTAAACACAATTCCAAAATAAATCACATTCATCAAAAATCACATCTAAAAAATCAAGGGAACTCCATTTCACTCTATAAAACCACACCACCCGTTGAAATAAATGTAAACCCTTTATTCATACAAAAGTTATTCCATCATTAAAAAATATCATTTGGCTTAAGAAAAAAAAATGTGAATTTCCTATTAAAACCACTATAGGAATTATAACAAGAATAAAAATTACTTAAAATACCCATTAATGAAAAACACTATTTTAAATATTAAATTCCTTCCATTACAACATGAAAAATAGACCAAGTCAAGGAATGATTTAACAAAATAAACCTATATAATATAAACCATAATTATCTAGGTAAAATATGGATTTCCAAAAACAAATAATCAGTGGAACACTTAAATATAATCAAATTAAATGGAAACACCTACCTCAAGTGGTGGAACCTAATCACCTTCAACGAAATACAATGAAAGTGAACTTATACTATGGATAATAAAAATTTCAAAAAACCCCCCAATTTATTCCTACCCTAAAGAAGAAAATACTAAAATAATGAAAACTAAGTGTATAGATGTTTGATAAAATGAAAGAAACCAACAGAAAGAGAATACGGTAGATCATACCTCTTGGACTGGGTGAAGAATCACCAAGAAACAACCATTAAATCACCAGTGAGGATTTTGGGAGGGGGATGGATCTCCATGAGAGTTTTTTGGGTCATCTCATTTTAATAGAGGAGTCTTGGGATGAAATAATAAATTTAAAGGGATATGAAAAGATCAAAATACCACAAACTGAATAGGTTACATAGTTATCCTGCAAGATTTTTCAAACCATGCATAGACCATACATCTACCACTACATCAAGACCCATATGTATCTCAAGGTTGTATCTTATAGTTTATTTAACTATGAATATACAATGTTCTCCCCTTTATCCAACCATATAGAAAAAATTGTTTCTACTGCATGGTTTCCAAACCGTGTTCCTTAACTGTTCACCCCTAGAAATCCTCAAAAAATATGAATATCAACCTAAGACACCCTTTAACTAAGAGAAAGAACAACTAATATATTACTAACAGGAATATGAAACCTCAAGGTATCCTAAAATCCCTACAATTAGACTTTATTCCCTTATTAATTACTTAGAAACATAGGGATAGTGGGAATGCCTAAATTACCTTTCCTGTAAGGGGAACATGAACACCAACCAACTTATAAAAAATTCCCAATGGAGAGAAAGAAATAAAAAACTAAAAATTAAGATAACCACTATTTAAATATTATTATCTCACTAAAAAGAAACAGTAAAGAGTTATTAAGAATAAAACTCCCTAAAAAATAGGAATAAAGGGACAAAAAATAAGGCATTAGGATAGCCACTCCTATGGTCCTATTTGAAACCAAAAGCATCAAAATTTCCATGTAAACTCCTAGTGGCCTCATAAATTTCCATAGTAGATTACAAGAATAAAAAAAACTCAAACTGAAATAATCCCAAAGTATCACTCTATGAAAATGGGATGAAACACATGGAGGCCTTACACAGGTCTCCCTACTATTTAAAATTTCTCTAATATGGTGATATCTTAGCTAGGGAACCCAAAAGAATGATCATATCCAAAAAAGAAATGATTTTATTTACCCTTATAACTAGAATAATTCACAACATGTGCATATCCTCATTAACAACTATGATTTCACTAGAACCGATCATGAAGAAATGCACTTCAAGGTTGGAGCTCAAAATATAAAACATGCCTAAAAAATAATGAGAAGGCTCCCACCTAAGGGTAACATATGAAATATTAGGGTGTCTATTTTTAAATTCTCAAAATACGTTATCATGGTAATTATTATAATAAAAACTTATGGAATCCATAGCCTAATCGAAAATAAAGCTACACCCCAAGTACCTACACATGAATAGTAGGTTCTTTCCCTATCCAAAATAATTAAAACCAAATGCTAATGTGAAAAAAATTAACAGGGCCTGAACATATCAAAATATATTGGAACAAGTTTAAAATAACTTTTAATCCACTATACATAAAGGAATAGGATACACAAAATATTGGACAATACCTATACCAAAATTCAAGATTCTAAAATAGGATGCTCCCAAAATGATTATTAGCTTCCAACTATCCAATGGAAGCATAAATACCAATCACTGATCAGATTAATTTTTTTTGAGACTTATCCTTCTAATTCAAAATCAAATTATAGAATGAAGTGAAATATATTTTTCATACATATATGTCACCTCTTAATATATTATTATTCATTAAATAACATAATGATCTGTTCCATAATTATATCTGTTTAGTGAATTTGGGAACTTTGACACATAAATAAGTATTTCATAAAATATATACATAATGTCCCAATAAATTATTCATAACTACCACCATTATGAGATATATAATATTTAATACCTTTTTTTAAAACATGGGGAACGAGTACATAAGAATGGGTGATATCAGATTCTGAGTAAGGTAAACAAGGGAGATATCAATGATCACTTGAGAATAACATGAAAAAAATGTATGAGAACATGAAAAAACATTTTAAAATCATACCATGAATATAATATATCATAATATCAAGTGATTAAATAAATCATTGTATCTAATAAGTCCTAAATCATATTAGAATCAAATAAAATAAGATATGATGGTATAACATTGTCATAATACATGGAATCTTTGTATATACAAAAGCATAGAAAATAATTTCCTTATTAGTCAAGGATTGATTAAATGACTAAAATAGTGGAATGGGATACTACCCAAACCATCATAGTATTCAAGGTTCACTCCCATTATTATCATAGTGTACAAATTCTCTTTCGAAACAAGGGTCACTCCCCATTCTAGTCCTATATATCTCATGAGATATAAATCTTTATCCAATACATTGGAAACATATATATGTTTCAACATTGATATAATGAAAATCATATATATATATAGGAAAACTATCATAATACATTTTCCATATTATAACCCATGAAAATAAAAGATTTTTATAAAAATTTCATCATATCATACCTCGTTGAAAAGTAACGGATTTCATAAACATTTCATCAATTAATCAAAGAAAAACTTATGGAAAAGGAATGTGTTTCATAAATATCTTCAATAATTTTAATAAAATGTATATATAAATTATAAGGATGGAAGTATTGATCATATCCCCAGTAAAGTATACGTACCTTCATGAGGAAAATACCCTATTTACATAAAAAATAACTTTTAAAAATACAAAAAACATTAAAAAATTTATAAAAAAATATTTTTTGCAAATAACATTTGAAATTTATAAATTATGCTTCAAATAAACGAGTTTTCATGATGGTGGAAAATTTTATTCAAGCATTATTCATTAAAAAAATCTGTTTCACACATTTTATAAAAAAAGTAAAATAGTTCCTCATTTTTAAATTGATATGACGATTTATTTTAAACCATTTTTAAAATAAAATTAAATCATGGGTAGAAATTATTTTTAAAAAAAAGTTGATAATAGTATAAATATTCTTGAAAACTTATTTTAAAAACTTATTCATAGAAGAGAAATGGTTTTAGATCAAAGATGGAGATAAAATCCATTTTCCATAAAAATGTTTTTTTGGTTGCTTAAGTATGTTAAAAGAGGAAAAGGAAATGAAAAAAATTATTCAAAATAAATAAATATAGGATAATAAAATTAAGTATATATCTGAGATATATTTAATAGGATTTTATTATTATAAACATCATCATAAACAATCATGATAGACAACAAGATTGTAACATAAAACCCTTAACTCGAGTTCTATTTTTTTTAAAATAACTCCATAATCCTGAATAATAAATTTAAATTTATTATAATTATATTTAATAATTATAAATATACTTATAATATTATATATTATCCATTCATAACTTTTAAACAACCCTTTTTGTAACGCCCCGACCCCAGTTACCCAGAGTCGGTGCATTATTACATAACATTGGCATGATCACAAGAAAGATCAAATCTCGAAAGACCGATTGGTTTAGTAGCCTTGGAAACACCAGATATATTCATAAGTTTTACATTACATCATAAAATGAAAAACTACTACAACAACATAATGTTTCCACAATCCACAGTATTAACCCCTCATAAAATCCCTGCAGGTCATTCATAACTTACTTCTTCACATCCTGGGAAAAATAAAACATAGAAAAGGGGTGAGCTCAAATGCCCAGTAAGGATAACAATATAGAGGAAACTTTCATAAATAAGAATAAACATTTAAGACAATGTATAACTAAAACAAAAGCCTTTTAAATATGAACTTTCAACATGGTATGGCATAAATGAAATAATGCCATTTACTTATTCACATGGATATTCTACTAATCGAATAATCACATGCAAAAATCAATAACCACTTTCATAATTTTGGAATGCATAATGCCAGACTATCATAACCACATAGCCAAGGCCTCGTGCCAAGACTACAAATAAGATTTTGTCAAGGCCTTGTGCCAAGATACTAGTTTGTCTCATGAGACCTACCGATGCATCGAGGAGCTATAGCGGGCTCCACCCGTCACATATTAAGTCCAATGCATTCCCATATGAAAAGGTTTAAACATAACATAATCATTCGTATTAAAACTAGCATACGAAATGTCAATACTTTCACCATAAACTATGAATGGTATAAAAATAGCACATCCACAGTCAAACATATCACAAAACCTTCAATACAATATAGAAGTTTTTTATCATAATAAATCAACTTCAAATAATCTTAAAATCCATCAAAGGATGTTGACATAGATGAAATCAAAATTCTTTTAAAAGAAATATCTCCTTTTATTTTGAAATCATTTAAGATCCATATAAAATAAAACATTTTCATTGAAAATATTCTTATAAGCTTGTAAGGGAAGCTTTGAAGATTTTATAACGGCGGAAAATAGCTTCACCCGCCGTATAAGTTAAAAAAAACATTCTTACCTTAATTCTGTCGAAAAGGTTAAAAATGACCTTGTTTTGAAAACGATCAAAAGATTCCTTTATAAACCACTTATAAAAGTCAAAAAGGGTATAAATGACTTTAACTCATATTCTAGTAAATAGTAAAAATGTTTTGAAATACATTTTTAAGAAACATGGATGTGGATGATAAAGAGATCCCAGTAGATTATTACGTATAAACAACCTCGGATAATGAAGAGATTGTAAAGTAAACCCTTACCAATTTGGTAAATTATGAAACATACAACCCATAAAAGAGGTATCATACAATTAATATGTAAATACACATAAATTAGAGTGTATTACACAAAGAATATAATTATGGGCAGTACATACACCACACAAAAGGTGATGGTGGCAATATGGCATGAATCTCACGGAAATAAGGAGTGCGATGAAAACCCCTTACCTTGTACTTTTCCTTGGTTGGGGTAGGATAACTTCCTGTATAATGGTGGAATAATTGTTATTAAATTATACAAGAATCATATATATTAATATGATATCATATATGATCTTTTAACATTGATTTGTTAATAATATCTTAGAATTATCGTCGTTTCGGATGTTAACTTACTTGTTTTCTTTTATATGTTTTGTTACGTAAGACATGTTTGTAAAGGATAGGTTGTATATTATTCATATCCAGAATGATATCAAGTCCTTAAACATCATTTTTAAATCATCAAATGATAATTATACTTGAATGGATACGATGGAGAATGAATCTCATCGCGTTCGTGGAGACGGTAGTCCGTACGTACGCACGAGCGACAATATCATTCTTTTGATATTAAAATAATATATAAATGGATGGTATATCATATATACAGAATCATTAACATGTTATATTTATTATTTACATGAGTTACACATCATTATTATACCCATCCAAATAATAATATATTGAATAACAATTACACCACGACGTGGAGACGGTAAGCCGTACGTACGCACGTATGGTGACATGTTATTCAAAGGGTGGATAGAATACTGAATATGGTTGTACCATATTTATAATAACATCACAGTATATGTACGATACTGGGGTTATTATTTTAGAATGTTAAGAACAAAGAAAGAGGAAGTGGAAGAAGAAAGGAACTTGGAAAAGGGTGGTGAAATCATTACCTCTTCTTCGGGTTCTTCCTTTTGATTTGATCAAAAAGGATCCTTAGGTTGGCTTTCTGATCAAACTAAGGCCTCTAGGTTGTAGTGAGGGATGTTGTGAGTGTATTTGGGCAGAGTTTGGCCGATCCAAAAGGCTTTTAAGGTGTGAAGAAATGAGAAGGAGGAGTGCCCTTTTATAAGAGGGGTGAGGGGCACCCTTGGAAAAGCTAGAAATATTAATTTATAATAAATTCATATTCGGTTTCTAATGGCTCCAAAGTTGATTATTAAAAGGTTAAGGTGGGGATAGGTCGAAAATCACTCAACCAATAGAATTTAGACAGGTTTGTGTACTTATATTAACCTTATATTTAAGTATTAACTCTAAGTTAATTAGTTTCACTTTTACAATGTCTCTTTGTATTTTTATATAATATGGTTAATAAACATACTATATACATCCAAGAGACCCCCAAGTGGTCCATTAATGATTAAACTATCATTATATAAGTCTCTTTGCCGAAGCTTAGATTTTTAAGAATTTAATATCAATTAATAATATAATATTTGTTTTATGAACTCTTTTATGTCAATTTTGACACTATTCAATAGTTGATTTTTGTGACACTCATAACAGATTGATTACTTCGAACAAAGTCAATTAAATAAATACTAATATATCATATTATTTTAGAAAATTAGTTTAATTCATTAAAAGTTTCATATTATATTTATTTGGGTATTTATAATATCAATTATTTTAATTTTTCACTATTATAGTAATTACTGTATCATCATTGTGTCATAAATAAAATACATTATTTAATGTCTAAAAATTATAAATAAAATATCATTATGTAAGAAATCTTTTTATCTTTCTAATGAATATTTATAATCTAAAAGCCAACATATATAACCCTATGTAACAATTTTTTTTCTAAAAGATATATGCCTGTGTCATTTTTGTATTCATTTTAACTTAATTAAAATAAAGTGTCATTATCACTTACAAGTGGATCCATGGGGTCCCAAAATAGACCCAAAGATTCCCATGGTCGACCATGTATCAAAAAATAGGGTTAAGACACGTTTTAGGGTAATTTAGTATTATTATAATATTATTTTTTATCCCTTATTTACCGGATTTACCCTTAACCATGGTAAATAAAATATTTACCGCAGTAATTATTCAAAATGACTAAAAATAAAAGTTACCTATTTACACAATACGAACATCCTGATTACAAATATGGAATCCATTTTCCTAAATTCAAAACACATAAGTGGCAGAAATTAATTTAAAATTAATTCCCGCTGTCAAAACAAAAAGCGTGTTTTTAAGAGATAATAACTATCAAAAGATTGACACTCATTTATGTTCGGTTTAATTGTAAAATTATGTCCAATGACCAACATTATATTAAATGGTAAAAATATATTCTAAATATACTTTAAAACCACTCAAATTCATTATTTATCACTATTAATTATTTTGATTAAAATTTTTTTTTTTAATTAAAACTTAGTAATTTTCACTATTCATCAAAATATGAAAGTTATCCGAAATGTACCAAAATTTCACCTTAGGCTAAATTTGATATTCCGAATCCAAAAATGAAGTACATTTTCAAATATAATATATATATAATTTCAAAAAGTAGGTATTACTATTCATAACGGCTAGTTTGATTAGTTATGGTGTGTTAGAACTTGGTGTTGCGTACAACACACGCTATCACATTATTCAAAGAGAAGCGTACCGTAAAAGCTTGGGGTGTTACATTCTCCCCTCCTTCAAATAATTGCGTCCTCGCAATTTCTAGGGTATTACTACATAAAAAGACTCGGGTGGTTCTTCATCATAAGTTCCTCGGGTTCCCACGTTGCCTCTTCCATCTTATGGTTTCTCCACAAAACTTTTACCAGACGCGTCGTCTGGTTTCTCAGCACTTGTTCTCTCGTATCAAGAATCTTGACGGGCTCTTCGCAATAAGACAGATCGGGTTCCAGTTCTAATTCCTCACAGGTGAGTACATGCGTCGGATCAGGCATGTATTTTCTCAATAGAGATACATGGAACACATCGTGAACTTTGGAGAGACTTGGCGGCATTGCCAATCGGTAAGCTACAACCCCAATTCATTCTAGAATTTCGAAAGGTCCGATGTACCTGGGACTCAATTTACCTTTCTTACCAAAACGTATGACTCCCTTCCAAGGAGATACCTTCAGAAAAACATGATCACCGACTTGAAATTCCAAATCCTTCCTTCGATTATCGGCATAGCTCTTCTGCCTACTTTGAGCTGCTTTGATGTGATTTTGGATTACTTTCACCTTTTCCACCATTTCCTCCACCAGTTCTGGGCCTACAAGTTTTCTTTCACCAACGTCATCCCAACAGGTTGGTGTACGACATCTCTTTCCATATAACGCTTCATATGGTTCCATCTGAATACTCGAATGGAAGCTATTGTTATAGGAAAATTCTACCAAAGGTAAATATTGATCCCACATACCCTGAAAGTCAAGTGAGCAAGATCTCAACATGTCTTCTAAGGTTTGAATAGTCCGTTCTGATTGTCCGTCTGTCTGAGGGTGGTAAGCAGTGCTCAAATAAAGTTCAGTATCCAGGGATTTCTGAAGACTTTTCCAGAATCTTGAAGTAAAACGGGGATCACGATCAGAAACAATCGATAGGGGTACTCCATGAAGTCTCACAACTTCATTAATATATAGTCTTGCTAGACGTTCCAGGGGTAGATCTTCTCTTATAGCAAGAAAATGTGCTGTCTTGGTAAGACGATCAACAATAACCCATATTGCATCGTTCCTTCTAGGAGTCTTTGGTAGCCCCATGACAAAGTCCATCGTAACATTGTCCCATTTCCACTCCGGTATGGGAAGAGGTTGCATGACTCCTCCAGGCTGTTGCCTTCCAGCTTTCACTTGTTGAAAAACCATACATCTTGACACAAAATCAGCAATCTCCCTCTTCATGTTGTCCCACCAAAAATGTTCCTTCAAATCTCTATACATTTTGGTGCTCCCAGGGTGTATAGAGAAATTGGAACTATGAGCTTCATCCAGCAATTCCCTTTTTAGATCAGGTATATTGGGAACACAAAGTCTCTTCCCGAATTTCAAAATTCCATCTTCATACACAAAGTCTCTCAATCTCCCATCATTCACAGCTTTAATCTTCTTTTGGAATTCTTCATCATCGGTCTGAGAACTCTTAATCCTTTCTAGTAAAGATGGTTTGGCAACCATTTGAAAAAGCATTGATGTTTCACCTTCCCTGGTTATTCCCATGTCCATCTTCACTAGATCCATGAAAATTGGATCCCTTTCAATTATCATATTGTTCAAAACTCCATGGTCTTTTCTACTCAAAGCATCTGCCACCTTGTTTTCCTTCCCTGGGTGGTAGTGTATCGTACAATCATAATCCTTGAGTAATTCAAGCCATCTCCTTTGCCTCATGTTGAGTTCTTTTTGTGAGAAAATATACTTCAAACTCTTGTGATCAGTATAAATCTCACATTTTTCACCATAGAGGTAGTGCCTCCATATCTTCAAAGCAAAGATCACTGCTGCTAACTCGAGATCATGAGTAGGATAGTTTTGTTCATGAATTTTCAACTGTCGTGATGCATAGGCAATAACTCTATCATTCTGCATAAGGACACAGCCAAGTCCTTTCTTCGATGCATCACTATAAATAACGAACCCATCATTCCCCGATGGTAGAGTCAATATAGGAGCATTGACTAATCTTCTCTTCAGTTCTTCGAAACATTCTTCACACTCTTTTGTCCAAACAAATTTAACCCCTTTACGTGTGAGCTTCGTTAATGGGTTAGCCAATCGGGAAAAATTCTGGACGAAACGTCGATAATAACCTGCCAAACCAATAAAACTACGTACCTCAGTTATACTCGTAGGTGATGGCCATTATTGGATTGCCTTGGTCTTAGAAGGATCAACAGAGATTCCATCTTTAGAGACAATATGGCCAAGAAAAGAAATCTCCTGAAGCCAGAATTCACACTTGCTAAACTTCCCATATAATTCATGCCTCCTCGGAGTCTTCATGATAATGCGCAAGTGATTTTCATGATCTTCGTAGGTTTTGGAGTATACCAGAATATAATCAATAAATACCACCACAAATTCATCGAGATACTCTTTGAAAACTCTATTCATCAGATCCATGAATACAGAGGGTGCATTAGTCAATCCAAACGGCATTACAGTAAACTCGTAATGCCCGTACCTGGTTCGAAATGCTGTTTTCGGAATGTCTTCCTTCTTCACACACAACTGATGGTATCCAGATTGAAGGTGAATCTTTGAACAGTATTGAGCTCCATGCAGTTGGTCAAATAAATCATCAATACGAGGTAGGGGATACTTGTTCTTTATCGTTATAGCATTGATCTCCCTGTAGTCGATACATAACCTCATAGATCCATCTTTCTTTTTAACAAAAAGAACAGGGGCTCCCCATGGAGAAACACTAGGGCGAATAAATCCCTTATTACTCAATTCCTCTAGTTGTTTCTTTAGTTCGACTAACTCTACAGTGGCCATTCTATAAGGGGTCTTCGATATAGGCCTTGATCCAGGAATCAAATCAATAGAAAACTCAACTTCTCGTTCTGGAGGATGTCCAGGTAAATCTTCTGGAAATACATCTACAAATTCTTTCACAACAGGTACATCCTCTATTTGAACATTCCTTTCCTCACCGACAGTTATTTCATTCTCTTCCTCCCCAATAATTGAATGAAGTTGAGCTACTGGGGGTGGATCTAAATAAGAATTAGGTGGTGACGATTCTGCTCTAAAAATAAGGTGCTCCTTATCATTATCATCAAGAATCATAACCTCTTTCTTCTTACAATAAATCTTCGCATCATAGTCCGAAAGCCAGTCCATACCGAGGATTATATCAAACTCAATCATAGGTATAACGATGAAATCAGCAGATAAAGAAAATTTATGTGCTCTAATGGGGACTGATTCACAAAACATTGTTGCAACGATACTTCCCTTAGGAGTTTTAACTGACAACTCCCTTATTAAATCAAATTGGAAATATCTAATTTTATTAGCAAACTGGGAAGATATGAAACAATGCGATGATCCAGAATCAAATAATGCATTTGCTAAACTTGAGGAAACCATTAAATTACCTTCCACCACGTCTTTCGGAGCTTCTACCTCAGCAGTAGTGATATCATAATCCTGGCCTTGATCCCTTGGCCTTTTCTGAGGTAAGTTCTCCTGACGCTTAGGACATGCATTTGTATAATGCCCCATCTCCCTGTAATTGTAGCACTGAACGTTGGTAGCTTCCTTCTTCCCCTTGAAATCATGAGCTTGGTGGCCTTTTTCACCACACTTGTAACAGACTCCCATTCCCTTCAAGCAAGTACCAGGATGTTTCTTCCCGCATTTACCACAAGATGGATATTCAACCTTTCCCTTCTTCCCCTTATTTCCATTCCCAGATTGATCAGCAGGTCTCTTCTTCTCTTGCTTTGCTTTAAAGTCATAAGCCTTAGAGAATTCCTTTTCGGTCTTGATAGCACATGAGACAATGTCTTCGTACGATGAAAAGGATTGTGAGACTAACGCTCGACGGAGAAATGGTTTTAACCCATCAAAGAAACGATCAATCTTACTTCTTGGGTTGCGAGTATAATCTCCAGCATACCTCGCTAACCTTGTAAAGTTAGCCTCATACTTTGTGACATTCTCATCCTCCTTCTGTCTCAGACTCAGAAATTGCCTTTCCATATCTGCTCGATGGTCGCGAGGGAAGTATTTTTCTAAAAACAGATCTTTGAACTCCCTCCATTCCATATTTGATACTTCATCATCTTCCTTCATGTTCTGAATCAATGACCACCATTGATCAGCATCTCCAGTGAGGTGGTAAACTGCCATGATAACTTTTTCCCTTTCACTGCTCCCCAAAGCCTAAAATATTTTCTCTAGGGAAAATATCCATTGCTCAGCTACTAAGGGATTTGTATTCCCATTGAATGTTGGTGGTTTTTTCCTCATGAATCGATCTAACATTGATCCTCCACGCTGCGGATCAGGGTGCTCCATACGGGTAAGGTTATTATTCATAACCTGAGTAAGTTGTCCCAGTATGGTGATTAGCTGATCAGCACCAGTTGCATCACCAGCCCCACTATAATTATCTCGAGCAGGAGGGCAATCCCTACATGGAGTGCGTGCATTGGTACGGTTTCCATTTCTTCCACTAGGCGCCATTTCTAAACAATGGAATAAACTAGATCAGTTTATGAATCAAAATACATAATCCCATACTTATAAAACACTTAACATAAATTGAACTTTTTATGGATATAATCAATAATCATAATAATGTTTTATTTGAGGAAGTATATACTCATAATCCCTTCAAAATGATTTGTAAAGAAAATGAGAGTTATCCTAAGCATATCCCCCGTGAGTGTCGTAACCAAGAGTGCAGCAAGGCCCGTTGTCGTGCACCAGTTCCCGTTCGAGTCTAGCTCAAAGCGGTGTTTTCGGGTTTTACCCCTAGGTACATCTGTTCCAGAGCCGCCTCTACCTGCTCGTATCCAGACAGGGATGTATTTCTTGGAAAACTCACAAAATCTCTACAATACCAAAATTCTAGGAAGTTCTTCTATACTAATCCTCAAAGTTCATCTTAGGTCTACGTGCTCTAATCAGAGTTTATCTAAATCTAGCTTCCAAGGTTTGTACTAAACTTCCTCTGATACCAACTATAACGCCCCGACCCCAGTTACCCAGAGTCGGTGCATTATTACATAACATTGGCATGATCATAAGAAAGATCAAATCTCGAAAGACCGATTGGTTTAGTAGCCTTGGAAACACTAGATATATTCATAAGTTTTACATTACATCATAAAATGAAAAACTACTACAACAACATAATGTTTCCACAATCCACACTATTAACCCCTCATAAAATCCCTGCAGGTCATTCATAACTTACTTCTTCACATCCAGGGAAAAATAAAACATAGAAAAGGGGTGATCTCAAATGCCTAGTAAGGATAACAATATAGCGGAAACTTTCATAAATAAGAATAAACATTTAAGGCAATGTATAACTAAAACAAAAGCCTTTTAAATATGAACTTTCAACATGGTATGGCATAAATGAAATAATTCCATTTACTTATTCACATGGATATTCTACTAATCGAATAATCACATGCAAAAATCAATAACCACTTTCATAATGTTGGAATGCATAATGCCAGACTATCATAACCACATAGCCAAGGCCTCGTGCCAAGACTAGAAATAAGATTTTGTCAAGGCCTTGTGCCAAGACACTAGTTTGTCTCATGAGACCTACCGATGCATCGAGGAGCTATAGCGGGCTCCACCCGTCACATATTATGTCCAATGCATTCCCATATGAAAAGGTTTAAACATAACATAAACATTCGTATTAAAAATAGCATACGAAATGTCAATAATTTCACCATAAACTATGAATGGTATAAAAATAGCACATCCACAGTCAAACATATCACAAAACCTTCAATACAATATAGAAGTTTTGTATCATAATAAATCAACTTCAAATAATCTTAAAATCCATCAAAGGATGTTGACATAGATGAAATCAAAATTCTTTTAAAAGAAATATCTCCTTTTATTTTGAAATCATTTAAGATCCATATAAAATAAAACATTTTCTTTGAAAATATTCTTATAAGATTGTAAGGGAAGCTTTGAAGATTTTATAACGGCGGAAAATAGTTGCACCCGCCGTATAAGTTAAAAAAAACATTCTTACCTTAATTCTGTCGAAAAGGTTAAAAAGGACCTTGTTTTGAAAACGATCAAAAGAATCCTTTATAAACCACTTATAAAAGTCAAAAAGGTTATAAATGAATTTAACTCATATTCTAGTAAATAGTAAAAATGTTTTGAAATACATTTTTAAGAAACATGGATGTGGATGATAAAGAGATCCCAGTAGATTATTACGTATAAACAACCTCGGATAATGAAGAGATTGTAAAGTAAACCCTTACCAATTTGGTAAATTATGAAACATACAACCCATAAAAGAGGTATCATACAATTAATATGTAAATACACCTAAATTAAAGTGTATTACACAAAGAATATAATTATGGGCAGTACATACACCACACAAAAGGTGATGGTGGCAATATGGCATGAATCTCACGGAAATAAGGAGTGAGATGAAAACACCTTACCTTGTACTTTTCCTTGGTTGGGGTAGGTTAACTTCCTGTATAATGGTGAAATAATTGTTATTAAATTATACAAGAATCATATATATTAATATGATATCATATATGATCTTTTAACATTGATTTGTTAATAATATCATAGAATTATCGTCGTTTCGGGTGTTAACTTACTTGTTTTCTTTTATATGTTTTGTTACGTAAGACATGTTTGTAAAGGATAGGTTGTGTATTATTCATATCCAGAATGATATAAAGTCCTTAAACATCATTTTTAAATCATAAAATGATAATTATACTTGAATGGATACGATGGAGAATGAATCTCATCGCGTTCGTGGAGACGGTAGTCCGTACGTACGCACGAGCGACAATATCATTCTTTTGATATTAAAATAATATATAAATGGATGGTATATCATATATAAAGAATAACTAACATGTTATATTTATTATTTACATGAGTTACACATCATTATTATACCCATCCAAATAATAATATATTGAATTACAATTACACCACGACGTGGAGACGGTAAGCCGTACGTACGCACGTATGGTGACATGTTATTCAAAGGGTGGATAGAATACTGAATATGGTTTTACCATATTTATAATAACATCAAAGTATATGTAAGATACTGGAGTTATTATTTTAGAATGGTAAGAACAAAGAAAGAGGAAGTGGAAGAAGAAAGGAACTTGGAAAAGGGTGGTGAAATCATTACCTCTTCTTCGGGTTCTTCCTTTTGATTTGATCATAAAGGATCCTTAGGTTGGCTTTCTGATCAAACTAAGGCCTCTAGGTTGTAGTGAGGGATGTTGGGAGGGTATTTGGGCAGAGTTTGTCCGAACCAAAAGGCTTTTAAGATGTGAATAAATGAGAAGGAGGAGTGCCCTTTTATAAGAGGGGTGAGGGGCACCCTTGGAAAAGCTAGAAATATTAATTTATAATAAATTCATATTCGGTTTCTAATGGCTCCAAAGTTGATTATTAAAAGTTTAAGGTGGGAATAGGTCGATAACCACTCAACCAATAGAATTTAGACAGGTTTGGGTACTTATATTAACCTTATCGTTAAGTATTAACTCTAAGTTAATTAGTTTCACTTTTACAATGTCTCTTTTTATTTTTATATAATATGGTTACTAAACTTACTATATACATCAAAGAGACCCCCAAGTGGTCCATTAATGATTAAAATATCATTATATAAGTCTCTTGGCCGAACCTTAGATTTTTAGGAATTTAATATCAATTAATAATATAATATTTGTTTTAAGAACTCTTTTATGTCAATTTTGACACTATTCAATAGTTGATTTTTGTGAAACTCATAACAGATTGATTACTTCTAAAAAAGTCAATTAAATCAATCATAATATATCATATTATCCTAGAAAATTAGTTTAATTCATTAAAAGTTTCATATTATATTTATTTGGGTATTTATAATATCAATTATTTTAATTTTTCACTATTATAGCAATTACTGCATCATCATTGTGTCATAAATAAAATACATTATTTAATGTCTAAAAATTATAAATAAAATATCATTATGTAGGAAATATTTGTATCTTTCTAATGAATATTTATAATCTAAAATCCAACATATATAACCCTATGTAACAATTTTTTTTCTAAAAGATATATGCTTGTGTCATTTTTGTATTTATTTTAACTTAATTAAAATAAAGTGTCATTATCACTTACATGTGGATCCATGGGGTCCCAAAATAGACCCAAAGATTCCCATGGTCGACCATGTATCAACCAATAGGGTTAAGACACGTTTTAGGGTAATTTAGTATTATTATAATATTATTTTTTAACCCTTATTTACCGGATTTACCCTTAACCATGGTAAATAAAATATTTACCGCAGTAATTATTCAAAATGTCAAAAAATAAAAGTTACCTATTTACACAATTTGAACATCCTAATTCCAAATATGGAATCCATTTTCCTAAATTCAAAACATAGAAGTGGCAGAAATTAATTTAAAATTAATTCCCGCTGTCAAAACAAAAAGCGTGTTTTTAAGAGATAATAACTATCAAAAGATTGACACTCGTTTATGTTCGGTTTAATTGTAAAATTTTGTCCAATGACCAACATTATATTAAATGGTAAAAATATATTCTAAATATACTTTAAAACCACTAAAATTCATAATTTATCACTATTAATTATTTTGATTAAAAAAGTTGTTTTTAATTAAAACTTAGTAATTTTCACTATTCATCAAAATATGAAAGTTATCCGAAATGTACCAAAATTTCACCTAAGGATAAATTCGATATTCAGAATCCAAAAATGAAGTCCATTTTCAAATATAAAATATATATAATTTCAAAAAGTAGGTATTACTATTCATAACGGCTAGTTTGATTAGTTATGGTGTGTTAGAACTTGGTGTTGCGTACAACACACGCTATCACATTATTCAAAGAGAAGCGTACTGTAGAAGCTTGGGGTGTTACACTTTTTAACAATAATCCCTTAAAATTTTCATTTCGGGCGGTTAATAGTTTTGTTTATCATGAGTATTTCTGTTTAGTAGTTTTGTTCCATGTACTTTGATCATAATTGTATCATATTAAATATTATTACCATGACATAAATAACTTATATATTCATTATATGTATATTTTTAGTCATCTTTAATAGTTAGATATTGAAAAATGAATTTCACCGTTTATTGAGATGGTAAGTTTTATGTATGCATGATTTCTATTTTTAATTTTGATTGATGGAATGAAAGAAAGGTAAATAGTAATTTAAATTTATAAAATATTGATTATATTATGAAAATCCAAAATATTCTTTTAGCCTATATTTATTACTATATAGTTAAAATGTCAATGAAAAATGTATCACATTGCTTCATGGAGGTGGTAGTCCACATGTATGCACAAGCGACGTTATCCTTCTCTAAATGATTGGAAGGTAAGAAGTTAGATGTGATGTTACAATTATATAAGTATAATTAGGTCATAAATATCATATTTAAAATTAAACCCATCAGAATAATCAACCACAAAACAGAGTGATGAAAAATGAATAGTATCACTATGTGGAGAGGTTAGGTTGTATGTACGAATGCGTGATACATTTACTTCCCAATTATTGAAAAAAAAGAATTATCACGAACCAGCATGGGTACCCTAGTAACCCAATAATAAAACCGGTTATGAAATAGTCTAAAGGGTGTTCTCTATCTCCATAGGTTGGTGAAAATCACATGGAACCATACAATATCAAAGTGATTACAAATTTTCCAAAATCACAACATAAGTAAGATAAATAGGTCTGTATGAATACAACGAAAACTACAAAGGTAAAAGTGTACCAGAAGTAAAATATGAACAATTGCCCAAAATACTACAACAAAGTACCAAAAAATAATATAATAACCCAAGTCCCAATGAAAAGAACTCAACTATCACGAGGGTCAACATCTATAACCACTTCCATGTGGATCCTTACCCTTCTCGAACCTAGAAGAAGGTAATCTACAAACACTCGAAGGCATAGGTAGGGTGTGAGAAACATTCCTTATAGGGTATCACTAAGGATTCCATAATAATATGACAAAATTTTATTAACCAAACAAATATTTCAATTTAAATTAAATAGGTATTACATTTCAAAGTCATTTTTAAATAATAATTCATTACAATTAAATTGAAGGAAATAATTTAATCCAATGGATCAATAAACATTTTATATAAATTTGTAAGGCATGTAAAAAATTTACAAAAATAGTGGCATATATTTAAAATATAGACAAATAAGAAACATGGTCATGTTATAAAAGGTATTATATATTTAGGATATTGGATCCTCACACACTTGAAGAAAAATCCTGGAAATATCTTTATACACAAGCCACTTTGATACTGATAAAAGAAGACCCATCAACATCCCATCTCGGATGTGACTTTCTATACTCAAATTTGTTTTAGTTGTAAGTGTAAAAAAGTTCTATCACTATAACTCACCAGAAACCATGGCTTGCATGTGATATATTAAAAATAAATGATGTTAAATTTATGCAAGGACTGCTTAAAATACAATTCATCATATTCTACATATCAAATATGATTTTTTTTTTTAAAACAAAAATGGATTTTTAATCAAAATAAGCATCTTTTAAAGAGAAAACCAATGCATTTCAATCAACACCATTTAAATAAATTTTTATCAAATACCAATTTGAAATTAGTTTCATTAAATCAATTTCACAATTACACCCCAATTCAAAGGAATTGGGTGTTTTTCCCAATTTCATGCTATATAAAATTTCAAAAACCCAATTCAAATAAATAAGGGTTTAAATCAACCCATCAAAAAAATTTCAATTTATATCAAGAAATTTTATTTAAATAATAAAATTTAATTTAAATTAAGAAATTTAGGGTTAATAATTTATTTCCACAATAACAGAACCACCTATCTCAGGATCCCGGGCCCCAAAACATAAATCCTTAAAATGAAAACTCCAGTGAAGATCATTCACAATGAATATTTGACACTCAACCCTAGATTCAATATTTGAAAAAATAGGATAATATATTCTTTACAACATAGAGACCTAAAAAACCCTAGTAAGGAAAAGAGATGAAGTAGAAGATAGAGAATAGGTATAAGAAAACAATCCGAAGAAGATGGAACACTATTCACCTAGCAATGATTCGCTTATAGAAGGGTGTATAGGGGCCAAAATCACCTATTGGAATCTCCCCTTCAAGGTAAAATTATAATGGGTCTAATTAGGTTCGTTGGAACCTAAAATTGGGGTTTTTAGACGTTTGAATTTAATTTTTTTGACTAAAAAACCTTGTACGCACAGTTTTCTAGGCATAGATGAATGGTTCAAACAAATAGTGAACCCAATGCATGAAACCCTTTAAATGGGGTTTCTCAAATTCTCATAGGTGGGTGCATAGTTTTTCAAACCATGTTCCAATTATGAAATGCCCCACCATCTGTGTTTTCACGGTATCTCCTAGGAGGGTATACATTTTGGGAAAACTATTCTCAATCCATTGAGAACCTATAAAATTTCATAATTTCAAAAAAAATCACTCAAAGAATACCAGAATATTACCCAAACAAGGAATGATCAAAGAATGGGTTTAGGAATACCAGGAAATTGTAACAGGATGTTAAAACCTCCCCACTATAGGAAATTTATTCCCCAAAAAATCATGTTAAGAAAATTTCATGTCAAAAAGATAAGGCCAATTTTCTCTCATTAGTGTCTCACTCTCCCACATATCATTATAATCATAACCATGTTTCCATATAACTTTAACCAAATATATCATCCTCTATTAAATTACCATGTTTTTAGAATCAACTATCCCAACTGGATGTTTCGTCATGGATAAATGAGGCTCAAACTCAAGATCACTCTAGATCAGAACATTAGATAGATCAAATAGACAATTTCCAAGATATGATACATTGAACACATTATGTAATGACATAAACTATTGTGTAAGTGATAAAAGATAATAAACTTTCCCCACTTTCTCAAAAACCTTAAAAATTCCCACAAAGTGAGAAGCAAGTTTCCCTTTCCTCCCAAGCCTTCGATGACACGACCAGGGTGAAGCTTTAAAGAACACCTAGTCACCAATTGAAAATTACAATGGTCTACCATTATGACCAGAATAAGAATTATAATAGCTTTGTGCCATCCCAATATTCTAAATAATCAAATAAATATTTTATATCATCTCTTGAACCGATCACAATCCAACCAAATAACCTTCAACAATCTCTGACCAACACAAAAGATATATACATGGATGACTTTATATGGCCTCAAAATGAACCATTCTGATTGTATACTGGTAACTATTTTTATAAAAAAATTAACCATCCCTATATGGTCACCCCAAGAACAAAAAAATTTATAATACAAGTGAATATCATATCGTCAAAGATGTTTTATAACTCTTTATATATGGCCATCTTACTGTGGATAATGATCTGTGATAAAAATACATGAGATCCCAATGCCTCATGAAGGCCTCTCCAAAAGAGTGAAGTGAATTGAGGATCTCTATCAAATACTATATAATATGGAACTCCATTAAAAAACAATCCATTTCACTTATAGATTTACCAACTCCTCAACATTAGTTGAATCACTAATGGGTATAAAGTGAGATGATATAGTAATATGATCAATCACAACCCATATCACATTCTTATTTCTATGGGTACATGAAAACACAACAAAAAATTCCATAGATATCTCATATCACATCCAAGTCATCACTGGAAGTGGTTAAAATAAACCCAAAGGTTTCTGGTTCCCATTCATAAACTTTTGTAAGGTATAATAATGAGAGACAAATTTAGAAATTCCTTATATCACACCAGACCAAAAGAATCTAGGCCACATGTCATAGAATATCTTTGTGGTTTCTAGGTTCACTACCCAATGGGGAATATAGAAATCCCCCACCATAGATTTTTTTACCACAAACCTCCCAAAAACTCAATTCCAATTTCATATAATGACCTCGGTGGAGAATGAATAGTCAGTTATAGTCTCCCATCATAAAAAGAGTCTCTAATTCCACAAAACTCATCATAAAGACGTTGTTTCTAAAGGATCATATCTAGAAGAGAAAGATTTAAATTAACCCTAGACAATGAAACCATGTCCCCAGATTCTCTAACTCTAATATAAAACTATGAGAAAACATCCATCATGTTCCACTCTTCCAGTGATTCTTATACGGCATTGGTTGGATGTTTCCTTCTGAAATCATCAGTGATGAAACTCTCTTTACTCGGGGTATAATTGATTTAAAAGTAGAAAGATTGCAGTTTTTCCACCTAATGCCTCTTGTGGAGATTCAAATATTTTTGAGAGAAGGTATAACTCATGCTCTTATGGTATGAAAACATGGAAAAACTTTCTCCAAAAAGGTACTTATGAAAACACTTGAGTGAATTCATCATTTCTATGAGTACAAGGATATGAGTTGGGTATTTCTTCTCATGTGGCCTTATATGAAGAGATATATAAGAAATTAAATGATCACCTTTCATAAGAACACCGCCTAAACCTGAACCTGATGCATCAATGAATACCACATAGCCCTGCTCGACCTCTAGAAGAGTCAACACTAGTGAAATAGTCATAGTATATTACACCTCAACTAAATAATTATAACATTTTTCATCCTAATAAAAATTTACTCCATTCCATGAAAAAGTATTTATCTGAGAACATAATTTTGGTATGTCCTTAAAAAACCTATGATAATACATAGCTAAACCCAAGAAGCTCTAAATCTCAAAAACTTTTCATGGTTGTTCCCCTGACATTACAACTTTCAAATTTTAAGGATAAACTAAAATATCATGTTACGACACCACATGTCCCAAGAAATTTAACTCCTAAATCCAAAAATTTCAATTTGAAATATTGGAAAAAAAGTCAATAATTATTCCCGAATTCTAGAACTTCTATCAGATGAAACACATGATCCTATTCAGATATAGAGAAAACAAGTATGACAACCGTAAATACTATAAAAAAGGTATCATGATACTCATGTAAAATATTATTCATCAAGTACATGAATACATTAGGATGATTGGTTATACCAAATGGAATTAAAAGGTACTCATAATGGTTGTACATGCTTGAAAAGCAGGTTTTCAGAATGTTAGATTATTTTATTCTCAAATAATGGTAACCAGATCGAAGATTAATCTCTGAAAACATCATTTACCCTTTTAACTGATCAAACAGATCATCAGTACATGGTAACTGATATTTGTTCAATATCCTGACCTAATTTATTTTTTGATAATAAAAACAATGTAAAAATGAACTATCATCATTATCAGTAAAGAGAATCGACACTGCCTAAGTGGACAAACTCTGGAATATAAATCCTTTCTATAGAAGATCATACTACTCAGAATTTAACTATATCATTTGATCCAGTTCCATATAGCAAGATGGAATATACAATAGTTGAATACGAGACACTAATTCAATAAAAAATATACCACTCTTACTAGAGAAAAACTAGGGAAGTGAAAAAAAATAGTTGGGAATATTTTTGAAAACTATAGGGAGATCACCACTCAAGGATTCTAACTACAGATCTAAATCATACAATAATATTACTTTCCAAAACTCTATACAAGATTTTATGTATCTACTTGACCTTGTGGTCTATTCTCTATGAACGATTCGGAAAACCCTATCATGTTCAGTAAAGGAGACCCATTAAAGATAACAATAAGAGTTAACATTATTGGAAATGATCTAATCCCTCCTGAATATGACAATAATAGGTTTCATATTGAGAACTAGAAAACACCATGAATGATCAAAAAATGATAAAGAGAACACACATGCAAGACTATATAGACCATTTTCTCTCGTTTTTCCAAGGGGAGTGGTAATATCCATCACATTAGAGAAAATCTCCATAAGAAGTTTAAGCATATTAACAATATGGGTTGAAATAAATGAATGAGATGAACTAGTATCAATTAAAGAAATCACTAATATTGAAGCTATATTGTTGGTAACTCTCACAATCATTGGGCATGTATCCTCTTACTCTAGAGACTCATCCACTATGTGAAGAAGCTTCATTCTAGATTCTAGTGGCCATAACCCCCTTTTCCATGAAGCATTTGATTTTACCACAATTTTAATAGGTACTGATGAGCCCATGCCACTATGAGGAGTAAAAAATACATGAAAGAACATCTTTAGGTGACATGAGTGTCCATAGGAGCCAAAAATCATAGGTTCCATAGTGTAAACCCTCTTTGAATTCCATATCTTTCCACACTAGAATCAAATCAAAGGGCCTCTTCGAGGCACTATAGGAGGTTTAGAGAATCCATTTAAGGTAGTTGACGCCTATGTCTTTCTATCCCCAGAAGGCCTCGAATATTAAGGTAGTCAACACCTCTGTCTTCCTATCCCTAGAAGCCCTTGATTGAACTCAGCAAAAATCAGAGGTGCACAATGAAATTTGAACAATATGTTCACAAATCGTACAAGGCACATGAGTCTTTGTCTCTATAGAAATCACTTCACAACATGTAATCCAAAGGATCATCAATTGATAATGAGATCATTCAAATGTTCTCCTATTTAGAGGCATGTATTCCAATAGCTGGCTCCCTCCTCCCACGATAATATTTTTCATTGAATCTCAAAGTGACCCGTAGATGTGTAACTCATCCAATTGTTAGTTAGAAAAAAATTTATGACATAATTTCATTATAACAATAACATTTGTAAGGAATGTTTATCATGTAAAAAAATTATTATATTTATGAACCTTAAGTAAAATAGGATTTGATGAAGTTGAAATAATATGTTACGAAAATAAATTAGATTAAAAAAATATGAATTATTGGAATACAAGAAATATATAATTTAGCGTCTAAATATATGAATAATCAGATTCTAAAGAAGAATAGATATTCAGATTATGTTTTTTTGAATAATTCGGAGTCTGAGTTCAGAGGAATTCAGAGTATGACTTCTAAGTAATTCAGAGTCAAAATTATGAAGAATTCAAAGTCCGATTTCTATGGAATTCAGAGTTGGAATTTCATAGAATTTAGAGTCTTGATTTCAGAGAATTTTTAGCTTGAATTTTAGAGAATTAAGATTCTTAATTTCAAAGAATTCATTATATGAATTTAAGAGAATTATAAGATTTAATTTCAAATAATTCAGAGTCTGAATTTCAGATAATTAAGAGTCTGAATTTTGAGAGAATTAATAGTCTAAAAATTAGACAATAAATAGTATGAATTTCAAAGAATTCAGAGTCTGAATTTCAGATAATTTAGAGTCTGAATTTTAGAGAATTTAGTTTCTAAATTTCAAATAATTCAGAGTATGAATATAGTAAGACTCAGTAGCTAAGTAACTATAAGATTCTAAGGGTTTGGATAAGGATCTTAATTTTAATCTTAATAAGAAAATGGTTAAACTTGGTTTTGAGAAGACATTGAATAAGACATTAAAAACCCTGGTAAGGATAAAAATTTCATAGAGAAAGAGTTTTTTTTAAGAAAAAACATTCTTAGAGAAAGATAATTTTCCTTATGAAAATTTAATTGTGATTTTCAAAACATTGAGTAAAGTAAAATTCCTAAGGAAACCTTATTAACTCAAAAATCTCCCAATTTTTTGAAATTACTAACAACCATTCAAAAAAGAATATAAGGGATAAGGATTTTTTTATATCATTAATAGAAAAAATTATCTCTCTTTACATATAAACCATGATGAAGACAGCTAAATTCACCATTGGTTTTGAAATCCTTATGGATTGTATTCATGTATTTTTTAGAGAAGTTACTTTTTCTAGATTAAGAGATTCTTAATTATGTAAAATCCCCCTTATGTAATATCCCTATTTCTTTGGGGATACTCTTCTTTTTACTTGATATTATTTTAATCATTATTTTCTCCCACTTTTTGATTTTCAAAAATGAATTGTGGGAAATAAAAAATTGTACCTGAAAGGTTAGAAATATACAATAAAAAATGGAAGCCAAATCTCATTATGATAGGAAAAATTGTTGCAGGAAAATATATGAAAAAAGATCAGATTTTCCGGGAAATCATTCATCCTTCTTCTCCTTCGACATGAGAATTCACAAGGTAGCCTTTAATATCTTCATCTAATTGTGATCATACTCAAACATCTTGAGAAACTGATCTAAATCGTGAATTTTCATTTCAAGAGCCTTTATTTTTTCTTCTTCAGAGTTTAGAATTTCTTCCTGGGACATTTCTACCTATTATTGATTTTTGAACTTTTGTACTAGATCTTCCCTAAGTTACCTTTATCTCATTAAATTTAGAGAAACTGAATTAAACTTTCCATTCAGATCTCCATCCTCTTACATTCTCAAAGCTTTCTTGAGATTCAGTTTCTCTAAAAAACATTATTTAAGGTTTTTTATTATGTCATTTGACTATCAAAATAATCTTTTACGGAATCATGGAAGTCATCCATGATTTTCATATTATAAATTTATCTCTTAGTCCATTTTGTTATTTCCTTACATGATCTCTTATTAGCATTATAACCAATAAGAAATGTTTTGAACTCCGTTTCAGGTTTGATAAACTTTTACATAAGCATGATAATCGAATATGACTTATGATTGAATGAATTATGAAGAAACTGACATCATTAATCGATACATGGGAATCATGGTATTGTATTCACTAACTTTTTCCAAGACAGAACTATGATATTCTGACCGATAAAAGATGAACATTCATAAGAATAATCTTTTGCTGGCGAGGAATCTTTGTGAAGATCTAGAACTTTCCTCTTGTATGTTTTACTAAGAACATTCTTATCTTTCACAACCACATCTTTTATTAAAATATCATCAACCACCTACATTCCTTTATCAAATCTGGGGATTGCCTTCCCAACTTATGGAGTCTCATATTTAATATATGTTACATGGATTATCTTATCTCAATCAATACCTTATTTATCAGAATCTCCCTCACCATCTTTCAGATGAATAAAATGATGGTTAATACTATCATTATCAGAAGGTTTATCAACCTCATCCTGTCCATCATCTTATTTCCCTTGAGAAATTATTTTGTTTGACTCAAATGAGGAAGTTATGATCGATAACTTACCTAAGGGAATTTTCTTCTCAGGATATTATTCTAATTGTTTGATCACATATTCACTTTATTATTATTACTCCTCCTCCTCATCTTCTTCTTCATGAGCTATCTCTTCTTCTACAATAGTTTTTGGTATTGAGAAATAATTACCTAGAGTTTCTACTAGAACTGACTCTTGAAGGAAGGATTCTGGTACCTGAATATATTCAGATGCTTTCTCAGTTTCCTTAAGAAGGGCTTGGATGATCTCAACTTCTAAAATTTTATTCTTTAACTTCTTCTCATTTTCCTACTTTTCATGTTCTTCAGCAGCTGAAATCATTTAGGATTTTGCCTTTTTAGGGTCTAAAATGAAATTTGAATCTCCCTCCTCCTTCATCATCATCTTCTATCTCAACTTTTTTACTACCTCTTTCGATTTTTTTTCATTTTTGGTATTGGTGGAGCTGACTATGTTTCTAGAATGGTTTGTTTTACATTGGCTTCCACTTATTTCTCCTTTCTTTTCATCTGGGGTTTCTTGGAAGTTTTCCCTACTTCCCCTTTATTGATTAAAGATTGAATATTACTTTCAGAAAGATCATAAAACTCTCATGTTTTGGTACTAAAACAAATTTTCATCCTCCTAAGAGTGTCATCACTCTACTACATGATCATAAAGGTTATGGGTTTTGAACTGCAAGGTATTTTAAAGGATTCTAGGAAGAGGACTATGATCTTTGAAAATATCACCAGATACATGACAATTTGAGATTTGAGGGTTCCATTCATTATATTGCTGATGGTAAGGATAATATACTTGATAAGATTTACCTTTTATATATTCACCAAAATGTCCATCATAATGATATCTCTTTTCTTAACAGAGTGCTAGTTTCCCTTTCTCAAAATGATAAACCCTTGTAAAAACACAACTAACAACCTGTTTTGTGTTGAAAGATGGTTGATCTTTGGTGACTTAACTCCCTTGAGTCGAAGATACTGAATTGACTTCACTTTCTCAAAACATCCAAAATTATCTAGAAACATGTGACAAAGAAACCTTGATTCACCCACAAAAGGAATAATGAGAACGTTTGTAGCAATATTGAATGATAATGAATTGGTTTTACTATAGCTGTTAAATGAAAAAATTTATCTGCGTCCTACATAATAACATATTGTATCATAAAACTCTATGAAAAGGTCAGGATAAACCAGATCCTAAGTCAATGTCTTAGATACACATAAATTATCCCATCTATTCAACTTGATATTCATCATAATCAAAAAATTATACTTGCAAATGAAATTTGGATAAACCAACCTTTCTCTATAAATTTTCCAATCCTTTATTTTCTTGTTTAAAGTCATATGATTCTGTGAGGAAACATTGAGAGAAATCTAGAATGTAAGGAATGAAATAAAACATAACAACTAATTTGTAGATTTGTAGAGCTTCAGTGTAAAATATCATGAAAAAATGATGTGGGACACAGTTAAGGGGGGCCTTTATATAGGCTTTGAGATGATGGTTTGAATTCTTGAATGAATCCCACGATTGATATAAACATGATTTGATCTGATAGATGAGATGAATATCGAAGAAGGATTTGGTAGGTTCCAATATTTTGAGGTTTTAAAATGAAAAATCAAATATAAGGAAAGTTAATCATATAGAATTTTCCTAAAACAAGATAGAAATACCAACAAGTAAAAACAATACAATTATGAAGATTTAAGTAAGGAATCATAACTTCTAAAATATTTAGAAATAATTTTCATCATTGAGAAGGTTCTTAAAAAAAGTTATATTCTAGAAAATTTTATTAAGGAGAGGAAAAATTTTAGGTTCTGAAAAATCTTTTTATGAAAAGGGAAAAAATTTTATGTTTTGAAAAATCTTGTTAATGAAAGGGAAAATTTTTAGGTTCTAAATGTTTTTTAGGGGATAGGTTTCAACAAAATATTAAATGGATGATCACTTTAATGTTATGATTCCTAAGAAAGTAATGCCTAATATGTATGTGCTTTTCATGAGAGTGATGTGGGTTGGTTTAACATAGGTAAATGAAACTTTTATTATCACACAATATATATTTTTTGAAAAATTCTTGCCATAGTCTATGAGTGTGTGTTGCATCTGCAACATTTGATTACAACAAATTGTAGATGCTACATATGTAGCTTCAGTAGTGGAAAGTGCTACCAAGTGTTGCTTCTTGCATGAACAATAAACTAATGAATCTCAAATGAAATAGAAAGTTTCAATTGTAATCATCTTACCCATTCTATATCCACCAAAATCAGTATCCAAAAATCATTTTAAAACAAAATCATTTCTAGAAGAATAAAAAATTCCTAAGTCCACAGTTCCTTTTAAATAAAGAAAAATTATTTTCACAGCTTTTAAATGAGATTCCTTTAATTAGATTGATATCTTGCACATAATCATTCTGAAAACATTATTCCTAGATGACTAGCTCTTAAGTATAATAAAAATCCTATCATACCTCTAAAAGATTTTTAACCTACTAGTTTCCCAGCATCATCAAGATCAAGAGAAATTTAGGTACCGATTGGAGTAATTATACTATTAGGGTTTTCATATCCATAATTTTTAAGAATATTTTTAATATACTTAGGTTGAGATATATAATTTCCTTCTGGTTTTTGAGAAATTTGAAAACGAAGGAGAAATGTTAACTCACCCATCATGCTAATTTAAAACCCATATTTCACAAGATTCACAAATGAATGAGTTAAGTATTGTGGAGTTGATCTGAATATAATGTAATCAACATAAGTTTGATCAATTAAAACTTTTTTCTTATCTTTATTTATAAAAATAGATGGATCAGAAGTCCCCATAACATATTTTTTTTTTGTTAAAAAAATCATGTAAGTCTATAATATCCGGCACCAGGGGCTTGTTTACATCTATATAAAACTTTGGTAAGTTTGAAAACATGTTCAGTATGCTTTGTGTCTACCAAACCAGGAGTTTGTTCAACATAAAATTTCTCTTGAACATATCCATCAAGGAAATAAAACTTCTCATCTGTTTGAAAAAGTTTGAAATTGATTAATTCTATAATGGAATGTATAATATGAATAGATTTACATCTAGATACTAAAGAATATGTTTCTTCATAGTCTATTAATTCTTGTTGATTATGTCCTTTAACAACTAATCTAGAATTATTTATACCTATGATTTCATTTTCGTCTCATTTATTTCTGAAGACCCATTTTACTCCAATTATAGAAGTTTCATTAGGTCTTTCAACAAAGGTCTAGACATTTTTCCTTTCGAATTCATTTTTCTCATATTGTTTGGATTTAATACAATCAACATCACCTAAAACACCATCATTGGTTTTTGGTTCACATTTGGAATGAAATTATATATGTTCTACTTAATTTATAAAAGAAATTATTGTCCATATAGGTTGATTTACATCACTAATTATACTATCACTAGGTTGATTCTTAAGAAGCAACTAATTTGGGTTTTGTAACACCAGTTCATCAACATTAGGTAGAAAATATTCTAGGGTAAACACTTCAAAAGAATTTCCTTGAGTATTTTCCTTATTAGAATAATTTTCTATCAAAGATTGTTAATTTGTTTCTTAAAACCCATTTGAGGATATAGGTTTGGTTTGTTTAAAAACAAAAGGATCACTTTAAAAATATTTAACATGCCCTATTTCTTCGATAGTACAAGTGTTTTTTAAAGAATCAAAATGCCTTAGATGTTGTGGAATTACCTAACAAAATTCGTTCATCTGATTTGGGTAGGAATTTATTTATGTTTTATACAGTATTCAAAATGAATACTTTGCATCCAAATACTTTGAAGTAAGATAGTCTAGGTTTCTGATATATCCATAATTCAAAAGGTGTTTTTAAGAATATTTTTACTAAAAATCAATTTATATTATAAAAAGAAGTACTAAAAAATTATTCCTAAAAGAGTTTAACAATAAAATATTCACACAACATTGTTCTAGTTATCTCATGAATAATTTGATTTATTCTTCCAATAACTCCATTTTTTGAGGTGTTCTTGGAGCGGAGAAGTTATGAGTGATGCACCCAATTTGTGTATAAATTTTCACATACATTATTGAAAATAAGATTTTTTTTTTCAGAAATTACCTACTTTTTAGGGAAAATTACTTTGATTTTAGTGATCTTGTTCATTTTTAGGATATTTATGGCCAAATACACAAAATGGGTGAGACTAATCAAAATTTACAAACTACATAGTGTGTTCCTATATAAATGTCGTGTACTTCCAGACTCAGACACAGATTGACTAACACAAGTACATGCCCAAGTAATCCGAATCTGGTACATTTTGTGTCCACAATTTACTAGCTGTGGACACCCTTCTAGAAGCTGTTAGTGGATGAGAAGAAGTCTATATTCCCATGCGGCCGGCTAAATGGAACACACTGTGTTTAATGTATACATGCAGTGTAGGCCTTTCTAGAAGTGGTTGGTAGCCAAAAAATGAGACTACATGCTTTCTATGGCATAGCTACACATCGTGTATAGCTACTTACCAAGAAACACTATGTTATAAGTTAAAGACGGTGTGTTAGGCTACCAACTAGTGGAGAAAACTATGTCCAAAGTGCGTTGAAAAAAGTACACATCATGTACTTTTTCCACATGCAGTGTAGTTATTTTTTCTATAAAGGGAGGGCTTGGCCTCTAGTTTAAGAGAGTGGTGTGTGGAGAGAAAGTGTGGAGAAGGTTGAAGGTCTGAAGGAGAGAAGCTCTGCCACTGTAATACTACAATTCTACCGTCTACCCGAGAATCATTCCCTCCTCGAAGTTCCAAGCATGATCACATCAGGTATCAAGGGATTTGTGTTTGTCATTTTCTATATTTCTAACTAAATACCCAGTGTGTTGGGGTTGTGGAAGATGATGAGTTTTAATTTTAATTATTTTATATGAATGTGTTTGTTCATTTTAAATTCTTCTTATTATTCTTTAATCACTTCATTTTATCACTAAAAATTCTCTACGAGACCAATGGCAGACATTTTAGGGATTCAAAAGAAGAATAACGACGAAAAATTTCTTGAACATTGGATGTATTCATCGACTCAAAATGGACTGAGCCTAATAAATCACTGTGAAACACAGTCTACAAGACCGAGGAGTAAATTTTTTCATCTCTAAATTTATGTTTACCAGACCAAGGAAACTTTATTACAAATTAAAATTCCGAGTTTCGGGTTATTATGAACAACACAACCTCATAAGAAATTTGATTTAGTAAATAACTTCCCATTAATCCATAACCCCAACACATGTATCTATTTATCTATATCAAAATGAACATTCCAATATTTACTTGTATTCCATTGAGTAATTTTTTAAAAGAAACTTAAAAACAATCATTCTTTCTATCCAAAAAAATGGATTTAAATTTAGCAAAAATCATTAAAAAAATACAAACTATGTTAAACAAGAGAAAAATAACTTCTTTTTCCCTGTGGATCAACCCCTTAGAGGTGTTATACTTGTTAGCATAAAAATAATTTAGGACATTGATAATATACCTTTAGTGAAATAACTCATCAAATTTTGATGTCGTTTCTGGGGACTAAAGAAAAGATAATTTTGTTCTTGTTTTCATTTAGGTTGTATCAAATTTTAGTGAAAATAAAAATCATAAATTCCCAAAAATCACTTTTCTCATCTAATTTATTTTTATATTTCTTTTTCCTCATTTACGCTTGGTGTGTTTCATATCATGTAGGTATTTAGGTGTATGGGTGTCTATCTCATAGGTTCGAAGAATGCTAAGTTTTTAGGGTTTTTCTCGATTGACCCAAAGATTGAACGAACACTCTTGATGTGCCAATGAACTCTTACGGTAGAGCGTAACAAAAACACTACACTAGCACATAACGAGGATGGAAATCTTTCTATTTTCCAAGGAGTTGGACAACAGTTAGGTCCGGATGACAACTAGAACTAGGAATCTTCACTTGCTACAGCGTATGGCCAACAATAACCCGAAAAATTCTAACCAGTGCAGATTCTATTTTTCTACCAAAGTTAGGGCCATACAATGACCCTAAATAACAATAATACATGCGGGATCCACTCCCTCAATGGCCACATTTTGGCCATACTCTCATGGATTATGACTTCCCATCTATCCACAGAGCTGACATGGGCATTTTTCATCCACCGGTGCAGGCCCAACACTTCGAGATCAAGCCTATTATCATGCAGCTAATCCAGAACACCGTTCAATTTGGTGGTTTTTCAGAAAGGATCCCAATGCCCATCTCTCCATTTTTCTAGAGGTTTGTGACACATTCCACTACCACGAGGTGTCCACATATGCTATTATTCTTCGCCTATTCCCATTATATCAAAGGGATAAAGTGAAATACTGGATAAAAGTTTTGGAACAATGATCTATCCCCACTTGGGAGTAGCTATCCCATGCGTTCATTTAATAATACTTCCCACCCTAGAAGATGGTGACTCTACGGAATGAAATCCACAAAATCTAGCAACATGACACCAGGTCACTGTACGAATCGTGGGAGCACTTCAATGAGATGTTTCACAAATTCCCAAGCCAAGGACTCCCACTTTGGATGCAGGTCCAAACCTTCTATGGAGGGATCACAACGAATACAATGTCCATAGTGGATGCTACTTCCGGAGGTATGAGAATGAAAAAATCCCTAGAAGAGATTTTTGAAGTACTGGAAGACATGTATTCCAAAAGATTCTAGTGGTATTTTAAGTGGGGAACCGAGAAATGATGTATGCATAACATTTATGCAACTACTATTCTTGCTTCCCAATTGGACGCTGTGTCCAAAAAGATCGATGCACTCAATCTGAAGGGCATGTCTCAAGTACATGCGGAAAACCATCTGGTGTGTAGCGAATGTGGTCATAACCACATCCTAGGAGATTGCCCATGTTTTTTCTAGAGGCCCCTCAACAAGAGAGTTAAGTTATGTTTCCCCAAATCGAGGGCCAAACCAGTACCAGTAGTACCAGAACCTGGAATGGTATGATCAACAAAGCACATGATGGGGAAAACAACAGCAAAATAATCCGCCCCTGCGACCGCCCGACTACAACCAGCCTCTATATCAGAACTAGTAATAGAGGCAGAAACAACCCCAACATGTATCTTATCAACATCAAGGGTATCATAACCCTTTCCCGTAGCAGTCGCGACAACCACCACCTCCACCAGCTCAACAACCACCTCATTATGAGAACACCTCAAGGTTAGAGGATCTCATGACCAAATTTATATCTACTGCTAAGACAAGGTTTCAAAATCAAGAGGCCTAAATTCAAGGATTGGAAAATCAAATTGGTCTGTTGGCAAACCATCTCTCAGGATGGAAACCTGGTAGACTACCGGGTAACACTGATAAAAACATGAGGGATGAGGCTCATGCTGTTATGCTACAGAGTGGAATGGAGCTCCATGAGCACCAAACATCATAGTCCGGTGTATCCACACCCCCTGTTGATAAATAAGTTACATATAAAAACCCCTCCTCATCCAAGAACCCACAGAACGTGGGTTTATAGAAGAAAGGAAAAGGGCTTGTCAAACCCTTTGAGACAACCTTACCCTTCCCAGAGAGATTGAAGAAGAGAAATCTAGACCAATAGTTTTGAAAATTCAAGGACGTATTTAAGAAGCTGCACATAAATATACATTTGGAAGAGGAACTAATACAGATGCCCATTTATTCCAAATTCAGAAAATAAAAATATCCAACCGAAGAATGATGGAGGATTTGGGCACTATTGCCCTAACCAAAGAGTGTTCTGCAGTCGTCATGCATTCGATTCCACTAAAACATCAGGATCCAGGTAGCTTTATTATTCTCTGTATTATTAGACCATGTGAGTTTGTTAAGGCCCTATGTGAATTAGAGTCTAGTGTGAACCTCATTCCCCTCAGAGTTTTAAAAAATATAGGGCCCAACGATTTGAAGCCTACCCCAGTAGCCCTTGAACTTGCTGATTGATCGATAAAATATTCAAAAGGGCTACTAGAGAATGTTTTGGGCCAGGTGGGTAGGTTGATCCTCACTACATATTTCATCATCCTCGACATGGAGGACAACCATGAATCACCTCTCATCTTGGGAAGTCCCTTATTAGAATCTGGGAAGGTAATGATCGACGTGCACCATGGGGAGCTAATTTTTCGAGTAGGAGAGGAGGGAGTCTCCTACAATGTTCTCAAGGCTGCAAAGCATGCATCATTACCTGAGCATGAGGGATGTTTTGCAGTAACCATGATGGATGATCACTTAATCACAAAAAAGGATGATCTGGTATATTTGTTTACCTAAGATAACTTTATCATTCTAGACATTCCATTTGAAGAAGATCTAGAAGACCTACAAGTCCTAGAAGGCCGGGGTGGCCACTACTAGAAATGTGCAGTTATTTTTGATTTTCTAAAATGGGACTAGGTGAATCCACTTGTGCCATCAATTTTAAAGGTTCTTTAACTATTATTGAATCCTCTTCCATCTTCTCTAAAGTATGAGTATTTATGAGACCATCAAACATTTCCTGTCATACTTAATGCAAAACTGTCGCGGGAGCAGGAAGATGAAATTATGAATATTTTGAAACAACGGAAGCATTCTATTTGGTGGGCAGTCACTAATTTGAAGGACCTCATCCCTACCATTTTCACCCACAAAGTGCCACTTGAAGATGGTGCAAAGCAATCTCGACAACCCCAACGGATCCTGAATCCCCCCATGAAGTATGTTGTAAAGAAATCGGTGATCAAATTTTTGGGTGCATGCATCATCTATCCCATATAGGATAGTCTGTGGGTGAGTAACATACAATTGGTACCCAAAAGGGGGTTATCACTATTGTATCAAATGATAGAAATGAGCTCATCCCCACTCAAACTGTCACGGGATTGCGAGTCTGTGTTGACTACTAGAAGTTGAATGATTCCATGAGGAAGGATCATTTCCCCTTCCATTCATGGATATAATTCTAGAGAGACTTGCAGGGCATGACTTTTATTGCATCCTCGACGGCTATTCCAGATATAACTAGATTTTCATTACTCCAGAGGATTAGGATAAGAGAACATTCACTTGCCCCTATGGTACATTTTCTTACCAAAGGATGTCTTTTGGCATGTAGAATGCCCCCTCCACCTTCTAGCGTTGTATGCTGACTATCTTCCATGACATGGAGGAACCGATCATGGAGGTATTCATAGATGATTATTTCATTTACATAATATAAATCAACACTTGTTTGCAACACCATGAGCTAGTTTTGGAAATATGTGAGAACACTTACCTAGTTTTGAACAGTGAAAATGTCATTTCATGGTGCAAAGTGGCATCGTCCTTGGCCACATAATCTCAACAAAGGGGAAAGTAGTGGATTTGGTGAATATATAAGTAATTTCACAACTACCTATTCCGACTTTTTTCAGATCAATCCACAGTTTCTTGGGCTGTTCCGGTATCTACTGGCGGTTTTTCTACAGCATCTCAAAAATATCCCAGCACCTCACCAATCTTCTAATAAAGGATGAAATATTTGAGTTCGGGGAGACATGCACCATTGCTTTTGAACAACTGGAGCAATGCCTAGTGGATGCTCCAGTGAGGATTTATCCCAACTGGGAGGAAGAATTTGAGGTGATGTGCGATGCCAATGACTACGCAGTGGGAGTAGTCTTGGTACATCAGCTTGACTGGATTTTTTGACCTATATATTATTCTAGCAAGATGCTCAACATGACATAGATCAACTACACCACTATAGAGAAGGAGCTGCTGGTAGTGGTTTTCGCATTTGACAGGTTCCGTTCTTACTTAGTGTTGTCTAAAGTTATTTTTTATACTGACCAAGCAACACATAAATACCTACTAAACAAGAAATATGAAAATCCACGATTGATATGTTGGGTACTCCTCTTACAAGAATTTGATTTAGAGATTCGAGATAAGAAAGGGAGTGAGAACATTTTTGCTGACTATCTCTCCCACCTAGAGTTTCCTCATTTAGAGAAGGAGGAAGATCAAGAGATTTGGGAGGATTTCTCTCATGAGCACCTCTTTTCGGTCAATGAAACACCAAGACCATGGTATGCTGATATTACTAATTTTTTGGTTACATGTGTCATTCCCCTTACCTATCCTTCCAACAAAGAAATTGATTTTCTCTGATGTGAAGAGGTACTTCTGGGATGATCCTCTACTATTCTGATCTTGTGGTGATGGGGTGATCTGCCGTTGCATCCTGGAAAACGAAGTTCGTTGCGTCCTGGAGTTATGTCATGCCTCAACAGTTGGGGGACATCATGGCCTTGACCGTATGATATTAAAGATCCTTCAATCTGAGTTTTTTTGGCCCACCATGCGTAAAGATGTCGAGGACTTTGATTACTATTGGGATCGATACCATAGGACTTGTATCATGGGATGTAGTGATGAGATTCCCTAGCACCCCATCTTAGAGGTCGAGATCTTCAACGTTAGGGTTATACATTTCATGGGTCGCTTTCCCCCATCCGTCAGAAACACTTAGATCCTGGTCTGTGTCGACTGTGTGTCCTAGTGGGTGGAAGCCACTACTAAAGCATACGACACAACCTAGGTAGTTATGAGCTTTTTAAAGAAACATGTTTTTAGTAGGTTTGGTGTTCTCCGAGTACTGATTAGCGATAGATGAACCCACTTCGACAACACACTGATGAGAGGACTACTATAGATGTATGGAGTAAAGCATCAGATGGGGACACCATATCATCCCTTGTCCAGTGGACAAGTGGAGCTCTCCAACCATGAGCTCAAGCAGATCCTTGAGAAAATGGTGAAAAAAATGAGGAATGATTGGACCTAGATGTTAGATAATGCTCTGTGGGAATATCGGGATAATTTCAAAACACTACTGAGAATGTCCCCATTCCACCTCATCTATGGAAAGCCATGCAATCTTCCAGTAGAGTTAGAACAAAAATCCTATCGGGCTATCAGGTCTATAAATTTTGATTTGAAGAAAGATAAAGAGAAGAGAAAGTTGCAATTCTCGGAACATGATGAAATTATATTAGAGGTGTATGAGAATGCCATGTTGTACTAGGAGAGGACGAGAGCAATTCACGGCCGAATGATTTCATGAAAATATTTCCAACCTTGTGTTCATGTACTTTTTTTAACTCTCCCCTTCAACTATTCCTAGGGATGTTAATGTCACAATGGTTGGGACCATTTAAATTTATACACGTATTCCATCATGGAGCGATGGAAATTTTGGGGGAGGATGTTCAACCATTCAAGGTGAATGAACAATAGTTGAAGGATTACCATCACATTGATGACACAGTGGAAATGTTTTTCACCATATAGCTCAGCAAAGATGAGGTAAGTATGTTGACCCAATAACCTAAAACAAAGAAGCTTTCTGGGAGGAAACCCAGTAGATACACTCTGTGTACCACACATATAGACAACATGCACCTTTTTATTTTCATTTATTTTCTAATTATTATAAATATATAGTTTAACTAAGAAATAAAGAGGGATGATACCAGTACTGATGGTAAGGTCATTGGAGTTTATCAGAGCCACCACCGGTTCGAAACCTCCCATCCTAGCTTTGGCACGTGGTTCCTCCTTTTTCTCTTCACGTTTTCTTACCAAGCATGTGTAGTATTTTTCAAACATATAAACAAACACACACACACACATATATATTCTTATAAGAAAACCAATGGTGGGGATGGATCGGTTGGCCAAAGTGGTAACCCGACTCTAAAAGACCCGGGTTCGAATCCTGACAACTACCCCATTTGCATCATTTTCCTTTTTAATAAAACCACAAGGCTTGTATTTTGATATACATAATGTGAACCATGTTTTCCTTTTAAAAATAAAAAGATTTTTTCGCATTAGGTAATTCATGCGGGTGAAGTTGGAAGATTGGCAGAGTCCCAGCCCTGGATCCAAAAGACATGAGTTTGTACTCAGTTAATCTCCTCGCTTCATCCCTTTCTGTACGATTAAAAACCCCACACCATTAATTTCTATCTTCTCGTGTATTATAGGCTGTATATATTAAATATATATTAATAATAAATAGGAGTAGCAGTACAAAATTTGCTCCAATGGTTGAGGGCCTCCATTCTGATTGGTCGATCGCCAGTTTGAACCTCGCCCTAAGCACCAGACCAAAGGTTGTACTTCTCTTTTTGCATTTTTAAAACACACGACATGTATTTCATGATACATTACATGTATAGTTATATTTTTAAATTATGTACGTAAAAATATATATTTATATTTACTATTTTATTTATTTTATTAATTATTATATAGTTTACTATAATAATTATATATTTATATATATATTATATGAAAAAATGAGATACATGGTGTGGAGTCTATTTTACATGCCGTGTACCAAGGCTATAAAAGTCAAGGACCACCCAGATTCAGGCTGTGTCTCATGGCCCCCTATCTCTCCCTGTTTCTTCCTCTGTACGAGACCCGACCTCCTCACTCCTGAATCCGTTGATTAAGGGCGTTTTTGCTTCTGATTTCTCATGAAATATGATCCTTGGTCCATGTACACCCTTCTACACCCTTAATTTCATGTTATTACTAGAGTAAAGGGTTATTTGCGGATCGAAGGACCATTCAGCTTCTGCACTACATGAACATGCTTTGAAGAACACACGTCGTGTACATTTGTACATGGGCATACACTGAATACTTCACGATTTGAAAATACACGGTGTGTATGTTCGGTACACACCGTATAGCATTCCCTATCATTCCTAGGTATCTTTTTTTTTTCACACAGCCTTGCACTCCATGTTCACATACACGGTGTATATGTTCGGTACACACCATGTATACCATTTCTTTTAGCCCGCCCATGTCTAACCCTCCACACGACCATGTTACATCTGCTCTAGTACACGCCATGTAGGACTTGTACACAACATGTCCAGTATTATTAGAACTACTTAACTGGTGGTCGTGTCATTTCCAATAGACGACCAGGACCACTTTACATGTTCATGACGTGTATGATCAGTACACACTGTGTAACATTTTAGGGTTTATTCCTTTCACACATTGCAAGTCTATCCAGAGAACATGAGATGGTAAACCGCTTATATTACATGCCATGTACTCTGGAAATACACGCCGTGTACTTTTTATTTGTCCATTATTCTAACATTTTCTTCTTTTCCTTTTTTTCTTTTTCTATTGTTTTGTTTTTCTATTCTCTTTTAGGGTATTGAAGACAGATATCCTTCTCATGGGAAGCGGCTCGCCTCCACCACTAAGGTCTAGAGGCCATTTTATCATCGGATCGAACTCCGAACTGCGACACTACCAGATCCGGACTCTCCGGTATATCACCTCCCTCCATTGGCCATCCTTCCACCCCTCACTCCCTTAGTCGAGGCTGTTCCTAGTATCTCTGAAACTACACCATCTTGCACCGAGCCTCCAAGTACCATCATTACTTCCCCACCAGCTGTTACTCCACATGATCTATCCTCATCTGCAACTGGTCCCTCATCAAGCGCCCCATCCAGTGAGCCTCCATCTACTCCAGCTGATCCACCCCCAAAGCCAGCTCCCGCTGCTACACCTCCACCTGGGCTAGGACCTGAAGGTGTTCCCTACCCTTACATGGTGTTCCTGGTCACCAATTTGGCACACTACATGGCCCGATGCTTCTCTTGCCACCCAATTCCATTGAGAAGCCGCTATCTGGATAGCAGCGTCCCACAATTGCGGGGCATCTGGAGAGAGTTGGAGGATCTACTTAGGCACACTCCCTTACTATCTATATTTTAGTTCAACACTCCTATTTTTTGGGATTTATTTTTGAATTTTTCTACTTCATTCAAGTTCAAATGGGCCGAGTTCCAGGAGATGCCCGGGGATGTAGTACCGGTGGTCTAGTTCTGGCTAGGCAACCGTCACTTTTCCCTTACCGTGACTGAGTTTGGCCGAGGGTGCAGTTTCAATCCCCATTCTATCACCCACCCCCTGTCTCCCCCATTACCCAACCCGAGAACTCTGAACTCATTGCCATGTGGCGGGAGATTTCTAGGCCTGACCACCGCTATACCCCTACCTCCCTAAAGAGTACCCTTATTGCTAGCCCTATCATTCGCTTCAACCATCAATTCTTTACCGCCATTATTTTCTCCTGCCATCAGGATATGGGATCGTGACCGGTTGTGACATGGATCTCTTTACCTGTGTCATCTAACATGACTTCCCAGACCTCCCTAACCTTGCTACCTCCTATTTCCATGCCATGTTTACTGGCCGTCAGGGAAACCATAATGGTGGTTTTTACAACACCCACCTTTCCCACCATCTCATGATTTTTGAACCTTCTCTTCCTTGTGACCTGTTAGGTTCCCCCTAGCGGATGGAATATCTCATGCTTATTCGCATGGGATTGGTCCAAAAGAAGGGGTGCCTACGTCCTTACCCAGGCACGACCCCACCCGCCTGCTAAAACTCTTGTACCCACTGATGCACCTGACCCTCTAGCTTCCCCACTCCCTCCAGCTTCCCCACCCTATCCCCCTATATCTAACCTTGCTTCTTCTTTTCCACCTACTTCCCATACCCCCACCCCCTCGGTTGATCTCACATATTCCCTCTACCTAGTTGCAATGGAGCAACACTTGGTCCGTATCGAACGACGTCAGGACCAACTGGAGAAGATGTTGGGGCTTCTTCTTTAGCATCATGGTATTCCAATGCCCCCACTGCCTGCCCCTGATTTGTCTCCTGGCCCTTTTTCTATAGCTCCACCGCCCTTTAAGATGATGGACACTAACTCAGTTCTCCTATCTACTATAGGCCCAACTACTTCTAACACTGCTACCAATATAGCTACCAGTCCAGGGATGGATTCCGAGCTTCCTCTTATGAGTCCAGCTTCTGCGGCTCCTACTTCTACAACTTCTCTTCCAAGTGCATATTTTGAGACTCTTGTTTCCATGGCTCTTTATCATTCTCTATCGGCTGATTCTGTACCAGATAATTTCTCTTCTTAGGTGACCCCTGAATAGTTTTTGGATACATGTTTTTTTATTATATATATATTTTTGTGATATCTTGTTCCTTTATATGTTTTTAATGCTTGAATTGCTTTCTCTCCACCTCCATTGCAGGTACTCTGTCACATTTTGTGCTTCACTTTTCCACCACCTCCCATCTTTCTTCGCCTTGATACAAGGGAGGTATTGATTTTCATTTTTTTCTTTTTCTTTCTTTTTCTTTCTTTATTTCCTTCTTTCCTTACTTCACCTCATTCTGGTCCACTATTGTGTCCCCACATTCTACGAGACATCTTTATTAGAATATATATTTTAAAATTTGAAGACATTTTGGTTAACCATATTTTTAAATAATAAAGTTGAAAGTGGGAAATTTTTTAATAGTTTCCTGCTTATTTTGGTTATTATGTATTTCAAAATGATTATTGATATAGTTTAAATTACAACATGTAATCCTTGGATAATTACATCGATTAGACTAATCAATTGTAAGAAATTCATGACCTGATTGTCTCATTATTTGTTTTCCCACTACTGAGAGGTATTCTAAACCCTTTTTCAAATTCTTCATAATACCCTATTTCTTGAGATATTCTTAGGATATACATAACTACCAAAACTTGAAAGTTTACTTTTAGAAACATGAGGAATATTTGAATTACATTAAAATGATTGAGGAATTAGATTATTTTAACCCATTTATCTTGAGATCTACCCTACATCTTATCTTCATGAATCCCCTTGAAATAATGAATAGCCTTTATAAGAAGCCATATTACAATCCTATTTCCCATCCTACCCTAATTCTTTTATGATTGTGCAGGATTATTAATTTGAGATCAAAAGAAGGAATTGGAAACACATGGGATAGTTTTGTGAATTTTCAAGAAACTAATTATGCAGGAGAGCCTCTTGATCATTTGGGAAGAAAAGGGTTCCGAACCTCTATTTGGGGAAATTCTGAAAGGTTCCCTTTTTTCCTTTAAAAAAATGATACAGACAAAGGGACCATATACTCACTTGTTAGTTTGAAAACCCTACCTACCCAACTAAAGGAGATGGTGGTGATGAGATTATTTGATAATGCTTATTGAGGACCCTTTTACATTGAATTAACTTTGAATATCATACACTATTATTTAATGAACTTACCCACCTTTTTCAATCCTCAGAGTTTTTTTTTCACATCTTTACCTACAAACCATTATCCACAGAAACATTTGATCCTTATTGAAAATCCCTCATGATTTCTTAGAAATCAATTTTCTAAAGTGGAGAACTAGATTTCTTGTAATCCTATGGATAGAGTGTATATATATTTTATTAATAAAAAAATTTATTTAAAATTCCTTGAGTGTTGAAAATATTATTGGTGAGGTAGATCATCAAGTGGATTGGTTGTTTTTGAAGGGTTGAAACATGTTTTAAAAGAGGATGAAAGTAGTTAATTGAATTATATATGAGGAATTATTAGAATATCTCTTCAATTGAAATTGTTTTGTATCATATTAGAATTATCTCCAATAACGTATTACTTACAATTATGTTTAAATGAAGTCCTTATTTTTTAAAATATTGTCTCTGTTAATTAAATGCTGATATTTGCTTAAGAGAAAGAAAATGACTAAGTATGGGGGAGTTTGATGCACCCTATTTGTGTATATATTTTCACATACTTTATTGAAAATAAGAAATAGTTTTCAGAAATTAACTAATTCACAGGGAACAAATACATTTAATTTCATGAAATTGTTCATTTTCAGGATATCTATGGCCAAATACACAAAATGGTGGAGATTGAGAAAAATTTACAAAATACACAGCATGTACCTATATATATTCCTTGTACTTCCAGACATAGAAACCGATTGACCAGGAAAAGTACATTCCCATGTAATTAGAATCCAGTACATGTAGTGTGCACACATTACATGCCGTGTACACCCTTCTAGAAGCAGTTAGTAGATGAGAAGAAGTCCACATGCCCATGTGGCCAGATGAAGAGAACATGTCGTGTTTAACGTATACATGCTGTGTAGGCCTTTCTAGAAGTGGTTGGTGGCCGAAAAATGAGACTACCCACCATTTATGGTGGCGCTGCACACTGTGTATAGCTACATACTAGGAGATACCAAGTTCCATGTTAAAGACGGTTTGTTAGGCTGCCTACTAGCGGAGAAAACAATGTCAAAAGCGTGTTTACCCAAGTAAACGCCATTTACTTTTTCCATACACCGTGTAGTTATTTTTTTCTATAAAAGGAAGCCTTAGACTCTGGCTTAAGAGGGTGGTGTGTGGAGATAAAGTGCAGAGAAAAGGATGAAGGTTTGAAGAAGAGAAGCTCTACCACCATACTACCTCCATTAAACCATCTACCCAAGAATCATTCCCTCCACTAAGTTTCAAGAATGTTCACATCAAGTATCAAGAGAATTGTGTTTATCATTTTATATATGTCTAACTGAATACCCGGTGTGTTGGGTTTGTGGAAGATGATTAGTTGATATGAATGTGTTTGTTCTTTTTAACTTCTTTATATTCTTCTTAAATAATTCATTTTATCACTGAAATTCTGTACTAGACCAAGGGAATAATTTTTTGGAATTCAAAATAAGAATAATGATGAAAAATTTCATGACCATTGGAAGTATTTGTTGACTCAAAATGGACTAATTCAAATAAAGAACTATGAAACACTGACTTCCAGACCAAGGAGTCAATTTCTTCTGCTCTAAATATAAGTTTACCAGACCAAGGAAACTTTATTAAAAATTGAAACCTAGAGTGTTGGGTAATTATGAACAACAAAACCTCAGAAACAATTTGATTTACTAAACAACTTCTCATTAATCCATAACCCCAACTCACATCTCTCTTTATGTATATCAAAAACAATTTTCATGTATTTATATGTATTATATTAAGTAATTTGTTAAAAGAAAATTAAAACCAATCATTCTTTTTTATCCAAACAACAAAATAAACTTTCAATTCAGAAAAATTAATTAAAAAAATACAAACTAAGTTAAAAAAGATAAAAATAACATCTGTTTCCATGTGGATCAACCCCTTACTGGTCCTATACTTGTTAGGGTAAAAATAATTTCGGACACTAATAATATACCTTTAGTGAAATGAACTGCCAATAAGTAATTCCTTTCTTACTACAAAAAGTTTCATAATTTTAATTTTTAAATTCTCCTCCATGATCAATATGAATAGTAATCAATGAAAGGTTTGTCTCATTTTTAACTTGGGATCTAGAAGTTTTAAAATAAAAAAAGGCTTTAGATTTTTTTTCCGAGAAAATAGACCCATGTAAATCCTGGGTAATATTCAACTAAAACAAATACCTTGTATTTTCCTTCAATACTTACAGTTTTCATGGGAACAAAAATATACATATTCCCTAGCTTTAATGAATCATAAGTTGATACCTCATCAATTTATTTGAAGCTTGACTTATGCTACTTTCCATATTGACAATGATAAAAAACTTTTGAAGAATCAAACCTATGTTTTTTTAGGTCCTTAACATGTACTTTATTTTAGTGTCTTCATAGGTTCCTAAGGTTACATTGTCCTAGTATTCCAATCCCTAGCCATGATTGATCTTCCATTTCACTAAGGAAATGTAATTCTTGGATTATAAGGTCTTCTATGTTATGTGTGTAAACATTCACATGCCTTTGGGAAGATAGAATAAAACCTTCCTTGGAATTTTTTACTAAGCATTTAACATTACTAAAATTCACAAGATAAACTTCATCACATAATTGTATTATGATTATGTGGTTGTTTTTAATACCATTAAAAAATGAAACATGTGAAATTAAAGCTTTTACATGAAGAACAATGTTACATGTACCGACAATTTATCACTGTCTATTATCTGTGAAAGTTATTTTCCCTCCTTTTGTATTGATAATATTTTAAATGATTTTTTTGTTACCAGTCATGTTCTGAGAACATCCCTTATCCATGTACCGTATATTGTTGTTGGTACTCCCATTATTTTCCTAAAAATAAAAGAATTTGACCTTCAGAATCCAAACATTATTGGATCCAGAAATTTTAGAACGTAATATCTTAGGAATCCATATTTTCATTAAAAAATTGGCTTTATGAAAACCCAATGAATCTGTTTTATTTAAAGAACAATTTATATCCCAATTTCCACCATATTGACACTTAGTAAAAAATAGAGCAAATTGGGAAAAAAATATCATTATGACAAAAAACCAATTTTTAATGAGTACAACCAATTCTTGAACAATTCCAAAGGCGATGCATTTGTTAATACATTTTATCAAATTATTCCCTTCCAGAAGTGAAATTTTATAATAGTATCTTTAAGGAAAAAAATTTAGATCTTAGTGTGATGACTAAATTATTATCCTCAAAGTCATTAGTTTTAGAAATTATATTATTCCCTAAAACATTTTTCTTAAAAACAACATTTCCACGATCCTTAGAAAGTCTATATTTTTCAGAATTAATTACTTAAAGGTTTTTAGAAACACTTTCAGAAATAGTTGTTTTTTGATGAATATATTTAGAAAGATCTGATACATCTTTTGTTAGAATAGAAATTCTAGAATTTGATTTCACTAACTTCTTCTTTATCTTACGATTTTTATTTTCAAGTAATTTAGAAAATCTAGAAACTTCTTCAAATTATGGGATGGTATTATCTTCTGATGAGGAAGATTCATCATCTAAAGATTCATAATATTATTCAGTATGCAAATTAGAATTTAACAAAATATTAGTGACGGATTCAAAATTGTGTACCATAGCCATAAGACAATGATTTTGAATAGGTAATATAGCTCTAAGACCTTTATTCTTCTGAGTAGAATATTAATATTCCAAAGATTCATCAGAGGAGTCACCAATACTGGCACTTCAAGTGTTAATAGCTTTTAAGACATTCTATGTTTTATTTGTAGTGCTTATTTATGTTCCTTTCTAAATGCTTATCATTTTTATTTTTTCTCTTAAGAATATGACATTTAGGTTTGATATGTCTATCCCTTTTGCATTCATAACAGGTTACTTCGGAATATTTGTTTTCCTTTCTATCTTTAATCTTATATCTATACATAAAATAAATTATTCCCACAATCTTGTTCATAATTTGAGAAAGATTGGCCAATTCATTCTCATTCTGTTCACTGTCAATTGATTCAAATATAGAAATAGCTTTCTTAGATTTAGATATGGTTACACATTCCGGAGTCTTGGACTTAGATGTTGTAGTGAAAGCTACACTTCCATTACTATTAATTTTATTTGAAATCAACATCTCTTCTCATTCTTGTTTCATACTGAATAAGATATCAAAATAGATCATTAAGAGTAATGTTAGATACTTTCCTATTTTCATCAATAGCTATCATTTTTTATTCCCATTCAGTGGTCATTATATCAATTTTCTTCTCCATAAGAACTTCTTCATATAGAAATTTCTCTCCCATATATTGAAGACTATTGAAAATTGTCATAAATCTTTATTGTACTTTAAAAATTGGTTCTTTATAAGGAAAAAGAGTCTATGAAATTATGCTCTTAACATACCTCTTCTAGTTTCTATCAATTTAGAAGTTCAAAAAATGTGTAACTTCAAGTTTCTTCTTGATAAAGTTGGTTGCTTCACATGATGATATCTAACTATAGATATTTATGGTCATAGAATGCAATAAAAAATTCCATACCTTGTTGTCTAAATGATATTACTGTTTCTCTTGGTTTGTGAATGTTTTGACTACCTTTTTTGAATTTTTAAATCTCTAGTGAGTATAACAAAATTTTCCACTTCAATGTTAATACAAAAAGTCTTCAACCTATCTCTCCTGTACTCATAATCATTACTATCAAGGATTGGGAGTCTGATAGGATTAAGGTTGTCTAAAGAAGTTACATTTACACCTGCCATTATATAAGAATCAATAAACATTTTTCCACAAAACATGGTAATATTAAATGTATATAAACAAAGATAAAAATCATTAAGAAACACATGAGGAAGGAATGTTAAGCAAGAAATTTTAGAAAAAAAAGATAGTGAAAGAAAATTTATAGGTAATGATAAGTATTCAAAGACCTCCTCTTATACCAATTGTAAGATCAAAAAAGAATATGTAGATGATCAATTTTAAGAGGGGGTGGAGGTTAATTGTAAGTTTAAAAACATTTCATTTTATTCCTAAATGGAAATATATGTTTAACTAGGTTAAACAAGGTAAATTCAAAAACCATATTGGATTCTTACTTAAAGGGTTAATTGGAAGGGCCCAGGTATAATTATAAGAAACCTAAACTTAATCAAGATAAACATAAAGAAACTTTAGAATGTTTTACATAGATAAATATTATACCTCAAAGCATATAGAATCATATTTATATCAGATTTAAACAAGTATAAGCTAGTATAAGAAAATTATACATTCTTTATTTAACAAAATACAACAAAAAATACAACTTGTAACAAAAAATAAGTAAAAAAGTATAAAATATTTTAACGCAAAGAGAAGGGTATCCATTAACCTTGGATAAAGGTCCCATAATGTATAATTTCACGCATGTTTGTCTCACCCACACTAGGGTAATCCCTTGATAAGAATATCAGAGTCTGTATTGCTATCCCCACAAGCCCTAAAAATTTAAAGCTGTCAACACCTTTGTCTTCATATCCCCACAATTCCTCAATATTTAAGGTAGTCGGAACATCTGGATTCCTATCCATAGAATCCCTCAATTATACTCAACAACAATTAGAGTCTCAGAACGAATGCTGAAAAATATGTTCACAGTTGAACAAGATGTTAAAAGATGAGGAAGGTGCTCGGATGAGACCATAAGGGGTGCTGAATCCTTAGATTTTTTCCTTATCGCCGCCTCACCTCCTCACCTTAGATCGTCTTCTAAGATCTCTTCAGTGCGCCTTCTCTGCGTTTTTTAGTAGTGGTTCCTCTTACAGTGGAGGCTTTGAGGAATCTGTGTTGGTGCGACGGTCAGGGCCTCCCCCAACATTTGCTGGCCTGTACTTCATTTGGAAGCATGGTGTTGACAATGGTCATTATTCTAGGTTCTCCTAGATGTGGGTCGATGCTTTGTCTGTGTTGGTTGGGAGTGCGCGCGGCAGTTTGATGAGGCATCCGAATGAGACTGCGAAGGCAGGGATGAGATCTGCTCGGATTTTCGTTGAGGCGTCCCAACCATCATCATGGATTTGTATTCTACTCATGTTTCTTTTCCTTTTTTGATTTTAATAGGGTATGGTTGAATCCTACTTTGTCATATGGTAATTCTGGTTGTGATTTTCGGTTTGATATGCTCCGGTGTTGTTGCGGCGGCGGCATGGACACAACTCTACCGGGTTGTGGTGCCTCTCCCACAATGATGGTTTGTTTTAGATATACTATTGATTTCATTAGGTTGTTCTAGTTCTCAGTGATTATGTGATCTGGTGATTAGATACATGTTTGGAATTTCTCAATGTTGATGATGGTTCTCTGTGAAAACTATGATGGTTTCTGATAGAATCAATTCCAATGAACTGGTATGGCGATGGGTATGTTTTGTGTCAGGGTTCTCGTCAAAATGCTGGACGTGGCACTAGGTATGATGATGGTATGGTATGAATTTTAAATATTGAATTTTTGAGGTTGAATTTTTTATTTTGAATCTGGTTTTGGGGTGTATGCGTGGTGGGGAAAGGTGCTGTAAGGTTCTCAATTTTCCCAAAAGATGTTTATCAAAATTATAAAAAAATGCTAATCAAAGGAACAAGATTTTCACAAATCACACAAGACACAAGAGTATTTATCTCTCTAGAAATCACTTCACAAAATGTAATCTCTAGGATCATCAATTGACAATGAGATTGTTCAAATGAGATATTATTTATAGTAAATGATTCCAACAGTCGACTTCATCCACCAACGATCATATTTTTCCTTGAATCACGGAGGGATGTGTACTTTTTTCATTCAACCAATGGTTAGTTAGAAAGAAATTGTACGAAATCATTTCATTGTAACAAAAACATGTATAAAGAAATTTTAACATGTAAGAAAAAATTCTTATGTTTATGAACCTTATGTAAAATAGGATCTGATTAATATGAAATAATATGTTAGGAAAATAAAGTAGATTAAAAAATAGGAATAATCAGAATCTAAGAAATATAGAATTCAGAGTTTAAATATATGAACAATTAGTTTCTAGAAAATATTGGATATTTAGACTCTATTTTTTAAAGAATTTGGAGTCTTAATTATGAGGAATTCATAGTCTGCATTTGGTAGAATTCAGTGTCTAAATTTCAAATAATCTGGAGTCTGAATTTCAGAGAATTTGGTGTCTGAATTTCAAATAATTTGGAGTCTGAATTTTAGAGAATTCAGAGTCAAAATTTTAGATATTTCAGAGTCAGAATTATAGAGATTTCGAAGTCTGAATTTCAGAGAATTCAGAGACTAAATTTTATAGAATTCAGAGTCTAAATTTTAAATAATTCAGAGTCTGAATTCTACAGAATTCAAAGTATAAATTTCAGAAAATATGAAGTCTAAAATTAAAAGAATACAGAGTTTGAATTTCATGAAATTCAGAATCATAATTTTAAGGAATCCAGAGTATAAATTTTAATGAATTCGGAGTAATAATTTCAAAGAATTCAGAGTCTGAATTTTAGAGAATTCAAGGTCTAAATTTCAGATAATGCAGAGTCTGAATTTTAGAGAATACAGAGTCTGAATTTCATAGAATTTCGAGTCTGAATTTTAGATAATTTGGAGTCTCAATTTTGAAGAACTCAGAGTCCAAATTTCAGATACTTTGGAGTCTATATTTCAAAGAATTCAATTTCTGAATTTCAGATAATTCAGAGTCTAAATTTAATAGAATTCAAATTCTGAATTTCAGAGAATTCAGAGTCTTAATACTGTAAGACGCAATGCTTAAGGGAAAATAATATTCCAATTTTTTTGATAAGGATCTGAATTTTTTTACATAATAAAAATGGTTAGAATTGGTTCTGAGAAGACACTATTTAAGACATTAAATACCATGGTAAGGATAAAACTTTTCATAGTGAAAAAATTTTTTCTTAATAAAAAAAATTCATAGAGAAAGTTAATTTTCCTTAAGAATTTTTTTTGTGATTTTTGAAATATAGAGGAATGTAAAATTAATAAAGAAACCTTATTGACTCAATATTCATATATAAAACATATGTTTTTCATAATTTAGTTATTCCAATTTGTACATTACAATCTAATTTCTAGGAAAAAAAATTCATGTTAAATAAAAATATTTTATTAGCATATTGTGGTTCTATAAAACTCAATCTTGCACATAATGCAAGCTATCGAAGAAATTAAATTTATTTGAAAAAAAATATTTCTTAAAATATTTATTTATTATATTATATCCCCTTAAAATGGATTTTACCCTCAAAATTCTTCCTGATGACACACAAAAATGGAGATAAATTTGTTTCATTATATCATCTGGTTCACATATAACTTCATCAAATTTGTTATTTCTCTAGAAAACAATCACCGAGTGAGTAGTTTTGTTCCGTTTTACTTTTTCATTATGATCCTATATTTATATTAGTATTTAATCATAAGAATTATCATGTTCTAGTGGTATGTTTTTTATGTTTGGTACATGTGATGGACCAATATTATCTTCCCCAACATATATGCAAGGAACACATTAGGAACTTGAGAGTTGTTTGGTGGAAGTGATAAGAGAAAACAAATCATGCCTACATAATCAAGAATATTGAAATGAAAAATATATATAAGGATTAACTTTTTCTTATTTTTAAACCTCATAGCATTATCCCACGTAGAAATTATTATAAAAAATTTATCACTAACTTCAAATTCTGGGTGATACCAATGATTTTTAGCATATTGTTTCTATCGACCATGAGGTATCTTGACCTGTTACAGAATAGATATAAATTCATCTATTTCTTCCTTAGCTATCTGAAGTCCTAATAGATTATTTTATCCAATATTATTCTCATATGATGGATTTCTATACTTATTTCTATAGTGGTATTCACAAGGATCCATCTGTATTCTTGAGTGAATGATATTGTCAAATGAAAACTTTATTGTAGAATTTGTCTATCCCAATGACCTTTTGAAATCCGCAGGAAAATATATCAGTATATCATCAAGGGTATGAATTATTCCCTTATTCTGACCATTATTATGAGTATGATACACCATATTAAAACTCAACTCTATATCCAAATCCTATTGAATACTTTTCCTAAACATTGAGTGAAACCTCATATACCGATAAGATATAATGGAACCTTTTACTCTATAAAATCACACAATACACTTGTTATAAATTTATTCAAGATGACCAAGAGAGAAAAATTATATAATCTAAAATAAGTATAATGTACACGTAAGGTTATCAAATACAACTAATATAGCGTTCCTCCCTTTCAACTCTTCGAGGAGTCTATTGAAAAAATATTATGCAATGTTTTCCCATTTCCATTATGCTATGGGTAATGGTTGTTACGTCCCCTTATATGTTTTTATCTCTAAATTTACTTTATGACTTACCATGAATCATTATATGTACTCAAAAATATATCTCATCATGTTGTCCCACCCAAAATAGGCTTTAATTACTATATATGTATTTGTAATTCAAGGATGAATAGAGAATGGTGATCTGTGAATTTTATCCAACAACTCCTTTATCAAATTTGGTGTTTAGAGAAAACATACATGGTTTTGAAACCATATAATTTAATAATAATCAATGAAAAATTCTTGATCACATTTCACCTTTTAAAATAGTTTCATATCTTATTTCCAAGCTTCTTTGATATTCATTTGGATAGATGGGTGAAAACTAATTTCATAAAGATAATATTTATTCTCTTCCATCCAAATTTCAAGATCAATATTTTTAAAATATAGAAATATTCAATCTTTTTTTATCTTCATCATGGGTAAGCTGTCATGATCCATTTATCTTAGAGCAACATCAACCTTTTTCTCTTTCTATGGGTGGTAATATATTGATTCGTTATAATCTTTTATCAAATCTAACCATATTCTCTTGAGAATATTTTACTTTTTATATATGAAAATATACTTTTAAATTTTATTACTAGTATATACATCACAAATTTATATATAAAGATAATTTCTCCATATATTTAATAGAAAAATTACCAAATCTATCTCCAAATCTTGAGTTGTATAATTTTGTTCATGATCCTTCAATTGGAATAAGGAATAAGCTACCACCATATCATTTTCCATGATACTTTATCCCAATCCTTTTTTTAATACACCACTATATATTAGAAACCCTTCTCCAATATAGAGTAAAATAACCTTCGGTGTACTATGTAACCTTCTCTTAAACTCATTGAAATTTTCATCACATTCATCTATCCAAAGGAATATATCTCCATTTTGAGTTAACTTAGTGAGTGGATTAGCCAATCATGATAAAATATCAACAAAGTTTCCATAATATCTAGCCAAACCATGAAAAATATAGATCAACACCATAATGGTTGGTATGGCCCAATGCCTAATAACATATTAGTAACAACCCTAAAAATTAAAATAAAATTTTTTATGTGGGTATTTTTTTATAATTAATATTTTACCATAGGTTTAAAATTAATAAAATATAACATTTAAATATTGTTTTAAAATTTTTCCTAGAATTAAGGGTAAAAGTTTTTTATATGAAAAATATTATTATAAATCATAAGGTAATAAATTTCATAAATATATGAAATTATATTATTTTTTCAATTTATAAAATTTATAAATTATTAATATATATAAATATTTTAATATAAAAAAACACACTTTTATTTATGTGTTTAAACAAAAACGAATTTATATATGTATATATATATAAAATTTACACATTTAGATTTATATATATAAAATAAAAACAAATATATATATATATATAAGAAAAAATATTTGCTAAAAAAATTGTGATTTAAAAATGTTAAAAAAAGTAAAATAAAACCCTAAATGTTAAAAAAAGAAAGTTAAATGTTTTAGTTAAATAAAATAATTCTATAATAATATATTATGATAAATTGAAAAAAATTATAATATAATAACCTATTATATTGGTTTAGAAAATGTGTAAAACAAAAGAAAAAAGACAAATGTGACTCAACAATGTCAAAAAAGACAAAACATGAGTGGAGAAAGGGTTAAAAAATGAATTTCAATCTAATTAAAAAAAAAGACAAATCTGATTTTGTTAATATGTTAAAAAAGCTTCCACTTCAATTATTAAGAACAAAATACCCAAAATTTTAAAATAATAATTATAAAACAATATGATAAAAATATAGAAACATGATTTCATGGTGGTGTGTCAACACAAAATATGAAATGTTAGACAGATGAAAAATAATAAAATATAATTCCAACTTTAAAAAAGTGAAAAAATGGGATGATTGGTTAAAAAATATGAAACAGTAATAATTATAATATAAAAACATTTGTACCGAGATTGTGTTTTGATTCTTTTTTAGTTTTAAAATGAATTTATATTATCCAACTTCTTATGGAAGATTTAGGAACCTATCATTTACTTCCTTTATAAATTTGGAAGAACCCATCCCCAATGGTTAGAAGATACAGCCAAAACCACTCCTTTGATCCATATTCTTAATTGAGTATGAGATTTCTTTTCCCCCTTTAGTTCCCACTACCAAGTAAGGTAATTATTATTTTCAATTATATCTTGTATGAGATTTATAATTTGAATGTTCTCAGACCACATACACATTTATATAAGCACATATATATGTAAATATATAAATATATATATATACATAAATATAAACATGATTAAGTAAAGTTAATATTCTTTATTTATTTTAAAAAGTCATAAATGGTATTTAACCATCTAATTAATGTTTAAGGGTTTTGGTAAGTTATGTTTGTTTACGAAATACATGTGTTACTTGATAAATCTAATCATTATACATGGAATTATGAACCAATATATTTTCTATGTGAAAAATTACATCTAAATTCCATATCATGTCATGAATGTGTTAGTATGACCATCATCTAGCTCATATGTGAAATTACAAGAATTATGATATCATGAACACACTTATTTCATTTTTCATAAAATTATGGTTTTCAAATAGTAGTAGTTATTTCCAGCATGAGATTCTTCTTAAAATGATTATAGAAAATTTTGAGAAAATGTTTATGACATGGAAATTATTAATTTATTTTGATGAAAATAATATTATGTAAGAACTTTATAAATGTTTTGGGTAATAATTGAGAAAGTAATGTCCATATAAAAATGATTTTAAAAATTGGCACTAGTGAATTATGTGAAATTTTGGGGAGTGAACCAATAAGTCTTAGTTATGATTAGTGGACTTATGTTATGGATTTTAATATTGTCTGCCATGTATCAGGAATGACCCACTAGAAAATTATTATTTTTGAAGGAGAAATCCCAATTAATTTTTAATTAAAATTATTTGGTGAATCACTTGTTTTCTAAATACATTCAAGTATTGTGAAATTATATTTTTAAGCATGTATAATTATTTGAGAAAATATTTTTTAAAGTAATTTTATTAGATGTTTTTCAGAACCCCATTACTGGACATACTTAATGATCAACATATGTATTATAATCACTTTTATAGGTTTAGAAATCTTGTAGTGATGAAACTATGCTGTGGAATCAATGTGATGAATAATCTTTGTATATATAAATTTTTAATTTTGTATAGTTTCATAAAATGTATGATTGTATCTAATTTTCTAGAACCTATATCGGTAAAAGTTCCACTGTATAAATACAATTTATGTGTTAGTTTATGTTTCATTTTAAATTAAAAAATACAATACATTTATAAGGGTTGTGTTTGGTAGTTCGGGATCAGGTCTTTATAATTTTCATAAGAGGAATGGTCTAGATAATTTTCAAAAATTTGATTGAAATTAATAATTTAAGAATGGGTCCTTTGTTAAAATATTTTACTTGTGTGTAAGGTTGAATTGTGAGGGTGAAATTCAGTTAAGGGGGGAAAATGTAATGACCTAATAAATTAAAATAGAAATTTATTTTAAGTGAGGATTTTTTATAATTTACATTTTACCATTTGTTTGAAATAAAAAAATATAAAAATTTGATTTTTTTAGATTTTTTCTTATAATTAAGGGTAAACTATTATTATATGAAAACAATTATTATTAATTTTAATATTATATAATTTACAAATATATGAAAATATATTATGTTTTCATTTTATAAAATTTATAGTTTAAAAATATATATACTTGATTTAATACAAAAACACAGTTTTATATATGTGTTTAAACATTAATGAATTTATATATGTACATATATAAAATTTACACATTTTGATTTATATATATATAATAAAATCGAATATATATGTATATATATATATATATATAAGATGCACGATTGGTTTAAAAAATGGTTATTTTAAAATGTTCAAAAAAATATAAAACCCTAAAGGTTTAGAAAAAGAAAGTTAAATGTTTTTGTTAAATAAAAAAATTATATAACAATATATTATGATAACATGAAAAAAGATTATAATATAATAACATATTATAATAGTGTTGAAAATTATTGAAACAAAAGACAAAAGAAAAATGTGACTCAGAAAAGTTAAAAAATGGAAAAACGTGAATGAAGAAAAGTAAAATAACTAATTTCAATCTCATTAAAAAAAGAAAAATGTGATTTTTAATTACGTTAAAAAAAATTTCCACTGCATTTGTTAAGAAATAAATTTGCAAGTATTTAAAAAATAATAATAAAACAAAATAAAAAAATAGAGACCTGATTTAATGGTGGTGTGTCAACACAAACGTGGAGATGTTAAGCAAAAGAGAAATAATAAAATATAATTTCAACTTATCAAAACTGAAAAAATGGGATGATTGGACAAAAAATGAAATAGAAGTAATTATAACATAAAAAAGTGTATACCAATATTGTGTTTTGATCATTTTTTTTGATTTAAAATAAATTTAAATTACTCAGTTTCTCACGAAAGCTTTAGGAACCTACTGTTTATTTCCTTTAAAAATTGGGATAAAGTCCTACACTATGGTTTGAAGACACTACCCAAACCACTTAGTTGGTCTAGATTCTTAAGAGAGAAGGATATTCCATTTCCCCCTTTGGTTCCTACTATCAAGTAAGGTAATTATTATTTTCAATTATATCATGTAATGGATTTATGTTTTTAATGTTCTCCAACCACATAAAAATTTATATATATTTACACACACACACACACACACATATATATATATATATATATATATGTGAATATAAATATTAACATTTTTAAGTATGTTTAATCTTCTCTATTTATTTTCTACAGCCGTAAATGGTATTTCAACCATCCAATTAATGTATAAATGTTTATGTCAGTTAAGTGTGTTTATGAAATAAATATGTTCTTTGATGAATGCTATCATTTTATGGGAAATTATTAATCATGCTATTATTTTATGTGAAAAATTCCATCTACATCCTCTGGAATGTCATACATTGATAGACATGAACATTATCTACCTCAAATGTGACATTCAAAGCAATATGAGATCATGCACACACTTATTTCGTTTTTTATACGATTATGGTTTTCAAATAATAGTCGTTATTTAAAGCATGGGATTCTACGAAAAATGGATTTAGAAATTATGGATTAAATAATGATGACATAGGAATGCATATTTTATAATAAAATATAATATTAGGTAAGTACTTTAGAAATGTTTTGGGTAATCAATGACAATTGCAGGTCCATGGAAAAAAGTTTTAAACCATTAGCACTGGTGAATTTCGTGATGTTACGAGGATTGAACCTATAAGTCTTAGTTAGGGTTAGTGGTCTTATGTTATGGATTTAAGTATGGTCTTCCAAGTATTATAAATGACAAACACAAAAATTATTATTTTTGAAGGAGAATTCCCAATGAAATTTTAATTATAATTATTTTGGGAAATATTTGTAGTCTAATTATATTCAAGTGTTTTGAAAGTATATTTTTAGACATGTGTAATTATTTTCAAAAAAAATTATTCAAAGAATTTTATTAGATATTTTTAAAAACCACCATACTGGGCATACTTAATGCTTACCTATGTATTATAATCCCTTTTATAGGTTTATCAATCTTACTTAAATGAAACTCTATTGTGGAAGAAATGCATTGGATATTCTTTGTCTACTAAATTTTAAATTTGGCACAGTTTGAGGAAATATAATTTTGAATTTAATTATTCAGAACCTAGATAGGTAAAAAGTAATATATAGTATTAATTATTGTGTATTCATTTATTTTTATTTTTAAAATAAATAAATATACAACATTTATAAGGGATGAGCCTGGTAGTTCTACCCGAGGACATTATAATATGTTTTTGAAGGATCTACTAATATACCCTCACTCGGGGTTATATGACCCAAGAATGAAAATTTTGAAATCTAAAATTCAATGTTGGTATTTTTTTGTAAATATTATCTTTACTCAGGGTATTCATTTTAATTATCATGTGATTTTCATGATATTCTATTGTCATTGAATATATAATAATATCATCAATAAAGACTACCATAAACTGATCAAGGTAATTTATAAATAAACTATTCATTATGAATATAATGATAGTGGGGGAATTAATTAAACAAAATAGAATCACTATAAATTCATAGTGTTCATAAATTATACAAAATGTTGTATTGGGAACATTTCCATTCTTGAGCACAAATTGATGATATCTAGAACAGGTGATAATATTAGAAAAGTATTGACCTCCACACAACTGATCAAAGAAGTCATCAATTTAGGGTATATGATACCAGTTCCCGATAAGGATTATATTTAGTTATCATCAATCAATGAAAAGTCACATTTATCAATTTTTATTCTCAATAAAAAGAACTAGTTCACCCCATGATTATTCACTTGGTTAAATTAATGTATTATTAAGATACTGTTAGTGATTATTATTCTGTTCCTATAACACAATCAGGGCCATTATATTTGGATTCATTATAATATGTGTAGAAACTGTTATGAGTTATATCGAGAACTCAACATAATTATTTTGTAGAAGACTGGGAAATTATTCTAAAAATACATCCTAAAACACCCATACAATAAGAATATCATTAATATTGACTTTCTCCTATCCATTTAAGATAAAAAACCCTCTTAGATATGGATCCTTATCCATACAATGGATGAAATTTATATTGGAAGTTAATGTATTTAATTACACCGACAAAAGATCATAGGATTATTTGAAATATCAAATGTAACCACAATTATAGGGAAATTGATATGGTATTTATATAAAAAATACAATAATTTCCCAAAATATCATCAAATTCAATATGAGGAAGAATGTTGAGATTTTTAAGAAACCCATTCCCTAAAAAATAAATCAGAGTAAAATCAAAGAACTGTGATAGAATCATCACTTCATTAAGGATTTTTAATTCCAATTAAAAATATAATCATTGAGGTGGTACAATGATACCCTTAGAAAACTCTTTAGATATAGAAGAGTTGTTATATCCAGAATCTAAGAAGACAATAGTGGTTATAGAGTGAATGGTAAATATACCTTTGACCACTTAATTGTCATACTCGACATTACCAATAGTTATCACATGACACATCACTTTTTCTATGGTCTCAATAGGTTTTTTTGATCGATCAACATCATTAACCTTAAAATTTGGGCACAAGAAATCTTTAATTCAATATTCATTTCATTTTAAGGACTTGAGCGTGGGTGGTACCTTTTTTAGAGCTTCCTATATTTTAAAATTATTAGCTGACTCCATCCCATAAATTTATCCTTGGATTTACCAATGACCTTCCATTCCACAAATAAAAAAATTTAACTGTCCCCTTAATAAAATTTCCATCATGTATCCTTCCACAATTCAATCAACAAAATATCATCTTATTCACTCCTTGTATTATAGAATTACGTTTGAAATAAATATTTCATTTCATCTCAAAACAATGACATTAAAAGGTTACTACTATATCAATATCATCCTTGATATAAAATCGAAAAATTTCTTCATAGATACTAAAGTCTATTATGACTAATGACCTTTGGATGTTTGGATTATGCCACTAATGAATTGGGAAACCATAATTTCCGGATGGATGATAATGCCAGAAGTGTACATCACAGGTCTTGTCAACATTTCTTAATATGTACCAAAATATTCATTATACTTCTATTAAGGCTCAAGGAATTCCTTCTAAATTATTATGTAAATAATATGAGGAATGTAATTGTTGAAAAATATTCTCTTATGACCATCCAACTAAATGTAACAATTTCTTCATATTTTCTAATTTTCGTTATAAGAGTATATCATTGATCTACTTCACCTTCCAAATAATGAATAGACATAATAACATTCACATATTATTTATAATATAGAATGAAAAATAACCTTTAATGATAATTATCCATTACTAACAAACTAATAGATTAAAGGATCCCCTAAAATAAAGGGAGTGTATCCTTATAAAAGACTCAACAAAATATTTTTCCTACTTTTCTTATTTGGATTCCCAATATGATTAATATATTGAGAATCTTTTGTGAGAATAAAAACAATTTTTTTCATTACATCTCCGATAAAAATTGGTTATTCTAAAGGAAATCGTTACATTTTCCATCACATTTAGTATTAACAAGATTCCTTCCAGTTATAACCATTGAATAAAACCAAAAAGAATAATTTGACAAATAATAATCATAGTGGAAAAGAAAATAATCATAAAAAATCACTAATAGGTTTTCAAAATAGTAACACCTTAGTTTTAACCTAGTTTATTCATGATATTTACCACAACATTATGATTTGAACATATACAGTAACTTATCCCGAGGATTCTCACTGATGTTTTCTCAACCTAGTTTATATAAGTTAATTAAACCTTTCTCTGATACCATCTATATTGACCTAGGACATTCATATATATATATATCAAATCTTAATAGATGAATATCCATTACATAACATAAAAATAAATTCCATAATCATATAGTTTTAGTGATTTTTAAAACATATACACATAAAAACATTGTTTATAAATGATCTAAATCATCTCCCAATAATTTCTTTATAAATATCACCCTTCTTAGACATATTAAAATTAGTACCTTTCTTCATAACATGGGGAAAGTAAATATAAGAAAGGGTGATATTAGTTTCATAGTAAGGGGAAACAAGGGATATATTAATGATAACTTGAATATAATATGAACATAGGAGTGTGAGAACATGAAAATAACATTTTAAAATCATAACCTACATATAAGAGATCATAATATTGATAAAATTCATAAATATTATTAGTTTATAAGAGATGAATAAAAAAGGAATCAAATAACATGAGCCACGTGAGTACCATATTGGTATAATATATATTTTTATGGCATACACATAAGCTTAGAAAATAATTTCTTTATTAGGGCTTAATGTCAAGACTATCATAGTGTAATGGGTTACTCCCGAAACCATCATAATAGTCAAGGCTCAATTATAAGACTATAATAGTGGAAAAATTCCCTTACTGAACTCGTTCCACTCCCCATTCCTATCCTTTTTATAAAATGAGATATCAATTTCTACCCAGTGTTTTGGAGGTTGATATAGGCCCCCCACATTAGAGAATTAAAATTATACATATTTTTCCACATGATCATAAAACATTCATCATATTTTAAACCATGTAAATAAATTGGTTCCATAAACATTTCATAATTTCATGAAACGTGGAAAAGAAACAGGATTTATAAACATTTCATCAATTCATTATAGAATATCCAAAAGTAATGGAACGGTTTTCATAATAATAATAATATAATCATTATCATATACCATATATCGGTAGTATAAGGATGGGATCCTTATATCCTATCCCACACAAATCATAAGTAAAATCATTTTTTTATCATTCATGAATTGAAATTCCATTAAAATATAAATAAAACCTTCTTGAGGAAAATATACCTTAAGCATTAATAATAAACTTTTAAAATATAAAAAACATAAAAAAATTAAAGAAAAAATTTTGATAGAAAATAATCTTTGAAAAGTTAAAAATTAATATTTGAATAATTGATTGGTCTTTAGGTAAGGAAATTCTATTCACGACGTATAAGATAAAAAACATTAATTTCACACTTTACTACAAAAAATAAAAAACCACATTATTTGGAAAATGATTAGAATATTTAATTTAATTTTTTTGTAAAATATTCTAAAACGGGTAAAAATGAATTTAAAAAATTATTTTATATTAGTAAAAACAATCTTTAAAGCATTTTTATAAAACATACAAGTGTTTGAGAAAGGGGTTTTGACCTATGATAGAGCTAAAATCATTTTCCCACGAAAATATTTTTTCGATATCATAAGCACATTATGTGAGGAAAATTAATGTAAAAATTGTATTAAAATAAATAACTAGTGGATAATAAAATGTATTATATTTTTTTATATAACAAAGTATTTCATTATCATAAACCACATCATAAAAAATCATAATAAACAATGATACTGTAACATAAAATCATTTCATCATGTTCCCCTTATTTTTAATGCAATATAACGTAATTTATAAAAAAATTTACTTTATTATAAATGTATAAATGACTGAAACACATACTTATTATATCATATATGACCCCTTTATTACATTTCAATTCTCCATTTATCATTAATTGCTTAAAATCATCATTTTCGAGTGTTAACTATTTTGTTATCACGAGTATTTTAGTTCGGGTAGTTTTAATATGTGTAGATATATCATAGTTCCATCAAATTCATGATTTTAATAATGATATAAATATCACATATATTAATTAATTAATTATCTAATTAAATATATATATATATATAGTCATCCATTAAGGTTGTAAATAAAAAATGGATTACACCATTCTTAGGGATGATAGGTCGTATGTAGGCATGAACGCCGTTTTCACTTTTCAAAATACGGAATAAAGTAAAGTTAAATAATAATTTACCATTCCAAGAATAATTATAATGTTATAAATCATAAATACTCATTACATCCATTATCATTACCATCCATGTAAAATATAAATTAAAAACGAATCACATCACTTCGTGGAGGTGGTGGTACTCATGTACGCAAGAGTGACAATATCGATTTACATTGAATTAGAAGTTAGAAGGTAGATATTATATTATAATTATTGAAGTATCATTATATCATAAAAATAAAATATAAAAATTAATCTCTTCATAATACCTATCCATAAATGATGGAGATGAAAAATGAATAGTATTACTACGTGGAGATGGTATGTCGTGCGTACACCCAAGCAACATAATCATTTCCCATTTGATGTGAAAGTGGGTGAATAAAGGTGATTTCAAAATCATAATAACCCTTTTTTGTATAGGATACTGAATTTTTTTATTTGGATTATAATATATTTAGATGAGGTAAAAAAAATAATTTAAAAACATGTGATTGATTAAGTCGATTACATCTTCTTTGAAATAAATTATTCAGATATCCTAATAATGGCCATATAATAGGTATTTTAGGAATAAAATCACCTGTATAACGTCTCTAAGGGAGTGGATAATATATATTTTTAGTGTCTTTTTTATATAGATGTATCAAAGCGGTGTAAATAAGGGGAATGAGGGGATCTATTTTAAAATTGAGGGGTATGGAACGCTTGGAATTTATAAAACCATTAAAATATTTTAAAGTAATTATAAACAAAAATTGTTCTATGTGGAATATAAATGAGAAATAGATCAAATTTTTAACCCTATATTATCTCCTTTTTCATATTTTTTTTTAATTTTTAAGTAATTAAATAAAATATAAGTTTCATAAAATATCATTATTTCCAATTTAGATGCTACTCAATTAATTTGACTTAAAATACATAAATCAGAAATTAGAATTATAAAATAATCCTTAAAATTTACAATAATATTTGAAATTCCTCTAAAAAAATCATTTGACACGTTAAATCACTCAAATTATAATACTTTATTTTTAATATCATTTTTTATATTTATTTTATAAAATGTTTAAATAATACATCAGTGTTTCATAATAAATTAAGGGAATTATATAATTAGTAAAAACTATAAATATATTTATATCATTAAAATATTTTTATTAAATAAAAATAGAAGATTATATTAATTCATAAATTTATTTTTTCCCAATGTGGACACAAAAGAGATTTAAAACTAAGCGAGTTACAATTTCTTACTTTATATGATTTAAATATTATATTGGTCATTTTAAGGAACTAGTGTCCATTAAAAAAGTAAATTTATATACTAATGTGATAAGAGATAAAATAAATTTACACAATAAAAATAATTATGTAAAATTATGGCCTTATCACTTATTTTTAAGCCAGATTAACCCGATTTACAATTTACCAGGGTAATAATTTTAACAATGATTACTGTTCGTATTAACAAAAAATAATTTGAAACTATTTACCAAATTTTAACCTCAAAATTAGAAATATATAATCATTTTTATGAAATTATATTTCTATAATTGGAATAAATTAATTTTAAAATATGCATGCTGCTGGTAACGAAAACCATTTTTTGGAAAATGAATGTTTCAGTATAAAACTATGTTTATTTTTATCCCATGCCTAGAAAAATATCAAATGAATGAAAATTGTCTTATTAAATATAATATATTTTTCATTAAAATCATTCAAAAATAGTTATTAATTTAATTTAATTATATAAAAGTACATTATGTGGATAATAATTGTTTTTCAAAAAATATTTAATTTACATTCAAATGATTTTTATTTTCATTTATAATTAGTAGATAAATTATTAATTCATTTCAGAAATATATAAATAATATTGTTTTCATAATTTAGTTCGTCAAATTCACAATTACCAATCCAATAGCTATAAAATTACTATTTCATTTAAAAAACAATATTTTAACATTACATCACCGTACTTTTAAATTCAATTTTTCTTTCAACACAAGCAATCAATTAAATTAAATTTATTTGATTTTTTCTTCACAAAATATAAGTGTTCTAATTTCTGATCCCTTAAATTTATTTATTACTCAATATTCTTCACTCAAATAAAATCAAATGAGGATTTATTTTTTTAATTACATACTCAGTTCCCATGTAGCTACTTCGAATTTGTTATTTCTGTAGAGAACATTCACCATGTGAGTAGTCTTGTTCCATTGTAAACTATATATATGATCCAAGATTTATACTAGTTGTTACTCATAAGAAATATCATGTTATAATGGTGTAAAATATGAGGTTTTTATATGTGATAGATCAGATATCTACTTCCTCAGGATAGATACAAGGAACACTCTGTGAACATGTGGGGGGTTCGATGGATGTTCAAAGAGATAATCCATCATCACAACTCAATAAATAATCTATTATGGGAAAATATACATAAGTCTCATATTTACCTTCATTTTAATCTCATAACCTTTTATGATAGAGAAAATATTAGAAAAAAATTATCACCAATATTAAATTCTAGGTCACATCGAAATTTTTTTACATAAAATTTTATGTTAACTATGAGATATCTTAATTTGCTGCTAAATAGATACAAATTTTCCTATCATTTACTCAGTTATATCAGGTCATAACAGCATTATTTCACCAATATCATCCTAGCATGTATTATTTATATACCTTTCTATATAGAGGGCTTCATAAGGAGCCATCTGAATTCTTGAGTGAAAGTTGTTGTGGTGAGAGAACTCTACTAGAGAACGATTCTGATCCCAACAACCTTTCAAATCTATGGAACAAGGTATAAATATATCTTATTTTATTTTAATTTATATATTATACTGAATATATTTCAAATGATTATTGTCGTACTGAATCTCAAATATATATAGATCCTACTGAAGACTTTTCGAAAACTTCGAGGTAAACCTCAGATCCCTATCAGATACAATAAAATATTGTACTTCATGAAATCTTACCACTTCCTTAATATAAATTATACCAATAATATCAAGATTAAAACATTTTCTAATAGAAATGAAGCTTTGAGACTTTGTTAGGAGATCAACTAAAACCATATATAATTGTTCCATTTAGATGATACAAGGAGTCCAATAACAAAATCCATGGTGGTTTATTCCAATTTCCATTTACGTATGTGTAATGGATTAATATCCCCTTAGAATTTTTTATCTTATCCTTAACATGCTGACATACTAATCATTGGGATATATAATCAATAATATCTCTCTTCAAGCGATTCCCCAAGATATACTCTTGCAGACTTTTATACAACTTTGTACTTCTGGGGTTAATAGAGAATGAGGAACTATGAACTTCATTATGTATATCCTTCATAAAATATGGTATCGAAGAAACAAAGATAATTTTATGGAACCATATCATTCCATCAAAATCTAGGATAATGCTAGGAACATTTCTCACCTTATTACATAGTTCAATATATTACATCTATTCATATTTAATCTTCACTTAGATAGATAATTCAACACTCAATTGAAAAAGTAAATATTTATCCTCTTACATTATTATTTCATGATCTGTAATTCTAAAATCCATAAATTTTGGATATTTTGTGATCCCCATCAAAGACAAGATATCATGGCCCTTTCAAATTACATCATTTTCGGCCTTATTCCCTTTATGAGGGTGGTAATGTTTTGATCATTAATAATTTGTAATTAGATCTGACCATATTCTATGTATCATATTAAACTATTTATACATGAAAATATAGTTTAAAATTTTATAATCAGTATATACATCAAAATTTTTTATGAAAAATTTATGTACATTTATATTTAATGAAAAAATTATCACATCTAACTCTAAATCATAATCTGGGTAAATTTTCATATGAACCTTTAACCTGAGTGTGGATTAAGCTATAAAAATATAATTATGAATGAGAGAACCTTCCAATCCTTTCTTTGAGGAATCCCATTACATTGAAAACGTTACTCTGCTGTAGGTTAAAGTATGTATAGAGGAATTAATGAACCTTCTCTTCAGTTCCTTGAAACTTTCTTTGCATTAATCTTTCTAAAGGAACATATCTCCCTTTCATGTTAACATGATAAGTAGAATATATAGTAATTATAAATTCTCTACAAAGAATTGATAATATCTAGCCAAACCAAGATATCAATAGATCTTAGTCAAAGTTGTTGGTCTTGGCCAATATTTAATAGCTACTATATTTGAATGATTTATTAATATACCCTCACTTGAGATTACATTACCCATGAATGAAATGTTTCAATGCCAAAATTCACAGTTATGAAATTTTTCATAATACATTTCCTTCCCTAGGGTATTCAATAAAATTATCAAGTTATATTTATACTCTTTATTTACCTTTGAAAATATAATAATATCATTTATAGATACTACCACAAAATAATCAATGTAATATCAAAAGTCAATATCATTTAAATCTATAATGATTGTGGTAAGATTTGTTAGACTGAAGGAAATAACTGTAAATTTATAATGTCCATTCCTTTTATGGAATGATATCTTGGGAATATCCTCTATCTTGGTCCTTAATTGATGATACCCAAAATGAAGGTAAATATTCAAAAATTATTTTATGTATTGCAATTGACTAAACAAGTCATCAGTAAAATGTAGTGGATTATTTTTCTTGATAATTATTTTATTATATTCTCAAGAATAAATGTAGAGTCACATTGGTCCAATATTTTTCTTAATAAAAAAACTAGTGACGCTCCTGGTGATCCACATGGCTGAATGAATACCTTTTCAATATTCTCTTGGAGTTTCTTATTTAGTGCAGCAACTCAATTAGGGCCATCCTATATGGTGTATTTTAAATAGGTGTAGAATTTGGTATGAGTTCCATTGAGAACTCAACTACATGATTCAGTGTAAGACCAATAAATTATTCTAGAAATACATCCACAAGCTCCCTTATAATAAGAATATCATCGATTCTTAGTTTCTCCCTAACTATTCGATATAACCATCTCAATTGAATAGGGACATTAACCCATACAATTGATACAATTTCTATTGGAAGTTCATTTATTCCATCACACTGATACAATTTCAATTTTTGGTTTGTAATATCAAATTTCACATCTACTCCTTAGAAATTTGTGTCATATTAATGTAAATAAACTCATTCCATTCCCAAAATAACATAAAATTCAAAAAAATGAAGAATAATGAGATTTCAAGGAGGGTCATTCCCACAAAATAAATTGGATAAGAATAATAGAATTGGGATGTCATAATCAGACCAGATGGATTTTTACTTCTAATTAAACATCTAATATTTTAGATGGTATTGTGATAACCTTATAAAATTCACTAGATATAAATGAGTGGGTAGATATCGAATTGAGAAATAGAACAATAGTTTTAGATTGGATGACTAGTGTACCTTTTAGAACTTTTTTATCACACTCTAAATCTCCAATAGTGATCACATGAGAATTACCTTTTTACTAAAGCTTAATAGGTTGCCGATATTAGTCATCATTATTAAACATCATATTTGGGAACTATTTTGCATAATGAGCATATTCCTTTCATTTTTAAACCCACTCTTATTGTAGGTTCATTCTGTGTAGCTTTTTCTCTATTCATATCATTATCTAACTTCTTCCCATCACTTTGATATTAAATTTACCAATGAACATCCTTTCCACAGTTACAATATTTACCAGTTCCCATATGTTAATTTTTACAATTTTTCCTTCCACACATCGATTATAAATGAAATCTCATTTTATTCTCTCAATGATTTTTAGAATTTCCTTTGAATTTCATCTTTATTTTCTTATCAAAACTATGGGATGCATAGGTAACTCCAATCTCCATCTCCTCCTTGATGGAATATTAAATGATTTCATTATATATTATAATGTCCCTTATATAATGTATGATATATCTATGAAATATTTTTGTATATTAGATGGAATTTTTTTGAGAGAATGTGCTGTGATAGAGTTAGATTCCAAGCCCCATTGTGCCCAAAATAAATGTTTGAATTATATTAAATGTATTAATTATCATGCATGTGAATTTTTTCCTGAAAAAGTGGAAAAGTTTTAAATAAGTTCCCAGATCAGAATTTAGAGGGCAGAGTTGAGATATAAATGTGTGGTTTACCTTAGGAATGACTTATCATTAGTCTAAAAGGTCATTATCTAGAAAAGTCATTAAAGGCATGGAGGTAAATTATATAATTGAATAAATTATTTTATTTCTTTTATGTTGATGTAGTGATTTTACAGTATTTAAATAAAGTTTTATGTTTGAAATCCAGGGTTGTCTATATTAACCCTATAAAATTTAGAGATCCCATTGGAGATCCCATTGGGGTATTATCTCAAGAGAATGATAATGAGATCGTGTATCAACAATTGATGTGCATCAGATTCGAAGAATATTTCCAATGATTCGAGAAAAAATCTTTTTTTTCAGTTATCGAACCAACTCGATTTAAGGAATGTGTTTTGATTTTTTTGTTCAAAATATTTGAATTTGATGATTAAAGTGAAACAATCAACGAACATATTTATCCATTGTTTTATTATCCTGTGGGATGAGATTAATTGAGAGGTTTTGATGGGAAATTATTTTTGCAATTTTTGACTATATCAATTTTCATTCTGATGGAAATGAATAAATATCAACAAAAACATATATCAATTTCTGTTCCTCTTGATTGAATTGTGATATTCTACCCTGTTTCATTGTTCATCAAAATCATTAGTCATTTGGCTTTCTACTCTACAAATCCTAATAAATCAATCATTTCACAAATGTTTCATGGAGTAACAATCTAAAATCAATGATCTGGGATCATCACCACATGAAATATGTGAATTGACAGTGATAGAGAGATTCAGATGATGGTGGATACCCAATTTCATGTTCTTTGTCATTCTTCATCACTCAACGATGAATAGATATTTGATTCATTTTCTAGGTTAATCAGATGGCCAGAATCTAGTGGTAGGTAATGAAGATTCATGGCCAATATAGATCTAAGAATCACAGAATGATTGTGGTATGATTATAAGGTGGTGGTTGCATGGGCTTACACTGAAGGAAGAGTAGGGGTTCTAAAAGAACCCGAACAACACAGTGTCTAATCTAGGATTACACGTTGTATGAGGCACCTTGAGTGGCGATTAGGGTTTTATCAAGAAGATAACTATAACATAATGTGTGACCCAAACTATATGGAATGTGTCCTCTCCTCAGGGATGTGGAGTGTACTTTGTGAACTACATGAACACAGGGTGGACTACATGGATTGTAGAACTGTGTTCTCCTCCTCACATACATGGCCTGGATGACATTCACATGAGATGATTTGTACTGGTACATGAGAAAACATACAAGGTCTTGATCCATGTACTTGTATACAATTAGCATACACATGCATCCTACATGCCATGTTGTACTACACAAACATGATTTGATGACATGGTTCATTTTCACGGGCAGGACCCGAGGTCAAGGGAAATAGTGTGTGGCCTCTACTACATGTTGGGAACTAATTTATACATGTTTTAGATATCATATCCTCCATATATTGGACAATATTCATTAGGATTAATTCCCATTAACCTTTACTTAACGTTTGTTATGTAATATTTTCCGACTCTAAGGACTATGTTCCATTCAACAGGGCTTCTTGGATAGAGTTGTTGGAATCCCTCTAAGAGGTCTAGAGTGAGATAATCTATTCATCTTAATTCCCAAGGTGGAGATCATGGTATCTTAATGTCCAAAACCACATAAGAATCAATCCTCTACTTAGCGTGTTAATCTTGTCTGAGTAATGGGTATCACCCCATGGAGTTTACGGTGATGCTCTTATGTGTTTTGTATTCTCTTCATAAAATCAGTATGTTATTTTTGATGATGAAACCTGAAAAGAAAGACATTTCAGATGAAAGTCATCAGTGCTATCAATCATAGGATTGTGTTCTCTTAGATGAGATCTTTGTGGAATCTTTGAGCTGGAATCCTAGGTCTGTATATCGTGGTTGTGACTTTCCTCTAGACTGTGTGTCTTTGTTGATTATATTTGATTATTATTATTATTTGTGATGTACAAATATACAAATGTAGAGCAGACTTTATTTAAATTATATTAATCTTTGTGATTTCAGGGGTGTCCTACTGAGTATTGTTATACTCAACCCTACACATGATCTACCTAATTGTGTTGTGTCTTGTGTAGATGATCAAAATTTTGATAAAGTCCTAGGTGTACCTAGAATAGACGGTTCATAGTGAGACTAGATAGACTGAGGTGAGTTCTTGTGGCTTTATGATAATAGTACTAGTATATAATTTCTGGTTGGACTTGTCTTTTCATACTCTTTATTGGGGGATTTTATTTTTCCCAATTTACTTTCTTTTACTTCCTGTCATTTTATGGTTATGATATTAGATGTATGCACACATGATTTTTCAGTTGATTTTACATTTTACCATTGTATAATCTTGGATATGTGTGCGTGTGTACATGTTCTTAGGATAAGGCCTCTTATGTCTTGGATATTCCTTCTTGTCACTAGTCAGCAACCCATAGACTATTGGAGGTTGTCATGGGGAGTCACAGAATGGGCCACTCTAGGATGGGTTGTGATATATTTGTATTAGAGGATTCGATAATACCTTTGGGCCGAGAGTCCATGAGATTGGTTTGGGAAAACCATGTTAAGTGTTTTTAGTTTAGTTTTCAGGACAAGGACTCTAATGTTGGTGCGGCGGCCAACATATCCATACACTAGAACATTGATCACATTCTTTTTGACTCATTAAATGAAAACACTGGTTGCAGTGAAAAATGGTACATTCATCATATAGAAAGGGGTTGTTGTTTCTATATCCTTCTTAAGTCAACTCTTCAGATGTAGTCATCAATTATGGTACATGTTTCTTTTTAGGATGACTCTTCAATGTATGATAGATAGGATTGATCATGATGATCATGAGGCCCATCCCCTCAGTAAAAAGGCATTGATACATGGACCATTTCCCAAGATTCTAACTCAAAGTGGTGCAACAACCACACCACCTCCTATGTAGAAGGATGTAGCACCCACAGTACTATGAGATGAGGTGTGTAGGAGGGGCGTGATTTATGAGTTTCAATGAAAAAGACCCCTCAGGTTCAGAGGTGAGCCTGAAACATTGGCGACTAAGGAATGGAATGAGGTGGTGGCTTGAGTTTTCTCTCTAGTCAGGACACCAACAGATCAGATGGTTGTCCTAGCGGTGATCCTTCTTCAAGGCTCATAATAGAAATGGTGGTGTTTAGTTTCCCAGTATTATTATGAGGTGACTCTTTCATTTATAGAGTTTGAGATCCCTTTTTGAGGGGAGTTCTCACCAGCTACAATGAGGGATATAATTATCTAGGAGCCTCTACAGCTCCAGTAGGGCTGCATGACATTAGATGAGTATTCATTGAGGTTTACCAGCCTCTCCATGTACTTGATGGATATGGTTCAAGATTAGTTATTCATATTTTATACATTAAATTAAGGTATGTGTAGAGACATTCTAGCCTATGATATACCTCAGTTCATTCCTACATACGATAGGGTTCTTGAGTGATCTTTGGTGGTTGAGAGTTTCATAGCTGGGAAGATACAACTGGTGTTTGTTATTAGTGGAAAAGTATGTGCAGATACCTCAAAAACAAGGATTTGATATTAGTATTAGGGATCTATAAATGTGATTCATTTCATGAGGATGTCCAAAAATAGAGGATCTATAGTTCATGGCTCATAGTGTGTGCCCAGCCAATTTTGAGAGAGGTGGTGCTACTCATGTAACGACAGGGAACATCTCACATGAGATTATTTGACCTACTATATTTCCAATAGAAAGACCATGTATAGGACACCAAGGTAGAGACAATTGGTTGGATAAGGAAGGATTTTAGGGTGGAAGACGTGGCTGAGGTGTTGGGAGAGTAGTAGGAGGTGGTTTCATTTTTGAATTATTACCACCACCACCCTCAGGTGGTCCACACCAGGCTCAAGGAGATGGAGGACATGGGAGGGGAAAGATACAGGTGGTAAAATATTATATCCCAGAATCTACAGTATTGATTCAAGGTACAATATATATATTTTTTACCTTATATGTAGTATTGATAGAAATAGGTGATAGTCATTCCTTTATTTCTATATACCTCGTACGAGACTTAGTGATTCTGGTTGACTCTTTGGCTTGAACCAAGCACTTAGAGACTCCTTTTGGAGAAGACTCATTGATCACACACTTGTACCAGTTGTGTTACCATAATCTTAGAAATGATAGTTTCTATTGGAATAAATTGGTTGAAGCATTGAGGTCTTACAACGTAATTCTTTGTATGGATTAATTATCTATAGTTCATGCCAAGATTGATTGTTTTAGGTTAAGTGTGTAGTGTGTATGATGTGATGGAACCTATTTATACTTTATTGGTGAAATAGAAAACCAGGAAGTGTAGGATACACTCATGCATATGAGGGTGTAGTCAATTACTTATTAGTTTGATGGTCCACCCCCCAGTATAGTGGATTTTATGAGTTCCTAGTTTCTTATAGCTGTGGAAGAGTATGAGTTCATATTTCTTAGGGATGTTATAGGTTTACATCCCTACACAGAGATATAATTATGTATTGATCTACACCATAGGATGACACTGATATATTCCCCAGATTAACAGATGGATCCCGTTGAGATCAATGAGTTGAGGGTGCAGTTGGAGGACTTGCAGATGAATGGATTTCTTAGACATAGAATTTCACCAAGGACAACCCTAGTTTTTTTCCAAGAAAGCAGGAAGGAGATTGAGGTTGTGTGTGGACTATCAATTCTTCAACCAACTGACTATGAAGAACAAATATCCACTATTGTGGATCGATGATCTCTTTCATTAGTTGATAAGGAAATAATGGTTCTTGACGGATGACCTCAGACATTGTTATCATAAGTAACAAGTATAGGATGAGGATATATCAAAGATGTAATTCAAATGCCGCTACATTCACTATGAGTACACGATGATTCACTTTAGTAGAACAAAATGTCCTAAAAGGTTACATGAAATCGTGAATCAGATCATTCAGCCTTACTTAGATAGATTCATGGTAGTCTTAATCGAAGATATCCTTATGTACTCGTTATCAGAAGTGGAGCATGAGAGACAGTTGAGGATATTTCTGTACATAGTCTAGGATAACCATCTTTATGAAAATATTTTGACATGATAGTTCTGGATTCTAGTGGTCCACTTTATGGGATAAATTATCTTAAACAATTGAGTCCCAATAGACCCAACCAAGGACAAGGAAGTGCTAGCTCTGGATCCCCCAAAGAGTTTAATAGAGGTGCAGAGCATCCTTGGATTGGAAGGGTATTACTAGAGATTAATAACTGATTTCCGCAAAATATCTATAAACATGATAGCTTTGAATCAAAAGGAGGAGACATTAATGTGGATAGATAGGTGTGAACATGATATTCAATAGTTAAGGTAGAGTTTGATGAGTTATCCCATCTTGAGATTTCCAGATAAGGGTATCGAGTATGTAGCGTTCTTCAGTGCATCAAGAACCGAGTTTGTTTGTGTTCTGATGGAGAGGAAAGTGGTGATTGATTATGGTTCACACCAATTGAGATCACCAGATTAGAACTATATTACCCATGATCTTGAGCTAGTAGTGGTAGAATTCACTTGGAAGATGTTGAGACACTACCTGATGGGTGAGCGATTCATCGTATACTCCAATCACAAGAGTCTCAAGTACATCTTCTATTAGAAAGATCTCAACATGAGATAAAGGTTATGGATATAGTTCCACTAGGATTATGACTTTGAAATTGTATACACATCTAGGAAGGGGACCATGGTAATAGATTCTATTAGCAAGAGATCTTATGTGTATTTTCTGAATGAGTCATCCGATCAGTTGGACTAAATGTAGTTGTCCTTGGAGGATGGAGATAGAGTCACATAACTCAATAAAATGGTTGTTACCCCGTTGATATTATAGCGAATAAAGAAGGAATATCTTTGGGATGCCGATTTTGAGACCCTACATACTCAAATATCTCCTATACATGTTCTTGATAGATTTTCTAAAGGCACAGAGCACATCATTCTTTTCAGAGGATGCATGATGGTACACGTGATGTTGCATTAGGAGTTTCTGAGATAGTTTTATAGATACTCTTAAGCGGTACATCCATTTGTGGATAATTTGTACCAAGATATTCAACATCAGATTTTGTGGCCTAGGTTAATGAAAATAGTTGTAGAGTTCGTATCTTGATGCCCTACTTGTCTGCAAGTGAAGGATAAGCACCATGTTCTAGTATGTTTAGATCAACCCCAAATGGCGCCATAATAGAAGTGGGATGAGATATATAAAGACTTCATGATGGGGATACCATGTATGTCCATGGGACACAAGTACATTTTGGGGATCATAGACTGACTCACAATGATGGACCACTTCGTAGCTATATGATATATAGTTCAGTAGTGAACTTGGGATGCCTTTACAATTATGAGATAGTATAACTCCATGGAGCCCCATCAATTATTGTTTTTCATCATGATGCTCACTTCAGAACTCGGATGGGGAATTGATTATAGGAGTTATTTGGGACTCGGTTATGCTTAATCACATCATTTCAACCAAAAACTGGCGGCCAGACTGAGTGGACCAATCAGGTTCCAGAGGACATAAAGAGAGATTTCAAGATAGACTTTTTCCATAGTTGGGAGGATATTCTACCAATCATGTAGTATTCATAAAAAATCAGATACCATTCCACCATTGGTATGACACCATTTGATGATTTGTACAGGGGACCCTGTAGGTCACCACTTTGTAAGACTAACCCAGGTGAGAAAACAATCATGGTCTCGAATTTAGTGTGAGATACAATAGAGAAGGTGAAGATTATCCTAGAGAAGATGAAGTCTGCATTGATCCATCAGAAGTATTATCCTTACTAGTGATGAAGGCCTTTAGATTTTGAGGAAAGAGACCCTGTGTTCTTATGGGTTTCACCTTGACGTGGATTATAGAGATTTGGATAGGGTGGAAAGCTATCATTGAGGTTCATCAGACCATTCATAATACTAAGTAGAGTTGGCATGGTGGCATACCGCGTAGAGAAAAAAGGTGCATGTATGACACATCACACGTTATAGGTACAAGACGTCTTCCACGTGTCACAACTAAGAAGGTGCATGTATGACACATCACACGTTATAGATTGGGGAGAGTTAGACATTTAGGATAGAAAAAACTTTTCTGAGATCCCAGTAGAGATTGCGGATTGATCTGAGAGGATCCTTCCATAGTGATCGACACCTTTTGTGTGTGTCTGGTGGTAGCACGTGAATCTTCAAGAAATCACATGTTAGTGGGAGGCTCATATTCATACTCAGTATGTAACACCCAAAGATTTTATGAGAAAAAATATTTTTAATTACTTTGATGTCTTGTGATGTACGCTACACCAAGATTAACTTTCATTATACGCAACACCGTTTTAGCTTAAAGTATACAAAACACAATTCTAGGCTTGTGTTTCACACTAGAGCAACCTTCCTCAATAACATCTGTTGTATGCAATACCGAGTTTCACTAAACGAGATATTATTATAATATTATTATGAACTAGCACATATGAATAGTAATACCCAATTTTTGAAATATTATAAATTTTATTATTTAAAATTGACTTCATTTTTGGATTCGGAATATCGAAATTATCCTAGGGTGAATTTTTGGTATTTTTCTAAAAACATTCAATTATTGATGAATAGTGAAAACACTGGGTTACTATTTAAAAACCGACATTTTTACTTACATAATTATTTGTTTTATTTAAATATATTTTAGGTCAAAATAGATACATAATACATATATATGGTCAATGTTATTCATTGGAGTCATTTTATAATAATATAGATATATAAAAATTTTATTGAACTTTTTACCGTCTTTTACCCACCTCTTAGGAGCATTTGCAATTTTACATAAAACTTTATTTTACTGCTTCTGTGAGTTGAATTTCAAAAATACGAGAGACATGGTTAATATCAAGGAGTAAAATGTGGTTCAAGAATATAAAAATAATTTTGGGTGAATAGTAATTTTAAAATTTTATTTACCATGGTTAAAAGTAAATAGGGTATTTATGGGTAAAAAAGATATTATTATTACCCTAAAACATGTCCTAATTCTATTATATAAGTGTAATTAGACAAATAACAACCTTAGGAATATAATATTTTCATTTAGTTCTACTTGGATTAGATTATGACATTTATTATTATTTAATTCAAAGAAGAGTTAAAAGAGTTAAAATAAAATTTTAATAACTAAAACATTTTTAAAATAGGGTTATACAGAAGATAAATTCGACTATAAATATTCATCATAAATCTAAAAATATTTCCTACACAATGGTATTTTATTTATAATTTTTAGAAATTAAATAATTTATTTTATTTATGAAATAATGATGATGCAATAATTAACTTATTAATGAAATATTAACATAATTGATGTTACAAATACCCATATAAATGTAATTTGAGAATTTTTATGAATTCCAATAATTTTATAGGTTAATAAGACATGTTATTATTGATTAAATTAACTTTTTTAGGACTAATGAAGCTGTTATGATTTTCAAAATAATCAATTACTAAATAGTGTCAAAACTGACACAAAATAGTTTCTAAAAAAATATTCCATTATTAATTGATATTTTATTCCTACAAATCTAAGGATTAGAAAAATTACTTATATAAGGTTATATATATTAATAATGAACCACTTGGGGTTCTTTTGGATTGTAATAGTATGTTTATTAACCATATAGTGTAAGAAAACAAGAATACACGATAAAGGTTAATTTGTTTAACTTAGAGTTAAATGTAAATGATAAGGTTAAATTAGAAACTTAAACATGTCTAAAACTTATTGTTTGAGATTATTTCGACCCATACCTACTTTATTCTCTAAATAAATTAATTTGGAGCTATTATAAACTGAATATTAAGTTATTATAAAATAATATTTTAAGTTTTTCCTACGGTCCCCCTCTCCTCCCTTATAAAAGGGAAACTCCTCCCTCTTCTCTTTACACAATTTTGAGCCTCCAAGCTTGGCCAAAACCTTCCCATTTCCATTATAAACTTACCTATAAACGTTATAGAGGTTCTGGTCTCCTCAAAAGACCAACTCTGGTGCCTTAAGAGGAAGCTTAAAAGAGGTGTGTCGAAGAAGAGGTAATCTCTTCTACTGATTCTTTCAAGTTTCTTCCTTCTTCAACTTCTTCTTCATTAGTTGTTTCATTATAAATTAACAACATAATTATAAATTATATACTAATATGTTATTATAATTATGAAACAACCCCATTTCATCTTCTTTCAATCCTACGGAAAATGAAATCACTGCGCGTGCGTACGTACGGAATACCGTCTCCACGCCATGATGTAATCTGTTTTTCCACCACCACCTTACTTGGATGGGTATAATGGTGTAAAGAATAACTATGTATTGTTATTATAACATTATAATGATTCTGAGATATTATATCATCCACTCCAATTCAATTCAATAATTATGGGAATGATATCAGCGCTCGTGCGTACGTACGGATTACCGTCTCCACGACTCGATGAGATTCATTCTCCATGTTAACCACTCAAGAATGGTTATAAAGTATATATAACAAATAATAATGAAATATATTACATCATAAATCTACTGGATTTATGTATATATATATATATGTCATCTAATTACGTCTATTCAAGTCAATAAGGAAAGGAAAACAACGTTCATGCGTACGTACGACCTACCGTCTCCATGAACGGTGTATTTCATTTCATTTATCTATCTATTAATTATATATATATACTGAATATATATGATATATAAATCAAGATTTAAATTCTTGATGTAATTAAAACATTATATATGTAATAATAATATCAAGAACAACAAGTCCAAACACGTACGATAAATAAAACGATTTCACCCAAAACGCTGCTTTAACATGGAATTTACAAAAGAACGTGTAATATAAAGTCATAAATGAACAATATATGATATCATAACAATGAATATGATTATTTAATAAGTCAATGACATTATTTAAATCATTATACAGGAGGTTCAGATACTTATGAAGCATATCAGACCTAATTTAAGGGATAATTTTGCAATCTCATTTTTATCTGAGATTGCTACTCTGGTTATATTTTTCATCCATGTCCATAATTTTTTTTTCATAAAGTGTTTAATATTTTTATTTGTATTTTTAAATTTACGTTTACCCCTCTTTGAATTTTAGATTGTGCGATGGAAAGAATATTTCTTTTGTTTACCAAACGAGGAAATTTTTTACTTTTCCGGCAAAAGTACGAGGAGAATGTTTTTTTTACTTTTACGGCATGAAAAGATTTTTTACGGTTAAATAATGAATAATTTTGATGAAGATTCCTCTATAAGTTTTCAAGGTTATTTTGAATAAAATCCTTTTCTTTTAAAATTGTTTGGCACTTTGTGAAAAGAAAATTATTTTGAAGAAGAAAGGATATTTTCATCAAGAAAACTATTTTCCGTCTAAGATGACATTATTTATCATATTTATGTTTCAGGTATAATGTATTTATTATTTAAATGGTGTTATTTTTCTTATAAAGAAATGACATCCATTTGTTTTATATGTATTATGTGATGATGGGATGATGTTTATGATACCCATTTTATTCTTTGGGTTATGATGAATGTTTTAAGTTTATTTTGTGGAACAATTAAAAATGATTTCATTCTGAGATGGGTGGGACATATATCTCCATACAATGAATTTGGTAAATATTTATATCTCATTATATATACATTGTTGGAATGGTAAGTTAATCTTATTTAGTGATACAGGACTGGAAGGAGGAGTGAAATCGATTCAGAAAGGGACTTTGTCAACTAAGATGGCCTTAGCAGAAATGCCTTGGCTAATATGGAAATCATATCATGTGATTAATGGTTTGACACAATTACATGTTTTATTACCATGATATTTTTTCATGATTGATGTTCCTTTATGATATATGCCTTACGTACTTCCATGATTTTTTTCATTGATCAATATTTTGATGTTTATATTTTATGTTCATGTTTTTGCATTCAAATGTTTATAGATTGATTTATGTTCTCTATGTTTACCATTACTATGCATTTGAGCTCACCTTTTTTATGTTTCCTTTCCCCAGGATATAAAGAAAGGTTTTAGCTATGAAAAAAATGGGAAGATCTTTATGGGAGATATTGAAGATCTTTCACCACGATTAGAAGATTATTTTTCCGAGTTTCCAACTACACTAAACTATTACGATCCTTGTGTGTTTGTTTTTCTTATGTATTAAGTATTCAGGAAAAGTAATGTAATGTCCATGTATGTAACGATTGGGTCTCTACAGTTGGTATCAGAGGAAAGGTTTAGTTAACCATTGGAAACTAGGATGTGAAAACTTTAGTGAGATCCCTAGGGATATTTATAAGGTATGTCTATGGAATTATCTATGGTTAAGTATAAGTATAGGTTATAGTCCTATAATTATGGAAACAATATTAGAATTAAACCTAAGATATTAGATATTTAAGTTAATCCCCATTGATTATGATTTTTTCCTCTCAAAATATTTTTTTTGTGTCTTAGAAAATGGATGGAAACATGAAGATTCACGATAATGGAGGATATGATGGAAAATGGAATGATATTCTTCAAGAGAAACCAAATGAAATTGGATCTGGAATTCCACATATAATTATTATTCCTAATCATAAATCTCCTAATATAATTAATAACTTCAACGTTTGTATGTTTCCCAACTCAAATAATAAGAGAATGATGGAGTTTCATGATGATCATAGAGGAAAGAATGTTCAATTTACCTCATGTAAAACATGTGAGAATAGGAATCAAGGAGAATGTTTCAAAGGAACTGGAAGATGCTTTGGGTTTGGAAAAGAAAGACACAAATCCAATAATGGAAATGGAAAAGGTCCAGTTAACACCATGGACAAGGATAATGGTATTGCTAAGACATCAACAACGTTTAAATGTTTTAAATGTGGAATGTACGGGCTTTATGCAAACCAATTCCCTAAGGGAATATCTCATGATGGGAATCAGCATGGTCATATGGGTAGTTTTTATGTGGATGATGATGAAGAGACTACAAATGATAAATTAAATGAAAGAAATGATGAAGCTTAGTCATTGGTTTAACAAGGTGGTGGAATGATTGTATGTTTATCAAGAATAATGTATGGTCCAATGGAATAAAGAAAAATCTAAGGATTGTTACATTATTGTTTTTCCTAAAGTATTTGAATGTATATGTTGAATGGTACCGGTAACTATGAAATGTTATTCCGATATTTTTGGAAAGAAGATGATATGCACATAATGAATGGATAAGGAGAAAATAATATTTTTGATATTGTTAATGAGCTCATGACTGATATTAGGGAAAAGTGATATCATGGTTTGACTATACAGAAATTTTGGGATTTTGGTATGTGGAAAGAGTTAACTTTTGACATCATTCATGTTTTCACTAAGGTTTAATGGGTACTCATGTTTCAAGAGAATACATGAATAAGGAATTCACATGTTTGGAATGTGACCAACAAGATATATATATCTTATGATATACATGTGATAAATGATTGTATTCAATGCTTAGTAGATGACCTTTCTAGTAATCGTTTTATTTATACTATGAGATTGGACAAAAGTATTTTGGATAAACATAAATATTAGAATAGATTATGTTAGACATCAGATATTATTATTTAAGTCTAGGAATTTTTTTATGTTATAATAGTATTGTTTTAGAAAATGGACAACCCGTAGGATGGGCGACAACACGTCGCGTCAGACAAGGCTGTGGGAATCGAACCCACAACCAAAGTGCGTCAGGCCTCTATCACCTACCAATGGCCTACAAGAAGACCATAGTTAATAGAAACTAGTTTTATTTTATTAAGAGATGAAGTATAAGTCCATTTTTGGAATCATATACGATTAACCTCCCCATAGATGGACTAATGTATATTTGATAACATTTTCTAACCTTTTGTTTGAGATGGATGGAATGACCCATCATTCTATCGCATGATATGCTAACACTACAAGAATGACATATTCAACATCATTTCATTATGATATGAAGTGGAAATTGTTCATGGAATGAACAACGATGTGATTGTACCAAAATCAAGTAAGTATTTCTTCTAATTCCAAATTTTCATCTTGAGGGAAATGATTTTGAAATTGAAAAATGTTGTCCTAGTACCCTCATATCCAATGAATTAGATGGTACATTATATCATCACAAATTTATGGGTTTGTGATTGTTGGCTTTTTCATATCCATGTTCTATACCACTCTTCATCAGAACATGATGATTAGATTTCTCTTCTATATCCATATTTTCACCTATGTTCTCTTATGTGGAAACCCAATGATGAGTTAATTTGGGTAACCATTATGTTTCATAATTCAATTTTTAAAATTATGTTTTAGTATTCCCTTTTATGATGTGGGTTTCTATGAATGAAACATTCAAGTTTTAAACCATTTATAACCCCGACGGATTTGGAGGGTGAAATTCATTTTAAGGGGGGTAGAATCTAACAACCCAAGATTATTTGAGAAATATTATTTTTAATTACTTTTATGTCTTGTGTTGTATGCTACAAAAAGATTGAATTGCACTATACATAACACAAAATTAGTTTATAGTATACGAAAACACTATTCTAGGCTTGTGTTGTATGCCAGAGCAACCTTCCTTGATAGCGTGTGTTGTACGCAATACCGAGTTTCACTAAATGAGATATTATTATAATATTACTATGAACTAGCCATTATGAATAATAATTACAACTTTTTGAAATATTATAAAGTTTGTATTTCAAAAATGGACTTCGTTTTTGGATTTTGAATATCGAAATTAGTATACGGTGATTTTATGGTATTTCTCGGAAAACATTCAATTTTTGATGAATAGTGAAAACACTGGGTTACTATTTAAAAATCGACTTTTATTTAAATAATTATTTATTTTATTTAAATTTATTTTAGGTCAAAATATATACATAATACCTATATATGTTCAATGTAATTCATTGAAGTCATTTTATAATAATATAGATATATGAAAATTTTATTGAACTTTTTAACATCTTTTACCCACCTATTTAGAGCATTTAGAATTGTACATAAAACTAAATTTTACCACTTCTATGAGTTGAATTTCAAAAATACAAGAGACACAGTTAATATCAAGGAGTAAAATTGGTTTGATAAGATATTTTTTTGGTGAATAGTAACATTTGTCTTTTATTTACCACTTTTAAAAGTAAATAGGGTAATTAAAGGTAAAAATGATATTATTATTTTCCTAACTCATGTCCTAATTATAATAGATTAATATAATTCGACCAAAAACATCCTTAGGAAGATAATATTATCATTTGGGTCTACATGGATTAGATTATGATATTTATTATTATTTAATTCAAAGAAGAGTTAAAAGAGTTAAAATCAAAGTTTAATAACTAAAATATTTTAAATATAGGATTATACAGATGATAAATTCTACTATGTGTATTAATTATAAATATAAAAAGATTTACTACATAATTTTATTTTATTTATAATTTTTAGACATTACATAATTGAATTTATTTATGACACAATGATGATGCTGTAATTACCTTATTAATGAAATATTAACATAATTGATGTTATAAATAACCAAATAAATATAATTTGAGACTTTTTATGAATTAAAATAATTTTCGAGGTTAATATGACATGTTATTATTGATTCAATTATCTTTTTTTTGAACTAATCAGGAAGGTATGATTTTCACAGAAATCAATTACCAAATAGTGTCATAATTGACATAAAATAGTTTTCAAACAAATATTATATTATTAATTTATATTTTATTCCAAAAAATATGAGGTTTAGAAAAATGACCTAGATAAGAGTATATATATTAATAATTAACTACTTGGGGTTGTTTTGTCTTGTTATAGTAAGTTTATTAACCATATAGTGTAAGAAAACAAGAAAACACAATAAAGGTTAAATTATTTAACTTAGAGTTAAATCTAAATGATAAGTTTTAAATAGCGACTTAAACTTGTCTAAAACCTATTAGATGAGAGGATTTCGACCCATCCTCACTTTAGTATCGAAATAAATCAATTTAATGCTATTATAAACTGAATATGACTTTATTATAAAATAATATTTTATGTTTTTCTTAAGGTTCTCCTCTCCTCCCTTATAAAAGGGAAACTCCTTCCTCTTCTCTGTACACAATTTTGAGCCTTAAAGCTTGGAAAAAACCTTCCCATTTCCCTTATTAACTTCCCTTGAAACATTATAGAGGTTCTGGTCTCCTCAAAAGACCAACTCTAGTTCCTTAAGAGGAATCTTAAAAGAGGTGCGTCGAAGAAGAGGTAATATCTTCTACTGATTCTTTCAAGTTTCTTTCTTCTTCAAATTATTCTTCTTTAGTTGTTTCATTATAAATTAATAACATCATTATCACTAATATACTGATATGTTATTATAAATATTGAACAACCCCATTTCATTTTATATCCATCCTACGAAAAACTAAATCTCCACGCGTGCGTATGTACAGAATACTATCTCCACGCCATGATGTAATCTGTTTTTCCACCACCAACTTACTTGGATGGGTATAATGGTGTAAAAAATAACTATGTATAGTTATTTTAACATCATAATTATTCTGATATATTATATAATCCGCTCCAATTCAATTCAATAATTATGGGAACGATATCACTCGTGCGTACATACGGATTACCGTCTCCACGACACGATGAGATTCATTCTCCATGTTAACCACTCAAGAATGATTATAATGTATATTTAATGAATAATAATGACACATATGACATTATAAAGATACTATATTTATGTATATATATATATATCATCTAATTACTTCCATTCAAGTCAATAAGTAAAGGAAAACTGCATCCAAGCGTACGTACGACCTACCGTCTCAATAAATGGTGTATTTCATTTTATTTATCTATCTATTTATATATATATATATATATATTGAATATATATGATATATAAATCAAGATTTAAATTCTGGATTTATGTAAAACATGATATAAGTAATAATAATATCAAGAAAAACATGTCCAAACACGTATGATAAATAAAACGGGTTCACCCAAAATGCTGCTTTAACACAGAATTTACAAAAGAACGGGTAATATAATGTCATAAATGAATAATATATGATATCATAACAATGAATATTATTCTGTAATAAGTCAATGCCATTATTTAAATTATTATACAGTAGGTTTAGATATGTACAAAGCATATTAGACCTAAGGGAAGGGATAATTTTTCAATCTCAATTTTATCTAAGATTGCAACTGTGGTTATATTTTTTATCCATGTCCAAATTTTTTTTTTCATAATGTGTTTAATATTATTACAGTTATTTTTAAAGTCATGTTTACCCCTCTTTTACTTTTAAATTGTGTTATGTAAAGAATCATTCTTTTGTTTACCATATGAATAATATTTGGACTTTTCTGGAAAAAGTATGAGGAAAATGTTTTTTACTTAAACGACATGAAATGATTTTTAAGGTTACATAATGCATAATTTTCATGAAGATTTCTATACATATTTTCATGGTTATTTTTAATAAAATCCTTTTCTTTTAAAATTGTGTGGCATTTTGTGAAAATAATATGAGTTTGAAGAAGAAAGGATATTTTCCTCAAGAATTCATTTCAAGTGTTTTATCAAAACTATTTTCCATCTAAGATGACATTATTTAGAATATTTATGTTTCAGGTATAATGTATTGATTATTTAAATGGTGTTATTTTTCTTATGAATAAATGACATCCATTTGTTTTATATGGATTATGTGATGATGGGATGATGTTTATGAAACCCATTTTATTCATTGGGTCATGATGAATGTTTTAAGTTTAATTTGTGGAACAAGTAAGAATGATTTCATTATGATAAGGGTGAGACCTATATCTCCCTCCAATTCATTGGGTAAAGATTTATATCTCATGACATAGACATAGATGGAATGGTAAGTTAATCTGATTCAGTGATACAGGACTGGAATGAGGAGTGAACTTGATTAAAAAGGGACTTTGTCCACTAAGATGGTCTGGGAAAAATGCCTTTGCAACTATGGAAATAAAATCATGTGATTAATGGTTTTCCATAATTACATGTTTTATTCCCATGCTATTTTATCATGATTAATTTTTTTTTGATATATGCCTTACATAATTCCATGATTTATGTCTTTTCTCAAGATTTTGATGTTTAGATTTTATGTTCAAGTTTTTGCATTCAAATGTTTATGGATTGTTTTATGATCTCTATGTTTACCCTTACTGAGAATTTGAGCTCACCCGTTTTATGTTTTCTTTTCCCCAGGATATAAAGAAAGGTTTTAGGTATGAATAAAAGGGGAAGATCTTTATGGGAGATGTTGAAGATCTTTCACCATGATTAGAAGATTATTTTTCCGAGTTTCTAAAGACACTGAACTATTATGGCCCTTGTGTGTTTGTTTTTGTTATGTATTAAGTATTCTGAAAAATTAATGTAATGTATATGTACGTCAATATTGGGTCTCTACACAGTACCCACAACTTTTTGAGTATCCCTTGTTTTGTCTTTTTGGGGAAGTAAAACACCAAGGTGGGGAGAATATAATGTCTCATATTTTTCATATATTATTTTTAGATATTATATGTAATATTTTCGAGACAATGTACTGAGATGACACTATATTTCAAGGGCCAATGTTCCCAAAATATGTTATTAAAATATATTCAATATATTAAATAGAATGTGATTGTAGTTTTCCTAAAAATGGGGAATATTTTTTAAATGGATTCTTAGATTAAAAATCCTAGAGAACCATTGGTTTCATAACACATGTTTTAAACTAGGAATGACTTAACATTAGTTGGCATGGGTCGTTTATGGAAATCTAATCCATCAAGGAACTCTATTATTTAATTATATGATGAAATCTAATCCATCAAGGAAAATATTGATCCACATTTCGATCATCATGTAGGATGAGATTAATTGCTGGGTTTTGATGGGAGATTATCTTTGCGATTATTGTCTATATCGATTATCGTTCCAACGACAACAATCCAAGATCGACATGAACATCAATGAAGTTCCATTACCATTTATTGTGTGGTTCGTTTCTCCCCGAATTCATCGTTTATTTCATGCATTATTTATTTTCCCAACAACATGAAAAATCCCAAACAATCAATTATTGCGCACATGCTTCTTGTAACGACAATCCAATTTCATAGATATGGGATCATCATGACATGAATGATGTGAGATGATTTAGATTGAGATATTCATATGAAGGTGGATAATTGATTTTATACTATTAATCACTCGATGAAGAAAGGTGATTTGATCCATTTTCTAGGCGAATCAAATGGATGAAATCTGATAGAAGATGAAAATGATGCTTGATTGAGATAATTCCTTGAATCAAGGCATGATTGGGGGTAAATTTAAATGCAGCGGTAGAATGAGAATGCATGGAAGGAATAGTAGGGTTTCTGAAAAACCCGATCAAAATGTTATGTAATATAGGATTACATAGTGTGTGGGTGACCATGAGTGTAGATTTTTTTTTTCAGGTAGGAGAAAAGTATAACATGAAAAGTGGTCAGACCTACACAACATGTTACCTATCCCTAGAGAATCATAACGTACTTTAGGAAGCACATGGACATGGGGTATACTACATGAGATAGATAACTACATGTACTCCCAGATATGGATACGATATGGACTATGTACATACGCCAAGTCGTGTACTGGAACATGGGAAAACATACACAGGATGGAGCCGTGTACTAGTACACAAGCATACTGCACAAGAAGCCTACACACAATGTAGTACTCTATGAACATGGATTGATGACATGGTTTGTTTACATTGACATGACCAGGGGTTAAGGGATATGGCATGTAACCCTTGTTACACACTGTATACTCCTTTATAAATGGATTTGATCCCTTATACTCTATATCTTAGAAAAGGGGTTTTTAGGGTTCATTTTATGTATCCTTTCATTAAAGATTTGTATGGAATTGTTTCCAACTCCTAGAAATACAATATATTTAGTAGGAATTCTTATATGGAGTCATTGGAATCCCTTTGGGAGGCCTAGAGTGAGATAATATATTAATCTTTATACCCTTGGTGGAGTTCTTGGTATCATCGTGACCAACACTATGAGATAATCGATCCTATACTTAATGGGTTAATATAGATTGAGTTGTTGGTATAACCCATATGGACATAGAAGTGATCCTCAGCTATTTATCAAATTCTCTTCAGATTATCATCATGCTCTTTCTCATTACAAGACCCGACGTGTAGTACCCCTCGAATGAATGTCATTTGTGCTATTATACTTAGGAGTGTGTTCTACTGGATGAGTGATTTGTGTAATATTTGAGCTGTAATCCTAGGATGATATACTATGGTCTTGACATACCTCTATACTTTGTGTCTTTTTTGAGTATTTATGGATATCTTTTTATATGTGCTATTGAAATATACCTATATAAGGACGACTATATTTCATCTGTTTTATGCATTGTGGTTTTAGGGTGTCTTACTGAGTATTTTTATATTCACACTTGAACAAGATTTTACCACAAATGTCTTAACTTGTGTAGATGATTAACCTTTTGACATAGTCCTTGGAGAACCATGACCAGATGGTTCTTAGTGAGACCAGACAGACTGAGGTGTATTCCTACATCTTTCGGCCATCAAGCCCATTTTGTTCATTCAAGTTGGATTTGGGTGTTTAGACTCATTGTAGTTGTCATTTATTTGGAGCTATTTACTATCTTTTACTTCATTTTATACTCTGTTTATAGTCTTAGATGTATTTAGGTATGGTTGTTCAATTCTTTTTTACATTTCATCATTTTATAGGATTAGATGTGTGTGTGTGTGAACAATTACTTAGGTTAATTCCACCCATGTTAGTGATATTCCTTCTCAGTGCAAGTCACCACCCCTTAGACAATTGGATGTGGGCTTGGGGAGTCGTGGCCTGGATCCCTCTAAGATGGTTCATGACACCATATAGATAATTCTATTTAGATACATAGTAGTCTGATACTAAATAATAATTCAAACGTACATTATGATTTGATAATAATTACACAATTTTACCTCAAATGTATTGTAATATTTTTGTAATAGTCACTAAAAGATTGATCATCATTCTATTTAATATCAATGAAATGCTTCAATATTTTATTGGGTTGAATATGAGGAAAGAAAATAATTAAAGGCAATATCTTAAACTGATCCATGGACTCTATTTCATCATATTTCCATGTGTTAATGATAAAATCATGATATTTATCTACTTAATCTTCTAAATGATAAATTGAAATATTAACTTTAACATTATCCAGACATTTTACTATGAAAAAAAATATTTTCCATTGTAACGATCCATTTATTTTCAACTAATTAATTAGTGGATCCAATAAAATAAGGTAGAGGTTACCTCGTGAAGGGTATAATATAACATTGTTCCATCATTACTTTATTTGGACGATTATTGTGACTCAAATCATGAAACCTTTATGTCATCATAACAATAATATTTTTTATTATATCACCCATAAAATTTAGTTTCTCAGGATTTACATCAATGAATTTTCCACCAAATTAAATATTAATTTTATTCCTTCTTGTTTGAACCATTGTATAAAATGAAAATTCATTATTTGAGTGATGATAATCATTGTGGAAAACCATAAAATCATGATAAAAAATTTATAGGACATATAAATCATTCCAAAAACTTTTATAACACCTTATGTTTAACCTAGGTTATTCATGGTAATTACCAAAAACATTAATATTTTATCATATACTTTGAATTATCCCTATGTCTATCTATATAGTTTTTCCATATTATATTCCAATGTATATGGAAAACATTTTATGATATGAAATAGTGTGAAATAGACTATTCATATATAGATATCACATCTTAATATATTAATATTCATTAGATAACATAAAAATACCTGAAAAAATCATATTGGATAACTACCATTGGAAACATAGAAACAAAAAACATTGGTGCATAAAAGATTTTCATCATCTCCCATTAAGTTCATTATAACTAAAACCATTATTTTACACATAATAATTTGTAGAAATATTCACAACTCAGAGAAAAGAAATATAAGAAAGGGTGAGATCAGATGATATGTAAGAGTAAATGAGAGATATGTTATTGATCACTTAAAAATAACATGAACATAGGGCTCTGAGAAACTGATAATATCATTTGAAAATCATAGAAAACATATCATATATCATAATATTGATTCATGGAATAATTATTTAGTAGTTAATAAGACAAAAATCACAATGGAATCAAAGAAGATCATCCATGAGAGTGTATCACTTGAATAAGACATCGAATTGTGGCATTCAAAGAAGTATAGAAATTCATTTCCATAGTAGTCTAGGTTTATTTCCAACACTATCGTAGTGGAATTATTTTACTCCCCAAACCATCACAGTAGTCATGGTTCACTCCAAATACTATCATAGTGAACAAATTCCCTTATTAAATTGGGTTGAATCCCCACTCTAATCCAATTTATCTCTTGAGATATCAATCTATACCCAACACATTGGTGGGAGATATTAGTCCCACCCATCACATATTGAAAATATTATAAATGTCTTCCATAATATTATAAAAAATTGATCATATTATAACCCATAAAAATAATTGGGTTTCATAAACATTTCACCATTTTATAACTTGTGAAGAAAAGCATGTTTTTTTAAACAATTCATCAATTCTTCATATGATAATCCAAGGAAATGAGAAACTTTTCATACAAATATTATAATAATTATTAGAAAAAACATAGATTAAGGGTATTTATAGCATCCTTAGATCATATAATCAGTTAATAATAACTAAAATTTTGGGGTTTTTCATTGATGAATAAAAATAAAAATAAAATATCAATAATTGTTTTTTGAAGAAAATACACTTTTAGCTCTAAAACAACTGTTTGAAATATAAAAATCATATAATTTTTTTAAAAAAAAATTATCAAACAAAAAATTTGAATATTAAAAATTAATCTTTGAATAATTGAGCATCATGAAAGTGGGAAATTCAGTTCATGCTGTATATGTTTAACTAACTTTCCTTTTATACTTTTTAAAAAATAAAACATACCACATTTAGAAAGAGATGTGAAGATTCCTTTTAATTCTTATTTTTAAAGTAAAACATTGGTAAAAATGAATTTATTAATTCTTTTTAGATTATTAAAAACATGGTTTAAAACATTTTTAGAAAACCTAGATGTGTAAGAGAAAGCGTTTTTGACCTATGAAAATAAAATTAGTTTTCCATTAAAGTATTTTTTTGTTATCTTGAGTACTTTAAGGGATGAAAATGAAAGGAAAACGTCTATTAAAAAGAAATGACTAGAGGAGAATAAAATTAATGAGATTACATAGATATATATCCTAATATTTTATCATTATAAGCTTCATGGTATATAATTATGATATACAATGATATTGTAACATAAAAACCTTTCCTCGAGTTCCCTATATTCTGAAAGAACTCTAAAATAATATATTATGAAATAAAATATATTACCATTTTTTAAATTAATCATTAACATAATTATAATATCATATATGATCCATTTATAACATTTCAACACCCTTATTTATCAATAAATAAATTAAATAAATGTTTCGGGGTATGAATTTTTTATTTTATCATTAGTATTCTTATTCAGTAGTTATAATCCATCGAATTTGATCATAGTTACATCATCTTCAATATGTTAATCATAGTAAAAATATAATATATATTCATTATATATAAATTTTGATTCTAATATATATGTTATATATTAATAAATTAATTACACCAATCCTGGAGACCATAGTCCGTACATACAAATGGTCGCAGTTTTCAATTTTCAATAGATGTAACAAAAGAAAGGTATAGAATAATTTACCTTTAAAGAATAATTTAACTTTAGATAATAATTTTTATGTTATATTAATAATATATTCATTAAATATAATCTTATTAACTTCCATGTAAAATAGAAATGAAAAATTAATCACATAACTATATGGAGGTGGTAGTTCACACATACGCACGAGCGACATTATTGATTTTCAATGGATTTCAAGACAAGGATGTAGAAGTTATAATATAATTAAATAAGTATAAATATATCATAAATATCATATAAAATAATTAAAAACATCATACTACACATCCAAAAAAATATGGTGATAATAAGTGAATAATATCTTAATGTGGAGACAATGAGCCGTATGTATGCACAAGTGATACATTCACATACCATTTGATGAGTAAAGGGTGAAACAAGGTAGTTTTATAATCATAATAAAATTTAATTATATTTATTATACATAGTATGTTATTTTATTTTTAATATAAAAGATTTATAGTAGATAAATGGACAATTAAAAATAATGCGATCTATTATTGAGATTACCTATTATATGAAAGTGCTCCTTTAGATATCCTCTTAAAGGCTCTAAAGATAATCTTTTGGAAATAGCATCACATATAAAATATTTATATGGTATTTTTAATATATATTGGTAGTTTTTTGTTGATTTAGAATGCATAAAGTGATGTGAAGAATAGAAAGAAGGTGTTCCCATTTATTATTGAGAAGAGGGTAACCCGTGGAATTTCATACAAGATTAAAATGTATTAAAGTAATTATGGATAAAAATGGTTACAAATAGAATATAAATGAGAAAGTGATGAAATTTAAGACCATATCATATCCCTTTTTTCCTATTTTAAAATTTTTAAAATTTTTATGTAATTTAATAAAATATGTTTTTATAAAAATATCATTATATTAAATTATGCACTATTTATTTAATTTGACTTAAAAGACCTAATGAAATTTTTTTAATTCAAATATAATCCTTTACCATAAGAATAAAATGTCAAAAACTTTTAAAATATCTATGTACCAAATTTATTCACTCAAATTACAATACTTTTGTTTCTTAAAACTCATTTATTAATTTATTTATTAAATTGTAGAAATACTCCATCGGTCTTTCCTTAGAATTTATGTTCATTATATAATTACTAAAAAATTGAAATAAATTTACATCATTAATATTATTTAATTAATCTCAAATTAGATAGTTATATTCATTAAAAAATATAATTTTTTCTACATGAATAGAAAAGTGATGTTTAAAACTAAGAGAATGACATTTATTTAACTTTCTTTGATTTAAATACTTTGTTGGTTATTTTCTAGTAAATGATTCGATTAAATAACTATGTATCGAGAATATGGTGATAAGGGTCTAGGTAAATTCATCTAATAATAATTAGAATTAAAAATTATGATCTTATCACTTATTTTAGTCCCTTGATTTACCCTTTATTGTGGTGATAATGTTTACCACAATTAATATTGATATTGACCAAAACTAATAGGGACATATTTAAAAAATTTGATCCAACTTATTCCAAATAATGAATCCATTTTACCAAATTAAATTTCTATATGTTATATAAATTAATTTTCAAATTTGGGCTCTAAATGCGATAAAGGCCTTTTTATGAAAAAAATAATTTTAGGCATAAAACATAGGTTATTCTTATCCCATACCTAGAAAAATGTTAAATGACCAGGAAAACATTTTATTAAATACAAAATATATAATTGGTTAATATCATTCCACAATAGTGAATAATTTAATTTATTAATATAAAATTAAAATATGCACATAAAAACTATTTTCCCAAAAATATCTTTTTTAATTTCAAGTGATTTTTATTTTCAGTTATTATTAATTCATATCCAATGAATTAATTCTAGTCATAGGTAAAAAATATATTTTTCATAATTTAGTTAGTTCGATTCATACCATCATATAGAGTGTCGATGAAATGAGAAACAGGTTATATAATAATATTTTTTATGTAGTAAATCTAGGTTCAGCTAAACTCAGTGTTGAATGTAACACAATATATTCAAGAAATGATTTTTTTTAAAAAAATAATATTACATAAAATCTATGGGTTTTACATATAACATATGAATGTGACTAGGACAGCCACATAGATGACATGTCATTAATGATGAATGAAAATATGGTCAATTATGCCCAAACATCTAACACTATAAGAACACTATTGTCTTCCACCATACAGAAAAATCAATGAACGGTTGAGAATATAGCTTCCCAACACCACCACCTACCACATTCCCATTCCCATTACCAGAATCATCTTTACTAGATATTAGAAAAACTAATGAATATTCCATCATTAGTTTCCATGTTAACATTAATTAAATGAAAACAACCTTATAAGAATATTACATATAGGCAGTCATTATAAAATGAAACACTGATAAATGTAGTTATGGATGAAGAACCCTAACAAAGAAACATTCCTTCTTCAAATCGTTAGCAGCCAACTCTGGAGATAATTTCACCAACCGATTTTTTTTTACATAACCCTTTTTTGATTGATCACTATGAAGTATACCCAAAAACACCTTTTTGTTATACACTCTCAGTCCCCTTATTTAAAAGCACTGGATAACGGTGGACTTTAATTCCACTTAAGAGAGAGACTCAAATAGTTGGGCCTGAATGGAATGGTTCCTCCATTCCAACACCAAAATTTTGGAAAAATGAATTGTGAACCTATCCTAGCGACTTTAAAAGTTTTTACTAGATTGTAAATATCATCAAACATATATTTCCACTCAATTTAATCATTATATACTTGATCCCTATAAAATTCTAGAAGAAAAGTTCATATGAACTATTAGACATGATCTAAAATATGAGGAGAGCATGGAACTACCACTCCATCACAAGTCTGGGAATGGTTATAATTTAGAAACATGACTCCTAAATCACTAGGAAAACCTACTAAGTAATTCCATTCCTGAAATTATAGTTCTTTCCTTTGGGACTTATTTTAAAAATCACAAAAAAACTCAATCACACCACATTTAAAATCCCAAAACAATGAAAATAAACATAACCAATCAAATATAAAAAAGATCACAAATCCCATTTTAAATTCTTTTTAACAAAATATTTGGGAAAATTTCATACTACACCCTCACCCATGGAATTTTGAAACTAAAAAAAATAAATAAAAAATTCTTTTTCCCTAACCACATTCCTTGATTTTATTTTTTTTCCACAAAAAACTATTCAACCTACTCTGAAAATTTTATAAATTTCATCACATAATGCTCATGAAATTATATATTTGAAAACCATATCAGCTAAAAAAAATTCTAAGGTCTAATGTTTTCTACAAAGAAACTCAATCAACCAAGACAATGTTTTAGAAACAACATAAAATATTAATGCATAAAATTTTAACTTTAAATGTATTTAAAAATCTAAAAAACATTCCTTAAGAATCCATAAGAAAGGATAATAAAACATATGGAGGGATACAACTGACTAAATAGACAAAACAATATAACTTTCCATCAATATACACAACACATGTTTTGGCCACATAGTTTTCTTTATTGTGAACAACCCATGAAAGTTCTATTGTATGTTTTTTCATATTTGATCTCATGGGTCTTCCATGGTTTGATAGACCATGAACCTTAACCATGAGACCTTGGGATTCCTTCAAAATTCACTAAAAAATTAATAATTACCTAAGTCATATTTTGGGGTCCTCCTATAACTAAATTTTATATAAATCTACACTAAAATATCCCAATAATAAGCCACTATAAATCCTAAAAAATGAGAAAACCTCCCGAACACCCATAAAATCTCAATATCCGACCGAAGGAAGAGTTTTCCAAGAAGTTATATGAACCAATAAACTGAGTCCCAATAGTCTTAAATGATTTATAATACTGATTTAAAAAGAAAATTTGGGTGAAATTCAATAACCAAGTCCTTATTTTTAGAACCTACATTCAGATTCCATTTTATAAGTAAACAGTCTAAGGCTCTATCCAAAATGGTAGCCGAACCGGCCCACCATATACCTGAGGAGCATCCTATATCTCTCTAGGATGAGGAAAAGTGAAAAGGGTGTCATATATAACCATTGGGGACATCTTCACCAACCTTATTAAAAATATAAACATACAATAAAGGAATAACCATAATGGGTCAAAGATAAGATCCTACGAAATAATTACCATAAATAAAAAATCAATATTGAGCAACAATACTAGGACGAAAGATAAACGAAACAAAATTGGAGTCCAAAGAGGAAAAAAACTCATGCCAAAGGGTTAAATGAATGATAAGGATCGACCAACAACCCATGTGATGATCAAGTCACCACCATGACCTTGAAAACCCATCTTCTTACTAAGGGAGACTGTACTAAATCCCACCTACAATCCAATCCATGAAGAGACTTGCACAAGACATAATGACTATATACCCACCAAGATGAGTATGTAGGATGTGAAATATATATTATAGGATAGTACTCAGATTCAATTTAATATAATTTATTAAGAAACCAATTATTATAGTTTTAAAAATGTGTGGAAAAAATATATTTTCAATACCTTTTAAAAAGAATGTAAATAAGAAAAAAAATGAATCATTCACTTCCTAATAGTGTCTGATTTATAAAAACCAATTAAAAAGATCTATACAATTAATAAAATGATAATTACAATGAAACTCGAAACATTATCTTTAAAAGATAACACTTTTGAAATTAAAATCAAATATGGTTTAAAATATTTCAAAATTTAGAACCAAGGAAAACTCATTAGAAAAAATTCCCCCTTTCTCCTTAAAAGATTTTACACACCGAACTAAAATTTATGAAAGTAAAAAAGGTTAAAGATGATAATGAAAACCAAATAAGGTTAAAAATAATTTTAACAAATGTATATAACAAAAATAGTCAACATAAAGTATAAAACCAAAAATTGAATAACACATCAAGTAATTTTTTCCAATAAAATAAACACACACTGTAAAATATATAAAAAAGGATAAACATACAATAAATATCAGGAGGTGACTCCATAGGGACTAATTGGAAAGTAAAATAATCACAAAGTATACCTACTATCATCAATTTAATAGTATACATCCATAAATAGAATCACTCTCTCCTAGTCTCAAAAATGACACCCCACTAGGGAATTATTACATATAGCTAGCGAAGAACAATTTCATCACATGATAATAAAAAGTCCCCCAAGGGATATCACCACAACCAAGTTATTACCATCTCCTAAAATTACCTTTTGAAGATCCAAATCCATGATCACCTAATGAATTAAAAATTAAATAATCCCTCATATGGAAAATAATAAACATCATTAACAACACAAGTGGGGTCAACAAGGAAAAAATCAATATCACTTAAAAAGTGAAAACTAGGACTATAATATTAATATATATATATATATATGAATATAATCATTTTAAAATCCAATTCAAACTAATTTTGAATCTAAAAAAAATTCCAGAATAATATAGATTCATCAATAATGAAAACCAAAAAAATCATGTGATCTTCATTTCACTTTATAAAACTACACCACCATTTGGAAACAATGGAAACCATTTATATATAGAAAAAGGAATACATCATAAAAACATAATTTGATTAAAACCTAGATGTAAAGTTATTCTATCATTAAAAATAACTATAGGAATATTATTAAACATGAAAAATTCACAAAACACCCATTTACACAAATATACCATTTAAAATATGAAATTCCACCCATTTACATAAGAAAACCAAACCAAGTTAAGTTAATATTTAACAAAAAAACATATATAATTAAAATAATAATAATCTAGGATAAATATGAATTTATAAAACCATATAATCAATATAACTCTAACATAAACGAAAATTATATAGAAACACAAACCTCAAGTGGTGGGTCCTTATAACTATGATGAAATCCAAGGGAATAGAACTCCTTCTATGCATCAAAACCATTTCAAACCAAAATATTCAATTTATACTAACCAATGCAATAAAATAATATATATATGACAACTATGGTTAGAGGAGATGAAAAAAATAGATAAACCAAGAGAAAGAGAAGAGATGATCTCATAACTCTTGAATCTGGTGAAGAATCACAAAAAAAAACCAACTTGAAATCACTGAGTATGAGCTTGGGAGAGGGAGATAGATTAATGTGAGGTAATTATGTTGTATGGTTCAAATGGAGGAGGAGTTGGATGAAATAATAAATTAAAATATGGTAAAGACCAAAATTCCCCAAACTGGGTAGGCCATACAATTGTCTTGTACAGTTTTCCAAACCAATCAATGAGTGTGCATATTCCAATAACTCAAGACCCATAGGCCTTGAATAGTTGTTGTTCATGGTCTCATTAACCATATAAAAACTAGGTTCTCCAAACTAACCCACTGTTTATAGTGCACAAATTCTACTACATGGTTTCCAATCTATGTTCTGTAACTGTGAACCCCTAGAAAAGCCTCAAAAATGTTAAAAAAACAACCTAGGACACTGCATACCATTGATGAAAAATAAAAACTAGATAACTAACAAGAAACATACACCTTAGAATCCAATAATGGACACCATATACTGTATACTTGAAGATAGGGAGTTTGATCACCCATTATCAACTTGATCTTAAGAAATGTTTTCTTTGGAAATGGTTTAGTAAATATATCCACAACTTTCTACATTGTGGGAAAAAATCCAACATTAGTTTTTTTTTTCTACATGATATTTCATGAAGTGATATTTAATATCAATGTGATTAGAATGAGAATGTATTAGTAACTTATTATTGCAATTTATAACACTTTTATTATCACAGCCCAATATTTGGGGAAATTTCACCTTAGCTACAAAATCCCCCAACACTGAGTTCTTCCACATAAGTTGTCTTGTAGATTGAGTGGTACTTATATAATCATATTTTTCAGTGATGAGAATAACTATATTTTAATTCTATATGTGCCAATTTAGATATCATTCTCCCAATAATAAATCTCTATGAGATGTGTATGTTACATAATATACAAAACCTACCCAATAAATATACGTATAAAAGAATAGATTAATATTTCCTATGTCATAATATTTTATTCAAAAACTAATTATGACATTAATATATATGAGAATTATTTTTTTACCCATAAGTTTATATTCCTTTTGAGCACTTTGATTCCTGGAACACAATTTATCATTATATACTATATCTATCATTGAATTTATTCAATATAAAATTCTTCCAAACAACACTCTAAATTATTTAGGAAAAACCACCATTCCTTACCCATATTTAACAACATTGTTACCATATAAAAATTTATTGGAAATTAATTGATAATTTATTTATCATACTTCTCTTGGGATAATAACATACAATTCTTCTGAGATATTTGTAAGCTAAGAATTTATGAAATTTCAGCAAGAATAGAAATTTAAAATAGAATCTTCATAACCTCAGAAAAAATTTCAAAATTTTCATCATCATTCCTTGTAAATATGTTATCATCAACATTATTAATATTAATTAGGGTAATATATTGATTTTACTTCATAGAAAGGTTACTATCAACTATTCCTTAAATAAAATTTGAATTCGTTATGTAGGTATCCAATTTAGAATAACAGAATCTTTGAAATTTCTTCAACCCATAAAAATATTTCCTCAATAAACATGTATAATTTTCTTATTGACCAATAATGAAGACACAAAGTAGTTAAATTTAAAAATTAGAAAATAGGACTTGACGTATATATAGAATATCTTATATTTAAATGGTTCAATAGTAATAGGTGTGATTAGAATATATTTTAGCTTTTTTATCAGGGAAATGGTTATAGAAAAATAAGTGCCTCCAACCTAGGTGAGTCTTTTATCATCCACCCATTCGTTATTTATTTTCAATTATAATTTCTCATTAAATATTTTTTTTAGAAAAACCATTTCATACCACTAAAAATATTATCTTTTGGTTTGGGTAAAAGTTATCAAATATAATTCTTTTCAATCTGATCTAACTCATAATTCGTGCCTCTAATATATTCTTGATTCTATGAATACAATTCAATATATATTGTATTTAAATGTGAATATAAAAATTTAATTGAAGCTATCAACAATGTTCTTCTAGTTTATACCTGTCAACCTTGATAACCAATAACATTTCAGACCTCACTTACTTCCTTAGACTTGGACAATCGGTACAAAATTTATTTGGATCACTTGAGATATTTGAGTTAGAATATTCATTTATAAAAAAATATATTTTTCCTCTTGTTTATAAATTTTTCATTTTGTTTAATGGAAACCAATTCATCATCCATTTATTCAATATATACAATTTTCAGTGAATCATTATTATCACATTGTTTTAGTAGTGTTATATCAATATAGTCAATAATATTTTCTATTTTTTTTATTATAACACCTATATCATCTTCCATTAGGAGGGTATCCAAGAAATATTATATCAACACATCTCTGATTAAGCCTCTAAATAATACCTCCCATGAATTTTGTAAAAGCTAATACTTTCATAAATAAAATTCCCACTATGATCTAATTAAATGTATTATTATGTAATATGGTTATAGAAAACACAGGAAATTATTTATTTATATTATATCTTATTATATTTAAATGATAATTAAACATCACTAACATTGATAATATAACTGATGAATAGTGATCAAATTATTAGTATAAGTATAGGGTTTTGAAAAATCCCATTGACAAAGAAAAAGAAAGAGGTGGCCTCATCCAATGGGATCATATCTTATGAGTCCCACATATTAGATCTTATAAAGGGATAGAGTCACTGGGCTTTTCCTTTAACTCATACCATGTTGAGATCCAATAACTAAAGCAAGAGAAGAACTATTTATGAGAGAAATTCATGTTCACCGAGATCACGACCCAAACCTTGTACGCCAAACCACCCCATGAGAGTCTCACCATTACAAACCTTACTATTTGGTAGTTTTCTATTATATTAAAGGGATACATATCAACACTTTATAGAAATGAATATGTAAATTATCGATATATTTTCATCTTATTATTGCTACTTTATAAATGATTTTTATTTTGATTCAATAAAACATTAACAGTATTTCTTGGCAATATTAAACATCAATTAAGGGATTAATTTTGATGAGTTAATGGATTTTTGAAATAAATAATATTTTTATAAAATATTATTATAAAATAAGTTTTATTAAATATAAAAGATCATATAATACTTATTAAGTTATATGTAATTTTTATAGTGGTTTAAAATTATTTATTGTAAAAAAAACAAGAATCTCTCAATAAATTTAGATTCATATTTTAAAATTATTATTTAACATATATAGAAAATTATATTGATAAAATGAATGTTTTTTAAATTATAACTTTAAAATTATCCAATAATAAATTTTTCATTATTTTCAAAGATAATTGAATTTATGGAAATAAATAAACATGATATAAATATAATTTGTGTATTATGACATCAAAATGACCCAAAAGTGATTTTATAAATACTATAAATTATATCCAGGAACAAATATATGTTTTAAATTTAAAACAATTTTATATTATGTTTATTTGGTTAATTTTATAGAACCTTTATGAATCTTCCTAAACTATTAATATAGTTTAAGGTTTTATAATCATTTATTTAAGAGAAAGACTCACTCCCACAAAAAAAATGTTTTTTTTATTATTATTTTCTGCCCCTAGAATTATAAAATTATTAAATCCACTCACATTTGGTAAAGTTTTTAGTTTAGATTATTTCATTATATAGATTCCAAAACCGCTATTTGAGAAATAATAAATAAATCCCCCCTAATTTTCACTAAAATCCCTCCAAATATCTCATTTATCTTCAGTACAAAACCTTGGAGTTTGTACTTAATTTAACCTCTCTTCTCTATAGTCTTTCTATGGTACCCCATGCTCTTAATAATCTCCTCCAAATCATTTGGAATTGCATACTCATATTTGGAATCTTTTACTTTATACTCTTTATTCAATTATCTTCCTAACATTATTAATTTTATATTCATTTACATATGATTGGATATGTTATTGAATGTCCCAATTACATTAAAATTTAATTAAAAATGATGATATACCACTTTATCTCTCATCAAATCATTTTATTAATTTTTATGTGACGCTGGTATGCTGCCGAAATTTCACCGCGATTTTACATACCAAAGAAATTATGTAGTAAATACCATACCCATTTCCAATCAAGGGTATTCACCATTATAAAATTATACTTATTTTAATTGGGACTTAACATTATCTATTTCAGACTCCTTTATCAGGGAATATAATATTTTGATGAACAAATCCATGTTGTATGATCTATTCAGCACCATAAATGAATGATAATTAAATGAAAGTGAAGGGTGCACCTATGAAATATATAGCGATCCAATGTATTGTGTAATGTTTAGTCTCAAGAGATGTCCTGTTGGGAAATGGAGTGAACCTAATTCCTTTCTTGGAAATTTTACATCTTGAAGTATTAGTAGTTACCCTTGTCTTATGTTTATGATGAAGTGTTTCAATTTGTTTCCACATTTCCCATGGAATGATTTTCATTATATATCATGTGTTATTATTCTTGTTTAGGATTCTCACTCCTTATATTATACATTAATATGACTATTTTTTAACATGTATTGACTTATGACATGTTTATTCCCTTACAAGGATTTATATCTCACCGCTTTCATATTTATGTCCGCTAATTTTCAGGAGTAGTTTTAATAGATATATAATTTTTGAATCATTTTAATGAAGTTTTGTATCACATGTTCATGATGTTATTATATGTACATAATTCATAAAGACACTAGAAATATCAATATTTTGGTTTGTATTAAGTTTAATCTTATGTAATTAATAATTTTTTAATATGATATAAAGATCACATTTGTTATCAAAGGGAGGTTTAGATATTTTTGGGATTAGGATTAGAAAACTATAGAAAAAGACTTTAGGAAAAGAATAAGTAAATTAAAAAATTCATAAATTTTGGTTAGGGTAGAGTATGAGAATTATCAGTCAAATAAAACCATGTTTAGATACTACAAGTAGATTTGGCCATGACACAAATGTACATAGGGGTAAAAAACCAAAACATCCTTTCTACACAATGTGCTGAGAACTAGTGCACAACAATGGGCCACACTACACACTTGTTCTGAATATCATAATGGTTATGATTTGGTAAATTAATGAAATCATTACAAAAAAATTATTAAGGGAAAAAAATTCATTATAGTATATATTGTGAAATAGATCAATGATAAAATTGATTCAATCCTAAAAATTCATAGGTTAAAAAATAAATTTTATCTATATGTTATCCCTCTAATGTTATTTAACTTCCAATTATGTGTTTAACAGTTTTAAAATAATCATCCCTAGTTTCCCCTTTATTCTAGCCATTGCACAGAAGTAGCATTAATAAGGTAAACAATCAATGTGATAGACAATGTGACGACTTCCCAAAATAATGGGAGTGGGAATCACAAACTTTGGGAAAATACACTCTCTGTTGAATCATGTTATGAATAGAAACCCAGATTGGGAGAATTTCCCAAATACCAATAAGAAATAAAAATATGATATTGAGTTCATTATAGGACAAAGGCATCAAAATTTAAATTTACCACCTGATCCCTCAATCAAAAAATAATGGATTAACAGCATTGAGAATATCTTCACCATCCTTTAATGTTCCATACAGGGAAATGTTCTAATGGTTGTTTATTAGATAGAGGTATAAGCTGATTAGTGGTGGAAATTGAACATGAATACGAAGCCTAATGAAAATATCAAAGAGATGGGGAGGAAGAAATTATGGGATTTTTTTTTCAATATATATTTTCCTCATACCCTCCCATATAAAATGGAAAGGGATATTATTTCACCCAATAAGAAAGACGGTGAATCTAACATCGTCTATGAGGAAAAATTATTAAGACTTGCAAGATACAGATATGAAATTATTGTTAACCCCAAATTCACAATTGAACACTTATTTGGTAGTCTAAAACCTTGTATATGAAAATCTTTAACGATCTATAAAATTTATGGGAATGAAGAAATTTTATGATGGCCCCTCAATGATGAGTTAGAGGTTGATTAATCTCAATGGTATCAATGGGATAAAAAGTGTAAAGTAGAGTTTAATTACTGTAGTTTTACCGATAATTATAATGGTGTAAAAAAATTTCAACATCCCTCTTATCAATGGTGTGGAAAGAAGAACCTTGGAATTTTCCTAAAGGGGAAGAGGAAATACTTTAGGAGTGGGAAGGAAGGGAACCTAGATAGGGATTACTGATAGAAGAAACCCAATAATGTATTAGAGGAGAGGAATGATCAAGTCAACCCTTAAGAGGATGTTTATTTCTTCAACTATAGGGAACTAGGTCACTTTGAAAACCATTTCTCAATGCCATGGGTTTTGAAAGACAACAAAGATCCTACATGGAAGCAAGGGTGTGATTTTTCAATTACAACCACCATGTCGGATCCCAGCAACAAAGAGGGAAAATTTACACAATTTTTTCATTCAAGAATTGAAAACATACCTTTTGATTACAATTATACCCATTCTATCATATCACAAATGTTTAGTAGAACTATTGAAACATCACTATAAAGCATAGAAGTAGATCTTTTGGTGAAAATAAAAAATTAGGAAATTAATAATTCCCAAATATATTAATCCTCCCTAATAATATTTTGTGGGATTAACTTCATAGTGAACCCTATCACACTCTATTTAGTAGAATTTGATAAACTTATTGGTATGGATTGAATTTCCTTTCATAGAGCCAACAAAATATTCCTCAGGAAGGAAATCACTCTCTGCATTGTAAATCGACCCCTGATTATGTACGTGTGGTAGAAGGAGGATGAATATTTATTAGAACCAACATCTCAATAATGGATATTATTTCCCTACAATAAATGTTTCTTGATAAAATTATTGAGTCTAAGAAAGGAATCATCCTTGAAGACATGCCCATTGTGAGGGAATACACAGATGTGTTTCTTGAGAAATTTCATGGTCTACCTCGTAGCTGAGAGGATTTATTTTCAATAATGATAATAAAAAAACATTAAAATTATCCCAGAATGTATATAGAATGTAATTTTTGGAAATTGAGGAGATGAAGAAAAAAATACAGAAGAATCTGGATAAAGGGTTCATACGACTAAGTGCTTCACCACGGGGAGCCCCAATCCTCTTCATCAAGAATAAGGGTGGGTCAATGTTCTATTGTATTGATTATTGTGAGCTCAATAGATTCATGATAAAAAAATTATCATCTAACATAAATTTGAGATTTTTTTGATCAACTATGGGTAGAATAATACATCTCCAATGTGGAAATTTGGTCATGATATTATAAAGTTAGGGTGAATAAGGAGGATATCCCCAAGACTGGTCCTCATTCAAGGTACTTTCACTATGAGTTAATTGTAATTCCATCCATACCACTAATACTCCAGAAATCATCATGGACTTGATGAATAATATCTTTAGATATTACCTTATTAAATTTGTGGTAGTATTTATAGATGATATTCTATGATAATCTAAAACCAGGGAAGCGCATGAGGATTATCTGAGCACTATGATGAAGTCCTTGTGAAAAGAGATTTTTATTCAAAATACAGAAAAAGAGAGTTTTGGTTGAAGGAGGTCTCATTATTGGGCCATATTATCAGATGAATTGGCATATATGTGGACCCTTCAAAGAAACCAGATATTGAAGGATGGATAGGGTTGAAATCTGTAACAAATAACCATAGTTTTCTTGTATTTTCAAGGTACTACCATCGATTTGTGAGAAATTGTTTATTCTTGTCTAACACTCTTACCAATATAACACAAAAGGGAGTCTTGTTTTCTCAGAATGATGAATGTGAATAGAGATTCAAGCAGAATAAAAGGAGGCTTATCACTACTCGTATACTCCCACTACCTATAAGAGGATAACATTTCATAGTATTCAAAGATTCTTCGAAGAAGGGATTGGGATGTATATTAATGAAAAATGAAAAAAATCATATACGATTCTTCAAGGCAGTTGAATGGTCATGAAAATAACTAACCAATGCATGATATGGAGTTTTATAATGTGATATACGCTTTGAAAATATGTTTTCATTATCAATTTTTGATAAGTGTGAAAAATATAAGGATCTAAAAAGCCTCATGTATATATTCACACAGAAAGATATGAATATGCACCAATAAAGATATTTATAGATGATCAAGGAATATAACTACTCAATATACTACCATACTGGTAATGAGAATAAATAATGAAATGATCTATGTATAATGGATCTATAATTTATAACATTGATATGAATTGAGAAGGATTTGATATTCTTAGATTTTAAAAGGACGAACATGGGAATCATAATGGAAGGAACATTATCAATTTAGATGAATGTGAAAACTATAATAAAATGGAAATACTTGGAGTCAAATGTTATTGACGTAGGTGTTGTGAGATTTCGGTCAAGACTATGTGCACCATAAGATAAAGAGATAATGAAAGTGTTGTTGGATGATGCACATAGCTCAACCTTCTCTATCCATCCTGAAAGAACAAAGATATATTAGGATATATGGGAACACTATTTATGGGACAACATTAAGAAGTATATATTGGAATATACAAACAAATTACTTTTATGTCATCAAGTGAAGTTGGAAGGGAAATAATCTAATGGGATGATGCATGCATTAATCATACCTACATGGAAATGGGAAAAAACACAATACAATTTTCCATCGGACATCGAAATATATCCAAAAGTTACCATTCTATCTGGGTTGTGGTGGATCATATTTAAATTACTATGCACCTAATAGAGATTCATGATGATTTATCACTTGATCAAATTGAAGGGATATACATTAGAGAAGTGGTGAGGTTTCATGGAAAACCACTCTCAATTGTTTCTGAAAAAGATCCAAGATTTAGATCCTATCATTAGGAAAGTATTCAACATGATATAAACATTGAGTTGAACTTCATCACAACTTATCATCCTAAAAAATGATGGCCAATCTAAGTGGGCTATGTAGACACTTGTGGTCATGTTAAGAGCATTCTCAATTGAAATAAAAGGAGGATGTGATCAACATCTTTATGTGGTCTAGTTCTAGTACAACAATTTTTCCACTCAAGAATACAAATGGATCCCTATGAAAACCTTTATGGGTAGAGGTGAATAATGTCTACATGTTGGGATGAAGTTGGGGAATTAAAACATTTAGGTCCAGAAATGGTCACAGAAATGGTGAAAATGGTAAAGACCATTCTGCATCATATTAAGGGTTCCCAGAGTTAGCAGAAGTTCTATGCTAATAATTTTTTATAATACCTATAGTTTTATGTAGTATATATTGTTTTTACCTATATATGTCCATTTAATAAATTATTGAGATTTGTAAAGAAGGGAAATATTAGTCAAAGATACATTATCCCTTTTGAGTTCTTGGATTGTATCATTGTGGTGTCCAATCGACAAGAACTCCCACAAAACTATCTAAAGTAAATAAAATATTCCATGTTTACCTATTGAGAAAATATATTCCGTACTCTTGAAATGTACTCAATCCAGAGGTTGTACTGTTGGAGAATAATCTCTCATATGTGGAGCAGCCGATGAAGATTTTAGATCTCAGAGAAAATTTTCTAAAAAATAAGACAATGGACCTGGTAAAAGTGTTATGGAGAAACCACAAGTTTAAAGAAGAAATATGGAAACTAGAGGAATTGATAAAAAAGTTAACCTCATCTATTTTAGTCTGGAAAATAGAAAATTTGAGGGTGGAATTTCTTAACGGGGGAAATTGTAATGACCCGAATTTTTGAAAATAAAATTCCGCTTGTGATTTTATTAAATGTATTACTATGTAATATGGTAATAAAAAATATTTTCGCTTTGTTAGTTTTATTATATCCTATCATATTTAAATGACCATATGAATTTTTTACAATTGATAATATAGCCATTGAATAGTGATCACATTAATAGTATAAATAAGTGTATTAAAAAATATAATTGACACAAACAAAAGATGTAATGGCCTCAACCAGTGGGATCATACCCTATAAATCCCATTTAACAGATATTCCAAGGGATATATCATCACTGATACTTTCCCTTGTCCAAGCCATTGATTTTTTCTGACAACTTAATCATGAATGGAACCATTTATGGGAGATGTTCAAGCTCTTTGAGATCATGGACCAAACCATGTACGTCGAACCACCCCATGAGAGTCTCACCATCACACACTATACTTTTAGGGAATTTTCTTGTGTATAAAAATGTATGTATCAGGACCCTAGTTATATTGGTATGTTAATTATTGTTATATTTTCATCATATTATTTTTAATTTTTAAATGATTTTTATTTTGATAAAATAAAACACAAATTGTATTTTTGGGTAATATTCAAATTCAATTAAGGAATTTATTTTTATGAATTAATGGATGTTTTAAATATATAATATTTTAGTAAGAGATTTTTATTAAATAACATTTATTAAATATAAATGATAATATAATTTTTATAAAGTTAAATGTAGTTTTTAGTAGGGTTGGAAAACTTGTATTGTCAAAAAACCATGCATCTCTAAATAAATGTTGATTATTATTTTAAAATAGAAAATTCAAATATTTAGAAAATTATTTTGATAAAATAAATATTATTTTTGGAGTCATAATGTATAAATCATCTAATGGTGATTTTTTCATAAATTTATGAGACAATAAAATTTTTAGATTAAAATTAAATACCGTATAAATATAATTTCTATATTATGACATGATAATGACAAAAAAGTGAGGTAATAATATGGTCAATGATAGAGAAGACCAAATATATGTTTTTAATTTAAACAATGTGAATTTATTTTTGATTTTTGTTTTTAATTATATAAAGCCTTTATGAATCCACCAAAACCATTAATATATTATAAAGTATTAAAATCATTTCATTAAGAGTATGAATCACTTTCAAATAATAAAGGGTATTATTTTATTAAAATTAGACCAAAATCTAATAAAATAATTAAAATTACTTTCATTTGGAAGAAACCATCAAAAACATTTGTGGTTTTTCTAATTTTGTTATATGGTGTCCAAAACCTATGCTTGAAAAATAATAAATAATTACCCACTCTTTCCCTATATAAACCCACCCAAGATCCCATTTATCTTCCCTAAAAATCCATTGATCACATTATTAACGGTATTCACTTGTATACACTTTTAATTATTTTACATGGGACCTAAATTTATTTATTCAAACCTTTTGATCATGGAATAAAATTTAAAGATGAATGGATCATTGTTTTATGATAAATGTTGTATACTAAAGCATGAGAATGAAATGAAAGTGATAGGCGCACCCAAAATTTTACTTCACTCCAATGAATTGGGTAATTATTAACCTCATGAAACATCATTTTTGGATATGGAGTGAAACTGATTACTTTATGGAACCTTTTCTATGATGCGGTCTCAGTAGTTAGCCATAACATATGATTATGAAGAATGGTTTATTTTGTTTCCACATCTCCCATGTTATGCTTATTATTCTATATCATGAATTATTATTTATGTTTATAATTATCACTACTTTTATTCCCCATTTATATGAATATTTTCTAACAAGTATTAACATAATTCATTTTATTCCATTAATGACCATTATAGATAACCCCTTTTTTATGTATTTACCTAGGTTATCCCAGGTAGTTTCAAAATCCATGTAATTTTAGAAGTATTCAAAAAAAGATTCCAGTAATATCATTGTATCCAATGTTGATGATTTTATTCATTGTTTATAATTTCTAAAGACAATATAATTCTAAAAAATGTGTTTTATATTAACTATATTATTATGTAATAAATCATGTATTAATGTAAAATAATGAGTAGTGCATTTTTAAATTTTATAATACAAGGAACATAAAATAAATTTTGGTATTTTAATATCACATGTTTCGTTATAATGCACATTTTAATTTGTCATATTGAAATATTTTCATATAGAAACAATTATTTTAAATGTGAACATTTTATCTAATAGCTTTCTTATAAAACTACTGTGAAGTGTCATGTTCAACCATCACAGTTTGTGCCCTCTCAACCAAACAAATATTTCTTCTTTTAGAGTCACATTTTTGTTATCGGGTGTATAATAAACTAAACCCATAAGGAATTCAATGTTTTCATGATAATTTCTATCCTCTCAGTTTTATATTAAATTCTATTACCAGTTTGTATCTTCTTAAAAAATTTCTACATTATTTTTTATTAGTTATCGTGAAACTCTTTAACATTTCTAGATCTGATGACTTGTGATTGAAAAACCAAATACATATTGTATGAGTAAAATCATAAATATAGGGAATAATTTATTTTTCTCTATTTATTTAGTCTTATTTACATGGGCCGACATAGGTCATAATGTATCATATCAAAGGGATGAGTTGAATGTGTCTCAAATTTATTATGTACTGAGTTTGTAGTATTCCATTTTTTGGCATATAGAAATACAGTAATGAATTATTATATTCAAGTTAGGTATATTTCAAATAATTTATCCTGTTGTCATCTTTCACATATTTCTATGACGCAGTTTCCCTAACCTCTTATTCCATAACTAATTCTACTTTTTCATTCACAGATAGCATGATCTACGAACATCACCAACTTGAAAAAAATTTCCCTTAGGTCATTGTCTTTTTTTAATAACCTTACCATATGTATCCTTTAGTTAGGTCAAAATGATTATGATGAAGAAATGGGGGGGGGGTTTATTGTGATCCTTTAAAAAAATTGAAAAATTTAAAGAGTCCCTCTGGGTATAAAATTATAACTTCATTCGATCATAAAGATGAGTGAGAAGTAAAAATAAAGAATAGATCACAACAATATATAGTGTTTTAGGGAGCAATGATACCTTAGTCCACTCAACCAGTGATTTCTCCATGAGATTGGTGATTTTCAATAGGATTTCATTTTTCTGTGGATGTCTATAACATATTACATATCATTTCTGAATTTATAATAATGATTTTAAAATTCTTTGTGGTTCTTTTATAAGGATCCATAAATATACATATTGTAGTCTGGGAAGTTGACACTCCATCAACACCATGAAGAAGTCCCACCAATTGATACTACAATACATCAATAGATATTTATTTTATTGAGGAAATATATTTTCTTAAAATTATAGTAGGAGATGATAGATGTCTATGATCTTAAAAAATGCGTAGCAGTAGTAACATATTTTTAAATGACACACATGATTCATTTAAAAAATTATAGAGAAAAAACAAGGAAGATGACTAAACATGTATTCATCCAATGTGTAACTATGATAAATTATTTTTCAAACATGTAGAAATGGAATTAATAATAAGATACATCAGTAGTAACAATAATAATAGTGATTTGATGAAATAGAGAAAAACATATACTTCTACCAAAAGTAGTTATGATGGAACCGCACTGTATAATTTATAATCACAAAACTCTTCTCATTTTCAGAAATATATTAGTAAATTTTTTAAATATGAATATCCAATTATTTATCCTCATAGTCAAATAGATTGAGGTAAAAAATCTACTGAAATCCCATATATTAAATCATGAAGATTTTATTCCAAATAAATCAAAGGCAGTAATCTCTTCCCTTATAAATATAAACAATTTAATATGTTTAATACAAAAATTTGAATCAGTTTTAAAATAAATTTAAATATATATATAATTTCAGAGAGAAGGATGAAGAAAACATAGTAAAAAAATTGAATTTAAAAATCTCTCATTGTCCAATTCAAACAAAGGGTTCCTTAATATAGTGATAAACTCAGAAATTATGGTGGAAATGTGCTGTTATTTACAAAAGTATGGGTAAGGAACTATACATATATTTTTCAAATGTAGCGTTTCTTATAAACCTATGGTTTTTGATCCATACTTTTACAATAGTACAAGGTTCATGATCAATATGTTTTATTTCAAACTCAAAGTTACCAAACCATACATTTCAATAACGAATTTAGTGTATAAAAAATGATTCCAAGTTACACTAAACATGTTTAGAATAATTAAGAAAACATCTTCCCATAGATTAATGACCTATGAATTATTCTAGAATAAAATAAATATTCTAATAAATATCATCAGGTAATTAACCTAAAATAATATTCATTAGCTATATAAATATTTGAATTTATGAGAATAAAAATAATACATAAATTAACAAATTTTTTGAATCAACATATTCTCAAAATTATAACCCTTTTGATGGAAAAACACACATAGAAACACATATTAAAATATATAACAAATATTATATGGAATTTATAAAAATAAAAATATAAATAAATTTAAAATACATTTATTCCCATTAAAAATATTATTTCGAGACGTGTTTCCCTACTTATAAAATTAACTCTAATAAAAGATCATAAATATCTCATCAATTTATCTTAAACATATCTTAAATTTATCCCCCTTTTCATGACATAAAAAATAATGTATGAAAAAGTTTATCATTTTATATATTAAACATAGATTATAAAATACAAAACATATATAAACAAAATATAATATTGAATTTAAATATTCTTTAGAGATGAAGAAAATTGGGGTTTTTAGGAAGGGTACGATATATCATCAGAACTCTCAAAACATTTCACTTTTTCACTTATATAAGATAATTTTCTGAAAAATTGTTATATTATTCATTAAACATAGGTTGATATTTGAACCAATGAAGAACAAAAAATCTATTTGACCCAAAACTGTTTGAACTATTCAAAATTTTATTTAGTAACATCTTCTCGTCTAAGTGACTATATTTGAATTATCATATCTAATTTAAACAGAACAAATTATTCATTATAAATTGAGCCTTCCTTCACATTCAAATACCTCCTTTGATATGAATCAAAAACTTTTTTAAAATAGATTATGTTTTTAGCTATTCATTAGACTCTGTAGATTCATTTTGATCAGCATGTAACATTACTATTTTTTCATTTATATTAATAACCATGACCATTGCCTTTTAAAAAGATATTCAACATATAACCATTTGGGAGGATGAATCTTCTGGTTCTATGAAACCATAGTTTTTTTTATATTTTCTAAAAAATTATTAAAAATAATCCTTAAAATAGGTAAATAACCATTCTACAAATAGATTTTAACAAGAATTATCCTTTTTTTCTTTTTAGAGAGTATTTTTGTTGAACGTGAATTACTTGATTGATTCATTTCTCTTAGAATGGTTTCTTTTAAAATCATTTAAAATGATATATTAAAGAAGAAGGTTAAACAATTTTAGAGGTTATAAGAAAAATATTCTAGGGTCATAATGAGTAATAAAATAAATTTAATTCTAACAATTTTCCAATGATGCATTATATTCCTAAGCCCAAAATAAAAATTAACAATTTATAATCTTAATTTTTGAAAAGGCAGTTGTACATAAGAACCTTATTATAAAATATGAAATTCTATTAAATAATAAAATATTTATGAATAATAAATTTAAAAACAATGAAATTCTGAAAAATTAAACTATTATAGTTTTTCATAAAACATTTTTATATAAAAAATATTCTCTTTTAGAAATCATTTTTAATAAAAAAATATGTGAAAAAATGTATATTGAAAATTTAATATTTTAGAAATTTTGTTATAAAATTCGACATAAAATAATATAAACTATCTTTTAACATACCGAATTAAAGAGTGAGACAAGAATTAAAAATTACGATTAAAATATTTTTCTCTTACTATATTAAATAATTAATGCAATTAAAAAAATATAAAAAATATAACAAAATAATTTCTAGATTATTATTTATATTCGTAATAATTTTTTTAATAACAATCTACTAAAGATTGGACCAATCAATTGTTATAATAGTAATCTTTAAATGATTTTAAAACTACTACATATTGAATAAATATGTAGTTCAATAGTGTATACATGTGAGACATCAAATATAGATGCCTTTTGGTGCACATATGCTTTTCATTCTACTGGTGTTATAAATTAATGTTTTATGTAACCAAATATGTTGGATTTTTTAAGGTTTATACTATCGAAATTAAATAATGAATTTAATAAATAAGTAGTTTTAACTCCAAAAAATTTGTGATTCATAAAGAAAATAACATTAGAAAAATGTCTATTAATTATATAATAAAAACAGTTAATAGTAGACATAGTTTTACTTTTTTAACCTAGAACAAAAAAATTACTATTTAATTTTGGGTTTTCAACACTACTACTAATTATGAGTTTTAATTTTTGAATTTTATTCTTAAAAAGATTTTTATTTAAATAATTTTATCTTTTGATAAGAATATTAGAGGATTGATTTAAATTATTTACTTTATCTAGTAATTTTATAATTTTTGTTTCATGAAGATCCTATTATAATTTGGAATAATTTTATTTTAAATTTGTAATTTTCTTTGAAAAACACTATTTATTAATTGAGATAGAATCATAAGATTTTGTAAAATTTTAATTTCTATTTTTTAAATATTCATATTTATACTAAATCGTAAAATAAAATTCATCGTGTTAATTATAAGAAGGTTTTCTAGAATTAGAATTTTGTGAGTATGAGGATTTCACCTCATCCCCATGAGCCATAATACATAGATTCACCATTAGATTTTTATGTTAAAACTCAGAGATTGTTGTAGATTAATCATTTGAAATAGATGAATCAATCCATGTAGCCTTAACATTTTTCATGCATTTTCCTTTATAATTGTGTTTATATTGAGCTTTGAGAGAAGGATAGTTATACATTGTATGTTCATTCTCCTTTAATTCATAGTATTTTTATTCTTTAATTACATTCTTTATTTTCAATAGTTTTTAAAACCCTTTAGCTAGATATGAAAAATATTTACCAAATATTGGATAACATGAATCAAATGATTCATCCAAAGTAGTTTTAAGACCATATTCAACATAATGGATATGAATACGTTTCGTTGCTTCAGATAACATGTCAAATTCATACATAATCATTGTCCTCATTAGTTATTTATTTAGTAATTACTTCAGAGGTTTGGATTGAATTATAATAGAAGATATTCCATTACACTTAGAAGATAAGACCCTAATTACTTTTAATTCTAGTTCAGATTGTTTAATTGGACCTCCAAAATTAGTAATATTATTTAAAATATCTATCAATCTTCTATTAATATGAGTGATGGTATCATTTATACATTTTATAATAATATCAATGATTAATATATTAGTATTTTACCTCAGTTTTTGATATTATTGGGTCTTTTATAGAAAACTGAAATTGTCTTCCACATCATATATACAATAGAACATTGAGAAACTCGATTAAACTCATATGTCCTTAAACCACAAAATAGCATTCATTGGGTTTTAATTAAGATCATATTCTTTCTCTTGGTAATCATACCATTTTCAGTTCTTCTTTAGGAATTCAAGAGTATTTCTAAAACCTTTAAATAAACTCATATTCCATGATTTTTCAAAAAAAGAGTCATGTGTCATTTTAAACATCAATAATTATCACCATTAATTTAAGAATCACATATCATCAACATACCTAATTTAAGATCAAATATTTTGATATTTTGATTTTAAAAATCATTAACTGAAGATTGGTAAATCCAATAGAAAACTTTGATATTTCCAAATATCTAGAACTGTAGATTCACTTTATAATACCTTTTATAGACCTTGTTGGATTCATATAAAAAAGAGTAGAATTTTAATGGATTTCCAAAAATATAAATATATTCAATGAATTCCAACCCTTGGTACCAATTGTTATGTGGAAATGATGTTGATGATGAATCAAGATGGTTGGGGGGTTGAAATGTGATCCTTTAAAAACATTTAAAATGTCAAATAATCTCTCTTGATGTAAAATGATTCATTCATTCTCTCTTAAAAATCAATTAGCAACAAAAATAATGAAAATATCATAGTTGTGTATAGTGGTTTAGGGAAATAAGACCCCTTTTTCCATTACACAAATTCCCTCTCAATGAGTTTTGTTATTTTCACTAGTAACTTCTTTTATGGGGGACCTCAATAACTATGTACAAGAATATGATTACTTCACTATAATTCTTCTACAAGGCCTTCTGGTTATTTTATATAGAACCAAAAATATCCAAAACTTATTATGATAAGACAACACACCATAAACACTACAAATAAGTCTAAGAAACCGATATTCCATTAAATGAATATAGTTTGTTTTGGGTGAGGAAACAAAATTTTCTTATAGATACAGTAGATACTGATTGATGTGTTATATCATCAATAATGCACACTAGCAATAAAATATTCTTCAATGTTGCCAAATATTACTATAAACAGTGATAGAGAAAACAATAAGTGTTTAAATAAACATGTTTGTTCCCAAAGTGTAACTCTGAAATATTCTTTGTCAAACATGAAGAATATGATTTAACAATAAGATACATCAGCAGATATAGTAACAAATGCAAGACATTCAACCAGAAATAATCATGTGTGTTTACATAGTATTGTTATAAAGGAAAAGACACATGATAATTTAAAAGAAAAAAACTATTATACTTTTATAAGAATATCAGTTTCTTTTTTGGAGATTAATAACATAGTATATATCCAAATGGTTGAATAACTTCACGTTAAAAATTCGTAGAAATATCGCATATTAAATCATAAATATTTTAAGAAAAATCATTTAATGATAATAATAAATACCCATTTAAATAGAAATTATTTGTTCCATTAAATAAAAACCTCTTGATAAATCATAAAATATATTTGAAGAGTCATTTACTTCAAATGAGAGCATTTCAGAAAATACAGTAAATTTTTTGAATTTAAAACTCATTTGTTAAAAATGTCAATCTTTGGGGTTCTTTACAATGTGATTAAATCAAAATGTACGGTTGACTGTGTATGGTTTTATTTATTAAATATGAGCTGGTTAACCATAAATGTTTATCTAATATAGAGTATCTTACAATTGTAGGTTTACCAATACATACTTTTCTAACACTGTAGGGCTCATGATAAAAACGTATTGATCAAAATGCAGTGTTACCAACCCAAATATTCCTCTTAAAAATGTATCATGTAAACATTGTTTCTAGTTTAATTTCAAACATGTCCATAACAATTATGTAAATTTATTCCCATGTATTTTTGAAATGTCAATATTTTATATGAAAAATAAATATTTTAATAAATATCATCATGAGATTCACTTAAAATATTTTTCAATCGTAACAAAGAATGTTAGTTTTTTTGAACATAAAAATAAAAAAGAAATTAATAAAACTATTGAATCAACACATGATCAAGCCTTTTTTAACAAAAAACCATATATACTAAACAAAACATCATTTAAATTCTAAAATAGTTGTGAAACACATTACATAGGTGTTCTAAACCGTAACAAAATAATGTACTTTTTTAATTTAAAATTTCTTCCCCAATGACAGAATATCCAAAACCTTTGATTCTAAGGTAGTAATCATTTAAAACTTTTACTATCCCTTATATGTATTATTTTAAATTCTTTTAATAATTAAAATGTATATTAATATTTCAAAAACACACACTATCTAATATCCAATGTCATTCTCCTGTTGTAGTGATGAGAGTAGTTTCAACAAACAAGGCCTTTTCCCACCCTTATTTCTCCTTTTCATATAGATTTTGTGTTTTTTAATATATTTTTTTGTTCTAATAACATAACATGACATATTTAATAATGGTTTCTAGGTTGATATCATCTTTGAAAAAAAATTATATGATTGGACTATTTTTTCAATCATAAATTTGACTTTCATAGGCTATCTTCTTTAAGGGGTTTAATCCCCTTATATATTATCCTCTAATTCCTCTTGGATTAATTTTAGTATTGATAATTAAACTATAATATATTTACTATATGATTAAATACTAAAATTTTCTAACAATATCCATTGAAATAATATTTTTCTCTACAACTTACATGCTATTTAGAATTACATACCTGATTTCTAGCATGTTTCTTATTATATACCATATAAATTTGATAAGAACTATAGTTTTGGTAACCTAATGAAATTGTATTATTCTTATTGTATTTACTCACAACCTGAATAATATAATCTATAGTAGTATATTTTGGTTAATTATTTTTACCCATTTATATTTTAAGGTTTTTACCATCGATTCTTTTGTCTACAAAAAATATATTTGTTCAATAATTTTTTCTTTTGAAAATATGTAATATTGTTTTAACCTATAACGTTGATTTTTCTTAATCCTTATGAGGTTTATAATTCTTATGATGTTTAAGAAATGTTGAAATTGAGTTTTGGATGTTTTTTTATCCTCACTCAACATCAAATGTATTTTTTTAAATAAGATCAAGTTATTTCTATGTCCCCTTTATAATTTATTTATACTTTGTTTTGATATTCTTCTATTCATCATGTAACTTTTTTATATCATCAATAACTTTTTGAAAGCCTGATTTATTGTCAAGATAATACACTTTATTGTTTACTGGAATAATTTTTCTCTTTAAATTATAGTTCTTCCTTTCAAGTCTAACAGTCATTGAATGAAAATATTTCAACTCTCTATTAATAATAAACTCCATCGAAGTCTACTCTTATTTTTCTTATTTTTCTAATATTAATTCTTTTTTTTTGATTTCATCATTACAGAAATTTTCATCATTCTATTTTACAATAATCATTTTTTAACAGCATCAACACTAGATATTTTGTCTTCTACTACACTATAATCGTCATCATCATATTTGTACAATATATTTTTCTTGTTATATAAATATAACTTATTATTATTTCCTTCAAAAAGAACATTGATTTATTTTCCTTTATATATTTTTTATTACTCTCTTCATATTCCACATATATTCGATAATTTGAAAAAAAATATTCCAACAACATCAGAACCAAAGAAATTAATAGGTAACATTCATTTCTATATCTCTACCACTTTTCACTTTTCTATAAATTAAAAATATAAATTGTAACACCCTGATATTTTATGAGAAAAATTCTTTTTAATTTTTTATATCTTGTGTTATACACACACCAACCATCGATTGTTCTATATAAAACACCATATTAGTTTGCAGTATACACAAAACTATTCTTTTCTTGTGTTACACACAATTTAATGTTATTTTGATATAATTAATTTCACTCAAGACCGAGTTTAAGTGGACAACTAATATTATAACATAGTCATTATAATGGTGGGTACGAATATTATTAACTTCCTTTAAAAGAATGCTTTTAAATTAAAATAAGAGAGTATATAAAATAATATAATCACTTTTTATATATTCAATATAATGTTTAAATTTTTTCTTATATTTTTTCTATACATTATATAAGAAAAAATTCAATTTTTCAAATAAAAGATGTTTTTTAAAAAAATTTAGTTTTTCAAACGCTTGAAGGTGTAATCATTTTAAATATTATTTTGACACATTAATTTATTCAATTTTTTAAAAATATACTTCTTAGTTGGAATATGAATATAAAAATTAACTTTTGATGATTTTTTGATGTTTTTCTGTTAAGATTAAAATTTTGATGAATAGTAAAATTATACTAAATTATAATTGAAAACAATTTTTTTCATTATAATAATTTATGTAGTTAAATAATATTAATGAGAATTTTAAAGTTTAAATATTATTTATTATTATTATTCAATATAATTCATGTAATTATCATATTTTACATGGATTTAAGATGTGAAAACATTTCAATCTTTTGCAATGTTTTAATTTTGAAAAACTCGTTCTCTCTTTCCGACTACCAAAATAATTTTAAATTAATTACTATAACATATAGGTTTTGAATTTTGAAAAATTAATTCCATATTTGGAATCATTAGGTTAAATTTATATAAATTAATTTTTTTTTTTAAATTTTTGGGCGTTATGAATAATATCTTTAGTAATTTTTATTAATACGAAAAAATGGTAAATCAGGTAATTGAGGACACAAATACAATTATAAAATTACCCTAAAAACTGTATTAATATTATTTTATGAGTGATTTTGGACCTAAATTATTCTTGGGTTGAAATGGTGTCATTTTTAACCCACTATAATGAGATTGGGATATGTGATTTATTTTATTTAATGAAAAGTTAAATATGTCCTAGTCAAATTTTAAAAACTAAACAAAGTTTTATAGAAGGTTATACAAAAGATAAAATCAATTAAAATAATTATTTTAAATTTAAATGTTTTTATTTATCATGGTAATTTATTTTTAATTCTTATAATATATATAATTACCATAAATACTTATACTTTGATGGTGTAAAAATTATTTAATTGATTATAAATCAATAAAACTTTCATTATTAAAATGATAATAATCATGAAAAGACCCAAAAACAATCCCAATTATTATTGGTCTAGTATATCTCAACAATAATAATCCTGGGGTTGAGTTATTGACCATTTGGAGCCGTATGGAATAGATTTCAATAGTTTTTTTATTTAATTTAAAGTGATGTTAAAGTTGTCACAATTCATAATTTAATAAGTATAAATTTTTAATGTCAAAATTTATAGAATCTAAATTAAACTAAAAGTATTCTTATTAAATAAAGTATATATATCTTTATCATCGTATTTTATTTTTATTTTTACCCATCAAATAATTGTATTAAATAATTAAACATATCTAATGTAGTAATTATTTTATTAATAGAAATATCATATTTATGTTATTAAAAATATTAAAATAAATATAATTTGATATAATTTGAATGTAAATTGATTTTTATAGAGGAACTTGACCCAATAGGTAAATAATTAAATAATTTTTATGATGATAACATTTTATGGTTATATTTTAAAAAATCCATGAATTTAATAGTTTCAAAATTGACACTATTGTTGTTTTGTCAAAGTAATGTTTTATTTAATTATTTTTTTAAAATGATTTTTTTAAAATACAATAAGTATGATACACTATAAATTGAAATAAGTTACATATTTTTAGTCTAATTGACATCAAATAAATAAATATTTCATCCTTTTAATATTGGAATATATTTTTTATCATAATTAATATTAAATAGAATAACTATGTGTTAATTAAAATAATAATGTTTATATTGATTAACAAACATGTATAAATATTATTGTTTGATGATATTATAACTACATATCATCTAATATTCTAAATTGGGTCAATTTTTAGGTTTTTGAGTGGGGTTTAATTTAATCAGAAATTAATATTTTTGAGGTTTCCAAAAGTGCCTCTCACCACAATTATACAAGAGAACATCCTCCCTCACTTATTAACACATATTTGAGCCATAAATTTCTACCATACCATGACCTATTATACTTATAAACGTCCCTAGTAACATTATATTTGTTCTGGTCCTCTTCAAAGGCAAACCCTTGTGCTCTAAGAGAAGATTTAAAGGAAGCACTTTGAAGAAGAGGTAATATCCTCTACCGCTTCTTTCAAACTTCTTTCTTCTTATACAAAATATTCATGAATTGTTTTGTTATAATGTAAAAACCACACTCTCAAATATTTAATTATATGTCATTATAATTATGAAACTACCATATTCCACCTTGTATTTATCCTAAGGAATACAAAATCACCACGCGTGTGTACGTACAGCTTACCGTCTCCACGTTATGGTGTAATATGTTTTTAACCTTTACCATAAATGGATGGGTATAATTATGGAAATAATAAAGTTATATTATTATTATAACTTTATATTTATTCTCAAAAATCTTAAACCATCCACTTCAATACCATCCAAGAATTATGGGAATGATATCGTCGCTCCTGCGTAAATACGACATATCGTCTCCACAATGCGATGGAGTTCCTTATACAAGATCTTTATTAAATAATGATTATAAAAATGTAAAAAATAAATAAATATGTTATATATTATGTTAATATCATTTTTATGACATAAATATGACATAATATGGATAACCATAACTAATTGGACAAAACATATATAAGAAAATAACACAGTTAATATCCGAATAATGAGTAACAATGGAATGTAACTACACAATAGATGAAAATATGATAGTATATGATATCATAAATATTTCTATGACTCTAAAATATTTCAATGAAATTATTTAAATCATTGTAATGTAGGTTTGAATACATACTAAGGATATCATAACTAACATAAGGGATTATTTTTCCCCACTTTTTGTGGGCAATATTCCTTATACAACGCCTATTTCTTTTGTTTGGTGTTTATGATGACCACGAATGTTTATATGTTCATTATTATGAAGGTTATGATACTAAAATATTCATATAATTTTATTTTATTTATTAGGCATATGATTCAACTAATTATAAATTGGTATTGGATAATTTCGCAATCTCATTATTATTTGAGATTGTTTATACGTACTTATTTACTAGTGTATATTTATCATACATGTCCATGTTTTATAGAAATATTTTCAAAAAATGTTTTAATATTTTTATATGTATTTTAGAAGTCATTTTTACCCATTTTTTATTTTTTAATACATGGTTTTAAAGGAATCTTTTTATCATTTTCAAATGAGGTACTTCTTTACTTTTCTTGAAAAAGTATGAGGAGAATGTTTTTTTAGCTTATAGGGCATGAACTAATTTTTATGTATTCATAATGAATTATTTCCATGAATCTTCCCCTACATAATTTTATGTTTATTTTAAAATATATTGTTTTCATTGATAAATTGTGTGGCATTTTGTGGAAAGAAAACGTTTTTTAAGAAGAATTGGTATTTTTCTCACGAATTAAGTTCAAGTGTTTTATCAAAACTATTTTCCATATAAGGTGACACTCTTTAAATGGGTTTATGTTTATATACCTATTATTACTAGTATTTTATGTTGTTTAATTATTTAATGATATTATATATATATATATATATATTGGTATGACGGAATGAGGTTTATAAAACCCATTTTATTTCATGGGTTGTGCTATGGTGAATGATTTTGGCATTTGTGAAACATATAAGAATGATTTAATTATCATATGGGTGGGACCTATATATCCATCAAATTAATTTTTTAACAATTTTTATCTCTACATATAGATAGTTCCAAAACAAAAAGTTAATCAGGTTCAGTAATATAGGGCTAAAAGGGGGGAGTGAACTTGGTTTAGTAATGGACTTTGTCCTCTATGATGGTCTTGGCGACGAGACTTAGATAACATGGAAATTATTTTATATGATTATGTGTTCTACATAATACCAAGTTTTATGCTAATGATATTTTATCATGTTTAATATTACTCTATGATTTATGCCTTAGGTACTGCCAAGATTTATTTTGTGAGTCAATATCTTGATAATAAAAATATATGTTTATATTTTTACATTCTTATGTTTATGTTTTATTTGACATTCTCCATGTTTACCCATACTATGAATTTGAGATCAATATCTTTATATTTTAATTCACCTAGGATGTATATAAAGGTTTTATTTAGGAAAAATAAACCAAATGATATTTATGGGAGATGTTGGAGATCTTTCCCCAATATAGAAGAATGTGTTACGAGTTTCCAAAGAAACTAAAATAATACAGTCTTTTGGAATCTCTTTTTGTAATGTATTAAGTATTCCTAAAAATAAATTTAATATCAATTTACATCAATATTGGTTACTTAGAGTTGGTATTAGAGAAAATTTTTAGTTCGTATTTGGAAATTTGGATACGAAATCTATAGTGAGATCCCTAGAGATATTTCTAAGTATACATCTAGGGATTTTATTAAGTGTAATTATAACTGTAGGTTACAGTTCAATAATTAAGGTAATGATCATGAATAACATATTACTAAACCTAAGATGTTATATATTTAATGTACCCCTCTTGTTTATGTTGTTTTCCAAGTATGGTTTTTCAACTCACACTATTATTTATGGGTTTTAGAAAATTACTATATCCTAAAGGAACTTTGTTAATAATAAATGAAATGGTCAATGCAACAATTTTAATCCTAATAAACCAAATGTTATGGTATCTAGAATTAAAAATATTATCAATCTACATACAGAATCTATGAATCATTCTGAACTTCCAAATGGGCAGATAAGGGAAAAAAATTTCGTTGAGTCCTTAATGAAGAAAAAACCACCTTATTTTAGTGGGTCTTCTGATCCACATATTTATGAACAATGGATCATTACCATTTGAAAGATATTTTATATCATTTTATGTTCAAGAACATGAAAAATTCATTTTGGCTATTTAACTTTTAGAAGGTGAAGCGGTCCATTGGTGGACTCCTATCAAGAATAAAAGGTTGGAATATAAAATTTTATCCTTGGAATGAGACGACTTCAAGAAAATATTTATCAATAATTACTTTTCACTAATTTTTTGAACGAATATAGAAAATTAGTTACTTGATATTAAGACAAATGATGATGAATTTGTTGGAACATACAGGGAAAATTTTAAAAGACTTTCAAAGTATTCTTCTGGATTTATCATCCAACTTAAAAGTAAAGTTGATCGAATCTTCAGTGGATTAAAACCAAGTATTTAAAGGGAGTTAACTATACTATACATTATTAGTTATGAATATATTGTGCATTGTTCTGTCAAGGAGGAAATGGATGTTCGTGTTACATATCAATCACATGGTTTTGAAAAGTAAGGGATGATATAGAACAATGAAAAATCTCAAACCAATGATGAAAATAAGATGACTGTTTCTATATGCTCAAAGTGTGCAAAGAATAATGGTGGATATTTTCTTGAAAGTACTAGAAAATGTTTTATGTGTGGAAAAGAAGTTCATTGCAATTTTGAGTATTGAAGTAATGAGAAAAATGTAGAAAAATGTTGTGAATTGAGAAAAGGCTACGAAGAATGCACCACCCACTCTTCAATGATACAAGGGTAAGGAAATGGGGAGTTATACTAAACAATTCCCTAATCAAAGGGTTGTCAAGGATGATTGATGTCAACAACCTCTTAAGGCAAACAATAAAGAAAAATGAAAAGTGATTACTATTGTGGATGAGAAGTATGAAAATTATGTGGTGGAATGATTGAATGTTTATGTAATAGGATTCTAGAAAAATGTTGTAGAATATATTTTATGGTATTATATATTATTAAAATATCTATACATTGGTCCATTGTGGTTTTCCATTTGTATATTGTATTGAAAACCCTAAAAAGCGATTGAAATATATTTAGGAAAACACATGATATGTCATTTATGACTGGATAATGAGATAACGACATGTTTGATAATATTAATAACCTCAGGATTGATATAAGTTCAAAGTGATATCATGATTTTTGTATATTTTTTTTTTGGGATTTTTGATATATTGAAAGAGTTAAATTAATGATAGCATACATGTTATCACTCAAGTACTATGGAAATTCATGTTATTACCATGTTTCAAGAGAATATATGATTATGGTATTCACAAGTTTGGAATATGACAACCAAGAGATAACCAATGAGATATGGGAGATAAATAATAAGAAAATTTTGTTCACCTCTATTTAAAGTTGTATATTTTCAGTTTATGGAAGGATTTTAAGGTTATTCTTCTATGGAAAGTATATGATATACTCCATTTTATGTTTTATAGATTAATTTATTATTCATATTTGATAACATGTTCTAATTTTTTTAGATATATGGAATGTCCTATCTTACTATTTATGGATCTCCTGATCAATTAACAATTCATTGGTGAAAAATTCAACTTCATTTGTTTGAATAAGAGATGAATTGGAAATTTTTTAAGGCATGAGTAATGTTGAGATTTTACTAAAATCAAGTAAGTATTTCTTATACTCTTCAATGTTAGGGAAAGGATCATGAAAACCAAAAATGTAATCTTAGTACCTTCTTATCCGATAAATTGGATGGTCCCTTAAATCATCACAGATTTATGGATTTTTGGATGCTAACTTTCTCTAAACCTTATTCTCTATCACATTCCATCATAACTTGATGTTTATATTTTTCTTCCATATCCATGTTTTCTATTCCCACCTATTTTCTTCTATATGGAAACCCAGGGAGGAGTTACATTGGGTAACCGTTATGTTTCTATCTCTCCTTTTTGAAATGATGTTTTAGTAATCATATTTACAAAGTGGGTTTATATGAAATATACTTTCAAGTAATAAACTATTTATAACCCTATCCAATTTTGAGGGCGAAATTCATTTTAAGGGGGGTAGAATGTAACACCCCATGATTTTATGAGATATATTCTTATTAATTTCTTTGATGTGTTGTGTTGTACATTACACAAAGGTTATCTTGCAATATACATAACACCATAACAGATTTAGGAATACACATCACAATGCTTGACTAGTGTTACAAACAATTTCAATTTATTATGATATAATTCATTTCACATAAGACCAAATATAAGTGAATAACTAAATATAATAACCTAGTCATTATAATGGCGGGTATAAATAGTATTAACTTACTTTTAAAAAAACTATTTAAAGGAAAATAAGCGATTTTATAAAATAATAAAATCAATCTTCATGGATTCAATATAATGTTTTAAATTCATCTTATATGATCTCTAGACATGTTTTAGAACAAATTCAATTTTTTATACAAAAAACTTTTTTTTAAAAATAATGTTTTCCCACCTTTTGATAGAGCACCCACGTTAAATATAATTTTTGAGAATTTTATATATTATATTTAACAAAATATACTTCTTATTTCGAATCAAAATATAAAAATTTAGTTTGGATAAAGTTGTGATATTTTGCTGAAAAGTTTTAAAATTTGATGAATAGTGAAACTAAAATAATTTTTAATTGAAAACTGTTTTTTTCATTCAAATAATTTACATAGCTAAATTATATTATACAATGTTTTTAATATATAAATAGAATATATTTATAACATTAAACATTAGTCATGTCATTACTAATAATTTTATGTTGAATACCAATGCAAAAACATTTCAATCATTTTCAATGTTATAACTTTAAAAAATATGATCTCTCTTTCCGATAATGTGAATAATTATAAATTAATTAAAGAAAATTATGTGTTTTGAATTTTGAAAAATTTATTCTGTATTTTTAATTGGTTGGTATAAATTATGTCAATATATTTATTTATATTATTGTCATTATGAATACTAAATTCGGTAATTTTTATTAACCCGGTACAAGGTAAAATTAGGTAATTAAGAGTAAGAATACAATTATACAATTACCCTAAAACTTTTATTAATATCATTGGATGATTTTTTATTGAAATAAATAATCCTTGTGTTGAAATGGTACGACTTTTAATCATCATGAATGATATTGGGAGATGTAATTTATTTTATTTAAGGAAATGTTAAATATGTCCCACTCAAATTTAAATAAATACAACATTTTTTATATAATGTTTTACAGAATAAAATTCAATTATAAATTCTTATTAGAAATCTATAATTATTTCCTTTAACATGGTAAATTATTAATTTTTGTTTTTATGAAGTATATAATTTCCTTCAATTCTTATATTTTTTTGCTTTACAAATTAATTAGTAGATATGAAATCAATAACACAATTATTATTAAAATAATAATAACCATAAAAATTCCAAAAACATTTCCCAATTACTATTTTTATAGTATATATCTACCATAATCATCCAAGGGTTATGTTTTTTAACATTTGGGGCCATACAAAATTAATTTTTACTTTTATAATATTTTATTTAATGTGATATCAATGTTGTCACATTCATAATTTAATAAGTATAACATTTTTAATGTTGAATTTTGCCAAAGATAAATTCAGAAAAAATTATTATGATGAAATATAGTATATTTTTCCTAATCACGAAGTTTTATTTTTAATTTATACCAAATAAATAATTATATTAAATAATTACACAAAAATGACATAGTAATAATTTTATTAATGTAAATATCAAATTAATGTTATTAAAAATATTGAAATAAATATTATTTTACTTAATTAGAATGTCTAATGATTTTATAGATTCCCTATACACCATACAGATATAATAAAATAATTTTTTCAATGATAAAATATTTCCTTATATTTTTAAACAACTATGAATTGAATAGTGTCAAAATTGATACTATTGTTGTTTTGTAAAAATAAAATTTTATTAAATTATTTAGAGATCATGTTTTTTAAAAATATATATAATTATTATTATATGGTATAACAATAACAAACGTACATATTTATGGTATAATTTTTATCAAATAGAAAAATATTTCACCCTTTTAATATTGAAATATTTGCTATCTTAATTAAAATTATATAGACTGGCTAAGTGTTAATTAAAATAATTATGTTTAAATGTACATTAAAAACATTTCTAATATTTATTGGTTGAAGATATTACAACCTCATCTCATATCATCTTCGAAATTGGGACATTTTAGAGCTCTTAGAGGAGTGTATTACTTTATTTTAAATTAATATTTTTGAAGTTTTAAAAAGTGCCCCTCACCTCTATTATAAAAGGGAACGTCCTCCCTCACTTCTTCATATAAATTTTAGCCTTAATGATCTAACATATCCTTCCATTTTCCATTATAAATTCCCATAGTAACATTCTAGAGGTTCTTGTCTTCTTTAAAGACCAATTCTAGTGCTATAAAAGGATATCTAGAGTATGCACATTGAAGAAGAGGTAATTTCATATACCGATTCTTTAAAACATATTTTATCTTATACTTCATGTTAATGAGTTTTCTCATAATAAACTAATAAATCCACAATAAAATATATACTAATTTATTATTATAAAAAATAAACAACCATATTCCACCTTATATCCATCCTATGAAAATGAAATCACCACGTGTGGGAATGTATGACTTACCGTCTCCACACTATGGTGTAATCTGTTTTTCAGATTTACCATAGGTGGATGGGTTTAACTATTAAAATAGTAACTATATATTATTAGTGTAACATGATGTTGATTATGAAATATCATACACTATCCAATTCAACACCATCAAAAAATTATGTGAATGATATCATCGCTCGTGCTTATGAACGACCTACCATCTCCACGATGCGATGCGATTCATTCTACATGATCATCATTAAATAAAGATTATATAAATGTAATGAATAAATAAATATAGTATATATTAATTTAATATCATTTTTAATGATATAAATATTACCTAATAACGAAAACTAGAGCTTATTCGACAAAACATACCGAAGAATACAAAGCAGTTAATATCCGAATAACAAGATACAATGAAATTTTACTAAAAAAGGATGACAATATGATCATATATGATAACATAAAAATTAAACTTATTCTGGTATAAGTCAAAGACCTTATTTAATTAATTACACTATAGGTTTGGATATATCTGAAGGATATGAGATGTAAGATATGGGATTATTTTTCCGTACTTTTATTTTTTGTGGGTCATATGCTTTATACACCACCTATTTCGTTTGTTTGGTATTTATGTTGTCCATTAATGTTTTTATGATTCATAATATTAAGGTTATTCTATTTAAATATTCATTTTTTTTATGAGTAATATGGTTCATATTATTATAAATTGGTATGGGTTAATTTCAGAGCCTCATTATTGTCCAAGATTGTTTATACGTATGAATTTTCAAGGGTATATTTATCATTCGTGTCCATGTTTTTTAAAAATGTTTTCATAAAATCTTTTACTATTCTTATAGGGATGTTAGAAGTTATTTTTGCCAATTTTTTACATTTTACAATATTGTTTTAAAGGACACTTTATTTCATTTCCAAATGATGTACATTTTTACTTTTCTAGAAAAGTACATGTAGAATGTATTTTAGCTTAAACAAAATAAACAAATTTTTACATATTCATAAATTCCTATTTCTATAATGCTTCCAAAATATTATTTCATGTTTATTTTCAAATACATTATTTTATTTTAAAATTGAATGTAATGTTGAGAAAAAAAATATTTTCTATGAAGAATGGATATTTTCTTCAAGAATTATGTTCAAGTGTTTTATCAAAATTATTTTCCATCTATGGTAACAATCATTGAATAGGGTTGTGTTTCTATCCCTATCATCACTGAGATTTTTTTCTTTTAATGAAGTAATTATATTTTATATTTATTATTTTATGATGTAATGTTGTTTAAGTGACCTATTTTATTTTGTGGGTTATGTTATGATAAATGATTTATGTTTTTTTGGTCATGTGAAAATGAATTCATTATGATATTGGTGTGAACTATATATCCTTCCAATGAATTGGGTAAATATTTATATCTATTGAGATAGACAAAGATAAAATGGAATGTAAATTTGGTTTAGTAATATATGTCTAAAACAATAGGTATATCAAATTCAGAAATACAGTGCTGGATTGAGAAGTGCACTCGGTTCATTAATGGACATTATCTACTATGATGATCTTGGTGGAGATCCTTGGATAATATCGAAATGATTTTATATGATTATGTGTTTTCTAAAATTTCATGTTTTTATTCCAATTATATTTTATCATGGTTAACATTACATTATGTTTCATGCCTTAATTACTGCCAATATTTATTTTATGACTTAGGATTTTGATATTAAAAATATATTTTCATGTTTTTTACATTCGTATGTTTATGTTTTGTTTTATGTTCGGCATTTTTATCCTTAATGAGCATTTTAGCTCATCCTTTTTTTTGTTTTCATTACCCTAGAATATACAGAATTTTTTTAGGTAAGAAAACTAAAGTGGATGAAATTTATGGGAGATGTTGAAGATCATTATCCCAGCTCGAAAAATGTGTTCTGAGTTTCCAAAGACACTAAACTAATATGGTATTTGGACATCTATTTTTGTAATGTATTATTTAATCCTCAAAATAAATTATATGTCTATGTAAATCAATATTGGGTCGTTAGATAAATTAATCACATTTAATCATACCACATTTTTATTTTCAGTTTCATTTTCACTAACATTTTATTGAGTAAATAAATTTTTTTTTTAATTTTTTTACATCTAAAAAATAATTTTCTTGAGATTATTTCTAATTCTTTATGATGTTCTTTCTCTTATCATTTAATATGTTATTATGATGTTTCATGGATCATATAGAGAAATAGGTTTAAGATATATGTCTTCTTAGGATAAAATTGTAACATTTAATTTATCAAGAAGAATAAATAAGAACTTCTCAACAATGTTTGAATCCACAAACATTCCATCTAGACATATACTGGTTATTACAATGTTATTAACTCTTTGCAATAATTTAGAATATTATTCATCATGAACCATTATAAGATCTTCATATTTTAATCTATATATTTTCAACCTAGATTTCTTTACATTCATATTTACTTTATAAATGTTCTTCAAATTTTACCGTACACCATTAACAAATCCCATTCCATTAACACTTAGAAAATAACTTTTAGAGTGTTTAAAAATTATAATATTTTAGGCTCACCCATCATTCTCCAATTTTTTCCTATTTGCCGTTGTTAAAGGAAAATTGTTATCATGGGGAGGAAACCCATCGGTATGAGTCTCAAAAACATCATAATAAATGTATATAATATAAAGGAAAATTATATCCTTATATATATAATATTTTTTCTAATAAAAAATTGGAATACCTTTAATGATAAAAAATCACTAAATATCCACCAAATATCTCTTATCTTGAAACTTAAGAAATGTGTCAATTAAAGAAACCCTTGAATTGATACCACATGAATGAACTAATATATTTATATTTGATCACTGAGATGGGGATTATGTGAATCAATGATCTTCTCCTTTGATGATTTCTTACTTAAGAAAAAACCTTCATATCCATTTAGTGAGATATGTATCGACTAGAAAAAAGTAGACAAGAACTACTATAGGTAATCATATATTAAAAAGGTTAACTACTTAATTAGAGTAGATTTTCCTTGGTATGGGTTTCTAGTAAACTAATACTATACAAACCACAAAAAATAACCCTTTTAGTGGTTACAATATGAAGGGAATATCCTTTCTCTATTATAACTATAGTGTAAAATGTCATTTCATATAACCCACTCATAAATAAAATATATATCAATGTTTCTATAATAAGTTTATAAATCATCAAAAACGATATTTGGTGTATTTTTAATGTTTTTATTTCTTCACACTTTCTCTTTTTATAATATTTCCTTCCCTATATTCAATTTCTTAAAAAATAGTGAGCAATAAATTCTTCCTAATCATCTATATAAAAAACTATTCTTCGAATCACTTCATCATCTTGTAAACTCTGTGTAGTTCCTTCATCTAGTATTCTCTTTCCAGGGTCTCTTTTTGGGGTCTTTGTCTGACACCACTACTATAGACTAGTACTAATATAACACCATATCCATCCCATCTCTTATGTAATTTGTCTATAAGATCACCTCTACAACCTATTTGTATGATCACCATTGTACAATTATTATCTGATACCAAATAATTGCAAAATATTTATGGTATCTATCACACTATAAAATCTATAAAATGTTTATCCAATTGAATATTTAGTTTTATAGTTCATCTCTTAGCTACACAAAAGTCAACTCCTCTTCTTAGTGCACCACCATCATTATATAGGCATAACTGCTATGTGTTTTTGGGTGAGCGGTGAACTTCAAATTCAAAAACCCACTCAAAAAGTTGAATAACATGATAAAAAAATCCCCTCATATGACATTATTAAAACTCCATAGGATTTTTAAATTTATTTAAGTCACTACTTTAATATGCTTCATTAAACCTTCCGTATATTTGGAGGAAAATCATGATTCATTCCTTTATGTTTTTTGGACTGTTTAGTGATCATATTTTCATCATCTCATTCAATATAGATATCATGATATCACAAATCCCATAAAACCATCTATCCAATAAGCCTTCATAAATTCAAAGGAGGATCTCAAATACTATCATGAGACTCTTCTTTTATCTAATGACCAGCTTCGTAAAAATTTGACCATTACCTTAAATTGGAGACCTACGTCCGATGAATTAAATTCAGGAATATTTGTCCAATAACTTCTTAGAGATCTAAAAAATTTTCATACATATTGATATTCTATAAACATTACTTAGTATTATGACTTTGTTAAAGTATAATATGATGAACATGATCTGATAAACATGAGATTTATCTTGTAATAAACAAATATACATCCTTCTGACCAATGAACCACTAAAATTTTTATTAGATTAAAATTATACGCTCTAACTTTGATTAATAAATATTTAAAACAATTTAATTGAATGCAAAATATACCATCAAAACATTACATCTTTATAACCATCCAGCTTTCAACTTTACTCATCATAACAGTTGGTTAATATCATATGTTTTCCAATATATATATAAATTAATTTTATTAAATTTGTTTATATGAATTGTATTCTCCCAATTTCAAATAATGATTGGATAATAAGATATTTCAGTACTCATTATGTGAGGAAATTTATGAATATAGAATAATTATCAGATTTCCATCATTGAACATTTTATTTGATGGCACTTGATAGAAAAAGAGTATATAAATCCAATGCTCCAAATCTGTTCATTCACATCAAACCTTCATTGTTCTCCATATGAAATGAAACTATTATAATTTATTCAATCACTTTTATATGAAAGGTATCACGACCGATCCCCTTGGGCCCATGTCATGACAACCCCATTCCATCATCCCAAAGTCCAAGGGATGACAACTGGCACTGAGTAGTCATATCCCAATGAAATGTGAAGCATTTGGCTAAGTACATGTACACTCACACAACTCCAAGCCATAGATAATGGAAAGTGAAAATAAAATGTAAACAAATAGAAGGTTTGACAGAAAAAAACTTAAGGTAAATGGAGAATTAATACAATCCCAAAAAAAGGAAAAGTAAAATTACAAGTCTATATAACTCATCCGTAGAAAACCATACCTGAAGGGTAAGTATTGAAACAACGACTTGATTTCATAGAAGCACACCTCATATATCGGGTCACTCTAATCACAACTTGTCACCAGTCCAACAAGGACTCCCTCAATGTGTAGATCATCTCTACAAGACATGACACGTGGGGGAAAATCCTATGCAAGGGTGAGAAAAAAATATTCAGAAGGGAAACCCGAAATACAAAGTAAAATAACATAAAATAAATACAACTATGAAGATACAGTCAGATCAACATAGGTATGTGTCAAGAACACATGTAACAAGAACTTATAGAGGATTCCTCGAATCAAGTTCTCATCCACTTCCATCTATATGGTTCCTCTTGTAGAATGCTCGATTCTAGGAGATATCACTCCTTGAGCTATCTAAGTGTATTTATGTAAAAAATATATTACAAATGTATCTGAGAGAACATATGGTCTTGGTATGTGATAATGATTCTCTGATACATCAGGTCTCACTATGATAAAGAGTCTCAATATCAAAACCAATCTTTGGTTACAAGATTATTCTCAATGCATGCTCATTCCGGGAGAACTCACTCCTTGAGATATGAAGTCATAGGAGACCCTCGCAATGTGGAATTCTAATTTGGTCCCCACTCAAAGAAAACAAACTAATAACTACCTGAAGCACAAGGGTCCAATTGATTCATGAAGGAAAAAAATATGTTCTCGATACCCAGATATGGGGTCTTGTGCCCGGGGCTCCCTTGGGGACTCCTAGCCCTACTAGAAACAAAATCCTAAATAGGGGATATGTTCCATTGTAAATATTGGTGACACCTTATGCACAAGCCCTATCTATGTTTCCAGTAAGAGAATTCAGGATCGATCGAGCCTCTCAGTGAAATACACACTCCATCCCGCTAAGTCACTATTGAAGCTGGGCTGAGACACGGCACTTTGGAACATGATTTATCTTATATGACAGGAATGGGATCATACATAGAATATTCATAGGATTTATAAAGTGTACAATCTCAATCTCTACTGTCACCCTCTATGACTATATTAGAATCCTACAACGATCCCTCATAGGAAATAAAAATAGAACAATACCAGCCGCTTTTGGTACAAATAAAAGCCCCCCAATCCCTACGAAAAGACCACCTCAACACAAGGGACCCAATTCCATAGATGGATCATAAAATAGACCCTCAACCCATTCTTATACCAAGCATGTACTATGATTTTTCCCTAAAACTAGTGTATTTATTTACCGATTCGAAAAGCAAAATTTTGGGTCCCGGTGTAAGGATATGTCGACCGCCACAACAAAACTTGATTCATAGCTTAAAAGATGAACTCAAAACATTTATCACTATTTCACCAAACCAAACACATAGAATCGGCATTCTTAAGGTAGAACCGACCACCCTCAGATACTAGTCTGTCATGACCCGTCCCCAAGGGCATGTGTTGTGACTACCCCAAGCCCACCTCCCAAAGGCTAGGGGCTGGTGACTAGCACTGAGTAGGCATATCTCAAACAAATGGGATGTATTTTCATATGTTCTTATAAACATGCACATAAATCTATTCCATAGATTCTATAAAAGGAAAATATTAAGTAGAAAACACAAGGTACGACAGTAAAAACTAAAGGGAAACAGAGCCCAAATACAAGCCCATCAAAAAGCAAATGTTAAAGTACAATTCTGTAGAACTACTCTCCAGAAAACCCCACATGAACGGTTTGTACAAAATATCTTTTTGATGTAACAGAAGTAACCCTTGTTGTCAAGTCACTCTAAGACCCACTTGGCCTCAGTCCATAGAAGGCTTTGTCACTGAGTCGATCATCTTCAAAAGAAATGACACGTGGGGGAAAAGCCAATTCCAGGGTGAATAAAGTAATACTCACTAGGTAACCTTGAAACATAACGTAAAAGGCCAAAAAGAAAACAACACTAAGAAGATACAATCACCTCAACATATGAACGTGCCAATAACACATGTAACAAGAACATCTAGGTATACTCATAAAGTATTATAAAACATGAGGTCTCATTCACTTCCATCCATATAGTTCTGCTCATCGCACACATGATTCTAGGATATCTCACTCCTAGATATATCTAATAGTAAGCATGTAGAATAAGTCTACCAAATATATACATGAAAATATATGGTTCCGATACATCAAAAAGTTTCCCTAAGAAGTTCAATCTTGATATGACAACGAGTCATGATATGACGAAACATCCATAGTTACAAGATTATACTCAAAGAACGCTCATTCTGGGTGGAATCACTCATCAAGCTATGATCTCATCAAATGCCCTCAAAAAGACATATGGCTAATTTGGGCCCTGCCCAAATATAACACACAAAGATATACTCAATCCACACTTGTCCGGTCATGTCACGAAGGAACGAATTAGATCTAAATACATAGATAGGGGGTCCTACACCCTGGGTACACTGGGGGACTCTTGGACATACCTGTAACACCATATGATATGGGGGATAAGTTAATATGTAAATATTGGACACACCATCTCCAAAACTATTATCTAATTTACCATGAATAGAAGTGAGAATCAACCAGACCTCTCGGTGCGATACACACACCAACACTTTGAGTCACTATCGATGCTTGGCTGATACAAATCAATTCAGAAGATAGGTCATCCAATTTGATAGGAACATGATATTTTATTAAGACATCATAGGAACAACCAAGGTTATGATCTCAATCTATACAACCACCCTCGATGACAGGATCCAAATCCTGTATCGACCCCTCATATGAATGACAAACAGAATGCTTCCATGCCATTTTAGTCCAACTAAAAACCCACTAAGCCATTTCCAATGTACTTACTCATTATAAGATTTCCAATTACTTAGAAATATCATCAAACAAATGCCTCATTTGAAAGATACGTTTTTTTTTTGAAAAATGGCCAATCTGGGGTCGCGGCGGGTACGACCCGACCCGACCCGGTCCAGCCCAATGGGTCGGAACCTTCCCAACCTATAAGACAAGGCCCAATATGACCCAAAACAATGGGACATGTATATTCTAGTCCATTAGGGATGGACCACTATGCTTGGTGGCCCGGTTTTTCTGGTTCATCCTGCGTTATGACGGCTGGCCACTTCCAGCATGTGGCCTAGCCGTCTGTTGGGTCACCCCGAGCACTTGGGCATGCTACCCATGGGTAGCTCGATCCACTCACAAGGACTAGATATCCCACATGCAATAGGTATACAAAGGCACCAACAGCTTTAACGTGGTGGACCACCACATCATGCCAACCCCACGACATCTACCGCAAGCTCCCATGGACAACACTATAGCTTTATGTCCTCTACCACACCAGCTTCTGGCCAAATTCGCGTGACACTGCCAGCCACTTCTGCACCGGTCACTAGTAATAGTGCACTGATTTCCCCTTTCACAACCCACCATCTATGCTCTGGTGCTCCGATTATTGATTTGAAAGTTGTTTCGTAATCCTCAGGTCCACACCTTCATTACCATGGCCTCAGATCCATTCCACGATCCCTCCTAGTGCAAAGCCTTTCAAGAAAAGATATCTCCCACACTACTTCAATCCATCTACCACCGTCATCTTCACACCTCCATCATTACATACCAATCCTAGATCCGCGATATCAGAACCCTGTGCCAGTAATCAGGTTCCTAAGGATCGATCGATCAGGAATTGTTAAGCCACATGAGAAATGAAGAACACCTGGGAAAAATGACGAATGGAGGGAGAACAGAATGATAAAAAAAGTGGAACAAAACTTTTTAAATGTTCATGTCAATTTTGGTTCATTTCCACAAGAAATGTTTATAAAAAACCCACAATAATGATAATAAATATACGATAAATAATCCCCAATAAACTCTGCCTGGTAAAACAAAACCCACCATAGGCATGACCCATGGATAAATATATTGGTCGATTAATCCATGTTTATCATATGGATAATTAATGGGGAAGGAAAACATATTAAAACTCACAACCTACTTAGTGATTTGGATCTTTCATTGTTGAATAAGGGAGTTGTGCTGTCATCGTTTATTGATCCTCGATCCTCAATTCCTTATCCATAATCCACCGGAGTTCTTCATCATTTAACATAAAAATGGGAGGGAATCACCAATGTATTTTTCAATAGATTATAGGGAATTATAGGGTTATGTGTCAACCCTTACTTCTTGATTAATTAGGGAGAAAATGAAAATGCATCAGCGCAATAGCAACATTGTTGCATGGCCATGCAGTTTCATTAATGAAATGAAATTGGATGACACATTATTGGGTTACTATATCATTCCATCCCTGAGAAATGTTTAAAATGAACTAAAATAATCTTCCTTATTTTTATTTTACACTTCTTTAAAACTTCAAGAAATCAACTTTCACAGTCAACCCACGCCAGTCGATGTTAGGGCTCGCCTAAGGAAAAAACTACCTTACAAACTCAACAGCTGTATAGGATTTTTAATCTGGAGTCACTGTTCATCAGTTATTAAGAATTTAAAATTAAATAACTTTATTTGACTATTTTATTTATGGTTATGTCCTTTTCATGTTTTCTTACTGGAGATTCGTGCCGACTAAAGATAAATCGCCACAAGGGTAAACCCGCTATCCAAAATGAAGCCGTTCCCTCAGATTTTTGATCCAAGAAACCATTTTATATTTATTCTACTATTTTTGGAAAACCACTAAAATTATATATTAAATACATAACATGTTTTTCAACTAATTCTGGGCACACTGGGCCTCAGAATCGTACGCCACATCAGACCATGGTCTCGTAATTTCGCCAGAAATTTTCTAAAAATAAAACCAGGAAAATCCAAGTCATTAAAAAAGTAATAATTGAAATTTGATTAATGTTAAGTGATATATGTTTCTAAAAAATATAACTCTTAATAAAAACATTTTAATAACTTAAACAGATTCTTCTTATGAATTTCATCTTCTTCAAAAAAACCTCAAACATTTTATGGCCTCTACTGTAAGGTTTGGTGTCCTGAGAACCAACTATTTTTTACTTTGATTACATTTATATACCCTTATTATATATTTTTCATTGTTCTATAGACTATAATATAATATTGTCCTAGAATATTTGTTTCATTGATAAATTCATGGAAGATCCCTACTCCGATGAGAACCTTGAAATTCTATAACAATATTCTTAAATAATGTTCTAAGTTTGGAAGACATACTATGATAGGACACATAGTATACAGACTGTCATGTGTGAGTACTCGTAAGAAGATGAGACTCTCTCTTATGGAGTTCGTACTTGGTAATCTCCAAGATGGGATATTATGAGAACCAATCTACTAGTAGTAATTCTACATGTCTTGGTGTCATCAGACGTTTCTATCTACGAGCGTGTGTAATGGTCCTTAGACTGTAAGATTATCATTAACTCATGTCATGACTCATGCACTTAGATATGCTGATGAAAACCATCACGAATAGAGTTGGTGAGGATTAGGGTACATTGGGTGCATCATGATTGACATGTTGTTAATGGATAAGTCAAGGAAGGATTTGTCCCTTCCATATTTATGAAAGTAGATATCTCAGTCCCTTTGATTGAAATAGAACTGTCACACAAATTCTATGGCCATGGTGTCATGACGAGTTTATTTCTAGAAGTCAAAGAATAACAGATCAAGCATACAGGTTTATGAAATTTCCATGAAACCTACTTGATGAGATATTGAGAAAAAAAGATTAAATTACAGAGTAATCATTCATATGAGATGACACGTCAATGCAGTGTGAACTTCTTTCTCTTAGGTTCCTTGACCCGTTGCTAGACAGTAATCTTGGACTTTAGGTAGGCCCACCTAATGCTAATGAGAAAGAATGCTAGAGGGCCACAAACTAAGTGTATCCATGTATCTCAAGTAGAAAAAAGATTATTCCCATATGTGGTTTAATAATTATTAAAGGAAGCCTAAATCATTTTAATGTTGGGGGGAGAATAAAATGAAAACAAGTACACACTGTGTATTAATGATTACACGTCATGTAGTTTTTATTTTGAAAACCAGTACATTCCATGTATTAATGATTACACACCGTGTAGTTTTTAATGAGAACCAAGTACACACCATGTGTTTATGATTACACACCATGTAGTTTTTATAGTCAGGATTTTGAGGGAATATAATTTTATTAAATGATATTTAATATAATCAGCATGGGCGCATGTCATGGAATTAATGATTCGACATGGGGTTTTCAAAAGAGTTGATGAAACATATAAAATGAGTAATGTGTTTATTTATTTCCATAACTCTAAAACCTCAAACTTGATTATAAATATGCTCATAACCCCAAATAGTTTCCTAAGAGAATCATTGTTCACATAAATTCTTGAGAATTCTCTCAAAACTGAAAGAACTCCATCCTCCAAGAACACTCTCAAGACCAAGATAGATCCACCCCCACCCGATCAAGGAAATCTAAGGCAGACAACACAAACAGAGTATTCTCCATGAAAGCACATGGATATTACTTTGGCGACATCCAAGGACATGTTGTGAAAGTGTGGATCACCACTATTGGAAGTCTACACTTGTCTTCTGCGACGCAATGATGAATCACATGAGAACATGATCAAAACTATCAATGAAGAAAGAACGCCATAAAAGGTACTTCTTGTAAATTAATTAAATTAATTAAAATCACCCTGTGATGATCCACATTTATGGTTCTAGGAATATTCTTCTTCTTTGTCTATTTATGTGACTCGATCTGTGTAGACTTGCATTTATCGTCGTATTGATCCCGGATTGATCATTGCTAATGACAAAAAGCCAAGTGGGAACCTCCAACCATGATCTTCCGCTGCGCCCAGAACCTTCATATTCATCAGAATATCTTGAGTTCTGTGTATATAAACATATATCATTGATGATATAATGGAGTAATCACATTAGTGTTGGGAACAAAACATCAAAATCCAAGTAATAGAATGGGTTTTTCCACTCATGGGGTTGTAACTAGTGAGACCCACACACTAGTACCTAATATCACTACTACAAAAATAGGCAAGGGAAGTTATAACTTTTATCATCCCTATGAAAAAAGCACTGATAAAGAAACACTTTATTTGCCCTAAAATTTTAGCAAAGATAAAGGCAGTCTTTATGAGTGCTTTTTTCTTAGAGCTTATAAAGAGTTCTCTTTATGAGCACTAAAAAAGCGCTGATAATGGATTCCTTTATCAACGCTTTTTAGGGATGATAAAACCATAGTCCCAGATTTTTTAAAATTCGGTGCATAGTATCTTCTATTTTATAATTCCCTCAATCGCTTGTGGTGTTGTACACCTGCGACAACTCCCCTCCCCACCAAAATCTTCTCTTTGTCAGAGCTCCACCACTAGCCCTACTCCTTCTTCTCCCCCTAGAACACCTTCCATAGATTCTCCTCCCCGCAAACCCTACTAACTCCTCTCTGCTAGACTCCCAGTGAACCATAATCCTCCATTTCTCAACAGTGGTGGCTCCTTCCTTGCACCTCCCCCTCATGGTCATGCCTTCCCCTCCCGACATAGCACAGAAGGCTCCCTTACCACTCAATTCTTGTTCTCTCCCTCCATCACGGGTGTGATCTACTCTAGGTATGTCTCCCACTTCTCCTTTTAGGTTTATTTTTGGTGGATAGGTTTTGTGAGAGTATTTTTCATTTGGGTGATGTTTTGATTCTTCCCCATGATCACCAACCTTGGATTAAATGCTAACTAACATAGAGTTCTAACAATATATGTCATCAAATAACACACGTAGTGGATTCTTATACTTGATTAGTAGATTATTTGAACTAAAGTATGACTTTTTTATGATTCCCTATGAATGATTATGATTATTGGAAGTAGAATTTTTTTTTACCAAGTTTCATATGTATGAGGGTTTGATATTCTCATGAAACCACAAGCTAGACCGTATTATACACGAATATTCTATTAATGTTGAATGTTTTTTCCATATCCTTCTAGTGGGTTTATCTATACTGGGGAAAGTGGTATTTTTGTAAACCCCTTTATGAAAAAGAATAGTTTTGATAGTACCCACCTCGTTATTAATTTGTTACAATTTGTGGGTGTCATGATGTGCTAGTGATTGTGTTTATGGGGAAGGTTCTATTTATGATAGTGATTAGGACCCCTCAAATATAGAAGGTCTATCCAAACCTTTGGATGTTAAGTTATATTTACATTAGTTGGTGAGCATGGTTTTATGTGATGTGTCGAAGAAGAATACTTTTCTTCCCAATTAATGTCTAGGAATTCTAGAATGCTTCATAAGGGAGACTTATGGTTAACTCTTGTTAAGGATATGGTGTATGCGTCAACCCATATACCGGAGACGATGAGTGTCTTTGTGAAGTTATAGTGTTCTAAATTGAATCTCTCCTTGAGACAGTTCATAATCCTATAATATATTTAGGTTCATTTATTATTAAACCAAGATTCATTGAGTGTGATCAAGCCTTCATCCACTAGGGCCACATAAGACGAGGAGATCAGAGTATCACATCCATGGAAAGGTGAATGGTATTATTTGGAAAAGGAATTTGGGTTTAAATAGCTGTATGAACATGTGAGTAGTTGTATTTGGGTGGTTAATTCTTTTTAGAATTGTGGGATGGATTTTGACTTTCATCAATGGTAAATTCCACACATCCTTCTTTTAAGTCAAGGATAATTTAACGGTGGTGTCAACTTATTGAACCTCTATGACTAGTTGTTCGTTGGTGCTAGTCTAGAAGGTTTTTTCTTGAAAATAGGGAGACACCATGCACTTCATTGGGAAGATAGTGATTCTTCCATGATACCTTTTATGGGTATCAAGATTAATATTTTGAAAAGAGACTACTCTAGTAAAGAACTACCGATGGTGTTTCAAGCCATGTGATTTTTTTAAGTACACTTACACTATGGAGAACCAGATTACATGATGGGGGATGAATTTATTATCCGGAGATTATAAATGTATTTCACTTGGATGGATTGTATTTCAGCTCTTTTTTTAAATCTATTAATTTGTGTTGATCAATTCATAGACTGACCTCTAGTGGTTTGGGGGAATTCATCATGTAATACTATGATTTGGATGGCTATATTAGAGTTTTATGATTATTCATATTGTTTGAGTTGATATCATAATATTTTAAGGTAGTGATATTCTGGGATGTAGGGTTAGCAGCACCCACCCACAGTAGGTGTGTGATGCAAGTCTCTACTCACGAGGTAATTTATTTTATAGGTACCTCAAGGATAGACCATTAATCCAATGAATTTAATATTATTGTGATGTGTATAGACATATCATATTGAATTTTCTTAACATTCATGCTACGGTTAGAGAGGCAGTCGACGAATAGCCTAGGTAGAGGAAGGAACTAGAGAAAGGAGGTCTGTACATCCCTAATGTGATGGAGGAGATCAGGGAGAAGTATGAGGTGGATGGAACATTGGTTTGATTCTACTAATACTACCCCTAATTAGACCACTCCAATATTGGGATGTTAGTGGTTATAATCTCGGATAGTTATAGTCACTAGAGTCTTTTTAACAGGAGGCTCCAGAAGTGTTTGGAGGTACGATCTATGTTCGTTACACTTTTCTTGTAGTAGTATTATAAATAGGTACAAGGAACTATTTTTATTAATTTTTAAATTATTTTCTAGGTATATGGTAGGCGTTGGTAGAGCCCCATGTTAGTAAGAGAGGGTTATTTCATATTCTTTAGCTGTTCATGATAGAATTTACATTCACTAATCATAATTTTCTATTTATTATGTTTATTTGGGTAACAAAACCTATGATATTCCATAGTAATTTTGGATGAACCTAGGTTATTGGTTTCACCCATGAACCCCTTTGTGTTTGGATATATATCCACTATATTAGTTTTATCATCAAAATTGTATCATTGTTTTCATTTTATTTGAGTTTGGTCACTAGTTTTTTCTGCTTAATGTGATTATTTTATTATTAATGAGGTTGATTATAGGGGTGGTTAAAAGGATGTTTAATTTTTTGCTGTAAGGTTTGTGGGTGCTAGAACTATTGGTAAGGGGGTTAGAAAGTGTATTGATTTTGATGGGGGGTCTATCTAGGTTTTCTTGATTTCCAAATCATTATTTGAAATGGTTAGGCTCTATTAGTCTCTATTTTTATAAGAAAGTGGTTATGTTAAACTGTATTTGGATGTATTTTTTTTGTGTATTTGAATCTTAAATACTAATATTTGAGATTCAAATAGGATGGAGATGAATAATACTTGGATGGATGTTAATTGTTTGTCAATAGAGTATGCGAACAGAGTGAAAGAGTTCATCAAGTTTGCAAAGGATCATGAAATGGATTCTTCTCAAATACTTTTTCAGTGTTTATGATGTTGTTATTCTAGACTAATTACTCCAAAGGAGTTGGGAGAAAACTTGATATGTCACAGAATAGACTGTAATTGTTAATTTTTGAATAAACACGGAGAAAAGGAGAATGTATCTACTGGTTGGGAAGGAATTGTGTTTTATGGATCATCAGATATTAATACAAATATGGATAATGAAGAAGACTAAATGGAGGATGTGATTACAAATGTCATTGATGATGAAGATCATATTGAGAAAATTACAAGGACAATTGAAGATGAACTCTGTGAATGCCGAATTTTTTTTTGAGAAGTTAAAGAGTAGTGCAAAGACGCTATTGTATGCTGGTTCCACTAAATATATGGCATCATCAAATGTACTAAAGTTGTATAAATTGGAAGCAGACAACAGATGGAGTGATGTCAGTTTTAAGGAAGTACTTTCTCTCTTGAATGACATGCTCCTGGATGATAATGAGCTCCCAAACCAGACACATGAATCCAAACGAATGCTATGCTTGATGGGTATGATTTCAGAAAGAATATAATCCTATCAAAAAGACTATATAATGTTTCACAAAGAGTATAAATCACTTACAAACTTCACAAAGTGTGGTTCTTCTCAATACTAGAAAGATGAATCCTGTCCCACAAAATTTGTATGGTACTTTCCAATCATTCCAAGGTTTAGGCGGCTATTTGGAAGTCAAGAAACTACAACACAATTATCGTGACATGTAGATAAAAGAAATAATTATGGAAAATTACATCACCTGGACGACTCTCCTCAATGGATGATAATTGAGTATGAGTATCCAAAATTTTGAAAAGAGCTGAGAAACCTTTATCTTGTGTTATCTATAGATGGACTGAATCCTTTTAGTTTTAAAATCAGCACTCACAGTACATGGCCTGTTCTATTGGTAAATTATAACTTGCCAGCATGGTTATACATGAAGAGGAAATTTATCTTGTTATCTATTCTTATACTAGGACAAAAACAACCAAGTAACAATATGGATGTTTATTTGTCTCCTTTGATCGAGTATTTGATGTTATTGTGGGATTCATGTTTGATATTGTATGATGCTCATAAAAGTGAATAATTCCCATTGAGAGTGATGATGTATTGGATGTTAAATGATTTCCCAGCATATGGAAGGTTTTTAGGCTATAGAATTGAAGTAACTCAAGGGTGTCCCATGTGCGAAGAAGATACAAAATCTATTAGGTTGAAACATTCATTGAAAACTGTGTTTCTAGGACATCGTAGATTTATACCTCTTCGGCATAAGTACCAATCTTTGAAGACATTATTCAATGGAAGTTCAAAACAACACACAACACCATCTACACTAATAGATGATTTTCCATTTGAGAAAGTAAAAGATGTGAACACTATTTTTGGTAAACCATTTTTGAAAAACCTTTCAAATATCAGTTTGAAAGAGAGATAATTTTTTTTGGAATTACCATACTGTAATTTTTTGTACGACATACATTTTCTTGATGTGATGCCTGTGGAAAAAAAATGTATGTGACAGTGGTATCGGAACATTGCTAAATGCCACTGAAAAAACAAAGGATGGAATTAAGGAATAGTTGGACATTCTTGACATGGGAATACGAGAAGAGTTGGATCCCTTGAAGGGTGAAAATCGAATATTTCTTCTTCCAGCTAAATACAAACTTTCCAGCGAGGAGAGATATCGGTTTTGAAACTTCTTCAGTGATGTAAAGGTTCCATAGGGGTATTCAACAAATATCAAGAAAATTGCGTCAATGAATGATTTAAAGTTAGAAGGTTTGAAATACCAAGACTCTCATGGTTTAATGGATGATTTAATTCCTATATATCTACATTGATTTTTCCTAAGAATGTTCATCAAACATTAACCAAAATTTGTTTCTTCTTCAAATCTATATGTAGAAATGTTTTAGACCCAGCGAAATTGCCAGCTATGGAAAGAGAAATTGTCATCATATTATGTGAATTAAAAATGTTCTTTCCACCAACATTGTTTGATATAAAGTTTCATTTTATGCCTCACATGGGGAGAGAGATTTGACTTTGTGGTCCTATGCACTGTAGATGGATGTACCATGTTGAATGGTGTATGAAGATTTTGAAAGGGTATGTCAAAAATTGAAGTTGGTCCGATGGTTGTAAAGTGGAGAGACATAATGTTGAGGAAACCATTGAATTCTGTACTGAATACCTATCTGATGTGGAAAGCATTGGTCTCCCGAAATCCCGTCACACTGGACACATTGAGGGTGAGGGAATATCTGGAAGAAATGTTGTGACAATCAATATTACAGATTGAGAGAAGGCCCACCTTTATGTTTTTTCATAACAGTTGGGATGTTTCTCCATATATTGAAACCCCCAAAAAAATTATTAGGTATTTGAATCCATCAATGGATGAAAAATGGATATCAAATACACATAATAACTAGTTTATAGGATTGTTTTATTACCATATTTTTAAGGAGTTTGATGAGAATCTGAATTCAATTTCAGAACGACTTCGATGGATAGATGCCAGATCAAGTGTGTATGCATTATCTTACAATGGTTATGTAATTAATGGATATACACTCTATAAATATTAACATGATGAAGAAAGTACCATGAAAAATAGTGGATTTACACTTATGGTTGAATTGATGCATGTTTCTGGTTGTAAGGACAGAAATCCAATTTATAAAAATACGTCATACTTTGGCATTATCAAAAAATATGGGAGTTGGATTATAAAACATTAAAATTAAAAATTTTTCAATTCAAATGGGTTTATATCAATAGTGGTGTTAAAATAGATGAATTGAGATTTGTGAAATTAGATTTTAGTAAAGATGGGTACAAAGAAGAACAGTTTATAATGGTATCACAAGCGGTACAAGTATTTTATGTTTCAGATCCCACAAAACCGAAAGTGGTCGATTGTTCATTTATCATCCAAAACAACTAAAGGGTCTGATGAAAATTGAGTTGAGGATGATCCTTTAAGTGGAATGTTGCAATCATTTCGCAGTGGTCCGAATGTAGATGATGTTTTATTTGTTAGAGGAGACTACAATGAAGGGATTTTGATAATCGATAGAGGTGTCAAATCCCTTCAAACTTTGAAATAAATAAAAATAGTTCAATTGAAAGGCTATATTTTGTTTTTAATATAGATCCTGTTATATCATGTTATTATCTTACCATTAATAAATTTATGTAATCTAAATTAACTGTTCAACCACTTTTGCAGAAAACGACTTTTGCACGTTCGGGTGCTCTTAACCTCAAGGTAGAACAAGTCTCTCAAGCTATTGCTGCTGCTACAGCTGCTCACAGTGCAGAGAAACAACATGTTTCTAAACCTGTTGCTACTCCTAGTGTTGAGGTCTAATAACCATCAGCACATGGTGTTGCTATCATTTTAGATGAACACATAGATGATGTTGATATCGATGAAATGGTTAGGGCTGAAGGACCGATGTTGCAGAAAACACAGGAGCATCATAGTTTGATGGTGTTAGCCAAAGTTCTTAAGGCGAAAAGCAAAGGCATGAAATTTGATGTCGGATGGAATGAACAATGACAACATGTGAATCTCAACAATGCTATGTTTAATAGTTATTTTGGAATTATCACTCGGCAATGTGTGCCGATTGACATAGATTCATGGCACCATGTTGTGTCCGGGCTAATGATTGTAATCTTGGATGAAATTACGATAACATTATAATATTATTTCTTTACTTTAATAGTAAATAATATAATAAAACAATGTCTTACTCTTCCCAATTTCTTTTATAGTACATTTATATTATATGATTCACATAAGATTATGTACTAAGGATTGTAGGAACGTGACATCGAGGCTTTCACACTATTTTGATAAAATATCACCTGAATGATTCCAAAGGTAAAATAAACCTACACCCACCCCTTGTCTATGCTAACTAGATATCCCAAGAAGCATGGGTGCATTTATTGGCCTCCACGGGGATGAGAAGTCTCAAGTATATTTTGGATGATAATACGTTGTTTGAAGATACATGTATTCATCACTTTGATTGTCAAAATTTCATTTATGAAACAGAAACTAAGTACTAAATATAATGAACATGCATCAGAACCAACATACACCTATCATAAAGCAAGGATGGGGTATGCTTCACCAGAAATGAAAATGGTACGTATTTTAAATTTACAGTAATATTGTAATTTGCCAAGAAACAACATCAAAATTAAATTTCTATATTTCTATGTAAATTGATGAGTCTAAAACCAAGGACATTTCCATCCCACATCATCTGCTATGGAAGGAGGCACATCTGAATAAGGAAGGGATGCTAGTAGATGAAAACTCACAAAAAGTGTGGGAAATATGTGCATGTATGACACTATAAAAATATTGTTTTTAAATTTATATTACATAAAAATAATTAGTTATTTTTATATATCCAATTTGTGGAAGATTTTAGTCGGAGTTAGTTATTGTTCATGGTTGTGTTTGATTTTCTGGTGGTGTTTGTTGTGCTTATTTGGGTGATGGTGATATTGTGAAGAAGTTTTGAGGATGGTGCTATTGATCCATGGATGCGGTAGTGGATTCAGCGGATTTGGGTCGACAATTTGGCGTTGTGGTGTTGTTTTTGGATCAGCGAAGGCGGTTCAGGGCAATGGAATTCACAGTCCTGGCAGTGGAGGGTCGAGGTGTGCTGTGTGGATTTGTCTCACAGTTTCCTTCGTCCTAGTTTTCCTCCAGATCTGGATGATATAATTGGATTGGGGTTTGTTTTTCTAGTGTTTTATGATGGGAATGAGAGTTGAAGGCAGTGGAGATATTTCTTGGAGATGGAGGTTCTCTGGTCTCAGAGCCGGTTTCTTGTTTTGATACGGGGTTATGTTATGTATCCATTTCTTTTAAGTCATGTGAGGTTTCCCTCTTTCTTCTTAAAAGGGGGTTTATCCAAAATAAAAAAAAATTAAGGCCTTTAGGCCCTTAAGTCAGTCTACAATCACTTGAATCAACTACTCTGTTAGCATATGCAGACCTATTATCAACAATTTTGAAGCGACCATAACAATACAGTCATGTCATTGTGGGATTTGGGGTGACATGTTGAGTATATTATGAGAAAAAACAAATGGATGAAAGAGATGAAAAAATAAAACAATTGAGTGAAAGAATAACAACTCTTCAAGAATGATTTCAATGGCAGGGAGAGTTGATAGCAACTTTTATGGGTGAGAAGCAAGGAGAAGATACAACTCTGGAACAACCAGTGCGTGAAGATCCCGCCCCACCCCCACCAGCTTTGAGGTGAGCCATTCCCCTCAATGATCTGTCTTAGCCATGGTAATCAATATTTTAATAATTGTTCCCATGAAATGTGAATCAGGAAAACACGGATACTTTTATTGTACTGATATTCTATGGTGTAATAATGATTGTGATTTATATCTATCAACACCCACATATCACCCTGTAGTGGGGGATAAAGTGTTCAACATCCTAGAGGAAAAGCTGCATAATAGACTACTTCTGAAAGATCATCTGAAAGTGACGATTATGGTAGCTCATGATCCAAATGATGAGCTACCTATTCCACTTGATGAAGATGATATTTATACATCTGAAAAGGATATTGGGACATTCATTTCCTTTCCATCACAACTTGTAAGAGTACATGTCGAAAAAGATGTATTTATTTCCATTTTTTCAAGATAATCCTTTACCAATTAATTAAAAAAGTGTCTAAACCAATGAATTTTATTATAGATGGAGAAATGGAAGATGGTGACCAGAAATGTGAGCTCAAAAGAATCCAAAGGATTGACCAACCGATCCCAAAGAGCTATTTAAAGAACAGTAACACCACCTATTCTCTATCCACATTTACTAGCATTTATGAATCATGTTGATACGAAGCTACAAGGTGTTAATAGTCATATAGTGGTTTCTGAAAAGAATATATATGGAGAAGAAATTCAAGATTTCATTGCTGCAGAAAATGTAAATGAGATCCTTGAATACGATTGTCTAGGAATCACAATTATAAATTTATATATGATGTATATTTTCATGAATTTATTTTCTAACGGCTGATATAATGTGAAAATTATAACTAAATGCATTTTAGATTATTGAAAGACGTATATTTGAAAAACAGTTGAAGGATTTTTAACTTGAGCCCAAATTCAGACATGTTAGTCTTCATACCACATCAACACAACTAACGAAATTGGAGACATCAAAAAAGGATTAAATAGTGGACGACTTGCTGAAAACATTTGAAATCAAGATTACAGATGACAGACTCTTCCTCATACCGACCATTTAAGGGGTAAAACTGTATGATTAAAGCGTATCAATTATATTTTATATTATTTTATTACATATTCCATTTTTTTTGTTTTTAGGAAACATTGGATACTAATTGCGGTGAGCTTGGATAGTACAATGATTTATTTTCTGGATTCAATGCAAGGATATCCAACAAACCGAACACACATGATGGTGTTTCTGAATCTGTATGACACTAAATCCTACGTTTTAGGTCCAAACATCAAGTAATATAATTTATATTATCTTTTATGGAGGATTATGTTATGATAAGGCAGTGTATCATTACCATCTAAAAAAAGAATCAGGATAGGGGCGAAGCATAAGGAGGTGGGAAAGTACTATTTCTGGACAAATATCAGGGTATAAATAAGAAAATTTCACTACCCAAACAAATATCAACACAAATTACTTATTCTCATGATGATCTAGTTTTTGGAAATGTCGAAAATAAGAAAATGAAAATGATTTCCGTTATTATGTTTGTAAATTTACAAAAGAGATCATTTTTAATCAATAAACTAGCATCCCTAAATAGGTATTTTAAAAAACAACCACTATTTCATTTAAATTTTTTATTAATTATTTATTTCTATATTTTTCAAAACTAATATGACTATCAAAAAGACACATACTCATAATATGATATAGATTTTTTCAGAAACGAGTTAGCGGCAAACCAGATGGAAGACTGTACACAAATAGCATGAAGATCTGACTTGGGGACATATACAATTAGCGATCATTTTTGAGAGGGGTTATGGGGATTAAAAGATGAAAAATTGTTCTATATAAATGTTTGTAAAAAAATTGTAATTGTTATGAAATAAAAAATCCTTTCTCCAACATGTTATTTTCCCAATTTAATAGACGAAATGCACCAGCAACATGCAAGAATGCTGAACAACTTTTCTTTGGGATTTGGATAAGAAAAACCAGTAAAATCTCCAAAATACTTTCATATTTGAAAAAACACATTTGAATTGTGTTGATACATATGGAGAATGATCCATGGGTCATTTGAGACATGTATGAGTCAACCCCGCCTCAATCTGAGGCATGGTTTGGCCAGTATCACTCAAAGTGTCTCTCTTTTGTTTAAAATAGACAGAATTTTCAGTGAAAACAACAACTGACATACGAAAATCAGACCAAACACATTCAGATTGTGTTGATACTTTAGGGGAAATATCCATGGGTCATTCTAGATGTGTACGAGTTATCCCCGCCTCAATCTGAGGCACGGTGTGGCTAGTATCACTCAAAGTCTCTCTTTTGTTTAAAATGGATAGAATTTTATGTGAAAATAACAACTGGCATATAAAAATATGACCAAACACCTTTGAATTGCATTGATACATCAGGGGAACGATCCATGGGTAATTTGTGATGTGTACAAGTCAACCTTGCCTCAATCCGAGACACGGTGTGGCCGATATCACTCAAAGAGTATCTCTATTGTTTAAAATGGACATAATTTTAAGTGAAAACAAAAAATAACATACAGAAATCCAACCAAACACATTCTGATTGTGTTGATAATTTAGGAGAATGATCCATGGGTCATTTTTGTGGTGTAGAAGTCAACCCTGCCTCAACCCGCGACACGATGTGGCCTATATCACTCAAAGTATCTATTTTATTTAAAGTGGATAGAAATTTAAGTGAAAACAACCACTGACAAAAGGAAATCAATCCAAATGAATTAGTATTGTGTTGATACATTAGAGGAATAATCCATGGGTCATTTTTTATGTGTAAAAGTCATCCCCACCTCAATCCAAGGCACAGTGTGGCCGATATCACTCAAAGTGTCTCTATTTTGTTTAAAATGGACATAATTTAAAGTGAAAACAGCAACTGACATTCATAAATCCAACCAAATGTATTTTTATTGAGTTGATAATTTAAGGTAATGATCCAAGGGTCATTTGCGATGTGTATTAGCCAATATCACCTCAATATAAGTCACATTGTCACCCGTATCACTCAATGTGTCTCTATTTTGTTTAAAATGGACATAATTTTAAGTGAAAACAACAACTGACGTATGGAAATCTTACCAAACACATTAGGATTGTGTTTATACATTAGGGGAAGGATACATGGGTCATTTTTAAAGTGTACGAGTCAACCCCTCCTCAATCCAAGTCATGGTGTGGTCGGAATTACTCAAAGTGTCTCTCTTTTGTTTAAAATGGACATAATTTTAAGTGAAAACAACAACCGACGTACGGAAATCAATCCAAACGAATTAGGACTATGTTGATACATTTGGGAAATGATCCATGGGTCATTTTTGACATGTAAGAGTTAACGATGCCTAAATTCGAGGCACAGTGTGGCCGATATCACTCAATGTCTCTCTTTTGTTTAAAATGGACATAATTTTAAGTGAAAACAACAACTGACATATGGAAATCTGACCAAAAGCATTCGGATTGTATTCATACTTTAGGGGAACGATACATGGGTCATTTTTGACATGTATAAGTCAACCCCTCCTCAATACTAGGCACAATGTGGCCGATATCACTCAAAGTGTCTCTCTATTGTTTAAAATGGCCATAATTTTATGTGAAAATAAAAAATGACCTACGGAAATCCAACCAAACACATTAGGATTGTGTTTATACATTAGGGTAATGATACATGGGTAATTTGTGATGTCTAAGAGTTAACACCACTTCAATCTGAGGCACAATGTGTCCAGTTTCACTCAATGACTCTCTTTTGTTTAAAATGGACTGAATTTTAAGTGAAAACAACAACTGGCATACATAAATCTGACCAAACACCTTCGGATTGTGTTGATACTTTAAGGGAATTATCCATGGGTATATTGTGACATGAAAGATCAACCCCGCCTCAATTATAGGCACATTGTGGCTGATATCACTGAATGTGTCTGTCTTTTGTTTAAAATGGACACCCCAACCCCCTAGATTCCCCCAACCCCTGGACGCCCCAACCCTCCTAGACACCACCTAACCATCTGAACACCCCCACACATTGGACACCCCCACCCCCATGGAGAGCCACCCTAAACCCCATGGACACCACCCACCCTCCTTGGACAGCCCCTCAAACCCCCTGGACCCCCACCCCAACAACCCTGGACACCACCCCACCCTCTGGACACCCCCACCCCTCTGGACCCCCACCCCTTGGAAAGCCCCCCATCCCCATGAACCCCATGCCACCCCCAATGGACAGCCCACCCCTGGACACCCATCAACCCCCCCGGACAGCAACCCACCCCTCCTCGACACCACCCCACCACCTAGACACCCCACCCCCTTGGAAAACTTCCCCCACCCCCTGGACACCAACCCAACCCCTAGACACCCCCACCCCTCTGGACACCCCCACCCCTAGAAAGCACTCCACCCCCTGGAAACCACACCACCCCCTGGTACACCCCCACCCACCCTGGATAAACCCCACCCCTGGACACCCCCACCCCTCAAACACCCACTGACCCCCTAAAAGTCACCCCACCCCTCTTAGACACCACTCCCCCACTTGGACACCCCAACCCCCTTGGATATCCCCACTCCCCATATTCCACAACCCATCCCATGGAAACCCCACACCTTTGGACACCCCCACCCCCTAGGAAGCCCCCCAACCCCCTGGACACCACCCCACCCCCTATACACTCCCACCGATAACCCCCAACCATGGAAACCCCCTAGACACCCCACCCCCTGGACACCCACCAACCCCTTATACACCACCCCACCACTTGGACACCCCCACCACCTAGATACCCCACGCCCTTGGACAACCACCCCCACCCCCGGGACATCACCCATCCCGCTTGGACACCCCCACCAACCCCCTGGACCGCCCCATCCCCTGGACAACACCCCACCCCCTAGAGAGCCCCCCAACACCGTGGAAACCACCCCGCCCCCTGGACTCCCCCATGGATGTCCCCCCACATCCTAGATAGCCCCCACCCCACACCATGGACAACCTCCCTTCCCCTGGACACCCCACCATCCCCTTGGACGCCCCCACCCCCCGTACACTCCCCAATCCTCCTCGACACCACCCCACCACATGGACAACCCCACCCCCTAGACAAACCCACCCCCATGGACAGCGCCCAGCACAACCCTGGACACCAACCCACCCCTTTGGATATCCCTATCCCCCTCGGACACCCCCATCCCCCCGGAAACCCCACCCCCCGGAAACCCCACCCCCTGGACACCCCCTACCCCCTTGGACAACCACCCCAACCCCTGAACATCCCCCAACCCCTTGAATTCTTAATTAAAATCTTTTTTGTAAATAATTATCATATTAATTATGTGTTAATGGTGTATGGGTATACTTGTTGTATGGGTATACTTTCTGAAATTACCTTATGAATTATGTGTTCATTTTGTATGGGTATACCTGTTGATATGTTACTTTTTTTGCAGGTCTTGTTTGTGTGTGCTGCTACAGAATTTTATATTACAGCAGGTAGGGTATTTATCTGTGCTTTTTTAGCGCTGATAAAGGGAGCCTTTATCAGTTCCAAAAATGTGTTGATAAAAAAACCATTTATCAGTTCATTTTTAGCGCTCATAAATTCTACCTTTATCAGCACTGAAAAAGCTGTGATAAACGGGACCCCCTTTATCCGTACTAAGCTTTAAAAAAAAAATTAGCGCTATTAAATCCACTTTGAGCGCTGATAAAGTATGTTTTTGTAGAAGTGTCAATCTACATAAACAAAACATCTAAACCACCAAATGTTTCATCATAATAAACAAAATATCCATTCATAGGATGTATAAATACTTGTATCAAATCTATCATTAATATCCTCTTCATCTCGATGATGGCATCTTCAGAATGATCAATTAATTCGAACATAACCCTCTTCTTAGAAAGGCTAATCGTAAGTGTTGAAAGACTAGAGAAGTCCCATATGAACCACCTATAATACATAGTTAAACCAATGATGACTCTAATCTCAAACACATTTCTAGATAATTTATAAGATATCATATCATTTATATTCTCTAGGTATATAGAAATTATAACATTATACATTAAATTACCATGAAAATGTACCTCTTAGATTTCACAGTGACACTAAGAGATATTTCTGTAGATCTAATGTGCTCGAAGTGTACTCAATACAGTATCGTAGTGTTTAGTGTGAATCTACAATGTGCGCGCGTATATTATGATTCCATCAGAAAAAACTATAACTATGGAGTTATGATATAGATTAATGTTCATTTTAATGATATTTTGGAACACCAGAGGTTCATTATTCAACCCAAAAGGGAAGGGAATATACTAAAATAATCTGTATCTACTCCTGAGAACTAATTTAGTAATATCCTCCTCCATGACCCCAAAATTGTTGTTTTCTGATTTTAGATTAATCATTGACAATGACCGAGATATTGGTAGTTTAAAAAATATGTAATAAATCCATGGAAATTGTTATTTATTATTAATTTCCGTCTAGTTCATCTTCCTCTAGTCCACACATAGTCAAATAATACCCTCTATTTTCATTTGAAACAACACGCGAGAACCCTTGTGTGATGTGATCAATCATATAAAACCCTTCACCTCTAAATCCTTGAGGTTCACCATATATTCATTTGACTTGGATGAACCTATATGATATAGGGTAATAAATATATGTTATACTCCTAGAATGATTTTCATATGAAATTGGACACCTTAATTAAGAGTAAGTCCAACCAAATCATATAGAAATACATCTTGATATAGGTACACCATATGAGGAAAATAGAATGAAGATATCACTAAGTACACTAAAATAAGTAGTCCCACTAAATAAATTATAATAGATCCAATCTTACTAAAGTATAAAACTATTCCTACTTCTCTAACATCCCATACACTGATAAAAAGTAACTTTACCCCTTAGTCATAGTAATGGAAAGTAATTTCCCAGGGTAGCTGATTTGCTCATAGTTCATAGTCAAGATGCCCATGATGAAGATCACATTGAAGCCAGTGACATCAAGATTCCAGAGATCTCATAGATTCCCATTTCCATAAATAACTATAGGAAATATTGTATATCTATAAACATGACCCACTTTCGTTCTAGGGGATTAAATATAATACAATAACTCAGAAAATAACATGTTCGAAAATTTAGGCACAAAAAATACCTTGAAATGTAAATATAAATGGTAAGATCTAGTATCAAACAAGGGAAAATATATTGTACAATTAATCAAGACCATACCTGAAATAGTACATGGTTCCACTTCCCCTTCAGCAAGATCCTAGTCCACCTTATAAAATCTTCCTAACTAAACTCCATGGGTCTCTCCCTCTGGTGGTATATAACTCTCTCAGTTCCCAGAATTATTGGGGTCAAAGTTAACTGTTTATTCCCCAACTAGATCCCTGTGTACTAGTCAGTGCCTATCATGCTCCCTTGTGAGAACATATCGGTAACACCCTCTAAAAGGACTACTAAAGATGCCCAATATTATCACACCCATGACACTTGTTCTAAGGTGTTGGGATATTTTTTTATCATTCGATATCTATCCATCGTCAAAGCATTGGAGACCTATAACACCCATATAGGGGGACTAAGTAGCTATACTATACTATGATTTCCTACCACCATCCTATTTAAATTTATAGACCTTCATCTTCTTTCCACCAAAAGAGGCACCCGTTGTAACATCAGAGAACTCACTCATTGGTATAATAAATAATGAATTAAAACCTAAATATTTAACATCCTCCAAAACATTCTCAATATTCAAGGCCTTTTGAAGCACATATTGATATAAAGTTATGTTAAAACACATAAAATTATTCCTTTTTTCTAGATGAATTTTAATTTTTTTTATTTCCAGCCCTTCGGTACCATTTTCCTATACAATATAATACAATAGAGAAATAACTCCATAGAAAAAGAAGAGTAACAAGATAACAACATCGGTTCATGATGAAGCTCTATAAACACACGAGGAAGTTCTAAATTTAGTGTGCCTAGGAAGAACTCCATGAATAAGAGGTTTATGAAGGATTCCCATGTAAGAAACTCATGTATTACTATCTAATTAATGAAACCCACCACCTCTAATAAGGTTCCTAAAGGATGAAATCAACCAACATTTCCCATTGATTCTATTGGGTATCTATATGATAAATATACCCTTAATGAAATTAATGTAATCCTCAGCATCCCGATGGAATCCAGTTCCGTGGAAGGATAGAGGATGATGGAGCTCAATGTCCTAGACATAATCAACCATTTACCTCTAAAATCCTCATCATTAAACATAGAATATGTGGAAAACTCTTTTCTATACCACTTCAACTACCAGAAGCACTAGAGATGGTACCATAAAATGCTCAAATGCATCCCCATATCCATATGGTGGAATAATAGAAGTGTCTGATCTTCCAAATTTATTCCAACTATCTTCTATCAGCTCTCCCCAAGTTGTAATCTTGGTGGCATTTTTTGAAATGAAAATCATACACATTGAATTCCAATAATACTTTATTTAAAATAAAAACCCAAAAATGTTATAGAAACACATAAGGATAATATATAGAAACCCTATCCTTGGATGCTACCCAAAATGATATGTAATAACCCCCTAGTACAACACAATTCTCAATCCATGTTCACTATACCATTACATTGGTCTTCGTAATTTAGATATAACAGTGAAAATTACCAAGATCAAATAATCCAAATGTCAAAAAAGTGTACCATAGAAGAAAACATAAAATAACCTGACTTTTAATTAGATGAAATATCGTTCACAGTAAGAAATAATTTTATATGATATGTGATACTATGTTCTTAATCATGATGCACGATCAAAAGTAAATCACATAAACTATAAAAACACATCATAGTAAATATAAAGATAAACTATAATTTTGTAACTACAATAGTAGTCCCATCATTAGAAACTTGATGTTCATCATATAAGAGATGGCCATGCACTCGTGTGACTCCACTACAAGAGTTTCATATAGAATAACTCCTATTTACCTTACCCCAAACATAGTCATGTAAAAAAAAAGAAAAAATTCCATTGACGCCACTTTGAAATGCCCTAAATGAAATCATCCAGTATGGGTCATATTTCCACATAACCTCTTATGTGACTCCCCATACACAAGAGGTTGTTGACTAGCAGTGAGAGTCAAAATAGTATAATTGAGAGAATATACTCATAGTATCAATAGATTTACAACATAGTAACAAGAAATTAAAATAATAACTCAAAGGGAGTACTGGAACTAAATAAACTCAATTATATAACAAAATACATGATAAATAACTCTTTTCCATACCAAGAAAAAAATAAAGACCTCATAATACCATAGGTCAAACTAGATAACAATAAAACAACTTAAAAATTAATTAGATACTATAACATCACTCCAGATTCCTTCTCACTATCACCTCTAAACAACAAGCTCTATCGCTTCAGCTTCTTGTAATTGGGCCCTTTCACATTCATTAACCCCAGATCATGAAATATGTACATTAATTTCTTTTAGCATTTAGTGAATTATTATAATTTTAGTAGGACACATTCATTACATCCTTAACATAACTAAATATTCATAAGACGTGTATTCTATAATAATAAATGAATGTTCTATCAAATAAAAATAAATAACGTGTTGATAGGTCATTTAATAACCAAGACAGATCAAACCCCTTCCATACCTACTGCACCTGAATGAAAAAATAATAGTAATAAAAGAAGTTATGATCATAGTTTAGCCACAAGACCACCAAATATATCCCCAAACATCCACATGTCCAATAAGAGTTGGGGTATGACTATATGGTCATCAATACCTATCTCTATCACAAGAGCATATACATGTCCAAAAAGAGTAGGGTATGTCCATAGGGCTGTCAATACCAATCTCTATCACATGTGAAGACACAAGGACATTATACCTCATCTTTTACATGGTTTGGGTCTTATGGTCCTCATATCACACTAGTTATTGGGTAAGGCCTCATGGACATCGTACCCCTTCACTTCCTTGGGTCAAGACATAAGGTCATCATACCACAACCTCATTTCATGGTCTTCCATTGTAATAATCACATGTTGCACACACTCATACTGTAAGGGATAACCAAGACATGACATTCAAACACTCACTTTCTACTATAATTAGAAGCATCATAGGCCATATATTAATCAAAATAGGGAATAACATACAAAGGAACACCATATAATGTCATGAAATAAGTCTCAACCACTATGAAAACACACACACGTGATATCATATTCAGTAATGAGACACACAAGATTTACATTAACACACACGTGATCAATATTAAACATGGGTCTCATTGGATGCACATTCCCACACTTGTTATTAAAATTAATGAATAAATATATACAAGTCTATATATAGTAATGAATTTCCCACCTCAAGTGTATTGATGCTAAAAGCTTAGATATGCCAGTTATAAATTCTCAAAACATGACCATGCACCATCTAGATGAAACCTACACACTATGACTCCCTAAAACTAATCACAATTAATCATACAGGGATTTTAAAACAAGGTTAAAAGATATATATATATATATATATATTATTTTAATTTAATAAACTGAATAAATAAAAAAAACCTTCAATTATAGAATTACGTTTTTTATGGGGAGGGGAAGAAGTGGTCATGATCACCACTTGATTATATTAATGAGAAAATGACTGAGAAGGCAGGAATCACCCGAGGCCATTGAAAAAGAATAATTAACATCCAACACCCATCCATAAAATTATTTGGATTAGTGGGACTAGATAGATAAGAAGGGAGAATTGATTAGTAAATGGAATAATGAGTTAATAATAAATTAAACACCACAATTAATTATTACCCACATATTCATAAAGTAGAACAACATCCCCCAAAAATTCAACATACAAATTGACTATTTCAAATTATAAAATAGAAGCAACCATGAAATTGTGATTCCCACCACATTCTTAGTTTCCTCGATCACACCATGCCCTATAAATCTAATATATCTACCCTCTATTATGTGGTGTAGAACCATACCCATTTCAGACTCATCATAACTTCCATATTGGCATGGTAAAGGTGATCTTTCCCAGGATCATTGGAGGAATTGTAGAAAAATAAGCTTTAGAAAATGCCAAACAATAGGCATTTCAATCATCCATAATATATAGGAAGGTTCCATGTATTACACGACAGACATCATAGTGTGTTCCTAGCCTTGTAACACCTAAAAATATGCATAAAACCTTTTTATGCCCCCAATAAACTAGCAATACTTTAACAACCAAAATAAAACCATCACAATCCTCAAAATCATATAGAATTAAAATTAAGGATTTTATAGTTGTTATTTTAATCCCATTTACAATTGAAAATAGGAACTCCAAATCTAACATAATAAATCCCATATAATTTATCATTAACTATACAATATGCACTTGAAGTAGAGGTTGATTTTTTCCAATGCAATACAAAATGCATTACATTAACGAGCACCCATGTACTACTATTTTGAACTGCACTTCTGTTAGCCAATACTTTGGAAAAAATGTAGAGCTATTTACATAATTCCTAGACATTATTATTACATTTAAACATTGTCCTCCTGTTAACCATATAAATCTTTATAATGAATTTTATTTATTATGAATAATCTCATTAAACCATTGAAAAATTCATATTTTTATCCTCATTCAATATCCACATATAAATATTTTTTAGATATTTTTATTTTAACACATTAATATGTGATCTATTTTTATTAAGAGTAATCAATGATATTCAATATGTATAAATGATTTTTATTTATTTCTTAACATATCAAAAACATTATTTTCCACCAAATAATCCCCTTTTCGCCAAAATTTTTCTATAGTGAGATATAGAGAAAAAAATTTCTATATTGAAGGAAAGTTATCTATAAAAAACTATACCACTTCATAAAAAATATATTTTTCAACAATGAATGCTTCTAGATGAGATGTATTATTAATATAGAATTTAAATATCATCATATAAATTTAAAGTGATATATCTAATATAGATATATCAGAAGAAAAATATTTATTTCTAAATATAAATAAAACACTAACTATACCATGATATCAAACAAGATTGTGAAAATTAATTTTATAGTGGAAAAATTATACAAACTGCTCATTCTCAAGTATAAAATTCTTTAGTGACACATAATTTTATACATTTTAAAAATAACAATGAGACACTATGATATAATGGAGTTACTAGAAAAACTAATTTTACCCCTTTTGAATTATATATTTTAGGTTGGAGTAAATTTTTTTTTCCATTTAAGAGTGGGATCTAACTCCAAACTTCATCTAATTTAATGTAAATCTAAAATTACTTTCAAACAACACCTCATCTTTCCTTGAATATTAAACAATTTTCTAACCAAACTCTCACATTTATTGTTCTAACCATTCAGTACATAAATTTTATGTTTGAATTCTCAACACCTATAATATAGATGACAAATAAATATCTATTGGTTATTACATATATTATTGTCAAAAACAAATCTTTGTGTCTTTACAAATATTACACCATTGTTTTTACACTCTTAAAATATTTATCCGTTGATAAAGGATTAAGAGAGATATCAAAATCATAGGATCTAATGAATGATTTTTTTGATTATATATAATAATGATCCATAGATAAAATCCGTTGATGACGCATGTAAACAATTACCCCCATGGTTTATTTGAAAAAATGATGTCCTATATTCATAAATTGGAAAACCCTTATAACCATTAAAATTGTATCGAGAAAAAATTATAAAACTATGAAAATCCATTTATAGTAAACATTATTATTGTAATAAACTAAAAATATTTATATTTATACAAATTCATGAATCTAATTTTTTTCCTCTTATATGTGTTTCAAATCATTAATTAATCGTAAAAATTTAGTATCAATATCGTTTTAAGGATATTTTGGCCCAAAATTAATTATAACTGAACATAATATATTTATGTTTTATACAAAAATTAAGAGATAGCTAATAAATTACAAAAAACAACAACCATGAAAAATGTTGGACCAAAAGTCTCTGATAAATATTCATTCTGGTTTTTCACAAACAAGTCAAAAATTTCTTTATTAATTTCAAAATATAGGAAATTATTAAAAAATTTACTTCTACGATAGATATTAGTTGGATAAAATAATTTCTTGAAATTTAATATCTCATATTCCATCGATATTAGTGTTTTATTTTCATCTAACTTTATATATAATAATTTCAGATAAGGAGTTATATGAAGATACTAAATCCTCATAGCTGGAGTCTTAATAATATCCAACTCAAACCTATTTTTTCCGATCAAATTATATTATGTGGTTCCACACTTATGAAACTTTGGGAAATAGTCGTATTCTTTCATATATAACACACATTCAATCAGGAAATAATGTATCTTCAATTACCCAAAACCATTATGCAGAAAATTTTATTTACATTATAATATCAATCTAGTTGATTATTTTCTTTAAGAAGTATATATTTTAACTGTGTTATAAAATCTATAAAACTCTTGTCACACTATCCATTTATATCATTAAAGATAAATAATTTTAACCCTATTGATAAAAAGGTAAATTTCATACAACCTAGATACTATGGATTTTCATTATTACCATATTGATTCTCATTAATTAGTGTTTTATCAATTACCTAAAATTCAAAATCATGAATCATTTCACCAATTTAATAATATATATCATCTTGAAAATATTCTTCATTAATAAAGATTAAATTATTCCAAATTTTACCATGTAACGTAAATTTATTGTAACTCAAATTAAAACCAATAAATATTAAAGGATCATTAATTTTAAATTTTAAAAAAAAAATTAATATTTAAACATTTCAAGTTTGGATAGAAAAATAAGTCCCTTTTTCAAATATTTCATATGAAAAAATTACATAGAATAAAAAACCAATACTAATATTAATCACTTGTTCACTATGCTATAATCCAAAAATTTCTCATTATCCTCCCAAAAAAATCTTGTTTGGAATATTTTTACTATATTTAAAATTTTAACTAAAAATTACTTTTATAAATAAAAATATATACAATGAAAGGATTTATATACATTTATAATCATTAATTCCTATATAAATCCTTAAATAAAAATTATATAGGAGGACATTCATGAATGTTTCTTGACATATTAAATGAATAGGGATAGAGAGAAAATTTAATTTTACAAATTCATATGAAGTAGAGTAATTTTTTGTGAAAATGGATAACAATGTGAAAACATATTTTTTCATTTAGTTCTTGAATATCGATAGTTGATCAAGTATTAAAAGAATATAGTTTCATATATAGGAACATTTTAAGGGAATGATCATCCTAATAATTCAATAATTATATGAACCTTTATAAAATATTTGTATGTAATATTTAATTATTCATTAATGATAATTTTACATGTTGAATGTTATTGAATCATTAAATAGTATGATTATCCATACACCTATGCCTCAATATAGTTCTATAATAAAAAAATATTTTACATATAATAGAACTAATATTATATATAATAATATCTTAGAATTTATCATTAAGTGCGTTTGAGAAGAAATAAAATTATATATAATAGTATGAAAAAAAATAATTTACTAAAAATAATAGTTATATTAATGATAAATACATAAAAGTTTCATATAATTTATATATTTTAAAATGATCTTTTTATCCAGATCAAAATGAAATATACATATATAGGTAGAAAAATAATTTTAATGGGACACTATAATTCTTTTACACATAAATAAAATTTATGATTTATGTATACTGTATAAATGAATAACCATGTTTTCATATAAAATGCTTGTAATAGAGAACATGTTTACCATAAAAACACACAATGTTTTCAATTTTATAAGTCTAACTATCACTAAAAATATTTCACCTTCCCAAGTAGTAAATTTTACTGCATAATATAAAATAAATCAAAAATAAATCAATTAAATAAATGATCAAAAAACAATATACCATTCATAAAAACAATGAAATAAATAAATAATTAATTAATATAAACAATATACCATGCATAAAAAAAATTTATAGATTTTATATATTATAAAAATTACATTGTTCACACATAAAACATAATTAAAATAATTAATTAATATAAAAAATATACCATGCATAAAAATAATGAAATCAATAAAAATTAGTCAAGTTAAAATAACTTAGAAAGAGTTAAAAAATCCAAACAGGAGGGAAAATAAGATTTCACAAATAGAAGAAATTAGATAGAGGAAAATGGAAATGGAGGATAATGGGAGTGGATTAGTTTGATGGATAATGTTATTAAATATGATTCAGATTTAAGAGATTGGATCCCAGATGTTTGAAGAATAAATACACAATAAAAATATCCAAACTAAGGGAAACAAGTATATGACAAAGAATAAAAAACTTGGAGTGGAAAATGATAACAAGGCTTGAGGGTGGCAGATGATGATGAAGATGATGATGTAAAAAGTAATGATAAAAAAGTGATGTCCGAGGCTTATGGATTCAATGAAAGTTAATCAGGGTTATTGAGAAATCAATTGTGGATTAAATATAATGTTTTTTATATTTATTGACACTGGTTATAAAATAAAAGAGGTAAAAAATAGTTTTTCAATATCAATTATATTATAAGAGAAGTTTAAAAAATGTTTTTATTAGTTGGTTATAGCATAATCCATGTATAAAACATAATGATTTTTCTACATCGGTTATAAAATAACTAATGTAAAATATTTTTTATTTTTTAAGTTATTAATAATCCACAATAGAAAAACATATATTTACATTACTTTTACACTAGTGATAGGGTTAGGGTCATGTGGGAGAGAAACAAGAATAGGGAAAGATTATATTTACATTTTGTTTTTTAATAAATTCGAAATATTAAATGAAGTTACCAAATGGACATCAAAAACATAGTGTCACTTCAATAGAAGAATAATAAAAAAATTATATAAGAGTTCTTCTTGTGGATTTTTGGTTTCCTCGGAAATGGCCCATTAAAATTTCCTTTCACATTATATTTCTAGTGGGATCCCACTAGGACTAGTATGGGTATTTATATAGAAAGACTTTAATTATTAAATTACCCTAAAAACCAAACCTCAATCAATGTCATTTTATCATACCTCACCTCCAAAAATATATATTTTTGTTCTGTAAACATGCCTATATGTCCCTCCTTCATATTAATACATAATTTTATTTATTCTAACTCATTCTCAATCCATTGGGATTAGATATGACTCAAAAAATTTTCAACGCATAACAATATGGTTTATTATAAACTCCCTACCATATGGAATATAATACAAGTGAAGCATATAAAAATATCATCCAGAACTCTATTTCATCCACTATGATTTTATGCCACTATATATTTATAATACTAACTAAAAATAAACCCATGTTATGAAAAAATTTATAGGTATTTTCAATTGTATCAAAGGCCCACTATGATCCTTTATACAAAACTACAAAGATCTAAATAACATATATGATACAAATATAACTTTAAAACACTCAAACATGCATTACAATAATCAATATAACCTCTCTCATATTTTCTTCTTTGGAGATCACCCCAACCCATCCACCAGAACACCATATCCATGTTCATAATAATTTTTTTTAACTCTACAAAATAATTATGAAAAAACCTAAACATTATAACTTATTTCCAATTATATTTCTCTATAATTATACACCATATATGAGTGTTATAAAATTCAAAACCCCAGTTTAATATAGTACCTTACTCATATTATTCACTAAATTTTTAAATAAAATAAATGATTTTTTAAAAACACAATAGTTAAATATTTGAATCTGGATATTATCTATGAACATGATACAACTCATTCATCTCATACAACTACATCAATAATAAAACTTCAATCACAATGTGTATGATTTTAATATACATTTTGATATGTACAATCAATAACATCATTACACAAGGGTCCTAACTAGAATTTTTACTCCCATGAAGATAACCAATAATGAAAATAACCCATTGAAATGTATTATTCTTCCACTATAAAATATGATCAACCACCTTAGGATATTATGGTGCTCTATGAAAAAATGTTCCACTAATTATATGTAATGTTACATATAAAATTTTACTAAAGAACACAATAATTATTGAATAAATTAATTTATTGTTAGGTACCCAACATGATAAAAAAGCATAACATACCCACCCACATCCTGTTTAAAGAAATGAATCATATGCCTCAATTTGTTTTAGTTCACCAAACATGTTATGTTATAATATTACATGATTATATATTGTCAAATTCTTAATGAAGAAATTTCTATCTCCCTACTAGGAGACATACCCTATTACTATTTATTGTGTATGAAGTTGTATATATTATATCATAATATGAATTATGTTTTTCATGAGCAACATTAAATCTATTTTAGAATTAATTATTATAACATCCCATGGGTTACATCTTAGTTTGTGTAGCTCATAACTAGATAATTTTACCACTACTATGTGACTCCCAAATTTCAACTCATAATAGAATCCACCTCATTTCATCAAAAAAATGTCAATTGTTACAATTTTCCCATCCCAACATACATGATAATTACCATCCAATTCATCACATACAACATCATGCAATATTTTCCAATTTCATTCATCACGTAATTAACACTAGTTCAACCTTTCTCTTTCCCCTAACTGACATGGTACCAAAATGATAACTTTTAAATATTTTTTTATCTACAAAAGGTGTATCACACCCTTTTATTTTGATCCCATACTTTATCACTCCCCAAACATGATCATTAATCAATTGACACTTGATTAACATGAAATAACACCATATAATCAGGGATTATTTTTCATAGATTGAATTCTAATTCCACATATCTCTTAGGATCTTGAAACCCATGAATTTATCCATAGAAAAATACATGTCTTACCCCATAATAATAGGAATTCTTAGTTGACCATGCATACATTTAACATTCATTACCACTTTACATGTTATTATCACTTTAGAGGTAAGCTACATAATTTATCTCTTACTTCCATGGAACTACAAGGCCTTTGGAATCCACTCAAGATGAATTGTTAACATCATCATTGAATATCAAATAGAAATCAGTTGTGGTTTTATATTCTTTTAATATAATATTTCACAAAATATCTAACTAAATAAAGATATATAACTCCTTAATTATAGAACCATTTTCACAATCAATTAAACGTGCATCTATTTTTATTTAAATACATCCACCATGAGTGATAACTATTACTATTACAAATGTATCATGGTCATTACACATGTTTCTCCAAACACATGATAAAAAACTCATATATCATTCAAATGAATAAATAAATAACCCATCCCTGAATAATACTAATTCATATCATTAATAAAACCTCATATATATTAATATAATAATATACATGAATTCATTTTATGGAAGGATGAGCTAACCCTTTGAAGAAAAAACACACAGTAGTGGCCCTATTTGTGTATGGTCCCACATCAATTTACATATAAAACTCAAATCATTTTATATAATAACTTATAAGATAAACAACGTATAATTACATGATTTATAAAAAGGTTTTAATGTTATTAAATTTTAGGGATCTTTTTGATTTATTGTTTTATAGAATCAAAAAACTCTCTTACATATTAAACCCTTACAAGTGGGCACTTCCCCAAAATATACATTATTTCAAAAAAAATATACAACGATTAATTATAAATTTTCAATAAAAAAGTCCTTTTATTATTTTAATTTGGTTCTCTGTAGAAACAATATTGACCTTTATATTGTTTATAATCATTTATAAAACATAGTAAAAACATTTTAAAAGGATTCATGGGAAATTTATATAAATATAAAATATAAAAATTAAATAAAATCATTAGTATTTTTAAAAACATTAAAACCAATATAAAATTTTCCATTTATCATAATAAGATTTTATATCAAAAATATTAATTATATAATATTGAAAAAAATATATACCAAATTTGTATTATAAATAATTTTATAAACAAGAACAAGGGAAGACTAATAATTATGGGGGTTTCTTGATAAACATGAAAAAATCTCTTTGAGAAAAACCTATCAGTAGTAAGATATCAAAATAATTATTTAAAATAATAACCTCATATAAATATCTTATGAAATCAAAAATATTTCTGTAAAATCCATCAACAAATTTAACTTGTAATATATCTAATGATAACATATAAATAATCACACAGATGACAATAATAAATTTCATAAAGAGGGAATTCATAGTGTTGAACATCATGGTCTTGGGGTCAAGGGATCGTACAAAGGAATCATGAACCTTACCATCAAAATATTGTGCCCATAAAATTTTATATACCATAAAGTACTTATGCTTAGAAATTTCAATTGTACGGTCTGACATACACTAATAAATAACTGTTCTATTTTTCTCATTAAACCTATCAATGCATAGTAGGGTAATCTAACATTTTCCCAACAATAAATTAAATTTTTAAAATTCATTATTCAAATTTTTAATGAATAACATAATATATAATTAATATTTCTTAAAAAAGATATTAAAAATTAGAAAACTATCATATGAAATGTTAAAATTTTCCCAAGTCAATAAAGCTCAAAAATATGATCATAAAAAATATTTATAAATTAGGTGGATGTTTCCTTTTATATAATAAGAACAATGAGGTATAAAATATTTTAATGTAATAATTTATGGATAAAAAACACTTTTATAAAGGCATTATTACTTTTATATGAAAACAAAAAAAACATATTTTTCATTTACAATCATTTAAAATTTTCCAGAATTATAGGAGAAGGGTAATATTTTAAAATATATATAATATTATTTTGTAATCCTCATAATTAATACCAACTATGATTGTAAGATAATGTGGTTTTTTTTGTAAATGTGGATTTTTTTGTACATATGTTAAAAAGTAAAAATAACCCATATGGGAAACATTAAAAAGATTAATTTTTTTAAATATTATTTAATAAAATTATATGTAGTTTAAAATTTCAATCAAAAATATTTTAATTATAAATAATAACTTTATAGAAACATTTAAATGAACAAGTAAATCCAAGAAAAAGAGTTTAAAACATTTAAAATATAAATTTAATAGAAATTCCAATATATTTTTTTGACTTTTGAATAAGAAGATAATTAATGAAGAGAATAGAAAATGATGTTTAACCCACTTGTATTTCAATATATATATTATGAAATACATTTATATGTAAGTATATACATGTCACGACCCGTCCCCCAGGGTCCGTGCTGTGACTGCCCCAAGCTCGCCTTCCATAGGCCAGGGGCTGGTGACTACCACCAAAGGCGTAAATCCCTAAACTGGGAAGGCATTACCTCTAAAACATGAAAACGAACACAAAAGAGTACGAGATGGAAGAAAACACTAAGTAAAAAGGTTCAAAATAGTGCTGGAAGTACAGGGGCTGTGATACAAGCCCAACAAGAAAATACAATTACAACTGAAAACAAGTACAACTGAAAACAAGTACAACTGAAAAGGACAAAACAGCTGAAAGGTGATGAGAAGCTCTTGGATCGTCCACCACAGATCCTACATGATGGGTAGGTATAGATAGCCTCCTCAACACTCCATGTCTGTCGGTCTCCACTCTGTACCGACACATCCTATGGTCCACCTCTAGGTACCGTCCAGTCCTAGTACTCTCAGCCTTAGTCAGCACTGTCCGTTGTCTGCAACCAACACAACAAGGTGCATGCATAGCCCGTGCAGGGGTGAGTATAAAGATACTCAGTAGGGACCCTGAGACCCTCAAGGTCTCACAAAATCCAACATGGATAAAATAAAAAGTATTATGTCAATAGATTACCCAACTTAGGTATATGCCCATACAAATACCTAAGTTATCATGTAATCCATCTCAATCATGAGGTAAATTCAAAAGGTTACTGAATCATCTCAACCAGGATTTTATTCTAGGGATAGTATCAATATGAACCCTCCAAAGAATGATAACTCCTCCTCTATCAAGCACAGTGGGCCTACCGCTCACACAGAGGCGCTTCCCACAAACCTTGGACTATTGAGGTACTCGTCCTGTCGAGTACTGTGGGTCTTCTACATCACACAAAGGAGGTCCCCACTGTGGGTCTTTCGCATCACACAGAGGCTCTCCCACACATAGCCTGCTGAGGTAATCCTCCTATTAAGTACCGTGGGTCTGCTGCGTCACCAAGGTGCTCCCCACTGTGGACCATCCGCGACAACAAGGCGCTCACCACTGGGCTAGTAGAGTCACTTCGAGTCAAACGGTCAGTAATTGTAAGGTCTTAGATAGCTACTAGGTTCCCACAAAAATTCTTGCTCGTCTCCGGAAGATCCACTCCACAAGCTACAAGTCGATTATCCAACTACCACGAAGTCCCATGAAGAAGTACCTCAATGGTCTTCCATGTCATAGTGGCCTCAATCCAACAAACTGAGCGTCAATTAGATGCCCGGTTTGTGAGTTATTATCCTTTTAGTCCCGGGGGCCTAGTTGGATTCATGCACGATCCAATGTGAACGTATCTCAACTTTACCCCGAACTCCAGTGGGGTATACAGAAAGGGACCATCACTCTCCAAGAAAAACAACACCACTAACGGTTCGTCAAACGATCATTCGGCGCCAAAGATATGGCCAATGACATTAATGGGTCAGAAGTGGGCTCGGGTCTGGTCTGACCTGGTCGGACTGACTCGGCCCAACCTAGTCTGGGCCGACCTGGTCGGGTATGACCCGGTCAGACTTGTTGGGTTTGGACCAGGATATTGGGTAGGCCTACCTATTAGGTTCATCCCGGCTCACTGGGCCAAGCACAGCCGGCCGCGAGAGCAGATCAGGCCTGAGCGTCGCGAGGGCACGGCTCGGCCCGGAGGGCGCGGCCATCCCAGTTCAGCCAGGGTGCTGCGAGGGAGGCCACTGGTCATTTCGAGAGGCTGGGTGGCCGGAAAGGGTGCGGCCTGGCCGGCACCCATCTTGGAAAGGAGCCAGGCGGGTCGGCGTGGCATGGCTAGGCCAGGAGGAGGCCGGGCAGGGCGTAAGGCGGGCTGCCGGGAAGGGCACCAGGCGGGCCGGCGGGGGCCGGGCATGGAGCGACAACGCCGGGAAGGGTGCTAGGCCGGCGACCGGGGGGGCACGAGGCAGGCGGCGGGGCAGGGCATGACCTAGCTAGCAAGTGGCCTGCAAGCCAGACCAACGTAGTTCGGGCCAGAGCTGTTCAGCATGACTCGAGTCGGCGCGGGCCGGCGGGGTTCGGCCGGGGCGCGCAAGAGGCCGACGGTGTTGCGAATGGGCATGTGGGAGGGCGGCAATGGTTCGGCTGGAGGAGTCAGCTCGTTCGGGTCACCAAAACACCGTTGGTGTGGCGCGGTTCATGGTGGCCGCGTGAAGCGCATCATTTTCCTGTGCCTTCGTCGCCTTTAACGCCGCTTCGTCGCCATGCTGAGAAACAACACAAACAAGAACGACAAAGGGGTCAGACCATGTTGGTTTGGCCCACACCCTCCGCATTTATGGTGTTAATACTTTTCTCATCAAAGAGTAAGAAATATGAACAAGAATTGTTTTACCGCAACACAACGATTCCTTTCTAATTTGAAGAAGAGAAAAAGAAAAGAATGTTATAAAAAATAAACCCCTACCTTTGATTATCGGTCGTTACCATTGAAGTCACGAGAAGAATATGAATGATTTCATCTTTCATCATGTCCGCCAAGAACTCCCAATCCCGAGCTTCATCGGCTCATTGACGATGATACAGAGGGTGGGTCGGTTGAAGCCACCCCACGTCGGTAGGATTCAAGGGAGGAAGTCGAAGAAGGTTGGCGTTCTTCATCGGTGGAGCGTTCTTTGTTGGAAGAACTTTTTTCCAAGATCTTCTCTTCCTAAGATTCACAAAATGAGAAATTCCAACCCAAAATAATAGATTATCTATTATTTTAGATATTGGCACAAAATTCAAATAGGTAAATTAATCTTAATTGCCCCCACCAAATTAATGCCTGAGTGTTGGCACAAATTAATTAGGGGAGTTTGCACCAATTAATTAAAGGGGAGGTCAAGAGGCTCTCCCTCATTAATGAGGGAGAGTTGAGAGGTTTTACTCCCCTCCATCAATAGATGGGTTTAGCACTGTTTGATCCCCACGTCGTAACGTCTTGTGGGAGGTTATGTTCGGGTGAGCCCCACCACCATTACCTCTCATGGGAGGTTTTGGTATGGTGGTCCCACCTCCAACCTTGATGAGGAGGTTTTAACCACCAAACACCAACACAACGGCTCAAATAAAAATAATGTGAATCTCAATTTATTTTATTATATTCCACGAAAACCCAAAAATTATCTTTTAAAATCAACCCACTACCGTCGAAGTGAATGTTTTCTTAAGCGAATACAAGTGCTGTGAGTTAAACAGTGCCATCAAATTTCAATTCCTTGCAACTGTTCAAATGTTAAAAAAACCAGTGCATACATTTACTGAGCGTACCCAAAAAAACATATGAAATTGACTTTAGGCACACCGGGTCTCAAAATCATGCACCGTCAATTTTTGCAGACTCATAAAAATCAAATGTATTTAAGAAAAAAATTCACGTGGAATTTCCAGGTCTTTACATTATCCCCATCTCAGGGCTTTACATACCCATAAGCTACAACTAAAAATATGGGAACTAGTGGAAGTACTGAGTACATATCTGAGCCTCCAGCTCCCATGTTCTCTCTAAGAGGTTCTCGTGCTACCAGCGAATGCGCACCAGAGGTATTGACCATACATGTAGGAACCGCTCCTGTCGATTGTCAATCTCGACAGGAACCTTCGTAAAAGTTTCTCCATCGTTGATGTCCACCTCTCCATGGTCGATTATGTGAGAAGGTTCATGCATATATCTTCTCATCTAGGATACATAGAAGTCATTGTGCTCTCGGTGCAATTAAGGTGGAAGAGCTAAGTGGTACACCACCTCGCCAACTCTGCTGAGGAACTGAAATGGTATGATGAAACATAGAGATAATTTACCGCCTCGACCTAATCTCGATAGACCTCATCGAGGTGAGACTCATTGAAAGACGTAGTCGCCATCCTCGAACCCCAGAGGTTTCCCTCTCCTATAAGAATATGACTTCTGCATACTCTGTGCAGTCTTCATCCACTCTAGGGTGATCGGCACCTTCTCCGTGGTAGCACGTACCATCTCTACTCCCACTAGTGTTGACTCCCCATGGTCAGTCTAGCACAAGGGTGATCTTCAAGGTCACCCGTATAACGCCTCAAAAGGTGTCATCCCAATGGTGGAGTGATAGTTTTTGTTGTAGGAAAACTCCACCAAAGTTAAGTGATCCTCCAAGCTATGACCAAAGTCGAGTACACACGCATGTAGCATGCCCTCGAGGGTCTGTATGGTCCGCTTAGTCTGACCATCCGTCTGAGGATGGAAGGCGGTGCTCAAATGAAGCTGCATCCCAAAATCCTTCTACAACCCCTTCCATAGCCGGGAAGTAAACCGTTTTTCATGATCAGAGATTATAGAAGAAGGTACTCCATGTAGCGGCACAATCTCCAGCACATAGAGGCATCCCATGATTTCTATTGAACCATGCTCTCTGATCGGTTGGAAGTGGGCTGACTTGGTGATTCAATCGATGATCACTCAGATAGAGTCATTACCTCTAGATGTACGTGGAAAACCCATCACAAAGTCCATTGATATCCCATCCCACATCCACTCTGGGACCTCTAAAGGTTGCACCACGCCAACTGGTACCTGGTGTTCTTCCTTTACTTGCTGACAAGTGAGGCATCGAGAGGCAAACTCTACTATTTCCTTCTTCATACCTGGCCACCTGTGCTGTCGTCGGAGATCCTAGTACATCTTCTCCACTCATTAATGTACCACTAGAGGGGATGTGTGGAACTTCCTCAAAACTTCCTCTTGAAGGGACACTGATACCATAGTATGTCCTCCGAAAAGGATGATGTGATCCCCCCCCTTCAAAAAACACATCAGGAGCCTACCCTGTGGATATCTGAGCATGTCATGTCTCGTAGTCAGCGTCCACATGTTGTGCCTACCTGACTCGCAAAATAAGCGGTGGTGTGACTGTGAGGGACTGAAGGAAAGATGATCCATCTCTATCTATAAAGGATATCTATAAAGCAGCCAGTTTCTCCGTCTCCTCGCCTAGAAACTATATACCAAATATTCTGTTGAGTGCATCTGCTACAAAGTTCCCCTTTCTAGGAGTATAGACTATCTCAAAGTCATTGTACTGGAGGAACTAAATCCATAGCCATTGTCTTAGGTTTAGGTCCTTCAGAGAGAATATATACCTGAGACTCTTGTGATCATATTACAGGTTAAAAAATTCAACCATTAGATAGTGTTGCCACATCTTCAAGGCGAAGACCACGACTTCCAACTCTAGGTCATGGGTAGCGTAGTTATGCTTGTGCAGTCTAAGATGTCGAGAACCATACACGATCAGTACTCGCTCTTGTATTTTGAAAAACCTCAGTCCGGTCACTGATGCATCATAGTTTACTACGTACCCTACGCCTTTCTCTGGAAGCCTCATGATTGGGGTACTAGTCATCAATAGCCTCAGCTCCTTAAACCTCTGCTGGCATCTCTTCGACCATACTAAGGTTTTCCCCTTCTTTGTCAAGGGTTATTGTGGTGCTGAAACTCTGGAAAGGTCTGGCACGAGCCTCTGGTAGTAACCATCCAAACCCAGGAAACTCCGTACCTCTATCAGACTCATGGGTGGATCCCAAGCATGTACTGCCTCAATCTTCACTGGATCCACTACAACTATAGCCTCCGAGATGACATGTCCCAATAAGTGAACCCCTAAGATCCAAAATTGGCACTTTAAGAGCTTACCATAAAGCTGGTGCCCTCCGAGTGGGTCCAGTACTAACTACAAATGGTATGCATGCTCCTCCTCATTAGTCGAGTAGATCAGAATGTCATCGATGAAGGCTACGACAAAGCGATCGAGGCATGGCTAGAAAATCCTATTCGTGAGTCCCATGCATGTCCTCTAGCTATACCCGCAGCTCACGAAGCACAGTGAGAGCCATACAATATACTGGTGTAGATATCGGTGTCTCCCCGGGGTACATGTCAATGTAATAGTCCTCCTCCCTGTGAGGAGGTTGACCTGTAACATCATCAAGGAAAACATTCGCATACTGGTCCACCACTACAAGATAGCTTGGACTCTCCACATCAACTGCTCTGAGGGTATGGTAGGCCAACTAATGAGTGATTGGCCACACCCTCCTCTGCATAAGTCCATCATATGCGGCAAAGGATCCCTTCTCACCTTTTAAAGTAAAACTTGTCCCATCCATGTGGAAACACCACACAATGCACCTAATACTATCAATATGAGCATGGACTGTAGATTACAAGTCCATACCGAATATGAGGTCATAAGGCCTCGATGCCGCTACTAGGAGATCCCAGCCCATGGTCTCACATCCTAGAGTAAGATGACACTACCAGCACCAGTGCATAATCGTCGAGTCATTTCCCATAAGAGTATAGCCATAAGGATCGAGCTAACAACTCTGTCGGAATCTTAGATCTCCGAACAAGCAAAGTGGCAATGAAAGAGTGAATGACACCTGTGTCTATAAGAACTTCGGCTAAGGCGGAGTAGACACAGATCATACCTCGAATCATCTTTGGAGTACCATGATCATAAGACTCAACTGCATGGAGCTGAGCTCTCTCCTGTGCACCTGCTCTCTATGGTCGGGGTGGACCACCTAGTAGTGGTGGAGGTAACACCTCGAAATGTCGCCAACCGCCAACTGCTCGACCATCTCCTCTGCCACATCCTTATACTCCCCGTGGACTGCCTCGATCGAATCTCTGTCTCTTCCCAGGATATGCTTCGACCATCTTCTGATCATTAGAATGGCGGGTTGGACAGTCACGAGCCATGTGACTATGCCCACCACATGAGTAGAATTTCCTTCTCCTGGTAGGTGTGTCTCTGCCCTGGGTGCCCCATACAACCGATCATTATTCATACGGTCATCCAACTGTAGTCTTGTCTTCTTGGACCTCTGCAACAACGGTACACTTCCAGCTGTAGAAGACTCCGCTGCATGTCGACTAGTGGTGGGTCTCGCTGCTGGAGACTTCTTAGAAATGAAACTCTCCACTAAGAGGGCTCGCTACAACACCCCTGACTGCATCGAGATATTGAGGGAGATCATCGAAGCCCTGATCTATCACCTGATCCCATGATTGATGGTCTGGGAAATTGAAGAATTGGTTATGAACCATGTATGTGGAGTATCATGAGTGGTTGTTGAACCACGTTGAGTATTGTTCCAATGTCAGGTTGCCCTACTGCAGATGAAGTAGCTCCTGTATCCACACTGCATGTAGAGTCGCTGGAACAAACTCAGCTCGAAAAAGGCTCTCTAAATCTGCCCAGAGAAGCATCATCTCATCATGGACCTGGAGCATCAAGCTCCACCATCTTCCCACTACTTCCTATTGATGGCTGGAAGCAAGAATCACCATGAAGTCGGTTGGTGTTCCTACCAGTCCGAAAACTCTCATAACCGCCTCAAACCAATCCTTAGCCGCCAGTGGGTCCGTCTCTACCATAAACATAGGTGGCCTCTAGTGTTGGAGCTCGTTCAATGTGCTCAAGTGGAATGCATCGTCTGCTGCTGAGGATGGTGGCATTTGTGGCCCAATAGAGAGTGGTACCACTGGTGCATCCACTAGAAAAGGGTCCGACATCGAGGCATCGTCGCTCGGTGGGCTATCTGTGCGTACAACTATCGGGGATCAAGATGGACGTCTGCGAGGAGGCTTCCTGACAAAACAGATGTGACACAGTCAAAGATTATTACTGTTGAGTTGACCTAGTTGAGCTAAATTAATGAAAACTTTTGAAAACACACATGCAGTTAGTGTTTTCGGGAACTGAGTCGGAAATCAGAAGTCAGGGTCCTGGTGTATGGATACGTTAGCCGCCGCACCAACACTAGACTCCATGAACAGAAAACCACACTCAGTACACATAACACTATTTTTTCACATAAAAGAAAGATGAGATTACTAATTTATTACGGTAAAACCGACTCCTTTGATACCAATTTTTCACGACCCATTCCCCGGGGCCCGTGCCGTGACTGCCCCAAGCCGGCCTTCCATAGTCCAGGGGCTGGCGATTAGCACAAAAGGCATAAATACCTAAACTAGGAAGACTTTTGATTTAAAACATTAAAACACACACAACAAAGTACGATATGGAAGCAAAACACGAAGTAAAACTGCATACTAAGAGTGATAAAAGCAGAGGGGCCGGATTACAAGCCCAATGTGAAAATACAAGTATAACTAAAAACAAGTAAAATTTAAAAGGAAAAAATAGATGAATGATGTAGATAAGCTCACGGATCATCCACTACTGATCCTACAAGAAGGGTAGGTACATATACCCTCATCATCACTCCATGGATATCAGTTTCCTCCACGTACCAACACATTATATAGACCACCTCTAGGTATCTTCCAGTCCTAGTACTCTCACCCTCAGTCAGCGCAGTCTGTTGTCAGTAACGAACACAATGAGGTGCAGGAATTGACCATTCAGGGGTGAGTATTATGATACTCAGTAGGGTCCCTGAGTCCCTCAAGGTCTCACAAAATCCATCATGAATAAACCACAATGTATAAAATCAATAGATTACCCCACTTAGGTATATGCCCATACATATACCTATGTTATCAAGTAATCCATCTCAATCATGTGGTAAATCATAATGTTACTAACTCAGATTAACCAGGATTTTATTCTAGGGACAACATAAATCTGAACCGTCAGGTGCTGGAGAACTCCTCCTCTATCAAGTATAGTTGGACTCCCATGTCATAGAGAGATGCTTCCCACTAACCTTGGACTACTGAGGTACTCCTCCTGTTCAGTACTATGTGTCTTCTACATCACACAGATGTTCTCCCCACTGTGAGTCTGCCGCGTCACATAGAGGCACCCCTCCCATACCCTGCTGAGGTCCTCCTCTTGCCGAGTACCGTGGGTATGTTTCGTCACCAAGGAGATCCGAATTGTGGGTCTTCTGCGACACGAAGGCACACCCCACTAGGCCAGTAGAGTCACTCTATGTCAAAAGTTCAACAGTCGTCAGGTCTTAGCCAGCTACACGTTTCCCACACAAAAGTTTTCTCATCTTCGGAAGATCCACTACACATGCTACTGGTTGATTCTAAAACTTCCATGAAGTCCCACGAAGAAGTATCTCAATGTTCCACCACATCATAGATGTCTCAACAAAATAGACAGCGTGTCAATCTGATTCTTGGTCTGTGAGTTATTAGCATTTTAGTCTTTGGGGCCTGGTGGGATTCATGTATGATTCAACCTTACGGTATCTCAAATTTACCTCGAACTCTAATGGGATATACCCAAAGGGTCTTTCACGCTCCATGAAAACCACTGCCACTGACAGTTCATCCAACGGTCGTCCGATGTCAAAGATATGTCCAAAGATAGTAATGGGTAAGTAGTGGGCCTGCATCCAGTCTGACCTGGTCGGGCCGACATGGCCCAACCTAGTCTAGGACAACCAAGTCTGGGAGAACCTGGTCAGTTCTGTTGGGTCTAGTCTGGCCGGGCCGGTTTTTCCAGGGCCCCAGGAGGGGGGCCGCGGGCTGGTTCGGGAGACCGAGTGGCTCTGAGGTGGCCGAACAGGGCACGAAAAGGCGGGCGGTGGCCGGGCAGGATGCCAGGAGGGCCGGGGGGGGGGGGGGCGACCGGGCAGGGCGCTGCCTGGCCAGGAGGCGACCGGGTAGGGCATCCGGTGGGCCGATGGGAGGCCGGGCAGGGTGCGGCCTAGCTGTTCGGCAGCGAGAGGCTAGGCTGACATAATTCGGGCCGGGGCGGTTCGTCACAGCTCGGGCCTGCACGGGCCGGCGGGGTTCAACCAAGGTGTGCGAGAGGTCGCCGGCGGTGCGACCGAGTGCACGAGAGGCTGATGGTAGTTCGGCCCATGGATCCGACTCAGTCGGGGCACCAGAACGCCGCAGGGGCGGCACAGTTCATGGTTTCCATGTTAAGCATAGCTTTTGCCTATTCCATCGTAGCCTTCATTGATGATTTGTCGCCATGGTGAGAAACAACACAAACAAGAACGACGGAGGGGTCGGGCCATGTTGGTTTGGCCCACACCCTCTGTATTTCGGGTTGTAACACCTGGCTAATCAAAGAGTAATAAATATATACAACAATTGTTTTACAAATACAAAATGATTCCTTTCCAATCTAAAGAAGAGAAAAATAAAAGGAATGTTTCACAAAATGAACCCCTACCTTTGATTGTCGGTCGTCGACGTTGAGTTCACTAGAAGAAGACAAAGGAGATCATCATTCATCACGTCCTCCCCCACACTCCCAATCTCGATCTGTGTCGGCTCGTTGATGGTGATGTAGAGGGTAGGTCGGTTGATGACGCCCCATGTGGGTAGGATCTGAGGGAGGAAGTCAAAGAAGGTCCGCATGTTTCATCGATGGAGCATTCTTCATCGATGGAGCGTTCTTTGTTGGAAGAAGTTTTCTCCCGAGCTCTTCCCTTCCCAAGCTCCACCAAATGACAAATGCCAATTCAAAATAATAGATTGTCTATTATTTTAGTTGTTAGCACAAAATTCAAATTGATGAATTTAATATAATTGGCCCCACCTAATTAATGCATGAGTATTGGCTCAAATTAATTAGGGGTGTTTGCACCAATTAATTAAAGGGTAGGTCAAGAGGCTCTCCCAAATTAATGAGGGAGAGTTGATAGGTTTTACTCTCCTCCATCAATAGGGGATTTAGCCCCATGTTGAACCCACGTCATAACCTTTCGCATGAGGGAATATTTGAGTGGGCCCCACCATAATAACCTCTAATGGAAGGTTATGGTGTGGTGGTGCCACTTCCAACTTCCATGAAAAGGTTTTAACCCCCAAACACCCACATGGCAGCTCAAATAAAAATAAAGTGAAGCTCACTTTATTTTATTAATTTCCACGAAAACCCAAAAACTATCTATTAATCTCAACCCACTGCCGTCGAAGTGAAGGTATTCTTAAGCGAATACCGGTGCTGCGAGTTCAACAGTGCCCTCAGATTTTAATTCCAAGCACACGTTCAAAAGCTATAAAAACCTGCTCATACATTTACTAAACACACCCCAAAAAACATCAGAAATTGATTCTGGGAACACCAGGCCTCAGAATCATGCGCCATTGATTTTCGCGGACTCGTAAAATTCCCTTGTATTTATGAAAAAAAATTCCATTGAATTTTCGAGTCTTCACAATACACCACAGAAAATAAAACAGGTGTTGAAAATGTCTTGAATCTATATGAATGGAAATTGAGATGAGAAATCCTTGACCTCAAATCCAACTCACAACTTACAATATTTATGTAATATATTAAAAAATTAAAAAATTATTTATGTTCATAAGAAACCTTTTTAGGTGTATTAACTTATTATAATACATATTATTTTATTAATTTCAATGTATTTTATTCTTAAAAAGTCTATTTATTTCATTTAAGATGGTATGAGGGTGTTCGATCGATAATTATGAAACTACAATGGTTGGTTGCACATGGTAAAAGGGGTTATGGGTCCCTAACATATATAATATTTCAATATAAATAATAAAAATGTAATTTTGAATAAAATTTTAAAATCCAATAAGAATGGTATTCATGAAGAGTGAATCAAATCACTTTGTGGAGGTGGTAGTCCACACATATGCATGAATAATGTTATCATTTCCAAACAGATAGATCAATAAGAAGGTATATAATAAATTATATTTAAAGAATCATGATTATGTCATTAATATCACTTATATTCATTAAATCCAATACAATAACTAGCATTGTGTGGTAGTTATGAAAAATGAAACACATAACTTCTTGAAGATGTTAGTTTTCACATATGCATGAGTGATGTCTTTATATCCTATATAATGACAAAGGATATGAAAAAAGGGTTATATAATTAACCTAGAAACATTTATGTATATTTAAGATAACAATTATATAATATTATAATGGTTATGAATATTTTAAGGAAGTTAAAAAATAAATAAACATGAAACCACTTGGTTAGGAGTTGTACCTCTCTTTGGGAAAATCTCTACTAACATACAATCTAAGCCTTATAGGTTAGTCTTTTAGTGAGAAAATAACCACTAGTAATTGATAATGACGATTTGAAAGGGATTTAGGTAGATATTTCCAAAGATAAATAGAAGAATAAGTATGAGGTAGAGAAGATAAGAGGTGAACTTATATAAGTGATGTGGGTGTCAAAATTGTATGTACATAAAGTATTAAAATATAAATGTGTTTATCTCATTTAAAATAGATTAAAAGTTTTATATAATAAATATATGGATTATAAGGTCAATGTAAAATAAATAAATTAAATTTAGGTTAGTTTACGTTTAATTTTAAACCATATTAATTAGTTTCAACCCCTCATTAACCATTTTATCCTTAATCATGGTAAAACAAATTCAATATCTAGTAAACATGAAACAAATTGATAAAATTAAAAGTGGAACCTACATGGACCATTAAGGATATCCTAGAAAATTTTCTTTCTAATTGAGTAATCAGAGGATCTTTATGATTTTATAATTATATAAAAATAATTGTTAAACATTATGTTCATTTTAAATTTATTTTCAGGATTATTCACCAAATTTGACTTTAAAGACATGAAGATAACAATATAATTCAAATATAAACACTTTATCCTATACAATACCATTTTAATTAACCTTAAAAATCATGGTACATAATAATTTACCCAAAAATTATTGTTTTTATATGTTTAGGAATCATTTACATTATTTTTCAACTACTTTCACAATCAATGCATCCTCATTGGGTAAATGTTTTAGGTAATTAAAATGTACACAATATATTTGGGGTAATATATAACAAAACAAAAACTCAATATAATATAAAAAATAAATTAATATCATGAATATAGTTTATTCATAATCAATATTACCATCTAAATTAATTGATATATCCTTTTTATCTATATTCAAATTATGACAACATAATAAGTGAGGGGTAGATATTTTTTAATTTCTCTATACAAAAATTAATATAAAGGAAAAAACCATAATAAATTGGTAAAATTGTGATATATTTTAGAATATATATTGATCATGGATGAAATAAAGGAATATAATTATGTTAATGTATGTTTTTGAAAGTCTCTGAAGCCTTATACTATAATTTCAGTCTGAATTAAAAAATTTTACCCTTCATTATGGTGCTAAATTTTTTCCTTGGTTACTATTCATTATGATTAAAAATTTAATGGACCTTATTACATAATTTTAATATCATGATTCCAAATAAAATTTTTTTTTTCTTCGATATAATTTCATGAATTGGTAAAAATTAATTTCAATATATGTTCATAAAAAAATGAAAATGTTTTTTAGAAAAATACCTTTTATAAGAATAATAATGATTTTCTACCCAAATCAAGTATAATGATAATTCCCATAGAATTAATTAATTTATTATTTGTAGAATTAATCTTATATGACTATAAAACAAATCTAAAATATATTCGGACATATAAATTACTTGATTTAAAGAAAAGGAATGAAACCATTTGGTAAAATCATCATTTTTCACTGTTCCCTAAAAATCAATATTTTTAAAATATTAATAAAAAGTTACATTAATATTATTTTAACTGGATGATTTCAAAAATTATTTTCTGTTTATAAAGAGGAATTTTGAAAAATTATAGTGATTAATTCTAATGTTGGTACATAAAATGAAATGAAAACCATATTTTGAATAAAATATAGTTTTTAAGTATAAAATTAAATTATATTCATTCATTATATTATAACCACAATTTGATGAATGATAATTTATTTTATGTAATATATGTACTATAAATTTCATTAAAACAATTCACTTATTGTGATTAAATTAATTTATTTTAATGAAAATTGTTATATATATATATATGTTTTGTTAAAAAATATCTTTTAATCTTAAATGATCCTATTTAAAATTGAATTCTTATTTTCTAGTCATTAATATATAAACCTGTATTAATGAAATATTTTGTTAATATATTTCATAATATGGTTTCTCATGTTTATACCCACTAATTCAATGACTATGTTATAACATTTTTATATAAATAATAATAATAATTTAATAGCATATCAACATTCATTTATGCTCGGTATTGAATGAGGTATACATGATGAAACAATGCGTTCTTTTTTAAAATAAATTATCAAGATCTTTAAAATTCCTCCTTAATGAAATTTCTTCATTGTAATTTTAATTTTATTTTTCAAAAATGAATCTATCATAACATAGTAATAAAATAAAATATTTTATTACAAACATTAGTTTATAGGTGAAGAGTTGGAAAATTATTATTTCAAAAATTCATGTACCTCCATGAGACTCATACTTACTGATGGGTTTCTAAAATCACACCATTTTAGTTAAGAGATACATTCCACATTAGAGTCTATATATTTGTTAAATTATTTTATTGTAAAAATTCATATTTTAAGAAATTAGATGTACTTGATTTCAATCCAATTTATATGTATCATTTCATCATTTCTTTTTGTTTTGATCAGTTTCCATTTCTCTCTCGTATTTTACCCTAAGAAACTAATATTAAATATGAAATTTTAATTAAATTATCACTAAAATCAAATTGTAATGGATCAAAATATATACCAAATGATGAAGTGTAATTTCTTATATTTATATTAATTTTTCAATACAATAAATTGTTATAATAAGTTAAGTTAATATTTAAAACAAATAAAAATTCCCATTGATAAATACCAAAAAAAGGTCCAAATCCTCAAAAATAATATCCACTCTATAAATTCATTTTTTCTATAAATAACTAATCATAAAACTCATAAAAATACTATAGAAAAATACAAAAAATATATTTTTTCACATATTCTTCTAGAATACATTTAATATTTATATTTAATAAAAATTAATCACTAATAATGTAATATATAAAAAATTTATATTCCTTAATCATATAATCACCGAGATATGTAAATCTTTCCCATAAACAATTTGGAGCACTATAAATCCACAATAAATCACAAATAATTACAACGAGATAACTCATTTTTTATAAATCAGATAAAATTCCATATTATCCAAAAATAGTACCTTTTATCTACATCATATAATGTTCCCAATACTGTGAAATTATTTTAATATAGCACTAATCACTATGTCATGAAATCAATTTTAAATCCCATGGTAATGTATATGATAAAACAATATTTCCCAAAATGAAATTTACTAATATTCTATTTATCCATACTCACCTCATCATCAAATATCATATTATCCCTAAAGATTATCAATATATTTAAACTAATATAAATAAAATTTAAAATTATTCATCATAAAAAACATTTTCACAAAAACAAAAGATAAAATTAAGGGTAACATAAACGTAAAACATATATTAAAACTCAATTAATGTCTCCCAATTCATTCCCATCACATAGAACATCAATAGTGTATTAATTCCCTGAAACATATGATCATCCTAAAAATTATTAACCCTTAAATAAAATCACAATATATTATAACTATTAATACATTATATAAAGAAACTTAAGTCCTTCTACAAGATTTATAAACCTTTAAAAAATATTTTCAGTCTTATTCTTTAATAATTCTTATAATAATAAAAATGAATCATATCATTAGATTCATAAATATCAATTTGATCATGTTACATAATTTAAACCTGATCCAAACTATTAAAACATTACATAGCTTTTATATGTTATAAAAATTTTCTTCATATTCAAAATATATAATATTTAATGTTTTATTCACAAGATATTATAGGACTATTTGTTATTATTTTCTCCTAGGAAACTGATTTTCATAATGATGATAGCCTCCAACTATGAAATATCTTCATGTTTCTTTTAGGAATTTCCTAGGGTGATTATTCCAAAAATCGTTACATGTAAGAATTTGTATATTTTTACCACTATGATATTTATCACTAAAATTTCTATGTTAATCTATTTTTATTTTATTTGGTTCATTTGAAAACTCATAGAGGGTCAGGTTTTTAATTATATGGAAATATAGATGGTTTGTGATAACTATAAGAGTTTTCACTATAGATCATATGCGAGATGGTTTCTCATTTAGACAACCACTACATTATTATTCACTACCATTGTTAAAACGGTTTAATCTAATTCCAACCAATTACTAAAACCAAAATAGTTAGCATGAGAATATCTGGTAAAATCATAATAAACCATTTTATAAAAAGGATAAATACTAATATATAAATAACATTTTCATCTTTTATTCATCAGCCATAGTACAACATATAATATTAGACATTATTTTTAAAGAATAATTATAATTTATTATCAAAAAATGATCACATCAAAAGTTATTTTAGCATTTCCTTCGATATAAACTATAATGACACATTACATAAATGGCCCAAAATTTCTAGCTTTATAAGAATGATTTAAATTTATTACATTTTTAGGATCCTTCTAGTTAATATTTTAATGAATTATGAAAAATAATGACATTTCAAACCCCTATAATACATTGTGGACACATCAACTCAATTCTAAATTTTCCATAAAAACAAGAATCTTAAATTTAAAATCTTGTTTCATTCAAAAACACATTTTATTATTTTTTGATACATTATTATAAAATAATGATATACCCATGATATAGTTCCCACTCATCCATAATCTCCATAAAAATCCTTTGAAAATGTGATATGAGAAAAAATATCATTAAGAGATATAAAAATAGAAGAATACATTTAGTCCTTTGAAAAATGTGAAAACCTATATAAAAGTGTTCATTTTTTTGATAATAATTGTCGATATAAAAAAACCTATGTTCTCTTGAAATAAAAATCTTCGATCATTTATATTCAAAAAATTCTTCTAAAACAAGAACAAGTTAAAAATAATAATTCATAAGGGTTTATTGAAAATCATGAAAACTATTTATCGAAAACAACCAATTGACCATGAAATAATTATAAAATTTATTTGAATTTATAATATAATTTTCTTAGGTTTTGTAATCATAAAATTTAATAAAAACACTTATCAATAACATGAACATGTAATATATCAATGTATAAAAATATAAATATTCACATGGATTAAAAAAATAATTTCATAATGATGGAATGCTGAATTCTTAATGTCATGAACTTTTGATCAGGGCCGCATGACATAGCATAATAAACATTACAATCAAGATAATTTTGATATAAAATTTAATTATTTTCAAGGAATTGATCTGATAAATTTTATATACCATAAAATCCTTTTTCTATGTCATTTTCAATGCATGAGATGACATACATCAAGTAATACCAATTTTGTTTTGTCTCATGAGGACAATTGATGCATCAATGGGATATATATAACATAGAAACACCCATCAGATACATGTTAGAAATAAATTCCAATATATTATGTTAATAATATAAATCATAATAAATGTTCATGGATAATAAATATCATATTTGGAAAAAGAGTATTAGAATTTTAATATTTTCCCTAGTCAACAAAATTGTTCAACGTGTTCATAATCCATCTAGAGAAACAATTAGTATTTTATCATTTATAAAACATCCAAAATGAGGCATAAAATTATATTGTGTATATTTAAATAGATATAAAATACGTTTAAAAAAGAATTATAATTATTACTAGAGGAATAATAGAGAATATTATTTTCTTTTGGAATATTCGAAAAATTCCTTGTAAATGTGAAAAGGATATTCTTTGAAAACCCAAAAAATATTTTATATTAAGTATGAAAATTACAAATTTTTATTATAATTGGAAGACATTTTATTGTATTGGATATTAAATAAAATTCTGTTTATAATTTTTTAATAATGTCAAAATAACCCATACGGGAAACATTGAGAATATTACTTTCAAAAAACATGTAATGAAAGCTAAAAGTATTTGTAAATGAAATTTAATAATATTTTAATCATAAATAATAACATTATTTATACATTTATCACAACATGTGAAATGAGGAAATCAATTTAAAAAAATTAAAACAATATTTTAATGAAATATCTTTAAAAACAACGGTAACTTTGAGTAAAAAGATAATTGAAAGAGAAAAGTTGAAATGGATTTTTAAACCTATTTAATTTTGATAAATTAATGATAATATAAAAATAAATTTTATTACAAACACTACAAGAATAAAATAACATGGTGAACATGGCATTCATCCCAATGAAAGAAAATTGAAATGATAAATCCATTACCTAGAGTCCAAATCAATACATACGCTCATAAAATTATATATAATAGGCTTATAATAAATATATAATTTCTTAAGAACATTATTATTTTTATTGAATTTTAATAATCCCAATTATTTAATTTATAATCATGCATTATATGGTTACAAAATTGATTAAGTTCATGTGAGACGTTTTGAGGATGTTCCGTCCATAATTCTATAAAAACTTTGGTAGGTCAAACATAATACAATGGGTTATAATTAAATAAAATAAATATTATTAATAATAAAATAATTAGCATGCTTAAAAATTAAAAACAATTTTTAAATCATAAATTAAAGGAATTTATGAAAAAGTAATCACATCACTTCGTTGGGGTGGTAATCCAAACGTACACAAAGATGGCGGTATCACTTTCCAATATATTAAAGGATTGGAATGTAAAACCCATACATTATAAAATAATAACATTATATTAAATATACCTTTAAACATTTAATACTCAGATTTTCTTTTGTTACATTAAACTATGTGTTTTTCTTAATTTTTTATTATTCAAAAGGGATGAGTTTTACTGACCAACAATATATTATAAATATTAATATTTAATATGTTAGTTATCACCTAGGAATTAGAATAATAGGTTAAAAATAGGATTAAATAAAATATGAAAATATATTGTTTAAATATGATTATTAGTGATATGTGGATTTAAAATGAAATATGAATCAATTAATATAAAAAAGAAACATTTTTTGAAAAACAATATTTTTCAAAAAGGAATTTTAATCAAGATTTGTACAGATAATTTAAAATTAAATTTCAACACATTTATAAATTTTTATGAAAAAATAAAAATAATTTTTAAAATTATATTATTAAAATTATATTAGGGTGATGTTTTGGTATTTTCTAAGCAGTTTCATTTTTTGATGAACAATGAAAAATAGTAAATTTTAATAGAAAAATGAATCTCTATTTCAAAAATTTATATTATAAATATATAATTTTGATTGGGTTAAAAGTTAAAATAGTTCATTTATATATCAATTAATCCAATTTAGGTCATTATATTCATTTTAATATTTAATTTTGAATGATTTTTTAAAACTTCTTATCCATCTCACTTTAAAAACCTTCTTTCTCGTCACATCTATGAAATTAGTTTTATATAAAAAATTTCTATTTAGTTGAATTTAATTTATAAAAAGTTATTTGATATTTTGAATCAGAATAAATTATAATATCTGATAGTTTTGACTTAATGTTTAACCAAAATGCATAGTGAAAGTAGTAAAAATTAATTACCACATTTAAGGTAAAAATGTGTTTATTGAGGGTGTTAAACTATAATAATAAGTTTGAAAATGACATAAGATGTTATATTAATTTTATGAAATGAGTTTTTATACCATAGAAATAAGTGTTTTTGAAATATTTCCAATAATTGACACTTTCCTTTGAATATGAACAACATAATACGTTAAGTAACAAGAAAGATAGAAAATATAATTTTCTTCCTTTTAATATATATAATTATATGGGATAGGGAAAAAACTGAATTGGTTCAATTATATTTATCCTTTTGATATATAAATTATTATTTTATCATAATATTTATCTATAATTTTCTAGAGATGAATTATTTACTTAAATCCCTTATGAAAAACCAACACTATAATTATTTTCTTAACAGTAAAATAAAATAAATGACACAAAAAATATTAAAAGTTATGTAAATTGATAGAATTGTTGAATTCCACTATTTTTAATATTAATATATCATTTTACACATCATTTAATTTAATTTCATCAGAATCTTTCATTTTCTTGATATTTTTAAAATAAAATTATATGAATATTTTCAAAAATAAAATTATGATTATTTTATAATAATGATATCTTATTTAATGATTTGATGTTAATAAAAATAAAATTTAAGAATATTTGATTTTAAAATGAAAAATAATATTAAATATGTCCAAATAATTGTCTAATTTTTCTATTATAATGCCTATTTTGGCCTCTAAATTTTACAAACTCTGTTAGTATGGTTAAACTTGAAGTGGTGTCTTTGCATGTTACATGACATTGAGTTAATGTAAATTTCAAACTCAAATATTATTTATATTTTATAAGTATTATATCATATTTATAGTCAATGTGTCCAAATTATCTAATATCTATCACATTAATTCAGTCTTAATGGAAAAATTAACTAGTTTAGATTACTAGTTACCATAGTGAAAAACAAAAAAGTTTGAAATAAGAAAACACCCACACACACGTGTATATATATATATATATATTGAGGAACAAAATGTTGAATTTTTTTCCATTTTTTGGTGCATATAAACCTTTAATTAAATATTTCATATCCACATTAGGTATTATTGACCGCTTAATAGTGAATACATTTGAGTGTTTACAAGAACATAACTCATCCTAAACAATAAAAGGGCCCTCACTGCCATAGCTTACTCAAACATCTCAAGACATTTGTCTCATCCAAAAATAGCCCAAATAATATCCAAAATTCCATCCCTTCATACTAAAATCCTTTTATTAGGAATAATTCCATGCTTTAAATTTTTAGAGCATACATAAGAAGTATACCCGAAGTATAGTAAATGTTCTTCAATAAGTGTCTTTATTTTATTTCTTTCTCCACCTAATTAAATTTTTATTAAACCATTATAATATAATAACATAAATATATTACATATAATAGTGTGTTTTAATAATATTTTCATGACCTAAAACCGTATCTACTTCCATCAAATGGGTTATGAAATTAGTGTTTTTTGTGTATAGAGGATGATCGCCTTGTGGATCGATATAGTTAGTTTGTCCATTTCCCACTATTAAGGTTTGATATGATAATTGATATAAAGTAGATATATTTGATATTTATTACATGATTATATGACTATACTCACTATATAATATATATATATATTTCTACCTTACAATTATGTAGTAGATACAATAATGTCGCTCATGTGTACGGTTGATTACCGCCTTGCGAGGCGATGTGATTCATCTATCACTAACACTTTACATGGAAGGTGATAAGGAATAATTTTATTGATTATAAGTAATATAAAATAAATAATAATGATATTAAAAACATATTTATCATTTTTTAAAGAAAATATATCATTTTATTGGTTTACACTTAATGATGATAACATTATTCGTTTACATGTGGAATACCACCATGACAAAGCCATGTGACTCCCTTTTCGTCACCTCACCAAATTTTGGATATATATAAGTATATAATATTTTATATATTATATTATCTTAATTATATAAAGGTAAAATAATAATTAAATATTTTCCATAATGATAATTTAAAATGGTAATGTTACTCATGTGTACATACGACTTACCGTTACCATGATCGTTACATAATTACTTTTTCATAACCATAATCAATGATTAGATTTAAAAATAAAATTTATGTAGAAATATTACAATTATTTAGTTATTATTATTATTATTTATATGTTTGATAAATTAAATATATTCATGAAATAGATCATTCATATTGAAACAAGCGTGAGAAAAAAAGGAAATTAACAAACAGAGCAATGAAAGTAATGGATGATTATTAATGAACGGGTAATAAGGTGTTTTAAAATGGACATATGTGATATCATAACTATTAATATGGCTATAGAATAAGTTAATAATATAGTGAAAATCACTATAAATTAGGTTAAATCATGTTCAACCAAATGGAAGCATAATGTAAGAGATTTCGTAACTCAATTTCCACTCATGGGTTAAACTTATATTTTGTTGATTATGTCATGGTATGATTATGTGTGTAATAAATTTTTATTATATTAAATTTTATATTCAAATGTATTATGTTGATTTATATTTGAAACACATAATATTTACATTTAGTAATGATCATATCAATGTTATGATCATTTTAAAGGTTTATTTCACAATCTCATTCTAATTGATATCGTTTGTTCTGGAATATCATTTGAATGAAATTACTTGACCATTTCCTACTAAACCCATTTTATTTTATTACCCTATTGTTATAGATGATAATTTCTTTTAAAATTTCAATTTTACCACCCTTTGGTATATAAATTGTTTTTTACAAAAATTTATCTTGATTTATCTCTTCAGTTGAAAATATGTTTTATTCAAAATCCATATTTTTTAAAAATCATTGGGAAAAAGATTTAACCATTAAAAATAATTTATGAAAGGAAGTTTTACAAATTTTTACTCTTTATAAAATTATTTTAAAGGAAATATAATTCATTTTCATAACAATAACCATTTTTCATTTATCGAAAATGTGAAAATAATATTCTTGTTGTATTTAAATCAAATAACATTCGTATCATTTTTACAGTAAAAAATTAATGTTTTTTAACATTTATAGCATGTATGGAATTACCTACAATCGTAACCATATTTTCATTGAAAAATATTTTGGTTTATAATAATGTTATTTTGAATGAAAATGTTTATAAAATTAATTTTTAATGAAAAGGATTTTCATATTTTTTTCAAAATCAATGTATATTTTCCTCAAGAATGTTTTAAGTATATTTTTATTTTAATTATATTAATCAATAAAAAACATTTATTTTTACTGTAATGAAAAAATTTTATATTGATACCATCTTTATTCTTCTTTTGGATGGTTTATGATCCTTTGGACTAAGTAAAGTACAGATATTCACTTCTTTGATCAATTTTTGAAGTCAATAACTATTCCATGAAATTTTCACATTATTTTGATCATTGGATATTAAATTTAACCTATGTATTTATATTATTGACATTGTTTATGTTTATTTATTGAACCGTATATCATTTCTAAATATGGTGAAATATACTGAAATTCATTTGATATTTGGGGAAATATTTGTTAAATTCTTATACTTTATTCAATATAGATAATTTTTTATAAGACACAGGGTTCATGTATTAAATTAATTTTTGGAAAAATGACGAAATATTTATACAAGTATGACATGTTTTAGGGATATGTTAATAATATAACCTTAATTCATTGGTAGTCTAATGAGACAAAATCAGTTGGCCGAACCCTATGCACTTGTGAACAATATGTTTTAAACTTTCTTATGAAAGGCCTTGATAATAGTATGTTTTAAATCATATTTTGGAAGGTATTAATAGTAAATTCATTATGTACTTATGAAAAATAATGTCTAATAATTAGGAATTACCTTCATTTTATTTTTTATTATCATCCATGAGATTTTCAATAGGGTAATAATAATGGATAAATTTTATACATAATTATTGATTAAGTGGAATTTGTTTTCATTTATTTACCATTCCATATTAAATTTTACTAATCTTATAATGATATTAAATTTGTTTAAATTTGATGTGTTCTTATAGATTTACCATTCTACAATGATTATTCTCCTTGATTCATGATAACTTCTGTTTCACTTAACTCATACTAAGCCTTTGATCTCACCCATATATTTTTTATGTTTTTATAAATCCATTAAGAGTAATATGTTTTATGTGAATGTATATTCTTGATGGAATAAAGTTATTCTTGGAAGATTTTTTTTTTGTAATTTATGTATTTAAATGTAATGTATGAATGAATTATGTACCTAGTTTACTAGGATGAATAAAATATTTAGTCCATAATGATGTTCTTCCTTATATCTTATGATAATATAATGTACTACAACACCAACTCCGGGCTACTAGAATCATATTTTCTATAAGTGGTATTAGATTAATTTTAGTTGAAGCATTAGAAAAAATATTTAGGAAAACCCTGATTAGGAAACATAACCCTATGATTGATTTTTTGGGTAAGTATATAAGATCATCCTAATGTATTTGTTTTGTAGATATTATATAGTTTTTTCTTTGCAATAAATCCATTTCTAGGTACTACAAGTAGAAATAGTTCTAGAAGAGATGTACCAAGGGGAAATAACTATAAAAATGACACATTGGTCTTGACCCAATCGTCACCTAGTGCATGATGCGGGTACTTAATGTGAACTTGGATTGACCCTCCCCAAAGACATTATTAGAAAAAATTCAAATTTAATTTATAAGAAATTATTTAGTATTTTAATAGATGATGAAATTGAATGACCTAGGATAAAAACTAGAACAAAGAAGGTCCTATGAGTAAATAAAACAGAAGAAGTATTTATATATTGGTTTTCAAAAAATTAAATTTTAGATGTAATTTTACTAATGGTATTCTCTTTATAGGAATCATGAATCATATTTTGAATCTGTTAGAATTATATATTTCATAATTAAATTATGATTTATGGATACTATACTATTATAATACATTTATGATTGATCATATTTTCAATATCATGAACAACAATTTTAAGGTTTTATGTGATGGGAGTCTACCATGATTATAGAAATATTAAAGAAATTCATGGATAGTTTATGTTTTAATAGGGAATTTTTTTGAAAAATAATACCCTTAAATTCTATATACACATTTCGAATGGAATTGATATCCATTATAGTTAGTATGATCATTAATAACATTGCAATAAAAGTAAAATAATATTGATAGAAATTGTAAAAAAAAAGTTTATTGAAACCCATTGTAAAAATGATATTTAATGAATTATTTTATTTCAATGATGTTTGTCAGGTTATTTTTGGAAGATCATAAGAATTATATAAATATAGTTTAGAAGAAGGACAACCCACGTGCTGGGTGACAACCCAAAACATCCAATAAGTTCGTAGGGCTGATCATATGACCAAATGATAATAACGTATTAACACTGACCATTGGCTTGTGTGATTTCCTAGATTATATGTCATTTTTAGTATAACGACCCATAATTTACATACATTGATATTACAATAGAATTGACACATACTTATTACAACATATAACAAAACCTTGATAAGACCATATAGGTACAATGTCTTTAGAAATTGGGAAACATAAACAACTATTTCATAAATCATCTAAAATTAATTCATGTTCATTTCATCATATCTAGTGTCCCTTTTGGAATATCCTTCTTAATACCCTTCTTCCTGACCTGGGGAAAAGAAAGCATACAAAAGGGTGAGCTCAAATTCTCAGTGAGGGTAAACAAAAAAAAATGAATCATATCATATTCTTAAGAACATAACATTTTGAAAATCTTAACCTGCAAAAGAGATCTTAATATCATAACATGAGATAAATCATAGTAGTGAAATATAATCCCAATAATCATAAATAAAATCTTGAAACTTTGTGGCATACACACATAATTGTAGAAAATCATTTCATATTAGTCACGGCTCATTGCCAAGACCATCATAATGGACAAAGTCCATTACTGAACCGAGTTCACTCTTCATTCCAGTCCTGTATCACTGAACCAGATTTACTTTCCATTCCATCCATGTCTATCTCATGAGATATAAATATTTACCCAATGCATTGGAGGGAGATATAAGTCCCAACCATCTCATAATGAAATCATTCTTACTTGTTCCATAAAATAAATATAAATCATTCATCATAACTCAATGAATAAAATGGGTTTCATAAATATCATCCCAACAAAACATAATCCATATAAAATAAATGGATATCATTTAATCATAAGAAAAGTGAAACCATGTAAAAAATAGAGACATTATACTTGAAACATACACATATGAAATAATTTCATCTTAGATAGAAAATGGTTTTCATAAAACACTTGAAATGAATTCTTGAGAAAAATATACTTTCTTCTTCAAAATAATTTTATTTTCACAAAATTCAATGGAATTTTAAAAGAAAATAATTTTTTTGAAAATAGTAATAAAAAATAATATAGTAAGCATCATGAAAATAAGGAGTTATGAAACTGTAAAAAACAGTTCATGCCGTATAAGTTAAAAAAACATTCTTCTCGTACTTTTGTCGGAAAAGTCAAAAAGTTCCTCGTATGGAAAAAAAAAGATTCCTTCCGTAACACAATGTAAAAGTAAAATAAGGGTAAAAAAGAAATGGAATAATATTAAACACATTATGGAAAAAAATTTATGGGAATGGATGAAAAATGTAACCCCAGTAAATACTTACGTATAAGCCATCTCAGATACAAATGAGATTGCAAAATTATCCCATACCTTATGTCCAATTTTCTTCATACGTATACTAAGATCTTGTATAATGATTTAAATAATTTAATTGACTAATTACAGAATCATATTAATTTTTATGTTATCACATATGGTCATATTCTTATCTTCTTATTAGTAATATTTAATTGCTACTTGTTATTCGGGTGCCCATTTCTTTGAGTTTTTATGCATGTTTTGTCAAATAAATTCTTATTATTATTTTTAGGTTATAGATAACTCGTTTAACGAATGGTATTAGTGTAATATATATCATATTTATTCATTCAATTAATTTATATAATCATTATTGAATGAAGATCATGTAGAACAAGTCACATCACATCGTGGAGATGGTAGGCCGTACGTACGCACGAGCGATGATAACATTCCCATGATCATGTAATTGTATTTAAGTGTATGTATACTATTTCATAATAAATATCACTTTACAATAATCATATATAGTTATTATTTACACCATTATACTCATCCAAGTAAGGTGGTGGTGGAAAACAGATTACACCATGGCATGGAGATGGTATTCTGTACGTAGGCACGCACGGTGATTTCATTTTCCGTAGGATGGATAGAAGGTGAAATAGGTTTATTTCATATTTATAATAACATATTTGTATATTAGTGATACTTATGTTATTACTTCATAATGAAACAACTAATGAAGAGGAAATAGAAGAATAAATAATTTTGAAAGAATCGGTAACAAATATTACCTCTCTTCGACACGCCTCTTTGAAAACTCCTCTTAGGGCACTAAAATTGGTGTTTGGAGAAGAACGTGACCTATAGTATGTTTCTAGGAAAGTTGATAAGGGAAATGGGTAGGGTTTGGCCGAGCTTTAAGGCTCAAATTTGTGTAAAGAGGAGAGGGAGAAGGTGCCCTTTTATAAAGGAGGAGAGGGGCACCTTAGAAAAAACTTGAAATATTATTTTATAATAGAGTCATATTCAGTTTATAATAGCTTCAAATTGATTTATTTAGAATATAAATTGGGGATGTTTATAAATCCTATTAACCAATAGGTTTTAGAAAAGTTTAGGTTACTATTTTAACCTTACCATTTAGATTTAAATCTATGTTAAATAATTTAACTTTTACCGTGTCTTCTTGTTTTCCAACACTATATGGTTAATAAACATACAATAACAAGACAAACGAACCACAAGTGGTTAATTAGTAATATTTATATCCTTATATAAGTCATTTGACTGATGCTTTGATTTTTAAGAATATAATAACAATTAATAATTTAATATTTGTTTTAAAAACTATTTTATTTCAATTTTGACACTATTGGGTAATTGATTTTTGTGAAAATCATAAAAGGATGATTAGTTTGAAAAAAAGTTAATTAAATATATAATAACATGTCATATTAACCTATAATATTATTTGAATTCATAAAAAGGCTCAAATTACATTTATTTGTGTATTTATAATATCAATTATGTTAATATTTCATTAATAAGGTATTTACTGCATCATAATTGTCTCATAAATAAATTAACTTATTTAATGTAAAAAAATTATAAATAAAATACCATTATGTATTAAATATTTTTGTATTTATAATTAATATTTAGAGTCGAATTTATCTTATGTATAACCCTATATTAAAATTATTTAGTTATTAAACTTTTATTTTAAGTCTTTTAACTCTTCTTTAAATAAAATAATAATAAATGTCTTAATCTAATCCAAGTGGACCTAAAGGGTAATATTTTACCCCTAAGGTTGTTTTTGGTCGAATTACACTTATCCAATAGAATTAAGACATGTGTTAGGGTAATAATAATATCATTTTTACCCTTAATTACCCTATTTATTTTAACCGTGGTAAATAAAAGTAAAAAGTTATTATTCAAAAAAAATTTGTTTATGTTATTGAACAACATTTTACTCCTTCATATTAACCGTGTCTCTCATATTTTTGAAAATCAACTCAAATAAGCGGTAAAATTACGTTGTATATACAATTAAAAATGCTCCTAGGAGTTGTGTAAAAGACAGTCTAAAAGTTCAATAATTTTTTATGTATCAATATTATTATGAAATTACTTCAATGAAATACATTGAACTTATATAGGTATTATTTATCTATTTTTAACTAAAATTAATTTAAATAAAATAAAAGATTAATAAATAAAAATTCGGTTTTAACCAATAACTCAATCTTTTTACTACTCATCAAAAATTGAATGTTTTCAGAAAAATACCAAAAATTCACCATAGGATAATTTCGATATTCTGAATCCAAAAATGATGTCCATTTTGAAAGATAAAATTTATAAAATTTTAAAAAGTGGGTATTACTATTCATAACAGCTCATTTTAATAATATTTTAATAATATATCATTGTTTAGTGAAACTCGGTATTGCGTACAACACAATCTATCGAGGAAGGTTGCTCTTGCGTGTAATGAAAGCCCAAACAATATTGTGTGTAGTGAAAGTTCCTTTGGTGTTGCTTATAACATAATACATAAAAACAAAATATTTCTCATAAAATCTTGGGTGTTACCTTCGACCCCCCTTAAAATTAATTTCGCCCTCAAAATTCGTCACTTTGTAACAAAGAGATGAGGATACATTTCCCTCATCATATCCTTAAGGTCCCATGTAGCTTCTTCCAATTGGTTGTTCCTCCGTAAATCTTTCACCAAGCGAGTTGTCTTGTTTGATAGGTCTTTTTCACTACGATCCAAAATCTTTATCGGTTATTCTTCATAAGAAAGATCTTGCTCCAACAGTATAACTTCTGAGTTTAGTATAGGTGATGGATCAGGTATGTACTTTCTTAGGAGAGATACATGGAACACATAACGAACCTGAGAGAGATTCGGTGGAAGCGCCAATCGGTAAGCTACCTTCCCAACACAATCCAATATTTCAAAAGGATCAATATACCTAGGGCTCAACTTTCCCTTCTTTCCAAATCCCATTACTCTTTTCCAAGGAGATATTCATAAGAACACTTTATCACCCACTTCAAACTCTATATCTTTTCTTCAGTCGTCGGCATTACTTTTCTGTCGACTCTCAGATGATCTTATGTGTTGTTGAATAGATCTGACCTTTTCTACCATCTCATCAACATAATCGGGTCCTATTAGCTTTCTTTCCAGAACTGTATCCCATCAAGTTGGAGAACTTTATTTCTTTCCATAGAGAGCTTCAAAAGGAGCCATCTGAATACTAGAGTGAAAGCTATTATTATCAGAAAATTCCACCAAGGGTAGGAGTTGATACCAATCACCTTTGAAATCCATAGAGAGAGCTCTCAACATGTCTTCTAGAGTATGAATTTTCCTCTCAGACTGACCGTCTGTCTGAGGATGATAAGAAGTGCTGAAATAAAACTCCATATCTTGAGTATGCTGAAGACTTCACCAAAACATTGAGGTAAACCACAGATCCCGATCAGATATAATGGAAAGTGGTACTCCATGCATTATTACCACTTCATTTACATATATCATGGAAAACTGATCAAGAGAGAAATCCTCTCTAATAGAAATGAAGTGTGCCGACTTCATACGACGATCAAATATGACCTAGATAGAATTATTGCCTTTGGATGTTTTAGGAAGTCCAGTGACAAAGTACATAGTGATATTTTTCCATTTCCATTCGGGTATGGTTAATGGTTGTAACATCCCCTTAGACTTCTGTATCTTAGCTTTAACTTGCTGACAAACCAAGAACTGAGAGACGTATTCAGCAACATCTCTTTTCATGCCATCCAACTAGAAGTACTCTTTCAGGACCCTATACAATTTCGTGCTTCTAGGATGAATAGAGAATGATGAACTATGAGCCACATCCAACAGATCCTTCTTTAATTCTGGGATGGGAGGAACACAAACCCGATTCCTAATCCTTATTATCCCATCTCAATCAAGGTTGAATTCATGAACATTTCTCACCATCTTTTGTAACTCTACATCATCTTTCTATTCCTCTTTTATCTTCACATATATATGTGGTTGAAAATTTATTTGAGAAAGATAATATTTTTCTCCTTCCATTATAATTCCAACATCCATCCTTTGTAAATCCATAAATATTGGATCTTTTGTGATCCTCATCATGGATAAGCTACCATGGTCTTGTTGACTTAATGCCTCTGCCACCTTTTGTGCTTTCCCAGGGTGATAACGAATTGAGCAGTCATAGTCCTTAATCATCTCCAACCATCTTCTTTGGCGCATATTCATCTCCTTTTGTGTGAAAATATAATTTAAACTTTTATGATCAGTATAAATATCACACCTTTCACCATAAAGATAATGCCTCCAATTCTTTAATGGAATGATTACCACAGCTAGCTCGAAATCACAAGTTGGGTAATTTTTCTAATCGATTTTCAACTATCACGAGACATAAGCTATCACCATATCATTTTGCATGAGAACACACCCAAGACCCTTCATGGATGCATAACTGTAGATCACAAACCTTTCTCCACTATAAGGTAGTGTGAGCATAAGTGCAATGGATAGTCTTCCTTTTAACTCCATGAAATTCTCTTCACACTCCTCTGTCCAAACAAACGTAACTCCGTTCTGAGTCAATTTGGTGAGTGGGCTAGATAATCATGAAAAATCATTCACAAAATGTCGATAGTACCTAGATAAACCAAGAAAACGTCAGATCTTAGTTACTGTTTTTGGTCTTGACCTTCTTTCAATAACCTCCGTTTTTGCTGGATCCATAGATATCCCCTCTTTTGAGATTATGCGACCCAAAAATGCAACATTTTTAAGCCAGAATTCACACTTGTTAAATTTGGCATAAAGATTCTCCTTTCATAGGGTCTTCAATACAATTCTCAATTGATCTTCATGTTCTTCCTTGCTCTTTGTATATACAAGAATATCCTATATAATGACTACCACAAAATGATCAAGATAGTCTCTAAAGACTATATTCATTAGATTCATGACGATATCAGGGGAATTAGTAAAACCAAATGGCATCAATATAAATTTATAGTGTCCATACCTTATACGGAAAGTCGTGTTTTGTATATCCTCCCTTTTGACCCTTAATTGATGATACCTTGAATGAAGATCAAACTTGGAAATATTACTGAGCTCCGCGTAATTGGTCAGATAAGTTATCAATGCGTGGGAGAGAATATTTTTTCTTGATAGTGATCTTGTTAAGTTCTCGATAATCAATGTAGAGTCTCATTGATCCATCATTCTTCTTAACAAACATAACAGGTGCTCCTCCAAGTGAAGCACTGGGGATTATGAATCCCTTATCAAGATTCTCTTGGAGTTTCTTCTTCAATTCCTATAACTCAATTGAGGCCATTCTATAAGGTGTATTTGAAATAGGTAAAGCACCCGGTACGAGTTCTATTGAAAACTCAACATCATGATTTGGTGGAAGACCAAGAAATTACCCCGGAAAGACATCATCAAACTCATGTACAATGGGAATATTCTTAATCGTGAGTTTCTCTCCATCCATTTGAGATAAATAACCTTAATTTAGTGGAATCAAGACCCATATGATGGAAGAAATTTCCACTGGAAGGTTATGTTCATCCTTGCATCGATAGACGATCATATATTGATCTGGAATATGAAATGTGACTTCCCTTCTTTGTCAATTGATATGAGATCCATATAATGAAATCCAATCCATGCCAATAATCACATCAAATTCCACTATAGGAATGATCACAAGATTTTCATGAAGCACATTCCCACGAACTTCAATCGGAGAAGAATTGTAAACTTTTGATGCGACTGTTCTGCCATTAGGGGTTGTCACAGTTAACTCAATATGTAATTGCTAATGTAATATGGAGATACCCATAGAAAATTCTTCAGAATTAAAAGATTGGGTGGATCCAGAATCAAATAAAACATTTTATACTTTAGAGTGGATGGTAAGTGTACTTTTCACCACTTCATTATCGTACTTTACATTACCGATAAAAATTGCACATGACTTTCCTTTGTATTTGGACTTAAGAGTTTGTTAACATCAATAATCATCAACAACCCTTGGATTAGGGCATTGACTGGCATACCGCCCCATTTCCTTGCACTTGAAACATTGAAGTGTAGGAGGTGCATTCAGTGTATCCCTTTCTTTGTTCGCATCATTAGACATCTTCTTACCATTATTTCGACATTCAACTGCCCGATGACCTTATTTTCTACACTTAAAAAATTTACTTGTCCCATTAAGATAATTCCCTCGATGTTTCTTTCCACACATTGAGCATAATGGAAAACTCATCTTCTTTTCTGTGTGGTCTTTAGATTTTCTTTTGAATTCCATTTTCCTCTTCTTATCAAACCCATATGTTTGATGGGTTACTCCAATATCCATCTCAACCTTTAGAGCACATCAAACAATTTCCTCATAGCTATTTATGTCCCTTATTGCTAATGACATTCGTAGACATGGTTTTAGGACACTAAAGAATCGATCGATTTTACTCTCAAGTTGGGTAATAATTCTGAAAGCTTACCTTGCAAGTCTTGTAAAGTTTTCTTCGTAGGTACCAATAGATTCATCATCATTTTTCTTTAGTTCAAGACAATACTTCTCCATCTTTATTTGAATAATACGAGGGATGTAATTATTGAAAAATAAGTTTTTGAACTCGTCCCATTCCATGGACTCAATTTCATCCCTTTGCCTCGTATTCTTAATAACATTCCACTATTGATCAGCTTCACCTTCCAAACGATATACTGCTAAGATGACTTTATCATGTTCAGAACATTGTAGAATTGAAAATATCTTTTCAGTGGTACTAATCCACTATTCAGCCACTAATGGATCAGTAGTCCCACTGAAAGAGGGTGTACACTGCCTCATGAAGGATTGAACAGAATGTTGCTCCTTCTTTTGCTAGTTTGGAAGTCCAGTATGATTAATAGCTTGAGAAAGTTGTGTGAGCATGGCTACAAGATTTTTCATTCCATCTCTCATAACGTTTTGTTTCTCAGGGGGAAAATCATTGCATTGCCCATCACATTCCGCATTAACACGGTTCCTTCGGGTTCCATCCATTGACTAAAACAAAGATGAATAGTGTGAGCATCACTAATTATAACAGGAAAAAAAAATAATCAGTAATAAAATTTCACACTTTAGGTCTTATCATAGGATGTTCATGGACATTTCTAAAATATTAATATTTTGTTCTATGTTTAGACATATCCTTAGAGCTCTTACAAAGTCTTTCACATCCTAGTTTCCAAAGGTTGACTATACCTTTCCTCTGATTCCAACTATAATGACCCATAATTTACATACATGGATATTAATTCATAATTGAAGAACACTTATTACAACATATAACAAATCCATTATTGGACAATATAGGTATAGTGTCTTTAGAAACTGGGAAACATAAACAACGAGTTCATAAATTGTCTACATTGTCTCCCATTTATTTCATCATATCTAGAGACCCTTTTGGCATATCCTACTTAATACCCTTCTTCCTGACCTGGGGAAAATAAAACATACAAAATGGTGAACTAAAATTCTCAGTAAGGGTAAACAAAATAAATATCAATCATATCATATTCATAAGAACATAACATTTTGAAAATCATAACCTACAAAAGAAATCTTAATATCATAACATGAGATAAATAATAGTAGTGAAATGTAATCCAAATAATAATAACATAAAACATGAAACTTTGTGCCATACACACATAATCATATAAAATCATTTCATATTAGTCAAGGCTAATTTCCACAACCATCATAGTGGTCAAAGTGCATTACTGAACCGAGTTCACTCCTCATTTCAGTCATGTATCCTTGAACCAGATTAACTTGTCGTTCCAACCATGTCTATCTCATGAGATATAAATATTTACCCAATGAATTAGAGGGAGATATAGGTCCCACCCATCTCATAATGAAATCATTCTTACTTGTGACACAAAATAAACATAAATCATTCATCATAACCCAATGAATAAAATGGGTTTCATAAACATAATCCCATCATAACATAATCCAAATAAAAAAATGGATAACATTTCATCATAAGAAAAGTGAAACCATATAAATTATAGAGACATTATAATTGAAACATACACATATGAAATAATTTCATCTTAGATAGAAAATGGTTTTGATAAAACACTTGAAATGAATTCTTGAGGAAAATATACTTTATTCTCCAAAATAATTTTCTTTTCACAAAATGCCATTAAATTTTAAAATAAAAGGATTTTTTTTTAAAAATAGTCATGAAATATTATAGAGTAAGATTCATGAAAATAAGGCTTTATGAAACCGTAAAAATTTGTTCATGCCGTATAATTTAAAAAAACATTCTCCTCATACATTTGTTGGAAAAGTCAAAAAGTTCCTCATATGGTAAACAAAATAATGATTCCTTCCATAACATAGAGTAAAATTCAAAGAGGGTTAAACAAGATATGGAATAATATTAAACACTTTATGAAGAACATTTTATGGCATGGATGAAAAATATAACCCTAGTAAACACTTACGTATAAGCAATCTCAGATAAAAATGAGATTGAAAAATTATCCCTTACCTTAGATCCGATTTTATTTGAATGTATAAGAAACTCATGTATAATATTTTAAATAATTTCATTGAATTATTACATAATAATATTTATTTTTATGATATCATATATGATCATATTCTTATCTTCTTATTAGTAATATTTCATTGATTCTTGTTATTCGGGTGTTCATTGCTTTATGTTCTTATGCATGTTATGTCGAATAAATTCTAATTATTATTGTTAGGTTATAGGTAATTAATTTTCAAAATGGTAATAGTGTAATATATATCATATATATTCATTCAATTCAATTATATAATCATTATTCAATAAAGATCATGTAGAACGAGTCACATCACATCGTGGAGATGGTAGGCCGTACGTACGCACGAGCGACGATATCTTTCCCATGATCGTGGAATTGTGTTGGTGTGTATGTATACTATTTAAGAATAAATATCACTTTAAAATAATCATATATAGTTATTATTTACACCGTTATACCCATCCATGTAAGGTGGTGGTGGAAAACAGATTACACCACAGCGTGGAGACGGTATTCCGTACGTATGCACGCGCGGTGATTTTGTTTTCCGTAGGATGGATAGAAGGTGAAATATGGTTGTTTCATATTTATAATAACATATCAGTATATTAGTGATAATGATTTTATTACTTAATAATGAAACAACTAAACAATAAGAAATAGAAGAAGAAATAAATTTGAAAGAATCGGTAACATATATTATCTCTTCTTCAACAAGCCTCTTTGAAACCTCCTCTTAGGGCACTAAAATTGGTGTTTCAAGAAAACCAGGACCTCTAGTATGTTTCTTGGGAAGTTTTGAATGGAAATGGGTGGGCTTTGGCCGAGCATGAAGGCTCAATTTTGTGTAAATAAGAGAGGGAGGAGGTGCCTTTTTATAAAGGAGGAGAGGGGCACCTTAGGAAAAACTTAAAATATTATTTTATAATAAAGTCGTATTCAGTTTATAATAGCTACAAATTGATTTATTTAAACGATAAAGTGGGGATGGGTATAAATACTCTCAACCAATAGGTTTTAGACAAGTTTAAGTTTCTATTGTAACCTTATCATTTAGATTTAACTCTAAGTTAAATAATTTAACATTTATTGTGTCTTCTTGTTTTATTACACTATATGGCTAATAAACTTACTATATCAGGACAAAATAACCCCAAGTGGTTCATTATTAATATATATAACCTTATCTAATTCATTTTTCCGAACCTTAGTTTTTTAATAATATAATAACAATTAATAATATACTATTTTTTTAAAAAGTATTTTATGTCAATTTTGACTCTATTTGGTAATTTATTTTTGTGAAAATCATAACAGCATGATTAGTTCGAAAAATGTTTTTTAATTAAATAAAAACATGTAATATTAATCTATAAGATTAGTTTAATTCATAAAAAGTCTAAAATTACATTTATTTGGTTATTTATAATATCAATTATGTTAATATTTTATTAATAAAGTAATTAGTGCATCATCATTGTGTCATATATAAAATAACTTATTTAATGTCTAACAATTATAAATAAAATACCATTATATAGGAAATATTTTTATCTTTATAATGAATATTTATAGTCCAATTTATCTTATGCATAACCCTTTATTAAAAATGTTTTAGTTTTTAAACTTTGGTTTTAAATCTTTTAACTCTTCTTTAAATAAAATAATAATAAATGTCCTAATCTAATACAAGTGGACCTAAAGGGGAATATTTTATCCCTAAGGTTGTTTTTGGTCGAATTACACTTATATTATAGAATTAGGACATGTGTTAGGGTAATAATAATATCATTTTTACCCTTAATTACCCTATTTACTTTTTACCGTGGTATATAAAAGTTAAAAGTTACTATTCACCAAAAATTATTTTTATCTTATTGAACCACATTTACTCCTTGATATTAACCGTGTCTCTTAGAGTTTTGAAATTGAACTAATAGAAGCAGTAAAATTATGATTTATGTACAATTACGAATGCTCTAAAGAGGTGCGTAAAAGACGATAAAAAAGTTCAATAAAGTTTTTATGCATCTATATTATTATAAAATTACTCCAATGAATTACATTGAACCTATATAGGAATTTTTTATATTTTTTTACCTAAAATTAATTTAAATAAATAAAATTATTATTTAAATAAAAAGTCAGTTTTAACAATAACAAGTGTTTTCACTATTCATAAAAATCTAATGTTTTCAGAAAAATACAAAAAATTAACCCTAAGATAATTTCTATATTACGAATCTAAAAATTAAGTCCATTTTGAAAGATAAAATTTGTAAAATTTAAAAAAGTGGGTATTACAATTCATAATGGATAGTTTTAATAATAGTTTAATAACATCTCATTGTTTAGTGAAACTCTGTTTTGCGTACAACGCAAGCTATCGAGGAAGGTTTCTCTTGGGTGCAATACAAGCCAAGGCAGTGTTCTGTGTAGTGAAAGATTCCTTTGGTGTTGCATATGACCTAATACATAAAAAAATATTTCTCATAAAATCTCTGGTGATACATTTAGCTTAACTATTCGAAAAATAAATATTAGTGATGAACTAGTGGTATTAATATTTAGGTTTAGAGATAAAGTCACAATAACTTATGCTAACCATATTGGTATTGCAATAGAGTTAGAGACAGAATGAAAGACATGTCACTCTATTTTTATCTTACAATTTGCTGAATTTAAATATTAGTTTTCATGAATAAAAAATATTAATTTTTTAATATTAATTTCCTTGAGTGATGGATTAATTTTTTATTATTTGAAGGACAACCAAAGGAAGAAATAGTGCTTATGAAATAAAAATGCATCATGTAATTATATTTCGTTATATTAATAGATAGTAAAAAAAATCCCTAACCATAGAAGAAGGATATCAAGAAAATGTTATCTGATTACCTTCATAGATGATGAATCTTAATATATTTTAAATCAACAATGATTTATGATTTTTAGGCCCTTAATTTTCCATTCATTGTTAACTTAAATTTGATCGATGGCCTCAATCACTCTCAATAATTTTATAGTATCTTCTTCCATGTCCATGTTTTACTTCCCCACATATGTTCTCCTACTTGAAATCCTAGTAATGTGTTGTAACAGATGACCACAGCACATTATTTTACATTTGTATTAATATGATATTTTATTATTCATTATTCTATGAGGGTTTTTTATTATATTAAATTTCAAACATCTAACCCTAAATTATAGAGATCACGTTTAAATGGTTATTACAGAACTTATTTATTTTGGGGAGAATATAACACCAAAAAATTATAAAATAATAACATTGTAATAAATTGTGTAGGATTCATTAATCAATAATTTTACCATTTCATATAGAAAATAATGATTTTCTTCGATATCTTACGCTACACACAATGGTCAAGTATTTTTGAAAAACACTATATTATTAATATTAATAGTTAATATGATAATTATCAACTAGTCATTGGAATGGTGGGTAAGAATAGAATTATCCATATTTTTAAAATATGTAGTTTACATAATTATATTACTTATATATTTATTATAAATAAAATAAAAATCAATGAAAAGGAGAAGGAAATGTTTTCAGGAAAACAATATTTGTTTCTAAAAGACAGTTTAATTGTGTTTTCAGAGTTAATGTAAAGTTATTTTTTATGAATTTTTGTAAATTAATATGAAATAATAAAATTTATTTTGGAAATTTTATTATATACATTTTCCTATGGTGCATTTTTGGTATTTTTCTAAGAAGACTCATTTTTTGATGAATAGTTAAAAATACAGAATTTTAATTGAATTTTTTTTTAGTTTAAAAAAATTACAATGATAAATTAAATTTTTTATTGGTTTTAACAAAAAATATGATTAATTTTATATCCTAGAATCTAATTTAATTCATTTGAATAAATTTATTATTGAATTTAGATATAAAAACAATGAGAACTACTGAACATTTTCACTTTTAAAACAAACATGCTCATCATGTATATGAGGAAAATTTTAAATTTATGTTTTACAAAGAAGAGAATTGAATATGTAAAATGTTTAAAATTATTTCAAATCATAAATTTAATTTTTTTTTATAAATCGTTCCATTTAATTTTTGAGCAAAATTAATAGTGAATGTTGAAAAAATTAATTGTCATAGTTAAGGTAAAAATGAGTTTACAAGGGGTTAAACTAGAACTATAAGAGTGGAAATGACCTAAAATATTATCTTAATTCTATATAATTATATTAGTTCTACCATTTATACAAATTCATCTGAAATATAGAAATTAAAAATAAATTTATGTTGAATATGACCCATATAATATGAAAAGTAATGAAAAAAAGATATATTTCTTCCATTTAATATCTATGATGATTTGGGAGAGGGAAAAATGACATTGGTTAGGTTATATATATAATTTTAAAATTTAATAATTTTTTTTTATTTTTATGATTAACATTTTGTTTTTAGAGAGGAATTAGTTACTTAAAATTCTTAAGAAACACCGACACAATAATTATTTAGTTAATAATAAAATAAAAAAAGTCACTAAAAATATTTAATGTTAGGTAAATTGTTTCAATTATTATATTATTTTTTAAGGAAAATATATCATTTTATATATTATTGATGTTAATATATTTTAATTCCATCATTTTCTTAATATTTTTCTATTGAAATTAAAATAAAAAGGTCAAAATTGAAGTTAATGTTAATTTATAATAAATTATATTTTATTAAATGATAAAAAATTTCTAAAAATACAACATTCTGACAAATAATTTGTAAATATAATAAATGTAATATATATTCCATTAATAGAACTATTTTTTTTATAATTACTATATTGACCCCTAAATAGTGAAAACTATATTACCACGAAAACTGTTAAAGGGGTGTTTTTCACATTACATGCATTTATGTTGTGGTTAATTTTCAAAACACACAGAAACTATATTTTATAATTTATGCATAATATTTTTAATTTGTGATTCCAAATTATTTAATAAGTCTCACTTTAACTTACTCTTAATGAATATATTACGTAGTTTAGAAAACTAGTTACTATAGTGAAAAAAATGAAAAAATATGGAAAATTAGAAGTTAAGATAAAAAATGATTAAAACATCAATTTAATTGAATGTTAATGATTTTGATCAACTATATAATTCCTAAAAATATTTATTCATCAATTTTTGATACACATTAAGGGATATTGACCTCTTAATAGTGAATACATTTGATTGTTTTCAAGAATGCCACTCCTTCTCATGAATAAAAGGGTACTCACTACCATCACTTATTCACAACTCTCAAGCCATTTGGATCATCCAAAACCTGAATAAATCCCTTCCAATGTTTACATCCCTAATACTCTAAGACTTATTTTGTATATAAATATAACAATTTAAGGATTTATTTTATCCCTATGGATGAAACCCAAAGAATAGGTAATATTCTTTAACATGTTTTTTTATTTGACTTCTTTCTCTACATCATTAAATTTTTATTAAACCATGATAATATAATAACCTAATTATCTAAAATATAATTTTATATTTTAATAATAATTTAATTACCTATATACATATATATTAACATTAAATGGGTTATTAAATCGTCATTCGTGTGTACAACGGACTACCGCCTCACGAACCGCTGTCGTTCATATTTTTATATCAAAATATCAAGGTTCAGAATGATGATGTATCTAATATATATATATATATAAAAGGTATTTATAGTATATTTATACCTCTGAAGACACTATATCATATATATCATTTTTAACTTCTTATCGATAGAAGAAATGTTGATGTCTCTTGTGTGTATAATGGACTACCACCTCGCGAAGTGATGGAGTTCATCATTCACTAATGATTTACTTGGAAGATGATAATGAATAATAGTAATGATTATATGTGATATAGATGAAATAATAATGTTATTAATGACATATTAATCATTATGGATAGATAATATATATTTGTATTTTATTTTTCACATAAAGATGATAACATCGTTTGTGTACGTGTGGTTTACCACATTCACGATGTGATGCATCACTCTTTTCATCACCACACCACATGGATGATATATATAATTATATAATATTATATATATATATATATTATGTTATGGTAATTATTGAATTTAAAAATATTGTATAACTCATTTCTATAATGTTCATTGTAAAATAAACACACTACTCATGCATATATACGACCTACGAGTACCTTGATCGTAACATACTTCCTTTTTGAAAAAAATTTTAATGATTGATTTCAAAATTATAATTTAAGTAAAAATATTATAATTATGTAATTATTATTATTAATGTGTTATTTTAACAATTTAATATATCTATTAACAATATCTTTCACGATGAAACACACATGAGAAAACAAGGCAATTAACACCCAAAATAATTGAAATAATGAACGATTATCAATGAAGGGGTAATTAGATGTTAAAAAGGATCATATATGATGTCACAAAAATTAATATGAAAATTTAAATATTTAATAACATGTTTAAAAAAACTATATATAAGGTTAAATAATGTTCATGCAAAAGGGATATTAAAGTAATGGATTTTATCCCAATTTTCACTCATTGGGTTACACTTCTACTTTATTTATTATTTCATAAAAATATTTCATGTGTAATTAATTTTTATAATATTATGTTATATTTACATTAGTTTTATATGGATTTAGATTTTATAATAATAATCATTCAATTGATGAAGTCTCACTTCAATGATATGATCATTTTAAGGGTATAGTTCACAATCTCATTCTAATCAGTATTGTATATTCTTAAATATCAGTTGAAGGAAATCACTTGAAAATTTCTTAGTAAACACATTTAATTTTATTATACTACGTTTTTCATGATAGTTTTATGTAATAATACTATTTATACTATTTTTTACTTAAATTCATTTTGAAATTATTTTTTAGAAAATTCAACTTCATTTTCCTCTTCAGTTAGAAATATGTTTTCTTCCAAATCAGTGGTTTCTATAACTATTTTTCAAAATGTTTTGATCATTAAAAATGATTTATAAAAGTATTTTTTACCCATTTATTACACTTTATTTGTTAGAGGAGTATTATGTCATTTTCAAAAAAATATGTATTTTGATTTTACCAAAAATATAAAAGGAATATTCCTGTTGTTTTCTAAACAAATGACATTGCAAGCATTTTTAGAGAGAAAAAATAATGTTCATTTTAACTTTTATGGAATTTATATAAATATCTTCTCCCAAGAACATCATTTTTTTGAATCTTATCTTTCATGTTTTCATGGTAATTTTTAAATAAAATGTTTTAAATAGTGATTTTCAATGAAATAGATTTCCAAAAATGATTTGGAAAATACATGGAATATTTTAGTGAAGAATGTTTTTAAATATATATATTTTTTATTTATATTAATAATTGAATATAACAATTTATTATAACTCCAATGGGTATATGACATATTGATAACGACCTCATTCTTCATCTGGATGGTTTATTATCATTTTTTACCACGGAAAATTTTGACATTCACTTCCATGATATATTTTTATAGTTAATAAATTTACCTTGAAATGTTAAATTTTCTATAATAATTATTCATTAAATTTCCCCTATATATTCATTTTATTTATCATAGATATTTTTTCCATGAACCATATATAATTTCTACATATGGTGTACTACATTGAAAGTAATTTCATATTTGGGAACATATTGAGAAATCAATATATTTTAGTGAATATAGAAAATGTATGATAATGAAAATTTTTTGTGAATAATATAGATTATTAAATATATAATGAATTATATATATAGTTATAAAATTGCTTATTGATTGGTTAATGTAGGCCCTCGATGAATCATCAGACTACATTTACAAAATCAGTTGAAAAAACCCAACATGTGTGTTATGAGTATGATTCAAACATTTTTATGAAAATATTAACAGTTGTATGTTTTAAACCATTTTGTGATAGGTCTTAATAGTAAAGGTATCATGTACTAGCTAAAAATGAAATCCAATAATTAATCATTTCCTTCATTTCAATTATTATTATTATCCATGATATTTTAACCATGATATTTTCTATAAATGAATTTAATTCTTAGTTATAGAATACACGGAATGGATTTTACCTTATTTACCATTCCATATTGATTTTTACTACTCTAATCATGAAAATAAAGCTGTTAAATTGAATTATTTCTCATCTATGTTCCTTAATATATTGATTATTCTTATTTATTCATGATAAAATTCGCTCTAAACAACCCTTACATTTAATCAGAGATCACCCTTATTTTATTAAATTTATCAGGAATCAATGAAGTGTAATATATTTGAAATCAAATGAGAATATATAGGGAATAAATTTATTCTCAAAAAATTTTATTTTATAATTTTTATATTCAAATTTATTTTACAAATCAGGTTTGTATCTAGTTTACCAGGACTATTAAACTATTCAGTCCTTCGAGATACGATTCCTTGTATCTCATGCCATTATAATGAAGTATGACATCAGATCTGGGCTACTGGGGACAAGGTTTCTATAAAAAAAATAATGTAATATAATTTCATTCTTAAATCAAAATTATTTCATGAATATAATAAATATTCATTAAATAATTTATAAAAACCCTCTTTCTAAGGACTTGATGAAATATAAAACACATCAATTCATGGTGGTGGTAGACCACACATACACATGATTGATGTTTTCATTTACAATATGATGAAAAAATAGATGATAACATATTTGGGGATAATAACAATAAAATTTAATTATATGTATGATATTTTATTATCTTATTAACATGTTTACATAATATTTAAAATAAAATGCATAATAAATAATCTTGAAAACACGTATTTAAGAGGTGTACCTATTATTTGGAAAACCTAAAATTATTTATATCTTAGGCATGCTAGGACAACAATTTTGTTATTATAAAACCTATATGACTTGGGGAATAATATTGGGAAGGGATATGGGTAGATCATTTTCATGATAAATGGATCAATATGTATGGGGTAGAGAGGATAGGAGGTTTCCTTTTATAAGGTAGGTGGTTGGAAATATTGTAAATACATGAAATATTAATATATAATAAATTTATAACTCATATAAAACAATAAAAATGTATATATATTATAAATTAATAAGTCTATGGTGTAAATAAATTCAAACAAGTTAACAAGGTCTTTTGAACCTTATCTCTTAGTTTAACTGTCTCGTGAACCCTTTTAACCTTAATTGTCCTAACAGATGTATCAATATATATGGATGAAATAGTTAATTTTAAATATTTCAAGTTGAGATTTAATGTAACATTAATTATATCCTTAATAATTATCCATCCACATTCTTCTAGGATTTTTTTTTGCTTTATAAATATTTAAAAATAATTTTTAGTCCTTCAATAACATATAAATAAATTTTCTAGTCTATTCATTTTTTTTGAATTTATTGACTTCAAGATAAGAATATAATTCAAATAAAAAAACATTATTCAAAACATAAACATTATAATTATATATAAAATTTTAGGACATCATAATTAACTGAAAAGTTATTACATTTAATGTTTTTAAAATCATTTATTTTATTTTTCCACCACTCGCACAAGTGCAGTAATAGTATTTCATAATCTTTCTAGGTAATTACATGATCATTAAAAATTAAAATTAAAATACTATCTTAATTATATTTTATTATTCATAAATATTATCATTTTTATTTACTATTATATATTTTTTATCTATATTAAATTAATGATTACATAATAATTGAGGGAAACATATATTTTGTAATTAATCTTAACATAAAATACCATAATACTCATAATAAAAAGATAGTGAAAAAATTGACATATTTAATAATTTAGGGTGATTATGGATGAAATAAATATATAAAATGAGATTAAGTCATTTTTCAAAATTCGTTTAAGCCTTATCACAAATGTTAGGCCTCAATTAATCATTTTTACTCGTTGTTGTGGTTATAAAGTTTTACCATGGGTACTTTTAATTTGAAAAAAAAAGAAATATTATTTATTAAAAAATATTAATATGATCTCTAATAAAATGGAATTTAATTTTTATGATTCAATTTTCTTAATTTATAAGTGTTAATATTAATATTAGTTATCTTAATGAACGAAAAAGTATGTATAAAAAAATACCCATTTAAGCCTAAAAATGATTTTATGACAAAATAATGTATGATGTTGATTCATATTGAATTAATTGGATTAATTATTTAAAAATCAAATTTTTGTTACTTTCATGAAAATATAAAATATAGTGAGGCCTTTAAATTTATTTATTTAATAAAAATATATATTTTTTTGCAAAATTAGTATTTCTCACTATTTACTAAAAAACGAATCTTCTCAGAAAAAGAAAAAATAATAATTTAGGATTCATTTTTAAGTGATTAATTGAAAAATGATTTCTATTTTTTAAAAAAAAATTCAAAAAATTGTATAAATTTATCATAATATCAAGGTACAAAATGCAATAAAGTCTATTTCTGAAGAAATTATTTTTTAAATTATGAAATAAATTTATACAAATTCTTTTATAGTATCTATCATTAGATAAATATTAATTTATTTTATTAAATATATGATCAGTGGCCTATCATTAAAATTATTCATATATAGTAATTAACATAATTTATTTTGATAAAAATCTTTCGGGCTTATAAATCTATTTTCTAAATAATATCACCATTAACATTATATGATCTTATTAAAAAATAAGTTATTCTATCCTAGGAAATAATCTAGTACAATTGAATTAATGGAAAATTATCTAAATTTTTCTAATAATACAGATTCTTCTATTCATACCCTCTAATTCAATAGCCAGGTTATAAAAATCATATTTCAACAGTAATATTTTAATACTATATCATAGTTGGTTTTAATCATGGTATTACATGTGGTAAATGAAAGTTTACGTAATATTCATTTTAAAATCAAATCTTGGGATGTTACATTCAAATGGTTAGGTATGTGAAATCCCAGAATCGCATGAAAGATGATCTATTCTATAAATCTAACTGATTAAACCCACGAACACAATCTCAATATAAATACATATAATTTACATCCTAAAAGAGTGACATTCCTTTCATTTTATTTTTACGGTGTTTATACGATCATGGAATCTATTTCAAGAACTACTACACGAAGAGGTGTAAACAATCATATTTTCATAACTGTAATAAAGTTATATCAATATGTAACAAACAACAAACAAAACCATTGGTCCAAGATAATTAACCTTCCAAAATTTTTTATTATAGAAACAATACTAAATATATTATTTATATTTTAATAAATAATTTTTTTATAATTTTATAATAAAACTATTATATTTTGAAAACATTTTTCAAATATAATTTTCATAATCTTTTCTTTCTATAAAATGATATCATGGTCATTTTTAATCAATCAACATGATGAGTATAATGTATGTACACATGCCTATTACAACCAATGACTATGAGAAAAATAATAAATTGTCAATCATAACATCATTACGAAACAAAATCTCATCCATTATAACATAATAAAAAATCAAAATACCATTACCTATTTAATAAAAATGATATTGATGTTTCCATGGGGGAGTGGATCCAAAAGGACAAGATTCCAATAAAAAATTTCAATCTAAACTCGATGAAATGGTCCTAAGGCATATAAAATTATCATTAGAAATAATAATTTAAATAGAATAAATACATTGATTATTTTATTTTTGATTCGATTCATTCCCATCATTTACATCACCATATAGATCATTAATTGTACTGGTATTGTCATTGTATCATAATCAAATAGACGACCCCTCTAGATATATCCATATGTGATCAATATAACTCCAAATATAATTATAGTAATTATTTGTACTAGATCAGGATGAACAATTTCTTCAAGTAATAAATAAAAAATAATATTAATGGATAACACACCTGCTAAGATGTCTCTATATAGGCCATGTTCAAATGTCAGAGATCTAAATTATGGTCTCAAACTATATCTTGGGAGTCTCAAAACAAGTATATAAACTCTACTGAGTACTCCTCATAGACATTCTACCCTTTTGAAGCTGCTGAATCTCTTATATATTCATTGATGGAAAATGGATGGGAAAAAATATCCCCTGATGTTTCTCTTGAACTCTACCCAAGTGATTATTACCTCATCATGGGACTGCATAACTAAAAAACAAAACCTTTTTTCCAAACCCTACAGAAGGATCCCCTCTAAAAGCACTATATGAATGGAAGGTTTCCTCACTACGGAAAAACACACATGACTGCCTCATGTTATTTATTAATTTCCTAGGAGTATGGTTCCCCTCGATACCTCAGATGTTTTTTCCTCAAGAACTCATGTAGTGAACTCTTCCTCCGTGCATCCTAAACCTGAACTACCATCACTACCAACTGCTCAATTGTTGATTACACAACTGAAGGACCACCCAGAGGTACCACCTCAGAAGCAGTGCCCTTTACTGAAGCCTCGTCATGGGGAAGATCATTATCTCAATACCACCATATAATGTAGTATAGTTGTCATCTTGGTAGCATCCTGAAACAGAAATCAAGACACGACGTAGTCAATGCGTTTATCCAGGGAACTAAATTAAGTAGGACCAAGAATGAACCAAAATCTATTCATATATGATTCATGTACCATTCATTTTAGTGTGAATATTTTTCTAATTTACCATGTCAAAAATATGGTTCTTATATTCTAGGTGGATGGATATGTCGACCGCCACACTAATAACAGATCCTTTAGCCTGAGATCCATTCACGGAACACTCTAACATTATTTCAATAAAACCCAATCTTAGCACCTGAAACTGCAGTCCCAATGTGGAACCCACTCCGATACCACTCTTTCATAATCCGACCTGATGGGGCCTCGACCAAAACTCCCACAACCTACCTCCAATAGGGCAGGGGATAGTGGTAATAAATGAGTAGGAATATCAGTTAGATATGATGACTTTTACTAATGTACCTGCACAAACACACACACACACACACACTCCACAAACACTTAAATGCAATAGTGGAGAGGAATAAAAAGTTAGAAACTAAAATTTATCCATATAAATACTCACAAAAAGAGTATAATAGAAGTATTCAATTCATAAAATGGAAAACAACGCCCAAAAATGTAAAAGTGTCAAATATTTTTAGTAGAAGGTGATCACTGTTAAATGAAATGATTAGAATGTTCCTTATCCTTGATATGGTAAACACCTGTATTATTCTAGCTCACAAAACTATGCCTACCTCTTGTCCTCAGGAGAAATAGTTGAAAGAATGTGGTTTTCACCAGAATAAATACATTCTGGAAAAACCCATGCAAGGGTGAGTAGAACAATATTTAGCAGGTACCCCAAAAAACTAATAGAAAAGGGAGAAACTAAATGGAAAAAGTCTGCTCGACCTAGCCACATGGAACCCAATCAAGATAGAAACACCATCTTGAATCATCCTCAGCTATACATGACTAGTCAGATCAACCCATAAGGGGTGTAAACATAGACACATGACAAAACCAATAAGAATCCCAAAAATACCAAGATATCATCATCTCATACTCTATGTTTAATGTGGCCCTGACCTTATAGTCAACAATAGGGTTCTTTTAGAGGCTCAAAAAAACCACAAAACCTAGAGAACACACTACACCAGATTACCCATACTAGATGGAATCCATCCATTATATACAATCCAATAAAAAAACTCAACTGTTCTTGATGGTATGTATGATTGAACGTGGTTCATCGAGAAAAACTCACAAGGTCTATCTTCTTTTCCCATCACTAGAGTTTCTACTATTATTAACCTGTTACCTACTCAATGTATCAAGAACTCTAGTGGAGACTTCCTTCCCTCACAACTGCACCCATATGGAGGAGAACTACTCCAAAAAATTCACCATGTGCATACTATCTACTGAGAGTGATTGGAGGGTCCCATACCTCACCATTAACTTGAATTCGAGTGAGTACAATCTCCTTACTTACCCATGAATACTCTAATGCTCTTGTATAAAGTAGACCACACCTCAATCCATCAAGGGAGTGATACATACTAACAAGGAGGAAAACTCAACTACTAGAGTGGAAAAATACTCACAACATTAAGAAATAGAAGTGTAAAAACTAACTCCAAAGGATGACCCTCTCCATGATACTTCTCAAAGATGGAGGAATTCTACTTTGTATGTGAGGAACCACACCCTGGTATCATAGGGGAGTAAAAATATACCAGTTTGATCACTATGGGGGACTCAAACCCTGAGATGAAAAGTAACTACCTACTCTAGGATTCAAAACTCATTCCTAAGTATTATTGGGGCGTAAAATGTCATATGTAACACAACACACTCCTTGGTATGAAATCAAAGTTTAGAGTCTAAGGATACTTGACGCTCACCCTGTTATGATAGGGGAGTACCCATTATTTCAATACATCACATCTGTAGGAACCACACATGGAGACAACTAGAGAGTTCCTACTCCATAGATAGAGGACCCACACCCTGGTCCAATAGGGGATAAAATACTCCATCAGGACAAAAATTATGGAGGGACCACAACCTGGTAAGATAGGGGAGCACTATCTCTAACTAATCCAACAATATGGGGAACTCATGTCCTAGTCCAATAGGGGTGTACCAACCAAAAAATAACTACCCCATTGGTATAGAATCTCTTCCCACAATATTGTTAGTCATGTCTCTTCAAAATAATAGTGGTAAAGGATACCAAAACCATGATTCTATAGGGGATTACTAGTCCCAACATCACTCTTTATGATTATCAATGATCTATAACATTTGTTAAGCGCCACTAAAAGGAGATTCACTCTTATCATAACTTACATAGTATCATTTCTATGGGACGGGGACCCATTCCATGATACAATAGTGGAACACTACACTACTGGTCTAAAGAGTCTAGGGGACTGTTGACACTCCTATTTCATCACAGAGTCTAAAAAAATGAAAAGGGAAATACCTCAAACAAAGAAGATTCATCCTTTGAATAAACATCAAAAAAAGATAAAGGGATAAAAAAGGAGAACAATGCTCATAGGTCACACAAGTTCTAGCATGGTCACGCAAGAATACTTACGTGCCACCCAAATGGTCCCGCATGTGACTTGCGTTACCTCTTTGAAAATCACCCAGTGTCTTCTCTAGCCGACAAATACCCCCGGTGGGCCCCTCATTTTTAGGGAAGATTTTTTCCAGAATTCAGATACAGAGCTATGAATGGCCAAGTCTCTTATTCATGTGTTCTGAACGTTTCTAAGGTAATTATTTACCTAGAATGGAAGGTCTAAACAAGAGGAATAAGGTGTAACTATTATAATTCACTAACACATGCATGCCTATGTGTTTTACCCTGAAGGTAAATGGACACACTTGTGTGCCTCCTTACCTACTCATTAAAACCGGTGCACCACTCTTTTGGAAGTACCTCAGGATAATTCTAAAGGCTTTGGTCATGGATCGCCCATGTACTACTCTACTGGTCAAGGATCACCCAAGTATATATGTGTCGTGCAAGTATACTTGCGCGACCAAGACTTGAGCGCCCATACCGTACTTGCGCGACCCCCCAGGACTTGCACACCCTTCTTTTTTTGGGTGCCATTTCTGCCTATTTCACCTCACTTATTCCATTCCACCTTTCCTATTCAAGATTCAGTCTTCAAGACACTCTTCAAATCCATTTATGGCATGTTTTCTTGATTGAATTCCTTATCTGAAAGGAATTCCATTGAACATCTCTCAAAAACTAGTGATTTACACATCTTTATGTCACTAAAGTTAGAGATTTTATTTATTCAACCTCATCCTTTAAGATGAGATAATTCTATTCATGGGATTTTTTTAGAAGTAAGCCCCAATCATAATTTCCCTTAACTTGGGACACCTTTTCAGGAGTAATCACTCGTCCATGTTCTCTTAATTGGGTATCCTCGTCAGGTGTAAGCCCCAAGTCCCCTAATTTGGGCATCCTCCTCAGGAGTAAGCCCCAACCATAATTCCATTAACCTGGGCTTCCTTTTCAGGAATAAACCCCAGTTTCAAATCTAAAAATGTGGGCATCCTCATTACGAGTAATCCCCAAATCCCTTAATTTTAATATTCTCTTAACCTGGGCCTCCTCTTCAGAAGTAAGCCCCAGTTTTGAAATCCATTTAACCAGGACCTCCTCTTTAGGAGTACGCCCCAATCTTAAATTTCTCTTAACCAGTTTTAATTTAATTTTTATTTGGACTTCCTTCTCAAGAGTAAAACCAAATCATAAGTCCCCTCCTAACCTAGGTATCTTCCATAGGAGTAAGCCACAGGATTAGAGTATTCAAATCTCCATAAAGTACAAATACCTTTATGGACCTTGTTCCTGGATTTCTTCCCCGAAGTAAATCTTAATCTTCATCTGTTTGGGCCGTCATACATTCCTAAGCACCATATCATTTCTTATGATTTGATCTTTCATGGAAAAATTGTTTGGTTTTACCAATACCACTTGTTTCTCACACCGAGCATGACTCACGTGAGCTTAGTGTGTAAAAGTAATTATTAAATATTTCTTTGAGCCATCAATCATAAACATCATAAAACCTTACTTGAACTATGTGGGTTCTAATTCCTTTTCTAAACAAAGGATATGTAGTTATCCCATCTATGGGTACGATCCCAAATATGAAAACATCCAGGTCCTTCTGAAGGACAATAAACTTCAAGAGCCCCAATGAGTGGCTTTAAAACTAGTATGGTCATCATAATGTCCAAGAGACTTTTATGTATTGAAGGATACAATTGACTAAAGATATCTAACAAATACAGATGATTCTTTATCGATGAAGAACCTCAAATACATATAAAATATTCTCTAAATTTCCTTCATATCAATCATTTATTGTTAGATCTAAAGGAAATCTCATTTTATAGTTGGTAATTTAATAAAGGATTCAAGAACATAACATAAATCTATAAAGAGAGTCCCGTAGTAAGCAATAATTACCCTAAAAAAGGTGTGATGAGTCTGACCTCCCATCCACTTGACCAATGAAAAATCCTAAGCCTCATCGGTCCACAAATAATGAGCACCTACCTTTGGAAATTAGGTCCAAATGGATATGGAATCATTGGATGTTTCTGGTTCTATGTACAAACCCGTTAGAAACCGCTTGGAATGTTTGAATCATAAATCAATGAGATCATCCCCAATTCCAGAGGAAACAAAAAATGGTGAACCCGAAGTGAATCCTTAACCAAGTTAAAATGATGTTTTACTTATTTGTTAGGACCCTATTTAAAACTCAACGAGAGGGCCAACAAAACAATCAATAACATAAGTGCGTATCCAAAAGATGTAGCAGCCGAACTTATCATGATTATGTTTGTTATATCAAACATGCACTATTTTTCAAGATCTTATGCATTTCCAAAATGGATTCTCTTAAGATCACACCCGTGAATACATCTGCTGTGAAAACATCTGGTGCAAATGCCACTGCTACTACTCCTGCTAGATCGTTGTCCACTATAAGGATTACATCACCTTCTCAGCATCTTTAACACTGGGTATCAAATGCGCTGGTTAAGGAGTACCGTCAAAATGGTAATATTCCGACTCTGGAGGCCGCTCGACAAGCCCTCCAAGTCAATAATTCAACATAGTCATCCAGACAGTGATGACCAATGCTCAAGAAGTAGGCGGTGCTAACCACTGTCTCCAACCATTTTGGGTCGTTATACCCGGAACACAATCACCAGTCCCTCCCATATTCTAGGGAGGTGAATGAGCAGGCCCCTCAGGGCCTTAATTCAAGGTGACATGGGTTCTTCCAGAGGGCTCCCATCAACAATCGCCGCCAGACTCATGCGGTAGTGTGCCCTCAACCTGATGAGGGTATCATCTCCAGGCGTTCGGATCCGGTTCCTTGAACCCGAGTAGGCAAGAAAAATCACCAGAGGCGAAATCCGTTCAATAGTGAGCAGGTTCTATTCTCTACCATCTCCGGAAAAGTCCACCAACCTAACATGGTGGAAAGAAACGAGAGGGCACACGCACCCATCCATTTTAATTCCGCTGTCTAGCAGACTCGTCTGGAAGCATCACACCAAACCCACCAGGAAATTCCTGTGGTGTACTATAGATAGGAAAATACACCTGTTTATAAATCATCAGCTAGTCAGCAGGCTCATCTGACTACATATGATGGAGCTTGTCAACCATGTTTGACGAAGTGCAATCAGTACCCACATACACCTGCTAGTATTGATCATGCCTACCAATATCTCTCTTGGAAGCACTCAGAGAAGTTAGTCGGAAAGCTCCGGCGACAAATATGATGCAGAATCAACTCTCTTCCCCCACACTTGAGTACTGTCAGGATTCACTAACAGGAAAAGGAGGACAAGAGATGGCAAATACACCTACTCCAAACATGGAAGGGACGTATATCCCCGTTCCGGCCGCTGAAGTCACCAAGCACATTCTTGAAATGGTGAAAGAGAAGAAACAAATCTCTGCTCATATTCTAGACGCCTGCCAGGATATTATAATAGCATCAGCAGCATCTCAGGGAAAGATGCATAAATCTATCCCTACCAGTGGAGTGACACATCAACAGTTCACTCCGGAACAAACACACATATCTGTTCCAGTCCAAGAGGGTTGTGAGGCGTACTCCCCCATATCATACAAACAACCAAGTCAAGCACATAAACGTTGTTTGAGCAGAGATAATCAGCTGAACCTGATCATTTCTCTTGAGTAGGCACATACACCTTGAAAATTGAGTAATAAGGCATCTATGAAGAATACCCACCCATCACTGTCAAGAAATCAGGAGACAATATGTAACAAGGTATCGCTCGATGCTGGAGTTCTTGAAGCCCTCAGACAATTATCTGTTGGAGTCCAAGATTCTACCCCCTCATTTCCCAATAGTGGGAACATTAATTCCAAAGGTCTTCAATAGACACTTCCTCATGAAGGATTTCTTCATGATATTTCGGTCGATCGTGAAGTTTCATCTTCAGATAATAGCTACAATAACCCTATGTGTGGCCAGAAGACCATGGAGAAAGAGTTCTCATCTTTTGTTGTAACCTACCATGGTGGTACTCCCCATGATGATGAATTTCATTGCGAAATTCCTCTTCGCAGTAGTGATGCACATTCCCTGGAAAATACTCCAGTGGATAATGTAGTGACAAGAAATACCTCTTATCTTAAGGCACTTGCAAATGTTAAGCCAGTCATGTCTAATGCTTTACCATTATCAGGTGAAACACTTTCTCAATCGGAAGATAGCCTGGGGTGTAGGTCATTCTCAGAACCACCCCTGGGTCATTCATCTTCTAGTTTGATCAGTGAATTCTCTACCGATCTTATTGAATCCGATGAATCAACAAGGAAGCACTAGCTTTGGTCTAATCATGTAGAAGAATATTCATTAAATGATAAAGTGGAAATGCTGAACATGAGAAAACAACTGGCGAAAGGTGAAGTGCCAGTCATGTTTTGGCCTCTTTCTAACTCTCAGTATGACATTATAGAGATGTTGACCAATGATGGAATTCATGATATTCGTCTCAACATATGGAAAACTCCTTGTCAGTTAAAAAATAATGTATTATCTTATGATGAATATGAAAATCATGTTAAGATAATATAAGGGTTACAATGCTAAATTGTCTTGGAATCTATATCAGTCTCTCGATATTCGAAGGCTAAAAAGCATCAGAGATCCCTTCAGCATTCATTCCTTAGCGCACTAAGAATATTGTGCTAGTAAATTTCCAATTCCCCATCTGGTATTCATATCAGGGGATGGGGTGTTCATGGAGCACTACATTTCACTATACACTCCAGTCAGCAAAGCCCACCGAAAATGGTCTCTTGAAAGGTTATTGGCCTTGGTCGAACACATTCAATGGGTTTTGTTTGTAATCAAAAGCATTCCCAAGAACATGCCTCAACTAGTTCTTCTCAAAATCCATAATATAGAGAAAAAGTTTTTGAATTACTCCTACATCATGAAAACGAGAATATTGAACATTCCTCTCGTATAGAGCATGCACATCATCAACTGACAGAAGTGTCAGAAATCATCCAAAGGTATTTTGAGTCGGGTGATAAAAGTGGATGTCGATTGATGCATCCAGCTAATTTCCGGACTATGGTCCGCAAGATTAGGAGAGAATTTAAGAAGTCTCAGATATAGCATGTTAAGAGCCACCCCAGCTTGCCAGACTGGGGACTCTTTTAACCCATCCCTCAGAATCAACAAAAAATATTCAAGGAGTTGAGCGAGAATAGCAGGAACAGCCCCAATCCACTAGATTGGGGACTTTTTCAAATCATTGATCCCCTCCTCAGTGAAAGTCAGTCTTCTTTATATTGGGGGAGAATCCAAAAGGGGAATGAAGAGCCAAATTATCAAGAGATTCCATCCAAATTACAGTTCTTCAAGAAGTTCCTGAGGGCTCGAATCATCAAAAGGAAATGTCTCATCAAGGACATAGAAAAAGACAATATCGTAGAAATTCCGATAGAAGAGATGCAACACATTATGCATCAATCAATGTCATCAATGCCGTTGTTGTTGATCCACCAGATGAGGTTCACTCAGAGGGGTTAGATGAAGAGGTTCCTGCTCAAGAAGTTGTCGGCACATACACAAATGAAGAAGGTGTGCATACACGAAACCAAAGGTTTACTCAGAACCTAGGTAATATTTCAAGCAACCCAATTCCCCCTCTATGAAAGGGATCCAACAAGGGGAAAGTAAAGAATCAAGTTACATACCCTTCTTCTGGAGAAGGCCAATAGCTCTCACTAGAGCAAAGATTTGCTCAAAAAGAGGAAGAAATGAAGTAATTGAAGTGGATGAATGCAGAACTACTTCAGGGTAGTCTTCTTCCTAAGTGTGATGGAGTCAGTAAGTCAAAGGAATTTTTTGTGGCTACTGAAATGGATCATGAATATCTTCCTTTATCAGTACACCCTCACAGGTATAATCCAACGGGTCAAGTGCAATAATAATTGGAGGTGCTACCATCAGTTGCAGCACCAGCCACCACATCTATACCAGCTCCAGTCATTGCACCTGTTTAGGTCCAATTTCAACCGGTCCAAGTTCAACTAGAAGTTTCTCAAAATTTAATAACTATCATTGAGTCATTAACAGCTCGGTTAGAGACTATGGAAGGGAAGCATGCACAGGTTCAACCAGAAAAGAGAGCTTACCCTAAATGGGTCGATTCAATCCCTCCCCCATCATGTTTTGGGAACCCTATATTTCCTATTTTCAATGGATTAGGTGATCCTGAACAGCATTTGATGCATTATGTGTCTTGTTGCGATCCTATGATGGGAAATCCAGAGCAGCAAGAAGCAGTGAAACTCAGATGCTTCATGAAAACCATGCAAGGACCAACTTTTGTCTGGTACACAAGCTTGCAATCTCGGTAAATTACTGAGTGGGAGGATCTTCGTAAACAAATCCTTATTCAGTTCAGATCAACTTTGCCAACGACAAAAGTTTTTAACATACAAACTGTAAACAAAGGGAGAATGAAAGGGTTTCATATTTCATTTCTCGCTGGAAGGGATTAAAATATTTCTTAAGCATAGCACTCCCTCAAGAGAAATTGTTGCCAATCTGTGTGGTGAATTTACGTGATGAGGTGCGCACAACGCTGATCCCTGTGAAATACATAGGAGAGTTTCGAGACCTTACTTAAATCGCTCAATATATTGAATATTCTCTTATAAAGACTACGGATAAAGCTCATATAATTCCATCAGCTTCAGGAAGGAGAATGGGTAAAGCAGAGACTGCTACAATTATTCTTAAACAAGCACCTGTACCTACTTCTACTTCAAAACCTTCATCTTCTCGAAGGGTTACACCTCCTGAGAGTCAACAATAGAGGTCATTTCGTCAAGACGATCAAAGAGATCAAAGACGGAAACAATTTGATGTTATGAAGGGAAAAGTTTAATCTTTCCGAAATGAACAAGTTCCTGGTTACTTCATTTCGGCTCTGGAAAGTAATTTGGATCAATTTCCAAGGCCCAAGAGGCTGAATAAGAAAGGAGATAAAGACCGTCCTAATTATTTCCCATTTCATAAAATGATGGGGCATCCCATTCAAGAGTGTTTTGTTTTCAAGGACCTCCTGCAAAAAAATGGCCAACTTAGGAAAAGTCAAACTGAAAGGTTCTTCAGCTCAGGTAGCATGTGTTACTCCTACAGATCTAGAGGAGGAGGGAGATTGGCAAGAAGTCATGAACAAAAATGCACAAAAATATGATTATTGGAATGTTAGAAAAATGATCAACCAAACTCATGCCATTTTGAAAACTCTATTGAAGAAACCAATTGTGCCTTCTGCCATGAATGCCACAGAAAAACCCTCTTCATCAAAGGGAAAATCATCAAAGAAATGGAATGATTGAATTAAAGAAGAATAACCAGAAGAAGATGAGTATGTTTCAAAGCCTAAGTTGTCTTTGACCCTGGCAGACTTCATTCCATCTACTTCAAAGCCACGAGCACCGCCCACCAAATGGCACAGCCTAAACAGGATAATCAGGTAGAGTCTTCATCAGATGAAGAATTGATCTTTGGGTCTGTTAATATGATTCACTTAACAGATCCTTATGCCAGTTGGAGTTTCAATTTCGATGATTCTGAGTTCCCTCTATCAGATAGAGGAATCAGAGTAAGTTCTAGAGGCTCAGGATACAGGTGAAGACATATATCTTTCAGAGGCCACTATTCTAATTCTACCCCTACTAGAACTGTGTATGTGGCAGAAACTCGTGGTAGAGCCCTTCAACGAGATCAACAAGAACAAGAAAGTTCTTCCACACATGGTAGACTCAGTCCTAGCACAATTATTTTGAAAAATAGGTTAAAGGTTCCATCTTCTTCCTCTCGGCAAGTAAATAGACCTAATCGGTATAATATTATAAATCCAAGAGTATTACCAATTCTTATCCCGTTACAAGATGCATCGAATTCCAATGCATAAAATTCCAAGGCACCTGCTAAACCACATGTTCTTTTTAGGAAACACAGACCTTTGGATCAAAAGTATGATATATTGAAACAACTGGTCCACGTACTGGCCAATTTATCAATTCTGGATGCCTTTAATTTATCAAAGTATCTTCAGGAGGCACTCATCGAGGCTTTGTCAAGTCCTCAAGAGTTTGAGACAAAAATTACTGCAGCTGAAGTGTACCATGTAGAGAATAATCCTGCAGAATGCCATGCAGTGATATCTTTCATAGATGAAGAAGATGATGATGTCATTCATGTACATATAATACATTTATACTTATCTAGAAAGTTCAATGGTGTTGATGTCCGAAGAGTCTTCATTGATAATGGTTCATGAGTCAACCTCATCCCCATTCGTACACTTTGTCGATTGGGCCTCATGGAATCTGATTTATCTTCTTCTACTTTGATGTTACAAGGATATGATTAAAGTTAACAAGAACCACTGGGCGAGGTTACACTCAGAACTTAGTTTGGAGATCTTGTATCGAATTCAGATTTCATGGTTATTGATCAGGACTCAGCCTTTAATATCTTTCTTGGATGACCCTGGCTACATCAACATGCAATTATCCCTTCATCATACCATCAATGTCTCAAGTATTGTTTCGATGGTCAGGTTGGGACATTATATGGTGACAAGGCCCCATTCAAGACATGTGAATCTCAATACATTGAGGAGGAATTCTACCACATGAAGGGAAAAGAGGAATCCACAACAAAGGAGATTACCAAAGTTAATGCTCTATATGGTTTGGAAAAGACTCAGTAAACCCATTAGCACATGTGAGTACAGATTATGTATTTCCTATCATTCAAATTGAGAGGATAGACCCAAATCAAAATACTCTTATGGAAACCTCCATAATTTCAATTACAGCAATCAAGCCAGACAGCATGGGAGAAAGCAGTGATCCACCAAGCAATGATGAAAGCTCAAATGGAGATGTCTTCATTTCATCTGCTGAAATCCAGCAAGTCTATACATCACCAACCGGGCCAGAAGAAGTTATAGAAATGTTATAGGTGAATTATTATGTCGATTCTCAATCCATAATCTCCTCTATATTACACAAAAAAGATCTTTCATCATCAATTGGGTCAGAAATGGAAGCTTCTTCTTCAAGATGTTCAAATTTTAATATGTCTTCTGATCAGGGAAATTTTTCTTTATCATCTACTATGCAAGTAGAAATAGAATAAATAACACGTGTTGAAGAAGAAGAGGAAGATCTTACGGATGCTCCTCCAGCATTTGAAGAGGATATCTCTACTACCGTCGATGAACTCAGAGAAATAAATCTAAATACAAAAGAAGATCCATGCCCGACTTTAATTAGTGCGGCTATGACTATTGATGAGAAAGAGTTGTATATTTCCATTCTAAAGAAAAATCGAGATATATTTTCTTGGAAATATACAAAGATGCCAGGGCTTGATCCTTATGTTTCCACTCATCATTAGGGTTTCCCAGAAGAACATCGAGGATTCGAACAAGCTGCTAGAAGAACACACCCAACCTATGCTTCCTAAATTGAGGCTGAAGTGGATAAGGTTATCAAATATAACTAAGTCATAGAATTTCAATATCCCAAGTGGTCGGAAAATATTGTCCCAATGAAAAAGAAGAATGGTAAAATTATAGTTTACATTGATTTCAGAGATCTTAATCGGCATTTTCTTATGGATGATTTTCCAGTTCCAATTACATAACTATTAATTGATGCAACAACTGGCTATGAAGCACTATCTTTCATGGATAGAAATTCCTTGTATAATTAAATCCAAATGGATCCAGAAGATGAGGAATATATAGATTTCAGAGCCCCTCAGGGTGTGTTTTGCTATCGAGTAATTCCCTTTGGCCTAAAGAATGAAGGCGCAACATATCAGTGTGCCATGCATCATATCTTCAAACCCTTTTTGGGAAGTTAATTGAATGTTATGTGGACGATTTGGTGGTAAAATACAGGAAACATCCTAATCACTTGGATGATTTGGAAGTTATATTTCACAAACTCCGGCAACATAATTTGATGATGAACCCCTTAAAATGTGCTTTTAGGGTAACCTCAGGAAAATTTCTCTACTTTGTTGTACACCATCGTGGTATCGAAGTTGATCCTGAGAAGAAAATTTCAATCCTTTGTATGTCACCTCCTTGAAATTTGAATGAATTGAGAGGACATCAAGGACACCTAGCCTCTATTTGGCATTTCATTGCCGATTTGGCAGGAAAAATCTTACCCTTCACCAAATTAATGAAGAAGGGAGTCACTTACCAGTAGACTAATAATGTCAAATTTTTTTTGATATTCTCAAGAAGTATCTCTTGAGTCCATTGGTGTTAATGCCACATGTTGAAGGAAGACCACTTACCCTTTATGTAATATCTCTAGAGCGATCATTGGGTGTTTTTCGTGCTCAGAAGAATGATGCTGGGAATAAAAATAGCCTCTACTATCTCAGTAGAACTACGCTTGAAGCAGAAACCCGATATTCAGATATTGAGAAGTGATGCCCAAAATTGATCATTGCAGTTCAGAAGTTGAGACACTACCTGCAACATCACGAGGTCTAATTAGTATCTTGCAATAACCAGCTCAAATTTATCCTTAGTCATCTAATTCTTAGAGGATTCCTGGTAAGGTGGGAAGTTATCTTGCATCATTTTGACATTCAGTATGTGTCTTAGAAGGCAATAAAGGACCATGCTCTGGATGATTTCCCTGCTGAACACCCTTCATTGGAAGAAACATCTACAAATATTGAACTCATTGATAAGGAAGTCTTCTCTATTCAAGAAAGTCTTCAAACATGGGAAATGTAGTTTGATGGTGCTTCCAGAAGTCCAACGGGATGGAAAATGGAAAATATTAAATTCAACAAAGTTGGCTTGGGAATTATGCTCATTTATCTAGAAAAGGCAGTGTTACCCTCTTCCTTCCCATTGTTGGGAGGTTGTACAGATAATGAAGCAGAATACCATGCTCTCATCGCAGGCGTAGAGTTGGTGCTTCAAGCACAAGTGAATCACTTAAAGGTGAAAGGTGATTCAGACTGGGTAATCAAACAAGTCAATGGGGATTATGAAATCTTAAAAGAAGAACTAATCCCTTAGTATGATTATGTCAAAGAGTTAATGGATGAATTCCCTTTAGAATCGACATTTTCTTATATCCCAAGATCAAGAAATTCTCAAGCTGATGCAGTGGCTAATATAGCCACAGCTCTGGAAGATCCAAATCGGGACGAGACAATCATCAGTATTTCCCACCGTCGTATAATTTCACCTTATGTTCAAGACAGAAAAGAGGAAATCAATGAAATTAGTCCCATCTCTAAACCATACGGTCACAATACGGGACGGATGACACCTATTAGGGAATACCTTCAGAATGGAACACTTCCACCTGATAGACCTGGTAAAGTACAAATCCAACGACATGTGGTCAATTTTACTCTTTATGATAGCCCAGATCACCTAGAGAAAATTCTATGAAAGCGTGGTTTTGATGGAGTTTTCTTCAGATGCATTGATGGTGAAGAGACTATGGCTGTCATGAAAGAAGTGCATGCCGGAGTCTGTGGTGCCCACCAGTCTGGACATAGAATTTTTGATCAGATTCGAAGGATTGGATACTTTTGGCCTTCAATGATACAAGATTGCGTTGATATCACAAAGAAGTGTCATTCATGTGAAAGGCATGCCAACTACATTCATCAACCCCCATAGTTGCTTCATACAGATAAATACTCATGGCCATTTTCCACATGGGGAATGGATGTGGTGGGAACTTACCATAAGCTATGGCCAAGCAATTTAAGTATATTCTTACTACTACTAACTTCATTCCCAAATGGGCAGAGGAAATACCTCTCAAAGAACTGAGTTCTAAAAGCATTTTTAGCTTCATTAAGTCTTACATCATTACCAGATTTGGTGTCCCTAATACCATATTGACAGACAATGTCACCAACTTCTGTTCATCCGAGGTGAATATGTTGGATCAAGAATACAATATCAAATTCAATCATTCATCTCGGTATCATGCAGTGGCCAATGGCCAGATAGAAGCCTTCAACAAGACTCTATAAAATATACTGCAAAAGACGGTGGATAAATATAATAGGTCATGTCCTGATAAACTCTTTCATGCTTTATGGTCTTATCGAACTACCACCCGCACTACAACGCGGTCAACACCATATTCACTGGTATATGGAACGGAATCAGTCATGCCCATTGAAGTTCAATTACCTTCACTCAGAGTAGCAATTTGTGATCAATCATCTACAGATGAAAAATCTCAAAAGCGATTGGATGAATTGGAATAGTTAGATGAGAAATGATTGTGCACCCTGCACCACTTGGAAGTCTATCATAATCGAATAGCATGAGATTTCAACAAAAAAAGTTTGCCTTCATTCATTCATTTAGGGAGAGTTGGTATTTGTTATCAGAACTCCAATGATACCAGGAAAGAAACCTCCCAAGATTGAACCAAAGTGGGATGAACCTTGTTCAATACATAAGGTCTATTCCAATGGAGCTTATTGTTTAATCTCAATAGATGAAGACCTCATCACTACTCCAACCAATGCCAGATTTCTGAAGAAGTATTCTGTATAAACACAAAATACATTGCCACGGTCCATACATATGACCTTAAACTATTTTTATTACTTTCGTCCCACATGACATTAAACTGTGACGTCCTAACCACAAGACGCTAAACTGTACAAAAGTCTCTTATGTCCAGAAAGACGTTAAATTGCACCATCTGCAGTCCATGCATATGACCTTAACCTATTTTCATGTCCCTTACATCCAACATGACGTTAAACTGCACCATTCAGGGTCCATGCATATGACTTTAAACTATTGGAACTTATGTCCAACATGACATTAAACTGTGACATCCAGACTACATGACGCAAAACTGTACAGAAGTCCCTTACATCTAGCAAGACGTTAAACTGCATAACCAACGGTATATGCATATGACCTTAAACTATTCACACTTTCATAAAACATGATTCTAAACTGTATCGTCCTTTTTTTTCATCCAACATGATGTGAAACTGTGAAAAAGTCCCTAATATGTCCAACATGATGTTGAAATGTGTCCTCTTTTGTTCTTACTACATGACATTAAACATCAGAGTCCTCTTTCTGTCCAACATGACATTAAACTATATTGTCCTCATCATCCTAACTACATGACCCTAAACTGTATAGAAATCCATTAATATGTCCTACATGATGTTAAACTGTATTTTTGTCCCTACTACATGACACTAAACTGTGTAGCACCAATAGTTTTAACTGCAAGACTTTAAACTGCATAGTCCCTTAATATGTCCTACATGACATTAAACTATGCATTGTTAAGGTTTTTGTTACCTCTTGGTTCTCACACCGAGTATGAATCACATGATCTTAGAGAAAATTTAAACAATAACACCCTCTTTTGGCCGCTAACCACGTGTAAGTACCAACATCATTTTTTAGGTCGTTGTTCCCAAAAAAACAACTTGATCACTAATTCATTATTTAATTGAACTATGCGTACTTTGATCCTTTTTTTCCAGGCTGGGTTCGTAGGCAACCTCTAAACGTTCAAGACCAAAACCAATCTCTTCACATCGGTTCACTTCCATCTCATACGATGTTGATTCGTGAAACCGCCCCCAGAATCAATATCTTCACATTGGTTCACCTTCATCCTTGCTATATGATGTTAAACTGTACAACAATTTTTTCCTGTATGAAAATAAACTAAAATATTCTTTGATACCATCACCTGAGAGGGAATCATTATTTACATTTATTTTCAATCATGAAATTTTCCAAATACTATGTGCAGACACGACAATACCTGAACCTTTTATCTTGGGTTAAACCATCATTTCACTAAAGTCCCCCTTTCACCCTTCACATGTAGGAACCAAATTTGTAAAGAGGGTATTTATAGAACTACATGGGATTGATTCCCATCCTTATGGGATACGTAGGAACATTCGAGTGTTCCTTGAATCCCACCAAAAGTCTTTTGGGCCTAACCCCAAATTCAACGTTTAGTCCCCTAGCTGAAAAGTCCCAATGAAAACACACATAGTGTATCTCCCATACTCTAGTACCACATGAAATGAAACTGTATTTCAAGAACTACGCATGGATTTATTCCCATCCTTAAGGGATACGTAATGAAGTCATCTATTTCTATTCAGGATCCAGCCACAACATTATTATGGTTGGCATCAATCTATGTATCTCTACATACATTGGACAATACCCATCTTTATGTGTCATAATCCTAACCTTAAATATATTCAGATCCTCATAACTCTTTTCTGGACTTCTAGTCACAAACATGTCCAATTTTTTAGAATTATTTTGCCTAACTATGAAGCACATTCCCTTAGATGTCCTTGCATAAACGGTCTACATAATAGACTTGTCAGCCAAAAGATACTATTATTTTACTATGTACCCAATGCCCTTAGGTGGCCCTATGTAATTCAACCCCCTAACGGGTTCTTAAATAATGGAAAATTCATTCATGTTAAGAAAACATCTTTTTTCCTTATTGGTCTTATGACAAATAATGTAAGGATCTGCAAAAAATAGCCATCCTTAACATATTTGTTTCATGATCTTTTTCATGATTTGAAAGTATTCGAGTCTATGGTTTATATTTCTCTTCCCTATGTTTGTGTCAGACCTTCGTAAGAGTGACATTCATCCAGTTCTTGGATAATCTTGTTTGGAAACATCTTCTCCATATTCAAGTTCCTCTTTCCATACAACAAACTCTATGCTTTGGAAAATTTGAATCCTCAAAAACTTTCACTAGCTTTTTAGCAGCAGAAAAGTAAATTTCTGAGAGTTTTTTTTCCTGCCTATACAGTATGTGCCCTTAGGTGGCCTTGCATAAGTAGTCTACATAACAGAACTGTCAGCCAAAAGATACTATTATTTGACTATGAAACCAATGCCCTTAGGTGGCCCTAAATTATTCAACCCCCCAACAGGTTTTTTAAATAATGGTAACTTCATTATTTGGAACCACATCTTCTAATGCAATTTTTAGATATTTTTCATATCATTCCTCATATTCAAAATTTCTTAAGTCATCGTTTATATATTTTCCCTCATACTTGAACATGGTAATATGTATTCCGATAAATTATCATGGAATTTAGTCAATGTTAATTCATTCAGTCAAATCTATTTCAACCTTAAACATTAGTCTTTTTATGTCCCATATGCATGAATTTAAACTTCCTATAACCACAAAGTCTCTTGTTTTCTCCTTTTTCCTCAGAGTCAAATCCTCTTTTCTCTCCGGTTCCAACACTAAGGGGGGAATTTTGTTGACAATCATTTTTTGTCACAGAGTCTAAATGAAATGAAAATGGAAATACCTCAAACAAAAATGATTCATCCTTTTAATAAACCTAAAAAAATGAGAAAGGGATGAACAAGGAGAACATTGCCCATAGGTCATGCAAGTATACTTGCGTGCCTACCAAATGGTCGTGCATGTGACTTGCGAGCCCTCTTTGAAAATCGCCCAGTGTCTTCCCCAGCCTATAAATACCCCGGTGGGCCCCCCATTTTGAGGGAGGATTTTTTACAGAATTCAGATACAAAGCTCTGAATTCCCAAGTCTCTTATTCAAGTCTTCTGAACATTTCTAAGGTAATTATTTACCTAGAATGGAAGGTCTAAACAATAGGAATATGGTCTAAGTGTTATAATTCACTAACACTTGCGTGCCTAAGTGTTTTACCCTTAAGGGAAATGGACACACTTGCGCGCCTCCTTACCTACTCATTGAAACTTGCACGCCACTCTTCTGGAAGTACGTCAGGATAATTCTAAAGGATTTGGTCAAGGATCTCCCAAGTTCTACTCTACTGGTCAAGGATCACCCAAGTATATATGTGTCGCGCAAGTATACTTGCGCGACCATGACTTGTGTTCCCATGCAGTACATGCACAACCCCCAGGACATGCACGCCCTTCTGTTTTTGGGTGCCCTTCCTGCCCATTTCACCTCTCTTATGCCATTCCACCTTTCCTATTCAAGATTCAGTCTTTAAGACACTCTTCAAAGCCATTTATGGCATGTTTTCTTGATTTAATTCCGTATCTAAAATGAATTTCGTGGAACATCTCTAAAAACATAGTGATTTACACATCTTTATGTCACTAAAGTTAGAGATTTAATTTATTCAATCTCATCCTTTAAGATGAGAGAACCCAATTTATGGGATTTCTTTTCAAGAGTAATCCCCAATCATAATTTCCCTTATCCTGGGCCTCCTTTCCATGAGTAATCCCCAGTCCAAGTTCTCTTAATTGGGCATACTCATCAGAAGTAAGCCCTAAGTCCCCTAATTTTGGCATCCTCCTCAGGAGTAAGCCCCAACCATAATTCCTTTAACATGGGATTCCTTTTAAAGAATAAACCCCAGTTTCAAATCTACAAATGTGGCCATCCTCGTTATGCGTAAGCCCCAAATACCTTAATTTTAAAATTCTCTTAACCTAGGCCTCCTCTTAAAGAGTAAGCCCCAGTTTTCAAATCCCTTTAACCTGGGCCTCCTCCTTAGGAGTAAGCCACAGTCTTAAATTTCTCTTAACCAGTCTTAATTTAATTTTGATTTGTACTTCCTTCTGAGGTGTAAAACCCAATCCTATGTCCCTTCCTAACTTGGGAATCTTACTAAGGAGTAAGCCCCAAGATTAGAGTATTAAAATCTCCATATAGTACATATACCTTTATGGACCCTGTTCCTGGATTTCATCCCTGATATAAATCATAATCTTCATCTGTTTGGGCAATCATACATACATAATCCCCAAATCATTTCTTATGATGGCATCATTCATGGCACAATTGTATTGTTTTACCAATACCTCTTGTTTCTCACACCGAGCATGACTCATGTGAGCTTAGAGTGTAAAAGTAATTATGACATCATTCTTTGATCCATCAATCATAAAAATCATACTCCCTTACTCGAACTACGTGGGTTATGATTCCTTTTCTAAACAAAGGATACATAGGTAGCCCATCTCTGGGTACGATCCCAACTCTAAAATAATCCATGTCCTTCTGAATGACAATAATCTTTAAGTTCCCCACTGAGTGGCTTTAAAACTAGTATGGTCATCATAATGACCAAGAGACTTTTATGTATTGAAGGATACCATTGACTAAAAATATCTAAAAAATGCAGATGATTCTTTATCAATGAAGAACCTCGAATACATATAAAATATTCTCTAAATTTCATCAATATCAATCATTGATTGTTATATCTAAAGGAATGATCATTTTATACTTGGTAATTTAATAAGGATTCACGAACATAACTTAAATCTATAAAGAGATTCCCGGATTAGACAACAATTCCCCTAAAAAAGGTGTGATGACTCTGACCTCCCATCCTCTCAACCAATGAAAATTCCTAAGCCTCATAGATCCATAACTAATGATCACCTAACATTGGAAAGTAGGTCCAAATTGATATGGAATCATTGGATGATTCCAGTTCTACGAACAAACCCGTCAGAAACATCTTGGAATGTTTGAGTCTTAAATCAATGAGAACATCCCCAATTCTAGTGGAAACAAGGACCCATATCCTAAGACGAAAGGGAAGGGTACTAACCCCGAAATCAACCTAGTGATTCACCCTAATAACTACACATGGTTAAGAACATCTACAAAATCATAGTGTACAAAACAATCCACAACGTATCTTGTAGGACAAAATGGAGGGAACCATCTTGTTCTATGAGGAAAAAATCTCATGATAGGATACTCATAAGTCTGAATCTATGTTATTGAGAATGAGATATACAGGAATGAATATATCAAGAAGATCCCAAAGAAAGTACATGATGTGCACTAGAGATGACATGATGTGCAGAATCACCTGTGAACTAGGCCCTGTATCTCATTCAAATGGACTAGATTGGAAATGTAGGGGTACACAACATGTTCTGAACTTACACCAGATGTCCTTCACTCGACCCTAGGCTGTGTTCTTCCTCCATACGGCTCGACTGTTCGTGTCCCTCAAATGTCATGGATCTTGTACTATATGATGTGTTCAGGAAAAGATTCTACATGGCTATGTCATATACTCATTCCCATGTCCATAACCCCTTATCTATAACCCCATTACCATGTACATTGGCTATGTACTTTTACATAGCAACACACTATTACATGACTATCTCCACTATGTCTTATAGAAAAGTGATAGGGGGTCACTACCTGGTGTGTAACCCCTGTACACAAGGAGTATTCCCAAAAAGTAAACTTCCCCCAATAAGTATAGATACACAGATTGTCTCTCATATCTACACACCATGTAAATGATAATTATAAATGGGAATTTCTTGGAGATTCACATGATTCACCCAAGTTTTCTCAAAACCTATAGATTTACCTAGGAAGAATCTCTAGCATTCATAATAGGGATCTACATCTTTAAAAAGTGAATAATGTAGGTGACTAAAAAAATACTCAAATCCACCTAGCTTGAGTGAGAAACAAAAAATATTTGTGTGTAGAAGGATTCATAGTTCACAATGCTCATTGATCAAAGGATGATCAATGCCAAGAATAGTAGTCGTATGTGCTTCATCAGTTCAATTCGGCTCAGTTTTCATTTGTCCCCAAAGGGTGAGGGGGAGGAGTCACCTCTTCTTCTTGTGTCATGAGACCAAGGATAATGACATAATATATTTTAGTTTAAATCATAAATTAAATTGTAATTTGATTAAAACTTCCACCACATGATGCCCGACAAACTCTATCTTGGCCAAACTCCTAGAGTGGACAGTTTTATGTCCGTCCTAGGGTAATCATGATGTTCAAAACTCAACAGTCATCTCAGAATTATTATATGAGAATCAACTTAGGAGTTATTATATATTTAAATTGAAATAGATATTACATGAAAAAATATATTTTATACATTAAATATAACCATGAAGAGGCTCTCCATTCCTCATAATATCATGTTGACTTTGTTCCTGGATTTAGAAATATTGTTAGAAATATTCCAAATTCTTATAGTTCAAAAAACCGAGTCACATCAAGTAATGATATTGTATCATTTAAAAAAAATATCATTTAAATGCTATTAAAATATATTAATTATATCATAAAAAATATCTAGATGTGTTGAAATGATATTAAGGATTGGTGTTAAATCTTGGGTTGGTGGGGGGGGGGGGTGGGTGGATCTGGTATTTCTTAATTAATACCAAAATCAAAAAAAATTAGACATTCACCCTATTGATACTTGGAACTATTTTTTCGGGTTATCACCATTGGATGGTTTTATATTTTACCATTAAATCATAATCCACATACAATTCAAGTAAATAATGTCAAGATAACACATAATATGTTTTTAAAAATTCAGATCTAAGACTAACTAATAGTTGTGTTTAGTTATTAGACCTAATAATGGATTCTCCAATATAATCAATTTCTGAATAAAACTATTTCTTTCATCCCACACCTACATAGACTGTCACTGTGAATAAATTTTCCTATTTCTCATAACACATATACAAATATATTTTAAAACTGAAAATCAGATCCTTCCACTATGCTTTCCTTGCATTCCCCGAGTCACACGAACTCCAAAGTGTTCTAAAATATAAATACATGTGTTGTGTTTAATCCCTTTTTATGTACATCACTAGTCAAGATATGAATGCATTTTTATCTATATTATAGATCTCATTCCATTTAGTAATACAGTCTTAGAATGAAAAAAGATATTCACATGTATAATATAAACTCAGTACCTATTTTATCTTAGCATCACAAATATTTAATAAAAACTAATCACATAGATTCCTAAACACTAATTAAGCTCCTCTAATATTTTAAAATCAAGCAACACCTCAAACATTTGAATACTTGAAAAAATAGGTTAGGTCATCAACAAAAGTTCTAGTCTCTCATCATCATCTTATTCTCATGTTTACGTAACAATTGATTTCATATGATTCTTTTTTTCTTCAACATCAATACCCAAGAGATATTCCTTACATCTCAAGATCATATCTTATTTTTTTTCTTTTTTGTTTCATCATAGCTCTCATACTTAAAGAGTAAATCAACCTAATGTTTTTTATGTTTTTATTTTTTTACATTGATCTTATGAAAAAATATTTAATATTTTTAGAATAAATTAAATCTCCCCAAAAATATAGTTCCAAAATCATTATTTTCTTTTTCTTACCTTCTTTGTACTAGTGTTACATTTTTAGACCCCACATTTATATTTTATTCTTCAACTGATATCTCAAGTAACATTACAAGAATGACCTTTACTCTATACTTCATTATTTTATTCGTCTTAAAATGTTATATATTATAAATATATCAGGATGAAATAATATCCTTTCATAATCATCATTCAATAGGAATCGATAACATTTTCATCCTTTCTATATTGATATTTCACAACATTTAGAGATTCAGCCTCAATATATCTTCATTACAAATGTAATGTATCTTGTTTTTCTTTTATATGTTAATATGAAATTTTATGCTATAAATAATAGTCCATCAGTTTTTCCAAAATACTCATAATGAATGAAAATACATCTAGTGATATTTTAATAATTAAAAAAAATATTTAATTTTCTATATTTTTCTTCAATATTAAATTTGATAATATCAATTCATTTAATCTTCAGCCTATTTTATTCTAAAAAATTATCACATATTTTATTTTCATTAGACTAGCTTGGATCCAAAACTAGTTCATTATGATGTTTCAAATAATGTGGTTTAGCTATAACTTTTACTGATTTATTGTGTTTCCTATTGTCGAATTTTTAAATAAATAAATATTCAAATACATCAATAATTTATTACTCCTTTTATTATTATATCTAATCTTGAGGATCAAATTATCTAGAGTTTATAGATTCAATAACACACAAATTGCGATGTTTCTGATGTTTGAGGACGTTACAAAAAGTCTATGAACAATCCTAATTGAATTTTTCCATTAAGATATTAAATTTATAAAATCTATATATCAGTTTGAAATATTATGAAATTTTTCTATGTATTGATTATTATGAAACACATTGATGTTTGCGTATATTGGCTGTTTCTTACGGGGAATGGATTCAATATTTCACAGGAAAAAAAAATTCCATTATGTGGTTCATTATTACTTGAATAAACATTAATTTTCTCATGCCTATATTGAAGGATTCATTATTACCCAACCTCTAATGATTTTAAGACATATACTAGATGATCATTACAAAGAACCTCTCCCTTGTGAACTTCATTGTTTCAGGCATACATTTTTGGATTTCATGTTTATATAAATGCAAATAAAGTATATACATGGAATAATTATGTTTATATAGACACTATATCATTATTATGGTTCTTTATATGATAAATACATAGTGTTTGAGAACCATGTTTAAACAACTATTCCTTTTAAAAAAATTTAGGTTCACCAAAGAAATTCGTAATACTTTATTATAAAACCAAGGAACATTAATAGAATAATAGGACTTATTAACCACTATTAAATAAATTAAAATATTTTTAAATGGATTTAGAAATTATTAGAATAATTTTAATACCCTCTCAATCAATTCCTAATCATTCCACTACATTGAATTTATAGATTCACACTCTGACAAATTCTAAACATATTCTATGTTTATTCCTTTATCTAATTCACCCAAAATAGACACAAAGAACTTCTTGTATGGGTTCCTCTTTAAATGAAAATATTTAAACATCAATTATTAAATTCATTTAATATATTTTAATGTAATATCCTTCATGTTGTTCACCCAACCCGCTTGTTACTCTTTTATCCACTATTGTAAACACGTGTTACATATTATTTAAGAACAAGAAAATAAATTCCATAAATAATAACAATATAAATTGATTAATTTAAGGGTATTCACACCAATAATCTTATTTTTTATTTATTTACATCAGAAATATACATTCTTTCATTTTAATTTACAATGGTATTCAACTCCTTTTCCTTTTCACTATCAACTTACGTTATTTTATTTATATTTAAAATGGTAGGAATCTATTCTCCTTTATCCACAATGAATTGGTACTGTATTTAAAATATATTTAGTTTTTGTATACTCTAATACATCAACCAGTTATCTTTGATCGTTGAAAAGATAAATATTTAAAAGATTCATTCATGAAATCTAAAATCACAAACCAAAATGGAATATCAATATACCAATTTTTATTTGTTTTAAATAATTTAAATCGTATAAATAAATTAAATGCATTTAAATATTTCAAAAGATGTTGAAATTTACTATAGACCTTTATTTGGATAAATAAAACAGAGACACATGTTTTTATATCCCACTTATATGTTCATTTTACCATTAAAGGGAGGTTTCTTTTGAATAACTAAAAAATTGGAAGAACATATTCTACTTATTATCATTACAACAAACGTAAATATTTTTGAGAGAAGGATATAATCACACATCTCTTTGTAATGTGCCTTATGTAATTCAACATTATGTCTATGTGGGATAACCAGACATATTTTTTTTTGATTTTACCAAATAATCTAGAAGTTCTATATACATTACTCATAGTATCAAATCCCCCCTCAATGGATTCTTTCCATACACTCCATTGGATAATTATTTTATGAAGAAATATGATCTATGAGTTTTTCATACTGGTTGATTTCTCATACCAACTAAAATAAGTCATGTGTTTTTATACAATGTGATATCATGAAATTAGTTTAAATTATTTTCCTTAATGATTGTATATTTTGAATGTACGACCATCAAAACCATCCTGATTTCTTTTTTTACATAACCCACCGTCAATTCCCTATTCAAAGTAATAGAAACATACCATAATGAGAATTAGGTGTTCTTCAATCATCATTTTAAAAATATCACTATGGTTGATATTTGTTTATTAAACCAAGAATATTCTTCCCTATTGATTAACTAATTCTTTAACTCTTCATGTTATCACCACTTTTTTATTTTTTGAGTTAGTAAATCTCAGGAAAACATCAGTATAATCATCTTATAAGTATTATTTCTTAGATAAAAGTTGATTTTTTTCTTGATATAACATAAATTTTTTAATCTTTGATGATTTATTTAATTATCTATAATTTGGAAGCTAATTGATCCATACGATCAAACACTCTTTGGGAGCATTCTATCCCTACCATTGTATCGTGGACTTCATTTTTTACAATAGATTATGAAATAAAACCATTGGTGCTTTACCATAATTATTTTATTACCCTCTCTAAATTTTTACTACATTCATACAATTATTGGAAATTATTACCACTATATTCAACCTTCTAAACTATTTTTCAAAAGCCTTTGAGGTTAATTTCCTTGTAAAATTCTCAAACATTTCTTCTAAGATGTCTTCCACTATGATAATTTTATTATACCTATCATTGATTGAATCCATTTCAATTTTTATATTATTTCCATAAATTTTTTTATGTATATTATATAATTTTCCCTGATGTAATTCTTTATACCATAATAGAAACATATTATATTTTTTATCGTGACATCTTTTTATCCTTCATTATTGTCTTCTTTAGTGTAATATTCTGAGTATATTTATTATCTAAATTATTTCCCAAGGAATACATTTCATTAATTATTACCATCATATTAAATTGATTCCTAAGATTATAATGAACATATGAGTCATGTTTTGTTGATATATTCCAGAATTTGATATATAATTGTTCATATGCATTTCTATTTTCCAAAAAATTATTTAGGATTTCAAATGTGTTACAAATGGAAACTTCTTACTTCATTTATGGAAGCTAAATTTTTTAGCAGTTCTTTTTTCACTTTTCACTTTAGAAAACCATGATTGTGACATTTTTGTAGTCTTTATTGGTTGAGATATTATTCAAAATGTTTGTTGTATTATTCCCAATAATCCAACAACACCGTAAATGGCTACAAAATCTCATTATCTAGTCGTTTTATTTAGACTGTCTATATTTAATAACATTTTTTATTAAGATACATTGACCATGATTTTTCACGTGGTTTGGGGAAATTCTATTATTTGACTTTACTGTTAAAATCATTTACTTATTGGTGGTTTTCAGTATTTCAAACCACCCATATATGTATAGAGTTTTATTTTCTTCATATATAACTATTCAAAATCCAAAAGTGAAACCAAAAATATTAGGACCAAAGGTTTGATTTTTCTAAGTTCAAGTTGAAGGTTTATCAAGTTAAGATATATATTGATTCATTAAATGAATTTAATTAAACTTAGATTTATGAATATTACATGAGGTACTAGTGAGAGGCCTTCTTCACTCAACAACATGTTAGGTTTTAAATTGGGTCACTTACAGATTTCTTAATTTTACTTCATTAATTATGTAATTCATGTTGAAAAAATATTTCTCATCCTAAATTGATTTAATACAACCTTCAAAATGACATTGTGCAATATCCCATATATTTAAAATGTGATACTATGTTCGATCATATACAATATACGCAACTCCAAGATTAAACAAACAACTAAATATTATTTTTATGTTACAGTTAAAATCAAGTAATTAAATTGGGTGGAAATAATAGTATTAAATAATTTATGAAATACAAAATGATGCTAATAATTTAAATGTATTTTTTAATTCTAATAAATTATAGCACTTAATTCTAGGAATGTTATTTTATTCTTCAAATTCAGTTTATTTTAGAATTATTTTTATTACATTTATGAGAAAAAAATTTAACTACTTTATAGAACTTTTAACAAAATTTATAATTAAATATATATAATATTTTAAATCAAAATATAAAAATTATCCTTTGGAATTTTTTTTGTAATTTTCTGAAAAGATTTATTTTTCAACGAAAAGTGAAAAATATATATATTTATAAAAATTATATTTTTCAAGTAGTTATATAGTAAAATTATTTTCTGGATTTGTTTTAAATTTAAATTAGTTCAATTTTATTTAAATTATTCTAACTATGTTTTTTAAAATGGTTTTTATACACAAATTTTTCATGAAAATATTTTATATTTAAAAAGGGAATTTTCCTGAATTTTTTTTTCGTTGGTATTATTGATTTAATTTAATGTTAAGTGATAAAAATTCTATGTTTTCAAATTTATAAAAAAAGAATTTTTTTTGATTTAGAAGTACCAAAATTTTAAAATATTCCCCTAATATTTTTCGCCAATTTGAATAGTATCCTAGATATTTTTTGTTGCGATGTTAATGGGTAAATTGAGTAATTAAGAGTAGATATAGTAGGATAAGGGCTAAAATGTTACCCTTACACTTGACAAAATATTATTGGCTGAGTAATATTCTTCCATAATCATTCATCGTTCGAATATATGGACTTTATTTTCTATATTAAAATTATTATGAAATTTATAATATTTAATTAATGAAAAGTCAAAGTTGTCACAATAATATTTTTTTAATAAATATAAATTTTATAACATGGGGTCTTCCAGAGGTTATATTAGACTATAAAGAGTAATTTGAAATAAAAAAATATTTTTATTTATCATGTTAATATATTTTTATTTTTTTGAATAAATAAGTACCTTAAATGATTACACAATGCTGATGCGGTAATTAATTTTTATTGGAAATATGAAATAAAAGTTATTAAATATATAAAAATAAATATAATTTTAGATAATTTATGTAATAATATTTTTTATAGATTTCCTTGACATGTTAGGGATGTAATAAAATATATTATTTGAATTATAATTGTTAATTTGATATTATTAATGTCAATGTAATGAATAGTTATTAATATTGACATTATGAATTTTTTATAACAAACATTATTTTAATAAATGATATAATATTTCAAAAAAATCTATATTCAAAAAAATTATGTTTATAATGTTTTAAATGTCACAAATGATCCATTTATAGATCGTTTTACAATTTTATAGTAACTATATATACTTTTAAAGAGTAAAAACCATGTTCTGAATGAAAGAGTTAATATAGATAAGTAAAGGTTGAAAACCAATGATAAGTGTATAAAAATGACCTAAACATATACAAAAAATGGGATAAATATAATTCTATCCTTTTCATCTCAGGTTTTAATTTAAATTTTTAATGGATACTTTCCAATGAAAATGAATTATTTATTATTTAAATCAATGATAGTTAGAAAATGTGACTCTCTTTTAAATTAATATAATTTATGTTTCCACACAGGTCCAAAAACAATATATGAATGAAAATAAATATCTATTTTCATCCCAATGAAATTATTATTATTATTATTATTATTTATATTTAATTTTTTAAAATTATATAAGTACCTTAAATTCTTCTATAATGCTAAAAGAATATTTATTTAATTAATATAAAAAAATAAAAAAATATCTTTTAAAAATATTAATTTTGATATATTTTAAATGATTTATTGTGTACAATAAATTTTTTAAATCTAAATGACATATTAGGTAATTTTGAAAGCATTATATTAAAATTAACCCCTTTTGTCTTGATGTATTTGACGTCAAATCAAATTGATATTTTCAAAATTGACATTAAAGAAAATTTATCAAAATAATAATTTATTTTTTTTAATTAATAAAAATGTTATATTAATTTATGAGGAGTTTATATAGTTTTAAAAATCATTAATGGTCCATTTATGAGACATTTTTTTATTTATTGGAAAACAATTTACCCTTTGTAATTAAAATAATGGTTACCTTGGTTGTGGTAAAAAATAATTAACCAAGGGTTTTATCAAAGATAAAAGATTTTAAATGAAAAATAAACCTCTTTAAACTACACAGGTTTAATATTTTACAAACAATTTACTATTTTATGTTAAAATAAATTTCTATTTTTACTCATTCTGCATGATACATTAATTTATTATTTTTTAAGGATTTGGGAAATTTTAAAAGCACCCCTCACCTATATTATAAAATAGAAACTCCTCTGTCACTTTTTTCACACCACATTAAATAATTTTGGTTAAAATATTCAATTTAATTTCTATTACCAAAATCATTATCAACGTTTTTGAGTTTAAGGCCATTCTAAAAGGCCAAACCTAGACCCCTTAAAAAGAGATCAATAAGAAGTCATCCAAGAAAGAGGTAATCGTATTTACAGACACATACGGGTTGATTTCCTCTTCTAATTCATCTAAATGTGTTTTTACATGGTTAATTAAAAAATACAGTGTTATGAATTTTTTGACATGTTATTATTATTATTGTGATACAATCATATTCCACCTTTTATCAATCGTATGAAAAACAAAAGCACTGAACGTGTGCATGTACGTCTTAACATCTCAATAAAATAGTGTAATTCTCTTTTCATCACCAAATTATAGCATTGATATAATTATAAAAATAGTGGTTATATATGGGACTTATGAAATGTTATTTATTCTACAAAATCAATATACCACTCCATTATTGTACATTTCAACCATTAAGGTAGTGATACTGTTGCTTGTCCATACGTATGACCTACCATCTCCATGAAGTGATATGACTCATTTTCGACATTTAATAGCCTTAATGATTATAAAAATGTATGAAATTAATAATGATGATATATATGACCTCAATGGTGGAAATTTATCCTTTTTATAAGAACTGGGTTTTACATGACAAATCATGCATAGGAAAATAAAGTAGTTAACACACAAAACAATGGTAATAACGAAATATAATTATAAAACTGGTCAAAATGGTATAAGAGGTTCATAGATGATGTTATAAATATGAATATTGATTTAGTTTGAATTAATAAAACTCTTTGAACCATTACATGTGAGTTTTAATCTTGTTCAATAAAAAGAATATTCAACCTAATGAATTTTGTTAACTCAATTTCCATTCTTTAAGTTAAAAATATTCAATTATGTTATTATATTTTTACTTGTAAAATAAATTTTAATTGTCTAATGTTTATTTGGACTTAATTTATGTTTATTTATTACTTATATAGATAATACATTCATTTTATTAATGCTCACTTAAATGATATAATATTTATAAGGGGATATCATTAAAAATGATACTAATTTATTATTTATATAAATGGATTATTTTTAACTTATATGAAATGGATGTATTTTCTTGATTGCATGAAATTTTTTTTTAGGTTTCTGCTATAATTTTATATGTTGATTTAAATTACTTTTTTTCCATTTTAATATGGGTAACATTTTAAAAAGAAAAGTTATTTTAAAATTGAAAGGTTATTATTCTCAATAATATCATCTATGTGAGTTTATAAGTTATGATTACGGTATGTTTATTGTAAATTGTTTATGAATAAGGGTGGTTCTATTATAAAATGAGTTTGGGTGAGCCTGATATACCATTATAATGAATTTGGTAATGTTATAGAGCTAACCAATTAGGTTTATCCTGAGAGATTATGGAATATACTACAATGGTTATTCAAAAAATAACTGTGTTGGTTACTCCTTGTGTAAAAATAAGTGCTATAGAATGTATAAGAATGTATGAAAATGATAAAAAATTTGTCCTATATTATTTATTTATTCCTTCTATGAATTTTATTGAAAAGTTATGATTTCATAAGGTAAGTTAAGGGCTTGTGTTTTATGGGTGAAAATTATAACATTGAAAAATATTATGATGTAATATTTATGGGTTTTTATTAATTTATGTTATATTATAAAATTTAGTTTAGAATTACTTTGTAATAAAAGATTATTTCTTGGGTAATAATTTTTTTTTCATGGAAAGGAAAATTTTATAAGTTGTTATTGACTAACAATTTAATTATTTCTTTTTATTCCCCTTTCTGAGATATTGTGTTCAGACCAAGTTTTAAAATGTTTTTATTAGAGATTAATGGATATTAATGAAAATTATGTGTACATGATTTTTTTTTAATATTTATAATTTAAATATATCATGTTTTATTTTAATGACTATTATTTGAAAGAATGGTTGGATACTGTATAGAAGTTCCCACTAATAAATATGGATTTCTTTGCAATAGTTTGTCTGAATTATATAATACTATAAAAGAAAAATATATTTAGTAATTAAAGAAATTAAATTATATTCTAAAGTCACTAGAATGTGTAATGATTAATGATGAGACCTTACAGATGGAATCATTGAATGGTTTAGAGAAAATTTGAGATTATGATGTTTTCTTCTAAGGTTATCTGGAGGGTTGTAGATAAAATCATGGTGTCATAATTTTTAGATTGATCATAAGACTAGTTTCCTAGGAATCCATTTTTTGGTTTTATGTTATTAATATTTAAGGTGACTAATTATTTTTTTGGTGATATTTATTTTTGAGTTAATTATTGATTATTATATTTTGGGATGCAAAATGAAATGTATGAGATAACCTTTCTGATCAAAAATATCGTCAATGTTGAATATATAATTTTTTATTTTTTTTATGATTTTTGTAAAAATTTTATTAATCCTATAAGAATTATCATTTAAATTTTTTTATAACCTATAGGATGGGAAACAACCCATCATGGCTGGAATGGTCACATCAATTGAACCAACAATATAAGGGAAACAAGAGTGAATTTCCATCCTCTAGACTATGTAATGTCCATGTTATTATGAATTGATTTATTTTATTTAAACTATCTAATAGATAAATGTTATGTTCATTTTTTGAACATATGGTTTATTGTATAGGTAACCATGATATTGGTAAAATTTCGGTGTTATGTGATTAATATTTTTTAGAATGTGTCCATAATTTTTGGTTCTTTATATGGTTAAGGAACATAGATTATTGTGGTTTTTTATTATATTAATAATGAATGAATTATAATTTAGAGGAATATATGATTTTATTTTGGATTTATAGTGGTTCTTGTGGTTTGTGGAAAAGAGTAGCATATATTGGAGATTATGTGATTATGAAAATTACATTTTTATATGTTACTTTAAGATTGATTAATATTATTTGGAGAGTTTATCGAAGAATACTATTTGATAAAATAATTCTAAATTATGGGTTTAAATATTAGTTGAGATTATTTTGTGTAATTTTACGTGAAATTATTTATTGAATGACATATAATAAACTTTGGCTATTACTATTAAATTTTAAAAGATTAAAGTAGCTTTTCATCATATAACAATTTCATATTTTGGATGAAGTTTCTTACATCATCCAAACCATTTTGGGTTTCGTTAATTTTTAATAATAGGAGCAATATATTAGCATTATTTTGTGGAATTACTGACCTTTAAAGGTAGATTATAATGCTTCCAATATGAAAATTGGACTTAAATACTCATCTTTTGGGAAAAACATGAGATTGTTGTGTAAATTGAATACAGGATGAAATTATACTTGTCAAGTAATTATATTTCATTATATTCTTAGTATATGTAGTAAAATAATTATTAAACTCTATGAAAAAAATCCTATAATAGAAATAATATCCATTTAGTTTCTTTATTGGGAAATAAATGACCTTTTTACCTATTATAGTTTTATTTGTTTGTGATTTTTCACATTCTCGTGACCATGTTCTCAATCGCGCTCAATTAGTACTGTAGTGTTAGGTTTTATCTCCAATAACAATGTTTTTATATATGGAAACCTAGTTATTTTTTTTATTTTATATGACTTTTGAACTTCCTTTCTTTTCTTTTAAAGTGGATATTTAATTATTTATTTTTTTGATGTGGGATTTCAAAAAAGGTATTTTTGAAAGAAAAACATTAGTTACTGAGATTGAATAAAAAATTGAGAGGTAAATATTTTTATGGGGGATGTATCATCCCACATCTGTAAAAGGAAATAATATATTTTATATCATATAAGATACACAACATCAAGCATAAAAAATTATTAAATATTTTTTTATGTGATCTTTAAAACCCAAAAATAAAATAGGTGGGAATGAATAGTATTAATTATATTCCAAATATAAAATTTTCCTACTCATTAGCAATATATTAATTCATTATTAGGAAATTTAGGACTGAATTTTAGTAAAGTCATATTATTCTACATATACAATTTCTTCAAGAATAATTTTAATTTATTTTGTGACAAAAAAAAAATTAGTTTTTGGTTATTATAGAAATTAAATTTAATGAAATAAATATCATTTTTTAAATTATCATATAAATTTATCCTAAGGTAATATTTATAAAATTTCTAAAAAGATATATTTTTTAATGGATAGTAAAAAATATAGATTTTTATTAAAAATTATTTTTTTCAATAATTTAAAAGGTCAAATTATGTTTATGGCTAGTTTTAAAATTTAATTCGTTTAGTATAATTTAAAATGTTCAAATAATGGTTTTTGAAATGCATTTTATAATTTAATTTAGTATAAAATCATTTTATAGTTTAAAAATTAATTTTTTTCAAAAAGCCATTTTTCATTGCATTTTGTCGGTTCAATTCTAAATTAAATGATACAAATAATGTGTTTTTAATTTTAAAAAATTTATTTCATATTTGGAATTATGTGGTCATTTTTTTTTTAAATTTACCCCTTTTATTTTTGGTCAAAATGAATAATGACATTGATAATCTTTGTTACCACAGTAAAGGGTAAATCAGGTAATTAAGATAAAAATAATATGATAAGGGCTATAAAATTACACTTAAACCTAATTAAATTTTATTTAAGGGTAAATATATTTACATAATCTTTCAAGGTACTAATATATGGCCTTTGTATTCCATTTATAAGTTATGATGACATTTAAAATATTTATTTAAAGAAAAGTAAAAGATGTTATAAACATATTTTTTAATAAATATAAAAATTTTAATATAGGGTTATCCATAGGTTATATTGTAATATTGTAACACCCCATGATTTTATATTATGTTATCTTTTCAATGTAATTCAATAGCATGTTCTATATCCAACACCGAGTTCAAACGCACCACAACATACCAAACTAACAGTTCAAAAACTTGTTATGAATAGTATTAACAGCATTTGGAATCTTATATACTCTATATAATTTTATCATCTATATTATGTGTTTCTTATACATAATGTAATAATAAATTCATTTTTTCAGATAAAAGAATTATTTTTCAAAAAAATGCAATTTTACCACCTTTTAATGGAAAACTGTTTTTAAAACCAAAATTTGACACTTTTATATATTCAATTTAATGAAATTATATTCTTATTTAGAAGCAGGACATAAAAATTTAGTTTGGGTAAATTCTTGGTACTTTTCTGATAACATTCATATTTTGATGAATTGTGAGAAATTCTATGTTTTAATTGTAAAAAAAAATTAGAAAAAAATTATAGTGTTTAATTATGAATTTTAATATTTTTGAAGTATAATTAGATTATATTTTAATCATTTAATACAATGTGGTCATTATAAGTAATTTCAAATTTAAATTTGATATAAAAACATGTCTTTCTTTTTAGAGTTTTTACATTTTAAAACCCCATTTTACGGTTTTGACAACGAGAATTAATTTTAAAATAATTAATGAAACTTCGAGGTTTTTAATTTTTTAAAATAAATATAATTTTTGGATTTGGAAAATCAAAATTAGCTTATGGTGAATTTTTGGTATTAATCTGAAACAATCAATTTTTGATTAATAGTGAAAAACACTAAGAAATTGTTTAAATCTGACTTTTTATTCAAATAATTATTTATTTTATTTTAATTTATTTATGTCAAAATAGATATATAATACCTATATAATTTCAATTTAATTCATTGTATTTTTTTTATAATAAAATTTGATGTATAATTTTTTATTGAACAGTTTACCATCTTTTACCCACCTTCTAAAAGCATTTGCAAATTTGCATAAATTGTAATTTTACCACTTCTGTGAATTGAGTTTCAAAATTCTGAGAGACATGGTTGATATCAGTATGTAAATTGTGGTTCAATAATATTAAAATAATTTTTTTTTTCAATAGTAACTTTTGACTTTTTTTACCACGGTTAAAAGTAAATAAGGTAATCAAAGGAAGAAATGATATTATAATTACCCTAAAAATGTATTAATTATATTGGATAATTGTAATTTGACCAAAAAAACCTTTGGAATAAAATATGATCTTTTAGATCCACTTGGATTAGATTTTGACAATTATTATTATTTAATTTAAAGAGTTAAAAGTGTTAAATTCAATGTTTATTAACTAAACAATTTTTAATATAGGGATATACAAAGGATAAATTCGACTATATATTTTAATTGTAAATACAAAAATATTTCCTACAAAATGGTTGTTTATTTATAACTTTTAGACATTAAATAATTAATTTTATTTATGACACAATGATGATGTAGTAATTACCTTATTAATGAAAGATTAAAATAATTGATATTATAAATATCCGAATAAATGTATATTGAGGCATCTGATAAATTCATATATTTTTCTAGGTTAATAGGACATTTTATGGTTGATTAGATAATTTTTTTGAAGTGATAAGGTATTTATGTCTTTGAAAAAAACAAAATACCAAAATAGTGTTAAAATTGACATAAATTAGTTTTTCAAACCAAATATTGTATTATTGTTTGATATAATATTACTAAAAATATAACACTCAAAAAAAGGGATTAAGTAATTATATATATATCATTAATGAACCAATTTATGTTTTCAAGGATGTTTAGAGTACGTTTATTAAACATATAGTGTATGAATACAAGAAGACACGGAAAAAGATAAAATATTTAACTTAGAGTTAAATCTAAAAGATAAGGTTTATATGGAAAACTAAATATTTCTAAATCCTATTAGATGAGATTATTTCGACCGATAACCAACTAACACACAAATTAAATTCATTTGGAGCAATTATAATCCAAATATCATTGTATAATAAATTAATATTTTAATCTTTTCCAAACGTAACCCTCATCCCTCTAATAAAAAGTCACTTCTCCTTCTCTCAAAATCCAACCTCCAAAGACATTTGGATCAGAAAACCCCATTCCAAATATCCTCCCAACTTCTATAAAATCATCCTAGAGGCCTTAAATTGATCATAAAGCAAACCTAAGGTTCCCTTTTGATCAACTCAAAAGGAAACACCCGAAGAAGAGGTAATAATTTCACCTCCATCTTTCAAGTTCTTTTATTCTTCCACTTCCTCGTTCTTTTTTGTTTCCAGACCAAAATCATAAATCCAGTACCTTATACATATTGTGATGTTATTATAAATTTTATCAACCATATTTTTTATTTTATCCATCCAATAAATGACATTGTCACTATACGTGTGTACATACGACTTACGGTATCCACGTCGTGGTGTAGTTTGTTATTCAAAAACACAATTATTTGGATGGGTATAAAAATGAGTATAACTATTGTAAATAATAAATATAAGTGTTAATGATTCTGTATATAATAAATAACATCCAATTACATATTATTTCACAATCAATATAATGATATTTCCGCTCGTGCTTATGTACTAAGTGCCATCTCCACGACACGTTGAGATTCATTTCTAGGTTCTCCATTCAACGATGATTATAAAAACATATATTATTAATAATTATGTAATATAAGAAATAACAATTCTATTGTAGATATATATATATTCACTTATATATATATATATATATATATATATTTTATTCACTTACTTCCATTCCAAATGATATGAAAACAGAAACAACGTTTATGCGTACGTACGGACTACCGTCTCCATAAATGATGTTTTCTATTTCAAAAATCTATATATTATACATAGATATATTCTATACATATATATGATATATAAATCATGTTTTATATTCTGTAAGTATTTAAATCATGATATAAGTGATATGATCCAGAATAACAAGTTAAAACACATACGTTGAAGAAAGCAATTATTACCTGAAATGTTAATTTATCATGATAATAATTATTAAATGGATATTATAAAGTAATATATGAATAATTTATGATAAAAAAAATATTAATATGGTTCTGGTACAATTTAATAACAAACTATGGTCATAATACATGAGATTAAATGTACCCTCGACCATTTGAAAGTGCAAGGTAAGGGTTAATTTTAAAATCTCTTCGTTATCTGTGGTTTTTTACACGAATATGTATTGGGACCACATTATCATCCAAATCCATTTTTCATAAAATATTTTTCAAAGGGATTATTTTTAAGGGACTCTTTTACTAAAACCTCATTTTTATGTTTTAAATATTTATTTTTATGAACCTTTCTCATAAATGTCCGTGTTTTCAAAATGGTTTTTAATGATTTATTTATATGGACTTGAATTTTTTAAAATTAAAATTCCTTTTAAATGTTTCAAAGTATTATGGGACTCTTTGATTAAAAACTACCTTTTAAATGACCTCCTTTATAAATTATGTTACTTTTAATTGATTTAATGAAAAAAGGATATTTCTTTAAATGATTTTTTTAAATCATTTTAAACTATGTCAACATCCTCTACAGGTTATTATTCTTGATTCAGGTTGATTTATTATAAAATATTCCATATTTTACTGAATGATTTATGATATGTTTTACTATGGATGTATAATTTTTATACCATTCATGGTTAATTGTTAAAGTATTAACATTTCATATACTAGTTTTAATAAGAATGTTTATGTTATGTTTAAACCTTTTCATATGAGGAATTTGTTGGACTTATTAAGTGACTGGTGGAGCACGCTATAGCTCCACGATGCATCAGTAGGTCTAATGAGACAAACTAGTTTCTTGGAATGCGGCCTTGACAAAATATTATTTGTTGTCTAAGAACAAGTCCTTGACTATGTGGTTATGAAGTCTGGCATTCTGCATTCCATCATTATAGAATTGTAAAATGGATATTTCATGTGATTATTTGACTAATATAATATCCATGTGAATAAGTAAATGGAATTATTTCAATTATCTTTTCCATATTATGATGAATTTTAAGTTCAAAAGGATAGAATTTTAGTCTTATACATTTCCTCAAATGTTTATGCTTATTTTAGAATGTTCCTTATATATTGTTATCCTTACTGAGAATCTGAGCTCACCCCTTTCTATGTTTTATTTTTTCTAGGAAGTGAAGAAGTATATTATGTCTGACCTGTAGGGACAGTCTAAGGGATATGAATGTGGTAAATGATGATAATTTGGTTTTTGTTTTTCATTTTATAATGTAATATAATGTTCATGTATGTAATATATTTTCCAAGATAGCAAAACAGATTGGTCCTTCAGGACGTTATTCCTTGTAATCATGCCAACATATTAAAATAATGCACCGAATCTGGGATTCTGGGGTCGGGGCATTACAGTTCGTATCATAGGAATTTTAACAACAACCTTGGAAATAGATTTAGGTAAACTCTGATTATAAAACATTACACTAAGATAAACATTGAGGATTAGTGTTGTAGAACATCCTATATTTTTGGTTATGTATATATTTTGTGTATATTCCAAGCAATATATCCTAGTCTGGAAATGAGCAGGTAGACGCGACTCTAGAAAAAATGTACCTTGGAGTGAAAACTATGAAAAAGAGTTTTAGACTTGACCCTGGGTATCCTGGTACATGACATTGGGCTTTACTATACTCTTGGTTAAGACACTCTCGGGGGATATGCTTAAGATAATTCAAATTTACATTACAGTCCATTATGAATATTTTAAGAGTAAATACCTCCTCAATGAAAACGTTTTATTATTATATATTATATGTATAATCTTTTCAATTTACATTAGGTATTTTTAAAGTTTGGAATTATGCATTGTGATTCATAAACTAACCTAGTCTGTGCCATAGATTAGAAATGGAACCTGGTAGAAGGAATGAGAATTCCAATAATACGCATGATCAAATGATTAAGAAGGGTGAAATCTTTAATAGTATTAAGAAAACATTTAAAAGGGAAATTAGTCTCCCACGCATTTTCATCATATGAAGAAAAAATATCACCTGTTAATAATATATGTAAAGAATTCACTGAGTTCTATTGCTTTGAAGAGATGCAACAGAAGGAAATGAAAGAAGAGTGAAAGATGGATAATGGGAAGGGGGGAAAGAAGGATTCTTAGATATGTGATAACTGGTGATGGAATTACCTTGGTAAATTATATAAGGGAATGGGATTTTTTTATATGTGTGGAGAAAAAGGACACAAAGTATGTGATTGAAAGGGTAAGAAAAGGGTTTCAAATGTACAATGTTTGATCTTCAAGGAGTTGGGACACTACGCGAATCAAAGTCAAAATCCTCAAAGTATACCACAAATGATGATGTTGGATAATAATCCAGTTATAATACTACCACAGATGAAGAGGAATGATTAGAGTTTTTATGTTGTTGTTCTTGTATTGTGTCATTGGAGTATTGTATTAATGATGTAAATGTTATAATAATTATAGAGTATATAAGGATTATACTGAAGTACTATTTGATTAAAGATTTGTGACTGCGTGGTAGCAAGAAATGTGACTAAATAGCAAGTTAAACTTTTTGAAAAATACATGGTTGAAGGAAAGATACAAAATTCAATATGGTTCTGATACTGATGTATTTATTTTGGAATAAGAGATGATTGGTTTGGATAAATTATATTGTATATTATTAACCACCTTGGAACTGATTAATGGTTTGTTTATTCCATCATTTTTGGAGTTTACAACATTTTTTGGATATAAGGAGTATATACAGTATTTTATAAGGAATAAGGGAGAATGAATGTAATCAATATGGTTTTATGGTAATTCAAGCTATAACCATGTTTTAAAAGAATAAAAGATGAAGTTATTCACAAATTATTACATAGAAAAAATAATCATCATTGTGTTTACCTTCCAAATAAATCTTGGATTGTGAATTTGGAAAAATTTATTTTGGATAAGTCCAAAGGATGGAATGGATTAATTTTGACATTGGATACTATTATAATTGTTAAAACATTTCATAAGATTATTTTTGGATAGTTATGAAGAGGAACTCTTGGAGGTCTGGTGACAACCCGTCGTTTCTGGAAAGGCCGCGAGACTTAAACCCACAACCAAAGGGTCACAAGGGTGCATCACCTAACAATTCCCTATGTGATGTCCCGGTTTGTATAATATAGCCTTTTTTAAAATAGACTGACAAATGAATTATAAATTCATTATTTTTTGAACCCCATGTGATTAGTATAAATAAAATATTTTCAATTCTATTATCTTTTGGAGTGAAAGATGAATTTGTGGTAAGAATTAGTTGAAGGATGAAACAATACATTTGAAGTATATATATATTTTTCTTATTCTAAGAAGAAATTAATTCTTAATCTTTAGGAAAGAGATCTTAAAACCAATAATATGTTATCCTAATACCTTATATTTTTTTGAACTGATGATATTTTAAATCATTATAGATTGATGGATTTGAGGCCCTCAATTGTACACTTGTTTGTGATTGATGACCTCAATGACTCCCTATAAATATTTACAATTTCCCTCCAATTATGTGTCTCTAATTTCCACCAATTTTCTCTTAATAGATATCATAATTTGGTGGTAACTTTTTCATTTCACATTCCTTCTTTTTAAGAACTAATTTCAATAACCCAATTTTGTTGTGGGTTTTCCAAAATAGTATTTTTCTATTTTTAGCCTCTAATTTTTGAAGAACAAATTCAAATTGGGAGGATGCAATTTATTGAAGGAGAGTAGAATGTAACACCCCAATATTTCATAGTATGTTATCTCTTCAAAGTAATTCAATAGATTGCACAACACGCAATATCGAGTTCAAGCGCACCACAACTTAACAAACTAGCCACTGAAAAATTGGTTATGAATAGTATTTACCATATTTTGAATCTTATATACTCTATAGAATTTTAACATCCATATTATTTTTTTCTCAGATGTAATATAATAACAAATTAATTATTTCAGATAAAAGAAGTATTTAAAAAAAATGCAATTTTACCACCTTATAATGGAGAACCCTTTTAAAAACTAAAATCTGATACTTTTATATATTCAATTTAATGAAATTAAATTATTCTTTATACAATGGAAATAAAAACTTAGTTTGGATAAATATTTTATACTTTTTGGATGACTTTCATATTTCGATGAATAGTGAAAATTATTATGTTTTAATTGAATTTTTTTTAGTCTAAATAATTTAATTTATTAAATTACGAATTTGAATGGTTTTGAAGTATAATTATATTATATTTTTATCATTTCATAAAATGTTGGTCATTTAAATTAATTTCACATTTAAATTTGATATAAAAATATGCCAATCTTTTGATAGTTTTTTCCTTTTAAAAACCCGCTTTCTGGTTTGGACAACGGGAAATAATTTTAAATTAATTAATGAGACATCTAGGTTTTGAATTTGATTAAATAAACATAATTTTTGGATTTGTAATATCATTATTATCTTATGTTAAAGTATTGGTATTTTTCTGAAAACTATCAATTTTTGATGAATAGTGAAAAAACATTTTTATATTGTTTAAAACAAACTTATAATTTTCATAATTATTTATTTTATTTAAATTTATTTTAATCCAAAAAATATCTAAAATACATATATAAGTGAAATTTAATTCATTGGGGTCATTTTATAATAAAAATAGATGTATAATTTTTTATGGAACTTTTTACCGTGTTTTACCCACCTTCTAGGAGCATCTGTAAATTTTCATAAAACATAATTTTACTGCTTCTATGAATTTAATTTTAAAAATATAAAAGACAGGCTTGATATTAGTATGTAACAAGTCATTCAATAAGATGAAAATAAATTTTGGTGATTAGTAACATTTGATTTTTATTTACCGTGCTTAAAAATAAATAGGGTAATTAAAGGTAAAAATGATATTATAGTTATTATAACAAATGTTCTAATTATATTGGATAAGTATAACTTGCCCAAAAACAACTTTTGGAATAAAATATGATCTTTTATGTCCCCTTGGATTAGATTAGGTCATTTATTATTTTATTATTTAAAGAAGAGTTAAAAGTTATAAATTCAATGTTTATTAATTAAAACATTTTTAATATAGGGTTATAAATAAAATAAATTCGACTATAAATATTAATTATAAATATAAATATATTTCCTACATAATGGTATTTTATTTATAATTTTTAGACATTATATAATTAAAGTTATTTATGACACAATGATGATGTAATAATTACCTTATTAATGAATGATTAAAATAATTGATATTATAAATATCCAAATAAACGTAAATTGAGTATTATGATGAATTCTAATAATTTTCTAGGTTAATATTACATGTTATAGTTTACTAGATAAATAATTATCAAAGTGATAAGGTTTTTATGACTTTCAAAAAAACAAAATACCAAATAGTGTCAAAATTGACATAAATTAGTTTTTAAAACAAAAAATATATTATTTTTTGATATAATATTTATAATAATCTATAGTTTAGAGAAAGGGAATAAATAGTATTATATATATCATTAATAAACAACTTGAGGCTTTTTTTTTATTTTTAGAGTATTTTTATTAACCCTATAGTGTAATAATACAAGAAGACAAGGTAAAAGTTAAACTATTTAACTAAGCGTTAAATCTAAATAATAAGTTTAGAATTGTAAGATAAATTTTTATAAAGCCTATTGGATGAGTGGATTTCGACCCATAACAACCTAAGGCTCGTAATAAATTCATTTAGATCCATTATAAAACGAATATGATTGTATAATAAATTAATATTTTAATCTTTTCCTAAAGTGACTGTCACCCCTCTTTTAAAAGGGAACTTATTCTTCTCTCAAATTCAGTCCTCCAAAGCCATTAGGATCGTCCAACCCCTAAAAAAATATCCTCCCAAAATTTCTCAAATAATATTAGAGGCATTACTTTGATCATAAATCCAACATATGAAGACCTTTTAATCAACTCAAAAGGAAACACCTGAAGAAGAGGTAATAATTTCACCACCCTCTTTCAAGCTCTTTTCTTCTTCCACTTCCACTTTTCTTTGTTGTTTCCATACCAAATAAATAAATCAAAAATATTATACATACTCTTATGTTATTATAAATATGTTACAACAATAATTTTTATTTTATCAATCCCATAAATGAAAAAGTCACCATACCTGCGTACGTACGACTTACCGTGTCCACATCGTGGTGTAGTTCATTATTCAAACCCTCAGTTTTTTGGATTGGTATAATAATGAGTATAACTGATGTAAATAATAAATATAACATGATACTAAATTTTTATACAAGATATAACATCCAATTATATATAATTTCACCCTTAATATAATTATATTATCACTTGTACGCACATACAGATTACCGTCTCCACGATACGATGAGATTCATTTCTAGGATCACCAATCAACGATGATTATAAAAATATTTATTTTTAATTAGTATGTAAAATAGGACATAATAATTCTAATGTATATATATATATATGTACATATGTACATTTTTTATTCATTTACTTCTGTTCAATACGATATGAAAATGGAAACAACGTTTATGCGTACGTACAACCTCTCGTCTCCATAAATGGTGTTTTAATTTTAAAATATCTATCTATTATACATATTTATATTATAAATATATATATATATTATATAAACCATGTTTTATATTCTAGAAGTATTTAAATCATGATCTAAGTGATATGATTAAGAATTACAAGTTAAAACACCTATGATAAATAAAGCGATTATTTCCCGAAATGTTAATTTAACATTGAAATAATTATTAAATGGCTAGTATAAAGTCATAAATGAATCTTGTATGATATAATAAATATGAATATGGTTCTGGTATAGTTTAATAACAAACTATGTTCTTTATGATTGAGGTTAAATATACCCTCAACGAAAGGAAAGTGCAATGTAAGCTTTAATTCTACAATATCTTCATTATCTGAGGTTGTTTTTATGTGAGTATCTACTGGGACCTCTTTATCATCGACATTAGTGATTCGTAAAATAGTTTTAAAAGGGATTATCTTTAAGGGACACTTTTACTAAAACACCAATTTAATTTTTTTAAGGATTTATTCCTCTAATCCTTTCTCATTAATGTCCATGTTTTCAAAATGGGATTTAAGGATTTAATTATATGGGCATGAATGGTTTAAAATTCAAATTATTTTAGAAATTTCAAATTCATATGAGACACTTCGATTAAAAACTATCTTTAAAATGACATACTTTATAAATTATTGGAATTTAAATGATTTCATGAAAAAGGGATATTTCTCTCTATGATTTTTACTAATAATATTCATCTATGTCAACATCCTTTACGAGATATTATTCCTGATCAAGGATGATTTATTATAAAATCATCCATATTGTATTGAATGAGTTATGATATTTTATACTGTAGATGTTCTATTTTTATTCCATTCAGGGTTTATTTTTAAATTATTAACATTTTTATGCATGTTTTAATACGAATGATTATGTTATTTTTAAACATTTTCATATGAGGAATTCATTGGACTTAGTAAGTGATGGGTGGAGCCCGCTATAGATCCTCTATGCATCAGTAGGTCACATGATAAAAACTAGTGACTTGGCACAAGGCCATGAAAAAATATATTTTGTAGTCTTGGCACAAGGCCTAGACTATGTGGTTATGATGTCTGTCATTATATATTCATTCATTATGAAATTGGCTATTGGATATTTGATTGGATTATTCAACAAGTATAATATCCATATGAATAAGTAAATAGAATTATTTGATTTGTCATTTCCATTTTATGATGAAGTATATATTTAAAAGTCTTTTATTTTTGTCTTATACATTGCCTTAATTATTTATGCTTATTTGTTAAAGTTTCTACTTTATTGTTATCTTTACAAAGTATCTGAGCTCACCCCTTTCTATGTTTTATTTTTTACAGGATGTGAAGAATTATATTATAACGGACCTACAGGGATAGTCTAATGGATACGAATGTGGTAAATGGAGGCAATTTTGTTGTTGTTTTTTATTATATAATGTAATGTAATGTTTGTGTATGTAATCTATTTTCCAAGACTGCTAAACCGATTGGTCCTTACAGACATGATTCCTTATAATCATGCAAATGTATTAAAATAATACATTGGATCTGGGCTTCAGGGGTCCGAGAATTACAACTATAAATACTCATTTGAAATATGAATGATTTATATTCATCATGGAATTTTATTATTATTTTTTTTTGAAAAGGTAAGTACCTTGAATGGTTAGAAAACACTGATGCAATAATTATTTTATTAACGGAAATATAAAATAAATGTAATTAAAAATATTAAAAAGTAAATAATTTGAGACAATTAATTTAATAATATAATTTCATAGATTACTTTAAAATTTAATGGATATAGTAAATTAGTTGGTTCAAATTATTTGTATTACATTGATATTAATAAAGTTAAGTTAAGGAATATTCCTTAAAATTGAAATTATCAATATTTTATTGTAAGTCGTTTTTTATGAAAAGATATAAAATTAATAACAATATAATTTTTATAATTTCTTTGTATAGTTGTTAATGTGATTCAAGATCTATTTAGGGGTCTTCTGTAATTTATAGTAACTATATTTACTCTCAAATAGTAAAAAACCATTTTGTAAAGGTAATAGTTATATAAGTTAATTAAGGGTTAAAACCAAAAGATAAAGGTATAACCATGACATAGACCTGTATGAAAAAAGTATGTGATAAATAGGATTTGGCCATTATCACCATTGTTTCAAATTTGAGTTGATTAATGGAAAATTGTACCTGAAAGTTACTTATATATTATTTAAATCAAAGATAGTTACAAAATGTAACCCTCATTGTATTTAATAACTTTTATGCATCCACATATAGAAAAAACAAGATATGGATAAACCAAAGGTATATTTGAATATAAATAAAATTATTTTAATTATATAAATTTATATTTTTTTTATATATTATATTTTTAGATAATAGACATCGACAATACTAAATAAATATTTATTTAGTTAACATAAAAATAGAATAATTGATTTTAAAAATAATAATATTTGTTATATTTTTGATGACTTATTGTCTATAAATAATTTTATAGATCTATATGAAATATTATATATTTGTGAAATCATTTTATTCTAACTGATACTTTTTTCTAGATGTATTTGAATTCAAATTCAATGGATAGTGTCAAAATTAAAATTGAAGATAATTTATCAAAATAATATCTTATTATATTTAAAAAAATTCATAAAAATATTATATTTATTATTTTCAAAGAAATATAGTTTAATAAATTATTAATGGTCCATTTATTTGTCATTTTTCTAATTAAAGTAACATTATTAACTGTTTATAAATAAAATAATGGTATCCATGGTTAATTTCAAAAATAATTAACCGGTGGTTAATAAAAAATGTAGTGTATAAAACAACACCAAAACTTGTTTTAAATCAATTTTTTTATGGTAATATAGCCCTAAACTATCTTATATTCAAATTAAATTCTATTTTGGGGAATTTTTCTTGGTAAATGAATTTATTATAATTTACAATTACAGTAAATTCTAAAAGTGTCCCTCACCTAAATTATAAAAGGGATCCTACTCCCTCACTTATTTAGACCACATTGAGACATTTAACTCAAAAAATTACTACAAATATATATATTTCATAAAACCATATAGAATATCAAAAGGCTCTGGTACTTTCAAAATACCAACCATAGATCTATTAGGAGGAGATATTAATGAAGTATTCTTAAAATCACCTGGCCTTAAACATTACTTATTATTGAATTAAATGAATAATTCACATTGAGAATCTTTTCAGGTTTATAGTTTTAGAGAATTATGACATAACTATTACATCTCAAAGATTACAAAGTAGACACATCTACTCAGCTTCAATTTTTTTCACAAAAATAAAAAATCATGAACAAAAGAGTCATGTCTAGTTCCTTGTTTTAGATAGCCTGACATTTCCTTGATCCCATCCATGACCCTATTAAACTTTATGTCATGTGAAAAACATTTCAAAAAAACATGGGATGAGCATAAAAAGCTCAGTAAGGGTTATAAAAATACGGAAAGAAAACATTAGTCCATTTATACATAAGAAATAATGAAATCATACTTTACTCATAAAACATAAGCAATTTAACATTCCTCATGAAATCATGAGATTTATGAATAACTCATAGAAATCATAAGACATAAAGGTAACTTGAGGCATTCATAAAATTATTACGTAGGTTGTAACCCTCATGGTTACGTTCAGAATACCCATCACAGTATATTCTCTAAATCTCTTCGAAGAAACCTTAGCGTTTAACCTCTTCGCCTTACCCAATGCATTGGAGATCTATATCGGGCTCACCCGCCCTTAGTTTTTCACGGAACCACCCGTCTTCATAAACAATTCCCAAGAACAATAACATAATAATAGAACATAACTTAAGCATAAATGAAATATAAAATTCGAAAATTGTAATAACAATATAACATTTTAAGATATCGGAATAATAAATCCATTCTAAAAACCATTTTCAAAACCATTTAAAACATTTAATAAAGAGCTTTTTGAATCAAAGTGTCCCATACCACTTTGAAGATTTTAACATATTAAACCATTAATATCCATATAAATAAATCCTTAAAACCATTTTGAAAACATGGATATTAATGAAAAATATCTATAAAAATAAATCATTAAAACATTTAAAACGATATTTTAGTTAAAGGGTTTTTAACAAAATGAGAGACACTTGAATACAATAATTAGAGAATAACATTTAATCAGAACATTATAATATAATTAGAATAAATGGATTCATGATATAATATTCCAAAGTACACTATATACACCATATAATAGTGAATTGGTGCATAACAACAATGAAGTCTCAATAGAAATGTAAAATGAGATGAAATCCCTTATAAAGAAGGTATCCTTAAATTAAGGATAAATCACTCTCAAAATTATGTGTGATAAATATAAATACACCCAATATAAGTTGATATTAAGTGTAAAATAATAAAAGGTCATTCACACATTCTCAAAGGATGACATATTCCATAACTACATGTTGAACCCAAAGAAATCGAAATTGGGTTAAAAATTTCCCTTGGTAAAATTCAACAGCCTAACATCGTCACTTTAAAATTCATAAAATTAGTTGATGAGAGAGAAAATGGTATATCATCACTTGGACATAAAATTTACATCAATAAGGATATATAAGAATATATCCCATCATAAAAAGATGTAAATTAAAAGACATAGAAAAATAAGTCTTTTTAAAAGAGGAGTCTGAAAGGTTCCCTTACAGATTTGGGTAACTTTAGAAACGTACACCCCATGAAATAAGGGACATAAAATGAATATGTAAATACCAAAATAGTACAATAATGGTCAGTATATACACCACACAAAAGTAAATAGTGGCCAATGTAGCATGAATCTCACGGGAATAAAAACTGAGATGAAAATCCCTTTATGAAAATTCGGCAGCCTAACGGCGCCACATAAAACAACCAAAAATGGATTGATGAGATAAAATATGGTATCTCATAATAATAACATAAAATTTACAGAAATAGTAATATAAAATAACATCCCCCAACATAAGAAATAGGAGCTTAAATTAAGTTACATAAAAAGAGTACTTAAAAATAAACAGAGAGGTAGGATTCCTTACCTCAAGTCCGACTTGTCGTGTTCTTTTCTTCATAATCCTGAATAATAAACATTGGTAAGTTTATAATTGATTAAGGTACTCCTTTAAAAGTTATTATTCAGTTCATATAACATATCATAATGTTATAATAATTGGTTAATAATGTGAGTTCATATCAGACGTTTTTGTCGATGTTTGGTACGTGAGTCAAGAATCAACTTGTTTGAAAATGATTTTCCATGTAGTTATAAGTAAATCATATCCATAATATTATTAATTATTTAAATATAATATATATCCATTACATATTAATTTTACACTATTCCATAACATTTGGAGATAAAAATAAATGAAATGCACTGTTCATGGAGACGGTAGGTCGTACGTACACATGAATGCTACTTTCATTTCTTTGACATATTAATGGAATTAAAAATAAATGAGAGATATATATTAAAATTACAGTATAATATATATGTTTTATAGGTCAAATAAGTTCATTAATTTCATTTTTTATACATTCCATGTATTTCAAGAACGAGTCACGTCATTTGAGGGGGCGGTATTCCACACTTCCTCGTATGAAATTATCGTATTTGCACAACATGCAAAGCATAAAGGTATGTTTTAAATATAAAATACAGAAGCATATGTAAGACATAAATACTATATATATCATATATAAAATATAGTTACATCATAATGGTCACCATGAAATATGTTATTAGAAGATTGAATAATCATCGTTTCGTGAGGCAGTAATTCACCATCCACAGAAACAGTATGTTCTTTAACTATTAGACGGAGGTGTGTGTAAGTGTAGCTAGAATATTTCACATTACAACATCATAGTACATTGAATATAATGGTTTTGTTACAAAATAAAGGAATTAGAAGAGTTTAGGTGTTTTTAGAAGCAAAATAAAACAAAAGAACACAAGTGAAGACATTGCCTTTAAATCGGGTAACCCCTTTGGTTTGAACCAAAATGGTTTCTTGAAGAGAATTCTGCCAAAGGTGAGGCTTCAATGATGAAGATAGGGATGTGGAGAGATGAAATGGGTAGATTCTGGCCGAGCCAAGGGCTTTATAGGTGTGAGTAATGTGGTACAGGTGGGAGCCTTTTATAAGAGAAGAGGAGGGGCACTCATGGAAAGTTATTAAATGATACTTTATTTTAAAAAGAGTTTCGGATTTTAAAGGTCTCACATTGATATATTTAGAGGATAAGCTGATAAGGGTTCGAAATATACTCATCCAATAGGTTTTTTCCAAGTGTAAGTCTTAGATCTTACATTATATGTTCATTTTATTTAAATAGTTCATTAATGAGGTAATCGCTGCATCATCATGATATCATAAATAATTTAATTTATTTAATACCTAAACATTATAAAAAAATACTATGATGTAGGAAATATTTTTAGATTTAAAATTAATATTTATAGTCTAAGATATCATTTATTTATACAAAATTAAAATTATTTTACTTAGGGGTTACATACTTTGGTAACATTTTCCTTTCTTTAAAAAAAATATGATAAAAGGTCACTATCACACTAAATTGATTCTATGGGGTCCCATGATTGGAAAAAGGCATCCCATGGTTGGGCCAGACACCACCAATAGCATTAGGACACATTTTGGGGTCATTTTATATTTTTATGATATTATTTTCTTACCCTTAATTACCCGATTACTAATTAAACACGATAATTAAAGATAATTACCGCTGTTACTATTCATAATGTCAAAAAACAAAATATTAATAATTACATAATTTGGACCTTCTGATTCCAAATATAGAATCCATTTTATCAAATTAAAAACACATAAATTGTAGTAATTAATTTAAAAGTAAATCCTGTTGTCAGAACAAAAGATGAGTTTTTAAGAAGTAAAATTTATCAAATGATTGACTTGTTTTTGCATCCAATTGAAAAGTGAAATTAATTCCAATAAACAAAATTGTATTAAATGATAAAAATATTATTCTATTATACTTTAAAAACAATTAAAATGACAATCTAAATATATAAATAAATTGGATGAAAAGGCAGTTTTGAATTAAAAACTCTATTTTCACTATTCATTAAAAAAAGAATTATCATAAAAATACCAAAAATTAACCCTAAGATATATTTGATATTTCAAATTCAGAAATTATTTTAATTTTAACAAATTAAAAACATAGATATTTCATTAATAAATACTATAGTTAATTCCCGCTTTCAAAATAAATAGCAGGTTTTTTGGAAGCAATATCTATGAAAAGTATGGCACTTGTTTATCTCCATTTTGAAAGTGAAATTAATTATAATGATCACCATTTAATTAAATTGTAAAAATATATTATAATTAAACATTAAAACCAATTAAAAATAAAATCTAACCATATATTTAAAATAGATGAAAAAGCAGTTTTGATGTAAAAAGCAATACTTATCACTATTCATTTAAAAAAATGAACATTATCAGAAACATACCAAAAATTTATCCAAAGTAAATTTCAATGTACCACTCATAAAGAATAAGTTTATTTTGAAAAATAGAGCTTATAAAATTGTCAAAAGTTAGATTTAAAAAAGGTTCGCCATCAAAATGCAGTAAAATAATCTTTTAAAAATATTAGAGTATTTATTCTAAAATTGGATTCATTTTGATTTTAAGCCTATAACATTTATTGGATAAATGTAAAAATATTTATCAAAACTATTTAATCATTTTGTAGTTATTTCTATTCATTCCCTCCATTACAATGGCTAGGCATTAACTATTATAATATTATAATATTATTAGAGTGCAACATAAGATTTCAAAGAAACTTGTTATTGCGTATTGGGTACGCCATCGAGCATGGAATTCCCTTTAAAGTAATATTAACATTTTATTCAAAAATATTGATAAACCTTAGAATGTAATATTATTTATTTACCTGGGATGTTACATCCTTTCTCCCTTTTTAGAATTGTGTCCTTGCAATTTCAAAATTGGGCATGGAAACTTCATTGAAAGTGCCACATCGGAACAAGAGTCAGTAAAACTATGACATTAAAAGAAAGGGAGAAATGTAAAAAGGACACTTGAGTTAACCAATACTAGGATTTCAAGTAGGAATATATGGATGTGGAGGAGAAAAAAAGGGTCATGTTCTGATGGAGAGTGATAGTAAACATGTCTACGAGAAAGTTAACCACAAGAAAATCACAAACTTGTGATGGGTTAAACAGTATTCGATTCCCCAGTAGGAAAAGTTAAGGGAATTTTTTTTTGTTTTAAGTTACTTTTCATTGAGGAACTTATTATTGAGCTCAACTAAATCATAATGAAACATACTTATTTGTCACATAGACTTTCACCTTTTACTAGATTCCTTAATCAAACTCATATTTTCTCCAAAAGACAAGTATTTTGGAAGACTTGTTCGTATTAAGAGTAATATAATAAACTTCTTGAGAATAACCTAATCCACAAAAGAGAACTATATATTTCCTATGTCTTTAGATCTCAACCTGAACCAAAAAGTTTAGTACAAGATTAGGTAATACCCAAAAAGGATATTTTTTTTACAAAAAGAAAAACTACTCCTAATCTCCAAAAAATTTCAAACAAAACCCAATGTTCAAAAAAGACCATTCAATAAAAATATATCCATAAAATTATTCAAAGTAAACAAAACTAAGATTGAAACCCAAATCTCTGAAGGATTTAATCACATAGTCTCCTATGATAAATATTAACATTTATCTCTAAATAACATCAGTTACTCTTAAAGTCTCATACTAAAAAGTAATTAACCTAATCATATATCCCCCATGATAGGTTAATAATTTTCATAGATAATCCAAAATTAACTTATTCTAGATTTATAAGATCATCTAACTAAAAATAATTAGTCAAACTAACCAGGGACTTCACGTAGTCCAGTGGTAGGCGATAAATACCAGAAGCACTTTGGTTGGGGGTTTGATTCCCGTAGCTTCGTCAGACGCGACAGGGTTTCACATGGTCTACGTGTTTTCCTTTTTCCAAAACTACATAATTATGATAACATTCCCCAAAAAGCGATAAAATCTTCAAAATAACCATAACATAATTTAACTTCAAGTTTATCTCATGTTGTTCATATTCCACCACAACATATCGTAACCCATAATTTCCTAAAAAGTAAGGATCATAAAAACCCAAATGATTACCCTTATAATTATCACCTGAACTTCCACATCGAGTTGGTTCTCTAGTACATGATGCATTAGAGAACTCACCAAGGTTCAAGTGGTTGATCATGACTCCTAATATTTGGGTTATAAAAACCATGAGATTTCTCATTGAATCCCCCATTTCATTCAGTCTCTTAATCAGAGAACCACAACGGTTTCCTTCAAACCCATTGTCAATTTGGTGCATGCTAGATCCATCCATTTATTAAAACCAAAAGTGTCAGTGTGAGTATATCAACAAAATCATTATATACTAAAGAGGAAGATAAACACTAAGATATACTTATCCAAGTTATCTCAAACTCATTCCATCCTTCAAAAAAAACAACGAGACTATCTAATATAATAACCATTGTGGTTATACACAACTTGTAACTTAAGACTCTAACCTCTAATGTTATCTAAACCGTCCTATGATACCAACTATAAGGACCCGACCATAATCATTATATATTTTTCAATTAAATGAATAATTCACATTGAGAATATTTTCAGGTTTAGAGTTTTAAGAATTATGACATAACTTTTAAATCTCAAAGATTACAAAGTAGACACATCTACTCAGCTTCCAATTTTTTTCACAAAAATAAAAAATCCTGAACAAAAGATTCATGTCTAGTTCCTTGTTTTAGACATCCTGACATTTCTTTGATCCCATCCTTGAACCTATTCAACTTTATGTCGTGTGAAAAACATTTTAAAAAAAGTTGGGAAGAGAATAAAAAGCTCAGTAAGGGTTATAACAATATGGAAAGTAAACATTAGTCCATGTATATATAAGAATCAATGAAATCATACTTTACTCATAAAACATAAGTAATTTTACATACCTCATAAAATCATGAGATTTATGAATAACTCATAGAAATTATAAGACATAAAGGTAACTTGTGGCATTCCTAACATTCTTAAGTAGGGAGTAACCCTCATGGTTACGTTCAGAATACCCATCAGAGTATATTCCCTAAATCTCTTCAGAGAAACGTTAGCGTTTAACCCCTTCACGTTACCCAATGCATTGGAGAGCTATATCTGGCTCACCCGCCCTTAGTTTATCACAGAACCACCCGCCTTCATAAACAATTCCCAAGAACAATAACATAATCATAGAACATAAATTAAGCATAAATTAAAGATAACATTACCACATTGCAATAACAATATATCATTTTATGATATTGAAATAATAAATCAATTCTAAAAACCATTTTCAAAACCATTTAAAACATTTAATAAAGAGATTTTTGAATCAATGTTTCCCATACCACTTTGATGATTTTAAAATATTAAAACATTAATATCCATATAAATAAATCCGTAAAACCATTTTGAAAACATAGATATTAATGAGGAATATCTATAAGAATTAATCATTAAAACATTTAAAACGATATTTTAGTTAAAGGGTTTTTAACAAAATAAGAGACACTTGAATACAATAATTGAGGAATAACATTTAATCAGAACGTTATAATATCATCAGAATAAATTGATTCATGATATAGTATTCCAAAGGACATTATATACACCATATAACAGTGAATTGGTGCATAACAACAATGAAGTCTCAATTGAAATGTAAAATGAGATGAAATCCCTTATAAAGAAGGTATCCTTAAATTAAGGATAATTCAATATCATAATTATGTGTAAAAATATAAATACACCCAATATAAGTGGATAGTAAGTATAAAACAATCAATGGTAATTCACTAATATTCAAAGGATGACATATTCCATAACTACATGTTGAACCCAAATAAATCGAAATTGGGTTAAAAAGTTCCCTTGTTAAAATTTGACAGCCTAACAGCGTCAATTTTAAATTCATAAAAAACGTTGATCAGAGAGAAAATAGTATCTCATCACTTGGATGTAAAATTTACATCAATAAGGATATATAAGATGATATCCCAACATAAAAAGATGTAAATTAAAAGACATAACAAAATCAGTCTTTTTAAAAGAGGAGTGTGAAAGGTTCCCTTGCCGATTTAGGAAACTTTAGAAACGTACACCCCATGAAAGAAGGGTAATAAAATGATGATTTAAAAACCAAAATAGTAAAATAATGGGCAGTATATTCACCACACAAAAAGAAATAGTGGCCAATGTATCATGAATCTCAGGGGAATAAAAAGTGAGATGAAAATCCCCTTATGAAAATTCGGCAGCCTAACGACGCCACATAAAACATCCAAAAATGGATTGATGAGATCAAATAGGATATCTCCTCATATTAATATAAAATGTACATAAAGATTAATATAAAATAACATCCCCCAACATAAAAAAGAGGATATGAAAGTAAGTTACATAAAAAGAATACTTAAAAATAAAGAGAGAGGTAGGATCCCTAACCTCAAGTCCGACTTGTCTTGTCATTTTCTTTATATTTCTGAATAATAAACATTGGTAAATTTATAATTTATGAAGGTCCTCTTTAAAAAATTATTATTCAGTTCATGTCAAATATTATAATGTTATAATAATTGGTTAATAATGTGAGTTCATATCAGAAATGTTTGCCGATGTTTAGTACATGAGTCAAAAAAGAACTTGTTTGAAAAGGATTGTCCATGTAGTTATAAGTAAATAATCTCCAGAATAGTATTAATGATTTAAATATCATATATATCCAGTATATATTCATTTTATACAATTACATAACATTTGGAGATAAATAGAAATGAAATGCACCATTCATGGAGACGGTAGGCCTTACGTACGCATGAACGCTACTTTCATTTCATTGACATATTAATGGAATTAAAAATAATTGAGATATATATATATATATTAATTCCAATATAAAATATATGTTTTATAGGTCACATAATTTCATTAATTTCATTTTTATACATAAAATGTATTGCATGAATGAGTCACATCACCTGAGGGGGCGGTAGTCCACATTTCCTCGTATGAAATTATCGCATTTGCACAACATGAAAAGCATAAAGGTATGTTTTAAACATAAAATACAGAAGGATATGGAAAACAGAAATACTATATATATCATATATAAAATATTCACATCATAATGGCCACCATGAAAGGTTTTAAGAGAACATTGACCAATCATTGTTTCGTGAGGTAGTAATTCACCATCCACAGAAACAGTATGTTCTTTAACCATTAGTCAGAGGTGTGTGTAAGTGTAGCTTGAATACTTCACATAACAAAATCCTAGTTTATTTAAGATAATGTTGTTGTTACAAATTAAGGTAATAAAAATATTTTAGGGGTTTGTAGAAGCAACATAAAACAAAATAACACAAGTGAAGACATTAACTTTAAATCGGGTAACTCCTCTTGGTTTGAACCAAAAGGGTTTCTTGAAGAGAATTATTCCAAATTTGAGGCTTCAATGATGAAGGTAGGGATGTGGAGAGATTAAATGGTGAGGGGTTGGCCGAGCCAAATGGTTTAGAGGTTTGAGTAAGGTGGTAGAGGTGGGAGCCTTTTATAAGAGAAGAGGAGGGGGACTCTTGGAATGTTGTAAAATGTTACTTTATTTTAAAGAGTTTAGGATTTTAAAGGTCCCACATTGATATATTTAGAGGATAAGGTGATAGGTATAGAAATATACTCATACAATATGTTTTTTTACAAGTTTATGTCTTAGATTTTACATTATCTTTTCATTTTATTTAAATCGTTCATTAATGAGGTAATCACTGCATCATCATGATGTCATAAATAGTTTCATTTATTTAATTTCTAAAAATTATAAAAAAAATACTATGATTTAGGAAATCTATTTATATTTACAATTACTATTTATAGACTAAGATATTGTTTATGTAGACAAAATTAAAATTATTTTACTTAGGTGTTACATAATTTGGTTACATTTTCCTTTCTATAAAAAAATATGATAAAAGGTCAATATCACACTAAAGTGATTCCATGGGGTCCCAATGTTGAAACAAGTCATCCCATGGTCGGCCAAGACACCATAAATAGAAGTAGGACACATGTTGGGGTCATTTTATATTTTTATGATATTATTTTCTTACCCTTAATTACCCGATTAGTAATTAAACACGATAATTAAAGATAATTACCGTCGGTACTATTCATAATGTCCAAAACAAAAGAGTCTTAATTAAATAATTTGGACCTTATGATTCCAAATATAGAATCCATTTTATCAAATTAAAAACACATAAACTGTAGTAATTAATTTAAATGTAAATTCCGTTGTCAAAACAAAAGACGGGTTTTTAAGAAGTAAAATCTATCAAAAGATTGACTTGTTTTTACATACAATTGAAAAGTGAAATTACATCCAATGAACAAAATTGTATTAAGTTATAAAAACATAATTCAATTATACTTTAAAAAAAATTAAAATGACAATCTAAATAGATAAATAAATTGGATAAAAAGACATTTTTGAATTAAAAACTGTATTTTTTACTATTCATTAAAAAAGCATTATCAGAAAAATACCAAAAATTATCCCTAAGATATATTTGGTATTTCAAATTCAGAATTTATTTCCATTTTTCCAAATTCAAAACATATAAGTTTCATTAATAAATACTATAGTTAATTCCCGCTGTCAAAACAAATAGCGGGTTTTTTGGAAACAATATCTATGAAAAGTTTGGCACTTGCTTATGTCCATTTTCAAAGTGAAATTAATTATAATGACCGCCATTTAATTAAATTGTAAAAATATATTCTACTTAAAACTTAAAACCAATTAAAAAGATAATATAACCATATATTTAAATTAGATGAAAAATCAGTTTTGATGTAAAATGCAATATTTATCACTATTCATTAAAAAAATGAACATTGTCAGAAACATTCCAAAAATTTATCCAAAGTAAATTTCAATGTCCCAATCATAAAGAATAAGTTTATTTTGACAAATAGAGCTTATAAAAGTGTCAAAAGTTATATTTAAAAATGGTTCTCCATCAAAAGGCGGTAAAAGAAACTTTTAAAAATATTAGAGTATTTATTCATAAAATTGGATTCATATGGATTTTAAGCCTCTAAAATTTATTGGATAAATGTAAAAATATTTAACAAAAATATGTAATCATTTTGTAGTTATTTCTATTCATTACCTCCATTACAACGGCTAAGCGTTAACTATTATAATATTATTATATTATTAGTGTGCAATGTAAGATTTCAAAGAAACTTGTTGTTGCGTATTGGGTACACCATAGAGCATAGAATTCCCTTTAAAGTAATATTAACATTTTATTCAAAAATATTGATAAACCTTATAATGTAATATTATTTATTTACCTAGGATGTTACAATTCTATTGAGGAAGTAATCTTCTTTTCCAATATTTGAATGTTTATCTCTTATTCTAATTTCTATTAATGTATTGTTTGCATGGTAAAGTTATAAATCTAGTATCATATATAAGAGGATATATTATTATTATTATTGTATATCCATATTCAACATTTTATAAATCTAATGACAAAAAAGTATTGGGTGTGTGTATGTATGGCTTACCGTCTTCACAGAGTGGTGTAATTTTTTTCATCTACAATTTAAAATGATAGTTACAATGATAGAAATAGTTGACATATATGGTATTTATAATATGATGTATATTATATAAAATTAATATACCACCCACTTCTTTACCATTTTAACCATTAAGGCACTGATATCATTACTCAAAGGAATCTGCAGTCTACCATCTCAACGAAGTGATATGACACATTTTACGTATTAAGAATGAAATAAAAATTTATTATAATGAAAAAATATGATATCTATGAAATTAATGGTAGAGCTATAACTTATTCCAAAGAACTGGGACTTACAAGATAACCAAGCATTATAAAATAAAGCAGATCATTCCTGATATAAAGGTAATGATGAAATATTATTAACAAAAGGGTGTTAATATTATTTAAGAGGATAATATATATTATACAATAAATATGAATTATGTTCAGTTATGTATTAGTAACCTTATTTAATCGATTATTCAATAGGTTAAATCTTTATCACTTAAAGGAAATCACAAGGTAATGGATTTTTATAACATAAGTTCCATTAATTGGGTTGAAATTCTTTCATTATGTGAGGAATTGATTATGTGTGAAATGAATTTTAATTATATTATTTTTAGTTAAACTTATTTTACATTTAATTATAGTTGATACACATAAGATATTCATTTGATTAACTATAACTTCGGTGATATGATATTTGTAAGGAACTTTAATTAAAAAAAATATACAATTTTAATGTTTTTTAAAAGGAATGTTTCTCAACTTATACATAATGTGTGAATTTTTATAAATTCCTGGTATATTAATTTTTTTGAGTATTCCTCTAGAATTTCGATTGTTTAATATTAAATAAAATTTATATATTTTTTGTGCATAAATTTTAAAAAATAAAATTTATTTCCAAATGGAAATTTTATTTTCCTCAGTAATGTTTTTTATGAATAATTTATATATAATGATTATATTATTGTTCCTGGGAATTATTTATGAGGAATTTTAGTTAAATTATAAAAATATGGCTGTTGATCCCGTCATAGATATCCAATTCATTCGGTAAATATATTGAGTTAACCGATTGGGATTCCCCTAAGAGATTATGGAATATGCTATGATGGATATTCCAAATGTAACTATCTTAGTTACTAACTTTGTAGCTAAAAGAATTATTGAATATTTAATAATTATATGAAAATTACTCCACAAATTAACTGTATGATTAATTTATTCTTTCTAAGAATTTTAATGGAAATTTATGATTTAATAAGGTATGATTAGAGATTATTATTGTTGGGAGAATGTTATAACATTATGGAATATTTTAATGAAAAAAATATGCATTTTTATGTTGATTTTATGTTCTTTTATGAAATGTTTTTTGAGAATATTAAGGTAGAAAATATGATTTCATGGGTAATATAAATTTTATCAAGAAATTGAAAAACTTTCGTAAGTATTTACTGACAAAAAATTTATTTATTCCTTTTTATGTAACTTAATATGATTTTATACTCATCCCAATTTTTATAATTTTTTTTCAATAATTATGGATGAATAAGATCAAGGATGTGGCTCATATGAAGATTGGGAATATTTATCCTTAAAAAAATCAACTTTTATCGTAATTAATTTTATAAGAAAAAAATTGATACTATATAGAAGTGTCCACTTATAATGTATGGCTTTACTCTTTCAGAGTTTTTTGTATTTCCATAAAAAAATATACCCAAAATATGTTTGGGAATGATATAAAGTGAAATATAGTCAAAATTCAGTAAAATATGTAATGATTAGGGTATAGTCCATTTATATTTTAGTGTTATAATTTTTCCATCATGCGTCTCTCAAAAATCATGTAGTGAAATGTAATGTCCCTTCACCCATTTATCTTTTAATTACGGGTAAGGAACCATGTAATTCATAGAAACTCTAGGTTACATATCAAATGCTTACATTCCTTTTATATATATATATTTAAACACATCCGTCAAATAAACCAATATTTTCAGGTCATTAAAGTCTTAAAAATATAATTCGGTGAAATTTAGAACAATATAATAATTTTACCTAAGTTGTTTGGTAAGGATGTTAGATATAAAAATTATTTTATATAATTTATATTCCCAATAATAATCTTCTTCCTCATTATATGATTTTTTCTAAAATAGTTCCTTGATAAAACCAAGTATAAAATATATTACTACAGAAATATCTAACGTTCTATTATTTTTTACATGGGAGTAAATGTATTTGAAATTCATGATATATTTTTTTATCTTCACATATTGCATAATAATGATCAAAAATATTATTATTAACAACTTATTCTAAAGAGCACATACCACATTGAAAATATTATTATAGTATTTGATCACTTTAATTATTTGAATGCTTCTTCAACTTCCAGGTCTCCTAATTTTTAACATTTTTCTATATCTTTAAATAGCATTAAATTTTTATTTTTATATGTATGGAATTATAATTTTAGATATAATTATCTCCTTCAAATATATCTTATTTGTAATTAATTCAACAAGAAAAAATTATTATTCATGTTAACGACGACTCTACCACATGGATAATTACTTTGATACGAGTTGAAATTCCATTGATGATCGGTGAAAAGACCTTAGAGGTAGAGTTATGAATTAGGTTTTTTCTTAATTTCTACCAATATACAAATATCATTTTAGTCATTTACCCTTTGATTAATCGACCGCTATTTTAGTTTATGATAGTTTGATTTTTTTTCTCTATATTTATCAACCACATGCAATTTGGGTAAAGCAAATAAGGATGTAACACATTATTTTTACAATGTATGAATCTATGAAAAAATTATTCTATAATTATTTATTCACTCCAATAAATAATTATAATCTATAATAAATTACAAATTATTATGTTTTGGTTATTCCCAAACCAATAGAGATTTTCACTATGCAAACTAATATGTACTCATCACTTGAAATCCACTAAAAATCTCAACAATAAAACATATGATCACAATATCCAATCATTTCATTCATTAGTTCACATAGGATCCATAAAATCCCACCATGTATATACAAGTGTTTGTTTTAGCACTCCAGGAATTAGATACTTGGCCAAAATAATGATATCCCAACATCCAAAAAACAGATTTAAATCCTCTCAATAACTTCATATTTTAATGAAAATAGATCTTCACATGAATGACATGAAACTTTATCCCTAATATAGAGAATATTTACAATAAAGATCACAAAAAAGATCACCTGATTTTATCACCTCAAATAGAGATCCTATGATTTTATCAAATACAGAAAGTCATCAGACATTAACATCCATAACATAAAAGTTCAAAATATCAACATTAGTATCGATCTCTCATCTGTTTATTATTTTATTCTTCATTAATAATGGATGTTATAATATTTACTTATTCTATAATCTTTGATAAAAATAGTTATTTTATTTAGCTCAGCATCAAATCCTCATTGATTTTCTTCTTCAATAGTTCTCTAGACATTCTCTGCTCATTTCTCTCAATCTCCATAGTTTTAATTACTCAATCCCTTTCATCATTTTCTTTATATATCTAGGTAACCAAAAATAATTGTTAATAAATTTAGAATATATAATATATCCCATCATATTTTATTCTAGTATTTTCATTTTATTTTTCTCACCATGTTCATACATGGGTGAGATCACATGATCTCTAATTTCCGTTGGTTTTTTCACCACTGTCTCCTATAACTTTATACGAGTTATCATTCATTAATTAACAATTTTTTTATCATCTAGAAAATATTTTTAATTATTATTAATTTATATCTAGTCTCTTTATATATTCATAAAAATCCCATGTAAATAGTCCAAAAAACATTATCTCAGATTTATAAAAATCACACAACATTCAGATTTACCAGATGTCTCAATAACTTTTACAGCTAATGATAATATTATTAAACCCTTAAAGATTAAAATTTAATAAGTAAGTTACAAATAAAAGTTAAATACAAAATCTTTCATTCCTAGAAATAATGAAAATGGCATTTCAGATTATTTCAAATAATAACGAATAGATCTTTAATTATTTAGAATCTTATTCATTTATAGACATTAAAATCTAGAAACATCTTGTCTTCATCCCCTTCTATTATCTTAGAAATTATATCATCATTGATTTAATTCAAAAAGGATAGCATGATAACATGGTTATTTAGTACGTTTTATATAGTTATATTTATGTATCAAACATTGTAATATATTATTTTTTAGAAGATGTATTTTACTACTAAATCAACAATTATCTTCTTCTAGAATATTGTAATGGCCCAGACCTCTCCATCCCTTTCCTTTGTCAAAAATAAGGTCAAGAAGTGTTCAGGAGGGTAAAATGGACCTTTTCCACACTTTCCAGAATTTTGAAACTACACGCCGTGTAGTTCGAGTACACGTCGTGTACCCTCTTTCCAGGTATACCCCGTGTTGCAGACTGTGTCCTTGCCATGTGCAATAAATGGGTGCACGCCGTGTGACTAGTTCTACACGCCGTGTAGACCTTCCCCGCGTACGCATTACCAGTCAATGGTCGTGTACCATGTTGGAGCCGTGTCCTTGCCATGTGAAATAAATGTGTACACACCGTGTGTCTAAACTACACTCCATGTAGTCCCTCCTTGTGTATGTGTTACCCTCAAACCGTGTGTTGACCAGTCAATGGCCGCAGAGCCGCATTGGAGGCCGCGTGGAGACCATGTGAAAACGGCCAAGTACACGCCGTGTACCATATGTACACGCCATGTACTTTTTCTTTTCACGCCTATAAAAGGAGGGGTCCCCTCCTCCTTTAAACTCATACCTCTCCTCCACTCTCCTCTGAGCAGAGCTCTCTTAAGAGACTCAAAGGCTCTTTCTTCCATAACTTTTCTGTCCGAGCTCCGATTTACGATCCGTCAATGGCCACGGGATCGTAACGATGAGGTGGAACTTCCGAGCCTAGGTCCGTTGTTTTTCCTTTAGCCTTTTCTTTCCGACTTCCACCCGAGGAGGTTATGCCGGGACCCGATAGAAGTGACGGACGCCGACGGACATCTTCTAAAGTTGATCCGGGTGAGAGTTGTGACCAGAACCTGTTGAGGTAGGGATCATACCTTCATCTCTCTAATTTGTGCATCATGCGGGGTGGGTTTTCTCTTGTTTACGTGAAACACTTTTGAACCAATTTAATGAAAATAATAACAGGCTTATTTAATGGGGGATGGGAAGTTTGTGATTACTGTTACATTACCTTTTATATCCTATGATATTATGCTGTGAAATGAACAGGCTTATGCCTACTGAACATCACGGCCGTTGGGGTCCTTTGCTTGCGCAATTAAATATTGACCTATCTTTCTAGACTGTTTTTGTGAGTGGAACTTTGTTGAATGTGGAAATTGGTTAATCACGTAAAGTTGACTGTTCAAATGAAAATATGGAACCCTTGTGTGGTCACCCCAGTTAAACAAAATGGAATAATGAACATGTGGATGTTGGCTTGGTTACGTGTCATTGTGTTGGGGGTGTTTTGTGGGCTGTTGTGGTTTGGGTGAGTAGCGGGGCTACGGTTCACTTCATTGTGGGAAGGTGTGAATGTTTAATGGTGATGGGAAGTAGGGCTGCAATAAATGGTACTAAAGGGATGATGATGTGTGGTTTCGATGCGGTTGTGGTTATGGCGATTGGCAGCAGGGCCACAGGGTTGGGTTTTAATGTGAACGGGTTATGGGTTGTGTTTAATAAATAATTAATGTGGAAGAGTTAATGAATGATGGGGCTTTGTAATGAAACGAGAATAATAATCAATGGGTTGGTTGGTTAATAAGAAGGGACTTTCCATGTATCTGTGTTTTCCTAACATGCTTTTTGGATGGCAGGGATATGTTTTACGAACTTTTGAAGTGGTTGGTTGTGTATAGTTTCCCAATAGTTAAGGAACTAAATAAGCTAATTTCTGCTGAAACGTGAAAACCTTAATGGGGTTGGGGTTGTTTGTTGTAGGCATGCTTCGTGGTAGCAGTGCCGAGGCACGTGCTCAGTTTCTCTTTTTAGAAGCCATAGGTTGGGTTGAGTGGTTGATATATATATATATATATATGTATCTTTTGTGTTTTATTGCACCACACCCATGTTGAGCACTTAGTGCCGAACACTCCCATTTCATGGGAGAGGGTGTTTTCCCATAGTTACTAGCTCATTCCTTCTCCTTCTCCCCTAGGCCGTGATGGCTTCAGGCGACCTTACACCCAAGACTCTTCGGGTAGGTTTCGATTGGGGTGATTAGGCCCAAGACTCTTCGGGCAGGCTTATAGGCTATAATGGCTTGAGGAGACCTTACACCTAAGACTCTTTAGGTAGGTTTCGATTTCAGGCCCAGGTGTCTTCGGGCGAGAGTTCTGTGACTATTATTGTTCCAAAGAATCTTCGGGATGAGGCCCAGGTGTCTTCGGGCGGGGTTGTGGTTGTGGTTGTGAGGCCCAGGTGTCTACGGGCGGGGATGTGGTTGTTGTTGTGAGGACCAGGTGTGTGCGGGCGGGATGTGTGGTTGTGAGTCCCATGTGTGTGCGGGCGGGGAAATTATTGCAGTGACAGGACATTCGGCTAACTAATGGAAAATGGTGCGGGGTACCCAATACTCTTGTTCTTATACTACTACTACATGTTGTGATTGTGTTTTGGTGAGTGTGGCTGGTGAGGTTGGGTGGATAAACTTCCTTGTTAGGTTTCTTCTATTGTTCTCACGGGACATTAGGATGTCTCCCCACTTGTGCACGAGAGCTTTAGGTTTCCCTATTGAGTATACTTGTATGCTCACCCTATGTTTACTTTCAGGTTTCCAGGAGGACTACCAGGGTTGTACGGGACCCTACTAGTCAGGCAGTCAGAGTTGTTGCAGTTGTTGTTCTCTTATTTTCTTTTGGTATTGTACTTTTCAGATTTCTTGTACTTGTACAATGTTATACAATTGTTTAAACATGCATGTGGGCTTGGTTTGGGTTTATTTCTATACACTTTCTCTTTTTTCCTTTTGGTGGTTGACTTGTCCTATTTCCCGATCCTTAAAAATAAAAAGGGTAATGCCTCCCATATTTTTGAAAACACATACCTTTGGTGCTAGTCACCAACCCGGGGCCTACTGGAGGTGGGACTAGGGGGGTCATTATCTCCCTTTCACCATTGCCAGCTCAGGAGGGGAATCTTTGGTGGGAGGGGGTTGTGACAGAATGGTATCAGACGTGATGGTTGAGAGATAGGATGGATTCTGGAGTTAGGCACAGTGAGGATTGCATGGGATGGTAGGGAAACAGTGTTAGTCAATCATGGTACCTGACATAGGCCAGGGAAGACCGGCTAGGGCACAGGATTTTAGGCCCCCATGTGATTCGATGTAAGGACTCTAAGCCTACCAAACGACCAAGTTAGACTACATTGATTGCAGGGTAGAGGCCCTAGGGAAGGTATATGCATCATCATGATTGTGTTTTACGTGATTTGGGTGTTCTGGGAAAGAAATTGAAATAAAATGATAAATAAAAACTTGAGTTTTTCTTTACAACTTGGGCTTAGGAGATCCTTGTTTACCATACAGCTATGGCAACTGAACGTCGTCCCCAGGTGGCTCAGACGGCCGAGGCCCAGCAGATTCAGGTGGTCGATCAGTTGAGGATTGACCGAGAGGGGGAAGATAGCCAGTGACAGAAGACTCTCCGTTCTTTCCAGCAGCAGACCCTCAAAGAAGTACAAGGGTAGTACTTAGGATACGGAGACGGATGGGTGCCTTGAGGAGCTAGGGATCACATTCACCTTGATCTGTGCTCCGAGGGAGTACTGGGTTCCCCTAGCATTCAGTCAGCTGAGAGGTGCGGTGCGATAGTGGTGGACGCTCTACCTCGGAGAGAGGATAGAGGCAGAGGTTCCATGGGCTGACTTTGAGAAAGAATTCTGAGAGGAATTCCTTTCTTCCATGATCAAGTCGGATAAGCGGATAGAGTTACTCTCCCTTCACCAGGGGAGTATGTCGGTACGAGATCTGGGGATCAAGTTCAAAGATCTCCTGTGATTTGATCCGAATCTCTTTCTGGATGAGGAGTCTCGGGCGAGACGTTTGGAGGAGGTGCTTTGTCCTTCGCTCCAGTATGTTGTCACCCCCTTCACCCTTCCAATGTACTTGGCGGTTCAGAATAAGGCAGAGGTCATAGAGAGGATGAACTCACTAGGAGGTGCACCACGTGAGGTGTTTTAGCTAGGTTCGTCGAAGGGGATGGCAGTCAGCAGCAGGTCTCCAGCGACAGGACCTTCTAGGTTCAGGCCAGTGGGGAGTAGGCCCCAACAATTCTAGTTCAGATCTTCGGGTCCTCATCCCTTTTCCACGAGCCCAGGACCGAGGTGTTTTTCTTGTGGAGGTTTTGGGCACGTTCAGAGTCGGTACACGACCCGAGCTCAGTACAGTGGAGGTGGGCAGGTTCAACACCCACCTCAGCTGTAAAGACCCGCAAATTTCAAGGGAATTTTTTTCTTAATTTTCTTTGGAATTTTACAAGAGCGCAGCTTCAGACGGAACCTGATTCCGAGGCCCGGTGTGCCCGGAATCAATTTCCGAAGTTTGGCTCGGGTACGTTCAGTGAACGGACGAGCGAGTTTTTCTATCTTTTGAACCGGTGCCCGGAATCAAATTCTGAGGGCACCGATGAAATCGCAGCGCCGGTATTTGCTTAGAAACGCCTCTTCTGGAGTTGCGTTTGCTCAAACGTGGTTTTTAAATTTTGCGGCTTTAAGTCAGAAATAAAATAAAGTTTGTGCGACAACTTTATTTTATTTCACTTAAGCTGCTTGGAAGCCACTTGAAGCCACTTAAGGGCGGCTTGAACTGAGTGGAACTGGATAGGAGGCTATCCAGAAATATCCTACCCCCTTGGTAGGATATTTGTGCGGTGGGGCCCGCACGAGCCCCGCCGTTTCTTTCGCTAAGTAACGCACCCGCGAAAACCCGTCAAAGTAACTGAAAAGTCAACCGACGCGTTTTCTTAAATTCTTAACAGACCATTTAATTAGGCTGTTTATTTCGTGAATTAAATGGGCTGTTTTATTTGTTGAATTAATTCAACGAATTAAATGGGTCGTTACTTACACGTTTTGCGTTTGTTGGCAAAATAATAAAATAGACAACTTGTCTATTTTGGAGGATTGCTATCGTTGTGCAATTCCTCTGAACCTCCACACTCCCCGCGAAGAACGCGAAGAACGCGAAGAACGCGAAGAACGCGAAGAACGCGAAGAACGCCGGCGACCGGAATTCGACGACGCACACCGAGATCTGCGACGTCGACGAGCCCTACCCGCGACGTTCTTCGGCGACGCCTCTTCTTCTGCGGCCGATCCTCGTTCGGCAACTAAGGTGAGAAACGAATCATTTGAATTCTCCCGTTTTAATTTCGATATCAACGGATTTAAATTAATTAAATCCGTTTGATCTTGATCCGGAGATTGGCGACGCGACGCCGGATACCGCGACGACGCGACGATCCCCCCTTCTTCCGCGACGAGCAATTCCGCGACGACCTCTCGTCCGACGACGACGACAGGTAAGGGATGTTGGATTATTTTATCTTTTTCCCCGTGTTTATTCTTTTAAAGTGAAGAACATGATCTCCGACAATTTGATTTATTTAAAATTGTTGCTGATTATTCCTCCCGTGGATTTTGACTAAACGCGGAGGGTGCGGGTCTAACGAACAAGACCGGGCAACCCTCCGCCGATCTCTTTTGTTGTGCGGATTTGGCGGACGACGACGAACCGTGCGGCAAGGGAATTTTGTTGATTCCGCAGTAAAGATCGTCCCCCGGGAGGAGCAACGGCGCAGACGGGAAAGAAATCGGGCCACCGGAGCAGCTCCGGCGGCGCCGGCGACCGGAGGCGGCGGCGCCCGGCGCGCCGCCGGAGGAGTCCGCCGCGGCCGAGCCGCGGCGGCGGCGAACCGCCGGACCGCGTCCGCGGTCCGGCCACCAGCACGCGGCCCGCGCGGGCCGCGTTTCTCCCAAAGCCGCGGGTTTGACCCGCGGCGGCTCTTCGGCCGCGCGGCCGAAGACCGAGCCGGCCGGTCCGGTCGGCCGGGCCGCGCCCAGGCCGGACCGGACCCGGCCTCGCCGGGTCGGGCCGGGTCGGGCCGACCCGGATCGACCGACCCAAGGGGGGGTTCGGGCCGGGTCGCCCCGGGCCCAGAACCCCCGTTTCGGGCCCTCTTCGGTCTTTCGCCCATATCTTGGGCCTGTGACCTCCGATTGACGAACCGTCAGCGGCTACGCGATCCTTGGATCGAGACGGTCGTTTCGGTATACTATACTCAAGGTGCACCTTCCTTTTCGGGAGTCTACGTAGTTAAAACTCCGTAGTTAAGCGTGCTTGGCCTAGAGCAGTGATCAGGATGGGTGACCTCCTGGGAAGTTTCCCAGGTTGGGTGTGAGACGGAAAGACCAATAACTAACAGACCGGGCGTCCGATTGACGCACCGTCTGTTTCGTTGAATTCCTCTAAGTGAGACAGAACTTTTGGCATGCTCCGCCCGAGGATCGGATACAGGCGGAGTACGGTCGGGTTGGTTTTGCCCTAAAAACCAACCGGGCCCCTGGGACGAAAATGCCAATAACTCTCAGACCGGGCGTCCGATTGACGCGCCGTCTGTCGCGTTGAGATCCTGTTGTCGATACGGAACTTTTGGATACATCAACTTCGGACTACGTGTCAGTTGATGTATCAGCCTCTCGGCTCGTGGAGCGGACCCTCCTAAACGAGCTCGCTAAGTGCGGGAACCCTAGTGCTGGCTGTGGCTTCGACGACAGAGCAGAGATCCTCCGTGGACTGCAACGACGACAGAGCAGAGATCCTCCGTGGACTGCGACGACGGCAGAGCAGAGATCCTTCGTGGACTGCGGCGACGACTGTGCAGAGATCCTCAGTGGACTGCGTCGACTACTGCACTCAGCGATCCTACGTGGAACAGTGCTACCGAACCTGTGTGAGCTGAATCTTCTTTTTACCTTGAGCGGTGGAGCGCTTGGGTGTAGCGGCGGACCCGTGGTACTTGACAGTGGTGGTGCGCTTGGATGCAGCAGCAGACCCTTGGCGGTGGAGCGCTTGGTTGTAGCGGCGGACCCGCGATACTCTACGGAGTGTGTGCGCTTGGGTGTAGCGACAGACCCGCGACGGTGGAGACGCGCGTGCGGAGTACGGAGACCATGTAAATGACTGAGACCTGACGACTGCTTGACCGACTCGACTTGGAGTGAGTCGACTAGCCCAGTGGACGGAGCGCCCAGTAGTTGGCAGCAGACCCACGGCGGATGGAGCGCCTGGTAGTTGGCGGCAAACCCGCGGTACTCGATAGGAGGAGTACCTCAGTAGGCTAATTGGGTGAGCGCCCGGTATTTGGCAGCAGACCCTCAGCGGACGGAGCGCCCGGTAGTTGGCAGCAGACCCGCGGTACTCGACAGGAGGAGTACTTCAGCAGTCTTAGGTTAGTGAGCAGTACCTCGGAGTCGTGACAGGACCACTGTACACTTCAGAGATGGGGCTCTTCAACTTTTACGGTTTCGATAATGAAAATCCTGGTTGAGCTGAATCTTATGTTACTATCCTTTGTGGATTTACTGTTTACTCTCCTTGTGGATTTGAGTCTTACTCTCCTTTGTGGATTGTGTTGAACTATCCTTTGTGGATTTCCTGTTTACTCTCCTTGTGGATTTGAGTCTTGCTTTCCTTTGTGGATTGAGTTGTTCTTGAGCTCGTGAGCAGAGCTAGAATTGGGGACTTAGGTATATGTATGGGCATATACCTAAGTCGAGACAGATGTTACTTCGTGATTGCATCTTTATTTTGTGCTATATCCTTTGTGGATTTCGGGAGACCTTCGGGGGTCTCGGGGTCCTTACTGAGTAGCTTGTACTCACCCCTGCACGGGCTATGCCCGCACCTTGTTGTGTTGGTTGCAGACGACGGACAGCGCTGATCACGGTTGGGGCGTGGAGCAGGACGGTACCTGGAGGTGGACCACTGGGCGGGACGTGCTCGGAGCGGACGTGGGACCCAAGGAGCCTGGAGGCTATCTGTACCCACCCTTCAGGTGGGATTGCCAGTGGACGAAACGAGGCCGCCGTCTTTTCTTCAGTTGTTGTACATTACTTTTCAGTTGTACTTTACAGTTGGGCTTGTATTTCCGGCCCCCTTTACTTTTCCGCACTTGGTAGTTACTTCTGCTTGCTGACTCTGTGGTGGATGTTACTTATAAAGGCAATGCCTTCCCTGTTCACCGGGAATTTACGCCTTGGTGCTAGTCGCCAGCCCCTGGCCTATGGAAGGCGGGCTTGGGGTAGTCACGGCACGGGCCCCGAGGACGGGTCGTGACAAATTGGTATCAGAGGTGGTCGGTTCTACCGCAGACTCTGTTCTTTCTTCTGTGTGAAGCAATAGTGTTTAGCGTATTGAGTGTGGTTATCAGTCCAGGGAGTCCAGTGTTGGTGCGGCGGCCGACTTATCCATACACCAGGACCCTGACTCCTGATTTCTGACTTAATGCATGAGAACATTGATTGCGTGTGTGTTTCAAGTTTTCTTTGTGATTACTTGTGTCAGCTCACCGGGTATACTGATCTGCTTCATGAAAGTCTCAAGTTTTCCTTGTGATTACTTGTGCCAGCTCACCAGGTATACTGTTCTGACTGTGGTGCTCTTGTTCTCCTTTTCAGGATGGCCCCGCGACGACAGCCAGCTAGGGTTCCGAGTGTAGGGCGCGACGGCAGCCCACCGAGCGACGAGGCCTCGGTGCAGGGCCCTTTGCCAGCAGTGGCACCGGCGGTAGCTTTACCCGCCGAGCCACCGATGCTACCAGTACCAGACGCTGACGATGCACGTCGCCTCAGGGCACTGCATGAGTTTCAGAGCCAGCGACCGCCCAGGTTTCGCGGTGAGGTGGACCCCCAGGCCGCCGAGGACTGGCTAGAGGCGGTGGTACGGATCTTTAGGCTAGTGAGGAGACCAGCGGATCTCATGGTGATTCTCGCGGCGAGCCTCCTGCAGGCGGCGGCAGGACGATGGTGGAGCTTGATGCTCCAGGTGCACAATGAGGCATCTCTTCTTTGGACGGACTTTGAGAGCCTCTTCCGCTCGGAGTTCGTCCCGGCCACCCTTCGTGCGGTGCGTATCCAGGAGCTTCTACAGCTGCGGCAGGGCAGCATGACGGTCGCTCAGTACGCGGCGAGGTTCACCGACCATTCTCGGTACTCGACAGACATGGTACGGGACCCCTTCTTCCGGGCCCGGACCTTCGAGCAGGGCTTGCGACAGGAGATTCGGGCGTCGCTGATCTCCCTCAGCATTCCGACCCAGGCGGGAGTGCTAGAGCGGGCCCTTCTGATCGAGAGCTTCCTTGCTGAGTCTACACCAGCACAGAGACCCACCGCAGGGCGGCACGTAGCAGAGTCTTCGGTAGCAGGTAGCCGACAGATGACTCAGGGTTCCAGGCAGACCAGACCTACCAGTGGCCGACTGCACGACTCAGGCTCAGTTGTGCGGGGAAGCCAGGGTGGAGTCAGAGCCAGGCGTGCCGAGAGTGGGCAGTGTTACTCCTGTGGCGGAATTGGTCACATGGCTCGTGACTGCCCGACCCGCCATGCGGAGGAGCAGCAGACGGTTGAGGAACCACCTAGGCAGAGGCAGAGGTTCGACCGTGGCGGTCTGCAGGGAGGAGACGGACGAGGTAGAGGAGCTGGCCGAGCAGCAGGTGGTGGACGACGCTTTGAGGCTCTACCACCACCACCACCAGGAGGTCCACCCCGACCGCAGGGGAGAGCTCAGCTTCAGGCAGCCGAGGCCTTCGATCATGGAGCCCTGGGAGCTGATGGACAGGAGCAGAACTAGTGGATACATCCTTTGTACTTCTGGTTCCTTGTTGCTTTTGTGTAGCGTCTTGTAATATGAGCTGCAATAATAAAAGACGCATACCCTTGTGATATTTTTTTTTCGGTCCTGTCCTCTTTCGTGATGTTACTTGGAGATTCCAGTTTTGGCTGTTGACTTGACCCTCACTTATGAGACGTCTACTGGAGGAGACCCAGTTACCACACACTGATGCCGACAGTGTGACTCAACCCTTGGAGGCGAGAGTAACGGTTGAATCTCTTAGTAGTAGCGTCGAGGCCTTACGACGTCATCCTTGGTATGGATTAGTATCATCCATGTTAGGATTGACTGTTTTAGGCAAAGAATGTGGTTCATCCAGAGGATGAGACCGGATTTCTCTTTTCGGCAAAGAAGAAATCTTGCAGCTCTTGTGGGACCAGAGATGGTCCGAGCCACGACAGAGAAGGTCCAGATCATCCAGGAGAGGATGAGGACAGCTCAGAGCCGGCAGAAGTCATATGCTGACAGGAGGCGGAGGCCACTAGAGTTCGAGGATGGTGACCACGTCTTTTTGTGTGTCTCACCTCGACGTGGTTTACGGAGATTTGGCCGAGGCGGCAAGTTGTCTCCACGCTCCATCGGGCCTTTCCAGGTCCTCAGCAGGATAGGAGAGGTGGCTTATCGCCTGGCTCTACCACCTCAGTTGCACCGGGTGCACGACGTCTTCCACGTGTCTCAGCTGAGGAGATACGTGCACGACCCGACGCACATCATCGACTTTGGGGAGCTGGACGTGGACGATGGGGCGACTTTTGCGGAGGTCCCAGTGGAGATCGAGGATCGACAGGAGCGGGTCCTACGTGGGCGGTCGATTCCTCTTGTGCGCATCAGATGGCAGCACGGGAACCTCCAGGAGAGCACTTGGGAGCGGGAGGCTCAGATGCGTGCTCTGTACCCCCATTTGTTCCCCTAGTTTTTGATGTTTCTTTACGGGGACGTAAAGCCCTGAGGTGGGAGTAATGTAAAGACCCGCAAATTTCAAGGAAATTGTTTTCTTAATTTCCTTTGGAATTTTACAAGAGCGCAGCTTCAGACGGCACCTGATTCCGAGGCCCGGTGTGCCCGGAATCAATTTCCGAAGTTTGGCTCGGGTACGTTCAGTGAACGGACGAGCGAGTTTTTCTATCTTTTGAACCGGTGCCCGGAATCAAATTCTGAGGGCACCGATGAAATCACAGCGCCGGTATTTGCTTAGAAACGCCTCTTCTGGAGTTGCGTTTGCTCAAACGTGGTTTTTAAATTTTGCGGCTTTAAGTCAGAAATAAAATAAAGTTTGTGCGACAACTTTATTTTATTTCACTTAAGCTGCTTGGAAGCCACTTGAAGCCACTTAAGGGCGGCTTGAACTGAGTGGAACTGGATAGGAGGCTATCCAGAAATATCCTACCCCCTTGGTAGGATATTTGTGCGGTGGGGCCCGCACGAGCCCCGCCGTTTCTTTCGCTAAGTAACGCACCCGCGAAAACCCGTCAAAGTAACTGAAAAGTCAACCGACGCGTTTTCTTAAATTCTTAACAGACCATTTAATTAGGCTGTTTATTTCGTGAATTAAATGGGCTGTTTTGTTCGTTGAATTAATTCAACGAATTAAATGGGTCGTTACTTACACGTTTTGCGTTTGTTGGCAAAATAATAAAATAGACAACTTGTCTATTTTGGAGGATTGCTATCGTTGTGCAATTCCTCTGAACCTCCACTCTCCCCGCGAAGAACGCGAAGAACGCGAAGAACGCGAAGAACGCGAAGAACGCGAAGAACGCCGGCGACCGGAATTCGACGACGCACACCGAGATCTGCGACGTCGACGAGCCCTACCCGCGACGTTCTTCGGCGACGCCTCTTCTTCTGCGGCCGATCCTCGTTCGGCAACTAAGGTGAGAAACGAATCATTTGAATTCTCCCGTTTTAATTTCGATATCAACGGATTTAAATTAATTAAATCCGTTTGATCTTGATCCGGAGATTGGCGACGCGACGCCGGATACCGCGACGACGCGACGATCCCCCCTTCTTCCGCGACGAGCAATTCCGCGACGACCTCTCGTCCGACGACGACGACAGGTAAGGGATGTTGGATTATTTTATCTTTTTCCCCGTGTTTATTCTTTTAAAGTGAAGAACATGATCTCCGACAATTTGATTTATTTAAAATTGTTGCTGATTATTCCTCCCGTGGATTTTGACTAAACGCGGAGGGTGCGGGTCTAACGAACAAGACCGGGCAACCCTCCGCCGATCTCTTTTGTTGTGCGGATTTGGCGGACGATGACGAACCGTGCGGCAAGGGCATTTTGTTGATTCCGCAGTAAAGATCGTCCCCCGGGAGGAGCAACGGCGCAGACGGGAAAGAAATCGGGCCACCGGAGCAGCTCCGGCGGCCCGCGGAAGGAGACGGCGGCGCGGGTCGCCGGCGCGGCGGCGCCGGCGACCGGAGGCGGCGGCGCCCGGCGCGCCGCCGGAGGAGTCCGCCGCGGCCGAGCCGCGGCGGCGGCGAACCGCCGGACCGCGTCCGCGGTCCGGCCACCAGCACGCGGCCCGCGCGGGCCGCGTTTCTCCCAAAGCCGCGGGTTTGACCCGCGGCGGCTCTTCGGCCGCTCGGCCGAAGACCGAGCCGGCCGGTCCGGTCGGCCGGGCCGCGCCCAGGCCGGACCGGACCCGGCCTCGCCGGGTCGGGCCGGGTCGGGCCGACCCGGATCGACCGACCCAAGGGGGGGTTCGGGCCGGGTCGCCCCGGGCCCAGAACCCCCGTTTCGGGCCCTCTTCGGTCTTTCGCCCATATCTTGGGCCTGGGACCTCCGATTGACGAACCGTCAGCGGCTACGCGATCCTTGGATCGAGACGGTCGTTTCGGTATACTATACTCAAGGTGCACCTTCCTTTTCGGGAGTCTACGTAGTTAAAACTCCGTAGTTAAGCGTGCTTGGCCTAGAGCAGTGATCAGGATGGGTGACCTCCTGGGAAGTTTCCCAGGTTGGGTGTGAGACGGAAAGGCCAATAACTAACAGACCGGGCGTCCGATTGACGCACCGTCTGTTTCGTTGAATTCCTCTAAGTGAGACGGAACTTTTGGCATGCTCCGCCCGAGGATCGGATACAGGCGGAGTACGGTCGGGTTGGTTTTGCCCTAAAAACCAACCGGGCCCCTGGGACGAAAATGCCAATAACTCTCAGACCGGGCGTCCGATTGACGCGCCGTCTGTCGCGTTGAGATCCTGTTGTCGATACGGAACTTTTGGATACATCAACTTCGGACTACGTGTCAGTTGATGTATCAGCCTCTCGGCTCGTGGAGCGGACCCTCCTAAACGAGCTCGCTAAGTGCGGGAACCCTAGTGCTGGCTGTGGCTTCGACGACAGAGCAGAGATCCTCCGTGGACTGCGACGACGACAGAGCAGAGATCCTCCGTGGACTGCGACGACGGCAGAGCAGAGATCCTTCGTGGACTGCGGCGACGACTGTGCAGAGATCCTCAGTGGACTGCGTCGACTACTGCACTCAGCGATCCTACGTGGAACAGTGCTACCGAACCTGTGTGAGCTGAATCTTCTTTTTACCTTGAGCGGTGGAGCGCTTGGGTGTAGCGGCGGACCCGTGGTACTTGACAGTGGTGGTGCGCTTGGATGCAGCAGCAGACCCTTGGCGGTGGAGCGCTTGGTTGTAGCGGCGGACCCGCGATACTCTACGGAGTGTGTGCGCTTGGGTGTAGCGACAGACCCGCGACGGTGGAGACGCGCGTGCGGAGTACGGAGACCATGTAAATGACTGAGACCTGACGACTGCTTGACCGACTCGACTTGGAGTGAGTCGACTAGCCCAGTGGACGGAGCGCCCAGTAGTTGGCAGCAGACCCACGGCGGATGGAGCGCCTGGTAGTTGGCGGCAAACCCGCGGTACTCGACAGGAGGAGTACCTCAGTAGGCTAATTGGGTGACCGCCCGGTATTTGGCAGCAGACCCTCAGCGGACGGAGCGCCCGGTAGTTGGCAGCAGACCCGCGGTACTCGACAGGAGGAGTACTTCAGCAGTCTTAGGTTAGTGAGCAGTACCTCGGAGTCGTGACAGGACCACTGTACACTTCAGAGATGGGGCTCTTCAACTTTTACGGTTTCGATAATGAAAATCCTGGTTGAGCTGAATCTTATGTCACTATCCTTTGTGGATTTACTGTTTACTCTCCTTGTGGATTTGAGTCTTACTCTCCTTTGTGGATTGTGTTGAACTATCCTTTGTGGATTTCCTGTTTACTCTCCTTGTGGATTTGAGTCTTGCTTTCCTTTGTGGATTGAGTTGTTCTTGAGCTCGTGAGCAGAGCTAGAATTGGGGACTTAGGTATATGTATGGGCATATACCTAAGTCGAGACAGATGTTACTTCGTGATTGCATCTTTATTTTGTGCTATATCCTTTGTGGATTTCGGGAGACCTTCGGGGGTCTCGGGGTCCTTACTGAGTAGCTTGTACTCACCCCTGCACGGGCTATGCCCGCACCTTGTTGTGTTGGTTGCAGACGACGGACAGCGCTGATCACGGTTGGGGCGTGGAGCAGGACGGTACCTGGAGGTGGACCACTGGGCGGGACGTGCTCGGAGCGGACGTGGGACCCAAGGAGCCTGGAGGCTATCTGTACCCACCCTTCAGGTGGGATTGCCAGTGGACGACACGAGGCCGCCGTCTTTTCTTCAGTTGCTGTACATTACTTTTCAGTTGTACTTTACAGTTGGGCTTGTATTTCCGGCCCCCTTTACTTTTCCGCACTTGGTAGTTACTTCTGCTTGCTGACTCTGTGGTGGATGTTACTTATAAAGGCAATGCCATCCCTGTTCACCGGGAATTTACGCCTTGGTGCTAGTCGCCAGCCCCTGGCCTATGGAAGGCGGGCTTGGGGTAGTCACGACACGGGCCCCGAGGACGGGTCGTGACATCAGCAGCACCAGTTGCCAGCGAGGCCCTTCCAGCAGCAGCAGGACCATGCTCCTCCAAGGGTAGACTTTGTGGGAGGAGGACGACCTCAGGGTTCTCCTAAGGGACCTCGACCGGGGAATTGTTGGGGAAGTGGACGACATCTGAGAGGCAGAGGAGCTGGGCATGGACAGTTTCACGCAGCGGAGTTGGCAGCTCCAGCGGGACCAGAGGTGGTACGAGGTACGATTTGTTTATTCAGCACTCTTGTTTCTTCTTTTTTCGATTCGGGATCCTCACACTCTTTTGTTGCACCTTGTCTAGCCAATTATTTTGGATTAGACGTAGAGAGACTTTCCGTGCCACTGGTACTGAGTACACCATTTGGGGGCCAGACCAACATATCCTGTGTTTTTCGGGGATGTGGGCTGATGTTGGGACCACATCGATCTAGTGGAGACCTTCTTCTGTTACAGATTCAGCCATACGATGTCATCCTAGGCATCGACTGGTTGTTTTCGGTTAGTTCCGTTATCGACTACTTCCGGAGAAGAGTCGTGTTCTCCGACGTGGATGGGCAACGCGTATCTTTTGTTGCCGAGAGGAGCTATCAGGTGGGAAGCCGGCATGTGGAGCCTCTTCTTTCCTTGATGGGAGGGTTATCAGTGGTTCCAGCTGATACAGAGAAGATGGATGTCCCAGAAGATGTTGGGGAGTTCCTCGATGTTTTTCCTGAGGAGGTTGTGACTCTAGCCCCCTGATGTGATGTTGAGTATGGGATAGACTTACAACCTGGTGCCCAACAGATTTCGATGTCCCCTAATCGAATGGCACCTTCATAGTTGTGGGAGTTGCAGATTCAGATTGACGATCTGATGGAGAAGGGTTTTGTTCAACCCAATGTGTCGCCATGGGGTGCTCCAGTTTTTTTCGTGAAGAAGGAAGATGGTAGACTCAGGCTATGCATAGACTACCGAAGGCTGAACCAGGTAATGGTCAAGAACCGTTACCCCCTTCCAAGGATAGATGATCTCTTCGACCAGCTGATGGGAGCATGTTGGTTTTCTAAGATTGATCTACAATCGGGATATCATCTGCTGAGGGTGAAGGACAGTGACATCTCGAAGACAACTTTCAGGTGTAGGTATGGGCACTTCGAGTTTATAGTGATGCCATTTGGAGTTACGAATTCACCAGCTGTGTTCATGGGAATTATGAACTTTGTATTCCAAGAGTTTCTGGACCGGTTCATCGTTGTGTTTGTCGATGACATCCTGATCTACTCAAGATCAGTGGAGGAGCACGTTGAGTATCTCAGGGCAGTCTTGGAAGTCCTTCGACACCACCATCCTTTCAGGAAATTTTCGAAGTTTAAGTTCTTAAGACAATATGTACACTTCGTTGGGCATGTGGTGTCTCAGAATGGAGTATCGGTGGACTCGTCGAAGGTAGAGGCAGTTGTTTCTTGGGCAGCACCCAAGAGCATGGCAGAAGTTCGTAGTTTCCATGGGTTGGCATGTTACTATCGGAGGTTCGTTTTGGACTTCTATTGAGTTTCTGCTCCATCTACAGCTTTGACTAGGAAGAATCTGGTCTTCCGATGGAGTGATCAGTGCTAGAAAGCTTTTGAAAACCTAAAGGAGAAGCTGGTTAGTGCTCCCGTGATCATGTTTCCAGAGGAGGGGTTGTTGTATGAAGTGTTTTTTGATGCTTCTGGCCTTGGTCTGGGGTCCGTTCTAATGCAGAAGAAGGGCGTGATTTGTTATGGGTCTAGGAAGTTGCGCCCTCACGAGCGTAACTATGCCACCCATGACCTGGAGCTTGCAGCAGTAGCGTTCGCATTGAAGTTGTGCATACATTACCTCTTTGGGGAGCACTTTGTGGTCTTCTCAGATCACAAGAGCCTACGTTATATCTTCTCCCAGTGTGACCTGAACTTAAGGCAGCAGAGATGGGTCGAGTTTTTCCAAGACTATGACTTTGAGATATCTTACACTGAAGTTAAGGGAAACGTTGTGGCTGATGCACTGAGCAGGAAGTCACATCAGGAAGTCGTTCGGGAATCCGCTGATGCTTGGAAGGCGATGGGAGAATTGGCTGCCCTGCACTTAGATGCAAGGGAAGAAGGTGTTAGAGGCTATTTGATCCAGATGATGGTGTAATCCTTCTTGTCGCAGCAGGTGGAAGAGTCTCAGTGGGGGGACTACGAGGCAGAGGTGATGCAGGATCGTGTCAATCAGGGGAATGCTCTAGAGGGATGGTTAGAGGATAGCCAACATCGGAAGCTTTTCCAGGGAAGGTTGTTTGTTTCGGAGGAAATGCATGAGGGAGTTCTCCGTGAGTTCCATAGATCAGCCTTCGCAATACATCCAGGAGTTTCAAAAATGTACCGAGGCCCGAGGGATCAGTTTTTGTGGCCCGAGGTGAAACGGGCAGTGGTGGAGTTTGTGGCTAAGTGCCTAGTGTGTCAGCAAGTGAAGGCTGAACATCGTGTTCCCAGTGTTTTGTTGCATCCTTTAGATGTCCCCGAGTGGAAGTGGGATGACATATCAATGGACTTCGCTACAGGACTACCCAGATGTCAGGGTGTTTATGATGTTATCTGGGTAGTGGTGGATCATCTGACGAAATCAGCTCACTTCTTAGAAATCAAGGAGTCGGGCCCGGTGAGTACCTTGGCATAGAGGTACGTAGATGAGGTGGTGCGCTTGCATGGAGTTATGAGGACTATCGTCTCAGACCGGGATACTCGGTTTACCTCACAAGTCTAGAGGAGGTTACATCATGCTTTTGGCACCCAGCTACGCCTTAGCACTGCTTTCCACCCCCAGACCGACGGGCAGACAGAGCGAACTATCCAGACGCTGGAGGACATGCTACGAGCATGCGTTCTGGATTTCGGAGGATCATGGGTACGACACTTGCCTTTAGTAGGGTTTTCCTACAACAACATCTTCCACTGTACTATTGGCATGGCACCGTTTGAGGCTTTGTATGGAAGGCCATGTCGTTCACCCATTTGCTGTGCAGAGGATGGTGAGGCAGGTGCTCTTGGGCCATAGGTAGTGCAGAGCAACACTGAGAAAGTCCAACTTGTGCATGAGAGGATGAAGGCGGCTCAGGACAGATAGAAGTCTTATGCTGATCGTTGGAGGAGGCCCTTGGAGTTCGAGGTGGGAGACCATGTGTTCTTGAAGGTTTCCCCTCAACGGGGACAACAGAGGTTTGGGAAAGGGAGCAAGCTCTCACTCAGGTTCATCGAACATTTTGAGGTGTTGAGGCGGGTTGGGAAGGTGGCATATCAGCTGGCCCTGCCACCTCAGATGGAGAAAGTCCATGAAGTCTTCCATGTCTCCCAGCTTCGTCGGTACTTACACGATGACTCTCATGTTATCGACTGGGGAGAGTTAGATATGGGAGACGACGCGACCTTCGAGGAACGGCCAGTCAGAATGAGGATCGTAAAGAGAAGGTTCTATGTGGACGTACCATTCCCTTGGTTCGTGTTTTGTGGAGGCATGTTGGCCTCAAGGAGAGCACATGGGAGCGGGAAACCCAGATGCACTCTCAGTACCAGGAGTTGTTTTGACTTGTGTTTTCCCTTGTTCTTCTGAGCTTTGTGTTGATGTTGTACTCTTTACCTTTGATATAAAGAATGCATGGCTTGCCAGTTGTGAGACCTTTTGTTTCCTTGTTCCCTGGTAATGTGTAACATGTCCGGATGTGTGAGAAGGGGGAAAAACTGACCCTTAATAGAGACACATTAATGCGGATGCGATTGAAGCAGTGCGGGTGAGTCAGTGCCGCCTAAAGCGGATAATATCTCGACATAGGAGAGAGATTTTTCCCAAAACCATGTGTTCGGGTAGTTCGAGTTGAAAATCCTAATGTATGGAAGTGGGAAGACCCAATCCTTAATCGATACGCATTAATGAGGATGCGGTTAAACCCGGGCATGCGAGTTAGTGCCGCCTAAAGCGGATAATATCTCGACATAGGAGAAGGAATTCCTAACACCTAATTAGGATTGTTTGTTGGGTTCCAGTTATAACGAGGACCCTAAGAGGTATCTTGTTGGGTTCCTCTGAGTTGGTTGGAATTCTCGGGGATGAGAATGTATTAATAGGTATCTGATGTAATGGCTCGGACCTCTCCAGCCCTTTCCTTTGTCAAAAAAAGGTCAAGATGTGTTCTGGAGGGTAAAATGAATTTTTTACCACACATTCCAGAATTTTGAAAGTACACGCCGTGTACCCTATTGCCGGGTATACCCCGTGTTGCAGACTCTGTCCTTGCCATGTGCAATAAATGGGTGCACGCCGTGTGTCCAGTTCTACATGCCGTGTAGACCTTCCCTGCGTAAGCATTACCAGTCAACGGTCGTGTACCATGTTGGAGCCGTGTCCTTGCCGTGTGCAATAAATGAGTACACTCCGTGTTTCTAAACTACACGCCGTGTAGTCCCTCCTCGCGTATGTGTTACCCTCAAACAGTGTGTTGACCAGTCAACGGCCGCGGAGCCGTGTCAGAGGCCGTGTGGAGAGCGTGTCAAAACGGCCAAGTACACGGCGTGTACCATAAGTACACGCCGTGTACTTTTTCTTTGCACGCCTATAAAAGGAGGGGTCCCCACCTCCTTTCAACTCACACCTCTCCTCCCCTCTCCTCTGAGCAGAGCTCTCTTAAGAGACTCGAAGGCTCTTTCTTCCATAACTTTTCCGTCAGAGCTCTAATTTATGATCCGTCAGCGGCCACGAGATCGTAACGACGAGGCAGAACTTCTGAGCTTGGGTCAATTTTTTTTCCTTAGGCCTTTTCTTTCCGACATCCACCTGAGGAGGTTCTGCCAGGACCCGATAGAATTGACGGACGCCGACAGACGTCTTATAAAGTTGATCCGGGGGAGCGTTGTGACCAGAACTTATTAAGGTATGGATTTTACCTTTGTCTCTCTAATTTGTGCATCATGCGGGGTGGGTGTTCTCTTGTTTACATGAAACACTTTTGAACCAGTTTAATGAAGATAATAACTGGCTTATTTAACGGGGGATGTGAAGTTTGTGATTTCTGTTAATTTACCTTTTATATCCTGTGATATTATGATGTGAAATGAATAGGCTTATGCCTACGTCAAATCACGGTCGTTGGGGGCCTTGGATTGTGGAATTAAATGTTGCCCTATCTTTCTAGACCGTTTTTGTGAGTGGAACTTTGTTGAATGTGGAAATTGGTTTATCACGTAAAGTTGACTATTTAAATGAAAATCTGGAACCCTTGTGTGGTCACCCCGGTTAAACAAAATGGAATAATGAACATGTGGATGTTGGCGTGGTTACGTGGCTTTGAGTTGGGGGTCTTTTGTGGGTTTTTGTGGTTTGGGTGAGCAGCGGGGCTGCGGTTGACTTGGTTGTGGGAAGGTGTGAATGTTTAATGGTGATGGGTAGTAGGGCTGCAATAAATGGTACTAAAGGGATGATGATGTGTGGTTTCGATGCGGTTGTGGTTGTGGTAGTTGGCAGCAGGGCCGCAGGGTTGGGTTTTAATGTGAACGGGTTATGGGTTGTGTTTAATAAATAATAAATGTGGAAGAGTTAATGAATGATGGGGCTTCGTAATGAAACAAGAATAATAATCAATGGGTTGGTTGGTTAATAAGAAGGGACTTGCCATGTTGCTGTGTTTTCCTAACTTGCTTTGTGGATGGCAGGGATATGTTTTACAAACGTTTGAAGTGGTTGGTTTTGGATAGTTTCCCAGTAGTTAAGGAACTAAATAAGCTAATTTCTGTTGAAACGTGAAAACCTTAGTGGGCTTGGGGTTTTTTGTTGTAGGCATGATTCGTGGTAGCAGTGCCAAGGCACGTGCTTAGTTTCTCTTTTTATAAGCCATATGTTGGGTTGAGTGGTTGCTATATATATATATATATATCTGTATCTTTTGTGTTTTATCTCACCACACCAATGTTGAGCACATAGTGCCGAACACTCCCATTTCATGGGAGAGGGTGTTTTCCCATAGTTACTAGCTCCTTCCTGCTCCTTCTCCCCTAGACTGTGATTGCTTGAGGAGACCATACACCCAAGACTCTTCGGGTAGGTTTCGATCGGGGTGATTAGGCCCAAGACTCTTCGGGAAGGCTTATAGGCTATAATGACTTGAGGCGACCTTACACCTAAGACTCTTCAGGTAGGTTTTTATTTCAGGCACAGGTATCTTCGGGCGGGGATGTGGTTGTGGTTGTGAGGCCCAGGTGTCTTCGGGCGGGGATGTGGTTGTGGTTGTGAGGCCCAGGTGTGTGTAGGCGGGATGTGTGGTTGTGAGGCCCAGTTGTGTGCGGGCGAGATACGTGGTTGTGAGGCCTAGGTGTGTGCTTGCCGGGAAATTATGTCAGTGATAGGACATTCAGCTAACTAATAGGGAATGGTGCGGGGTACCCAATACAGTTGTTCTTATACTACAACTACCTATTTTCATTGTGTTTTGGTGAGTGTGGCTAGTGAGGTTGGGTGGATAGACTTCCTTGTTAGGTTTCTTCTGTTGTTCTCACGGGACATTAGGATGTCTCCCCACTTGTTCACGAGTGTATTAGGTTTCTATACTGAGTATTCTTGTATGATCACCCTACGTATACTTTCTGGTTTCTAGGAGGACTACCAGGGTCTTGCGGGACCCTACTAGTCAGGCTGTCGGAGTTTTTGCAGTTTATGTTCTCTTGTTTTCTTTTGGTATTGTACTTTTGAGCTTTCTTGTACTTGTACCTTGTTATAAAATTGATTAAACATGCATGTGGGATTGGATTGGGTTTATTTCTATACACTTTCTCTTTTTCCTTTTGGTGGTTGACTTGTCCTATTTCTCGATCCTTAAAAATAAAAATGGTAACACCTCCCATATTTGTGAAAACTCATACCCTTGGTGCTAGTCTCCAACCCGGGGCCTACTGGAGGTAGGACTCGGGGGTCATTATCTCCCTTTCACCATTGCAAGATCAGGAGGGGTATCTTTGGTGGGAGGGGTCGTGAGAAATATACACATCTATTGATCCTATTATATAGGATTAAATATTTACTTCTCATGATTCTATGGATTTAATCTCACTCCATTTTGATTGTATTTGATGTTTGAATCCCTTAATAATATTCCAAGAATAATACCAATTCAATTTTATCATTCTGGTTTTATATAGGGAATCACCATATTTTAGACTACAATATTCTGAAATGTTTCTAAATATTGATTCTTATACAGAACATTGATGTCTAATAAGATCCAATTATGATTAAACAAACTATATTTATAGTTACCAATATTCAAAAAATGAATCTCATAGAAATCATTCCTACATGAATAAACCATATGGTGCTCATGCCTATGATGATAGATCCATTCTTACACAACTAAGAATGATGTTTATATAGATTGTATATGATAATTACATATCCTCTAATCCATGAGGCCTTTATAATTTAGTGGTTATGTATCAGAGTGAAATTGTAGAGAAATAAAAATGATTTTTTAAAGGAATAACATTATTTATGTAGACATTAGAGCATCCTTTTGATCCTTCAGATACTATATTTTTTGTGAATATTACTTAAGATATTGAATCCATGAATTAATCTATTTTTCTGGTTCACCTCAAAAATTTATAATTCATTAACATAAATTTGAGGATCCATAAAAGAATTTAAAGGATTAACAATCACTTCACACTCAATTGAAATAGAATTAATGGTATTTTGAAAATATGAAAATAATTCCAAAGTAGTTTCATTCAAATATCAATCCTTCAACTGAATTTAATTCCATATCCACACTCAAATTTATTTTATCCATTACCCAAGATCATTCATTTATCTAATTTAACAAAATACAGGTAAAGAACTCCATGTTAGGTTTATTAATCTCTTAAATATCATTAAAATATCATTGTATCTAATAGTAAATAATTTTTTATGATAACTTCTTTTTGTTGTTCACTCATCCCACTATTCCCACCTTTGTAAATAATTAAATATATTTGATCCTTCTTCAATCAATTTAATTCACTTAATTCATGTGGCCCAACTAAGTCAATTTAATAATTTAATGGGTTCAAAATTTGAAGATTTCCTTTTGTATACAATTCCATCATATAATCATTTATTGACATTAATAATGGATGCTAGATCTTCTCTTTTAAACACAATTCACATAAAACTCCTTAAACTTCTCTTAAATGGTTTTATAGTCCCATCCATAACCAATTCACCATGATCATTAAGAACATACATATTTCCTTGATTCATTAAAACAAAGTACTATCACACACCACATGTCTCGTCATCCTCTAATAACATTAATAAACAATGAATAATAAAATATTTATTATATAAAATAAATTTCATATTCACTTTAAGAGTGATTCATGTGATTTAGGAAAATTTTTATAATATATTATAGATTATGTGATCAGGAAAATTACATTTACATATGATACATTGTATGTGATTGATATTATTTTAATAGTTTATCCTAGATGACTATGTGGTAAAATAATTCTAAATTATGGGTTTAAATATTAGTTTGGAATATTTTGTGGAATTTTAAGGAAAATTATTTATCAAATGATCTATAATTAACATTGGTAATTACTATTAAACTTTAGAAAACTAAAGTAGTTTTTCATCATATCATGGTTTCTTCTTTTGGACAACGTATAATATCTCATCGAAGCCATTTTGGGTTTTGTTAATTTTTAATAATAGGAGGAATATATTAGCATACTTTTGTGTAATTAGTGACTTTTATAAGTTGATTATATTGCGTCCAATATGAAAATGTTCCTTAAATACTCATAATTTGGGAAAAAAGATGAGATTGTTGTGGAAAATGAATGAAGGATGAAATTATACTTGTCAAGTAATTATATTTCATTTTATTCTTATTATTGGTAGTAAAATAGTTATTAAAATCGATGAAAAAAATCATGAAATAAAAATAATATCCGTTTAATTTTCATAATGAGTAATAAATGACCATTTTATCTATTATAGTTTTTTTTTGTGATTTTTCACTTTCTCATGACCATGTTTTAAATAACTCTCAATTAGTAATGTATTGTTAGGTTTTCATTATAATGTGCATGATCTTATATGTGTAATCCTAGTTATTGTTTTCTAGATGACTTTTGACCATCCTTTATTTTCTTTTACAGTGGATATTTTATTATTCCTTTTTTTGTTGTGAGATTTCAACAATGGTATTTTGAAAATTAAAACAATAGTTACTGATATTGAATAAAAAACTGAGAGGAAAATTTTTATAATAGGGGTGGATGTATCATCCAACAATTTTTAAAGGAAATACTATTTTTTATTTCATAAAAGATATACAACATCGAGCATAGAAGAATAATTAAATATTTTTTATGAGACCGTTAAAACCCAACCATAAAATTGGTGGGAATGAATTTTATTAATTAAATTAAAAAATATAAAATTCCCATACTCATTATTTATATATTAATTAATTATTCAAAAATTAAGAACTGAATTTTAGTAAAGTCATTTAAATCTTCAGATACAATTTCATCAAGATTTATTTTTATTTCTTTTGTGATAAAAAATATAATTAATTTTTGGTTATTTTAGATATTTTATTTAATGAAATAAATATCATTTTTAAAATTATCATATAAATGTATCCTATGGTTAAATTTTAATAAATTTCTAATTAGATATATTTTTAATGTATAGTAAAAAATACAGATTTTTATTGGAAAATATATGTTTTAAAAACATTGAAGGTTAAATTATGTTTATGACTAGTTTTAAATTTTAAATCGTTAAATATAATTTGAAATGATCTAATAATGAGTTTTTAAATGTATTTAATAATTTAATTTGTTATAAAATCATTTTTTTCATTGGGTTTTATCGGTTGAATTTTAAATTAAATGATACAAATAATGTGTTTTTAAATTTAAAAAATGGATATATTTTTTTGGAATTTTGTGGTCAAAATTTAGTAAATTTATCCTTTTATTTTTTGTCAATATGGATAGTATGATTGATGAATTTTTTTACCCTAGTAAAGGGTAAATCGGGTAATTAAGATAAAATTAATATGATAAGGACTATAAAATTAGCCTTACCCTTGATTAAATTTAATTTAATGGTAAATAGTTCCCCATAATCATTCAAGGTTCTAATATATGTCCTTTGAATTCCATTAATACATTATTATGACATTTAAAATATTTATTTAACAAAAAGTAAAAGATTTTACACTCATATTCTTTTATAATTATAAATTTTGTAATATAGGGTTATCCAAATGTTATATTTGACTATTTTAATACCCTAAGATTTCATAGTATGTTATCTCTTCGAAGTAATTCAATAGCCTATGCTACACGCAACACCGAGTTCAAATGCATCACAACTTACCAAACTAACCCATCAAAAAGTGGGTATGAATTGTAATAACTGTATTTTGAATCATATATACTCTATATAATTTTTATATCCATATGATGTGTTTCTTAGACTAATATAAGAAAAAATTAATTTTTTCAAATTAAAGAAGTATTTCAAAAAAAATTCAATTTTACCGTCTTTTAATGGAGAACCCTTTTTAAAACAAAAATTTGACACTTATTTATATTCAATTTATTTAAATTAAATTATTCTTTAGAATAGAGACATAAAAATTTAGTTTGGATAATGTTGTGGTACTTTTCTGATAAATTTCATATTTTGATGAATAGTTAAAAATACTATGTCTTAATTGAAAACAACATTTTTTGTTGAAATAATTTATAGTGTAAAATTATGAATTTGAGTAGTTTGGAAGTATAATTAGAATATATTTTTATTAATTAATACAATTTAGGCCATTATAAGTAATTTCTCATTTAAACTTGACAGAAACACATGTCAATCTTTTGATAGTTTTTAATTTTAAAAAACAAACTTTTTGGTTCTGACAACAGGAATAAATTTTAAATTAATTAATGAAACTTCATAGGTTTTCCATTTGGTAAAATAAAAATAAATTTTGGATTCAGAATATCAAAATTATTTTATGTGGAATTTTTGGTATTTTTCTAAAATGATTCAATTTTTTATTTATAGTGAAAAACACTGCGATATTATTTAAAACCGAATTTTTATTTAAATTTATTTTATGTAAAAATAGATATATAATACTTATATAAGTTCAATGTAATTCATCTGAGGAATTTTATAATAAAATTAAATAAATACATTTTTATTAATCTTTTTACCATCTTCTACCCACCTTTTAAGACCATTTGAAAATTTGCATAAAATGTAATTTTACAGATTCTGTGAATTTAATTTCAAAAATCTGAGAGACATGGTTGGTATCTATATGTAAAATTTTGTTCAGTATGATTAAATTTTTTTTGGTGAATAATAACATTGGACTTTTATTTACCACAATTAAAAGTAAATAGGGTAATTAATGGTAAAAATGATATTATAATTACCCTAACACATGTCTTAATTCTATTGGATAAATGTAATTCGACCAAAAACAGAATTTGAAATAAAATATGATCCCTTAGCTCCACTTATATTAGATTAGGACATTTATTATTATTTTATTTAAAGAAGAATTAAAAGTATTAAATTCAAAGTTTATTAAATAAACCATTTTTATATATTGTTATAAAAATGATAAATTAGAATATATATATTCATTAGAAATGTAAAAATATTTACTACATAATGGTATTTTATTTATAATTTTTAGGCATTAAATAATTAAATTTATTTATGAAAAAATGATAATGCAATAATTAACTAATTAATGAAAGATTAAAATAATTGATATTATAAAAATCCAAATTAATCTAAATTGAGACTTATGATGAATTAAAATAATTTTCTATGTTAATATGACATGTTAGGGTTTATTAGATAAATTTTTTCGAAGCGATATGTTTTTTATGACTTAAAAAAACAGAATACAAAATATTGTCAATATTGACATAAATTAGTTTTTAAAACAAATACTATATTATTGGTTGATATAATATTATTAATAAACTAAGGTTTAGACAAAGGGATTAAATAAAATTATATATATCATTAATAAACCACTTTAGGTTCTCTTGGATATTTAGAGTAATTTTAGTATCCAAATAGTGTAATAATAATAGAATACACGATAAAAGGTAAACTATTTAACTAAGAGTTAAATCTAAAAGATAAGGTTAAAATAGAAACCTACATTTTTCTAAATCCTGTTTATTGAGATTATTTCGACCCATAACCACTTAAGTCTATAAATAAATTCATTTGGAGCCATTATAAACCCAATATGATTGTATAATAAATTAATATTTTAATTATTTTCTAAAGTGACCCTCACCCCTCTTATATAAGGGAACTTACCCTTCTCTCTAAATCACACCTCCAAAGCCATTTGGCTTGGCCAACCCCAGCCCCAATATCCTCCCAACCTTACCCAAATCATCATAGAGGCCTTAACTTTATGAAAATTCAAACCTATATAGCCATTTTGATCAAAACAAAAGGAAGCGCCCGAAGAAGAGATAATAATTTCACCACCCTCTTTCAAGTTATTTTCTTCTTCCACATCCGCTTTCTTTGTTGATTGAATAAAAAAATAATAAATCCAGTACCTTATACATACTATAATGTTATTATAAATTTGGTACAAACATATTTTTATTCCATTCATCCTATAAATGACAATGTCACCATATGTGCGTACATACGATTTACCATCTCCACATCTTGGGGTATTTTGTTATTCAAACACATAATTATTTGGATTTGTATAATAATGAGTATAAATGATGTAAATAATATTTATAACATGTTAATGATTTTTTATATAATATATAACATCTAATTACATATGATTTCACCATCAATATAATGATGTAGTCGCACGTGCGTACGTAGGTATTACCGTCTCCACGACGTGATGAGATTCATTTCCAGGTTCACCCTCCAACAATGATTATAAAAATATATATTATTAATAAGTAAGTAATATAAGAAATTATAATTCTACTGGATATATATATATATGTACATATTTATATTTCTTATTCACTTACTTCTATTCAATATGATATGAAAACGGAAACAATGTTTATGCGTACATACGGCCTACCGTCTCCATAAACGGGGTTTTCCATTTCATATATCGATCTATTATACATATTTATATTCTATATATATATATGATATATAAATCATGTTTTATATTCTGTAATTATTTAAATCATGATCTATGTGATATGATCAAGAATAACAAGTTAATACACATAAGATAAAGAAAGTGATTATTATCTGAAATGTTAATTTAACATGGAAATCATTATTAAATGGATAGAATAAAGTCAAATATGAATCAGTTATGATATAATAAATATGAATTTGGTTATGGTATATTTTAGAAACATACTATGGTCATTGTACAAGAGGTTATATATACCCTCGACCAAAGGAAAATGCTAGGTAAGGGCCAATTCTACAATATCTTCGTTATCTTAGGTTGTTTTTATGTGAGTATCCCCTAGGACCTATTTATCATCAACAACTGTGTTCAATAAAATATTTTTCAAAGGGAATATTTTTAAGGGACTCTTTCACTAAAACATAAATTTAAATGTATTTTAAGAGTTATTCTTCAAAACCTTTTCATTAATGTCCATGTTTTCAAAATGTTTTTTACAGATATTTTTATATAGAAATAAATGTTTTAAAATTAAATTAATTTGAATAGTTTTAAAGTGGTATGGGAATATTTGATTCAAAACTATATTTTATATCAATTAGATTATAAATTATGTGACTTTCAAATGATTTCATGAATATGGGATAATTCTGTCAAAGATTTGTTCTATTCATTTTCAACTATGTCAACATCCTTTACGGGATGTTATTCTTGATCGAGGTTGATTTATTATAAAATCTTCCCTATTTTATTAAATTAGTTATGCTATGTTTTACTAAGGATGTGCTATTTTAATACTATTCATGGGATTTTAAAGGATTATCTTTTCATTTTCTAGTTTTAATATTAATATTTATGTTATGTTTAATCTTTTTCATCTGAGGAATGCATTGGACTTAGTAACAGGCGGAGCCTGCTATAGCTCCTTGATGCATCGGTAGGTCTCATGAGACAAACTAGTGTCTTGTCACAAGGCCTTGACAAAGTCTTATTTGTAGTCTTGTCACAAGGCCTTGAATGTGTGGTTATGATGTCTGGCATTATGCATTCCATTATTATGAAATTGGATATTGGATATTACATGTGAATTTTCTACTAGTAAAATATCAATGTGAAAAAGTAAATGGAATTATTTGATTTATCTTTTCCATATTATGATGAATTTTATGTTTTAAATGCTTGTATTTTAGTCATATACATTTCCTTAAATGTTTATGCATATTAGTGAATGTTTCTGCTATATTGTCATCCTTAAATGGAATCTGAGCTCACCCATTTATATGTTTTATTTTTCGAAGGATGTGATGAAGTATATTATGAATGATTTATAGGGATAGTCTTAGGGATATGAATGTGTTCAATGGAGACAGTTTTGGTTGTTGTTTTTTCATTTTATAATGTAATTAAACTTTCATGTATGTAATTTATTTTCCAAGACTACTAAAATGATCGGTCCTTCCGGACATTATTCCTTGTAATCAAGAAAATGTTTTAAAAAATGCACCAAATTCAAGATTCTTGGGTCAGGGATTTACAGTTTGTATCATAGGATGTTTATAAATAACCTTGGAAATATAATTATATAAACTCTGATTAGATATCATTAACTTAAGATTAACGTTGAGGATTAGTTTAGAAGAACATCATAGATTTTTTGTTATGTAGAGATTTTCTGTATTTTCCATGCAATACATCCTTGTCTAGATATGAGCTAGTAGAGGCAGCTTTGGCACAGATGTACATAGTAGTGAAAACTATGACAAGGAGTTTCGGGCTTCACTCGGGTTATCCTAGTACACGACAATGGGCCTTTCTGCACTCTTTGTTACAAAACTCATGGGGGATATGCTTAGGATAATTCACATTTTCATTACTAGCCATTATGAATGATTTAGGTGTAAATACCTCTTAAAAGAAAACATTTTATGATTAATATTATAAGTATAATCTTTTCAATTTACATTAGGTATTTTAGAAGTTTTTAATTATACATTGTGATTCATAAAATAACCTAGTGTTATCCATTGTTTAGAAATGGAGCATTGTTGAAGGAATGAGAATTCCAGCAATACGCATGATCAAAATATTAAGAAGGATCATATCCTTAGTGTAATTAATCTAACATTTTAAAGTGAAAAGTTATCTCACTTATTCTCATCATATGAAGAAATAGTATCATGTGTATATAAGATAAGTACAGAACTCTCTGAGTCTTATGGCTTTTAAGGGAAGCAAGAGTAGAAGATGATGGAAGAGAGAAATATGGATAAAGTGAAGAGGGGAAAGAAGGATTATTCCATATGTGATAACTGTGGAAAGAATCAACATTGTAAATTATTGAAGGGAATGGAAGTTTGTTATAAGTGTAGAGAAAAAGGACACCAAGTATGTGATTTCAAGGGTGAGAAAAAAGTTTAAAATGTACAATGTTTTATCTACAAGGAGCACTGACACTACTTGAATCAATTTCTAAATCATCAGAGTATACCACAAATGATGATGTTGGATAATAATCAAATTATGATACTACCATAGATGAATAGTAACGATTATAATTCTTATGTTGTTATTAATGTATTATGCCATTTGAGTGTTGAATTAATTATGTACATGTTATATGAATTATAGGGTATATAAGGATGGTACTATAGTACTATTTCATTAAGGATTTGTGATTGTGTTGTAGCAATAAAAGTCACTCAATAGAAAGTTAAACTTCTTAGAATGTACATGGTTGAAAGTATTATAAAAAATTCAATATGGTCTTGATTCTGAGGTATTGATTTTGGAATAAGAGATGAATGATTTGGATAAATTAAATTGGATATAATTGACATCCTTGGAACTGATTAATGGTTTGTTTATTCTATCATTGATGAAGTTTACCACATTTTTGGATATAAAGAGTATATTCAATATTCTATAAGGAATAAGGGATAATTAATGTAATAAATATGGTTTTATGGAAATTAATGTTATTACTATGTTTTAAAAGAATACATGATGAAAGTTTTCACGTGTTATTAAGTGGCAGAAAGAATCTTCATTATATTTACCTTCTATAAAAATTTTGGATTGTGAATTTGGACAGAAGTATTTTGGATAAGTCTGAAAGTAGGAATGGATTAGGTTTGACATTGGATAATATTATTAAGGTTAAATCATTTTAGTAGATTATATTTGGATTATTATAAAAGGGATAACCTGGAGGTCGGGAGACAACCCATCGTGTCCGCCAGGGCTGCGAGACTTGAGCCCGCAACCGAAGGGTGAGTAGGATGCATCACCTACCACTGGTCTACATGATGTTATGGATTGTATAATGTAGTTTTTTTTAAAATAGTCTCATAAAAGAATTATAAATTCAATTTTTTGGAACCCAAAATGATTAGGTTAAATAGAATATTTTTGAATTCTGTTATCTTTAAGAGTAAAAGATGAATTTGTTGTAGGAATTAGTTGAAAGATGAAAATCTACTTGTCAAGTATATATTTTTTCCCTTATTCTCTGAAGAAATTAATTCCAAAAATTTAAGAATGAGATCTTAATTCAAAAAATTTGTTATCCTAATAACTTATGTTTTGTTGAACTGATGATATTTTAAATCATCATAGATCGATGGCTTTGAGGACCTCAATTGTACAATTGTTTATGATTGATGAAATCAATCACTCTTTATAAATATTTACATTTTTACTCTAATTATGTGTCCTAATTGCCACAAATTTTCTCTTAATCGAGATTATAATTTTGTGGTGACTACCTAATTTCCCCTTCCTTCTTATTAAGACTAAATTTCATCAACCCAATTTCCGATGTGGGTTTTACACAAACGTATTTTTCTATTCGTAAAATTTTATATTTGTAGAAGAATTTAAAATTTCGAGGACGCAATTTATTGAAGGAAGGGAAAATGTAAAACTTCAAGTAATCATAATATGTTATCTCTTAAAAGTAATTCAATAGCTTGGGCTACACGCAACACTAAGTTCAAGCACACCATAACTTACCAAACTAGCCGTTCAAAAAGTAGTTATGAATAGTATTAATTGAATTTTGAATATTATATACTCTATATAGTTTTAAAAACATATTATGTGTTTCTTAGACATAATATAAGAAAAAAAATCTTTTTCTCAGATTAAAGATGTATTTTTTAAATAAATATATTCAATTTTACCACCTTTTAATGGAGAACCCTTTTAACAACCAAAATTTGACACTTCTATATAATTAATTTAATGAAATTAAATTCTTATTTATAATTGGGACAAAAAAATTTAGTTTGAATAAATTTTTGATACTTTTTTGATAACATTCATATTTTGGTGAATTGTGAAAAATGATGTGTATTAATTGAAAAAAACTTTTTTAATCGAAATAATTTATTCTTTTAAATTATTAATTTGAATGGTTTATAAGTATAATTAGATTATATTTTTATTATTTAATAAAATGTAGGTCATTATATGTAATTTCACTTTTAAAGTTGACATAATTATATGTCAGTCTTTTGATAGTTTTTAATTTTTAAAAACCCGCTTATTGGTGTTGACAACGGGAATTAATTTTAAATTAATTAATGAAACTTTAAGGTTTTTAATTTTGAAAAATTAACATCATTTTTGGATTTTTAATATCAAAATTATCTTAGGGTGAATTTTTGGTATTTTTCTGAAAAACATTCAATTTTTTATGAATAATGGAAAACACCATGATATTATGTAAAACTGACTTTTTATTTAAATAATTATTTAAATAATTTTATTTTATTTTAAGTAAAAAAATATATATAATAAATATAAAATTAAAATGTAATTCATTGGAGTAATTATATAATAAAACCAGATTTATAAATTTTTATTGTCCTTTTTTACTGTCTTTTACCCACCTTCTAGGAGCATATGCAAATTTTCATAAAATATAATATTACCTCTTCTGTGATATAAATTTAAAAAATGTGAGAGACATGGTAGATACCATTAAATAAAATGTGGTTCAATAAGATGAAAATAATTTTTGGTGAATTATAACTATTGACTTTTATTTACCATGGTTAAAAATAAATAGGGTAATTATATGTCAAAATGATATTATAATTACCATAAAACTAGTCCTAATTCTATTGGATAAGTATAATTCGACCAAAAAACCTTAGTAATATAATATTATCCTTTAGGTCGGCTTGGATTGGGTTATAAAATTTATTATTATTTTATATAAATGAGATTTAAAAGTGTTAAATTCAAAGTTTATTAACTAAACCATTTTTAATATAGGGTTATACATAAGATAAATTCGAAGATAAATATTCATTAGAAAGATAAAAATATTTACTAAATAATGGTATTTTGTATTTAATATGTAGACATTAAATAATTAAATTTATTTATGGCACAATGATGATGCAGTAATTACATTATTAATGAAAGATTAAAATATTAGATATTTTAAATATCCAAATAAATGTAAATTGAGACTTTTAATGAATTAAACTAATTTTATAGGTTAATATGACATGTTATGGTTGATTATATAAATTGTGTTCGATGTGATAAGGTTGTTATGAATTTTAAAAAAATACCAAACAGTGTCAAAATTAAATGAAATTATTGTTAAAACAAATACTATATTTCTGGTTTATATAATCTTCCTAAAAATCTAATGTTCTGCCAAAGGGATTAAATAATATTATATGTATCTTTAATGGACATCTTTTTGTTCTCTTGGATTTTTAGAGTAAATTTATTAACCATATAGTGTAATAATACAAGAAGACATGGTAACAGTTATACTGTTTAACTAAGAGTTAAATCTAAAAGGTAAGGTAAAAATGGTAACCCAAATATTTTTAAAGACTATTGGTTGAAAGGATTTAGACCTATAACCACCTAAGGAAAGAAATAAATTCTTTTCAAGTCATTATAAACCAAATATGATTGTATAACAAATAAATATGTTAATCTTTTCCTAAAGTGACCCTCACCCCTCTTAAAAAGGGCGCATCCCCTTATCTCAAAATCACACCTCCAATGCCATTTGGCTCAGCCAACCCCTGCCCAAATATCCTCCCAAATTCCATATAATATACCAATAGGCCATACATGGATCATAAATGATACTTATAGAGACCATTTGATCAATACTAAAGAAAACACCCGAAGGAGAGGTAATAATATGATCACCCTCTTTTAGGTTTTTTTTGTTTTTCCACTTCCTGTTTCTTTGTTGTTTCAATTGAAAAAATATTAAAACTAGTACCTTCTAAATAATGTGGTTTTATTATAAATGTGGTAAAACCATATTTTTTATTCTATCAATCCTATAAATGAAAAAGTCACTATGCGTGCGTACGTACGGCTTACCGTCTCTACATTATGGTGTAGTTTTGTTATTCAAACACTTCATTATTTTGATGGGTATAATAATGAGTATAATTAATGTAAATAATAAATATAACAAGTTAATTATTTTTCATATAATATATAACATCCAATTACATATTATTTCACCTTCAATATAATTATATTGTCAACCTTCCTTACATACATATTACCATCTCCACGACACGATGCGATTAATTTACAGGTTCACCATTCAACGATGATGACAAATGTATATATTATTAATAATTGTGTAATATAAGACATAATAATTCTAATGGATATATATATATATATATTTGTGTGTGTGTGTGTGTGTTTACTTATATATATTTCTTATTCACTTACTTCCGTTCAATACGATATGAAAAAAGAAACAAAGTTTATGCGTACCTACGACCTACCGTATCCATAAATGGTGTTTTCCATTTCATATATCTCTCTATTATAAATATTTGTATATATATATATTATATATAAATCATTATTTATATTGTGTAAGTATTTAATTCATGATATAAGTGATATGATAAGGAATAATAAGTTAAAACACATACGATAAATAAACCGATTATTACACAAAATGTTAATTTAACCTGAAAATAATTTTTAAATGGCTAGTATAAAGTTATAAATGAATCATGTGTGATATAATAAATATTAATATGGTTCTGGTATAATTTAATAACACACTATGGTCATTATAAATTAGGTTAAATGTACGTTCAACCAAAGGAACGTGCAATGTAAGGGTTAATTCTACCATCACTTCATTATCCGATGTTGTTTTTACATGAGTATCTACTGGGAAATCTTTATCATCCACATCCATGTTTCATAAAACAGTTTTCAATGGGAATATTTTTAAGGGTCAAATTTACTAAAACATCAATTTAAATGTTTTAATGATTTATTCTTCTAAAACTTTCTCATTAATGTCAATGTTTTCAAAATGGTTTTTAATGATTTATTTATAAAGACATGAATGTTTTAAAATTAAAATTCCTTTTAATAGTTTCCAAGTGTTATGGGAAACTTTGATTCATAACTATATTTTAAATGACTTCATTTATAAATTATGTGAATTTTAAAAGTTTTCATAAAAAATGGATATTTCTCTCAATGATTTTTACTAATCATTTTCAACTTTGTCAATATCCTTTACGGGATATTATTCTTGATCAAGGTTGAATTATTATAAAATCATCGATATTTATTGTACGAGTGATGATATGTTTTACTGTGATTTTTCTATTTTTATATAGTTCATAGATTATTTTTAAAGTATTAATATTTCGTATGCGTGTTTTATTATGAATGTTTATGTTATGTTTAAACCTTTTCATATGAGGAATGTATCGGACTTACTATGTGACGGGTGGATCCTGATATAGCTCCTTGATGCATTAGTAGGTCTCATGATACAAAATAGTGTCTTAGCATAAGGCCATGAAAAAATCTTATTAGCAGTCTTTGCACAAGGCCGTGACTATGTGGTTATGAAGTCTGGAATTATGAATTACATCATTATGAAATTGGATATTTGATATTACATGTGATTATTTGTCAAGTAAAATTTCCTTGTGAATAAGTAAATGACATTATTTTATTTATCATTTCCATATTATGATGATGTTTATGTTTAAAAGGCTGGTATTTTTGTCTTATACATTTCCGTAAATGTTTATGCTTATTTTTGAAAGTTTCTACTTTATTTTTATCCTTAATGAGCATCTGAGCTCACCCCTTTCAATGTTTTATTTTTCCTAGGATGCGAAAAAGTATATTATAACTGATCTATAATTATAGTCCAATGGATATTAATGTGGTCAATGAAGACAATGTTGTGGTTTTTTTTCATTTTATAATGTAATGTAACGTTCATTTATGTAATCTATTTTCCAAGACAGCTAAATGGATAAGTCCTTCAGGACTTGATTCCTTGCCATCATGCCAATGTATTAAAATATTTCTCGGGCTCCGACCTTCTAGGTTCGGGGTGGTAAAACTATAAATAATCATTTGAAATATGAATGATTTATATTCATCATGGATATTTTTTTATTTTTTGTGAAGAAATATGTTCCTTGAATGCTTAAAAAAACACTAAGGCATCAATTATTTTTTTATATAAATATCATATAAATGTTATTTAAAATATTAAAATAAAAATAATTTGATATAATTAATTTAACAAAATAATTTCATAGATTACATTAATATTTAATGGATGTCATAAATCAGTTGGGTCAAATTATTTGTATTACATTGATATTATTAATTATAAGGTAAGGAATAGTCTTTAAAATTAAAATTATCAATATTTTATATTAAACAATATTTTATGTAATGATATAAAATTAATAAATACATAAAATTTATATTTTTTTAAGGTTTTAAATGTGATTCATGATCTATTTATGGGCTTTATGTAAAATTATAGTAACTATATTTACACTCAAAGAGTAAAACACCATGTTGTCATGGTAAGAGTTATAGAGGTTAAATAAGGGATAAAAAAAGATAAAGGTTTAACCGTGATATAAACATGTATGAAAAAATTATGTGACTAATAGGATTTGACCCTTATCACCATAGTTTAAAATTTTAGTTGATAAATGGACAATTATACCAAAAATTTCCTTATATATAACATAAATAAATGATAGTTACAAAATGTCACTGTCACTGTATTTAATAACTTTTATGCATCCACATTGGAACAAATACAAGATATAGTTAAAATAAAAGAATATTTTAATCATAATAAAATTATTTTAATTATATAAAATTTTATTTATTTTTTATAAATTATATTTTTAGCTAAATGTTTTCTGTAGTACGAAATAAATATTTATTTAGTTAACATAAAAATTAAATAATTGATGGTAAAAATATTAATATTTGAAATATTTTTGATGATTTAGTGTCTATAAATTATTGTATAGATCTATATGATATATTATATTTGTGTAAAATCATTATATTTGAATTCACATGTTTTTCTAGATGTATTCAAAGTCAAATTAAACGGATAGTGTCAAAATTGTAATTAAAGATACTTTATCAAAACAATATCTTATTATTTTAATTAAAATTCATAAAAATATTATCATAACGAGTTTACAAGGAATATAGTTTAATAAATTATTAACGGTCCATTTATATGTTATTTTTATATTTAATGTAACATTATTAACCATTTATAATTAATATAATGGTTTCCATGGTTAATGTGAAAAATAATTAACTTGGGGTTAATAAAAAATGCAGTGTATAAAATAACACCAGAAATTGTTTTAATTATATTTGTTTATGATAAAATATCCCTAAAACATCTTATATTCAAATTACATTCCATATGGTGGAATGTTTCATGATAAATGAATTTATTATAATTTAATATTACAAGAAATTTTAAAAGTGCCCCTCACTTCAATTATATTTGGGAACCTCCTCCCTCACTTATTCACAGCACATTGAGACATTTAACTTGACTAATTACTACCCATATATATTTATTAATACCATATATAATTTTTAATGGTTCTGGTATATTCAAAATAACAACTATTGATCCCTTATGAGGATATCTTAATAAAGTTTTCTGAAGAAGAAGTAATTGTATTTGCAGATTTTTAAATATTTATATATTATTATAATTTTGATTAATGTGTTCTTTCTATGGTAAAGTTATAAATCCATTATAATATATAATAGGAGAAATTAATGTTATTATTGTATATACATATTTCTTTTTTTATCCATCCTATTAAAAAGAAAAGTATCGTTCGTGTGTTTATATGGCTTACTATCTCTACATAGTGGTATAATTCATTTTTTATCTCCAATTTAAAACATTATTTATAATGATTGAAACAGTGAAAATATATGGTATTTTTTACATGATTTATATTATATAAAATTAATATTCCTCCCACTTCCATACCATTTTAACTATTAAGGGAATGATACTATCACTCATGGGAATATACGGTCTACCATCTCCACGAATAGAAGTGACTCATTTTTACATATTAACAATTAATACAAAAATAATTATAATGAATAAATTTGATATCAATAAAATTAATGGTAGAACTATATCTTATTCCATAGAAATGGGACTTACAAGATAAACGATGCATTTGAAAATGAAGCCGTTAACTTCTGAAATAAGGTTAAATGAAATATTTCTATCAAAAGGGTTATACAATGACCCAAGAGGATAATATATATCACACAATAAATATGATTTTTTTTTCATTTATGAATTAATAACCTTATTTAAACTATTATACCATAGTTTAAATCTTTCTCACATAAAGGAAATCACTAGGGAATGGATTTTCATAACTCAATTTCCATTAATTGGGTAAATTTTCTTTCATTATGTGAGGCATTGATTATGTGTGAAATGAATTTTAATTATATTATTTTTATTTATAGTTATTTTACATTTTATTACAGTTGATACATATAAGATATTCATTTGATTAACTCTAACTTCAATGATAAAATATTTGTAAGGTACTTTAATTAAAAAAATATACAATTTTAATTTTTTCTTAAATTGATGATTTTTTAACTTATACATAATGAGTGAATTTTGAAAAATTAAAGGTGACGTAATTTTTTGAGTATTACTCTAGAATTTTGAATTTTGAATTTTAAATAAAATGTATAAATGTTTATGTGTGTGAAGTTTAAAAAATTAAATTTATTTCAAAATGGAAATGTTATTTTCCTCAACAATGTTTTTATGAATGATTTATATGTTATGGTTATATTATTTTTCCTAGGAATTGTTTATGATGAATTACGGTAAAATTATAAAAATATATCAGTTGATCCCCTTATATATCTCCAATAGCATGCGTAAATAGATTGAGTTTACCAATTGTGTTTCCCCTAAGAGATAATGGAATATACTACAATGTATATACCAAAATAACTATCTTGGATACTAAATATGATACAAAGAGGGTTATTGAATATTTAAGATTTATATTAAAATTATCCCACAAATTAACTTTATGATTAATTTATTCTTTCTAGCAATTTTAAAGGAAACTTATGATTTAATAAGGTATGATTAGATATTATTTTTAATGGGAGAATTATATAACTATAAGGAATGTTTTAATGAAAAACTTATGAGTTTTATTTTTAATTAATTTTATTTTATTAAATTTTGTTTTTAGACACCTAGGGTAAAAAATTTGATTTTAGGGGTAATGAAATTTTTATCGTGAAATAGAAAATTTTTCATAAGCATTTATTGACTAAAATTTTATTTATTTCTTTTTATATCCCTTAATAAGATTTCATTCTCATCCCAATTTTAAAAAAAAATTCCCAACAATCAGTGGTGAGTGTATTCAAGGATAATGCTAGGAAGATAGTTGGGAATATTTATCCGGGAAATAAATCATATTTTATCATAATGAATTTCTTAACTAAAAATTAGATATTATACAGAAGTGTCCACATATAATATATGGCATTACTTTTTTAAAGTTTTTCTTATTTCTATTAAACTATAAACCAAATTATTTTTTGAATGAAATAAAGTGAAATCTATTCAAAATTCAGTAAAATATGAAATGATTTGGGTTGAGTCCTTATATATTATAGAGGTATAATTTTTCCATCATGCATCACTCTAACATCTTGTAGTGAAATTTCATGTCCCTTCATCCATTTATCATTTAATTCTAGGCAGGGATCCATGCAATTCATAGAAAATCCAGGTAACATATCAAATGCAAACATTCCCTCCTTATATATATATATTTATTTAAACACATCCTTCAAATAAACCAATATTTTCATGTCATTAATGGGTTTAAAATATCATTTAGTGAAATTTAGAACAATATAATACTTTTATATTACTAGTTTGGTATGGATGATTGATATAAAAGTTATTTTAGATAATTCATATTCCATATCTTAATCTTCATCCCCAATATATTATTTTTTATAAAACAATACCTTGATAAAACCAATTATAAAATATATTACTACAGAATGATCGAACAATATATTATTTTCTACATGCGAGTAAATGTATTTGAATTTCATGATATATTTTTCACTCTTTAAATATAGAATAATAATTATAAAAAATATAATTATTAATAACTGATTCAAAACAACACACACCAAATTGAAAACATTATTATAGTTTTTGATCGCTTTAATTTTTTGAATGCTTCTTTAACATCTAGGCCTCCTAATTATTCATGTTTTTTCTATATCTTTGAATAGAATTAAGTTTATATTTATCTATGGATGAAATTTTGGTTTTCAATATATGTATCTCTTTCAAATATATCGAATTTATAATTAATACAATAAGATAAAATTATTATTCAAGTTCACAATGATTTCACCATAGGGAGAATTGCTTTGTACTAGTTGAAATTCCAATGATGATCGGTGAAATCACCGTAGAGGTATAGTTATAAATTAAGTATTTCCTAATATCTACCAATATACAAATATCATTTTAGTCGTTTACCCTTTGGTTCATCAACCACTATTTTTGGTTACGAGAGTGGGATTATTTTATATTTTTCTTATTATTCATCAACCACATGAAATTTGATAAAAAAAATAAAGATAGAACACATTATTTTTATAATGTTTGAATCTATGACTAAATTATTATATAATTATTTATTCACCCAATAACTAATTCTAAACTGTAATAAATTAATAATTATATTGTTTGGTTTATTCCCATCCAATATAGATTCTCACTATAAAAACTATTTTATAATCACCACTTGAAATCCACTAAAAACCTCAATTATAAAAAATATCATCACAATATCCAATAATTTCATTCCTTGGGTCCCATTGGTTCCATAACTTCCCACCATGGATATACAAGTGTTTGTTTTATCCATTCATTAATTAGATACTTGGACAAAAAAATGATATCAAAACATCCAAAAAATTGATTTAAATCCCCTCAATAACTATATATTAGAATGGAAATAGAGATTCACATGAATAACATGAAACTTTATCCCTAATTTAGACCAAATTTTCATTAATAAACAAAAAATATCGCCTGATTTTATCACCCCAAATAGAGCTCCTATTATTTTATCAAATATAGTAAGTCTTTAAACATTAACATTCATAAGATAACAGTTCAAAATATCACCATTAGTATCGATCTCTCCTCAGTTTCTTTTATTATTATTCATTAATAATGGATGTTAATGTATTTAATTATTCCTTTTACTTTGATAAAAAATAGTTTCTTTCTTTAGATCAGTGTCAAATCATCATTGATCTTCTTTTTCAAGAGTTCTATAGTCATTATCTATTCATAGCTCTCAATCACGATAGCTTTAATTACTTAATCAATTTCATCATTTCCTTTATATATGTAGGTAACAAAAAATAATGTTTTCTAAATATAGAATATATAATATATCCCATTCCGTTTGATTCTAGTATTGTCATTTTATTTTTCTCACCTTGTTCATACATGGGTGAGCTCCCACGATCTCTAATTTCATTTTGTTTCGTCACCACTGTCTCCTATAACATTACATGAGTTATCATTCATTAATTACAAATTATTTTTATCATCTTGAAAATAATTTAAATTATTATTATATTAATATCAAATCTATTTATATCTTTATAATCATACCATGGAAATAGTCTCAAAAACCTTATTATAGATTTATAAAAATTACACAACATTCAGATTTACAACATGACTTAATATCTTATACAAATAATGATAATATCCTAAAACACTTAAGGATTAAAATTAAATATCCATTTTACAAAAAATAGTTCAATACATTATCTTTCATTCCTAGAAATCATAAGAAATGGAAGTTCGAAATATTTTTAATAATTAATCATATGTATTTCATCATTTAGAATCTTATTCATGTATAGATTTTAAATTCTAAAAACTTATTTTCTTTATACCCTTTTATTATCTTATAAATTTTATCATCATCGATTTTATTCAGAAAATATAACTTGACAACTAGTTTATTTATTTTCTTTTAAATAGTTATATTTATCTATAACATTTTGTAATATATTATTTTTTAGATGATTTATTTTTATAAAAAATCAAAAATTATATTCATCTAGAATATATTCATCCATTGATCATATTATATTGGACTGAATATTTACTTATTAGGATTTTATGGATTTAATCACACACTATTTTGATTGAATTTGATGCTTGAATCCTTAAATAATATTCCATGAATAATACCAATTCAATTTTATCATTGACGTATTATATATGGAAACTCTATATTTTTGTATACAATATTCTGAAATGATTCTATATTTTGATTCTTATATAAATAATTGATGTTTAATAAGATCAAATTATTATTAAAAAAATATATTTATAGATACCTAGATTCAAAAAATAAACCTTATAGAGATCATTCATTTATGAATAAACCATAAGGTGCTCATGCCTATACAGATAAATTCATGATTACACAAGTGAGAATGTTGTTTATATAGATTCTATAGGATCCTTACATAGCCTCTCATCCATGACGGATTTATAATTTATTGGTTATATTTCGGAGTTAATTTTTATAGAAATAAAAATTATGATTTGTTCAAGGAATAACATTATTTATATAGACATTAGAGCATCCTTATGATCCTTATGATATTATATTTGTTGTGAATATTATGTAAGTTTTTGAATCCATGACATTATCTAATTTTTTTGGGTTCACAATATGTATTTATTACAAATTAACATAAATTTGAGGCTCCTTAAAATAATTTAAAGGTTTAATATTCACTTCACACTCAATTGAAATATAATTAATTGTATTTTAAATGTATGTAAATAATTACAAATTAGTGTAATTCAAATATTAATCCTTCAACTATATTTAATTTAAAATCCATAATCGAATTTATTTTATCCATTACACAAGTTCATTCATTTATCTAATTTAACAAAATACATGTTAAAAACTACATGGACGGTTTATTCATCTCATTAAGATTATTAAAATCTCATTGTATCTAATTGTTAATAAATATTTATGATAACATATTTAAGTTGTTCACCCATACCATTATTCCCATCGTTGTAAATAATTATATATATTTGATCCTTCTTCAATAAACACGAGTCAATTACTTCATGTGGGAAACCTAAGTCAATTTAATAATTTAATGGGTTCAAAATTTGAAGATTCTCATTTGTGTACCTTTCCAACATATAATATTTTATTGTCATTAACAATGGCTTCCAGATCTTCTTTTTTTCACATAATTCACATGAAACTCCTTCAACATGTCTTAAATGGTTTATACTCTCATCCATAAGCAATTCAACATGATCATTAAGAACATACAAATTTCCATGATTTATTGAAACAAAGTACTATCACACACCACATGTCTCTTCATCCTCTAATAAGAATACGAAACCATGAATAATAAAATATTTATTACATAAAATAAATATCATATTCACTTTAATGAGAAATAAATATAGATATATGTATATATATTTTTATAAGATGAATTAAATATATATTTTTCTATATTTTTTGAACTTTTGAATAAATAAATATTATATACCTTAAACTATGGATACAAAAACCAGATATTATATTTGACACATATATTCTATAATATAATATCTCATTATTGAGTTGTTTGTGATCAAATAATATTGAATAGATATTATTTCACCACATGGGGATAAATGTATTTTTAACATAAACTTAAGATATTTTAAATATATTTAAGATATACTTTTTGTGTGATCTTTTACTCCACTTTCTCAAAGGAATTTTTTTAATATACAAAGAATCAATGATTAGAATCTAGAAATATATCAGTGAACCCATATATAATGAAGTTTGTTAAAAAAATAAAAAAACCTTCATATGAATAATACAAAGTAGTATAATCAAATTTTAAAATTATACATCATTTATAAGGAAGAATAATTGGTTATCATCATTATATCATGACTTATATTTCATTGGATTACTCAGTTAAACTTCTCTTTTGACTACTATGAACGTGGAATTATACAGAAACAATCCATTTCAATGAAGGATCTAGAGGTACAATCATTAAAAATTAAAAAGGTGAAATCCTATGTTGTCCATTCATTTAATAAAATACGAATAATGATAAAAATGAAACAAGAAACATAACCACAAGTTAATATGTCATGGTTTCATCGTGCTTCCTAGTACATGTGTTGTAATTGACATTAAATATGATCTCAACTCCATGTATGATTACAGAAGCTCAAAAAATGAAAACAATCGATGAAGTATATAATATATGCTATTATTATTAATTGGTCTATCAATATGACCACCCATCATGAAGATCCCTATGTGAGAAAATCATTCGAAGAAGTGTTAGTGAAAATGAAACCCGAAAAGCTAATAGTAAATGTAACACCCAACGTTATTCTAAAAATTAATATAAATTCATGGAACTTTTTTTAAGTATATATATTTTTAATTATCCTTTATAACATAACTTTTCTCCTTCTATGTTCTGAATTTCAAGAAACCGATATCTACAATTATGTTTAGTATGTTATTTGGAGTCTATTGGAATCAACTTGTTTTTTGGTGAACATTAACATACCCTTATGAATAGTGATATGAACATAATGAATAGTTTATTTTATTATTAATTTACTTTATTAAGGCTTTAAGAAAATAGCATCTAGGTTAATTTTTCATTCTGATAAAGAAGTGTTGTAGAATTTGAACTGTTAATTTTTGAATTAAGTATGATTTTATTTAAAAATTAAATTAATAATATTTAGAAAATTATTTTCCAAAAATGGAATTAATTTTATAATTCTAAACGTTGAAAAATGGTTATGGTAAATTTTTGGTATTTTTCTGAAATTGAAGAATTTTTTATGAATAGTAAAATACGATAAAATATAATAAATGCTAAATACTTGATTTTCTGCATCATAGGTGATTCAAGGATAATTTAATCCCACTTGGTTAGAACTCACATGCCATTTTTACTAGTTGGGGTCACATGAATTTTGATTATTCATATTCTTGAGTAAAAATATTATAATAATGATTAAAATTATTAAAAATACACCCTATCTTCCACTATAAATACCACCCTCACCCCTATTTCTCCCACACCTCTCAAGCCTTTATAATTGTATAATTTATGAACTATTACCTCCACCAATATTCTTAACCACGTCCTAGAGCTTCTGTTCTTACCAAAAGACCAAAACCAATGCCCTTAAGGAGGATCTCAGGGAGAAGAAATCAAGAGGTAAACATCCTCTTTTATTTTGTTTATTTTATTTCATTTTATGTTACCCTTTTCCATTTCCTTTGACTTATGATGGGATATTTCAATAAATATCACCTATTACTACCAATATTATGTATGAATTATGAGATATCGCCTTCTTCTCATCAAACTATTTTTATGAAATCTTAAGAGATGTTGTTGGACTGCTAAATTTTCATGACAAATTTATAGAGTTTTCTTTTATTTTATGATTCCTTTCTTTTCTTCTTATTTCCTCAACTCTTATTCACAAAGAGTTATAAAAGCTCCAGAATCATTTATATTTGGGATTCTCTCATGTTCATGGAATATTCAACATCATTATTTTTCCCTCCACTACTTGTACAAGGAATTAAAATACTTTCCATGATGTGTCTAATTACCGACATCGTGGACAATGTGATTTAAATTTGAATTAATTTCTTCATGTATGGTCATAAATCCATTTTTATGATTGAACCAGGTTATAATATATGTGTCACGACTCACCCATGGTTCTTTAATTCTTTTATACTCATGGTTCTAATTTATAAGACAAAAAAGGATGTTATTATCAAAGAACCACTAAAATGATCTAAACGAACATCATTAATGTTCTAACTTATGAATCATCCCCATGTAATAATTAAAAATGATAAATGGAATAATTTATTTTGATATATATTTTTAAATACTACTCAATTCCAATTCTGGTGTTTCAATTACAATCGACAAGAATGTCCACCACGAACCAGTCATAGAAATTCTGTAAAGAATTCCCCAAAAAACAGTGCATGGGAAAAAATACTAACAATTAAGGGTGAAATGATGTAATGAAATGGTCACATAAGATGTTATAAACATGAAAATTATTTTGTAAAATATTATTACCACTCTTTTAACCATTATACAAGAGGTTTAAACAAGTTGAAAGTTAGACAAACCCAAGGTAAGGGAATTCTTTACCCGATTTATATTATATGGGTTAAACTTCTACTTCATTAGTTATGTTCTATTTAAATTGTTTGTGTGATGGGTTCTATTTATATTATGTTTTATTATGGGTTTTTACTTTATATATACATACTCCATCAACTCTATTAAGTCACTCTTCAATTGTATCATATTTGTTAGGGTATTTTATTTAAAAATCCTCTTTTTAAATTCGGTTTTATGAAATTCCAAAGTAATGTTATTATGGAATTATTAATGTTGTGTAATTATGTTTTGGTTCATGGGAATTATTTATGATGAAGTGTGGGACCTATATCTTCCTCCAATTCATTTGGTATGATTATGTTGGAGGTCGGACATATGGATACTCTAAGTGTAACTGCGATGGTTACACAAAGTAAGGTAGCCGTGAGGGTTACAAATTATAAGGTAGCCAAGAATGATTACAAGATTATGTAAGTAATTCCACAAGATAAAATTATGATTATATTTATATTCTCATGTTTTTTTGGATCTTGTGTAAATATCATCTTACACAAAGTAATTATATATGGGTGATAAGAATGTATTTTGAAAATGCTTTCACATGTTACGAGTATTTATGGACTAATGTGATCTTTCCTTCTTTTCTGTCCCTTACTGAGATTTTGTGCTCATGCCATGTTTTTAAATGATTTTTCACAAGTTAATCTATGTGTAATACAATGAAAGAAGCCATGCTAAATGTTGAATAATTTTCAAGGAGTGTTGTTTTATGTTTTAATGATTTATATCTTGAAAAAATGGAAACTGTTTTAATGGTATCCACTCTGCAATAATGTGTAATTTCATGAATGTATTGTCCTAATTCTATAATGCTCTAAACCTGAAAAGATATTCAATGTAAAATGAAGTGTTTTCTGGACCAAATTCATGATTATGAATGTAATAAGATCGAGTCCTTATAGTTAGTATCATAGGATGGTTTAGATAACAATAGGGGTAACAGTGATGTTAATAGAATACCATAAACAATTTTCTCTCTATGTTTAATTTGAAATGTTTATCATTTAAAGATTACCATGTTGCTTTATCTAAGACGTGTTTTTTTATAATGGTTGTCCGCAGAAGGGATAGGTATGCTGAAGAGGAGAGGAAGCGACAGAATGACATCCTTCTAGAACTATATCCTGGAATGGTAGAGATTGGAACTGAGCAGTTTGTGACAGTAATGGCTCAGCTAACGCATGCAATAAATGGTGGTGGAATCCATGCGAGAGAACCAATAGAGGTACCCAACGGAACATGACATTAGTGTAACATTTTATGATACACAATCCTCCTGAATTCAATGGATCTTCTGATATAGTAGCAGCTGAAGGATGGATCAAATCACTTGAAAAGATATTCTATGTTATGCGATGTTCAAACAATCAAAAGTCAAGTCTTCCAATTTATCAATTTTAAGGGGAAGCTGATCAGTGGTGGTCAATGGTAAGGAATATCTGGGGCAGAGAGGATTTTTATGCCTTAGAGTGGGATTAATTTAAATGCCTTTTTCTTGAAAAATATTCTCCTATGGTGGTGCGAATTAGAATGGATAAGAAATTACATGAATTGAAATAGTAGGAGGAAGACCCAGTGGATATGTATGAAGCGAACTTCACCTGACTGGTGAGGTATGCTCCAAATCTTATTCTAGACCTGGATAGAAAAATCCACCACTTTTACTTAGGATTGAAGCCAAGGTTTCGAAGGGAGTTGGCCTCTCAGGAATTAAAAAGTTATGAGAAACTTGTTTGATGTGATGTGAGGGTAGAGATGGAGTTTCTTGATCATCATGTGAATTTTGGAAACAAAGAGAAGAATAAGTCCAGTTGGAAAGAAATGGGTAAGAATCAACCAAATAAATCTGATGATAAAAAAAATAAAATTTCTAATTCGTGAAAATTGTGGCAAAAAACACCCTGGGGAATGTCTTAGAAAAAATGGGAAGTGTTTTAAATGTGGTACGTTTGGACATATGGACTGAGATTGTAGTGAAAATGATCATAAGAATAATCCTAATAAAAAAATTGTAAACTGTTTTAAATGTGGTGAGATGGGTTAGTATGCAAACGCCGACCCAAAGAGAGATCCAAATGATGCAAAGAAGCCAGAAAACAAGCAAAAAAAGGTGTAGTGAGATCCTTTAATGACTATGTCAGTAGATGTTGGGACATCCAATGAAGTTGTATCAGGTACTTTGTTTGTTCACTCAGATTTTTCTAAAGTTTTGTTTGATCCGGGATCTACACATTCCTTCATCTTTGAGAAAGTTTCGGGTAAATTAGAAATATCACCTCAACAAATGAGACTTGAACTTGTTGCTAAAACACCAGGGGGAAATGTTATAGAAGAGAGGAATTATAAGAATATTTCTATTATGGTCTTTGGAATGACATTACCTACAAACCTTGTTGTTTTACCCTTATTTGAGCTTGATGTTATTCTGGGGATGGACTGGCTTTCTAATTATCCTGATAATATTGACTGTAGAGGTAAAGAAGTTGTTTTTCTAGAATGTGTTTTTGTTTTTAAACAATAATGAACCCATACAACTGATAATATAACAGGAAGATGAGAAACTATTGAAAGATGGAAATGAAAGTTATCTTGCTCATATTTTTGAAAACAAGAAAACTATTCAAATTAATTATGTGCCAGGGGTAATTGAATACCTTCATGTTTTTCATGATTATTTACCCAATTTCATTCCTGATCGAGATGTTGAATTCACAATTGACTTAGTTCAGGATTCTAAGAAAATTTCAAAACCCCCATATCTTATGGCTCCAATAGAACTTCTTGAATTGAAAATTCAGTTACAGGATTTTCTTGAAAAAGGCTTCATTAGTCCTAGAACATCACCATGGTGAGCCTCTATTTTTTTTGTTAAAAATAAATAAGATTCCATGTGACATTGCATTGATTATAGAGATTTGAATAACATAATTGTTAAAAACTAGTATCATTTTCCTTATATTGATGAATTGTTTGATCAGCTCTAGGGAGCTTAGTACTTTTTCACGATTGACTTGAGATCTGGGTACCATCTGTTGAAGGTGAAAGAGGATGACATCCCAAAAACAGCCTTTTGTACTGGGTATGGGCATTATGAAGTTTCTGTTATGGCGTTTCGATTAAAAAATGCACCTATTGTATTCATTAATATTATGAATAGAGTATTTCATGAGTTTTTGTATAGGTTTGTGGTTTTATTTATTGATTGCATTATGGTATTTTCATAAAATAAATAAAAGCATGAAATGCATATAAGTGTTGTTTTTCTTACTCTTATGAAAATAAACTATATGTGATATTCATCAAATTTTATTTTTGGTTGCGACAGATTTCTTTTCTTGGGAACATTGTAAATAAGGATGGAATAATAGTTGATCCTTCTAAAACAAAATTTGTTGATGAATGGCCGAGACCCAAAAATGTTATAGATATTTCTAGTTTTCTAGGCTTAGAAAGTTATTACTGATGGTTTGTTAAGAACTTTTCACGATTATCTGGCCCGATAACTAAGTTAACATGGAAAGGGGTTAATTTTTTTTGGATAGAAGAATGTCATGTTTGTTTTCAGAAACTGCAGAAGTGATTGGTGAAGGATCCAGTTTGGGCCTTACCATCCCGAAATGGTGAGTTTGACATCTATAGTGATGCTTCTTTGAAGGGACTTGGTTGTGTTTTGATGAATAATGATCATGTAATTGCATATGATTCAAGACAACAAAACCCTCATGAGATAAATTATCCCACACATGATTTGGAATTAGTACCTATGTTTTTTGCTTTGAAAATTTGGAGGCATCATCTATACGGAAACAAATTCCAATTATATACTGACCATAAAAGTCTAAAGTATATATTCACTCAGGAGGAATTAAACATGAGGTAGAGAAGAATGGATATAACTGATAAAGGATTATGATTGTACAATCAATTACCATCACGGAAAAGAAAACAAACTAGTGGATTCGTTATGTTAGAAACATCATGCATCATTAACCATGTTATGTACGATCCCTTGATTAATGATTTGATGAATTTTGGCTTAGAAGTTGTTAGTGTAGGGAATACCTCTTTTTATTTCAGGTTTCAGTGAACTCTTCATTGTCAGAAAGAATTAATAAAGCACATAAGGAAGACCATGAGCGATAGAAAAATTTAGAATTGCTTAAACTAGGTAATTTTCCATAATTTAATCTTGATAAATATTCTGTTTTAAGATTTGGAAAAAGGTTGTGTGTGCCTAGTGATTCTCAGTTGAAGAAAGATTTTTTGTGCGAAGCTCATAGTTCTCCATTTTCTGTTCATCCTGGAAGTACTAGGATATACAAAGACCTTCGAGAGTATTATTGGTGGGATGAAATGAAAAGAGATATTTCCGATTTTACCATGAAATGTTTGACGTGTCAATAATTTAAAGTAGAGAAGGAGTTACCGAAGGGGATGCCTCAGCCTTTTCCAGCTCTAGTGTGGAAATGGTAGAATGTATCCATGGACAATGTGGTGGGACTACCAATGAATTATCGAGGTAATAATGAAATTTGGGTTATTTTTGATAGGATAACAATGTCTGCACATTTTCTATCAAATTGAGATACAATGACTTTGGATCATATTTGTCGATTGTACCTCAAGGAGATTGCCAGGTTATATGGAGTTCCACATTCCATTGTATCTGACCAAGATCCTAGGATCAATTCTAACATTTGGAGGGGACTTCAGATGTCTTTGGGAATAGAGTTAAATTTTAGTACAGCTTTTCATCCTCAATCAGATGGGAAATCTGAAAGAAGGATTCAAACTTTGGAGGATATGATTCGAGCATGTTCAATGGAATTTCTGGGAAGTTGGGATTAATAGATTTTTTAGTTGAATTTTCGTATAATAACCGTTTTCATTCTAGTATTTAGATGGCACCTTTTTAGGCCTTGTATGGGAAGCGGTTTCGGACTCTAGCGTTTTGGGATGAAGTCGCTGAAAGAGATTGTATGGGGACAGAATTAGTTGAAGAAGTGTATTAGAATATGAGGATGATCGAACAACACATGAGGATATCTCAGAGCAGGCAGAAAAGTTATGTAGATAGCAGAAGGAAAGACTTCTCTTTCGAAGTTGGGGATAATGTTTTCCTTAATGTCTCTCCTTGGAAAAGTGTGATGCGTTTCAGTAAGAAAGTAAAGCCAATTCCATAGTTCATCAGTCGTTTTGAAATCATGGAGAAAGTTGGAACAGTTTCATACTGCGTGGCTTTTCCTCCGAGTTTGTTTCAAGCACACAATGTTTTTCACGTTTCTATGTTGAGAAAGTATGTGCGAGATTCGTCACATGTATTGTGCCTAGAAGCAGTTCAACTGGAAGAGAACATTTCTTATGAAGAGAAAACAGTTCAGATTCTTGATCGAAGGAAATAGGTATTGTTAAATAAGGTAATCCACCAGGTAAAGGTTTTTTTGGAGAAACCATATGGTTGAAGAAGCAACATAGGAGTCTAAAAATGCTAAGAGGGAAAATTACCCTTAGTTGTTTAATAAGTGAATAAAATTGCAAGGACATAATTTCAAAAAGGTGGGGATAATGTAACACCCCATGTTTTTATAAAAATAAATAGAAATGAATGGAATTTGTTTTAGTAGATATTTATTTAATTATCCTTTAAAACATAACTTTTCTACTACTATGTTCTGAATTTCAAGAAATTGTCATCTACAATAGTGTTCAGTATGTTATTTAGAGTCTATTGGCACCAAATTGTTTTTTTGTTGAATAATAACATAGCCTTATGAATAGTAATATGAACCTAATGAATAGTAAATTTTATTATTATTTTAATTTTTTATGGTTTTAAGATAATAGGATCCAGCTTAATTTTTCATTGTGATAAAGAAGTAGTTGTAGAATTAGAACTGTTAAATTTTGAATTATGTATAATTTTATTTAAAATTAAATTAATAATATTTAGAAAATTATTTTTCAAATATGGACTTCATTTTTTAATTCTATGCGTCGAAAAATAGTTAGGGTAAATTTTTTGGATTTTTCTGAAATTCAAGAATATTTAATGAATAGTAAAATATGATAAAATACTATAAATGCTAAATAGTAGATTTTCTACATCATAGGTAATGAAAATATGATGTAAGCACAATTGGGTTGAACTCACATTCTATTTTTACTATTTGGGTCAGATTAATTAAGATTACTCATAGTCTTGAGCAAAAATATTGTAATAATGATTAAAATAATGAAAAATACACCCTCTCCGAAACTATAAATTACACCCTCACTCCCCTCTTCATCCCAAACCTCTAAAGCCTTTATAATTGTCTAATTTCTACCACATTCCTTCCCCAATATTCTTCTCCATGTCTTAGAGCTTCTGGTCTAAACAAATGACCAAAACCAAAGCACTTATGGAGGATCTCAAGGAGAAGAGATCAAGAGGTAAACATCCACTTTTATTTTCTATTTTTCTTTCATTTTATGTTATTCTCTTGCATTCCATTTTTCTTATGATGATATATTTCATTATATATCCCCCCTTACTACCCATATTATTAATTAATGATGATATATCTCCTTCCTCTCATCAAAATATTTTTAAAAAATTTTAAGACAAGCCGTTAGGCTGCCGAATGTTTGTGATAAATTTATCATATTTTCTTTAATTTTAATATTCTTTTATTTTCTTCTTCTTTCCTCACCTACTAATAACAAAGAGGCATAAAATCTATAGAATCATGTATATTCTAGATTCTCTCATGTTCATGGAAAATTCATCATCATTATTTCTCTCCGCCCCCACTTATTCAAGGAATTAAAATATTTTCCGTGATGTGTCGAATTATCGATATCGTGGACGATTTGATTTCAATTTGCATTAATTCCTTCACATATAGTCATCAGACCATTTTTATGATTGAACAAGGATTTAATATATGTGTTATTACTCAAACATGGTTCTGTAATTATTTTATACTCATGGTTCTAATTTATAAGACAAAACGAGGTTGTTATTATCAAAGAACCACTAAAATGATCTAAACGAACATCATTAATGTTTTAACTTATGAATCATCCCCATGAAAGAATTAAAAAGGATAAATGGAATGATTTATGTTACTAGATATTTCTAAATACTACTCAATTATAATTCTAGAGTTTCATTTCCAATTGACAAGAATGTCTACCATGAATAAATAATATAAATCATGTAATAAATTCAACAAAAAATAGTGAAAGGGAAAAATACTAACAATTATGGGTGAAATGATGTGATGAAATGATCATATAAGATGTTATAAACATGAAAATTATTATGTAAAATATCAATAACACTATTTTACCCATTATACAGGAGGCTTAAATGAGTTGTAAGTAAGAGAAACTCGAGGTAAGAGAATTCTTAACTCGATTTCCATTCTTTGGGTTAACCTTCTACTTCATTATTTATGTTCCATTTAAATTGTTTTTATTATTGTTCTAATTATATTAGGTTTTATTATGTACATTTATAGTATATATATATATACTCCATACACTCTATCAAGTCTTTCTTCAATTGTTTGATATTTATAATGGGATTTTCTTGATAAATCCTCATTTTGAATTCGATTTACGAAATTACAAAGTAATGTATTTATGGAATTATTCATGTTGTATGATTATGTTTTGGTTTCTGGGAATTATTTATGATTAAGGGTGGGAAATATATCTCCCTCCAATTCATTGGGTATGAGTAATTTGAAGGTTGACCGTATGGTTTCTTCATGTGTAACTGCAATCGTTACACAAAGTAAGGTTGCCGCGAGGGTTACAAATTATAAGGTAGCCAAGAATGGTTACAAGATTATGTAAGTAATGACCAAAGATACCTCTATGATTATATTTATATTCTCATGTTTTGTGTGGATCTTGTGTAAATATTATGTTACACAAAGTAAGTATATATGGGTGAAAATAATGTCTTTTGAAAATGCTTTCACATGCTACGAGTATTCATGGCCTAATGCGATCTTTCCTTCTTTTCCATCCCTTACCGAGCTTTTGTTCTCATCCCATGTTTTTAAATTATTTTTCATAGGTTAATGGATGTCTAATAAAAGGAATTAATCAATGTTAAATGTTTAATAATTTACAAGGAGTCTTGTTTTAAGTTTTAATGTTTTATATTTTGAAAAAAATGGAAATTGTTTTTATGGTATCCACTATGTAATAATGTGTAATGTCGTGAATGTATTGTCCTAATTCTTTAAAGATCTAAACATGAAAAGATCATCAATTTAAAAGGATGTTTTTTCTTGACTAAATTCAAGATTATGTATGTAATAAGGTCAGGTCCTTATAGTAAAACATAAACTCTATCCCATGAGTGTGATATATCTATATCATAGGAAATATCATTAATAACATCAAAATGCATTATCTAGTTCTTAATTATCCCATGAAACTAATAAAATATTTTAATATGATGAGTACTCACTCTCACATTATGGTTAAAAAAATATAATGCAATATATTATAATTTAAATATATAAAATATGCATGATCTGACAATAAAAAGCATAAACTCTATTCAGTTATAGGGTACCAACTACAAAAAAATACCACTTTTAAAAATATCGATTACTAAAAAATATTTACCTTATAGATTATTCAATATATTCATGGTTCTTCTCAGGTATACATTTATTTAATGGGTAGAAAATAGTTTACACTATAGATACTCAACTTTCTACCACTTCCACTCAGTAATAATGATATCTTAAGATATAATATCTATTTGTATATATTATTATCATCGATTATAATCCTAATATTTTGGATGGTACCATTTTATTAAGATATCAAAATTTTTGTGGCTACAATAATTTATATTTTGGGAAAAAATCCTTAAAATTAAACTAATAATTTCATATATATATATATATATATATTTTTATTTACACTAATAGTCTCAACATACTTGGTATTTTTAGATATGGATTACACTGAGTAAACAACTACATAAAAAACAGAAATGATACTCTAACCAGAGTGGAACCTGATCAATTGTATTGAACCCTATTCCCAGAGGCTTTCAACTCTCAAAAAGATTCTATAACCAATATGAGGCAACACATATATAGTATCATCATATTTAACAATATATATATAAATAAATTATATATAACATATGATTATGTATAAGGACTTATAATTATAATCAAATAATAAATAATATGTAATATGAACATGATATAACAAAAATTATACAGATGATTTTTATAAAGACATTTAAAAGGGTCTCTAATTGGGTTGATCAGAAACAAAATATTCTTTATATAAAAAAATGTAAGGGAATAAAATTCAAATACTTGAGTGCCTCTTGTGTCCCAAATCTCAATCCAGCTACTCTATCCCTATCTCATATATATCCTATCACCTAAAATTTATGTATAATGAAATAAATTCACAATAAATTTTCCTCCAAGTGTGTAATAAATAATATTAGTATGGAACTTCTAATAATACTCCTAATATATAAAATAATATATAGTGTGTTTCTATAAGGAAAATAAAATAGACAACACACATTGTATACATGTCAATATATCATGTTCTAAACATGACATGATTACACTTGGAATAAAATGATCTAAACAATAATAGTTAATAAAGATTTTATTTAGTATAGGTCAATCCCATAGGCCATCGTCTAGGGATAGGAGAGACCATATTGTCTTTATAACTACCGTCTCACTCAGGGTAATATACCCCAATGAACCACCACTCAATTTCATATCCCACACCACTCTCATATTACTCATGGTGATACATCCTACGACATCCCATGTTATGTTTCAAATGAACTCCCTATCAACTAGGGTGATGTCATGTACCATGGCTTATAAAATAATATTACTAAAACCTACCCACATAGGGAGAGGTATCATAACCACATCATGTTTCAACTATTTCTCACTCAGCATAATTTGTGCCAACCCTTACTCACCGAGTGTCAAGAACCACCATCACGTTCTACAAAAACACCATCAATCCAAGCGTGTCATTTTCCTACACCCTCTTATACTAGGTTAGGAATGATAAAAAATATTATACTAATATCATCACCTTTATGGTGGTCTATGCTAGAACTTTACCACTCAAGTAAAGGACTTACTTAAACTATCCTAATAATACGCTAGATTATGGTTAGGAAACATGCACACAATGACAAGAATGATAACCCAAGCTAGGCCTTACCTCCAAATATTGACTAATAATTACAGAATATAACATGACATGATATTCTAAAACTAATATCATTATTAAGACCCCTAAAACATAAAACTATACCTGGAAATAACATGTATTCTCATACTAATACTACTACATCTAATTAATATATATAAATCCTTAATGCCATAATCTAACTACAATGATGATTTTAGACCACACTTGGTCATACCCATGCAATATAAATCTAATATGTGTCACCCACCCCCTAAATTCGCCTGGTAATCCCATTAGTGGGCCCTATTACATCACTAGAATCCTTGATATCAACCATGGATATATTATAACTTTCATCCCCATTCAATACATTTTGTTCTCGGGTATAACTTTAGAATACTACATATATCAAGAAAAAAACAACAATGACCAATGTATAGGGAATTTAAATCATATCTCAGACATCAACATACTCTAGGTTTATACCATAACTAACATCTATCATTTCTATCACAAGCAATTGATCCTCACATGATGATGCATTTTTAATTTTCTTATTAATTTTCATGAAGCATATGAGCCTATATCTCTTAACATAAGGTACAAATATAAAATTTTAAAAACTTTAATTAACTTCAATCAAATAACATCCTGGGATAAAAATTAACCTCACAAAATATACCTCATATAGAAAAAAAATCATGAGAAGTAGTATGCCAATGACCTGTAGAATACTTTTAGCAATACTATGGAAAATTCACCCTGAATCAAGAATTAGTCAACTAGAAATTCTTAAAAAATTAATTGAAAATAAAAACAAAAACAAATTTAGTATGTATTAACCTAAATTATGAGACCCATCAAGTTTTCACCATCATAATCCCTCATATATATAGACCCCTCCGAAAAATCCTTATCATCTCAACTTGATTTCAATATACTTCAATAGAAGCATGAGTGTTTACCTAATAAGAAAATATAAAAATAAAATGTGAGATCATGAGAAGTGTAATAAATTGAAATATGAGAGGTTACCAATATATACTTTTTAGAAATGAGATATATTTAAGAACCAATCAAAGGGGACTAAAGTAAACCAAGTAGAAGTGGAAATGAGGGATAATGTTGTTTAATTGTTATCTCTCAATTAATAGGATGAAAAAAATACACAGTGGATAAACCTGATATAAATGGTCTATCCATCCAATAATAATGACTACCCAAGTCTAAAATTTACCAAATGGGTAAATTTTTTTATTTTTATGATGGTTTACTCATCACATACTTGGTGTTACCCCATTAATTACGTAGTCGATTTATTGATTTTTGTTTATACTCCACTATAGTAACAATAATTTCATCACACAATTTATAGCCACAGGAACACTTAAACAAACATAATCAAATAACCTAGGGATATTCATATTCTCATATATTCAATTAGTATCAAAATTTTATAATAAATCCATAATTTGAAACTCAAAAATTAAATTCTCTTATAAACAATAACTTATGAATTCAAGGTTCATATCATACCCTTCATGATTTGTAATATCTTCTTAAGAAGCATCCATTAATATCCTAAGATAATGGTTCTTTATATAAAAACCCAATTCCACATTTAATTTCATATTTTTCTCTTGAATCCACTATATGATCAAAAAAATCAATACACCACATTGTATTTTAAATAAAATCCTAAGCCCATTTACAAATACGAACCGACAATTTCATAAATTAAACATATAAATAAACCAAATAAAAAGGATTAAAATATTGAAAAATGTATGATTTATCACTATTAAGAACCATATTTAATCTAAAACACATTGAATCACTATGATAACAAATCCTACGATAAAAATGATTCCTCAACCAGAGTTAAATAACTGAAAAAATGACATCAACTTGACACCTTCATAACCACTTCATTTGGAAAATATAAATCCTTTTCACAATGCACACCATCCTAAAATTTCACATATCCTATATGAGTTCCCAATCATGGATGATTGTTGAGTCTTTTATATATGATCTATTACATAAGTCCTCCTCAATCCTTTTCCCTTGTTTGCAATATCAAGAAATAAGATATAGATATATCAATGAAATAATTCTAAAACTCTCTATTTTATAAACACGGGGATGGTACCAATATCTAAAATGATCCCTTAGTGTCAAATTCTCATAGAACTAGAAATGTTTCATACTACCCTAATAACTACATGTGTTCTAACGACAACATCAAACTAGGTATCATTAATACCATGCAAGGTTGATATTGATAATTTCATTATGGGTGTAGGGTGAGTAGCCACATTATCGATAGAATGATCACTATAATGGGATTTTCCTAAATTTCATCATCTAGTACCTTCCTTGCCAATAAAAATTTCCAGAAAAATATTCCCACTCAATCCATATATTTCATAACCTAACATACTCAACCAAAAAATCCAACATCAAGGTCCCATATTATTACATTATCAAAATAAGACCTCAATGTCATGGCCGACCCACCGTCTCTTTATCCGATATCAACATAACCTACTCCCTCTGGTCATGAGATACTACATCCACGGGTCCTATAAGACCCCAATATTTTATTATGTATTTATATTTATATAAATACTCTAGGGAATAAAGTTATTCAACCATCATACAAAACTAAAATTAACAGTGATGAAATTTTGTGAGATAAAATATTATAATTGAAGAGAAACATTAATATATTATGAGAATTTAGTATGAAAAATAATTATGAAAACTATATGATAAATTAATCTGCAAGTAAATAAAAATAAAATGAACATGGAATATTTTTCATCATGGATAACCATGAAGATAGAACCCAATTATAACTATGTAGAGAAGGTAAAATAGATTTAGTAAAATAGAAGTGATAAGAGATAATAAAATTAATTGGATGAATGATTTTAGTGACACAAGTAAGGGTATATTTTGGTATGAAATATGATCTTTATATATTGGTCCATTAGAAATATGGACATTGGTTATATTGTCACTGGGTCTATCAAATGGTTTTGATGAAGTTGATTAACTAAGAATTATATAATAATAAATATCATTCTAATGGAAAAAATATAATTTTTAATTTAAAAAAATTAATATTTTTTTATTATTTGTAACAAATTACTATTATTATTTTTTAAAAACATTTATTTTCTTTATAAATTGAAAATAATCTTTTATATTCAAATGTATTAAAAAAACTGAACAATTATAGTATAAATAATTGATTTTAATAAGATTTTATTAAAAATATTTAAATTAGAAATGGATATTTCCTTTCGAATGATTATTTTTTAAGTGTTGTAGATTTTTAATATTAAAAATTTAAATTTATCATTTCTAATGGATTAGTCTAAAAATATCTATATGTATACATATAAATATTAATTATATAATTTATATGAAATATAAAAGAGGAAAATTATGTTTTTAAAAATCCATTTATCTATAAAAATTGTATTTTATAAATATATTTCAAAAATTCTATTAAAAGTTAAAATTTTAATATATGGAAATGTATTTAATTTAAATAAATTATAAATTTTTAATCATAGTTTTATTGTTATTTAGTAAGGTTAATTCCATTTTTAGGAATTAAAATAATTATTTGAGGTAAAAATTTAACAACCAAGGTAATGGTTTTATGAGTTTAATGGTTTGGACTAAGTCACAATGACATGAAATATCATAAAAACATTTCTTTAAATTATGTGTATGAATGTATTCAATACTGATATCCATTATTTTTCAATTTTTATCCCCATTCCTTTTAAAATGACAACATAAAACATTATCTATTGGATTCATAAATATTTTTAATTTTATAATACCTTATAATATTTAATGTATAATCTAGTTTAATAATCAATTATTATATATTTTTTTATAATGACATATATGTCAAGAAAATTAAATTCATCATGTATGTATCTATGTTATTCTCTAAAATTTTCAATAACCATATCCTATAAATTCGTTATAAATATAATTTTACACTCTAATAATTTTATATTATAATATTTATTATTCTATATTTATTTTCGATTTTATAGATTTTTAATCAGTCATTAATATAAATTGTTCCTCTTTAGATAAGTTCAACCACAAATATGTATTGTGTGATACCAACATCAACATATTCACCATAAATAAGTATCATGACATTAAAATATTAATATATAATATTAAAGTGTATTAAATTTCATTAATTTAGTTGTACAAGGATGAAAAAATAATTCATTATAAACGAAGTCTTCGTTATTGATAAATTACAAGAAACTTGTTCATCATGGATTCCATTCTCAAAAATCATACCCATACCTTTCTTGATAAGAGTTGGTGACTATATAATTAAATTAAACCCAATGATTCAAATATATTACTAAATGTTTAATAAATAACATAGTATTAATGAACTAGGATCAACATCTCCATTAAGAAACATTTATGAAATAATCCCTATTACTATCATTGGGGAATGAATATAAAAAAATGATATATGTGTGATGAATGAATATAATTTATTTTTAGAATTGTTAATAAATGTCAATAATATTATTAAATAAGAGATCAATATGATTGTGTTTATTATAGGGGGTTATTTTTCATTCATGGATGTTATGTGTAAAATTAATGGGTTCTTTACCCATCCATTTTTTGAAATCAAGTTTTTTATGACTAAATTCCCATATTGAGATTTTTTGTTTCTTTAGTATAAAAACATATATAATTAATTACCTATAGTTATTATAATTTTTAAATTTATTCGTAGTATTTTACAAATTTTGTATACGATTCAATTGAAATAATGGTAAAAATAAGACTAATCTTAGCACTTGTTTCTAATTTTAAATTGTACTCCCCCAATTCCATATTATTTATATTTCATGATTGATATAATTTTCTATAATTCTATAATTACTCAATGGATATTCTCTATTAAATATTATTTTATTTTTTAAAAAACTTAATGGAATATTTTTAATCAAGTTCATCATGGTCCATTATAAATTTTATTTATTTTCATAAAAAAAGTGAAAAATGATTTTTTAACATCATCTATAAGATTACATTTTCATACCATCGTTTGGTATTTATCATTTGAAGTATTCATCACATGTTTTCATTATTTTATTATATAAATATTATTTTCATTATTATATAAATAATTTTCTTTTTAAATTAATGTTCATAAAAATATAAAAATATTATCTGATTATTTATCAAGGTAATTCTTATTGCACATATTTTGTTAATATTTTTCAATATATTTAAATGTTTATCTTTCTTCATTGATAAAATTTGATATCTAAAATTTTTATTAATATAATCATGTGTTCTTATATTTGTTTATTTTATTATTTATTAATATTATATGAGATTAATCCATGATATTAATGTTTTTTAATTCATATAGCGATACCAAAAAGTTTATAAAAATGAAGGAAGACATAGAATTTAGTTTCTCAATGTGATAAAATTAATTAAAAATGGAGATATGATTTATTAATTAATCAAAAATATGAATATTATCTTATAATAATGTTTTCTAATAATTTTCAAGGATCTTAGGATGTTTAGGAGATTCAAAAATGAAGAATTAAAGAAACAACAAGGCTTTCTGAGATGTAAGTACATGATTTATAACCCGAATCATGTTCAGGAAATATGATGTATACAAATCATGAAGCCACAGAAAACCATGTGAGATCTGTCCCCACACATTTCAGAACATGTAAAAATTACATGAAATAAAAAACTTGGACACTTTTCATACTATGATAAATTCATCCTCATACATTACAAATCGTCTAAACATTAAAAGATGTAAAAATATCAAGAAGAGATAATAAATGGATATTTTTATGTATCGTTAAATGAGAGTTATATATTTTCACTTGATCAGCCATCAAACACTATCTTTGACCTAGTGGAATTTGAGGATAACATCATTTCTAATATATGTGGGGTTTAACTATGAGATAATGGAGGCTTCATGGTGTAGGTTATTGACCACCGAGAGGTTTTTGCAGGGTTCCGACCCAGAGATCATTCTTTATAGTTTGTATTTTCATTATTTATTCCTTGTTTATTTTTTTCTATGATGTAATAGAGAATAAAATTTAGTTTGATGGCAATATTTCTTTTCATTTATTTCCTTATCATTATTTACTTCTAAATAGATCTGATATGGGAATTGGAATATTCATCATCATCAATCACTCAATGATGATTGGAGAAACCCTATATGGGAATGAAAAATCTGTTAAAGGGGTAATTTCCATTAAAGTATGATTTAATTCACTCATAATATAATTTTATTCAATAGTATCAGGTTGTACCTATATATCTATTTTCTTCATTATCAATCTATTGAACATATGCCTTGAATAATTAATGAACACCCACATGATTGAGATTATTTATACATTATCATTGGGATATATTATTCTTATGCTTTTAGAAATCTTATATAAATGTGTTTTATATATTTTAGTTCATTATACCATAATGAATTAAGATGTTACGGAAGATTTATTTGGATTAATCTTTTCTTATATCAATAAAATATAATATTTTCACATATATTTAATTTAATTATTTGTCACGAAAATTTATATTAATATAGCTAGTAAACCCACCCCTATTATTTTTTTCCTCTCTCTTTTTCTTTTCATTAGAAATTTTATTTTCTTATTTTTCATAATATAATTAGTTTAATAGGAAAAATCAATTTAAAGCTGGATTACATAATAGTTGAATGAGTGTTTTCAATACTATGTTCCCCAATATCTGTTGAATCGACCCTCTAAATCCAATTTATAATTCTTTTATAGTTTGTATGGTTCAGGTTTATTATAAAATTAAATTATTTCCCACTAATTAATTTACCTTCTTTCCTTTGGGAATATATAAATTGTATAATTATAAAATCCACACTCAATTTTCAAGAATAATTATAGGCATAATTTGATAAATCCTTTTGAAACTTAATTTTCTCTCATAAAGTAATTATGTTATAAAAAGTTGTTAATCATTTTCATTTTCATGTGGTAGCCATATGTATGGATTTTCAACATATTATGGTTGAGTCAAATATATCCCTATAATTTATAATGTAATATTTTATATCTTATGAAATTATGGTGTGAAAAAAGGGGTCAGACAAAGACCAAATAGGTTATAGAACATAGGTAGTCATCCCAAGTCAACTATGTTTTGTGCTAGTGGTCATCCCAGAACATTAATTTTTGAATGAAGTGGTGGTGAACCTTTAAATGAGTTTTTATTTGTATGAATATATTAATTTCATGTTATTTTGTTAGAAATGAAACTTTTTATGTTCATATGTATCCTAATTATTGATAATGTTTTTCACATTTATATGAATAATGTATTTTGTAATTCCAAAATCCCAATTAAATAACACATGTTTTATGATATATGTGTCACTCTGTATGATTCACTTATTTTTTTATATTATCCTTTATTATTATGTCATTGTTATATTCTCATCATATGCTTACTAATGATATTCGATTGATATATATTATGTTCACAACTTATCGAGAATCTAGGACCTCCCTTTCTCATGATTTCATTTCCCCAGGCTAACAAGAAGAATACAACATATGATATATTTATAAGGGTATCAGTTTGGAAATATTCTCATACGAAATTAAATAATTATTGAAAAAGAGTATGATTACGTATCTATCCTATAAGGTAACTAAGACAAGAGAATATGGGATGTGTTTTATGGTGAAAGGTAACTGATCATCGTGTCATATGATTTGATATGTTTGTATATTTTTCTCAGGACACTTATGTTGGTATCCAAGTGGGGTTGATTTTAATCTTTAGAGCTTGTTGTGAATAATTTTATTGTAGAAACTAAAATAACCTGTTATGGGTAAAACATGACATAGAATTAACCAAAAATATCATTGGTTAAGATGAATGTGTCATAACATAGGACATCTTGGATTTTATTATACTTACTATATGAATTTTTAAAATTATTATTATTATTTGATACTCACACTAACCTTTTTGGTCTTAGTAAAATGATATTATTATGAGGAAAAAAGTTAAAAATTAGTGTAATGGAAAATGTAATGATTTTCACATTGAGAAACAAAAAAAGATGAGTGATTGAGTATAACATATCATGTATATGATCACCCAAATTTCTAAAGATAAGAAAAATAATTTAAACATGCTAAAATACTTAGCATTAAAAGTAAAAAAACATGAAATTGATTCTTTTATATAGAAACTAGTCATAAATTTAGTGGGTTTTCCAATTCATAAATTTCTTCGTAGTGGTTCAATGTAATAGAAAATATATTTTCTTACCCTTTATGTATTAGAAATTAAAAGTAATTTTTTTTTCTATTTATCATTTATTAGGTGATATTGATCAAGGGTGGACCCTCATTAAGAATATGATAGAGGAGTATGAAATCAAATCCCTAGAATGTGTGGAGTTCAAGATGAATTTTTTAAAAAAAATCCATAAAATATTTCTAATAAAATAGAATGATAATTCATTGAGATGAAACAAAATATGGTTTAATATATATGTACCTATGAAGGAAACATAAAATGAAATGAAAGGGACACTTATTTTTAACATTGGTCAAATAAGTAAAAATTGAACATTTCATTAGTGCATCAAAACCATGTCTATGAAAATAATCACCTATAATGTATTTTGGTAATAATAAATAGAATTTCTAATGCACTGTCATGATGTAAATGGAAAATAGAGTCCTTAATTTTCTCATGGTTTTTAGGACAAGAAGAGGAAAATGTATTTTTATTGAAACTGTAATGATTAAACCCATGGAAGAATGAAGTTTTATCTTCCTATAAGAAAATTATATTAAAACAATAATAGTTTGAATTATATCAAAGGAATAGGTAAATTATTCATGTTTGGATAATAAGGTATTCAGCCACAGGAATGTTGAAGTGATATGAAGAGGCTACTAAATTATATGGATATATATAAATCTCAACATAATGCATCAACCACACAATAATGTATAAATTTCAATGGGTATTATTTATATTCCAAAAAACTTCACTAATACAAGGATTATTGATGATAATAAATTGAAAAAATGTTCAATCAATATATGTAGTTCAAACAAAAAAATGTTAGTAATGAAAATGATGCAGTGAAAGTTATATTGCTAATCTAATCTATAACCAAAATTTTATAGTTTTATTATAGTTCTAACCTCTATATTTTATCTATAATGTTTTATAATGGAATAAAATCACCTCCATATAATATAGATATATAATTGTTTTATAAAAACTCATAGTGTTATGAGGATTACATTTTATGTCAACAACTCTTCTCTGATAGATTTTTTACTAGAATATAAATATATCAAATATTATTCTTCTCTAATTATTATTATTTGATGTGTTTCTAGGAACTGTATCGATCTCCCAACGTAAATATGATTTCAATTTTTTGATAAAGTGATCCCTCATTTCATATCACGAATCAACCAATAATCCTCCATCAGTGAAATGCTGACCACGAACTCTACCATTAAATTAATTCCATTAACTGAATACTAATTCCTAATCATGAGGGGTATTTTGTTGAAATGGATATGGGAAATATAAATATCGAATATACTTCTATTTTTTATTAATTTATTGTTGTATATCTATAATATTTTCTTACTCTTTACCTATATTTTTTTTATTGAGTTTTCAATATAACTCATACCTTGTTCAATTCTGACATCATGGACTTCTCACAGAATGGATATGATTAAAATAAAAAAAGTAAAAAAGGAACATCCATCATAATGTGTATAAGAGTTTAATAAACCCATGTGCTTCAGTATGGGGTGAAGAGTGTTTTATTTACTATGGTGAAAAAAATATGTAATTGGATTTAATAAAGCAAAAAATGGCATGGAGATCGATTATCTCTATCATAAATTAATTATTTCTAATAAAACATAATTAACACATGATTTTGAGTTAGTGGTGGTATTACATTCCTTAACAATATTATAGAATTATATCTATTATGAAAAGGATAAAATATATACAAATCATAGGATAATAAAGTATTTTTTTACATAGTTTTTGTTGAATATTCATCAATAGAGATGGATGGAGTTAATAATAGACTATGAAATCTAAATAAAGAAGCTCAATGTGATAGAAAAATTGGGTTGATTATTTTGTAAAGAAGGATAATGTTACCTTATATAAGAAGATGAATTAATGAGACTGAATACTCATTAATTTGTGATGTATAGACCATGAAATCAATAGGGAAAGGAATAAATCCCATCTTTCCCAAATTCCATATAAATAAACCATCCTTGTGAAGATAATGGTGAAAAAAGGAGTGTTTGAAGATTAGAAAATGTTAGGTAACATTCCAATGTTTATATTTTACAGTGATGAAATTATAAAATAAATAGATTTTTTTATAAGTAATATAATTGAAAAAGAAGTTGCTGGATAATGAACATTTATTGTCACTACCTATTCATCCTTGGAGTATGAATATATATAGGGATATCAAGAATCATTTTTATTTTAAAAATATGATTAGGGATATTACTATATATATAACAATTCATTGTTTTAAATAATGTTATTGATGAACATGTTAATTCTAAGGGGATAATGTAACAATTACACCAACCTATATGGAAATTAGAGATCATGATCATGATTATTTATAGGACTTCCTAAGACCTTTAAATTCCACAAATCTATCATAGTTATAGTTTATCACCTTACAAATTTAGTACATTTCATTTCTACCTGAGAATATTTATTACTCGATAAATGTTGATATATAAAAATAAAGCGGTAAGGCTTCATTGAGTACCGATCTTTATATTATTTGATTTAGATGAAATAATTACATAAATGTACTAGTGCAGTATTTAATGACTATTGGATATAAATATGAGCTTAAGAATTATTTATCATCCTTATAATTATAGTATATTTTAATGAAACAATCATTCTATAGAATATATACAGATACCCTGATCAACAGATTTTAGAAATGGTTGTGATCAACAACATCCTATGGTAATGTTCACATATAACAACTATTTCTAATAAACAATTCAAATGAATTAATGAAATATGTCATTTTTGATATGTGATAGTCTAGAGATATTTCAGTTTCTTTATTTATTAATTTTATTGAAATGGAAAGGACTTGGTTGTGTTAAAATTTAAATAATATTTTGTATTTGTTTAAATTTATAAATGATATCGCACAGTGTTTAGATATTCATGGTGTAATTAAATGTAATAATGGTGTCAATATTATTTGTATTGAAAAAAGGAAATGTAACACATTTATTAAAAAAAGTATATATATTAAAGAATATATTCATTATAATTTATGAAATACTAATAGTATAGTAATAATAATAATTAGATATTATAAATAATATTAGTATAATTGTTATTAGGTAATGTTTTATTTCACTATGATAAAAAAAAGAGTAAAAATAATGAATTAAGGGTTTTAGGATGTTGATGTAAAAAAAGTTTGTATAAGTGGTATTTTATGTATCACAAAATGTATCTGAAATAAGGGAGAAAAAAAATTAAAAAGTAAAACTTTTGGAAAAAATGATTAAAAAAATGAAAAACACAAAGTGGGAGGTAGACATGATAGATTCATGCACTGTGGGAAACTTCCCTCCCTCTCTTTTCTCTCTATATTATCCATATATCCCCCACCCTATTTTATATATTCATTTTATTTCATCAAAATAATTATTGATATGGATAGGAATGATTCCCCATTAATGGAATTTGATTTATATCACTTATTAAAAGTTATTAAAAATGTTTAATTTCATAGGCATCATATTATTTTTTCAATATTTAATTGAATTAGAGTCATGTGTCCTAGTTGTTTGAGTTTTTGGTTATGCATTGTAGAGGACTAACCAAAAGGAGATTTTTATCTTTCTATTCATCATTTCTCTCAAGAATTTTCTCTCCATAATTTTTAGGGTTTGTATGATTTAAAATAAAATTGGTTTTTGGTGAGGCTCTATTAATTTTGGATTTTAAAAATCCATGATTTGTTTTCTTGTTAAGGGTGTGTCACATCTATTTTGTGACGAACCATCCAATGTACCCTAGTAACCAGAAAACCCATCTGAAACTAGAATAAATAGATGGGAATTATTGATCCGCATTGGTCAGCGACTAACACCTGACATTATAAAACATCAATGTGGGAATGAATTTCTATAAAAAATAGCTGAAGAAAGGAAATCATGTCAATATGAAAAAAATATGCTTCACTAAGAATAATTTACTAGTAGTAAATAAATAATTAAAGACCAAAGTACTAAAAACCATGAACCAAAACAGAGGAAAAACATCCCAACTCCCTGAGGACACAAATCACCATTTCCATGGTTCAACAATTGGGTCCTCCTCCACTAGATCTGTTCCCCTTGCTCGATCCTTGAAGGAGGGAATCTTCAAACACCCAAAGGAAAACTTATTGTGTGAGCTAAAAATCTTCGTAGGGTGTCAGTAAGGATTCCATTAAGGATACCAAATATTTATAAAAGAAATAAATTCTTTCAATATTATACATAAATTGGTTTGGAATTATAAATCAAATTTAAAAAAATCATGAACTACAGTCAAATGATGGAAAATACTTAAAAAAAATATTTTCAATGATTTAATATATCTAAAATAATCGATTAAATAAATATTTTTTTTGTAAAACATTTTATATAAATTTATAAGTCAAGTAAATCAACATAAAAATACTAGCATACAATTATATCTCAAATATAAAACGTGAGATCAATATGGTTATCTTCAAAATTGGTACGAATGGTCAAGGATTTAGAAATCCACACCTTCTAAGTGTTCATAGAAAAATTGTTTATACAAACGTCCCATTAACAATGACTAAAGTAAACTCTTCACAAACCCATCCGGGATGTGTACTGCTGCATTTATGTTTTAGAACTTTGTATAAGTACATATTGTGTTCAAATAAATCACAAACCACCTAAGGCTTGAATGTTCCCTTACAAAGTAAATGATGGAAAATTTATTTTCAGACAGGTTAAAATACAATTAAATTCCAATTCCAATTTTCTATTTAAAACCAAAATAGTTTTTAAGGAATGAAATTCATCTACAATAAGATAAAACCACTTGTTTTATATCAGAACATTTTAAGAAACAATAACATGTTTGTAATAGATTATAAATTAGTTCAATAAATTTCAAAATTCATTACCCAAAATAAATACAATAATTTATTAAAAATATTTTTCCTCAAATTTACAATTTAAATCAACCAATTTCTATAAACAGTCTCTAATTTAGTGAAATTTGGGGGTTTTCCAAATTATCATTCCATAAAAATTTCTAATATCCCAATTCAATAGAATTGAGTTTTATCAAATCAATTGAAAGATAGTTTCAGAAATTTAATTTAAATCAAAAATTGTAATAAATAAAGAAATTTAACGATAGTAAATTTAAACAAATAGGAAAAAACCACCAACCTTTCCCTAAGATTCAATACTCGCAACAGAACCCACCAAAAAGAACAAATGTGGAGAAGACTACAAAACAAAACCTATATAAGAGATCAAAAATCTTGGAGCATTGATATATAAATTTCAATACTATATTTTGAATCCAAAGGATTATAAAGAGATAAAAAACAAAGAGAAATCTTACACAAGAATCCACACCGTAAGTATAGAGATGTTCGAACAATGTATGCCCCCATCCAAGATGACGTTAAACTGTATGCCCCATCAAGCATGACATTAAACTGCACACCCATTTGAACTAAAAGGTCTTTGATCCATGTCAAGGCATGGTATGTAGGAGGCCTCCATGAGGTTCAAGCCCACCCTTCATTTCTTCATGTCGGATTCCACCCTTGTCCAGCACGACATTAAACTGCACTCCAATTTGACGGAAAGCTGTTGTGACCATCCCAAACTACGAGGACTTTGATACATGTCGAGGCATGGTACGTAGGAAGCCTCCATGAGGTTCAAACCCGTCACACATCGGATCAAAGTCCTTTCTTCATGTCGGTTCTCCGAAACCCACCATTTCATCCAGAACTATGTGGACTTTGATCCATGTTAAGGCATGGTATGTAGGAAGCGTCACGAGGTTCAAGCCCACCACCAGTGGACCCCCGTGTTCACCTTCACGTCGGTTCGCCGACGAAGACCTCTGAACTACGGGGTCATTGATCCATGTCAAGGAATGGTTCGTAGGAAGTCTCCACGAGGTTCAAGCCCACCTCTCATCATTTGTTCACTTGAGGGTACATCTTCATCCTGCATGACGTTAAACTACATTCCGGACCAGTGGCAAGTCGTTTTGACCAACCTGAACTACATGGTCTTTGATCCATGCTAATGAATGGTACGTTGGAAGCCTTCACGAGGTTCAAGCCCATCACCACTGGGACCCCCTGGTCCTCCTCATTCATGTCGGCCTTCCGGAGTCCAACCTGAACTACGAGTTCTTTGATCCATGTCAAGGCTTGGTACGTAGGAAGCCTCCCAGAGGTTCAAGCCCACAACCTGTTGGTCACTCTGACCTTCTTCAATTCAGGTCACCAGCATCTAGGCAGCCTAGTGTGTAAGCCCCACACCATCTGGACCAAGGTCCTCACTCGCGTCGGTTCGCCGACACACCGTTATGAACTATGTGGTATTTGATCCATGTCAAGGCATGGTACTTAATAAGCCTCCACAAGGTTCATGCCCATCACCCGGTCATTCCAGCCTCGCTCATGTCGGTTCACCCCCGTCCTCCATGATGTTAAACTGTATTCCACAATCCATCTGAACTAGAGGGACTTTGATCCATGTCAAGGCATGGTACGTAGGAAGCCTCCCAAAGTTTCATGCCCACCACCAGGGGACCCTAGGGTTATCCTTCACGTCGGTTCACTGACGATGCCCATCGGACCAAGGTCCACCATCATGTCGGTTCGCCGATGACACCCATTGGACCAAGGTACACATTCACGTCGGTCATCCGACACACCAACCCGAACTACGAGGACTTTTATCCATGTCAAGGCATGGTACGTAGGAAACCTCATGAGGATCAGGACCAACATCCATCGGGACAAGGTCCAGCTTCACGTCAGCTCGTCAGAACCATCCCGAACAACGCAGACTTTGATTCCCTACCACGGGAATACATAGGAGGTCTCTTCGTGGCTCAAGCCCAATTTCAGTGTCGCCCTTGCGATAGTCCCATTTCAGTTCCCCTCTGCTTCATCAATATATCCATCATTCACCCCGATTCTCACCCGGACCACCATATCCCGATGAGATCATGCCATTCCGCTCCCCTTCACAACATTCAAGAAGCCGCCCATGGGTTGGCCCCGATATCGGCATCCCTTCAAGGGAAATTCATCAATCCGATCCATTCCAGCTAATCTTCTGATCAGGCTGATCCATCTCCGCTGGACGTTAAACCTATGATATACCCGGTGTTAAACATAGGATGCTGAGGAAAACCTCAGATATATGCATATGGCATATAATTCCCTGCGCTCGATGTGGGATTCCTCGGGCTTCCACACCCTCGAGATGCCCTATGACAAGGGACAGAAGAAGGACACGCCAGTTCCCCAGTGTTCAGACAAGGTACTGATTCCTTAACATGATTACTCTCCCGACTAATGGTTTCTACCATGTCAAGACCCCATGGAATGTCTTGATGGTAGTAGTGTAATTAACCAGTGTCCATGGAAACATGGCAATGGGAATAGTTTCACGAACAACGTATTAAATCTATGACGGAGACCCAGACTAGGTGATGGGTTCCAAGGAGGAATCCAAAGAAGGAAGAACTAACATCCAATCATCCTAGTTTTGATCAAGGAGCAGACATCCCTGAATAAGGAGCGAATTCCACCCGCCTTTGTAAAGCGGGAATGCAGGGCCACAGGTGCCCGTCCTCCACAAACGGATAGGCGCACCCCGGCGAAAGCGTCGGGAACACTATACAAATGAGGTTTTTGAAAAAATTGCTAATTTGGTAATAATAATAATAATTATTATAATAATAATGATATATTACTATTCTTCTATTTATTATTATGTTACAATGATTAATTAGTTGTGTAAAAAGCATGGGAAAAAAGAAAAAATTAGGGGAGTGTGGCTTGAGGGTGTAAAGGATGGTTTGAAAAAATATATTTGGGGTGGTAGTATGTGTTTCATAACATAGATGATAATAAGTAAGGGATAAAGAAATTAATCTATGGAAATTTAGAAAATTAAAAAATTAAAAAAAATTAATAACTATAGAGTGGGAGGGAATTAGCTCTCTACATACACAAACATTGTTTAATTTCAACCAAATCAATATATCTCTATTCCTTACATTTTAAATTACTTATGATTTATTGTTAGAATCACCATTGATATAGATTATAATGATGTAAATTACATTAAATTGGATTTTATGTGGTGAGTGAAACTTAAGACCTACACTTCTTTTCATAGGTACAATATAATTTTTTTTTCAAATTTTTTTAATTTTATCTTCAAGTTCTATTTGTTATGTTTTTTGTTTTCACATCATATAGAAGGTATTGAAAATGGAGTTCATATATTATTTCATCGTTTCACTCAAGGTATCTATATCCTTGTTTTTTAGGGATTTGATGATTTTGTAAAAAATTAGTTAACAATTTTGGTCTATAAATTGGGGACTTCATTTGACTTTGATCCTAGAACATTTTAAGGGAGAAACATATACATATTGTTTATTGTTCACCATTTTGGATCATTTTATGAGGAATGAATAAATTATTCCATTATATGTTTTTTCTCAAGGATGTTTCATATTAATTTATGTGAATTTATGGTTAGTTCTAGTGGTCAGGTACTAGGGAAATGTTGTTATGAGTTTGGAATCAATGTGTGAGTCCTCGGTTTTGGTAGGTGGCTCCATTCATTACCATTAAATGTAATTCCATTTTATTCTTTTCAAATTTAAAATAATGATTTGAAATATCTTAAAATTATACAAAAAATATAAATTTTTTCCTTATTAAATACCTTGATTTCTTTTATATTTTTCTACCAGATTATAAAAGGACTAACAAAATTTAGTTACGTAACATTTTACTTAGGTAAGAAAAATGTTCAATTAAAATAAATTGGGTATTTTTCATTAAATGGTATCTATTCAAAAAATATGGTGGGATTAATTTGAATGGTTCAAAGGAAGGCAATTTATATATTGTTTAGATTATAGTTTTTAAATAACGGAGGTTCATCATCATTCCATTTTTTTCTTATATTATAATAATTTTTTATGGTTTCTTCACATTAATTTAGTGTATTCTTTGAAATTTCATGATGTACAATTTATTATAGAATTTTATTCTTTATATAATTTTAATGTGTAATATAACAATTTAGTTTTTTAGGATGTTTAATTTTTTTTATAAATATGTTTATAATGCTTTGGTATTAATTTTATAAGATGTTTTTGTATAATACCCATGAATTATGTTATTTTATTAGTTGATGTGGATGTGGTATATATAATTCCCATTTAGAATATGTTTTTCTTGTTGGAGAGGTGATATATGTTGTTATATGGATTTATAATTTTATTTGATTTATTTTATGATTTACGTACTCACCTCTAGTTACGGGACCATAGGTACTTTGGGAGGTTGGTTATGGAAAAATAGAGAATGTACAGTTAGGCATGGAGTGTCAAACCAATATTTGGACTACACTACAACACTACAAATAAATTTGAAAAGAATATATAGGGAGTCACTTTCTATGGTGTCCCCTTCCTTCTAGACATTGATATTACATTCTCCTCTTGTGTGCACATAATAAAGTATTATTATTTTAAAAACCATGATAATTAAGGGTCTTAGGTTTCCGTGACATTAGTTTCCCTAAATACACTTTCATTATGTTTTCATTTACTTCTCTTTTTTACAACATTGGATATTATTTCGACCTACATTGACTTATTTCTATATTTATTCTACTAGAGGATATGCTATTACTATATATATTTATTTCGATGAAGTTATTTTGAGTTATTTACAAATTTATTTTAGTTGGATTATACTTGTTATGCTTATAATAATTTTGGTTCAAGGTATTCCATTATTTTAATATAATAGTTTACCAATTTCTCATTTCCTAGAGGGATTTAAAAATGATATTAAAAGTTATCTATTTTCTTTAATGTTTGATATGTTTGTATTTTAAAAAATTAATAAAAAAAATATATTCTTTTAACAAATACAAAATTCATTAAAAAATATCTTACAACTAGATTTATATATAAATGGGCGAAACAAATATATGGATAAAATAAATTAATGTAGTTGTTTCTGTTGATTTTCTCTTCTAAAAATGAAAAATTTAATTTATTGTAGAATATTCAAATTAAAATGAAATATATTTTATTTTAAGTGTTATATATGGAGTGTGGGAGGTTTCCTACTATTTTTTTTCTATTAATGACTTCATATTTCCGGATTAGTTCATGTATCATTCTATTTTAGTTATTGGTATTAAGATGTTGTATTAGGTGAAATTGTTTAATGCATGGAGTTAAAGAGGTATTTTTGTTTTATTTTGATGTGATATTTATCTACTGTACATAATGATTTTTTTTCATTAATTTTATATGTTGAAACTATTAATTTAGATTGCGTGACTACAATAGAAACGAAATGGCCATGCCAAACTTCTAATGGGAAGTCTCAAGTTTATTGATATTTTATTAGGAAACAGAATTCCCAAAAGTGTCTACCATGATGCCTGATATTAGATTCCATCCCATGGGGATTTGAAACATCATGTAGGCCATGTTAAAAGCCATTTTTGCTGCTTAGGTCAGGGGTATCCCAGGTTGGATTTTAAAAAATGGAATCATATGAGGATTTATATCAGATATGCTTCACAAATAAAACAATATTGAATAATGGTAAAGATTATTTACTACTGGGGAAAAATATTTCTAAAATTACTATAGATTTTTTTTAAAAACTAGTATTTCAATAAAATGTGGAAATTCGATTGAAGGTTTATGATGATAATCATAAATGAGATTTGGAGATTGAAGATGACGATAAATAATTCATTAGAATATAAATATAGAAGGGAATTATGAGGTTTGGGGAAATGGGATAATTGACCCCTTTATACATTTACCTTTTAAAATCCTCGATCATGTAGAGATGGTTGTTTATTATCATTCACTTCCACAAAACCCTCTCATGTGCATAATTTATTCTATTAATCATTTTTTACGAAGTACATACTTGATCCATCGCATTAGTTGAAATTAGAGATATTATAACTAGAACATGAAACCTCTTATGAGGAATAATAGTTAGAATCAAACATCACAAAGATAGTTTAATATGAAATAAGGACACTCACTTAGTTAAATATGTGGAGGAATAATATATTTCAGGAGGAAAATGGGAACTTGAAAATATAAAGAGGCTGAAGTAACCAATAGGTACAATTAAGTTGTTTAATTGTTACAATATTAATAAAACTAGGAGTGGAATAAATTCATAAGTATATAAAAATACCATGAACATGAAATCATTATCCTCATCATATTATATTGATATCATAACCTCTATAATAAATAAGCTATGATGGAAAATAAAAAAAATTAATAAAATTGTTGAAATAATAAAAAATAAATAGGATGAATGATCATGTTTATGTATGTTAGTCCATATATAAAAATAAAATGTGATAGTTATATACAAGGTAATTCAAAATATATCCTTAATAAATTTTGTCGTTAGATATATGGTCGTTGGAATTTTCCAATCAGTACAATAAATTTTAGTAATTGAAAATAATATAATAATACATGTTTTTTGAATGAAATATGAAGATAGAATATAATTTATATTTTTATGGATTTTAGATAGTATTTATTAGTTATTATTATTATTATTTAAAAATAATAATGATTTTATGTGTTTATAAATGTAAATGTATCATTTTAATAAAAATTAATTAATAAAATTGAATGGTTATGGGATAAAAAATTATTTTTAATGGTAGATGATTAAAATCATTTAATTCAAAAAAGAATATTTCTCATCAAATTATTTTTTATATGATGTGTATTTTAATCTTAGTATATTATTTGGATCACTTATAATGTATTTTTATACTAATTTTTTTATTTTTTATTAAAATATATTTTTTCATATGTTTTAAATGGTTTGAAAATATAATTTTTTTACTTTAATAAAGTTATTAGAACATTATTTTTCTTTACTGAAGGCGATATTACATTAATAAAAATGTATAATCATAATCATTCATGAGGATAATATGATCTTGTTTTGGACATTTCAACCACTACATGAAGGATTCAATAACAAAATCATCAATTTAACCATGAATACGTATCATGATATTAATAATATTAATATATAATCATAATTAGTGATATTTTTCAGTGATATTTTTTTTTGGATAAAAAAATGAATGACACATATTATGTGACAAGGTTATTTCTAAATGAATTGAAACATATTCATCAAGGATTCTATTCTCCTAAACAATACACATACCACATATAAAATGAATAAAAAATACATAAATAAAAAAAATGATTCAAGAACCTTTAAAAATATGGTAATGATGTACATATTATCAATGAAAAATATCTAACATTTACTTTTTTAAACGTTTACTACATCATCAATATTAAAAATATTTTATGATGAAAATAGAAAAAATTAATATACGTGCAATAAATATATATAGTTGAACTTTATAAAAATTAATTGCTATTAATAAGCTTCATAAAATAATTATTATAATTAATATTTTTTATATATGAGTTTAAAGAGCTTTATTAGATGTAAAAAGTGAAGGGGGTTCATTAATAATCTATTATTCAATTTAGTATCATTGATGACAACAATAAAAAATTGATTTTTTTTCATTCGTTATGAAACACATATAATTTATTATCATCTAGTTTTTCATGGGGTTTAAATTTAGTGATACCACTTTTCCTACCTTTGGTATATAAATCAACCCAAATAATGCCTGTAAATGGTAATAACGGTTTCTCGAATTGTTTTCGGAAATATTTTTCCTCTATTTCGATTTTTTTATAAATTAAATTATCTATACTAATATAAATACTTATGTTCATTTTCTATTTACATTTAAATTTATTTTTATTTCAAAAATTGATATTTTTAAATATATCCTACATGAGTCATTTTCTATTTTTTTGATTTTCATTAGAAATGTGTAAGAATATTTTTTGATAAAATTGTATGTGTGAAGGAAAATTCTATCTTCATTTATCAAATAACATTATGAAGATTGATTTACAAGTTTTAATTGTTTTATAAATTAAATTTTAATCTAAATTTTTTAATAAATTATTATATTTTAAAATAAATGATATTAAAAATATAAATAAGATATCTTATTATTTTTCAAAATAATTACTAATATACATAATTTTTTTCATCATTTTGGAAAAAATATTAAAATGTATTTTTATTTACCATATATATTCTCTATTAATATCACTCCCCTACTTTCTCTAGATGGATTACAATATTGCTTTTTTGAAATCATTATCAAATCTGTTTATCACTCACGGTTTAACTAGGTTATATTGAGATAATGATTTTTTTCATGTTAATTTCGAACACATATGATTGATTTTTCATTTTATGATGTGTGATTATGAAATATCCTTCCAATTAATTGGTAAGTGATTCATATCTCATGAGACATATATGGGATATTAGTAGTATGAAGAAGGTGTAAATGGATATGGGACCTTGGTTGTTCGCTATAGTCTACAATGTTATAGGTTGGTGGTTATCATAATCCATTATGTTATTAATTTCATTGTGGTTAACATTTATATATTTTATATTTTATATTCTTATGTTCATTAAACAATATTATATTACTAAATATTTTTCTATTATGTTCTCATGGATCATGATTGTTGACTAATGATTCTACACTCCTATGAATCATGTATTATGTTGTGCTAAATTTCTAATTCCAATAATCATGTTTTATTATATATGGTTTGTTGGTTATGAATATCTTATGTGATATATGAGAAACATGATTATTTCATCATTCCAATACGTTCATCTTATAATAAAAATTAATTTGATTATTGACATATCTTAATTATACCCCAAAATGAACATTTGAATTGTCCCTTGGTTATTTTCCAATTTATATAGGTTATGATCAAGATTATTATATATGATATGTCTATAAATGTATAAATATAAATATTATTCATGGGTGATATTGAAGAATTGTTGTAAAATAAGTTATTATATATCTAGTCTCCAAGGATACTAAACCTATATCTTATGGGGTGTTTTTATGATGATATACGAAGTATAATCATGTAAAAAGATGTAATATGTATCTATGTTATGCTCGAGTCATCTTCAGACATGTTCTAAACGTATTATATTGTTTTATATCCCATGAAACTCACTATCGTAGGGCATTAAATGTAATGGTACATTTATCCCATAGTGAATCATACTAGATCCACCAAGGAGAAACTTTTTCAAACCAAGAAAACCCCTTCTAATTACAATATTAGGATCCTAAAAACATAAATTTCCCATATAACTATTAATTAATACTATGAATTTGTCCTAGGAAAGCACTTATGCACAATAGAACAATATAACAACTTATAAAAAACAAACAATAATCCACCCTAATATTGAAAAAAATTTATTTTAATCCTGGATAACACTTCACCATATATTCCACCATGATCTCACTATAGTGAAATTTTAAGACTTACAACATTGCCACTCCTTTTTTTATTTGATAAGAGAACTACCCAGTAGAGATATTCTTTGAGTGTCTCCCGTTAATTTATCACTAACTCTCACCAAGATATTCACATGAGGATCACACTAAACTGACCTGTACATATCTTCATGGTTTCTCAAACCATTAGAACTGAGACCCAAAGGAATTTCAGAATATTCTAATTGAGAACCTCACTTTAGCTTACATTAAAAGACTACCATGACTGACATTATCTTCACCACTTTAGTAATGTACCAATAGCTATTACCATTTTAAGGATTGAACATGGTTACATGTATAATTCCAAATAAAACCTTTCGCCTAACCCATTCTGAGAATTTCACTACATTTCTCATGAAGCACTTGCCTACTTTCAGTAAAAAATAACTTAGTAAATAGTAATTCAAAACCAAGAACCTCACCCCTTATCACTGAAGAAATAGTTTGAAATCCAAATAAATAGTTTGTAGTTAAAAAATCTCATATTTCATTCTCTAATGCCCATAGAAAATTTAGTTACCCACTCACATACCCATAGATAAATGAGTAAAAATCATCTCTATTGCCACTAAATATATTGAGGATTAACTATCCAACAATCCAACCAATTTTGAATAGTCTAGTAGTAATAATTATAAATGGATTAAGATTATTAATTACTCAAATCCAAAAACAATATTCAAATCTCAACATACCATGGAAACACCATCGAATAAATGATATAAATCATATATATATTCTTGATATACAACCATACTAGGATAATTAATAGTGGTTCTGTGTATATCTAAATGGAACATATCAACCTACATTAACCCATACCCCCATCGTACCCAACAAACCCTGTAATCCCTCCAAATAGACAGACCACACCTTTCTAAACTAATTTCATACGCCACACAAAATTTTCTTGGTTTTGATAATGAAAAACATATCATGAAAATATAGGCTATATACCAAGAGGAAACAACCAATATTACAAAAAAATAGTTAATTAATTTAACAACCTACACAGACACCAATAGTAACCCACAATAACTATAAAACTAGAAAAACATCTAGTCAAAAAAAAAATACAAAATACACTCTAAATTTAAATTATTTAATACTACATAGATAATTTATATGAAAAAATAAATTATTATTTCTGTTTTGATCAATCAAAACCCATTTTACATTTATTTTTAGAGGATTTATTATCAAAACAATATTTATCATATACCATTTTTATATATTAATAGTATTTCTTTTGGAAGCCATTTTACATAATCATAAATTTTTGAATAGGTACAGATATCCCTATATATCTAATATAATGCATGGGTACACAATCTATTTCCATCTTAGGCCAACTAAAAAATCATATATAACCATAAAATAAAAATTAAAAAAATTTAATTAAAATATATACCAAAATAGTGAGAATATTATGAAATAATTCTATACCCCTAGAAATATTTATTATTCATTTGGAATAATGTTCACCACACAATAATCAATTATACCATCTATGATATGACACATTCCAATAATTGATCACTATGTTCCCACATAGTCAAATGACCCAAAAAATTACAAATGTCATCTTTATTATTGTCCATATAAATTCACTCAAACAACACCCTAGATAGAACACACCATGATGCGAGGAAATCCTCTACAAACACTATGGGAAACCGATTATTTTAATGAGTCTATAACCATTATGTTGAGACCATAAAATCAATATAATAAAAAAAACAGTAAAATAGTTGAAATGATATAAAACATGAGACTGAATTATAAGGATTTATATATATTAGCCAACTATTAACAATATAAAACATTAATTTGGTTTAAAAAATGATATCCATGATGAGTATGAAATAATAAGAAGTGATTTATATTTTTTAAACAAAAATTATAACTTAAATTTAAGTAGAAAATTAGGGAAACTAAAATGAAAAATAACATGTATTCCATAGAATTAATATCCAAAATATGAATATAGATTTTTGTAATATCAAGGATTTTAAGATAGGTACATATCAATTTAAATATAGTCTAAAAATTTTGTTTTATCTTTATGGGAATTCATAATGTGTCCGTTATGGTTTTGGAATAATTTTTGGCTTGTTTAGAGCCTAGAGGTCTTATTTTGGGAGAAACTAAATGAGGTGCATAGTTGGTGCATGGTAGGAAGATGGGTTCTTTTTATCATGTTGAAAACCATGTGAGGGGTAGAGACCTTTGATAATTATCATGTAAATTATATAGATGGGTTTTCATGTCATGCACTTAAATATGTGAGGGGTATTCTACCTTGGATTTTACTAGTACATAGTTGGTGGATGGTTAGACTAATCGTGAAACCATACAATGAACCACGTAAAGATGTATGGAATTTAAATTTTCAATCCTTTTCCTCTAAAATATATCATATATTCTCTTCAATCAATCACACAGGTTCTCCTCATGTTGAGATCTCTATGTTTTACATAAACCTATGAATTGAGAGATATTCAATATGCAAAAATTGATTCAATATCCATTTTCCTCCTTGGACCCCCTTAATAAGGCTCTGATTCCTCTTAATTATTTTGTTTTTGAATTTAAATATCAAATAAAAAATATTTGTGAGCTAATCTACCATAATTTTAGCGTGATTATTTCATTAATTTATCCTATTATAGCATGCATTAGAGGCCAATACTCAGGAAGAAATCACACAATATTATAAGTTGGGTGTTCTTGTGACTTTCTAAATTTTTTAACTATTTATATTATAAACCCTCCTGAAACACAATAGAAATTCCTTTTCCTACCAGCTAAAATGTGTTCTTATTAATAATATTTATGGGACTCAACCAGTGTGACCTCTGAGACCCAATAAAACTAATGGTGTTTTAAGACCTTGATTTTAACCACCCATGGGTGTTTTATGAATATATACAAACATACCATATTTTGTCTAATAAAATGGACTCACCTTTGAATTGTGACACTTCCCCCCATTTAAATGGGTTTTTAAAGAAATTAAATGGATTTCTTATAATAATTACATAAAAGGAGAATAGTGGGGAGATTATTTAACATAGCCCATGCATTCCAGTTATATGTCTTTTGAGTTTTCACTTATAAATTAATATATATAATTATAATTTAGTGAGTTTTAAATGTGATTATGAAATACCATGGGAGAAACATGGGTTATGTTATGAAATTACATGCACTATCTCATTGGGAAATTTATTTGAATGAATTTTAAATGGAATCACGATGTTGTAGGTGATATTAAAGGATCTTATTTGAAGTGATTTGGATGTTATCATTGTGAAATTATTTTATAACATTCCATGAGTAACAATAGTATCCTCTATATTTCATTCATTGGTTATGCTCAGAGGGAAATGCATATTTACCTTTCATAGAGTGATACCTAGTTTCTTATGTGGATTTCCTTGTATATACTTCTATGGTGATATGGTTATTATATTACTCCTAGAGTGTATCCTAGGTTTCTTATGTGGAATTATATGTATGGTCTTAGGTGTCTAGTAAATTAATTTCTATGTCTTGAAGGCTAAATACCGTATTAGGATTCAATCAATTCTTTACATAGATGATATCCTTGATTTAGTTCCATTATTGGGTTATAAATTAAAAGGCTATTATTCATTCCCTATACAAATATAACTATCTATAGATTTCAAAAAATGATTCTTAGGTCCAAACCCTATAGAAGAAATTAAATTATTGATTTATAAGTTCTAAAAGACATTACAAATTAGGTTGGAGCTGGTAGTATCAAAGTGGAAAGCTATAAAGACCTGGAATGACATGGTATTATGTTTTTTTATTTACTTCCATTATTAATATTTCTCAAAAATTTATTATTATATAATTATATGATGAAAAAATAGTCCATTTATACCGACATAATGAGTTTTACACACAACCCATTTGGTCCACCATTGGGAACTCATAGAGAATTCATAGATGTAGTTAGTGATAAGAAAATGTTGCATATCATGGTCAATTGAATATATATAATTGGATAAATGATGGTAGTAGAGGTCCGAGAAAGTTTTAGTAATGATATTGGTGATGTTTTTTTGGTATTTTTAATTTTTTAAAAGCATGGACACTTGGGTGTCTTTTGCAAGTTCCCTTGTATTTCCCCTACTGTATAGAATAATGTGATCATCATTATATTATATATATGACTATGATTATTTTTTTGGATTGATTATATTTATCAGGAAATATATCCTATACTATTTTAATTATATTGTATCTTTTTCTTTCTATTATAATTCTCCATTTTGATATACTCTATTAATAATGGTGGTATTGAATCACCACTGTACCATTACAGATCCAAAATACTTGAGGGAAACCTCATGCATATGGGGATGCATACTTGAGTATATGTGGCTAACTGGTTTTTGTTACTTATGAGTGAACCAGATTGGGGTGGTTATTATACATCACGAATATCTCATAAAACATATCTCACATGAATCACAAACTTGAATAAATACACACACACACACACACTAAAGTTCTAATATATGGGGTTGAAATAATCATAATAGGTCACCACAAATTGGGTTCTATATATTGAAAACAATATATATAATGTGTATTATTATATGATAATCATATAACAATAAACAAAAAATAGAAATTTCATCATGTTCTAACCAAGACCCCATAAGATTTGACCTTAAATATTGTGGACAATGTTACCTGATAACGTCTTCTCCCATTATATGGAAACACCATGATCCATTGTCCTAGGAGAACACCATCCATGAAGCATCCATTATGTGAATCACCCAAAAAATACTTAAAATGAATCCCTATAAACATCAAATAAAAATTCCCATATTCCAGAGGCTGGAGACTTGTAAGAAGCTTCTAAGGGAATGAAGTGGGTAGATTATTCCCTCTAATGATAAAACAACAACATAATAATAAATGCATCAATATCATAAATAATTTATAATAAAAATATACAATGTAATACATAGAAGATGAAAATACTTATATAAAATTACTGCAAACTGTACATATGTTAATTTTGTGACCCGTAGGCGAATAATTCGTATAAGTGGCCGAAAAAAACAAAATAAAACAATATATCTACACAAAGGATCCTTATAGTACTACTCTAAAAGATACTATTAATATGAACATACAACCAATAAATTCCTATCATGTACAACCCAACACTGGGACCTTTACCATTTTGTATGATCATTAAAAATTTAATGTTTCGAAAGGTCCCCTATTTTGTGTGAGTATGAATTTAGTATGTAATGATTAACTGTTTTCATATGAGGTACAAAAATGGATATTTAAATTTTATGTTGTATTTCACGTCAATAAGTTTTTGTGAAGAAAATTAAAATTTTGGTACAAATGAGTGATCTACTACCTTTGTAAATTTTATAAGAAGTTGAAAAATCTATCTGGAGAACTTCCATCTTCATATTCATAGAGAAAATCATATATATGTGATGATAAGACTAATTATCTTCATGAAAATAAAATAAAACTACTGATTGAAGAAGATGCTCTACATATTCCAATCTATAAGTATTTGTGGCGATTATGAAAATGAAAGAGGTTTATATATATTTCTTATTATAATATAAACTACTATGGTTTTACACATAAAGTGATTATTCCTGTTGCTTTTTCATCTTTTTTTAATTTATGGAAGGAAAGATAAAATGATCAGGTACAATGTTAAATTCAATGATTTTATAATTAATATGATGTCATGTAGAAAATGATATGTTAGAGAAATAACTTTGAGGTCAAAACTGAAGAACTAGGATGAAGCTAGGAAAAATATTTAATAAATTCAGAATTAGCATCATGAATGTCAACCAGGACATGAATCATGAAGGAATACATGGTGGGAAGTTGATACAAGAAGAAAAATAATCCATCTGGATGATTTCATCATGTTTTATGTTGTGACACACATGGTCCACCATGATACACCTCAAAGAGACCCATTATTACCTGAAAGCAATTAATTAGTAAATTTAATAGAGACCAAAGTGTGATTGATCCAAATAAATTTAGTTTTAGGGACAATAGGAAGAGAATATAGACCATTCATGGTCCTTTTATTTCATTACACTATGGGATTATAATGCTACTATTATGGTTACCCTTTCATATTTTATTTTCATTTTCTTTTTCAATATAACACAAATTAATTATTTTAATGTAGATTTGATTCTATCAATATCTCTCTCTTTATCTATTACATCTTCCCCTATGAACTCTTACTCTCAAAATGACGAGTTACTTATATAAGGCTTATACTTGGGGGTATTTCACCGCCCTCATGATTATTTCAGTTTAAGTTATTTAATTTTTTCAATTCTAATTGTATTGGATGTGAGACAATTTAACAAGATTTATAGTTATTAGAAATAAATTAATTTAAATACCATTCATTTTATTTTATTTAATTATTTTCTCTCCCTTTGCATAGTAAAAATATGCATATGATCGTGTTGGGGTTTTTTAATGAGGTGAAATGGCATACGATAGTGCTGAGTCTTTTACAGATTTCAATATCGATCAAAGTGTAATCTGATTTAGAAACTATAGGATGTGTGGATTTTTGTGGCAAAGTCATTATAAAATCCCACACTCAATTAATTAATAGAATGTAATTCATTTTCAAGGTTTCATAAGATGAATTTTCAAATTGAATAAAAAATGAATAATAAATTAAACGGTGTAATCAATACCTTAGACCCAGAACATTCTCCCTAATTGTAATTTTTCTACATTTTCATATACATGTTAGGATACGTTTTTATTAACCATGTAATTATTTTCCTAAAACCAACTATTTTCAAAAAATAATAATAATAGAAAAATAGTTATATTGGATAAATCAGGAATTCAGTCTCTTTGACCTTGACACTCCTCATGTTAGATGACACTAGTTAACCAATCTGATTGATTAGAAAAAATAAAATATAATTTTTTACATCATACAATAGCAATATGTAAATATAAACCTATTATAGGGAGATAAGTAGTTTTTTCATCCTATATTTATTTTTCACACATTCTAAAAACATTTATTTTCATTTTAAGAATTTTGTTTAAAAACATAATGAAATATATTTTCCATCATTTATTTAAATTATGATTATAATGCATGGGTATATTACTCATAGGTGAAATAAAAATAGGAAAAATAAATTTAAAACAACCACAGATTCAAATTGAAGGGATCTAAATAATAATTAGAAAAACTAAATAGAATTGAGGAAACAATTTTTGAATATTCTCATTCATTAATGGAGAAACCCAAATCTGAACCACATTCCAATGAAGAAGAACCAATGTATTTTACTTATTTCTATTTATATGTATAATAGGTTAAGTAATAACATGAAAGAAACCCAGAACCAAATCATATGGTGTTTTAAATTCCATAATACCATGAATATCGAAAGAGTTATCATGAATACTCTTATAAATATGTGAACATGGGAATATATTTATAGCAATGTATGATTGAATGAGAAGAATATCAAATATGAAAAGATCTTCCTATCTACAAGTAAGATGCATCAACATGGGACTGCATTTTTCTAGAAACAAAAGATGATGGCACCACCCAAGTGGTGTAATTTGATGAAATAATAGAGGATGCAGAGTACCTACCTCCATCTTTTACTACTCAACTCCAAGAATAAAATTCTAATAGAATCCAAGAATAATGTCAAACCAAATCAGTGATTCTATCATTTCTTATACTATATATATTAAATCTTTTATGAAATTGTTTTGAGTAACACCCCCTTCAATTTTAGATTTATACAATCAGATAACATATATTTTTTATAGGATGATTATAAATAAAAAACGATCTTATTGAGAAAAATAAATAACTCCTTGATTTTATTGAACAATTATTACCCGATGTCTATGGAGAGATCCAAGTGGATCTTCCAGAAGTGGTCAGGAGAGAAATTCCTCATCCTGAAATCGATAATTTATTATTAATTATTTAAATTTAATTTTTTTTTCAAATTAAATTACCCACTCAATTCCCTTTAATGTTATATTTTTGAAAAACACATTGAGAAGGATATGTGAAATGAAGAAGAAATTGTAGTAGTCAAAAACAAAGAGGAGGAGTATACGTGTTTTTTCCCACCCCCACTATTCAAGATGTATCTAACTTCAATGGGGGTGGATCAAGTGTACTCTATTAACGGAGTCCCCATTAATAAAGAAATTTTTTAAGATCGAATGATAATAATTTGGATATACAAGACCATAAAATTACAGAAACAAAAAATCTATGGATAACAGTTTCTAGTTCCCTTTGGAGGCAATCAAAACCTAGTTTCCACATGGGAGATCAAACCAAGATCTATACTTTATCTATATATTCTACATTATTGTAATTTATATTCCAATTTTAGTGGTTTAATTTTTAGTTTTTTTGGAATAAAATAATAATTTGACATATCTTCCTAAATATATTTTAGCTTACCTTCACATGGACCTTATATATAGAAGAGTTGATATATTTAATTGGTCCATAAACATGGCATCAAAGTAGCAGGAAATGAAATTGGATACACCTTAAATTTCACACTTTGTAAATATAATTCACATCATAAATTTAATTCAAATCACTAAAGGATCACATATCATGAAAATGCTACACAACAATGTAGTGAAAGAAACAATCATGTTGAGAATATGATACATGGCATGATCAACTATAGAAAAGAATAAAAAATCCTAAATAATCCAAATGAAGCTTCATTATAATGGGATGCTTAGTTTTATTTCCTCAAAATTTTTTAATCTTATAATTTTAATATGTGTTTTCTATTTATGAAAAATTGAATACCAAACTTATTCTCTTGAACTCTAGTGTAAGTCATGGAGACATATATTTCATTGGAAAATCAATATTACCTATTTTTAACTCCACAATTAACAAGATTATATGAGTTCAATGCTAAAATGAATGATAAAGGTTACTAATTAAGAGAAAAATTTAAAAAATCATTATTTTTGGAGATAATTTTATTTTTTTAAATCAAAATATTCAAATATTTGGCTTTTTTAAAATTTATGAAACTGATACTGATTGTTTTCCTATTTTTGTGCATTACAATACACAAGTTTCCCAAACCATTTCTACACATCCCTGATAAAAATTCTTACCTAATATTTCCTATTTCTTTTTATAGTATATTTCATTATATAATATGGTGTGTTTTCATATTTAACTTTCTTGGCATGCCATTAATGATATGAATAAACATATATATTTTTTATCGTGATTCATTCATTTTTGTTATTATCACTTCAATTATGGAATAAAAATAATATGAATCCTAATTTTCTCATATAATGCTAGAATGAACTTGGTAGGAAATGAGAAATGTTACAAGTCCCATATATATTTTCATTCCATACTCACAAAATATAGAATGATACTTAATAGACTATGTTTTGGGGAGAGATTTTCTATGATGGATTGGGGTGTAATTAATTTTCAATGGGGGTCTTATGATATTTTAGGAGATTCCTTGTGATCATTCATTGTAATTTATAATTATCTTATATTACTAAATGAATAAATAAAATAAAATATTTGGTTGTGTCTTTAGAGGAGAAAAAATCAGAATTTACAGACCGATTATTATTTTTCTTTATATTGGGTTTGGTGGTGGATGTAATATTTTATTTAATAAAATAGTAAAAAATTACTACACAATAAATAAAGAAGAAAAATAATGGAGAGATTTATTCAATATGATTATTTTTATTATGTGATGACATTGAGATTTGGGGAATAGAGTGATGATATTTGAAGGATTATTTCATTTGTATTAGATATTGAAACCATTCAATATGAAAAATATTAAATCTAGCTTATTGAGATTTAAAATTAATTATCCACTTACCAATTAGATATATAGACATTTTAACCATAATGATACCCCTAATGATTAATATTTTTTCAGATATTTTTTTGGGTTGGAGATTTTAGATTCCTTTATATACAATGGTAAGTGGAATGTAATTAAGTCATGAAACAAGTTCTTGTTAAATTTATTACGTTTATAGATGAGTATGAATAATTAAATTTTAGTTATATTTATAGTATTATGGAAATTAATGATGAATTTATAAATAAAAGTGGATGGATGGAGATGGTTTTTTATTTTGATGGAATGAAAGTAAAATTACACATTGTATTTGTTTCTTTTAAGGATGAAGAGTTAGATGATTTTTTTATAGAGTTTAAAAGTTTATATTCTAGTATTAATAAAATAATCATTGTTCTATTTAAATTTAAATAAATGTAGAATAAAATTCATTTGAAATATTTTAGTGATTATATGCTTGTGGATATTAATGCTGTTATTGTGGAGGAATTGAGAGGCTCATATTTTCTATTCTTATTTTGATATAAAAAACTCTTTTTTTACACATTAATTGAATATTCAAACTTTAATGTAATCGTTTTTAGAATTTATTAGATACATAAATATATAATAAATGATCCTAATATTGATGATATTATAATGAGAATGTGGTCCCATGGAAATGGATAACTGAAAGACGGAGACCATGGTTATAAATTAAAGAATCAAGATGAAACTGGGTGAAATATGATGGAAACACACACTTCACCCTATGATTGAAATTCATGGAATAAAAAATGATATAATAATGGACAAGAATCCAATATGTGATGAAAAATATTCCATTTAGATGATATCAATACGTGTCAAGGTTGGACAAACATATTCATGTTGTTACACACCCAAGCCTGGGCCATATTGAATTTCAGAGCATGAAACATTCTGTGATATGTTCACACCCTACATTGCATGTTTTAATTAGAATTAATGCTATGAAACCTTTTAAATTAAAACTAAAATGTATTATTTAATGATATTTATTTATGGAACACCCCTTTATGAACTAGGGAGACACATTATTACCCTAGACTAATTAATAATTCCATTTAATAGTTCCAAGAGTGTGATCGTACCTTAGAAATAGAGTTATAGAATTGATTGAAGGAGAAGATAAGAAAATTTAGGGTTATACTATTTCACTTTATTGTGGGATTATTCTTCTACACTCAGGTTTTCATTTCGTATTTTTATTTTATATATCTTTTGGAATGTTACCCACAATTACTATTTTAATTCAAGTGTTCATATGAATCCATATATCAATTCCTCTCTTCTTTCTTACTCCATGAGAACTTATGATAGAAATTTTGATATATCTACATGTCTTTTTACCTCATGGGATATTTCACTTCATTTTTAATTATTTCACATTAAATTACTAAACCTTTTTAATTCAATTTGAGGTGGATGTGAGATAATTTCATAGGTGTAGAAATTGAGAACCATGAAATTACGTTAAAATCCATTTTATTCATTTATATTAATTGGTTACCTCCCTTTCATTGGGTAAACTCCTCATATACTGTATTTGCTGTTTACATAAGGGATGAAATGGTATATGAAGGGGCTGTGACCTTTTAGAATTATTCTCTTCATGAATGTGTTATCTTATTTGGCTAGTTCAAGAGGTGAGGTTTTGTATACCAAAGATATGTATAAATATCACAGTCATTAAATCAAATAAATGTAATTAATTTATGATGTTTCATAAAATTAATTATAAAATTGAATTTGAAAAATTAATGAATAACTAAATAACCTATCTTCTAACTATATTTTCATATACATGTTATGATTGGTTTTTATTTCTTAATTCATTATTTTTCCCAAAACATATTTTTTAAAATAAAATGTTATTTTTTAAAAAAAATATATGAGGTGAATTAGTAATTATGTCTAATTGACTCTGATGGTACTCATGTGAGATGAACCTGGTCATCCTCTGCTATTTGTTAAGAAATATATATTTGCTTTTGTACTTATATGTGGTAGGAGTATCAGATATCACTGATGTGGTTGTAGACTTGTTTGGATAATTTCAAAAATCATGATTTTATGATAATATTTGAAATATTATTTAGTTATTCTAAATATTTTATGGTGAAACTCATTTTAAAAAGTGAGAGGATATAAAAGTGATAAATTTTATAAGGTGATTCTCAGAGTCTGTAAAGGGAACTAGTGAAAATTTTAAGGGTATTATATAAATTATAAAGTGATTTCTAGTTACCATGAGGTGATCCCAAAGAAAAATATGGTGAATCATAGATTATTTTGTTGAGGAAAACAATTATGGAAAATGGAAGGGACACCAAACTATGAGTGTAAGCTGATCAGCACATTATGAAGAGTGATGCCTATGTAGAACAAAAAAGTGGTGCCTAATGCTTTAGTGGTATATTCTATGACACAAAATTTAATGTGGAAATACTAAATGATTACATTCAATCATGGATAATAATAATAATAAATAATTATGTCACATATTTTATTTATTTAAAATATCCAAGACAGATCAATTATTTTATTGTGAAAATATCAAGCCTTCTACAGATATAAATTGAAATTTGGACTTGTAATTTAAATTAAAATTTAACCGGAATATAACAATTACATTTACATGAGAAGATAATATAACATTTATAATCATGTATTGTTTCATTAATTGAAATAATTGAAACTATCTTCATGGATATTTAGATTTCAACTGATAGGATAAGATGTAATAGAGTATAGAGAGAACCTACTAAGTAAACAACAAGAGATGATATTTTCTATGCAACGATGAGTGAAACTAACTACATCAAGGATAATATTTTGAATCATGAAAGGATAATGATAATTAATAACATCATACTTACCTAAGATATTATAATACTAATAGGGAAAAAAGTGAGAATGGATAATGGTATGTTTTTATAAGTATATATATATAAGTTGGCTTGAAAGAGAAAAAAACTATAACACCCTTACACTAGCATATTTTTAATGTCGAAAAAAAATTCATAAAAGTTTATAGAAGAATAATTTCTATATATAGGGATATACAATTAGAAAATAAGTAGAATAATAAACATGTTTATCATGATATAGATCAATTAGTAGGATGATTTCATAAATACATCACATAGGGAGACAACATGGGTTTTTAAGAGATGTACCTCTATAGTAATCATTAATGATCATTTATTTTTAGATATTTCCTATCATTGTTATTAAGGTATTTCTTTTACTTTGTTTCACTATGTTTATTTACTAGTATAAATGTTCTGTTTATGGTGAATAAGTAATGATCACCTAGAGTAGGATATCATATTGGGGATAAAATTTACAAATCCTCCCCCAATTTTTTATGATTTCATATGTACTTAAAAAATTAAGGGTGAGAAAATATTTGAAGATAATAATATAAAATAAATAGTATCAAGGTTTAATTATACGATAAATAAAAATAAAAATAATGGTATCACATATTCAACCACTCCCCCTCTCAGATATGAAATTAATCATTTGAACAAAAAGTGTAATCTAAGCTAACAAATTTACTTCTAAAAGATCCATCCTTAATATGAGATTAATCTGGTCAAAATGAAATTAATCAATAGAATAATAGTTCATAGATTTAAAATCATGAATTATAAATAATTTGAGAATATGACGAGCCCTTATTTTCTAACTCATTGCCTCATATTTTTAGAAGAATAAAATATGGTACTTTCACCCAGAGAGAGACAAAGAGACTCTCTAATGAAATTCCTAGAAGAAGGAACTTGTAGGTGGATGGAAAAGACCAAAATTTAATTTTTTCCCTTTTTAATAGGATCTTTTTAATGACCCATGACTTTATAAATGAAATTTTTACTTCTTATTATATAATATTTTCATATTAATAATATATTATAATTTAAAGCACATGCACCACATGATTTAACCAAAAAAAATTTATATTGACTTGAAAATTACATTTAGAGAATAGATAAATCGATAATAATTGTATATATTACAATGGGACACAATATAGAATATAGATAACTATTATATGATAATTTGAATATACTCAATCCCCTATTATGATCACAATCATGAAAAAAACTATTGAAATGAAATATAAAATTAGTAATGAGATATTCATTTTAAAAATGAATATATATATATAAACTAGAGAGATAATAGTAGTGGATAACTGATTAATTAAATGAGAATTATTTATGACAAGGTACAAAACCCATCTGAAAACTATAAATTATAATGTTTTATTATTAATATGATCATTTAAAATAATAATTCGACTGTTAGTATAGTAGACTCATGTATGTAATTATAAAATTACAATTATTCATATTTTAAAATGAAAACATATAAAATTGATATTATGATAAAAATAGAAAAATTTACTAAAAATGATAATTTATTTATTAGAATTTTTGTAAAACACATATGTTGTATTCACATTTTGTTGATAAATAATGAAATTATTATTTTTTCACAAAATAGATTAATAAAAAATATTGAGTTTCATTATAATGATTATATAATTTTTTTAGGCCATAATTGATTTTTATAATGGTCATAACATTTATCATAATATTAAAATTTATATTTTCATAATTAATAATATTTGTTTTGAAATAAAATTAATTTTTTCATATATTGGATAATATTTTCATAAAATTAATTTCATTTCAAAAATCAATTGGGTGATTTTTTTTGTATTTTTAAAAGACATTTTAATGTTTTTAATAGATAAATACAAAAAATATTATATTTGAAATTATCAGCAAAAATATATGAATTACTGAGTCTTTAATGATGTAAAAAACTATTAGATTGTTCTCCAATTCATATATTTATGTATATAATCATAAGAATCAACTCCATTGTTAGTGTTTAGAAAAAATAATAAAATAATCAATATTATAATAAAAAATACCCTCACTCCCATATAAATTTAACCATCATCATCCATTCTCTGTAGCACTCAATTTTCTTTACGATAGATTTTTCTTCAAATAAATTTAATTTATTCGATAACTTGTGATACATGCAACCTTGTGGCAAAATGAACTATATTATATTATAACATTATAAAATATTTATTAAAATTTATAATACAAATAAAAATAAACACATTATGAAAATATATGTGAAGGTTCTCTATATTTACAATTAATTTGTCTTTGTAATAAATAAGAACTCAATTTCCAATAAATAATTTTATTCTTTAAAAATATATTTTCATTAAAAATGGGATTTATTTATTTTTATGAGAAAATATTAAAACTAATTTATAAAATTTTTAGATATTTTATTTGATAAAAATATATAACATTTTAAATCTAAAAATCAAAAATAATAATAGTACGATTTCATGATATTTTTTAAAAATTTGTATTTTACGATAAACAGTGAAAAATTCCAATTTTCATGGGAAATAATATTTTTCATCAAATAACCGAAAACAATATATCTTGTTTTGAAATAGTTTCAATGCAAAATTGTTTCAGTGATATAATTTTCAATCCAAAGATGGTATCCATAATAAATATTTTTCTTTATTTTTATATGAAAAATTTTAACAATAAAGAACAGATTTTCTTCCATGAAAATCACTTTTCATTGCATTTTAAAGAATTATTTTTATATTAAATTCAAAAAATTAAGTGATTTAATTTAAAAAAATTGATTTAATATTTTTAATCATATTAAAAATATATAATTTTATAATTCCAATTTAAATATTTGTTACTAAGAATAGTAAACCTAGTAAATATTTTCCAAATTGGTAAAAGTGGTAAAATTTGATTAAACCATGAGGAAATGAATTAAAATCTATATAACACATTACTTTTTCCAATAATATATCTAGGTTTTGACCAATAATAATTTTAATTATTTAAATAATGTATTTTATAACATCATTTCAAATTTTGGATCCCATGGTTGAATTCTATGAAGATATGTTATGTTTTTTTATAATTTAAAACGATTTTTTGGTCGATGAATTTAATGGACTAGTTGGAATATTAAATTATGTTTTAAATAATATATATTTTTTAAATAAAGTTATTATTTTTTATTTATACAAAAAGTTATGTAATCTAACATATAAAATTATTTCAAAGTAAAATTAGTTTTATGCTCCGAATGGGTATTTTGTAAATAACATGTCTTTCATTTTAATTTTGTATATTTAAAGTCATTTTTAAACAAAAATAATTTGAATATAATAAATTGTATTCCGAATTTTTATTCATAAATAATTGTTTTCATAGTCCACTTTTAGTTTTGTTAATATAATTGTGTTATCATAATGAATGTTTTGGCTAATCACTGTTACGTTTAAAATGGATTTAAAGTGGTTTAACTTGGAGGAAAGGCTTAAAATGTAACAAACAAATTCCCAAATGTTTTTTGCATTTTTTATATAAATATTATAAAATATTATATTTTAATTTAGGGTTACTTGGAGCCACTTGAAAAGATTATTATTTTCATATTATTGAATCTTTTTAGAAATTACACGTGTGTCTTTTCCCTTCATTATAAAAGCATACCAACTGTTGTATCTTATCCACACTTTATGAACCTCATAAATGAACCAATAACTTACATAAAACCTAATATTATTCATTCCCCATGTCATATCAATTATCTTCTTTCCAAAATACTATCTTTTTGAGGAGTATGGTCTAATCCAAACATGGTTTCTCAATGAAGTGGTATAACTGTTAACTAAGTAATTTCAATTGTATTTCTTCTTATATGTCCAATAAATATGTTTTTATCAACCTAAAATAACAAATAAAATATATTAATATACTATGATGTTATTATGTTTATGTCACATACATTTTACATATCATTTCTATCATATGGAAAGCAAAAACATTGATTGTGAATACATAAGGCTTACTTTCTCCACGTAAAAACATAATTATGTTTTCAAACCCATTTTTTTATTTGATTATAAGTATATAACTAAAGAATATATATTATATTTATGATAAAATTATTCTTATCTAAATATAATATACAATTTACCTTTTATTCTTCCACTCATTAAAAAATGATAGTGTCGCTCGTGCGTACATGTGGACCACCACCTCCTCAAAGTGACATACTCGATTTTTCTTGTAAAACAGTCCTGGATTTTTATAAATGTGAATATAATTAATATATATTAAATTTATATCATTAATAACACTAATCATAAAATGGAATCACGATCAATATGGAAGAAATGAAACTACTAAAAATAAATGTACATAAAAAATAAATTTTTTAACACTCATTGATGAAAATTTTAATAAAACATTTTTTAAAAAAGGGTATTTAAATGTTATAAGTGCATGAAAATAAGATATTATAATTATTTGTATGGTTATATTATAAAATAATAATAAACCATGATTATTTATATAGGTTCTCTAAAGAACTTATGAGGAAATTTAAACTTAAGGTACATGATTTCTAAACTCAATTTCTATTCATTGGGTTATATCAGATCTTAATTGATTATATAATGCCAAAAATTGCTTGAGACCTGAAAATTTACTATTTTATTTTATATTTACACTTTTATTATTTTGATTTACTCATATAAAACATAAAAACATAATAGATCAATCCTCAAATCAATGGAATGATCTTTGTAAGAGATATCAGCTCAATTACCACCCTATAGATACTTATTTAGTAGTATGCACCAATATACGTTTATATAGAGTATATAGAAACATATTTATGTATTTAAAATGAAAATATAATTATTATTTATGATTAATGTTTTAATTTTATTTTATTATTTTAAGGGTTTATAATGTAAAAGTGACAAAAGGTGTAAGAATTCATTTGAGAAATTCAAATTTTTTGGAGGGGTTATATATTTTATTTAGGAAGCTTATAATCCAACAATTATATGATGTACAGATTTTTTTATGCTCTTTATATTTAAGGAGTTTCCTTATTTTCTTTATAATTTCCCTATATCTGGATATTAAATATAGAAAATAAATTGTAAACACACTGACCTTAGTAGCCCTGAGCTGGTGGTTACTTTATTACATTGGCATGGATATATGAAATCACATCCTAGAGGATAAACTTATTTTTTTAGTATTGATAAAATAAATAAATATTTTAAATTCAAATTACATTTTAAAAACCTAAAATAAATTATTTTTCTTGGATAACACCATTATTCCTCTTAGAATATCCCTACATATCAATCACAAAACAATTCTAAGTGTGTTGGGGAAAAAATAAGAAATCGGTCATATAAAATGATCTATAAATGTCTGTGTTTAGATGAATCTACCATGACTAATTAATAAAAATCGATATGGAATAGTAAACAACTAAAAAACATTAATAAATCAATAACATGATAATAATATTTTAGGAATAAAGGATGATCAAATAAATCCATATAAATAACACATAAGCTTAAACATTTTCCATTTATATTCAAACCAATTTAATAATAAAAAGAATAACAATAAATGATCTCATAATGAGGTAATTTATAATTTTTGACATCATAAACATATTACCAAGACATTTCACAAGACAACTTAAAACCATGGGTAAAAAATCATATAATTTGGTAAATTGATTGGCCTCGTGAGACCAACTGATGCATCATGGGGATATAAAATTATGATCCCCACCAATATATTTATAATTACAAATGATTTCTCATATTTATGGGTAAAACATAATTATAAAAAACATTCTTATTGGAAAACTATCATATGAAATGTAAATAATTAACCTAATCAACAATCACAAACCATCCAGTTTGATACGGAAAATGGTAACCAAATAGCACATATCCAATTAAAATTATCATAAAACATTTGTAAAAAAAATAATTATGTTGTTATTACACCGTATCCCTAGTGGATCATACATATAATATGGTTTCTTTTCATTTATGAATATAAAGTAAAATAAAATATCCTTAAAAACATTTTTGGGGAAAATTGATAATGCACTTTGAAAATATCATTTTAACACTAAAAGTACCAAACAATTAAAAGTACTTTTATATTAAAATAACATTGTAACAATTTAAAATAATCATTAATACTGTGAGTGTTCATGTTGGTGGGAAATTTCATGCAATCCCAATTTTTTAAAAAAACTCCATTTATATTGTTGATAAAAATGGTAAAATGTACTACATTGACAAAAGAAAAATAATATTCAATTAAAAATGTGGTCAAAAAAATTCAAAATGGGAAAATATTTCGTTAAAAACTATTTGGATATTGGTAAAAAAATTTATTATTATTTTTAGATCTTTTTTTGAAGAAAATGCATTTTCGACCAAATAGAGAAATGAAATGACCTTCCCATAAAAACATTTTATAAATAATTTTTATTATCAATGTGATGAAAACTGTATTATTACATGAAAAAAATCATAAATAGATATTGGATAATAAAATTAAAGTGATTTATTATATTATTACCTAATAATTTTCTTAAATATATATTCATGTGTAAATAATCCTAATTAAAATGATATTGAAACATCAATCACTTACAACATTGGTAAATTTTGAAACATAATCCCCATAAAAGGAATAACATAAAATAAAACATTAAATAGAAAAATGATAAATATATTCATTATATAACATATTAAAATGGGTAGTATATGTGGTACAAAAAGGAATATGTTGTGAATATGACATATGACTCTTAGAAGTAAAAGTGACTTTGGAAACCATTACAACACATTTGAATTCCTTTATATGAATAAAAAATATTATATATAATAAATATATATTTTTTATAAATATATTAAATAACAATAATAAAATATTTCATACCATATATAATTTCCTTGTATTCTTTTATCACAAGTTTGTTAAAAATTCTTTGTAAAAATACTTATTTCAGGTGATAATAGCTTCATTTTCATGCATGTTTTTGGCTCATTAATTTCATTTGTTTTATTTTTATCAGAGTAAAATTATATTCAGAAATTTATAAATGATATAAATGTCATATATTTTCATTATATTTTTATTTATAGAAATGAATAAATTTTATAGACAGAAAATAGATTACATTGTTCATAGAGATGGTAGTCCATACATACGCAAGAACTCTGTTTCTATTTTTATAAATGAATGTAATGAAAGGAAGATAAATAATATATAATCCTTCAAGATTAATATTTTTTTCCTATATATCACATATTTTAATTAAATGTTTCCAAGTTACATTCTTTGTAAAGTGTTTTTTAAAAATACATTACATAACTTTGTGAGACGGTAGTCCACCGACCCATGAGAAATGTTATCGTAACCCCCACAGAATGGAATGTAAAAATATATATGAGAGTTCATAATTATAATGTTATATTTTTTAACAATATAATATATATTCCATTAATGGATGATTGTTTTCCAGAAAAACCGGGGGTTTGAAACCCCCGACCAGCACATAGGGTGGACCCCTTAGGGTCCGCCGTTTCAGAAATCAAGGGGGCATCGCCCCCCTTTGCGCCCTGCTCGGCCACAAGCCGAGCCGCGGCTGGCTTCCCAACCGGGCTGCAGGCCTCGCCTAGCCGCGAGTCGGGCTGCGCCAGCTGGGCTGGGCCCCGCATGCTGGGTCGGGCCGCTCCAGCTGCCGGGACGTCCCCAAATGGGCTAGACCCGGACTCGGGTCGGGTCTCCCCGGTTCGGGTCGACCCAGGGGGTATCGAGCTGGGTCGGACCGGGCCCAAACTCCCTTGTTTCGGACCAGGTTCGTTTAAACGCCCATATCATGGGCTACAGATCTCCGATCGATGCATTGTCAGTTGCGTTGGGATACTTGGACCAAGACTGGTTTTTCTGTATATTACACTCAAGGTTTCAGCGAACATTGGGTATAGACGGGTTGTTTCGTACATGAAACCGACCAGGCCCTCGGAGCGGAAACACTTATAACATAAGGACCGGACGTCCGATTGACGTTCCGTCAATTACGTTGACTACCTATTAGTGATATAGTTCTTTTGGCTTACTCCACTCAAGTATTTTAAGTAGTTAGAGTATGGTCAAGATGGTTTTAGCTAAAAAACAAACATGTCCCCTAGGACGAAAAAGCCAATAACTCTCTGACCGAGCGTCCGATTGAGGTGCCATCTGTCGCATTGAGTTCCTATAGTCGAGATGGAACATTGTGATACATCAACATTGGACTTCATTAATGTAGATGTGTCGACCCTCTTGGATCGTGGATAAGACCCTCCCGAAATCGAGCGTGTTGTGTGTGGGAACCCTAGAGTTGGCTGCGACTGCGACGATGATGACGACTGTACTTGGATCCTACGTGGGTTAGGCAGCGAGGATGACTGTACTTGGATAAAACATGGGTTCGACCATGATGGTTACTATACTCGGATTATACGAGGGTTCGGCAGTGACAACTTTTGTACATGGATCCTACGTGGGTTCGACAGATGAGATGATTCAGAGGCTACATCTAATCATCTCCACCCCTCTTCGTGAGAAGTATACATGTGTGACCTAATTCTTTACATTCAATCATAATTTTTGATATGATTGACTTTCTTTCCTATATGGATCGGATTGTGTTTTCCTATGTGGATTGGGTTTTACATTCTCGTGTGCACTGGGTTGAACTAGTGCACATAAGTTGGAGCCAAACTGGAATTGATGACTTAGGTATATGTATGGGAATATACCTAAGTAGTGTGGGTTGATACTTAATATTTGTATCTTTCCTATGAGGTTTATCCTTTGTGGATTCTTAGAGACCATCAGGAGTCTTGGGGCCCCTACTAAGTATCTTATACTCACCCCTGCACGGGCTATGCCCGCACTACGTTGTGTTGGTTGCAGACGACGAACAACACTGATCATAATTGAGGCTTGTGGAGAGGGACGGTATCTGGAGGTGGACTATCAGGCAGAACGTACACGCTCTGGACGGATGGATTCGAGGAGCTGAGGAGACCATCTGTACCCACCCTTCAGGTGGGGTTTCTGGAGGACGTCTCGGCAGTTGCTACTTTACTTTTCATTTGTTGTACTTTCTTTTCTCGGTTATACTATACTATCAGTTGGGATTGTATACTAACCCATTTACCTTCCAGCACTTACTTTTGTACTCAGTTTACTTAGTGTTTACTTCAGCTTACGTACTCTGTTGTTTTTTTCCTTATATAAAGGCAATGCCTTCCATTTTTTCGGGATTTACGCCTTTGGTGCTAGTTTCCAGCCCCTGGCCTATGAAAGGCAGGATTGGGGTAGTCATGGGATGGGCCCCGAGGACGGGTCGTGACAAAATGGTATCTGAGGAGTCAGTTCTACCACAGAACTCAGGACTCTAATAATTTCTTCTATGTGAAGCAACAATGTAAAGGGTATTGAGTGTGGTTTTTAGTCTAGGGAGTCCAGTGTTGGTACGGTGGATGACATATCAATACACTAGGAACCTGACTTCTGATTTCTGACTCAATGCATGAAAACATTGATTGAATGTGTGTTTCAAAAGTTTTTCTTTATAATTACTTTTTGTCAGCTCACCAAGTATACTGTATTAACTGTGGCACACTTGTTTCTTTTCAGGATTGCCCCACGATGGCAGCTAGCTAGGGTTCCAAGATTTGTGTGAGATGGAAGCCCACCGAGCGACGAGTCCTCGGTGCAGGGCCCCATTACAACGGAGGCACCAGCGATACCTCTACCCACCGAGCCACCAATGCCACCAGCCACAACAGCTAAGAGTGCACGTCACCTGAGTGCATTGCGTGAGTTTCAGTGTCAGAGGCCACCCAGGTTCCGTGGAGAGACGGACCCTCAGGTAGACGAGGATGGGCTGGAGGCTGTTGTCCAAGTCTCCAGATTTAGTAGGGACACCTGCTGACCTCATGGTGATCCTTGCGGCGAGTCTCCTACACGCAGCTGCAGGTAGATGGTGGAGCCTGATACTATAGGTGCACAATAAGGAATCTCTTCTTTGGAAGGACTTCAAGAGCCTCTTCTGCTCAGAGTTCATTCCAACCACCCTCCACGAGGTGCACATTCCGGAGTTAATATAGCAGTGGTGGGCCAGCATGATAGTATCCTAGTACTCGGCGAGATTTACCGACCTCTCGTGCTTCTCCACAGACATGGTACAAGGCCCATTCTTCCATGCCCGGACCTTCGAGTAGGGACTGAGGCATGAGATCAGGGAATCAATGATCTCCCTCAGTATTCCGACGCAGGTAGGAGTACTGGGGAGAGCCCTTCTTGTGGAGAGAATTCTTGCTGAGCCTTCACTAGCAGTGAGACCTACTGCAGGGCGGCACATAGCGGAGTCTTCTGCAGCCGGCAGTAGACAGACATCAAAGATGTCCAACCAGACTAGACCAACATTCAGACAAGGTAGAGGAGTTGGCTAAGCAGTAGGTGGTGGACGACGCTTCGGGGCTCTACCACAACCACCACCATGAGGTCCACCCCGACCACAGGGAGCTGGCGGGCAGAGGCAGGCTCAGCTTCAGGTAGTGGAGGCCTACGACCATGGCACACCTAAGATGATTCGAGGTAATATCTGTTTCTACTCCACCCTTCCTGCAGTTCTTATAGACATAGGATCGAGTCATTCTCTTATTCATTCATCCCTTGTTTGGAGCTCGGAGATTCTGATGGAGTCGTTGGCTAGATCCTTACAGCTAGAGACTCATATGGGAGAAGACTCAACGATTACACACAGGTGTCGGCAGTGTGAGCTTAATCCAGGAGGAGAGATCTTCAGCTAGGATCTTCTTGTAGCGGCGTCGAGGCCTTACTACGTCATCTTGGGCATGGATTTGTTATCTACAGTCCTTGCTCAGATTGACTATACTAGGTGCAAATTGTGGTGTGTCCACACAGATGGAAGTAGGTTCACCTTCACCAGCGAGAAGGGATCCTTTGCAGCACAGGATGGACTCATACAGAGGAGAGGACAACCAATCACTAATCAGTTGGCTAGTCGCATCCTAGGAACAGTTGATGTGCGGAGTCCGAGTTTTCCTATTATGGTGGATCAGTATGCAGATGTTTTTTCTGACAACATTCCAGGACTACCTCCTCACAGAGAGGTAGACTTCTATATTGACCTGTACCCCGGGAAAACCCCGATATCTACTCCAGAATATTGGGTGGCTCTCACTGAGCTTCGAGAGCTACGAGTACAGCTGGAGGACTTGGAGGTCAAGGGATTCATCCGACCCAGTTTTTCACCCTAGGCTTCCCAAATTTTGTTCGCCAAGAAGGCGTACGGGAGAATGCGACTGTGTGTCGACTACCGTCACCTGAATTAGGTGACTATGAAGAACAATTATCCCCTTTTGAGGATTGACAGCCTCTTCGATCAGCTCAAGGGAGCACGCTGGTTCTTGAAGATAGACCTCAGGTCAGGCTATCGTCATCTCAGAGTTCAAGATGAGGATGTGCAGCAGACGGCCTTTAGGTGTTGGTATGGACACTGTGAGTTCTTGGTTATTTCTATCGGCATAACCAAAACTCCAGTGGTGTTTATGATCCTCATAAATAGGATCTTCCAGCCATACCTCGATCGATTTTCATAGTCTCTATCGACAAAATACTAATTTACTCGACTACTGAGGGGGAGAACGCCTACCACTTTCGGGTTGTATTGGATATACTCCGAGAGCACCAGCTTTTTGGTAAGCTCTCGAAGTGTCAGTTCTGGAATCGAGAGGTCCACTTCTTGGGGAATGTCATCTCTGAGGCGAGAGTTTCAGTGGACCCTGCGAAGATCGAGGAAGTACTAGCTTGGGAGCCACCCAGGAATGTGATGGAGGTGCGGGGTTTCCTAGGTCTGGCTGGGTACTATCGATGATTTGTGATAGAATTCTCCAGAGTTTCAGCACCACTTTCAGCTTTTACGAAGAAGGGGAAACCCTTTGTTTGGTCAGATAGATGTCAGAAGAGCTTCCTGGAGATGAGACAGAGATTGACCAGTGCACCCAACATGAGGCTACCGGAGGATGGAGTAGGGTACATAGTTTACTGCAATGCATCCGGGACCGGAATCGGGTGTGTCCTGATGCAGGAGAGGGTAGTGATCACTTACGGTTCACGAAAGTTGAGGCGGTATGAGCAGAACTATAGTACCAATGACATGGAGTTAGCAGCAGTGGTCTTTGCCTTGAAGATGTGACGGCACTATCTGACGGTCGAGCGTTTTACAGTCTATTCTGACCACCAGAGTCTCATGTACATCTTCTTACAGAAGGACCTGAACCTAAGGCAGCACCGATGGCTCGAGTTCCTCCAGGACTATGACATTGAGATTGTCTATACTTTTGGGAAGGGGAACATTGTAGTTGATGCTCTCAGCAGGAGGTCATGCATTCAGCTATGTGGAGAGGTGACAGAGCAACTAGCAGCACTGCTGATATCCTTCGTGGATAGATATGGGGAATCCTTTCTATAGTCACTCACAGTCACTCCTCCACTACTTCAGCAGGTCGGAGAGGCACAACGTGGGGACGTTGACTATAAGAGGCGATGTGCTCAGATTGCCACAGGGCAGGCACGTGATTTATTTTCTATAGGAGGAGAGCACATCATCATTTTCATAGGACATATCATGGTAGCAGTTTCATTATAGGAGGATGCGCTAAGAGAGTTTCACACTTCCCCATTGGCGGTAAATCCAGGAATAGAGAAGATGTACCAGGATCTCAGACGATAACACTGGTGGCTAGGTATGAAGAAGGTTGTGGAAGAGTTCGTTTCGCGATGCCTCACCTTCCAGCAGGTGAAGGCAGAGCACCAGGTACCAGCAGGCCTGGCACATCACTTAGAGGTCCCAGAGTGGAAGTGCGGCGGGATATCTATGGAATTCGTGGCAGGGCTTCCACGTACATCTAGAGGACACGACTACATTTGGGTGATTGTAGACTGACTCACAAAGTCGGCCCACTTCTTACCTATTTGAGAGCAGGGATTAGTAGAGAGCATGGGATGCCTCTACGTTCAAGGGATTATACGGCTTCGTGGTGTACCATCATCTATCATCTCCGATCGAGACGCTCGTTTTACATCCCGACTTTCAAAGGTGTTGCAGGAGAAATTTGGGATGCAGCTATGCCTGAGCACCGCCTTTCACCCTCAGACGGATGGTCAGACGGAAAGGACCATTCAAACTCTCGAGGATATGCTCCGTGCATACGTCCTTGACATTGGTTACAGCTAGTAGGATCACCTACCCTTGGTGGAGTTTGCATACAACAATATCTACCACTCCACCATCGGGATATCACCATACAGGGCATTGTACGACCGACCTTGCAGATCACCTCTCTACTGGACAGACCCTGGGGAGTCAGCACTTGTAGGACCAGAGATGGTCCAGGCCATGATGGAGAAGGTACATATCATCCAGGAGCAGATCAGGACTTCTCAATGCTGACAGAAGTCCTATGCTAACAAGAGGCAGAGACCACTAGATTTCGAGGATGGCGACCACTTTTTCTTATGGGTCTCATCTCGATGTGGATTACAATGGTTTCGCTGGGGAGGCTAGTTATCTCCATGCTTCATCAGACCATTCCAAGTTCTCAGCAAGATAGGCGAGGTGTCTTATCGCCTGGATCTTCCACCTTAGTTGCACCGGGTGCACAACTTCTTCCATGTATCTTAGCAGGGGAGATATGTGCACCACCCAACACATATCATCGACCATGGAGAGATGGACATCGATGACGAGGTTAATTTTTTGGAACTCCCGGTGGAGATCGAGGATCGATAGGAGAGGGTCCTATATGGATGGTCGATTCCTATAGTGCACACCAGGTGACAGCATGAGAACCTCCAGGAGAGAACATGGGAGCGGGAGGCTCAGGTGCATACACAGTACCCTCATTTGTTTCCCTAGTTTATGATGTTGATTTAATGGATGAAAATCCCTGAGGTCTGAGTAATGTAAAGACCCCTAAATTTCAGGTAAATTTTTTTCTTAATTTCTTTGGGATTTTACGAGTACACAGTTTATGACGGCACTTGATTCTGAGGCCCAGTGTGCCCGGAGTCAATTTCTGATGTTTACCTCAGGTACGTTCAGGGAACGAATGAGCCAGTTTTTCTATCTTTTGAACCGGTGCTTGGAATTCCAATATAAGGGCACCGATGGAACCACAACACCGGTAATTGCTTAAGAGGACTCTTACTTAAGGTTCACTTGCTTGGGCGGAGTTGAAAAAAATTGTGGATTAAATGAAAAGTAAAATAGAATTGTGTTACAATTTTATTTCATTTTCTAAAGTGGTTTTATTGTACATGGGAAAGTTGGGGTGGGACCCAAAAGTTTCTAACTACCCATGAGAGGATTAAGGTGAGGTGGGGCCCACAAGAGCCAAACCCTTCACATTCCCCAACTCCCTAACTCCCCCCTATTTAGTGAGTAACTCATCTCTCTCACCATCTTTAAAGTTTTCAACATAATACCCAATTAATTTGACAAGTAAAGTTTAATTAATTAAGAGAACTTGTTTTTGAATTTTGAGTTTTTGAAATGCATGTCTAAATAATAAAATAAGGGGAGGCATTATTTTATTTTTTGGTTGTTGTGTGAGGATTTTGGAAGAGAGAGCACTAGGTCCCTTTGAAGAACTTCATCCTCCCGCGATGAACGACAACCTTCAACGAAGAACACCATCACCACAAGGATAGAAGATGTGCCATACCTTATTCTCTCTGCAACTAGTGTGAGACTTCATCCCCTCCTTGTATGCACACCAACGCCATCTTCGATACCTCACCCTACGACTCCATCTTCCATGTCGCCGGCAAATGACATCGTTAATCGAGGTAGGGGTTATCTTTGTTCATGTTTACTTTTAACGTTCTTCGTTGTTTAATTTTGTCCGCTTGTTACTGACGTAATAGGAGGATATCAGACCACACAAACATGGCCGACTTCTCCTCCTCGTTTTCTTGTTGATCAACATTGATGATTGAGGCGAAGGCAGCACTGTGTCGTTGCACCGAACGGGGACAAAGAGGACCACAGCCGGAGCGGGGCGCGGTGGTGGTGCATGGTGCCATTGTGCCATGCTGGTGAAGCTGAAGAAACTGCAGCCAGAGTGGGCCACGACGGAGGGACTTGGTGCCGTCGCGCGGCCCCGGTTGAAGAACGACCATGACCTCAGGTGGCGGTGCCCAACAGGGGCGGCCGGAAAACCGGACACCGATGCTCCAGTAGGCGGGACCACCGCGTGTCCCGTAGCAGCTCAACCAGCCGGCCATAATGGCCGGCCATTTTCCAAAAAACCCGGGTGTTCGAAACCCTCGGCCAGCACATAGGGCGACCCCCTTTGGGTCTGCCGTTTCAGAAATCAAGGGGGCGGCGCCCCCCTTTGCACCTCGCTCGGCCGCGAGCCGAGCTGCAGCCGGCTTCCGAGCCGGGCCGCAGGCCGCTCCCATTCGCGGGCCGAGCCGTGCCAGCCAGGCCGTGCCATGCCCAAATGGGCCGGACCCGGACCCGGTTCGGGTCAACCTGGTTCGGGCCGACCCAGGGGGTATCGGGCCGGGTCGGACCGGGCCCAAACCCCCTAGTTTCATACCAGGTTCGTTCAAATGACAATATCATGGGCTACAGACCTATGATCGATGCACCGTCAGTTGCGTAGGGATCCTTTGATCGAGACGATCGTTTAGGAATATTAAACTTGGGGTTTCAACAAACTATGTGTATGTAAGGGTTGGAACATACACGAAACCAACCGGGCCCTTGGAGCGGAAACAATTATAACTTAAGGACCGGACGTCTGATTGACGTGTTGTCAATTACGTTGATTTCATCTTAGTGAGAATGTTATTTTGACTTACTCCAATCGAGGTTTGGATGCAGCTAGAGTATGGTTGGTTTGGTTTTAGCTTAAAACCCAACCGGGACACTAGGACGAAAAATCCAATAACTATCAGACCTAGCATCCGATTGACGCACCGTCTGTCACGTTGAGTTCCTATTATCGAGATTGAAATTAATGTTACATAAACTATGTAATTTGAGAGAGTTGATGTATGGAACCTCGTGGCTCGTGGAGTGGACCCTCCCGAAATTGAGCGTTCTGTGTGCAGGAACCCAAGAGCTGACTGCGACTATGATGACGATGACAACTATACATGGATCCTACGTGGGTTCGGCAGTAATGGTTACTGTACTTGGATCCTACCTGGGTTCGGAAGCGATGACTTCTGTACTTGGATCCTACGTGGGTTCGGCAGAAGAGATGATTCAGAGGCTACATCTAATCAACTCCACCCCTCTTTTTGAGAAGTATACCTGTGTGAGATGAGTCTTGACTTTCAATCATTATCTTCGATATTATTGACTTTCTTTCCTGTGTGGATTGGGTTGTGTATTCCTGTGTGTATTGTGTTGTACTTTCCTGTGTGGACTGGGTAGAACTAGGGCTCAGAAGTTGTAGCCGAACTGGAATTGATGACTTAAGTATATGTATGGGTATATACCTAAGTAGTGTTGGTTGATAATTAGTATTTGTATCATTCCTTTTTGGTTTATCCATTGTGGATTCTGGGAGACCATCAAGGGTCTCGGGGTCCCTACTGAGTATCGTATACTCACCCCTGCACGAGCTATGCCCGCACAACGTTGTGTTGGTTGCAGAAGATGGACAACACTGATCGTAGATGAGGTTTGTGGATCGGGACCGTATCTGGATGTGCACTATCAGGAGGAATGTACACGGTGTGGACAGATGGATTCGAAGAGATGAGGAGACTATTTGTACCCACCCTTTAGGTGGGGTTTCCGGAGGATGTCTTGGCGATTTCTACTTTACTTTTCAGGTGTTGTACTTTCTTTTATCAGTTGTACTGTACTATCTGTTGTGTTTGTATACTAGACTATTTACTTTCCAGCACATACTTTTGTACTCAGTTTACATAGTGTTTATTTTAGCTTGGATACTCTGTTGTTTTTTTCCTTATATAAAGGAAATGTATTCCCTTTTTTCAGGATTTACGCCTTTGATGCTAGTCGCCAGCCCCTAGCCTATGGAAGGAGGGATTGGGGTAGTCACAGCACGATCCCTGAGGACGGGTCGTGACATTATTGTTACTGATGTGTGTTATTATATATGGATATTATTTCATAGTGGGTGATGTAGTTGATGTGTGATATAAAAAATGTTGTTTATATTTTTTTATATTTATCTCATGGACTAGTATGGAATGATATTTGAGTATACACACATAATTGGATGCACTCTACATTATTTTTTGACATTCATCATTTTAGTCACGCATTGGAAAATCGGTTTTAGGTAAGTTTATGAACATGACCTATTTTCCATGCTTGTGTCATTGAATTGAAAATAGATCCTAATATGAATTTGAATGTAGAAAATTTCAAAAACGGAGAATAATGTGTGTGTAATGAGAAACATAAATATGATATTTTTTACCCTTGTTAAGTAGGACCTAGGTGTAGGATGGTTGATGGTAGTGATATCGACTCAGTTTTGACCATATGGTGGGGTTTGGGGAAATGAATTATTTTGAATGATTATGTTTCTTATAAATGTGTTAATTTTTTTAAACGTGTCTTTAGGAGAGTGTTTAGAATTATAGAGTTATTCCTCCATGAAAATTCTTTTTGAGAGGAAGACAGAAGGAAATGACTCGAGATGGTCCTTCAATGTTGGATCCTTAGGCACCGATAGTGCAATGAGAGGAATTTGGAGATAATTCTGGGAGAACATTTCTCAATTCATGTAGCTTATATAATGAGACTCTGGGTGGGTTGTGAGAATCATGTCTAATCAGAAAAAGGATTTATTGTTTCCACACCCTACATATTTTATAGAAGAGGGTGGACCTGAGGTATCCTATTTCGAGATTGAGTCTATCAACACTATACTTGAGAACTTATAGACTCCTAATGAGAATAGAGTTAATTTGGACCCAAACATGTTGCATGGTTAAGTGAATCATTTGTGGGACATCAAGACTCATGAAGGATATCATGATGATCTAAAGTAGAATGAATTTCAAGAGAAGTTCACGGAGCACAATTATCTAATGATTCCCATGAATGAATGAGAAACTAAGTTCATGAGATAGACTTAAGTGATTATGTATGTAATAGACTATACAAGACACATTACAGATTTACAAATCTTTTCTCAATATTTGAAATAATATGATTCTACTTCTTAAAAATGATTTCTATATGGACTAAATTGGGATATTATATCCTAGGTGAATATCTTCAGACTAAAGAAGTATTCAAAAGTATTTTATCCTGATCTATTATTTGAGGGGAACCTGAAAAAGGATTCTGTTAGAAGGCATGCAGTTTTTTCTGGTTGATCATGAGGTACATATTATGAATGTGGAAAGCATCTCTATAACAATGTTAGCCTATGGGGTGTGAAGAATAGTTTTTATGGTTATGGATTTGTTACTAGGGACCTTACCAAAGTGATTTTTTACCAGTGTGCAATGTAAGATCACTTTCGTAAAAATTTCCTCGACCACTGAGGAGTGATGATATAGTAGAATGGTGGGACACATGAAGTGGTTCATTAGGATCCTTCAATAGATATGTAATGATGGAGAAAATATGTTCAATTATAGTGTATTGACGGGATATTCTACACCTTATCAGTATGAAAGCTATTGATTTACTGGACATGGAAATAGAGGTTGTGTATGTGGTGATTTTGGGATAGAGTTATAATATTAGCAATGTGGTGTATCTAAGGGGACTAAAATTGTATTGTAGAGAAATGGGACAGGAAAGGTACATTCCATTCAACCTACACTTATGGATAGTGATGCTAGAACATTGACCGTGATAGATACTATTCTTGTAGATTCAATACTAGCTAGTGCATTATTTAATACTAGTGCCTCACATTTTCTATTTCTTCAAAATTTATGAATTGTTTTTTCTTGGAGGTAGACTTCATGAATGAGGTAATGATGATAGAAACAAAATTGGGAGTATAGACTGGACACACCTTACCATTCAAGGGATATTCTCTCGAGATTGTGGAGTATCATTTTCTGTGGGATATATATCTTCATGAAATGTTAGGCTTCAACATAAATGTGGGTATGGACTATCTAGTAGAATACCATGAAAACATATATTTTTTCAATTGGAGGGTGGCATTTATTAATCCTAAGAGTGAAACATATACTCACCGAGGAGAGTGTCATATCAAGGCAAGCCATGAAATACTAGTTAACCAGAAAAAAGTGTTTCTTAATACCAAGGTTATTTGTATGTTAATGGATAATGTAGGTGTAAAGATGGATGACTTTATAACTGTAGTGGATAGATTTCAGTCTATTTTTCTTGAACAATATTTTGGGTTACCATCTGAGAGAGATGTGGAATTTACTATTGATCTCATATGGGGGAGAAGCCTGTCTCTATTCAGCAATATATTATGGAACAGAAAAAGTTTCAAGATTCAAGAGTGAGATGCAGTAGTTGGAGCAGAAGAGATTTATACATTAGAGTATGTTGTTTGGGGGTTCTCTAGTGTTGTTTTCTATAAATTATTAGAATACTCTATGCCTATCTATTGATTACCAAAAGTTGAACCATATTAAAGTGAAGAACTAATATCATCTTCTGTATATCGTCGATCTATTTTAAAAGTTGATAGGGACTTGTGTTTTCCAAAAGATCGACATGAGATTACTGTACCATCGGTTGATTGTTCGAACTCATGATATACCTCATAATATATTCATAAGTAGGTAAGTATTGTTTTCATCTTATGGCCCCTGGGGATGAGGAATGGACCCCTAGTGTTTATTTTCACGATGAGCCAAATTTTATAGTAGCCCCTAGAACAGTTTGTCATAGTGTTTGTAGATGACATCATGGTTTAATAAAATACTCTTGATGATCTTTCACAACACCTTGAAGTCATCTTGAGTACCTGGAGAGAGAATCTTCTATTCGTCGATCTAACCAAGTGTCAATTTTGGACTAATAAGTAACACTTCCTGGATCACATAATCTATGATGTTAGTGTCTCATTGGACCCATATACGGTTTGAGAAGTTTTGTCTTAGCAGAAGACCAAGAATTTTTTTGATATTCCAGTATTTCTAGGATTTTTTTGTATATTAGCAAATGTTTATCAATGAATTTTCATTATTGGAAGAACCTCAATGAGGTTTGACAGAAAAATTGGATAAAGATTAACTGGTCAGAAGCATGAAATAATTCATTCCATGTGTTGAAGATATTGTTGACATTGACAATATTTTTTATCATTCATGAGTATGTTGAGGAGTAGATGGCGTTTTGTGATGCTTATGGGATCAGATTCAGAGATGTGTGGATATAAATAGATCGAGTTTTGTAATATGGGTCTCGAAAAATGATGACATATGAATTTAATTACTATATACATGATCTCATGTCAGATTATTTGATTTATGATTTAATGTGTTGGTTGAAATATCTTTTGGGAGATATGGTTACTATGTATACAAATCATAAGAGATTAAAATATATATTTTCCTAATGTGATTTAAATCATCAATAGTGGAGGTGGTTTTTCTGTATGTAGCCATTTGATTATGAGCTAGAATATACATCTAGAAAGGGAAATAGTGTTTTTGATTTTTTTTAAGAAGGAAAACATAGGCTAAAGTAGTTTAGGAGTTTAGTGTTGAGTGGAAGGTTATAACTCTACTACCTGAGATGAATATTGTTTCTCAAGTGAGTCAAGAGTACATGACTCTCCTATAAATATGGTAGAGTCCACACTTTTGAGATGGATCAGAGATAGGAATAACGAGGATCCAAAATGCATGACAATGAGGGAAACCTCTGAAGGAGGTGAGTCACCTTCTTATTGGAGCATAAATGTGGATGGGGTAATCTATATAAATAATTAGGTAGTTGTGAATGTGAGCATACATGAGGAGATGATTTGTGAATTTCTTGCCTAAATTTGGGATGTTCATCTTGTTGTGAAAAAATGATCAATTATCTATGATGAAAAATTTTGTGGATGTCCATGAAAAAATAGATCACAGGGTTCAAGACAAGATGCTAAACATGTCAATAGGTGAATGCCGAGCATCAATGGCCCCGTTTCTTACTACAGTCGTTTCCCATTATGAAATGGCGGTTGAGAGACATTACCATGCAAATTTGGGAAGTCTCCCAAATAATCCTCTGATGAATGGAAGAATTTGGGTTATTTTTGATCGTGTAACAACGGTATAAAATTTATTACCAATAAAGGAGATATTCTCTATGGACCAGTTGGGAGGCTTATATATCTGAGAGGTAGTCCGTCTGTATGGGGTTCCATAGACTATAGTTTTATACTGAGACTTATGTTTTATTTTTCACATCCTATATGGATTACATAAGTCACTTGGCACAACAGTTTTAATGGGTACGACTTTCCACCCACAAATTGATGGTTATTTAGAGCGTAGTATATAGGGGATTGATGATATGATTTTGGAATGCATCCTTGAATTTTATTTGTCTAGGGAGAAGCACCTATATTTTTTGGTCCGTTCCTATAATATTTGTAATCATAAAACTATACATATGGGTACATAATAGGCTCTTTATTGTAGGCCATATATATCAAAACAATTATGGATAGAGGTAGGTGAGACAGACTTGTTGGGATCAAGTCTCAGGTAGGAGGCATTGATGTTCATTTAGTTGATCTTGAATAATCTGTATATGGTTCAGAGATGGTAAAATTCATATAAAGATAGAAATCAAGTACCAATAGAGTTTACAAATTTTGATCTGGTATTCATTTAGGTTTCCCCAAGGTTGGGTCACAATAGGATATACAGATAAGGAAATTGGTGCCCATGTTTGTTGGAATATTTGAGATTGTGGATAAAATCTGGTTGGTGGCATACAGATTTATCTACCACAAAGGTACAATATTGTGCATGAAATTTTAAATGTGTCAAATCTATAGAGGTATCACACTAATAATTTCCATGTAAATAATTTTGATAATGTTCAGGTTGAGACCAATTCATTGATTGAGAAGAATCTAATACCTGTTTTGGAACATAGTGACAAAGTGTTGCAGGTGAAGACTACATCGGTAGTTTGTGTATTATTAAAAAATTGGCGTGTGGAGGATGAATCTTGGTAGAGAGAAATTCATATAAGTACTGAATGGACTGATATTTTCTACACTAAATCATTGTGATTTTGGGGGTTACATCTCAAGTTTGATATGTTATAATGTGGTATGATTATAAGACCCTAATAATTTGTGATATGTCTCAGGCTCATTTATTGGTAAAATATTGGATTTTGTTGAGTAATATATAATTGGTTTCTACCTTGGTGTATGTTTGGTTTAAAAGTGTATTAAAATTTAAGAAAGATGGTAGTGGATGGTTGGTTCATGGTTCGGGAAAACTATACACACCATACAACCAAAAATGTGAATCCAAACAGATTGGATTCATATACCTAGTGGACATTTTTCCAAAATGTGTTCCCTAAAAAGAGAACCATGCACCCCCTAGAAGAGTTGAATAATATGGAAAACTCTTTGTGTCATCCCAATAAATATTGAATGTGGTTTTAATTAATCCAAATTTTAGTTCAAAATATACTAAACTCCCAAATTATCCCAAAATCGACCCCCACTCAAACCACATTATTTTGTCTCAGTTTTGGAGGCTCCAAGATGCATTCATAGGGCTCCTAATACCATTATTGGGAACTCAGTGTCTACATAGATGATCTTCACCTTCTTGGGTAATTGAATCTGATCCGAATTGTTTTTATATATATTTCCCTTTCTCCCCCATCCATGAATGGTTGTTTACCCTCTGTTTATTCTACATCTATAACAAGGTTTATTAGATCTTCTTTTTTATCATGGACCAATGTTACAAATCTAAAGTTTGGTCTTCAATTCATTCTTGATTAATACAATACAAATTAGGGACTTTTTCAGTGGTGAATGTTGTCAATTAATTGAGGTAGGTTCTATATTATTCAAATCCCATAGCCATGATTTCAATTTTGTGTATATAATTTTTGCTTTACAAGAGTTATTTAGAAATTTATTTTCTTAATTGAATTTGTTTATTGGGTAAATTATTTTATTAATTGAATTCCAAAATTGGGGATAATTAATTTTCTAATTAATTATTTAAATATTGAAATTATGTTATTTTTGGAGTAATTAATTGTTGAATAAATTATCATAATATTTAGATTGTGGAATCATATCAATTAATTGTTGAATTAATTAATGGGTTCTGTTGTGACTATAAAATTATGAACATAAATAATTTTTTGAATTAATTATGGGATATTGACATTGATGAACTATATTAATTAATTTCCTAATTAATTACTTTGAATTGTTGGGATTTAGAAATTAATTGATTTAAATTAATTAATTATTCCATTTATTAATGCGGATTTACATGATTATTTGACAATTGATTTGATTAATTAATTTATGGATTAATTAGAGGAATTACTGTGGTTAATTAATTCTTGAATTATTTAATTTAATGTTGTATATTTGGAATTATTTAGTATCATAAATTAATTGGTTAATTAATTGATGCGATATTGTGGTACATGGGATTTATGAGATTGTTTGATTTATAAGTGTGGGAAACAAACTGATGATTCAAATACCCACATATTTTTTTCTGATAAATGTTTATGGGACATCAAATGACTCACAAAATACCCTATATTTCCAAGAAATGATGTTCTAGGACCCAAACCATGGATGAAAATTTTAGGGGATATAGACTGATGTTTCAAACACTAATGGGGTGTAAGACACATACTGATACTCCTGATACCAATAGGTAGCTATAAATGATGTTATGTATCCATGAGATTGTCATTAGAGTATGGTTCTAATTTTTTGTGATAATGAAATGAAATGAATTTAAAATGAAATCCCATTTCATTATAATTAATTTTAATTAAATTTGTGAAATGGTACAGACTTCGGTATATACTGATTTAGGTATTGAGGTTCAGGTGTCATCAGGAACCTGAGGGTTTGGGTGGAAAAATAAAGAATAAATGATAATATGATAAATATTTACTTTTTCATTACACATATTTTTTTTATACAACAATATACTCTTTTATTGAATGAATATTGTTTTAGACTCCATTTGTGGTGGCCTATTTATTTGTACTCACACCCTACTCGAGCTGCCAGATCGGTACCCGAATAGACTTCATGTGTGTGGGACATGATAAGGGAAAAGTCCCATTGAAAGACGGATCATTTATGATATATAATAGATGAAATAACTAGATGTTTTTCAGGAACCTCTTGGGATTTTTATGTTTTTTATTTAATTTGGTTTTTTAATATTGACACTTAACACCTACATTGTCAAGGCAAACAAAATGTTCAGTTTAGATATTGTATTTTCTTATATTGGTAATTTATGTAATACATATATTATTCTAGTTATGTTTATATTATTATAAATTTTTTATTTATTTTTATTATTTTGATACTTGGATAAAGAGGGTATAATCTCCCTGTGATTGATATTATACCATCAATCTTATTCAGTAGGCACTGGCAAAGATGGAGGGGTGCTTAAGGTCATGTGGTGAACTGGATTGGTTCAGCTGTGTTTGGAACCAATTAAAGATTTCACAACATATTTCATCCAATTTTTATTAAAATGTGTACCTGGGATGAATTTTGTTTCCAACTTGAATATTTTTTTAAGAAGAGGATAGGTTGTTAAAAAAGTTTTGTTTTAATTTTTTTTACTCCCACCTCCTTCGAATACTATTAATACATGATTATATATCAACCTTAGTTTCTTAGTTTAATGAGATGTTATTATGTTAAGGTAATAATCTATATCCATCTATGCTTCCACAAAACAAGAAACAATACCATTGATTATGTGTATAGAGGACTACCACTGATGAAAAAATATATTTTTTCCACCACAAACTTTCAAAAAATTATGTACAGATGAATATCACACAAGAATATGAAATTTATGATATTATTATACTTCTATAATTTTAATATCACATATTATTTCTTACGTTCAATCCAATTTAATATATGATAACATCGCTCGTGTGGACGACGATCTACCATATTGTGAGGTGATGTGATTTAATTTTCACTAAAAATTAATATTGAAGGTAATAAGGGTAAATTTATTGAATATATGTGTTATATATGAAATTATAATTATTCTATATAATTAATACATCATACAATTCCTTACCCCTTCACCCAATAATGAAATGATAATGCATCTTATGCATATATAAGACCTTACACCCCCACGAAGTGATGTTATCCATTTTTTATGTTCAACTTCCAATAATGAATATAGAACTGTATATAATGAAAAATGATATTTATAACATTAATAAATATTTTTATATTATATAACTATATAATATGTGCGAGACCCAAAACATTTATGACAAAACACAGATGATAAAACAAGGCAATTTACACTAAGGCAATGAAAACAATGAAATATTTTAAAAAATGGTCTGTAAAATGTTAAAAAGGGATGATATATGATATTATAAACATAGATATGGTTATTTTATAAATTTATAACATGCATAAAACTATTATATAGGTGGTTAATTCATGTCCAACCAAAAGGATGTTTGATGTAAGTATCTTCATCTAAATTTCCCTTTATTGATGCATATTGATATGTAATGTAGCTAGTTTATTTTATATGTTGTATATAGTACTCATATGACATGTAATATCATTTTTAATTAATATTTTGTTGTATTTTAAGTTTCAATTTGTGTTATTTCATCCATGTTTATGTTACATAAAATTTACCATGTTGTAATGAATTTCATAACTCAATTTCTGTTTGTTAGGTTATATTTCCTCTTTGTTTTCATTGATATTTTATGATAATATGTGTAATGGTTTTTTTATCTTTTACTTTATTTTAAATAATTTTATATTAATTTAAATTTTATACACTTAATTTATTGTTTGATATGTTCACACATTAACACTAAAATCATAGTTGGGGTTTATTAAAAAAATTTATTTTAATTAGGATTGTTTATGATGGAATTTACATTAAAGGAAATAAATATATCAATGAAAAATAATTTTTCTCTTATTATTTGGTTATTCGTTTTGTATTAATGAAACAATACCATTTCCACCAACTATTTCTTAAAAATTGAGTGAAAATATTTTTATGAAAATACAACTTCATTTCTCCATTCAGTCGAGATTCATTTTTCATCAAAAAACAATGTTATCAAAAAAATGTTTTCAAAAATGTTTTTATAATTATACAAGTGAATAATGAACGAAACTTTTACTAATGTTTTACTTTTTACAAAATATATTGAGATTAATATTCATATTGTTTTCCAAACTAGGCATGTTTTGAATTTTACCACAGGAATGAAATAATGATTAGTTTTATCATGTACGACTGGTAGATAATTAAATTTCATCATATAAAATAAATGTTTTAATGATAGAATTTTAGGTTTAAAAGTTTTTTTTCACATTATATTATTTTCAATATATTTTGTTAACTTTTAGTTTTAATAATTTTTTAAAATAAAAAGAGAAATTTTCCTCAAGATTGTTTTACTGACATTTTAAGGTATTTCTATTCTTAATAGAAAAAAAAATTTATTTTACATATAATATACATGGGATATGTTTTATTTATACATTATATATTTATTATACTAGTTTTTGTGATCATTTTGACCACAATATATTGAAATTCCATTTATTGATTCATTTTTTTAGTCATTAAATTTTTCTTGAAATATTCAATTTCTTATGGTCATTAGACATTAAATTTATCTTAAATGTACATATTATTAATAATTTTTATTTTTATTGATTAATCTGAATATAATGTTTAAATATAGTGTTATATACCTAAATTTTTTCTTTATTTTGGTAAATATTGATAAATAATATCTCTATATCGAATAAAGATATTTGATGATAAGTTACATTTACAATGAATTAAATTAGTCATTTGATATATGAGAAATTATTGAAAAATTATATAATGGGTGGTGAAACAAATTATTTATCCCCTCAATGCATCGACTCTCTCATGAAAAAAACCAGTATGATTTTATTAAATGAGTTTTTATCCATAATTTAAATCAATCTTGTGAACACTCTTGATAGTAGAGTTATCATGATATCAGAGACCGCAAAGTCATATAATTAAGAATTTTACTCATTAATAATTCATTTATTATAATCAATGAGATTCTTTAAATGATATTATCTCATGACTCTTTTCATTTTCAACTATTAATTTAATGAAATATGGTTCCAGTTATTTGCCTTTCTATATTGATTATTCAATATCTACTCAAGATATTCATGTTATTTAAATTCAATGTGTGTTCTATTGTTTACCATTCTATATTAATTTTTTCTTATCTTTTTATAATAATAATTGTTAGGTCCACCAGGTTAGATACCCTAAGAGGGGGGGGGTGAATCATGCTATGACTGATTAAAACAACTACCCCTATTGATCTTGTCCCGCTGTTAAGAAAGACTCTCTTATATATATTTCATGTATCATAATATAAAAAAAGCTAAAACATGCACATGACACAATGATTTTTACTTAGTTCACCCTCACTGGGCTACGTCCAAGGAGAATATATCAGTGATGTGTCGATGTACCAAATCCAGTCAAATCACACTAATATTTACAAAGTTTGGGATAAATCACTTCTATTCCAAGGATCATTTCATTTACAATATTTAGGGTTAGCTCACTACTTTCTCAAGGGTCACTCCATATTTCTCTCTCTCTAACTCACTGCCGGTGGAGAGGATCACCTTCTTTCTCTTACATTTCTCACTGCTCTAGAAAGGATCCACTCACCTTTTATAGACCTATAGGTCTCTTTATTATCACTAATGAATACATCCTCTGTTGTGTGTAGATTCCCTGTTGAAGTCCAACCTTCATGCGTAGATGAATCTCACATTGTACTGAATGTATCATGCAATATTCCACCTTCCATGCAGCCCTAAAATGATTGGTGTGCTTCTACCATATCTGGTGAGATTCTCCAAGCTGACATACAAGTTCCGGCGAGAAAGTTCAATCCAACGCGCAAGTTCACCTCAACCACTTGCACGACACTCGCTTCATCAACTCAAAACTTGCGCGACTCACACCCTATTATTCCCAAACCAATTTTGGAATGAAACAATCAACTTTCATGCTTCTTCAAATCCTGGCGCGCATGTGTCACCAAACCACCTGCATGACACCCCCTTCTTCAACTCTAAACTTGGGTGACTCACACCCTTTCTCACCCAAACCACTTTGGTCGCGCAACTATCAACTGGCACACAACTTCTGAATATATTTATAATTGTGCGACCACATCACCTAAACGACTGGAGCTCTGATTTTTTCTATGAGTTGTACTCTATACGGAATGAGGAGGGTTCAACATCTATTTATAGGCATTTGGACACCTGGAGCGCCAACACACAAGTTTCCTCTCGGCGCGCAAGTCCAGCAGCTGTAGTCTCTGTTTCCCTAGTCACGCGCGCGACCAAACCTAAAACTAGGGATTCCCTTATTATTTTGCCATATTTTGATGCTAATATATTGAAAAAAATGGAACACATGTTTCCAGCACTCCAAGACATCGGTGCCCATGTCTCTTTACCAAAAAAACATTTCTCCATTTGTCTATTTTGAGGTAAATTTTTTTGGCAAACACAAGAAAATGACACCACCTTGTATCATCTCTTTTTGAAATGCCTCTAGATCGACCATTCCTTTTTCTACATTCTTGAATCAATAATGGATCATTGAAAACATTTCTTGAACTCGCCATTCCACCATGAAGTTCCCTTTGTCATCAAATTTGAACGTTGTCGTTTTCTTAGTAAATAAACATAACACGGAGACCCACTTTGTCAATAAGTACAATCACCACAAAAATGCTTCAATGATACCTTGAGGTATTTTTGCCCAATAGTCATGTTATTTTAATGGAAGTTGTGTTATTTTAGTTACATTTCTTTATTCATTATTCCTACTCCATCCATGATTTTAATGTTATTGATTAAATGAAATGTTTGTTAATATATTAAATTTTCCATATTCATTATTCCATATATATTATTCATATTCTACGCATGATATCTTCTAATTTATATAGGTCTTACTATGTATTGGGGCTCACCCTTATTTTGTTTCATTTCACAAGAATCTAGGATGTGTACTATGGATGATGTATATAGATATTGCAAAGAAAATATTGATTTTCTCAAAAACATATGATGTATGTTTTATATTATAATTTATTATCGGAATAATGTATGTATTTAGTTTTCTATGAAATATAAACTATTAGTTCCTGCAGGATTCGATTCCACTTATCTTATTCCAATATAATTAATAACACTCTGGCTTTGGATTACAAGATTCTAGGTCGTTACAATTTTAGTGGATCCTTCAAAGTCATATGTTATTGAGCAATGAATAATACCAACCGTAATAATCGATATCTTTAGATTTCATAGATTGGTTGGATACTAATTCATATATGGAGAGATATTTCATGCATATATAATACAATCACCATGTTGACATGAAATGTGATTATGTTCGTTCAGATAGATGAAATTGAGGAGAATTTTAGAGAACATAAGAGAAGATTGGTTAACACGTCTATACATACAGTACCTTACATTGGACATGGGTTTCTGATAATGGGTGATGAATCCTAGAAGGGACTAGGGTGTGTACTCATAAACAATAATATGATTATATCTTATGGATTTTTCAGTGGAAAATTCAAGAGAAGAATTATCTAACTAATGATTTCGAGTTGGTAGCGGTAATGTTTCATTGAAGACGTGGAGGAATTATTTGAATGAAGAAATGTGTTATGTATATACAAATCCTAAAATATTAATTTATAGCTTTATATAAAAATTTTTGACTATTCAATAGAGAATATGGATAAATTTGATAAATGAGTATTGCTACTAAATACAAGACCACACTTGAATGATGATCAAGGTGGTTGATGCTCTAAGACAGAATGACCAATATAGTTTTTATATGATCTATATTAAAATAGATCCAATATTTATAATATTTTAGAATATAGATCATGAAATATTTTTTGAACATGATATATCTAATATTTTCTAAGATGAATGTTCAACCATACATCTATGAGGGTAATTAATAAGGTGTAGAACGAAGTTACAGAATTATAGAAGAAGTTATGGAATGTTCTTAAATTCAACCATGATCATGAATGAATGATATGGTTTATTAAATAAGTATTTTTTCAATAAATAAAAGATTTTAGGAGGACCTATTGGATAAATTTAATGGTGATTTATTTGTTATTTATCATGGATGTATGCAGATGTATAGAAAAATGAATGTGTATTTGTAGCAGGATAAAATGAAATGGGACATTGGAGAGTATGTATCTTAAGACCTAGTGTGTCATGATGTTATTTCAGAGATATATAATAATAATGTTATAATATATCCATTATCTATAATATAATGTAAATGAGAGATCATTGGAAAGGATTTCACTATCATAAAACCAAAAACAATTAATGGAAATAATGTTATTTGGGTTGTGGTAGATCAATTTATAAATTCAGAACATTTCATTTCTATTAGAGAACATTTAATTATTCAATAACATACATAGTTATACTTTAAAGATGTTTTTAGAGTTCATAGAGTAACACTATCATTTATATATGATCAGGGTATGAGTTTTATCCCATTGATTGGTATAATCCTTTAAGATGTTATGGATACGATGTTGAGTTTCATTACTACATATCATAATTTGATAGACAGGTTGTCTGATATAACCATTCGAAATATAGGATAAATTTTAATGATTTCTCTATGTATTTAAATTCTTATTGAGATAAACAACATCCTTAAATAGAAATTTCATACCTAAATTTCACTCAATCGAGAATTCATATGACACATTACGAAGCCCTGTATGAATGGATGTGATGAAATCCAATGTTCTTATATAATGTTATAGATGTAATGTTATTGATACCTGATTTAGATAACTAATTATAAAATAATATTAGATCCATTCAACAGTGAATAAGGGTATCTCAGAGTTGATAAAATGTTATACAAACAATTTATGGTGAGATATAGACATTGATGTTGGTGATAAGGTATTCCTATGAATATAACTCTAGAAGAAAGTTGTGAGATTTAATAAATTGTAATTTTGATCCCATTATATATTTCCCCCAACATGATTTTTGATTTTATGTCGATGATATATTATCTCTTGGAACTTCCACTAAATCTTTCTATGGTTCAGGAAGTGTTCCAGAGATCTCTCCTAGAAAAGTGCATACATGATCCTTCACATGTAATAAACTCAGAGGTCATACTATTTTGAGAAGATCTATCTTATGAGGAAAAAATTGGGGGGATTATGGATCATATATATAATGTTCTATGAAGCAAGACCACTCATCTGGTCAATGTATTTTAGTTAAACAACAAATTTAAATAAGATACATGGGAACCTGAAGATGTGATAGGGAAAAATTATCCTTATATTTTTTTGGTTTGGAGTGAGTAAATTTTTTTGGTAAAAATTATTATAAGTGGGGATGAATGTAACTCCCCAAAATTTAATGATAAATTTCTCTTCAAAAAAATTTAATTTCATTAATACCCTACAAAACACACAACCTCATGTCTAAATAATCCATAATAAAGTAGATTGTTATAACATAGTCATTAAAAGTGGCCATAAGAATAGGATAAACAATATGATGAAATAATGTGTATGAATTTTTTATATAATAAATTTTGATTAATTAACGTAAGATAAATAGTTGCTAAATTTCAAATAATTTAATTTTATTCTTTAAAAATATATTGTATTTAAAAATGATATTTATTTCATTTTGTGAGAAAATATTATAATTAATTTAAGGTAGTTTTAGTAATTTTATTTGATAAAAAGGATATCATTATTGAAATCATAAAAAAACTTATCATAGAATATGTTTATGAGTATATTATAAAATGTTTCATATTTCGATTAATAGTGTGAATACTAATTTTCAATGAAAACAAATTTTATTTTCATGAAATTAAAACGTTATATATTATTTTAAAATGTTTTAAAATTTTAATCAGTTAGTTGATATTATTTATAATCCCATTGTGTTTTCTTAAATAAATATTATTCTTTATGTTGGTATATATTCCTTTTAGACATGAGAAGACAATTTTTATGGAAAACAACATTTCATCATATTTTTCTTGATTAATTAGATGTAAAATTATTCAACTAATTTTAATTTATAATAAAAAACAATACTTCATATTTGGATTCAAAACTAAATAATATCATGTAATATATTCAACATAATTTTTTCATTATGAATTGTAACCTTTATATATATTTATGACATGGGTAAAAGAAGTAAAATTGGTTTAAACTATTTTGTAAGGCTTTAAAATCACTCAAGCACTTGAATTTATCATGTTATATAGGCATTTATCAACCAATTATATGTGTATAAAGAAAAATAATTAATGGTTTTAATATCCATTTAGTTTTTTAAATCTTCAAAAAATAAAAAATATCTTATTTTTATTATTTATACATTTTTGAAACAAAATTAAAACTCAATTTCAAGGTAAAATGATCTTTATTTTCAAGTTAGATATATCTTGTTTTTATCACGTGTCTTATATAATTATATTAAAATTAATTTCTCCCACCTAAATAAATTTAGTTTGATTAAATGGATTCACAATTTTGAAACAAGAATTTAATATTTTTATATGTCACTATTATTCGTTGTCATGTAATTTTGTACTCATCGTAAAAAGTTGAGTTTTTATAGTTACGATTAAAATTGTTTTTAAATTTTATCACTAGAATACATGGTTTATAATGTTAAAAAAAATTCTTAAATGTTGTTTTTATGTTTACATTGATTCTATCAAATATTAGAGTAAAATTTAGGGTGTATATGTTCCACATTATTTGAGTAATATGTTTATATTCTTAACTTCTTTATGAAATTCCATGTCAGTCGTTTCACTCCCTTATAAAAGGATACCATGTATCATCTCTTTTTCACTTATCATTAGCTTTATATCTTAGCTAATTCCAACCTTAAAACCTTCTTATATTTCATCTCCAAGTCCCAGTTATTATGATATTTCCAAAATACCATCCTCTTCTGACTTATGGTATAAGCCAAAGGAGGTTTCTCGAGAAAGTGGTACAACTATCAACTATGTACTTTTGATTTTATTTCTTCTCATTCTTCATCTAAATATGATTTCCCCATTTGAAAAGTATTCAATATTGTAACATAAATATACCTAGTTGTCATTTTGAATATGAGACAACCATTTTACACCACTTTTCCATTACAGATAATGTGTAAATATCACTAGTTCATATTTATAACATACCATCACCATAGAGAGGTGTTATTAAATGTTCATCACCATTTTACAAGGATGGTTATAAATATAGAAATAATTAAAAAAATATTATATTTATGATAGAATTATATTTCTGGATATATAATATCTTACTTATATTTTTCTTCTTGAACTCATTAAAAATGATAACATCACTCTGGTGTAAGTGTTTACTACCGACATCATGAAGTGATGTGATATATTTTTCATGGAATCCTTTCATTTATTACTCTAAATATATAAAATGAAAATACAGGATATTTATATCATGAATAAAATTAACTATATTATGTAATCATGTTAAATATGAAAGGAATGAATACTTTAAACAAAAAATTATTTGAAAAATGAAATAATTGACACCATAAAATTAAAATTTTAATAAATAATTGTTAATAGATGGTTATTGGAGTCTTATAGGTGGAAAATATATGAAATTATAAATATGTATTTTGTTTTGTAATTTAATTATAATAAATCTAAATTTATCATAAAATATTTTAAAAGAACTAATGAGGAATGTTTAACTTGATGTAAGGGATTTTTACTCAATTTTCATTCATAATGTTATATCAATACTTCATTGATTATGATAAGACATGTCACAACCCACCTTCTCCCAAATGAGGGAAAGGATGAAAAAGTTCCATGACCTTACTTCCTCCAGATTATAGAGAGATGATGACCCCTATGTCCTGCCTTTAGTAGGCCCTTGGGTGGCTACTAGAACTATGGGAATAAAATCTCACATAAATGGAAGGCATTACCCATTTTTTAGAAGAATATCGGGAGATATAATGTTAAATCCTAGAAACACAAAGGACTAATGGTAAAAGTAAAACCATGAATTCATTCCCACTTACAAGTTCAAAAGTAATGCTGATAATGAGTATGATAAAATTTCTTAATAGTGTACCCATATAAAAGAAACTAAATAGAAATAGCAACAATCTATATGCTTGTTCTAGTAAAGTCCCACACAATCCTCAATGTTGTCCTGGAAACATTGAAATAGTATTATTATCATAGTGCGAGAAAAAAGTATACTCATTAGGGTAACTAAATCTACTCGTTCACAAGTGAGGAGATATACTAATGAACCTAAGAGAAAATAGTAGAACCTCAAGAACCTACCAAGGATTACTAACCAGAAAAACCTCACCAAGTAACACTCATGTAATCGACTCAAGTCAATTAAAGTAATAATATAATCACATCGACATTTGGGTACCCCGCACCACATTCTCACTATTTAACTGGTCATTCCTAATGATCTGAAGTCTTGATGCTTCTACACTTCCTACAAATAGTCCCACTGCTGCAACCTTCCCACACACACCTGGGCCTCAAATAGCACAAAACCACGCCTACAGACAGCTGGGCCAAAACAACCACAACCACACCCAAAGAAACATGGGCCCCAACATACACACACAATTCAAAAATACATCTGGGCCTCATCCCAATGATAATTGGAAAAACATACATGTCCCCCAAGCACCTGAGACCCTGGTCCAAAACAATCCATTGCCCAAAGTATCTTGGAATATGCTAATCACGGCCCACTGGGATACACCCAAGAGTCATGATCCAGAAGTGTTTGCAAGGACAAAAAACAGTAACCATCCATCCTCCCTAATGGATGTTGGGAAGGACTCCCTCCCCCATGAAATGGAGGTCTTCAACACATGTTTCTCAAAAAGGGTAGGATTCAAATATAAATCACAAGAGACTATAATATATATATATATATAGGTAAAAAACTCTTAGACCCAACCAATGGGATTCACACGAACAGACTAAAATCCCACAACATCACCACTTTTGCTGCCACTATTTTATGCACACCCAAACAACAACAACTGCCAAGCCAAAACCAAAACCAATTTTTTTAATTTCTATTTATCTATTTAAGGGTATTCACATTAAATTATTTTATCACTACCAATAAACTAACAATGCAACAATTAAAAGAAACCAAAAAACCAATATACAGTCCCACTACACAACAATATAAAACTAGACACATTCCTATCGTACAACAACATAGAACAAGACTTGTAGTCCAATTGCACATCCCCTCTCAAACCCATCCAACTACCATTCTTCAATGTAATACATACCATTACTTCTCTCACAACACATCCTTATAGCCCCATTACCCAAACAAATACCCAATGCATTCTAACTACATAATGAGTCCGTAACCACACTGTAGTCCCACAGCTCGACGTCGCTTCATGACCACAACAAAACATAAAGGCGGTTCAGCTTCCTACAAGTTCATCCATTCCAAAATCAATCAATGTCATATAATGAGACACCAAAAGACCCACATTACAACCACACATAACAAGCCCACAGAACCCCGACCGGAACACATAACACATAACCAGAAACATCAAACCAAGAATATTCAAATTTATTTGAAATTGGTTTATTAATTTCTACATGAATATAACAAGGGTGATCATAGAATATGTTTTATCATGGGGGGTCTCTTTATTTAACATAGTGTAAATGATTAATCAGATTACATGTTACCTTTATAAAAAAAACATCACAAATAAATAGAACACCACCAGTGCACAAATTAATCCCACCCAACAATGTTATTCTCATAAGATATACAACCACAATAATCATATAATAATCAAAGATAACAAAATAAAATAGGCGACCAACATCAAACTACACCCTGCCCATTATTTTATTTTCACTAGTTATATTTTGAACATTTTAAATCCCTAATAAATTCTATTTTATAGAAGATAATATAACTATTCCTTACAAGGAATCATTAACATACCCACACCACATGATACATAATTAAAGCGAAGAAAAATAAAATCCTTGAATGGATGATCCATGATCGAAGTTCCTTCTTACCCCAAGAACCAGGGATGACACGATTTGAAGGAAGAACTCTGAGGATGACCGAGAAGGCTCCCTCATGAGTTCATGACTCATATTGGGAGTAAGTATCTAGTAACATCAAGATAAATGAAAAGGAATAGCGAAAAAGGATCAGAACTTTTTAAGATGTGAATGTGAGACCATTTTGAAGTACATCAAAGTCAGATAACGGATTGACCACATGGATTGGTAGTATCACATGTTATAATTAATTGGGATTTAATATATTCCCTCATAAATGTTGGAGATAAACCAATGGACTACTCTGAGTAGATATATTAACATAAATGGAGAAAAACATGTAATAGGGTTGGAAATGGGAAAACTCAGAAATCTGGAAATGAGTCATTGATGGGTGAGTCACCGATGGGTGAGTCATTGATGGGTGATATATCAAACCTGAGCTACAAATACAATTACCTACTGACCCCCTGACATACTGACACCCTATCCTAACAATGTGATGACCTACTGACACCCTCCCCAACTGACACCCTAACCTATTGATGCTGACACCCCTGACTCACCAATGTCGATTCCCCTGACTCGCTAATATAGAGGCCCCCGAGTCACTAATGCTGACACCCTTGACTCACCAGTACCGGCACCCATGACTCATCTATGTTGATTCCCATCACTCATTGATACTGACACAATGACATTTAGATGCGTTGACAAGTGGACACAGTTCTATGGTGATGGAAAATCTAGAAATTTTGGCAAACTCACAAAGTGAGCCACCTAAAGCTCCCAGAACACCACAACATTGGATTTTCACAAATTAAGGGCCAAGAGAAATCTAGGTTATTACATTAGATACCTTTCAAAATATTCTCTTCCCCAAAAATTTTAAAACTATCATAGAAGGAAAGAGTTCTGAACAATAATCCTTTAAGATACCACATTGGAGTAAACTACCTTGTGTTGTTCTAATGCTTGAGAAAAATCCTCAATATATGTGGACACCTCCTTGACATATATCTCATCAATAACTAGACAACATTGAGGCCCCATATTTCCACAAACAATCAATCATAAAACAAGGTCATAGTGTCATGACATATGTATTACGGTTCCATTTATTCCATTTTAAGATATTTATCCTCTTTAGGCGTCACTAACTCACCTACACAGGTTTAATTGAATATAAATTAATTCTTCTTAATTATAAGTTTTGTTATCCCCTCTCCATAGTCAGTAATTTTCTCAAAAAAAACCGGAGAACATTGAAACAACATGTCATATAGTAAGCAGGGTGAAACATTACATCATAAGCAAGGCACATAGAAAACACAAGAGAAGAACACATAAAATATCTTGGTATTGGGCACACATTTATTTCACTCACTCCCATGTAATCTCTTCATGCCAATAATTCCTCCATAACACATGAACCAATGGAATCGTTCATCCACACAACACCTTCTTCTAACGGACTTCGATTCTTAATTGTCCCTCCTTGAATGTCGCATCATCATCGACATCCAACAATACCCAGTCTAGGATGTGGGAGTCATCATGGAGATACCGAAATAGTTAAGAGACATGAAATATGTTGTGTATCCTCTCCAACCATGGTAATAATGCTAGCCGATATTCTACCTCACCAACTCGTCCCTGCACCTCGAAAGGTCTGATGTACCTCATACAAAGCTTGCTTCCCCTATCAACCCATCACTATCCACACCGAAGGGAGACCATTAAGAAGGCATAGTACCCATCCTCAAACTCCAAATGTCTCCCCATATGAAAATAATATGACTAATCTCAGTCCTGATCTGCCTCCATACTTTCACTCCCAAGGTTATCCTTCTCCATTATTATCTACAGTATCTCTGGGCACAGAACACCTGCCTCTGCAACCTCTGCCCAGAACACGGGTGAACAACAAGATCTTTCATTCAATTATCCGAACAGTGCCATGGTAATGTATGTTGATAGCTATTATTATAATAATAATCTACTAGGGGAATGTGTGATACCCATGATCCATTGAAGACCTAAACACACACTCACATCATATCCTCCAACTTCTAGATGGTCCTCTTTGTTTTCCCATCTGTCTGAAGGAGGAAAGAAGTGTGAGGTGTAACTGGGTTCCAAATTCATGATGTAATACATTCTAAGATCATGAAGTAATGTGTGTATCCAAATATGAAATGATGTATATAGAAAATCTGTGGAGCCTTACCACTTCACCCACATACCTCTGTGCTGAGGCATCCATGGTTCTCAACTCCTTAACCTCTAATAACTGTTTTGATTTCATCAATGGATCCACCACTACCATGATTGCATCATAATCTCCCACACCCTTAGGTAGTCCTATGACAAAATCCATCGATATGAGATCCCACTTCTACTAGGGAATATCTAAGGGCAACATTAGTCCTCTAGGAACACAATGCCCAGCCTTAACCTAATAAAAAACAAGGCACCCCACCACAAACTCCGCCATTACCCGCTTCACTATGGGCCACTAAAACTTTCCTATCATGCGTTTATACAACTTGGTGACTCATGAATGTACATACATGGTTGAGTTATGTAACTCACCAATAACTCCCTCAAACATCGCCTCTGGGACAAGCAACATCCCACACAACAAAATTAGATTCTGACTATCCTCCGACCATCCCTTTAGAGCATCACCCTGGCTAATATGATAACACATCATATCAGACTCTAATTCTCCCCACTAATACTCTTCCACCATCCGTACCAAGTAAGGATGCATTGTCATCTAAAACAGACAGCCTCCACCGTCCTCTACTCTCAATCCCATATGTAAAGTAGACAATTCCTCCATTTCCTTCAATGATTCTATGGACATTTAAAATGATACTTCTATGACTTAATGCACAAGGGATCAGAAAACATGTTCCCCATTAATGAGGTGTATGTGATTTTAATGTATTAGTTATGAAGAAACTCCATCCTCCTCTGCTTCCACAAGATTAGGTCTCATAGAGAGAAGATATTCCTCATTCTTATGTGATCCATGAAGATCACGAAAAATTACCTAAGGATGTAATGCCTCTATAAAATCTATGCGAACACATCCACTATGAGCTCCAGGTCATTTGTAGTGTATTTAAATTCATTGAAATGTAACTTTCTAGAACCAAAAGATATTACTCCTCACTGATTCATCAACAAAAATTTGAAGCCCAGCGCTGAACCATCAGAGAACACTCCAAATATCTCCCCTTCTTCTAGAAGCCTAAGCATTGGGGCACTGACCAGTGTCCCCTTTAGGAAGCTGAACTCCACCTAATATTTCTCACACTACATGATGTTTAGGTCTCTCATATTCAAAGTCGTCAATGGAGCTGCAACTCAATAGAAGTCGGGTACGATCCTCTGGTAGTAACCTAAAAGACATATTAAACTATGAAATCCTAAGAGCACACACACTTGACCCTTAAGGGAGTATTTGAGGCCCAGATGGTATGATGAGGGAACCGCTGTGTGAAGATGGATCCACGACCTTCCCATCAATGCATTGTAGGCAGTGTCCTGAGAGACAACCATGAATTCTGTATTGGCAATTAAGCCGCCGAACTGCGTCTTCAGACGAATCTTGCAGAGTGGAGTTTTCTCGGTCCTGTCATACCCCAAGATTCTGAGGTCAGAGGGAGTTAAATCATCCTCGGACAACCCCAGTTTTCGCAGTGTCCGAGTTGGGATAAAGTTAATCCCAGAACCTGTGTCGACAATATAGTGACGGACCTCCACGCCATTGAACTGGCTGGTGATGTACATCGGGCGGATGTTCACCTGTATTGGAGGGTCTTCATCTTCACCAGAGAATGAGATGACCGCCTGACATTCTGCGTCCTCAATCACCTCGGTGTGGAAGGCTTCCGCGGCCACGACCTCTGCTTCAAACTGGAGGGGGCTCCTTAGAGCCTTGGCGAGCGCCTCACGCATTTCAGACGACATGCGGAGGGCCTCAAGGATGGAAGGACTTGCCGGAATTCCAGCCAGATGCTTCAGGACATCATACATTCGTGCCAAACGCGAGCTTCTTCTTACAGGAGGTCGCTCCGCGATTGGGGGCATGACGGGCCTTACTGGCGGGACCGGTGACTGACTGGTACTAGGCATGTCCCGTTGTTCACCGGCTGAAGCCCAGGAGGTGGCTTCCATGCTAGGACCGGAAGGCCTTAGTCAGCCAGTGGCGGGGCTGGGCTGGTTGCGACGCGGGCAAGGCGATTCCGCCCAATCCAGCAACACAAACGGTGGTGGAAGTGAACCTGTCGTCACCGGGTGAGGGAGCCGCAAGTGCTGCTCTCTATACCGGGCTTGCTGCCTGGTCTCGGTAGTGTGCACGTCCTAACTGGAGGTGACGACCGCCGTGCCCCGGTGATTCACGTAGCCACGACTCCATCGACGTTGGAGACGGCTGAGGACATTGGGGAGGTCCACCTGGCGCTCCTCACCGTCGCGAGCCAAAAAGGGATTTACCAACTCTACAGTGTTAACCGAAGAGTACCACAGGCTCACGGGGAGGTCCACCTGGTGCTCCTTGTCGTCAGGATGCACAAAGCGATTTACCAACTCTACGGTGTTAACTGAAGCGTACCCCGGGCTCTCGGGGAGGTCTACCTGGCTCTCCTCGTCGTCGGGAGCCACGAAGGGATTTACCAACTCTACGGTGTTAACCGAAGCGTACCCCGGGAACTCAAGGAGGTCCACCTGGTGCTCCTCGTCATCGGGAACCACAAAGGGATTTACCAACTCTACGGTGTTAACCAAAGCGTACCCCGGGCTCTCAGGGAGGTACACCTGGAGATCCTCATTTTCGGGAGCCACAAAGGGATTTACCAACTCTACGGTGTTAACCGAAGCATACCCCGGGCTCTCGAGGAGGTCCACCTGGCGCTCCTCGTAGTCGGGATCCACAAAGGGATTTAACAACTCTACGGTGTTAACCGAAGAGTACCCCGGGCTCTCGGTCTAGGAGTCATCCATTACCGGCCGGGGTCTTGTAGGGATCCCCATTTCCAGGGGCATGAAATCGCCAAGAGTGCGAGAAGATGACGGCAATGGAAGGGAACGTTCTTTCTTCTTGCACCACCACATGCTCTTCTGGGAAGATGTAGGCTGGGACAACGATGCTGAAGCAGCACTCATAGATTACGAGGCCTTTGGCTGATCCAGGTGGGCACGGATGATGCCATGGGCATGGGCGACCGTCCTACGGGCCATCCAATCATTATTCTTCTGGGACCCACGGTCGGAAACCTGTTCCCACCGATCCCAGTCGTCACTACTGCCATCCGATCCCACGAAGACACCTGCCACCTGTGTCGGGGCTGGGCCCATCCTGAATATGTTGTTGTCAATATGGTCTTGGAGCCAGTCCTTGAACACATAGCATTTTTGGATGGTGTGTCCCAGGAACCGGTGATAAGGGAAGTAGTTAGGGAGATCCGCGAGACACGCCTCTTCTGTCTTCCGGCACTCAGGCAGTCACACAATTCTCTACTCCAAGGCACTACGGAAATAACTGGGGACCTGGGCCTCACCAAACGAGTAAGCCCGATTCCTTCTGTCTGGAAATGGGACTCTTGGGGGCTGACCATGGCCAGGGGCCGGAGGAGCAGGCCGAGGAGGCGGATCCAGATTACCTCGCCTAGGCGGTGGCGGTGCGTTACACGGAGGTGCCTGCCGATTTTGAGGCGGTCGTTGCTGGGCTGGAGGCTATGGTGGTGGACCCCGATGAGCCTGCTGAGCTGGCCTCAACGGCAGCAACTCTAGCTGTCTGGGGGCCTCTATCTGTGCCACAACAGCAGGCTTGGCTCTGGTGGCTCTCCTTGCAGAGATTACAGGAGGCAGCGGGCGTGCCTGACTGACCTGTTGCAGGGCTTCTTCGAGGCGCTAAGCCTTGTCCGAGAAGTCCCGGAACCCTCCAGGGTAATTCTGTGTGATCAGGGAAGGAACCAACTCTTCCTTGACATTCCCCACACACATCTTCAATAATTTCACCTGAGTCAGTGGCATGTCAAGGCAGTACGTGAGCCCCTTCCACCGGGAGATGAAGTCCGCGACTCGCTCATCGGGCCTTTTCTTGCACCTGAAGAGGTCTGCAATGTTCGTCTTCTGGGTTGTGGAGCTGAACTGGTAGAGGAATTGTCGTCGAAGGTCCTCCCAGCTAGTCACTGATCCAACAGGGAGTTGGCTGTACCAGACGAGCGCTGGTCCTTCCAGTGTCTGAACGAAGCACCGGAGCTTGGTAGCCTTCTACTGCGCCGGAGTCACTATCATAGGCCCGCACCTCAAGTTGAAGTGGGCCACGTGTTGGGGCAGTTCTCTGGTCCCGTTGAAGGGGAAAAAAGTGGGGTTCCCAAATCCCAGCGGGGCTGGCATGTCATCCACCCATGCGGGGTACGACTTGCCATCCGGTGGGATCGCCACCTGCCGAGTTTCCATGGACTCCAAGCGAGCGATGAGTACTTCCAGCAGATCATCTGAATGCATATTCCTGTCCTGATGGGGATATCTAACCACAAGCGCATTTCCAGGCTCTTCGATATGATAGTCGCGCTCAGCGGCTCGGGGGGCAGCTGGCGGAGCGACTATCAGAACGACAGGAGGAAATCGAGCAGGGTCCCCCGGGTTGTCTCGCCGCTCGGGAGGGTTTGGAAAAACATATCGCGCCTTGTTGCCTTGGGATCCAGTGTCTCCCCTGTCGGCGAACACGACACGGTCACGGTTGCCCGGGGGGATCTCAGCAAGGGGTAGATACTTGTGCCCCTGCTGTCCTGGTCTAGGGTTACCATAATTAGGCCACCGCTCTGCAATGCATTCGGCCAGGAGCTCAACAACCGGCCTCTTTTTCTCGGCTAGTTGTTGGCGCAGCGTGGCTTTCACGGGATTTTCCTCTACCTTCTACACTGAGGCAGATGGGTCGGCGAGTTTGACAGACCCGACGGGCTCTTTACCCTTGTCGATGATTCGGCCCTGCGCTAGTGCCTCCGTCGGTACAGGAAAGCCTAGGAGGATCCTCTGTTGGCGAGTAATCCTCCCAGATGGGTCCAGTAGTAGCATGTCCTCGGGGGGTGAGTCTCCGTCGAGGGGCTCCACAATTTTTCCCTCATCTAATGTTTCAGCCATGTTGACTACTACTACCCTTGGCGACGTTGCCTCAGGGCCGCCCAGTGGATCGGGCTGCCGGCAGATCGAACAGAAGAGGAGAGCAGCGTACTGCCCCCACCCGCGGACGTGCTCGTGGGGGGTGGCCTCCTCAATAACTCTGCAGAGTACTTGAAAACTCTGGACGCATTTTTGTTGAAGGGCCTTGTGGTGGTATAGCGACTCGGGGTGCCGGACCGCGGGGAGTGCTTCTAGGTTGACCCGGCGACACTTCTCACCAATCTCCTCGAGATGCGCTTGGCTCCCGGGATAAGGCGCTAGCTGATGGCGGAGGCGAGAGTGAGTCACCCGAAGAATCTGGTAGAAGCATTCAGACTCTCCCGGGGTGAGTGACTCTGGCACATCAAAACCCGATTCTGCGACCAGCCAAAACTTCTCAGGGATGTGGCCCGCTGCAAGAACGGTCCAGAAGCTCCACGGCTCCGGTTCGGGGTCCAGAACTTACCGCCCCTACTCGTCCACTGAGGAAAGTCGGGAAATTGGCAATGGCACCGAGGCAGGCCATCGGGGCGGTGGGATGGACGGTGGTGAGTACGGCGAATAGGCCGATTGGCCGCCGATCCCTGGGTCATCCTCCAGGGGTTGCAGTGCCCTGGCTGCCACGTCGCGATATGATGGGCCAGTGGATGGTCATCCTGTCACAACGTTAGTGCTCACCGAGGGTGTGTCACCTCGCAATTCTTCCGTCGGTCCCCAGAAAAATTCCTCACCCTCCCTAACAGGGGCGAGAGGTGCTTCCGAGGAGGTCAGCGGCAACTGTGGGCTTGATCCCTGGCGGGATGCCAAGTCCTCGTCCTCCAAGATATACCTTCTAAAGGAGTAGAGAATCATACGGATCTCGCATTCGGGGAGTACGAGACTGACGCACCGCGTCCCCACCCATACCCTCAACTCGAAGTGTTTGGGGGGTGGGGGGTGGGGGTTCCATCTTCGAGTCTTACTCTGACTCTGAATCTGAGAAACGGACTGGTCTGATTCCCTTCCGGACTCCCCTGACATTCCTCCTACGGAGACGACGCCCGACCTTCCTGCCCCTGGGTAGCTCCTTAGGGTAAGGACAACATCCGTCATGGGGTCCCCCGGCCATAATAGAGCTGGGGCAGAGGGGACCGAAGGCCGGGGTGCGAGAAGCACCAGGACAGATGTCGAAAGGTACATGGGGAGGACCTCCATTTGATTGAGCGACTTGATACACAACGACTCCATGATCGTGACCGATAGTAGGGATAGTGACCTCATACCCCATGCAGTGGGCGATGGAAGGAGTCATACCCGTAGCATAGCCATCACGAAGAATCTTTCGGCTTCCCAGATCAGTGGCACGAAATGAGCCCTCATGGTGAGCGGCACTACCGCGGATTGGTCCGCAGTGGCCATTTCCAGTGTCCGCGACCGGGAGATTTGACCCAACCTACCTGGAGGGCGGTCGGGGTTTCGATCCAAGTCGGGCACGTGGCTGCCCCTTCTAAACATGCGCGGGGATCTGGTAACAGGAGTCAGTAGTGGCTTGGGCCACAATGGTTGTTGATGCTTGTGCCCCCGGACGGGCATTCTCTCCCACTCGCGCCCGACGCTGGCGTCGAGTTATATGAGCCGGAACTGGTGGTGTGGGCATGAAGATTTCCTGCTCCTCGGCTCGAGGAGTCGGGCGGTGGCGTCAACGCAGCCTGGCTGGGGTTCTTGCCATTATCCCCTGGGATGGATCACCGATCGGGTAGACCCAGACATCCCCCACCTCATTGGCGTAGGGGAGGGATGTGTCAAAGCGCACCAGGGATAGGTTCCCGAAGCAGTTGAACATCAGCGTGGGGAGCGACGGCTCCCTGCGCGGCCCTCGAGGGTGACAATGGTGGTGAGGCATGACCGCCTCTAGATCCAAGCGGGCCATGCCCCCGGTGGGGATGACCCCTTCCTCGTCATACCTATGAACCAGGTTATTGATCACCCTCTGTTGGATGATTTCTGACAGGGATAGGGGGCGTAAGCGCCCGACTGCTACGACGGTCGAAGTCTTAGTGACCACGGAATAGGTGGGACCGCGCGGGGTAGCCGCGTCAGTACTACCCCTGCCCCTGCGCCAGTGGGTAGGTGGCGATCGAGCTTCTAATGCAGTGATTTGATTCCTATAAACATGGAGATGAACCCATTAGTATCAACAGGAAAGGATATCAACAACCAAGGCCCAGCGTCATTCCGTTTTCCATGGTCGGCAAGGGGGATCCACGCCGACGACGTCACAGAACAGAGTAGTCAATGTCCTGACTGCCTCGACCCCTGGTGGATTCATGTCCCGATGAGGGTTACCCGGACCTGGTGACATACTATTATTCTGATGCCCCAACAGCTACCATTCCCCATGTTGAGGAGAAGAGGTTCACGTCGGGTTCACCATTTTTTGTTTCTGAAGCTTTCGCCGGGGCGCGCGCATCCGTCTGTGGGGAGGACGCACTGCTTGTTGCCCCGCATTCCCACTTTCCAAAGGCAGGCGGCATCCATTCCTTGTTCAGGGACGTCCGATCCTTGATCGAAACCGGGATGATGGGATGTCGGTTCTTCCTTTCGTGGATTCCTCCTCGGAGCTCATTACCTAGTCCGGGTATCCCTCATTGATTTAAGACAGGTTCGTGAAGCTCATTCCCGGTGCCATATCTACATGGACGCCAGTTAATTACGTTTCTTCTGTCAAGATGCTCCAAGGGGTCTTGTCGGGGCAGCAACCTTCGGTGAGGAGAATGGTCACGTTGGGGCGTTGTCGACAAGTCTATCTTCGGTCCCTCATCGTAGGGCTTCTCGAGGGTGCGGAAGCCCGAGGCATCCCACATCGAACGCGGGGAGTATGTACCATCTGAGGTTTTCCTCAGCTTCCCATGTTTAACACGGGGTATATCGCAAGTTTAACGTCTTGCGGAGACGGATCGGGTTGAAGGATCCCTTGGGGGGAACACCGATGTTGGGGCCAGCACGTGGGCGGCTTCCCGTATATCATGGAATGGGATGGGGTGGCATGATCTCACCGGGATGTGGCGGCCCTGGTAAGGATCAGGATGGATGGTGGAGTGAGAAATGGAGCTTAACTTCTGAGACGGCCCAAGCGGGGGAATACAGTTTAACGTCATGCGGGACGGAATACAGTTTAACATCATGCGGGACAAAATACAGTTTAACGTCATACGGGATGAAATACAGTTTAACGTCATGCGGGACGAAATACAGTTTAACGTCATGCGGGACGAAATACAGTTTAACGTCATGGGGAACGAAATACAGTTTAACGTCATGCGGGATGAAATATAGTTTAACGTCATGCGAGATGAGGGGTTAGGGGCTTACGCTCTGAGGCGACCCAAGGGGGTCAGGGAACCGACATGGAGAGGTCGGGACGACCGGGTGGTGGGCTTGAACCTCGTGGAGGCTTCTTACATACCGTGCATTAGCGTAGATCAAAGTCCACGTAGTTCGCTGGGACGGGGCTTACACTCTAGGGTGGCCCATAAGAGGATTTCATGGTCGATGCACACTCTAATCCCACGTGAGTCATGCTCGGTGTGAGAAACAAGAGGCAACAGGGACCAGACGATCACGTCGCGAAGGGTGAATCCGTGAGTAGAAGAATGGGGCTTACGCTCTGGGCGGCCCAAAGAGGAAACAGGGGCTTACACGTGGTTAGCGGCCCTTGGAACCGGGGATTACTCCAGGGTGGAGGCCCGTAGTGCGACAAAGCGCAGTGGGAAAAGAACTCCACTAGCATCGGCAGGGGGGATGTACAGAGATGAACGGGTGCAATCATCCGCAAGAAATGCTAGGGGATTACGCTCTAAGGAAGCCCTTCCCCCGCGGACAAACGCCGCTCCGACAAGGAGGATCTCATTCCATGTGAGGAAGAGTCCATTCCGGTGGAGATGAGTGGCGTAAAATATTTCCGAGCTGGGGGGGACCCTGCGTGCGAAGAACGAGGTCGGACCACAGTTTAACGTCTTGTGTTAAGGACGAGGTGCTTAGCAATTTAACGTCCTGCAGCTTGGACGAGGTGGGTTTGCTCAACACCCCTGGGGCTTACATGCACAACGCCCTCTACCCCTTATGGAAGGGAAGGTATCGGCAAGGATATGATGAAGGGGGCCACAGGGCGAACCACCAGGGGGTCTACGTTAGCGTGGCTATGAGAAGAAGCAATAGTCGTTAGCGTGCCTATGCGGAGAAGCATACGGTAAAGCAACACAATGGGAAACACGGCCCAAGGGACCTTGAGGTTACTTCGCATGAGCCTGGGAGGCCGTACGGGAAAGCAATACATGACGCGCATGCCCGGCAGGGGAGACATCAGGTGCCGGTGCAGGGGGCATCCAAGGGGCGTCAAGGTGAGGAGTCCTGGGCTTTGCGCGCGAAAGGGAAGGTTTGCAGGCAAAACTCCGGGACAACGTGCAATTGGAGCAATGGAATTGTGCGCAGAGAGGGAACTACGTGCAAGGTTTTGCACGCACGGTGGACTATTGCGTGCACGAGACACTCATTGCGCGCACGACTGGAACACTGGGGAGGGGGAAAATTCACTGATGCCGGTGGAGTTGCGCGCAAAGGTGAACTCCGGGGCAAGGTTGCGTGAAATGAGGGTTTTACCTGGAGGTCATCTTGCACGTGGGGGGAGATGAAATGCGCGCATGGGAGTCACTTTGGATTCCTCAACCACCAAACCGTTCGGGGTCACCTTCTATTTATAGGTGACCTCCGGCGCGGAATCTAGGAGGCGCGCAAAATTCTTTGCGCATGGGCGCAGCCGGCGCGCAAAAGCTCACCGCGTAGAACCGGGGCGCGCAAATATTGCGCGCCTCAATGGCTCAATTCTGTGAAACCCGGTGATTCTCCGCACGCAGAACAATTTTTCACGCGGAGCCTCCTTTATTTCGCACACCACATCTCGGGACTCCGGATCCGGCCTCTAATTCTGAATATGACTTCGCTTCGTCATTCCAAAACTTCCTCCGAGAGTTGCAGACTTTTTTCGGCGTCAACAAATACATAAGAAATTTAATATGTTTATCACCTTATGATGTTGATTCTAAGAAAAATATTAACAAATTCATGGATCATACCCTAGGAGCATATGTTAAAGCATAAATTATTAAGAAATATTCAATAAAATAATGTAATGTGATCTTAGCATAAAAAGTAAAGTGTTTCTTAGAATATTGATAAATGAATATTTCCACATTTATGAATTAATGTTTACCATCACGTTACACTGTGTATGCTCATTATAGTAGATTCCCAATGGTAGTGAAAACCATTTATATACATGTGTCATTTTAATGGTTCATATACTTAAATATAAATGAAAGGATATTTGATTAGTTGATATTATTTAGTGATCTTCATTAAAATAAAAATCTTAATAATAGATTGTAATTATTTTTTATGTTTGATTGGTCCACACAATAAGAATAAATCACACATCATAATACAACATGATACCAAACTCATGTTTTTAATGGAAATTAACCAAATATTAATGTCCATTTATTTTATAGAGAAAAATATTAATTTTTTTTTCAAATATCACTTTAAGAAAATATTGATGTTTATATTGATTTAAATGAATATATTGATTTGGATTTCAAATGATAATTAAGAATGGAAATATTCAACAAAATTTAAATGAGAAAATAATTTTCCACTAAGAATACAAGGTTATTTTCATAATTAAAAAAATTAAAACTATATTCTTTTCAATAAAGTTTTAAAATGTTGTAGAAGATAGAGATAAGTGTCTATAAGAACACTAAAAGTATCATAGATTACATTAAATTTGTGAATTAGTTTGTATTATTATATACAGGTGAGTCCTATGCATCGAGGATTGAGAAATATATACAATAACATCATCCCACCCTTTGGTATTATTATATTTTTATGAACATAAAACTGATAAAGGCCCATGATTAAAGTTTAAAAAATAATCTGGATTCATGTACATCAGTAAAAATACGGATGAAAAACAACAACACTAGTAAATATAGTGATTTTAATACTTCATGTAAAAATTCAATGAATAATATTAGAACACTAGTGGTAGTTAGAATAAATTTATGGAATGGATACTGAAGGATATTTTTAGGAGATATATCAACTGGTGATATTCGATTATAAGTAACCCATTTAAATATAGATTGATATTTTCTATATATGTTCCTTAGCAACATTCACTTATGATTTTTAATTTTGTGATATCTTATACCATTATATTTCATAGAAATATTTTACTTATTCTAATTATGTTTACATGTGTAAACACATTGACCAGAGAGAATAATAGATCATTGAAAGGTGAACAATCACACAATAGGCCCAAACATGTGAATCCATATTTTATATTCATCACTTTTATCTACATTCATTTGGGAAAGTGTGAAATAATATAAAAATATGGGGTCAAACATTAACCAATCTCTGAGGTCATTATAAATGATATGAAATAGTCACAAAAATGGTATCACCAATTTTACCACTTAATTAAACAACCAATAGTCAGATCTTCTCCCTACATAAAATCATCACCTATAAATGTGTTTTAATTGTGATAAAACATAGCTATAATAATCCAAATATCATGAACCTCACCGTGATAGATCATCCATAGGTGTACACTTAATTTAATTTGTCTAGTTCTTAGATAGTTAGCACTTACCCTAGTTTCACTTTCTTGAACATCACTTTTACTTCCAAAAAATTCCATACCACACAATGAAACACACACACATTTAACCCATCAAGATATTCATTATTATTGGGTATAAATCTAGGATGATACATCTACATACCATACAAATTCATGTAGTCAAAAAATTCCAATTTTTATTTCTGACATAACATCCCAATGTATCCCAAAAAAACTATTAACTCACTCTAACCCACCATATCAATAACTACCCATATAACATGGTTATCACTATAGTGCATCCTTTCTCTAATAAATTCCAAATATCGATTATATTATGATACAATTTATGAAGGATATCTCCAAGAAATTAGTGGTTAATAGCACATCATGGGACATATATTTGTGCACAAAAAACCAACAATCAAATCCCCATTTTTAGTATCTTCACTATCCAAATTTGGATAGAACGTGATGAAACATGTTCACGGGTCATCCCAGACCATGTCACACTCTGAAATTTTGTCATTTCCTGGATTACATGTTATTTCCATAATGTTACAGTGGAAATATATTATGGTACCCAAAATAGGTACAAAAAAATTACAAAGATGATCTATTAGAAGATGAAGGTATATATGTTTTGAAAATTTTCATCTATATTTTAAATTAATTATAATTTTAATGGGAATTATAGAATTTGGATAAGTTGGTATAAACCTACAATTCATGAGAAAACGGGATCTCTTATAGTGTAATATCATGTCTACGATCACATAACAGTGTACCATTCCACTATTCTATCCTTATTGTGTAAAGAGTATTAATATAATGGGTTTCTTAAATACCATGGAGTATGAGGCGATATCATACATAATATAAAATGAATCTCTATTGCACTAGATATTTAGTGATACCTATTCCAAAACATGAGTAACACTTTAGTCTGAATATTATTGTTTGATATATGTCATAGAATTAAGATACACCATGTATAGTCGTATTTTACTAGAATTAGGGAAACATAAGAAGATGGTTGATTTTAAATATTTATCTGTGGAAATTTCATAGGATCATGTTACATTATGGAGGGTGAAAAATTAATATATTGATGGAAATTTTGGAGATTATTGAGTTTGTGTGTTTCCTGGCCACAAATTTTTTTACACCATAAAGAGTCTAGTGTTTCAATTATGTTTCAATGTGAAGGAACATTTTTCACAAAAACCCATATTTCAATTGAAAAATAGTTATCCCAAAACATCCTCATTACACCCTTTATGGTTTGATAATTACTTAATCTTCCAAAAAATACAAAGTCCAATTATGTGGATGATATCTTTTTGGGGGATGAAAAAATGATGATATTAAAATAGAAGAAATCATATATTTAATTTAGTTTAAATTTTAAATTTCAAATCCAAAATATTTATGATTAAAAAAATTATTTTTTCCGTGATAGAATTATTCAACAGAAAACAAAATACAGGGGATTATTGAATATCAGAAATCAGTGGAGTGTGTTTAATATATATGTTTGATAGTTTCATGACATAAAAGAAAAATATATTATATATATTATTTTTGATATATAATAATTTTTCTATCTAGATGGAAGAATATAAAATTTAATAATTGAAATAATAACATAAAATACATCTCATTGAAGATATGTAACTAATGAATTAGTGAATCATTGAAGAACACCAAAAATTATTGTAGTTACATTGATTTATCTAAACTAATTGTACGATTGACCAAATTTTAGAATATATTTTAACAATCTTTAAATTAATTATGTGTTAGTTTTTATGGATATTGGTTGAGTTATGAGCTCTTCTTAAATTATAAGTCACATGTAGAAGTGGTGGTGACTAATTATAATATCATAACATTATTGATATGTAAACCTATTAATATAATTCTTGTATGTGATTAGAGAAAAATTTTCATGTTCACATTCATTGAATATCTGAAATTGATCAAGATTAAAAATAACATTCATGTCATATTTATTAAATTGATGAAATTACTTATTTGATCTAAATAATGGAAAAATTATTGACACCATAAATTTTCCCCCACTTAGGGTTTATTTTGGGGCTAGAGAATGAGATGTTGCATTAGAGCATTTTTTTTGAATTTTATGATACTTTTATACTATCATTGATGAAATTATTAATGATAAATTATTTTTTTTCTGATGCATTTTATTATCCCATATAAAGAATAGAATGAAATCGAATAATATATATTATTATTTTTATGTTTTTACTGATACCGTTCATGAGATAAAATTATGTGATCCTATAAGAAGGCTGGTGATGCGACAAAATTAGTTATTATTTAATGATCACAGTAACATTTATTGTTATCTATCAAGAAAATTTTCTAATATTATTTATATGATGGTTATATACTACTTAATCACAAATGGTATAAGGGATATTATTTTTCATATCATTTCCAATGACACTAATGTAATGTAGGAGAAGATATAGGTCATAAAAAATAATTATAATGATATGGAGTTGAGTTCATATGGAAATATAGATGAGTTATCTAACCGTCAAAACAATTTTATTAATGATTTTTGATGGATTGGATATGAAATGATTATAATATCACAAATAAAAAATTTATTAAAATATCACTAACTAGATTTTATCCAATGGTATTAGCAATTAATGAAACTAATCTTGGTGAATTATCTCTTGTTTAATTGTTTTGTAATTTTATTACTTATTAAAAATGAATGATTATTGACATATCTTTCTAAAAACAATTTAAATACATTTAATTCAATTTATAGAATAACAAATATCAAGATAATAAAAATAAAAATGATATAAGTGATGAATTACAATCAATCTTTTTCAGGGCAGTCTAAATGAGGAAATGTTAGATTTGAAAGAAAGTTACCTCAGTATTATTTTTATTTTTAAAAGGTTAAAAAAATTATTTCTAGTTCTAAAAATATGATTAATGAATTGGGTGATGATTTTCATTTCTCTCAAAAAATAAGAATATTTCACTTTATCAAAGGAAAAATACATTATGAATATTTATTGAAAATAAATTTCTAAGAAATGTTTTTGTAATAGAGAAATAAGAGGATACTGAGTAAGATTTAATTTAAGGAATTGAAATTGAATTTAATTAAGATGTGGGAGATTTAATGATAACATTTTAGAAAAATCAAAAGTCGATATTAAAATAAAATGGTCGACAAGAAGGATTTTTTATTATATTACGAGTCTTATAGGGATCATAAAGAGATTGATTTACAAATAACGAAAAAAATATAGTTTTTATAAATGATTATAGATTCTATTTTGATGTAATTGGTGATGCTGTAGAATGTTTTTAAGATATTTTGTAATATTTCTGTTCATAATCATGTTAAATATGATGATTCTTTGAATTGTATATTGATTTTTAATGAAAATTCTATGATAATAGATGATTCTAAAATATCAATCATGGAAAATTATAAAATTACAATTATTCATGAAGATGAAATTATCTCTTTATGAATGTAGATTGAACCACAAATTAAAATATATTTTTCAATTAAGAATGATTAGTTTTTAATGTTCCAAGTGATGTTATTAATTTTATTTAAACGGTTGTGTCCAAAGCCTCAATATATTATTTAATGAAAAGGCCTCTTTATGATTGGGTAGAGGGAGACCCATTACATTGTCTGAAGTCCCAAGGCCAAGTGGCCCCATAACAAGGCTTGAAATCCCATTTTTTGACCCGAAGGACCCCTTGATGAACAATACTTCTATAGTTTCTACACTACTATAGTACAACCACTATAGTTCCTACTAGAGTGCTACTATAATACCTAGAAAATTAGTCCCTTACATGATTTTATCCTGGGTCTTTTGGATGCCAAGAAGGAGCCTATATAAATTGGGTACATGGTCGTTGGCATAAGTGATGTTATTAATGAGTGTTCAGAATGATGTACAAAAAAATTTGATGAAATGATTCTTGTTTCATGTAAATATTTGACAGTGAAATCAAGTATTGGTTTTTTGTTGGGAAAATCATTAAAAAAGTATATAAACATGAAAAAATATTAATAGAATAAATTCATAACCAACATGTACTTATCGAAAACCTTATGATTTCTCATAACTATGTGATATGTGTTAGGGAGATGAAAATATATTTTTTCATTTTTTAAACATCTTTAATATGGTTTTTTGGGCACATTATGTCCTATTAGGGTGAAAATGATATGAATATAAGAGGATAAGAAATTGTAAGACAATATATTGTATTTTACACATACTCTTCATATGAGGGAAGTAATTTATTCTACAGTTACGTTGTTGATTGTTCAAATTACATGCATAATGTTATTTATTTTTGGTAAATAATAATACATTCATTATAAAGAAGATAATGTAAAATTTATATAAGGGGATTTATTCTATTTACCTGGAAGAATAAATTTTTTCTCTACAAGATATAGAAGTTGAATTATCATCATTTATGGAATATGATGAAATGACACCAATAAAGTCTAAAAATTATTCTATAATTTCATGAATGGAAAATTTAATGAATGAATGTAAATCATGGTTTAAATTTCCTGGAATTCAAAAAATTATAGTATCACCTGGATTCTAGATATTGGGTTTTATTCTCATATGATATGAAAAACGAACTCTATAAAAAATTGTAAATACAGACATTATAGAATAATAAACTTTTTAAATCATGGAGCATTCAAGATAAAAGGAATTGGATGGAATCATTTAGCTATAGATTATTTTAAAAATATTAATATGCTTTATTTTAATGGTTTATGATATAATTTATTAAGTGTTTATCAAGAAATAGAATCATACATGGATGAAACATTTCGTATGTAGGTTTAGTACATTAAAGGATAATATTGAAAAACCATCGATAAAATGTTAGAGAAAAAAGTAAATTTATATCATGTTGATACCAAGGATAAAACATTCCTATTAACAATGGATGATGAAAATATATTTTGGAATCTAAGGCTAATCAATGTTTACAAAAAATGTATATAAAACATAAAACATTCCAAAAATAGTGTACATTTCTTATATTTACAGAGAGTAAGTAAAAAATTTAGATTCATGCATGTGAGGAATGATTGTTCAAAATCTAGTTAATATTATAAAGAATGAATCTTTGCATTTATGTAATTAGATTCAAAATGGTTTTTGTGGTCTGATTAGTTTGGCAATTGCCTATAGTGACAGGTATTTATTTGATGTTTTAGATGATCAAAATATGATGGGCGATTATATGTTAATCTATTAAAAAACATAAGTATAATATTTTTCAAAGATGATTCAAATAACAGAAGAATATGAAATCATAAGAACTATTAAAATTCTAACATTAGATAATAGATCATAATACATAACATACTAGGTTTAAACTTATCTATAAATTTAAGGAAATAAGAATGAAGTGTGTTGAGTGAGAACCCCTTGAAAATTGTGTTGCAGAAAGAAGAAATTTCTAGGTCATCAAAATTTCTAAAAAATATAATATATCATTTCATATTACATAATTTTTTATGAAGATGTGGTTCTTGTGTCATTATATACATAAAATAGTGTATTAATAAGTGTATGTGCATAGGTCATGCCACCAAAAACATTTCATGGAGGGAACTACTTTTTAGCTATTCCGTTATTTTTTATGAAAGTGTTTCATCTTAAATAAATAATGAAATTCTAAAATGTATGGTGATATAATGGATTAATGTGTTTTCTAAGACAAATAAAAATATAATGAGTCATACTATTGATTTAATTAAATTCTCGAAAAAAATATTGTTATTAGTGAGGTAAAGTTTGTTCAAAATGAAACCAAAAAATTATAAAAATCATACTTTTTAAGGTGTATATGATGAAATTTCCGAAATAAAAAAATTATATAAAGTCCATTTCTTAAGATTTATTCTATGATCCTGTGTCCATCTTCTTCAAATCTAATAATATTTGGATATTTTTATTTGGCTTGAATGGTAGAATTTATAGGTCATTTTTACATAGATCATCCACCTCCATGTTCACTTTTAATCAATAGTAGTGGATTGGGTTTTTTTAATCCTTGATGAGCTCTAACAATATTCTTCGGCTCATATTCATATCTTTCTATGTGAATATGTATTTGATGATTTTTTATCCTTATTTATTTTACACATCTCCCCACAAAGATAATTATGCTAGATTTTCAATTTAAATATCACAACTAAAAACTCCAGATCATACATGTGGTAGTTCTCAACAAGAATTTTCAACTTCATGCAGGTATTATAAATCAATTTTTAATTTTCAGCAACACACATCCCAATCCAATCTTTGAATCATCGCTTAAAATTAAGAAAATATCTCCACTTGTGGGTAGTGTGACCAATGAGTCAATAACAAGCCTTATTTTGAACTCCAACTCCATAAATAATTATTCATATTCATCATTCTAATAAAACATAATTCTCTTCTGATTTAGCATAGTAGGAGTGTTTTACAATTGTGATTAATTTCTCACAAATCAGCAGTAATATCTAACTTACCCATGTATACTAAGGATATCTGTTAAGGATTTTTTCCTCAGTCATCCCTCAAGTGCAATTATCTTGGATGGATCCACAGATATCCCAATTCTTGTGATGATATGCACCATTAATGGGAAATCCTTTAAATATATATAATTTTTTTGTACTTTGCATATAAATTCTTCTGTCACATGGCCTTTAGAACAGTGCGCATATGCTTCTTAGGACCCACCTTGGTTTTTTCAGTATATTAGAATATCATCTATAAATAATGTCTCAAATTTAATGAGGTAATCTTAAAAGTTTTTATTCATGTCATCCATGAATATTTCTGTAGAATTATTGAGTATAAATGGAATAACTATAAACCCATAATACTAGTAACCTATACGAAAAGTAGTCTTGGTGATATCCAACTTCTTCAACCTTACATGGTAATATCATTAACACATATCCTCCTTGGAGATGATGTGTGCTTCATGTAGCTTATCGAATAAGTCATCAAATCAGGTTAATGTATTGTTTTTATTTATAATGATTTTTTTCTCTTTATAATCATTGAAAAGGCACAGTGACCCATCCTTCTATATGACGAAGAGGACCGGTGAACCCCCGAGTGAAGCACTTGTGCGTATAATCCCTTTTTCATGATTCTCTAGTAGTTGCTTCATTATCTCATCATGTTAAACAATAGCCATTATACATAGAGTCTTAGATACTTTCCATGTCCAATTTATAAGTTCGATAAAAAATACAACCTTTTTGCACGGAAGAAAAAAAGAAATAACTTGGGAAAAACAATAGCCAATTCCATCATAATGGGCATGTCATTGAGAATTGTTTATTCCATAGTCCCAATAATTTTACCATGATATGATTACTCATTGGGAAATAATAAACATTCATAAGATGATGGTTCTAAAGAATATTTATCATCCTCCTTGAAATTCTATATAATCGGGGATCGATTCATTATATAGAGAGTGATTTCCCCCATACTACAATTAATGTTGGATATATATTGGGAAATACAATCCATGTCCAGAATTTCATCAAATTATAACAAGGAAATTATGACATGGTTCATTGAGAAATATAATCCACAAAATTGTGATATAAGAGGATTCATATTCACATGATTATATAATTTTACAATTTTTTGTTTCTACTGAAATCTCTACTTTTATTCTTTGTGGCGGTGTTTGGATTATTCTACTAATCATTCAAGATATAAAATAAATCATAGAACTACGTATGATAAACTAGCTTTCACTTTTTTATTTTTGTTTTTCTTGATTACATATAGATATGGGATGAGTATTTTTAAACTATTAAATTCTTAAAAGGGAATCCAATGACATTAAAGGGATAACATACATTTATCTCCTTAACAAATGATTTTATAAGTTTTTTTTATGTTATTCATGATCTATTTCCAAAATTATATTTTTAATTTGATCTTTTTATTAGTTCCCCTAATAGTGGGTTTTAATGAATTTTTAATTAACCAAAGGATATTCCTTAGTATTTTCAAACCTGCTACGTAGTAAGGCCCTTTATAATGTACCGGTTTTTTCCGAGTCAGGCCCGAAACACGTTTTTAGAGTTAATATTCCTAGGTACATATATACTATAACCATATAAACATGTAGTATAACGTAAAAGATATATTTTCATGATAAATAAAAAACTCTATAGTTACCAAAATTTATTCATTTTTTCTTACACCTAGTCATATCCTTAAGTATTTTCACTTTTTTTTCAATTCAAAAACCCATTAATAACTAATCCTATCCTCTAATATCAAATATGAAAACCTTTCTCTTTATTTTATTCTTAAACACAATTTATTTCATAAAATTACACATTATACAACTCATAAGATCAATAGGTATAGTGTCTTTGTAAATTAGGGGCATTACATAAGAATATAAAACATGAGATACAACATCTTTTACAATACCACAACATTCCTTCATACATTACACTGCATGGGATAACCTGAGAAAATAATATAAGAAAAAGGTGAGCTATAAATCCATGTTTGGGAATAATCATGGTATAATGTGAGGAAGATAAAAAATGTTAGTAAATAGGCATATCAATGGATCATAGAAGAAACATAAACATAAATCAATGACATAATGTGATAATGATAACATGGAAATGTGACAACAACATACAATATGATATTAGCATGAGTCAAGGATAATTCCACATGGATTATCATGAGTAATCCCCTGTTGAATTAGAATTATAATGAATAAATACTCACTACACGTGAATGATCATGAGTAAACCTACATTTCAAATGACCTATCATAATAGTAAACATTACCCAACATATTGGAGTGCTATCAGGGTGAACCCTTCATAAGTATTTAATTTCATGAATAAATGTGCCAAATAGATCATATAACCTAAAATCATTAAAAACCACAAGTTATTCCATGATCAAGAAATGTGGAATACATAAATTTATGTCATAGAAGTATATTTGAATATAAGTTAATACCCATGGTAGAGAAATGAGTTTGGTATTCAATAAATGTTGGAAAATAATAGTTCAATTTCTACAGCATAACAACGTCCAACTTAAATTCATAAAATCGTTTGATTAGAGTGAAATGGGAATCTCATAATTTATATATGTACTGGATAGAAAGGTGATCATGGAACATTATACCACAACACATGAACTGTAATTTAAGATGCATAATCTATAATATGCTCCTAATTGGGAATGTGGAGAGAGAAATCTCATGTGGAATATCAGAATGATAAAAAGTGTATATAATGAATCATGGATTGATTAATGATTATTGAAATAAGATATAATTATTTATAATAAAAAATTGATAGTATGAGTAGTACGTATGAACATATCTCAACAGATGTATATTGAAACTAAAGGAATATAACAAAATGAGTGCTAGATAAAAGAGGAGAGTGGAAGATCCCTTACATGGATGTGTGAAACCAAAGGATTGAGAGAGGAATCATGGGGGATTGGAGGTTGTTTTCAAGAACTGTAGAGTGTATTTAGTATAGTGTGGAAGATCCCTAATGAGTTTGATTGAAGAGGAATGAGATATTTTGGTTGCTTATATTAGAATGGAGGGGGATTTTTTTTATTTTGGTTTTGGAATACTCATAATAAAATATTCATAACCGCAATCCATCGCATGGGTTTTCCCATCGATTCTATAAAAAGTTAGTGGAAAACATAATTCTATAATTCCAAGGGCTGAATATATTATAATATTTCCTTTTCTTATGTGGAGGAGAGTGACACTCTCAAGGAAATTATTTTAAAACCATAAAACATATTACAGGTTTTGGAGGGTTCACTAAGGATCTATAAGATAATTAAAATAAACCTAAAATTAAATTATTATAAATAATAAAAATATATTTTTTCTAAGAAAACTTCTAAAGAAATTATTATATCACTATTATGTAATTATGATGTCATAAAAAACACTGTATATTTATATGGTAATTACATTTTTACCAAAAATTTGACTATATTAGAAAATTATGAAAATTTAATTGTTAGATAATATCCACATCATGATTCAAGAAATAATATTAATTTTATCTAAATAATTATATAATTATTTAAATATTTAATTTTAATTTAAAACCCCTATATTTAATGAAAATTGACGGGTTTTGAGAAAAATAGTTTTAAAACATTAAAAAATATACATTTGACTTCATACAAATTATATGATCATTTATATATAACAAAATTTATATAATAATTATAATTTATCATAATATTATTTATTTCAAAAAAACCATTTTTTCATCAAAATACATTTCTTAAATGAATTTGAATATTAACCAAATATACAATTTGGGCTTTTAAAGCTTTTACAATGAAACAGTAATAGAATGAAAGTAAATTAAATATTCCTTAAAAAATAATTTACACAATTAAAATGCTAGGGTATTGTTACACATAACTTTATTACACCAACACACACCATAAGTGTAAGGAGCGTGATGGTGGGGATATCATTGGTCCATTCAGTGAACATGGTTTGGGGAATGATCATGATGAACTTGAACTTCTCCCATAAATGGTTTCACACATACTTAAGTTGTTAGATTACATTTTGGGCTTGTACAAGGGAAAAAATAAAAAATGACATCTCTATAAAAAATTATGATAAATGTGATTCCTAGGGAACAATCCTACTGGTTGAGACCATCATTTCCATTGTCTATGTCAAATGGATTTGTTAATCCCCTATATTTATAATAGTAATGTGATCACATTTCAATTGATATATTACCAATGGTAATGATAATTAATGGTCATTTAAATAAAACTGGATATAATAAAACAAGAATTTGAAGTGTCATCTACATCAATAATTCATACAATCAAAATGAAATGGAATTTTATTCATAAATATTCAGGTTGTTACAATCATTACCTCATAATAAATGTCTCTTAAGAAATATCCTTTTCCACTATAAAAAGATGGGTCAACTATACATCATCACCTCTTCTTGTTCCCATGTTGTTTTTTCAAACATGTGGTTTCTCCACAACCCCTTGATGAAGGGAACTATCTTATTTCATAAAACATTTAATCTACAAACTAAGATCTCCACCTGATGCTCCTTATTAAAATGGTCATTCTCTAATGGACCACATCTGGATTGAGTACATGTGATGTGTCTGGGATGTACTTCCATAATAGGGAATCATGTAATAAATATTGAACATAAGATATGTTTGGTGGGAGTGGTAGTTGATACGCTATTTCAATGATGCGATAAAGGATATCAAAAGGGCCTGTGTGCCTTGGACTAAGATTTCCATTCTTCTAAAATCTCATTACTCTCTATTATAGAGATATATGGAGGAATACAATGTCTCTAATATTGAATTCTAGGTCATGCCAATGGCTATCATCATTACTATTTTTTCGACTCTGAGCATCTTTGATGTTCTTCTACATGGTTTTAACTTTATCCACCATTTCTTACATCATTTCTGGACCATATTTTTTCATTCCCTAACATCATCACAACATACTATTATTTTTCACCTCAACCCATAATGGGCTTCATAGGGTGCTATTTTGATGCTCGGATGGAAACTGTTGTTTTAATGGAATTACCCGAAAAGAATATATTAATCCCATACACTTTTTAAATCCATTCAAAAAGCTCTCAAAATTTCCATAAATGTGTGGACATTCTACTCTGATTGGCTATGAGTTTGAGGGTGATAAGTAGTACTGATTTTCAAATCCATGTTTGGAGCATTGTGTTGAATTTTCCAAAATCGTGAGGTGAATGACATATCTCAATCAGACAGAGTCGATAGTGGTACTCCATGCCATCTTATAGCTTCTCTATTTTATTTTTGTGATGGTTGATCAAGTATGAAATCCTCTCAAATCAGAATGATGTGTGAAGTATTTGTATGTTTATCCACAATAACCAAGATATTATTGTTTCCTTTCGTTGTCTTTGGAAGTCTATTGAAAATGATAGTGGTGATGTATTTCCATTTCCATAATGGTATGACCTTCAATTTCTTTCATACCAGGCTTATTAATGTATATGTAGTGATATACTTTTTCATTTTATCCCACCAATAGTTCTATGGGTGATCTAGATTATACTTTTTCTTTCCTAGGTGAATGGAGAAATTCAAACTTTGTGTATCATCCAAAAGTTCTTTATTTAACATAGGATTTGAAAGAACACATAGTCTCAACCCAAATCTCACCGTTCCATCTTCATTAACACTAATATTTAAGTCATTCCTTTTTTCGATAGTTTCGACTTTCATCTAAATTCTTTCATCATGTTTTTGAGCATTCTTTAACCTTTCCAAAAGAGTTGTTGAGAAATAATTTATGAAAGGATATATGATTTTCCCTTCATTATGATTAACATATCCATCTTCATCAAATCTATGAATATTGGATCCTTTTAAATTCTCAACAATGATAGAATTTCTTGGTCATTTCTACTTAGAGCATCCTTTACCTTGTTTGATTTCCTAGGATGTTAGTTGACTAAACAATCATAATAATTTATGAGCATTAACAATTTTCATTGTATTATATTTAGATATTTCTATGTGAATATAGATTTGAGATTTTGTAATCTGAATATATTTCACACACTTCCCCAAAGAGATAATTCCCCCAGATTACCAATACAAAGATCACATATGAAAACTCCAGATCGAGTGTGGGGTAATTTTTCAAATGAAGTTTCATCTTCATTGAGGAATAGACAATGAATTTTTTATTTTTAATCAACACACATACATATCCCTTCTTTGAATAATTTATTAATAGTATGAAAATCTCCCCACTTGTGGGTAGTGTGACCACATGGATAGTGAAAAGGCTCATTTTAATCTCCATGAATCATTCTTAACATTCTTCATTCCAAGAATATTTGACTCTCATATGATTTATCTTGGTAATAGGGTTTTAAAATCGTTGTAAATTTCCCACAAACCAATGATAATATCTAGCTAACCCATGGAAGCTATAGATATCTATCACATATGATGGCTTCAACCATATTTCAATTTCATTTTCCATGAATAGATCCATACATATCCCATTGTTTGTGATGATATTCCCCATGAATTAGTCTTCCTAAAACTATAAATCACACTTTCTATACTTTGCATAGGGCTTCTCCTTCTAAAAGGTCTTTAGAACAATGATCAGATTCTTCTAATGCCTCACCTTAGTTTGGGAGTATATTAGAATATTTTCAATAATAACTACAAAAAATTTGTCTAGGTAATATATAAAGATGATGTTAATCATGACTTTGTAGATTTAGGGGGTATTAGTGAGTCTTAATTGAATCACTATAAACTCATAATGCATGTACCTTGTACGAAAACCAATATTGGGGGTATCCTTCATATTCACCATTACATGGTAATATCCCAACCACATATATGACTCTGTGAATTTATGTTCTCCACATAGTTGAACAAACAAGTCATCAATTCATGGAAATGGATAATTTCTCATTATTCTGATTTCTGAGCTCATAAATAGTCAATGAAAAGGCACATTGACACATACTTATTCTTGACATAGTGAACTAGTGAACCCCATGGTGAAGCACTTGGGTGTATAAACCCTTTTTCGAGATCCTCCTATTGTTGTTTATTTATATCCTCATGTTCCAAAAAGATATTATATATGGATTCTGGGATGTTGGAAACAACCTAGGTATATGTCTAATTTCAAATTCAACATCTCACCTTGGAGGAAGACCCTGAAATTTCTCTAGAAACATATTAGAGGATTCCCTCAGAATAGGCATGTAATTTAGATTTGGTTGTTCCTTAAGAGCATTAATTTTAGCTAGATATGATTTCTCATCAGGAAATAACATCCAACATTTAGTAGATGGTGATAAATTAGGTTCATCTTCCTCCAGGAACATGTATTGAATCAGGGGTCGAATCAACATATGAAGACATATTTCCCTCTCTTTGAAATTTAGGAGGGATCTTTATAGGGAAAGCCAATACATGTCCATAATTGTAAAAAATTATACCAAGAAAATAATAAAAAGGTTATTCAGTATGTTCTATCCACACATTAGGATAGAGGAGGCATTCTATTCATGGGATGCAATAATTTCACCCTTTTCAATTATATCAATATCTCTTTTTCTATTCATCTTAGTGCTGTTTAGATTGTTATACTAATCTTTAAGGATATAAAATAAAGCATAGAACTATATATGATAATTCTTACATTAAGATTTTGATTCATGTTCTACATTACCGAATATAGACGTAGGGATGATAACTATTAAACGATTAATAATGTAAAGGGGAATCCAGTGACATTAAAGGGATAAATTACATTTATCTCTTTAACATATGAGTTTTTATACATTAGTCTAAATATTCCTTTATCTACATCCTACAATATATTTCTATGGGATTTTCTCTTTCTTCCATTAATAATGGTGTGTAATGATTTTATGAATTTACCAAATAATATCTGTAGGGAGTTTCAAACTAGGTGAACAGTAAGGCATGTTGTCGTGTACTGGGTTACCCCGAGGCATTCCTGAAACACCTTGTATGATTTTTTATCATATGTACAAATGTTTAAGAACGATGTCAACATGTAGTATCCATAAAGGGATATATTCTCATGATAAACCAATAACTCTATAATTACCAATATTTATCGATGTCTTCTTAAAACTTGTATAATCCCTAAGCCTTTTCACTAGGATTTTCTATAGATAATCCCATAAATAACTAAACCAATCCTAAAAAACTAACTATAACAACCCTGATCATTATTTTATAGTATAAATTGATTTATTTCATATAATTACCCTTAACAAAACTCCAAATATTTATATGTATGATGCATATAAAATTAGAAACATTACGTATTAAAATAAAACATTAAATTTAAAATCATTATTGAAAACATCTTTTACATAACCACAAAATTATCCTAAACTTAACACTAGATGAGATAACCTGAGGGAAAAAATAAAGAAATTGTGATCTATAAAGCCCAATATGGAAATAAACATGGAATAACAAGTGTAAAAAATAAATATCAATAAATTGGCATTACAATTTAACACAAATGATTCATGATGTAAAATTCATGAGATAACGTGATAATAATAAAATGGAAATATGGCAACGACATACATCATGATATTAACATGAGTTAAGGATCATTGTCCGTGGATTAGAATGAGTAAACCATTGTTGAACATTATTTTTCTTGTGTAAAACCTCATGGAACAATAATTATCATCATTAAACCTTCATTTCGTAAGACATATCATGATACCAGACATTACCCAATGTATTAGAGTTCAATTAGGGAACACCCTCTATTAGCACTTCATTTCATGCATAAGTGTGCCACATTGAGCATATAACAAGGAATAATTCAATATCATATGTTATTAAAATATCAAGAAATGTAGTATACATACATGTAAGTCCATAATTAGGATGTATATGAACATAAAGGGGAATACCCTTTGTAAATAAATTAGTTTAGAATTCACTACACGATCGAAAATCAATGTGCAATTTCAGCTGTATAATAATGTCAAAAATAAATTCATAAAATAGGATTTTTATATAGAAAAGGGAATACAATAATTTATAAATGAAATGGAATATAATTTTTTCATGTAATATTATACCACAATACATGAAATTTAATTTAATATGAATAATATAAAAATGGTTTTTGAATGGGAATGAGGAGATAGAAACACCTTAATGAATTTCAGCATGGTAACTGGTGTATGTAAAGGATCATGAATGGATTAATGATATTGGATGTAAAATATAATTACTTTAAAATAAATGGATAGTAATGGGAGTGTTGATGTGTAGAGACCCAAATCTTGATGTACATGGACATTACATTGATTTTCCGGAACACTTAATACATAACAAAAACAGACACACAAGGACTGTAATAGTTTAGTGTCTTTGGGAACTAGGTACATAATATTCTAATCATGGTGAAAGATCTTCAATATCATAAATAAAGATCTTCAACATCATAAATAAAGATCTTCACATTTTGTTTTCTTACCTAAAAACCATTCTTTATATCCTGGGGAAATGAAAACATATAAAGGTTGAGCTCAAATGATCAGTAAGGCTAAGCATAGAGAAAATAAAATAAACCTTATACATTCGAACATAAAAACATGAACACAATGTTTAAACATCATGTTCTTGACCAATGACATAAAACAAGGCAATACATAAGACATAGACCATAAAGAAACATTAATACTTATAAAATAGCATTGGAATAAAACATGTAGTTGTGGAATCCATTAAGAACATGTTATGATTTCCAAATTATCCAAGGCCCTTTTTCCAAGACCATATTAGTGGACAAAGTCCCTTTCTGAATCGAGTTCACCCCTCGTTCCAGTCATGTATCTCTGAACCAGATTAACTTGTTATTCCAGCCATGTCTATCTCATGAGATATAAATCGTTACCCAATGCATTGGAGGGAGATATAGGTCCCACCCATCTCATAATGAAATCATTCATACTTGTGCCACAACATAAACATAAATCATTCATCATAAACCAAAGAATAAAAATGGTTCTCATAAACATCATCCCATCATCACATAATCCATATAAAAAAATGGAAATCATTTCATCATAAGATAAGTGAAACCATGTAAATGATAGAGACATTATACTTGAAACATAATCATATGAAATAATGTCATCTTAGATGGAAAATTGTTTTGATAAAACTCTTGAGATAAATTCTTGGGGAAAATATCCTTTCTTATTCAAATTCATTTTCTTTTAACAAAATTCCATGATATTTTAAATTAAAAGGATTGTATTGAAAATAGTCATGAAATATTGTAGAGTATTCTTCATGAAAATAAGTTGTTTTGAATCCATAATAATATGTTCATGTCGTATAAGTTAAAAAACAATCTCCTCATACTTTTGTCGGAAAAGTCAAAAAGTACCTCGTTTGGTAAACAAAAGAAAGATTCCTTCCAAACCTTGTGGTAAAAGTTATAAAAGGGTAAAAATGACTTTAAACATACATGGAAGAATATAAATTTTTTTTGAAAACCTTTTTAGAAAACATGGACATGGATGATAAACATAACCCCAGTAAATACTTACCAAAAAATAATCTCAGATAAGAATGAGATTGGAATAATTATCCCTTACAAAGATCTTTTTGAAAATAATATTGATCAATTATGTGTATTCACTATAAGGTCACATAATGAATTTATAAATACATGATAATACATAAAAATTGATTTCTCACATAATCAATGAACGACATAAACAAGAAAAAGAAGATCAACCCAAAGAATGGAAATTGGGTTAAGAATTTGCCTTACCTCGTGTCCGACTTGACTCAATTGTTCTTTAATCTCCTGATTAAAAAACCAAAGTTAATTTCTACTTTCTCAAGAGCCTTTTTAAAATTTATTATTCCTTTCATATCACTTATTACCATGTTATAAACATTATGTAACCATTTAAGTTAATAATGTTCGTTTTGTCGATATATGGTTCTTGAGTAAAAAATAGACTTCTTATAAATACATGTTGTTCACGTGGAAAAAGGTTCATTATATCCTGAATGATATTCATGATTTATATATCATATATATCATATATAGCCAGAATATACATGTATTTATAATATTACATAACATATGGAGTTAAGAAATGAACTGCACTGTTCATGGAGATGGTAAGCCGTACGTACACATGAACGCTACTTTAATTTCTATATATTATTTTCATGTAATTAAAACATAATGATAAATAGGTATATTATAATTCCAGTATAATATCCTATATAATATCATTAAATACATCCTTTATACATCCAACAAAAGGCATTAATGAATCACATAACTTTGAGGGGGCGGTAGTCTGCACTTCCTCAAATTAGATTATCATATTTACCCACTATGGAAACCATAAAGTCTTGCTATAATTGGGATTTAAAGAAGCATAAGGAAATAATAAACATAATATATATCATATATAAATACATTTCCATCCTAATGGCCACCGTGAGAGGCGGTAGGAGAAAATCGAACAATCATCGTTACGTGAGGTGTTAGTTTTCCATCCATAGAAACATTATGTTCTTCCTCCATTAGATGGATGTGTGTGTCAGTGTAGTTAGAATCATTCTCATAAAAACATCCTAGTATATTGGGGATACTGGTGTTTTTACTAAAGAATGTATTAAAAAGAGTTTAGGGTTGGATAAGTAGAATAAAAGAAAACAATTTAAGAGAAAATGTTACCTTTGATTTGGGTAACTTCGCTTGGTTTGAATCAAAAGGGATTCTTGGAGTGGCTTCTGCCTAAGGTAAGGCTTCTAGAGGGAGGGGGGGATTTCGGGAGCATAATTGGGAAGATGTTGGACGATCAAAATGGCTTGAGAGGTGTGAGGAATTGGATATAAATGGTCTCCTTTTATAAGGGGTAGGAGGGGCTCTTTTGGAATGTGTGAAAATATTATCTTATTATAAACTTATCGTCAGTTTAAAAATATCCAAAAATCCTTATAGAGGAATATAATACTACTAATGTTTTAAAAAAATCATCCAATCAGAATTGGATATGATATGGACAATATTATAATCATTATAATCTTATTTATTTAAATATTTTATTAATGAGGTAAATAATGCATCATTATTGTGTCATAAATAATTTAATTTATTTGATGTCTCAGAATTATAAACAAAATACCAACATGTAGGAAATATTTTTATCTTTCAAATTAATATTTATAGTTGAAAGTATAATATATATAGACCTTTATAAAAATTAATTACTAAAAGATTTTTGTTAATGTCAATTTTGTCTTTATAATAAATTAATTAATCCAAATTGTCATTATCACTCCCAAGTGGCTCAATTTAGTCCCAAAATAGACCCAAGGATGTCCATGGTCGTCCAAAACTCATCCAATATGTTTAGAACAAGTGTTAAGGTAATTTGGATTTATTATAATATTATTTTAACCTTGAATTACCTTATTTACCTTTAACCGTAGTAAATAAAAGTCAAAAGTTACTATTCACCAAAAATTATTTTCATCTTATTGAACAAAATTTTACTTCTTGATAACAAAAATGTATGTCAGATTTTTGAAATTCAATTCACAGAAGTGGTAAATTTTCATTTAAATGAAGGATTCAATTTTTTTAACTACCACTAATTGGTTTCACTATTCATCAATAATTGAAGTTTTTAAGAAAAATATCAAAAATTCAGCCTAAGGTATATTTGATATTCCGAATTAAAAAATGATCTCCATTTTTCCAAATTCAAAACATATAAGTGGCTTTAATTAATTATAAAATTAATTACCGTTATCAAAAAAATAGCGTGTTTTTATGAAACAATAATTATCAAAAGATCATCACTTGTTTATGTTCAATTTCAAAGTGAAATTAATTCCAATGACCATCATTATATTAAATGGTAAAAATATATTCTAATTAAACTTTAAAAACAATTTAAAAAATAATCTAACCACATAAATTATTGCGATGAAAAAAGTTGTTTTTAATTAAAATATAGCGTGTTTTTACTATTCATCAAAATATGATAGTTATCATAATAATATGAAAAATTTATCCAAATTAAATTTTTATAACCTGATTCCAAGGAATAATATTATTTTGTCAAATTGAACTTATAAACATGTCAAAAATTAGATTTAAACTTGGTGCACCATCAAAAGGTGACAAAACTGCATTTTTGAAAAATACTTATTTTACCCGAAAAATTTATTTTCTTCTCATACCATGTTCTATAAAATATGTAAGATGAATAATAATGTAATAAAATTCAAAATGTAGTTAATAATATTCATAACGGATAGTCCATAATAATATTATATCAATATATCGTTGTTTAATGAAACCCGATATTGCGTACTATGCACGCTATCGAGGAAGGTCGCGATTGCGTGTAATGAAAGCCAAGTTAGGGTGACATGTAGTGTAAGACTCTTTTATTGTTGCGTATAACAAAATACAACCATATTTCATTTATACATTAAACAAAATCTATACTTAATGTTTCATATAATAATTTCTACAAAACAAACATGAAATTGTGTGTAACACGAGCCAAGAATAGTGTTGCGTATACTGCAAGCTAATACGTTGTTGCGTATAGTGCAAGATAATCATGGTGTAGCTTACAACAGAAGACATCAATGAAATTTAAATAAATATTTCAAATAAAATCTCGGGTTTTTACATTCTACCCCCCTTAAAATTAATTTCTCCCTCGAAATTCGTCGGGGTTATAAATGGTTTTCTACATGAAAGTTTATTTCATAGAATCCCACTTGGTAAAAAGGAATAATCAAAACATCATTTAAAAAGGGGAAGTTAGAATCATAACGGTCACCCAAAGTAACTCAGCACTGGGTTTCCACATAGGAAAACATAGGTGAAAATATGTATATGGAAGAAAAATCTATCCAACATGTTTTGATGGAGAGTGGTAGAGGACATGGCTAGAAAAATCCAACAGTCACAAAGCCATAGATTTTTGATGATCTAAGGTACAATCTGATTCATCAGATATAAGAGTACTAGGACAACATTTTTGAATTTCATGATATTTTCCCTAATGTTGAAGAATTTTTGAAAGAGATTATTACTTGATTTTGGTACAATCTCATTGTTGTTCATGCCTTGAACAATTTTAACTTTATATCTTTAAGAAATGAAGGTGAATATGTTTTCCATGAATTGTTAGAAGATCATGCGATAGAACGATAGGTCATTCCATCTTTCTCAAACATAAGGTTAACAAAAGTTATCAAATATACATAAGCCCTTCTATGGTGAGGTTTATCATATACAATTCCTAAAATGAACTTATACTTCATCTATCATAACGCTTAATAAAATAAAACCAGTTTCAACTAACCAGGGACTTCCTGTCGGCTAGTGGAAGGTGATAAAGGCATGTCACACTTCAGTTGTGGGTTTGATTCCCATAGAATTTTCCGACATGACGGGTTATCGCACGTCCTGCAGGTTGTCACTTTTCATAAACTACTCTATTATAAAATTCTATCAATAATAACTAAAAAATTTATATCCTTAGACAATACTAACTTATGTCCAACATAATCCATTCCAATATTTAGGCTTATCCAAAATACTCCTTTCCAAACTCATAGTATAAAGAGAAAGATTAAAAAAAGGTCATATAACAAGATCATGAATACCATCATTTATCCCTCATATATCAAAAGATATATCTTGTTAATCGCATTCCAAACAGGTGAATACCATAATCATGTATTCTACTGCAACATGAATTACCACAAAACATTATTTGAAAACATGAATACTGTCAAAAGTTATCTCTTTCCACATTCCAAAATCCCAAAAATTATTTATGCTCAAACCATGATATAACTTTGTCCTTATATTATTCATGAGCTCATTAATACTATCAAAAATTTTATTATCTCATTATCCCTTCATTATGCGCATATCATCTACTTTCCAAAAATATCTGAATAACCTTTCAGAGTTAATGGTACTATTCAAATTATACATTCAAATACTTTAGAAAAAACAATAGTGTAACAATCCTTATATGTGTCATTATTCCATAGTACCATTACCTATACAACATAACTCATGATTAATGTAAATCATTATACTACCTTATTAAACCATTGACCGAGATTCAACAATTATTTCATCTCATAGATAATTTGTAGTCTCTTCAGCATCATCAACATAAATACTACCCATACATCCATTATGATTCTCTTCATGAGACTTTACCTTAGGGAATTGGATTTCATAATGCCCGTACATTCCACATTTTAAGCATTTAACCATTTTTGATGTCTTAGCAATACCGTTATCCTTGTCCATGGTGTTAACTGGTCCTTTTCTTTTGCATTTACTGGCTTTGTGTCCTTTTCCACAACCCAATAATATTCCAGTTCCTTTGAAACATTCCCCTTGATGCCTCTTCCCACATGACTTACATGAGGTTAATTGAACTTTCTTTCCTCTGTGATCATCATGAAACTCCATCTTTCTCTTTTTAGCTGAGTCAGAAATCTTACCAAAGATGAGATTATTGATTATATTATGAGATTTCATATTAGGAATAATAATGATGTTTCTCCTTCCAAATTCCATTTCATTTGGTAGCTCGTGAATAATATCATTCCATTGTCCATCATATCCTCCATTATCGTGAATCCTCATATTTCTAGCCATTTTCTAAAACCCAAAAAGAATAGCGTGAGAGGCAAAAATCATGCTAGGAAAACACAATAATAATGAGGTTGTACATTCAATATCTAACATCTTATTTGTAATCCTAATATGGTTTCCATAATTCTAGGACTATAACCTATACATATACATAACCATTGGGACATCCCTAGACATACCGTAGAAATATATCTATGGATCTCACTAAAGATTTCACATCCTAGTTTCCAAAGGATAACTAAACCTTTCCTCTGATACCAACTGTAGATACTCAAAGCTTTACGTACATGGACATTACATTGATTTTTCAGAATACTTAATACATAACAAAAATGGACACACAAGGACCGTAATAGTTTAGTGTCTTTGGAAACTTTGAACATAATCTTCCAATATTGGTGAAAGATCTTCAAAATCTCCAATAAAGATATTCCCCTTTTGTTTTCTTACCTAAATACCATTCTTTATATCCTGGGGAAAAGAAGACATATAAAGTGTGAGCTGAAATTCTCAATAAGGGTATGCATGGAGAAAATATAACAAACCATATACATTTTAACTTAAAAACATGAACACAATGGTTAAACATCATGATCTTGAGCAATGACATAAAACATGGCAATATGTAAGAAATAGATCATAAAGAAACATTAATCCTGATAAAATGTCATGAGAATAAAGAATGTAATTGTGGAATCCATTAAGAACATGTTATGATTTCTATAGTAGCCAAGGCACTTTTTCCAAGACTATCTTAGTGGACAATGTCCTTTTCTGAATCGAGTTCACTTTTCATTCCAGTCCTGTATCACTGAACCAGATTAACTTTCCATTCCAGCCAAGTATATCTAATGAGATATAAATCTTTATCAAATGCATTGGAGGGAGATATAGGTCCCACCCTTCTCATAATGAATTAATTCTTACTTATGACACAACATAAACATATATCCTTCATCATAACCCAAAGAATAAAAATGGGTATCATAAACATCATACCATTATCACATAATCCATATAAACCAAATGGATATCATTTCATCATAAGAGTAGTGAATCCATGTAAATAATAGATAAATTATACTTGAAACATACACATATGAAATAATGTCATCTTAGATGAAAAATGGTTTTGATAAAATACTTGAGACAAATTCTTGTAGAAAATATCCTTTCTAATTCAAAATCATTTTCATTTTACAAAAGTCCATGAAAATTTAATCAAAAAGAATTTTGTTGAAAATAGTCATGATATCTTGTAGATTAATATTCCTGAAAATGAGTTGTTTTGAAACCTTAAAAATCTGTTCACATGGTATATGTTAAAAAACATTCTCCTCGTACTTTTGTCGGAAAAGTCAAAAAGTACACCATATGGTAAAAAAAGAAAGATTCCTTCCAAACCTTGTGGTAATAGTCATAAAAGGGTAAAAATGACTTTAAAAATACATGGAAGAATAGTAAAAATTTTATTAAAACGTTTTTAGAAAACATGGACATGGATGATAAACATAACCCCAGTAAATACTTATGAATAAACAATCTCGGATAAGAATGAGATTGGAATAATTATCCCTTACAAAGATCTTTTTGAAAATAAAATAGATCACTTATGTGAATTATATATAAGGTCACATAATGAACGTATAAATACATGACAATATATAAAAATTAATTTCTCACATAGTCAAAGAACGACATAAACAAGAAAGAGAAGATCAACCCAAAGAACGAAAATTGGGTTAAGATGTTCCCTTACCTCATGTCCGAATTGACATTATTGTTCTTTAATCTTCTGTATAATAAACCAAAGTATATTTCTATTTTCTTAAGAACCTTTAACAAATTTATTATTCCTTTTATATCACTTATTACCATGTTATAAACATTATGTAACCATTTAAGATAATAATGTTCGTTTTCTCGATATATGGTACTTGAGTAAAAAATGGACTTCTTATAATTACTTTTTGTTCATGTGGTAAATAGTTAATTGTATACAGATTTATATTCATGATTTATATATCATATATATCATATATATCGAGCATATAAATGTATTTATAATATTACACAACATATGGAGGTAAGAAATGAAATGCACCATTCATTGAGACGGTAAGCCGTACGTACAGATGAACGCTACTTTAATTTATATTTCTTATTTTAATTGAATTAAAATATAATTATACATAGGTATATTATAACTCAAGTATATTATCATTTATAATATCATTAAATACGTCCTTTATACATCCCAAAAAAGGCATTAACGAATCACATCACTTTGAGGGGGCGGTAGTCCGCACTTCCTCAAATGAGATTATCGTATTTAGGCACAAAGGAAACCATAAATTCTTGATATAATTGGGAATTAAAGAAGAATAAATAAATCATACACATAATATATATCATATATAAATACAGTGACATTATAATGGCCACCATGATAGGCGGTAGGATAAAATCAAACAATCATCGTTTCGGGAGGCGTTTGTTTTCCATCCACATAAACATTATGTTCTTTATCCATTAGATGGAGGTGTGTGTATGTGTAGTTAGAATACATCTCATAAAAACATCATAGAATATTGAGTATACTTGTTTTGTTTCAAAATAATGGATTAAAAATATTTTAGGGGTTGCAGAAGTAGAATATAAGAAAACAATTTAAGAGAAACAATTACCTTTAATTTGGTTAACTTTCTTTGGTTTGAACCAAAAGGACTTCTTTGAGGACCTTATGCCTAAGGTAAGGCTTATAGGTGGAGGAGAGGGATGTAGGTAGATTAATTGGGTAGAGGTTGGACGAGCCAAATGGCTTGAGAGGTGTGAGTAATTGGATAGAAATGGTCCCCTTTTATAAGGGGGTGGAGGGGATCTTTTGGAAAGTGTGAAAATATTATTTTATTATAAACTTATCTTCGGTTTCAAAAGGATGAGAAGTCATTAGAGGGGGATATAAGATGACTCATGGTTGGAATAAAATCATCCAATCAGAATTGAACATGTTTCGGATAATATTTTAATCATTATAATCATATTTATTTAATATCATTTATTAATGAGGTAAATACTGTATCATTATTGAGTCATAAATAATTTAATTAATTTGATGTCTCAAAATTATAAAAAAAATACCACCATGTAGGAAATATTTTTATCTTTATAATGAATATTTATAGTCGAAACTATAATTTATATATCCCCTTATAAAAATTAATTACTAAAATATTTTTGTTAATTTCAATTTTGTCTTTAAATTAAATTAATTAATCCAAATTGTCATTATCACTCCCAAGGGGCTCAATGGGGTCCCAAAATAGACCCAAGGATGCCCATGGTCGGACACTACTCATAAAATAAGTTTAGGAAAAGTGTTAAGGTAATTTTTAATTATTATAATATTCTTTTAACCTTGAATTACATTATTTACCATTAAACGTAGTAAATAAAAGTCAAAAGTTACTATTCGCAAAAAATTATTTTCATCTTATTGAAAAAATTCTACTTTTTTATAAAAACCATGTATGTAAGATGAATAAATAGCGTGTTTTTAATAAACAAAAACTATCAAAAGATCATCACTTGCTTTTGTCCAATTTCAAAGTAAAATTATTTCCCCTGACCAAAATTGGATTAAATGGTAAAAAATTATTCTAATTACACTTTAAAACCAATTAAAAAGATAATATAACCATATAAATTATTTCAATGAAATAAATTCTTTTAATTAAAATCTAGCATGTTTTTACTATTCATCAAAATATGAAAGTTATCAGAATAATATGAAAATTTTATCCAAATTAAATTTTTATATCCTGATTCCAAGGAAGAAATTTATTTTGTAAAATTGAAATTATAAACATGTCAAAAACTATATTTAATGTGTGTGCGCTATCAAAAGGCGGCAGAACTGCATTTTTGAAAAATACTAATTTTACCAGAAAAATTTATTTTGTTCTCATACCATGTTATAGAAAATATGTAAGATGAATAATAATGTTATAAAATTCAAAATGTAGTTAATAATATTCATAAAGGCTAGTCCATAATAATATTATAACAATATATCATTGTTTAATGAAACCTGATATTACGTACTATGCATGCTATTGTGGAAGGTCGTGATTGTGTGTAATGCAAGCCAAGTCAGGGTGACGTGTAGTGAAAGAGTCCATTGTTGTTGTGTATAAAAAAATACAACCATATTTCATTTATACATTAAACAAAATCTATACTTAATGTTGCATATAATAATTTCTACAAAACAAAGTTGAAATTGTGTGTAACACAAGCCAAGAATAGTGATGTGTATACTGCAAGCTAATACGGTGTTGCGTATAGCGCAAGATAATCTTGGTGTAGCGTACAACAGAAGACATCAATGAAATTAAAAATAATAATTCTAATAAAATCTCAGGTTTTTACATTATGAAAATATCCCAACATATGAAAATTGAAATTAAATGGCATATCAGAAAAGGTGTGTTTCATAAAAGAGGAGATTGGAATATCCCTTACTTGGATGTGTGACTCCAATGGCTTGGGAGAGGCATCATGGGAGATTGGGGGATTATTGGGAGGACTATAGGGAGTATATATTAGTGTGTGGATAATCTAACAACAAATTTAGTGAATAGGAATGGGAGCATTGGTTGGTTTATAAAGGGATGGTGGGGAATTTCTTTATTATTTTTGTTATTGGGAAACTCATAAAAAAATATTAAAAAACACAAACTATGCTTTAGTTTTTCCAATGGTTTCTTCCAATGGGTGGTATAAAAATTATTTTTTATGAACAAGGGCCGAAAATATTAAAATATTTTCTTCTCCTATGTGGAGGTGAGTCACTCTCAAGAAAATTATTTTAAAATCATAAAATATATTATAAGTCATAGGGGGGTTACTAGTGATTTATAAAATAAATCAAAAAACCATAAATTACATTAATATTTAAAAAACTTATATTTTGTTTTATATAAGTTTATAGTATTTAATATAACATTATTGGGACTTTATGATGTCATAAAAACACCATATATTTACAAGGTATATAATTTTCAACAAAAAATTCGGCAATCTCAAAAAATAATTAAAATTTCCCCACGGGATAATTTTGACATCCTGATTCCAAAAAAATACTAATTTGACATAAATGATTTTCTAAATATTTTAATTTTATGTTTTATAATAGAAATTCAACATTTATTGAAAATTGGCGTGCTTTGAAAAAATAGTTTTGAAAACATAAAATCATTTCATATGTCATCATATAAATTTTATGATAATTTTAATTCATTAAATTTAATTTAATAAAAATATTTTATTATAAAATTATTCATTTCATGAAAACGATAAATTCATCAAAAAATATATATTAATTGAAGTTGAATATTATCCAAAAACATTAGTTTTGATTTAAAAATCATTTACAATGTAACAATAATTTATTGAAAGTATATTCATTATTCAATAAAAATATATTGTACATAATAATAATTTTATGTTATTATTACATATCCATTTATTATGCTACCATACACCATAAGAGTAAGGTGTGTAATGGTTGGGATTTCATGGGGCCATTTAGTGAACATTGGTTGGGTCATGATCTCAATGAGGTTGAACTTCTACTGTAAACAGTTTCAATGATGCTTAAATTTGAAGTATCTCATCTTGGTCATAGTCTAGGGAAAAGCCATGAAATGATATATCCCTCTGATGATTTATTAAATGGGATTTGTAGGGAACATTCCTATTGGTTGTGTCCACCACTTCCTTTATCTGTGTTAAAAGGATTAGTTTAAACCCTGTATTTTTAAAAGTCATGTGATCATTGTTCAAAGGATATATTATCAATGTTAAAGTTAATTAAATATAATTTAAATACAATTGGATAAAAAAAATATCATGTTTTTTCTATATCTATAAGTTATTTAATCGAAAAAGGGAATATTTTTATATGATTTCGGGGTTGTTAAAGAGATGAAGAAACTAATAGAACAACAATGAGACAAAAAATATGTTATTGAGGTACCCAAAAAACGAATTAAATAACCTCTGACAAATAAAATTAAAATCATGTACCCTTTCATATAGTAGAATGTGGTGAACAACCCATTTAGTCTTGAATTACATAAAACTCTAGATAATGTCATAAATTTTGCCATAAAGATATTGTAATGTAAAAAGGATAAAAGTTAACCATGTCTAAAATATATCTAATTATTCATCTAGTACAATAATATTGTAAATGGTTTATAGAATTAATAGAGTTTCAATGTCTAAGGAGAAATTATTCAGGGATAGTTTTCAAAGAGAAGGTATTTCCTAAAATTTCATTAACCATATTGTAGTAATTAATTCTTTCTCTTGTTTACTATATAAATATTTCGAGAACATAGGCTTAGAGAAATTAATATTTATTATTTTACTAGTATATAATGAAGCTGAATTTCGAATAAACATTTCAATTTTTTCATTAAAGAGATGAAGAAATGGGCAGCTGGTTTAAGGATGTATTATGAATTGAATTGATATAAAAATCCAAAGGTTGAGAATGTTGGAAACCAATGGTATGTATTTTTTAGTTTCATTTTATTTCAATATATTTGAATATTTTAATTCATGTAATGAATCTCAATATTATGAATAGGTTATCTATGTTCATAATTTTGATGTGAATGGGTATTTTCTTCAGATAAATACAATGTATCATAAAAAAATGTGTTCCATGGCACAGTTCTAAAATTGTGACATGATGAGTGTTTATATAGAGGGTTCTAAATTCACTATATATTATTATTCTATACTATATGTTCTATTCCTATTAATTTACATTACAAATGATATTTTGTGATGGACATCCCATAGTCTTAGTCTATACTAGAGTATGAATGTACTTATTCACAATATTTCATAAAATAAAATTACATCATGGTGGATTTTTTTTAACATAGTGATGGTAAAATATGAATAAGGTTGAATTTAAATGTATACATAATCCAACACAAAAAAATCTCATTATTTTGTAGAGGGTTTGAAATTAACATATCAAAGTAAATTCTAGAGACAAATGATTTTTTTTCATGTCCAAATCTCTGATTTAGATTACACCCTGAAGATTCTAGTGATTCGATGAGGTTACATTATGAGGGTTTAGTTTACCCCACAATCCATATTGCAATTGAAAAATAGTTTAGAAAAAACAATATTATAACATAGTAATGGTTTTCAGAATTACCTAAAAATCATAAAAATCCATATTTAAATTATTTCATGGATATCTATTTTGGATACAATTGAAAGGATGATATTAATGTATAATTAAATGGGTTGTTATTTTATTTTTACTGTAAAATTTAAATTTTAAAATAATCTGGATATGAAGAATTATAGTATGTAATATAGAATGAATCACAAAAAATATAGTATAGTGTATTAATGATGATCAGGAATCGTTGTAGTGTGATCAATATGTATGTTTTTTAAATTAATATTTTAAATAATAAATTGTTTTTGAATATTATTGAAGTTCAAGAATATATACAATGAAATCAAGTTATATGTATATCAATTTCAATAGTTAAATAAAGAATATATATTACATAGACATAAATATCTATAATTGAATAATTCAAGCATCATGGAAGAACATACATTCTAATTTGTGTTAGTTTTCATTATCAGAAATCATTATATGATTGACATTTCTGTTAAGCCTATTTTATTCCTCATGAAAATAATTATGTTGATGATAGGAATTGGTCCTAGATCTTGGATAAGTAGTGGTCTCGTATTAATGTTTTAATTATAGACATATGGAATATTGATTGTTCAGAATATCAAGACATTATTGATATGTGCAACATGTACTAGAATTTTTATTTGAGATCAAAGGAAAATAAACAATTTTCATGTTCATTATGAATATGCATTTAATCTTTATTAATAATAATATTTATGTTGAATTTTTCCAATTTGAATATAAGACCCAATTCTTATTAAATATTGGAATGAGTTTTTACTCTAAATTTCACACTTATTAGTTTGTATTATGGGATTAGGGTAAACCCAAAACACATAACCCACAAACCCCAATTCCATTGTAAAATAATAATCTACAAACTATTTATACCCCACAAATACCTAAATGATTATACCATTAGGAAACCTAAATTAATGAATGAAACCATATGTAGTTGCACAATTGGGTGTATACTTGATACAACCCTCTCATATAAATTCTATGACCCATAAACACACGTATAAGAAAGTGAAAATATTGGTTGCACGTACTAGAATCCAACAGTGGTTTGGATGCTAAATGTTGTATATATACTCACCCATGGTGGATGAAACTGAGAAATAAGAGAACAAAAACCTTAAATAGAAGTTTCAATAAAAAAGTTTATCTGAGGAAACAAAACATCAAATAGACAGTCTAGAACACTATATATGGGTTTATTTTACCTATATATAACCCTCAAAACAAAAATAGAAAAAAATATGATAAATGTAATGAATCACGTACTGAATATAGGAAATAGAGGTGATAAAGAATCATAAAATTTTTCATGTTGTTAAATGGACATCTCTAATATTAAAATCCCTAATAATTAATTGATTGATAAAAATAAAACTAAAAATAGCACAAATGTCCCAAAAATAATCTTATATACCCTTGTAGATATTTTTTGGATTGTTTTATTGAATTTACCTAAATTTAATGATTCTAAAACCGTAATGGCCACCTAGTGGAAGTGACTTATAAGGTTTTATCCCAGTAAATCTTCTCCCCCCAATGACTAATTTTCCTTAAATTAAATTTTAGGACACAAAAAACTAATAGAACACCCCAATTCTACCGAATTACACATGGTTAGTTTTTTCTTAGTCATAAATTGTTTCTTCAATTTTACTCAGGTCATCATAACATCCATAATATAAGGAAACTCATCCCTAGCATGTCTCCATACAATACAGTGACCTACCCTTACCAAACCCAAAGAGTCTCATTCAATTCACTCTTGTATCACCATTTTGATTACATATTCATGTTCTATGTAATTTTTAATAAAATTAAAAAACTTATACAGATCAATTTTATATATGACACACATATATTTATGATTGACCAATAAGACTTCACCACATCATAGTTACAAGACAATTTTCTGGTTCTTTAAATAATCATTAACTCTAATTCATAATCTTTGATATATTACAAATAATAATTCGTTACCACTAATTCAAACACTGAAACTAGAAAAATACTGATCTATTTCCACATAATGTACTCTCCACATGAGAATCCATTAGGAATGAAACCACACACTTATAACATTTTGAAACTCATTAAAAACAATATATACTACTTCAATAATTTCATATAAATTATTTACAATTTCACTAAATAACAAAATCATTGTTCATATCCTCCATACAACGACTCACATGGTATTATCCAATTTTCCCTTAGTTGGGTATCTTCACTAGAATAGTGTAATATTGTAGAAAAATAATCGGTAGTACATGTAGACACTACTTAATGTCCAATATCTGAATGAAGACACAGAATTGATCATTGAAATATAGATGAATATGATATCAATTAGAAAAACCTATTTAAATTATCTATCATGCCAAAATATAGACACACTATAGTTTATCATTCATACCAATACCTAATATTATATGTGTTCCCACACTGGTAACATATTTTTGATTAACCACCTTGTACATCAAGAATGAATAAAATAATATTACTAGTTAGGTGGGACTCTTAATACATCTAGATCTAGCTAAAAAAGTATTCATTAACTACATCATCTAAGACTAATTCATAATTGTGAATATCACCATTATTCTTGTTTTACTACGCCACTAATGCTCGATTTAATTCTTCAAAGAAAACATTATCAATAGGAATATTTCTACTTATATCCTAATATAATATAAATGTACATCATAAAACAACTTCCAAAAAGAAAATGTATACCTTCACAACATCTGTGTGAAAAACATTAGATCTATACAATTATTACCATAATCAATGACTAATGAATCCAATTTTCCATTGTCAATAAACTCACAATATCAGTACAACCTCAACATTTCAATAAAGTACCTATTGGTGATTAAATTAAATAATTCATTCCAAATCACCCATAGTTCCGACCTACTTGAACATATAAATAAATCGGGAATTCTATAAATCATCATAAATGCCTTGATCAATTCCTTGAATATCCCTAACCTAAATAACCCTATTTTGATCAAAAAATATCTACCCTAGCTATTATATCTTTCATGGATCACGCACATATCTTGAAAAAATCTCCCTTGAGTCTTTCTCATCTCCATTATTAGGGGAACATGTAGTGAATGTTTCTGGGAAAAAATATCATCTCACTCTTTACACTCCAATTGAGGCCATCAGGTTATCATACCATTGAAAACCAAATTTGAATCTCAATAAATATTAATTATTGAAAACATCACAAATAGGTAATGATATAATTTGAACCAAATATCAATAACCCTTCAATATTCTTACCAATATCTAATTCCTGTAACACCCACCATAATTTCCTAACATTCATATATTGGGTTTAGAAATCAGAAACATAATAAAATCTAAGAATTCAAAAACAAATAGCGTGTTTTTAATAAACAAAAACTATCAAAAGTTCATCACTTGCTTTTGTCCAATTTCAAAGTAAAATTATTTCCTATGACCAAAATTGGATTAAATGGTAAAAAATTATTCTAATTACACTTTAAACCCAATTAAAAAGATAATATAACCATATAAATTATTTCGATGAAATAAATTCTTTAAATTAAAATCTAGCATGTTTTTACTATTCATCAAAATATGAAAGTTATCAGAATAATATGAAAATTTTATCCAAATTAAATTTTTATATCCTCATTCCAAGGAAGAAATTTATTTTGTAAAATTGAAATTATAAACATGTCAAAAACTATATTTAATGTGTGTGCGCCATCAAAAGGCGGCAGAACTACATTTTTTAAAAATACTAATTTTACCAGAAAATTTTATTTTGTTCTCATACCATGTTATAGAAAATATGTAAGATGAATAATAATGTAATAAAATTCAAAATGTAGTCAATACTATTCATAAAGGCTAGTCCATAATAATATTATAACAATATATCATTGTTTAATGAATCCTGATATTACGTACTATGCATGCTATTGTGGAAGGTCGTGATTGTGTGTAATGCAAGCCAAGTCAAGGTGACGTGTAGTGAAAGAGTCCATTGTTGTTGTGTATAACAAAATACAACCATATTTCATTTATACATTAAACAAAATCTATACTTAATGTTGCGTATAATAATTTCTACAAAACAAAGTTTAAATTGTGTGTAACACGAGCCAAGAATAATGATGTGTATACTGCAAGCTAATACGGTGTTGCGTATAGCGCAAGATAATCTTGGTGTAGCGTACAACAGAAGACATCAATGAAATTAAAAATAATAATTCTAATAAAATCTCAGGTTTTTACATTATGAAAATATCCCAACATATGAAAATTGAAATTAAATGGCATATGAGAAAAGGTGTGTTTCATAAAAGAGGAGATTGGAATATCCCTTACTTGGATGTGTGACTCCAAAGGCTTGGGAGAGGCATCATGGGAGAATGGGGGATTATTGGGAGGACTATAGGGAGTATATATTAGTGTGTGGATAATCTAACAACAAATTTAGTGAATAGGAATGGGAGCGTTGGTTGGTTTATAAAGGGAAGGTGGGGAATTTATTTATTATTTTTGTTATTGGAAAACTCATAAAAAAATATTCAAAAACACAAACTATACTTTAGTTTTTCCCATGGTTTCTTCCAATGGGTGGTATAAAAATTATTTTTTATGAACAAGGGCCGAAAATATTAAAATATTTTCTTCTCCTATGTGGAGGTGAGTCACTCTCAAGAAAATTATTTTAAAAGCATAAAATATATTATAAGTCATAGGGGGGTTACTAGTGATTTATAAAATAAATAAAAAAAACCATAAATTACATTAATATTTAAAAAACATATATTTGGTTTTATATAAGTTTATAGTATTTATTATAACATTATTGGGACTTTATGATGTCATAAAAACACCATATATTTACAAGGTATATAATTTTCAACAAAAAATTCGGCAATCTCAAAAAATAATTAAAATTTCCCCACGGGATAATTTTGACATCCTGATTCCAAAAAAAAAATTAATTTGTCATAAATTATTTTCTAAATATTTTAATTTTACGTTTTATAATAGAAATTCAACATTTATTGAAAATTGGCGTGTTTTGAAAAAATAGTTTTGAAAACATAAAATCATTTCATATGTCATCATATAAATATTATGATAATTTTAATTCAATAAATTTAATTTAATAAAAATATTTTATTATATAATTATTCATTTCATGAAAACGATAAATTCATCAAAAAATATATATTAATTGAATTTGAATATTATCCAAAAACATTAGTTTTGATTTAAAAATCATTTACAATGTAACAATAATTTAATGAAAGTATATTCATTATTCAATAAAAAAATAATGTACATAATAATAATTTTATGTTATTATTAAATATCCATTTATTATGCTACCATACACCATAAGAGTAGGGTGTGTAATGGTTGGGATTTCATGGGGCCATTTAGTGAACATTGGTTGGGTCATGATCTCAATGAGGTTGAACTTCTACTGTAAACAGTTTCAATGATGCTTAAATTTGAAGTATCTCATCTTGGTCATAATCTAGGGAAAATCCATGAAATGATATCTCCCTCTGATGATTTATTAAATGGGATTTGTAGGGAACATTCCTATTGATTGTGTCCACCACTTCCTTTATCTATGTTAAAAGGATTAGTTTAAACCCTATATTTTTAAAAGTCATGTGATCATTTTTAAAAGGATATATTATCAATGTTAAAGTTAATTAAATATGATTTAAATACAATTGGATAAAATAAAAATAATAATATCATGTTTTTTCTATATCCATTAGTTATTTAATCGAAAAGGGAATATTTTTCTATGGTTTTGGGGTTGTTAAAGAGATGAAGAAACTAATAGAACAACAATGAGACAAAAAAATATGTTGTTGAGGTACCCAAAAAACGAATTAAATAACCTCTGACAAATAAAATTAAAATCATGTACCCTTTCATATAGTAGAATGTGGTGAACAACCCATTTAGTCTTGAATTACATAAAACTCTAGATAATGTCATAAATATTGTCATAAAGATATTGTAATGTAAGAAGGATAAAAGTTAACCATGTCTAAAATATATCTAATTATTCATCTAGTACAATAATATTGTAAATGGTTTATATAATTAATAGAGTTTCAATGTCTAAGGAGAAATTATTTAGGGATAGTTTTCAAAGAGAAGGTATTTCATAAAAGTTCATTAACCATATTGTAGTAATTAATTCTTTCTCTTGTTTCCTATATAAATATTTCGAGCACATAGGCTTAGAGAAATTAATATTTATTATTTTACTAGTATATGATGAAGCTGAATTTCGAATAAACATTTCAATTTTATCATTAAAGAGATGAAGAAATGGGCAGTTGGTTTAAGGATGTATTATTAATTGAATTGATAAAAAAATCCAAAGGTTGAGAATGTTGGAACCCAATGGTATGTATTTTTTAGTTTCATTTTATTTCAATATATTTAAATATTTTAATTCATGTAATGAATCTCAATATTCTGAATAGGTTATCTATGTTCATAATTTTTATGTGAAGGGGTATTTTCTTTAGATAAATACAATGTATCATAAAAAAATGCGTACCATTGCACAGTTCTAAAATTGTGACATGATGATTGTTTATATAGAGGGTTCTAAATTCACTATATATTATTAGTCTATACTATATGTTCTATTACTATTAATTTACATTACAAAGGATATTTTGTGATGGACATCCCATATTCTTAGTCTATACTAGAGTATGAATGTACTTATTCACAATATTTCATAAAATAAAATTACATCATGGTGGATTTTATTTTAACATAATGATGGGAAAATATGAATAAGGTTGAATTTAAATGTATACATAATCCAACACCAAAAAATATCATTATTTTGTAGAGGGTTTGAAATTAACATATCAAAGTAAATTCTAGAGACAAATTATTTTTTTTCATGTCCAAATCTCTGATTTAGATTACACCCTGAAGATTCTAGTGATTCGATGAGGTTACATTATGAGGGTTTAGTTTACCCCACAATCCATATTGCAATTGAAAAATAGTTTAGAAAAAACAATATTATAACATAGTAATGGTTTTCAGAATTACCTAAAAATCATAAAAATCCATATTTAAATTATTTCTTGGATATCTATTTTAGATACAATTGAAAAGATGATATTAATGTATAATTAAATGGGTCGTTATTTTATTTTTACTGTAAAATTTAAATTTTAAAATACTATGGATATAAAGAATTATAGTATGTAATATAGAATGAATCACAAAAAATATAGTATAGTGAATTAATGATGATCAGGAATCTTTGTAGTGTGATCAACATGTATGTTTTTTTAAATTAATATTTTAAATAATAAATTGTTTTTGAATATTATTGAAGTTCAAGAATATATAAAATGCAATCAAGTTATATGTATATCAATTTCAACAGTTAAATAAAGAATATATATTACATAGTCATAAATATCTAGAATTGAATAATTCGAGCATCATGGAAGAACATACATTCTAATTTGTGTTAGTTTTCATTATCAGAAATCATTATATGATTGACATTTATGTTAAGCCTATTTTATTCATCGTGAAAATAATTATGTTGATGATAGGAATTGGTCCTAGATCTTGGATAAGTAGTGGTCTCATATTAATGTTTTAATTATAGACATTTGGAATATTGATTGTTCAGAATATCAAGACATTATTGATATGTGCATCATGTACTAGAATTTTTATTTGAGATCCAAGGAAAATAAACAATTTTCATGTTCATTATGAATATGCATTTAATCTTTATTAATAATAATATTTATGCTGAATTTTTCCAATTTGAATATAAGACCCAATTTTTATTAAATATTGGAATGAGTTTTTACTCTAAATTTCACACTTCTTAGTTTGTATTATGGGATTAGGGTAAACCCAAAACACATAACCCACAAACCCCAATTCCATTGTAAAATAATAATCTACAAACTATTTATACCCCACAAATACCTAAATGATTATACCATTAGGAAACCTAAATTAATGAATGAAACCATATGTAGTTGCACAATTGGGTGTATACTTGATACAACCCTCTCATATAAATTCTATGACCCATAAACACACGTATAAGAAAGTGAAAATATTGGTTGCACATACTAGAATCCAACAGTGGTTTGGATGCTAAATGTTGTATATATACTCACCCATGGTGGATGAAACTGATAAATAAGAGAACAAAACCCTTAAATAGAAGTTGCAGTAAAAACGTTTATATGAGGAAACAAAACATCAAATAGACAGTCTAGAACACTATATATGGGTTTATTTTACCTATATATTACCCTCAAAACAAAAATAGAAAAAAATATGATAAATGTAATGAATCACGTACTGAATATAGGAAATAGAGGTTATAAGGAATCATAAAATTTTTCAAGTTGTTAAATGGACCTCTCTAATATTAAAATCCCTAATAATTAATTGATTGATAAAAATAAAACTAAAAATAGCACAAATGTCCCAAAAATAATCTTATATACCCTAGTAGTTATTTTTTGGATTGTTTTATTGAATTTACTGAAATTTAATGATTCTAAAACCGTAATGGCCACCTAGTGGAAGTCACTTATAAGGTTTTATCCTAGTAAAACTTCTCCCCCCAATGACTAATTTTCCTTAAATTAAATTTTAGGACACAAAAAACTAATAGAACACCCCAATTCTACCGAATTACACAAGGTTAGTTTTTTCTTAGTCATAAATTGTTTCTTCAATTTTACTTAGGTCATCATAACATCCATAATATAAGGAACCTCATCCCTAGCATGTCTCCATACAATACAGTGACCTACCCTTACCAAACCCAAAGAATATCATTCAATTCACTCTTGTATCACCATTTTGATTACAGATTCATGTTCTATGTAATTTTTAATAAAATTAAAAAACTTATACAGATCAATTATATATATGACACACATAGATTTATGATTGACCAATAATACCTCACCACATCATAGTTACAAGACAATCTTCTGGTTCTTTAAATAATCATTAACTCTAATTCATAATCTTGGATATATTACAAATAATAATTCGTTACCACTAATTCAAACATTGAAACTAGAAAAATACTGATCTATTTCCACATAATGTACTCTGCACATGAGAATCCATTAGGAATGAAACCACACACTTATAACATTTTGAAACTCATTAAAAACAATATATACTACTTCAATAATTTCATATAAATTATTTTCAATTTCACTAAATAACAAAATCATTGTTCATATACTCCATACAACGACTCACATGGTATTATCCAATTTTCCCTTAGTTCGGTATCTTCACTAGAATAGTGTAATATTGTAGAAAAATAATGGGTAGTACATGTAGACACTACTTAATGTCCAACATCTGAATGAAGACACATAATTGATCATTGAAATATAGATGAATATGATATCATTTAGAAAAACCTATTTAAATTATCTATCATGCCAAAATATAGACACACTATAGTTTATCATTCATACAAATACCTAATATTATATGTGTTCCCGCACTGGTAACATATTTTTGATTAACCACCTTGTACATCAAGAATGAATAAAATAATATTACTAGTTAGGTGGGACTATTAATACATCTAGATCTAGCTAAAAAAGTATTCATTAACTACATCATTTGAGACTAATTCATAATTGAGAATATCACCATTATTCTGGTTCTACTACGCCACTAATGCTCGATTTAATTCTTCAAAGAAAACATTATCAATAGGAATATTTCTACTTGTATCCTAATATAATATAAATGTACATCATAAAACAACTTCCAAAAAGAAATTTTATACCTTCACAACATCTGTGTGAAAAACATTAGATCTATACAATTATTAACATAATCAATGTCTAATGAATCCAATTTTCCATTATCAATAAACACACTATATCAGTACAACATCAACATTTCAATAAAGTACCTATTGGTGATTAAATTAAATAATTCATTCCAAATCACCCATAGTTCCGACCTACTTGAACATATAAATAAATCGGGAATTCTATAAATCATCATAAATGCCTTGATCAATTCCTTGAATATCCCTAACCTAAATAACCCTATTTTGATCAAAAAATCTCTACCCTAGCTATTATATCTTTCATGGATCACGCACATATCTTGAAACAATCTCCCTTGAGTCTTTCTCATCTCCATTATCAGGGGAACATGTAGTGCATGTTTCTGGGAAAAAATATCATCTCCCTCTTTACACTCCAATTGAGGCCATCAGGTTATCATACCATTGAAAACCAAATTTGAATCTCAATAAATATTAATTATTGAAAACATCACAAATAGGTAATGATATAATTTGAACCAAATATCAATAACCCTTCAATATTCTTACCAATATCCAAATCCTGTAACACCCACCATAATTTCCTCACATTCATATATTGGGTTTAGAAATCAGACACATAATAAAATATAAGAATTCAGAAACACAATATCACCAGGAACAACATCTTGATTTATATTAGTTGAGTTAAACCATAATCCTACATGGGAAATAAATATAGATAATTTTTTGCACATTAAATAGATAAAAAAAATTCATGACCTAAAAATTTACCACAAATAAGAACAATATTTTCATGTGAATCCAATAATTATATGACGATGAATAAGTAAAAAATATGACATTCCTTGATGTATGGACTTCATTCCATAAATATATGGCCACTCACCAAACAAAAAGTACATCGCCAGTCCCAATAAATTCCAAATATTAATATATAATATATTAAAATAAATTAAAACCATACTCAAAAACATATTATAGAAACCCTAATTTGACATGATTTTATAACACCATTTAACATCTTAAAACCAAATATCCAGAATTATTTTAAATTATTAGAACAATTGACCTTAGGGATACATTCCCATATATTAGAGACAATAGAATATCAGTAAGGGTCTGTTGTTGAAAAATGGGAATAATATTATATTTCGTGATATAAACTTAAAATCCTAATAATAACTATTACATAACTGTAACCAATGAATATAACAATAAATAAAAATACATTATTTTTCATAATAAATATATATATTTTATATAAACTATAAAAATTTCAATTAGGTTACCTATTGGAAAAAACATAAGAAGACATGATGTGACATAATTAATGAAATCACCAGATTAGAACTAAGGATCCACCAAATCCTAGTCTAATATACAATCAAAATGAACATGTAAAAAAACACACTATAATCAGTTACATATGAATGTTAAGCCCATTCCCTTACCTGCATCATGAAAAATAAAAACTATATTTTTGAACATGTCTCATATTGGGTATGAGTATGAAATTATTAAACCACCATAAATTTTATACCTAGATAATTTCTAAAAATATACGACTCTTTGAAAATTGAAAAAGACATTAGCTAGAATAGTCTAAAAAACCACTTCACATCGTGGATGATCAACAACGAGAGATAAATTTACCCTCTTGTGATATTGATGGATTTGGAGGTGTAAAAATGGTTTAGCATAAATGATGTTTTGTTTTTCTTCTTTCTATTCACATGACACATAATAATAAATTCCTTTAGGTAACCCACTTAGATATTCCAATCCACTCAAAAAAGTGAAACATACGGATATCCACATAAAGTACCAAGATCCATGGTATAGTGATTCTCATTTCTCATTCACGATTTTATTCCTGATAAATAATCAAAAACAGTTAACACCCACTCCCATCATGTGATCTCAATCAATGACTATACGTTTTGGAAGTCCCTAAGAATTATCCCTCTTTTAACCAATGATCAACAAAATATAATTTTAGAAACTTGTTTATGAATTATATTTCAATGAAATTGGTGGTAAATACAACCCCATCAGCCTTATCTGATGTGCACATGACCATAATGTAATCAACCCCAATGTGAGTGGTTTTATCATAAAACCGTGAAACATATTTGGTGAATCTCAATTTCTAATCATGAAAATGGTCATCTACACCCAAGTGAAATTTGTGAACCTGATCACATGATGACCTATATGTCATAACCGTCGTGTTTCTATAGAACCATATCTGTCAGACAAAAATGAGAGCAAATAATTTACATATAAAGTGACTTAATGAAATATCCTCAAATCCATTATGCTAGAAAAATAAATAAAATATATGTAGATCACTAATACATACAAAATAATACCCCTAGTCCAGTGACACAAAATATTAATATAGAAATTAGTTCCACACTATATCCCATACATGACCCTTCCATTCGAGAAAATCACATAATACAGAAACAAAAATATACAAAATTAATAATCAAGAAACCAACTACCAAACAACATTTATGTATTGTATAAAAAATCCTATAACATGATTGAAATTTTAGAGAATGAGATCAACAATCTTGAGAAAACTTCAATAGAACATATGTGTTAATACAAAATCACCATATGGTTTATAAAAAATGAGATAGATGATTAATAACAGTGGATGTGGATTTCCCGTAATTGTGGTGCAACATTCTAATATGCTGATATTCAAATAGATAATAAATTATGTGATTCCCTATACATTAATAATAATGATTCCATAGGGATTGGTGTGGTATACATGATACATTTTGAGCTCACCTTATGTTATTTATAACCAAATAAATGAGTTGATAAATTAAAATATATCTAAATAAAAACAACAAATTACCCTCCAAAACTACGAAAAACCAACCAACGGATTTTCTGTGGGTTCCCTAGTGACACAATCCCTCATTATGAGACATTATGAATCTAGTAGCCTACAGATAGAAAACTATTGGGGGTTAAGACTACCTTTTAATGTCCCAACCAATAATTATTTTTTTAAATTAAATCTGAGGCCTCCTTATACTAGTATGACATAATTAATAAGAATACCTAATGTTATATGGTGAGGATAGTGCTGGACATAAATTACCTCACTCAAATAACATATTTTCGATATACCACTAATTATTGATATCAATCATTTCACTTATGTTATATTTTTATACCAAATAACTATCACATTACACATATTGTATCATTATCCTCTTACTCAGGATGAGGTTTCCCACCACATCTCATACAACAAATTTTACCTCCACCCACTCACACAGTGTGATGTCTTTAAAAACATAAATGGTGTAGATCATACCACACCCATATCACTCACGGTGAACTTTCTATACCCATTCATGTATCAAATCCCTCTCACATAGGGTATTTTATTCCAATACACTCTCAGATAGGGTCACAAACCATTACCATGATTCTTGATAATAGCCCCTATCTCATGGTAGATTGTATGAACACCCTCTAACTTAAGGTTAATCCTCATAAAACATCCAAGAATAATTTTCATATCACTAATGGTTGATTATCCCAGTACCCACTCACTTAGGCAGAGGAATCAATTTATGTCTCCTTTTCAATAATAGTTTCAAATTTTGGACACACTCATATTACAACAATCGTTGAAATAAGAACCATTCCTAGCCATTGAATGACATCTTATATGATCCTCATACACCGTTGATGTATTCTTTTTAAAAAATATCATCATCAATAATCTTAACCCATCTCAAAATATACCAAAATTTCATTTATCCCCTTAGAATCATGATATCTCGTGAGGATTTGTATATTCGTTAATAATAACTCTTTTATACATCAACCGACCCAAAGGGTCCCTAGTAAATTAAATTATCACTCACAAATACATTAATAGATCCCATTATATCATCATATAGTGCACTAAACCCTAAAAAAACTTTCAACAATTTCCTCTCTTAATGTTTATAATGGAATTAAGGTGTTATAATTTTTAAAATTATAGGATGTTTAGCTTTTTAACGGAAAACTGACTCATTCAAAGAACAAAAAATGCATAAAAAATATGACATCATTAATATATACATCACATCATCATACATAAGTGTCCAACCCTCACAAGAATCTATCAACCATACCCAAAAATACAATCTTTGAAAATCCCCAAATATTGTAGCCTTTACATATTTGTATCGCGAATGAAGATATAGATATTAAATAAAAGGGAACTATATCAATGTGTCTCATCCCAAAACACAATTGTTTGATCTCTTTAATTTTTACACAAATCATTTCAAACATGGTACCAGAAGCACTTCACACCCTATATCCTCCACTAATAGAACATTAAACATGATATAAAACAATCCATTCCATATGGCCTTAAAATTTTTCATTAATGAAAATTTTCTTGAAACCAAATTACTATGGGGTTCATCATAAATAACAATAGGTTTTACTGATTTCTATCATAGTGATCAATCCACTGTTAAATCGTACAACAATGTATCGTACAGTAATTCGGAAATAGGGTTCCCTCTTTCAACCGTACATAAACCACAAAAGTAATTAGGGCTATTATAGAAAAATCCTAAACTCAGATCCCAAATAACACACACAAATTCCATGTATAATATAATTTTTTTTAAATATGTAAATAACCATAGAATATAATATCATTGTTACCATTATTGAACTGTGATTTTCTATTCCTCTCCTAATCTCATATAATTCTTCCATAATATTATTGCATGTATCTAATAGCACATGGAATAAAAAAAATAATTATATCCAATTATAATTTTGTATTCTAAAATACTCAATTAAGCTTACGTGAAGATAACTGATTAAACATTCACCTATATCAATAACATTGTGAAATGAAAATTCAATGACTCCTTGAATAAATTAAACATTCATGTGAAAAAAGTCCATGATTTGAAATTCAATCATGGACCTCTTCAAAATCATCTAATTAAATAACCATTTTAAAATTTGTGAACATCATACATTTTCCTAAATAGTGAGAAAAATTAATTTCTCACAATCTTGGAACCTCATTGTGGACATTTTATTATAAGAATAATCACATCAAGAATACTCCATCACAGTATAATGATTTTTCAAAGTAACCTTAATTAGAAACATTTTAAAATAAAATGTGATACCAATATAAAAATATGAGCTGGAGATAGGGGAGGATATATGACATTGATGTAGCAAAACAATAAATGATCAATGAGTATTCAAAGAGGGTTTAACAGAAACCTTATAGGCTGAACCAGGGGATATGGAATATAAATGTTTTTACCTGAAGCGATAGGTTGAATAAATATTGGGAGAGGTAACCCTGAAATAAATAGGCATCCATTATTAAAAAACAATACCTAGTCATATTGGGTACTTTTAGAGAGGGAATTATATACCTTCTATTAATTTGGCATACATGTACCCATGTTCACGGATCAGGTACCTAGTGTGACAACACTAGGTATCTAGATCTATTTAAATTTTAATAGTCTCCACCACCACCCCTACATGGTCCTAATCCCCATAAAAACCATCCTAAAAGAAAAATTCATAGAAAACAAATAGGGATGTTTCAACTCTCAGATATCATATTCATGTCTAAATTATCATATATACTCATCATAAAAAACATAAAATTTAGAATCCTTATAAAAAAAATAGTATATTTATGGATCATTACCAATAGTCCTTAATGAGTTGTCTTACTCATTTACAAAGAATGAATATGAAACTGTTTAAAATTGATATATTATAGGCCAAATATTATATCCCCTTGATAACCATAATTTCTTATTTTACAAAATAAAAAAATATAACTTTTTTTTTCTCTCCCATGTATTATTGTAAAGTTCATACATGTACCTTATATAGTTGTTCCAGTATTTACTAATTTTTTATTTCCACTTGAAACAGATCTGGAATTTAAAATCTCATTAAATATATTGGAATATGTGATAGGTAGAGTGTTGGTACATCCCTCAAGGTATCATTGAAGAATTTTTGAGGTGATTGTGTTTGTTGAAAAAGTGGGCATATTTGTTTTGATTGTTGACAAAGAAGACCATGATGTAAAAATGTTTTGACATAGGGGGTCTACATGAGCATTTTTCAATGATCAAGGGACATTTTCAACCATCCATTATTTATTGAAGAACCTTGACAAAGTAATGGATGATCTGGAGGTGGTACAAAGGAAAGGGTGCCATCCATGTTTTGGTTTGGGCGTGCAAGGTGACAAGGGTGAATGAGACTAGGAAGGTTGTACTTGCGTGTCAGGAGGAAACTTGGATGCTGAAAATCAGGGTACCCTCAACTATTAAAAATAGAGGGAAAACCCTCCAAATTTTTCATGAGGCTCAAAACTTTGAGAAAATTAGAGCTCCAGTCACATAGGTGTACTGGGTGCACAAATGGTTGTGTGGGAGCACAAGTAAAAGGTTATTCAAATGTTACACACCAATTTTTGTTTGGGCGTAAAAGGGTGTGAGTCTCTTATGTTATGAGTTAGAAAATTTTGTTTCATACAATAGGATATGTGAAACACGTTCTCTAGTCTTGGAGAAGCGCACCAAAGCATAGAGAAGCATGACAGTCATAGAGAAACACACAAGACATTCTAGGCTTGCACCAAAGTCATATGATTTCTCGGTACCCCTATGGTAAAGATGTATTCATCATTGGATTAAAGTGGGCGATCAACAGAGAATCTACATATAGTGAATGATTCATTCAATTCGGATAATGAAGGGACCTACAGGTCATTAAATAGTGAGTGGATCTATTCTATAGTAGTGAACAAAAAAAGAGAAAGATGGTGATCCTCTCCCTGACAGTGAGATAGAGAGAGTGAAACAGAGAGTTACACTTTTGGAAGTTGTTAGATGACCATAAACATTAGAAAGGTAGTGAGCCAGGGGGATAGAAGTGATTTAGCCTGAACACTGTAAATTGGCAGTGAGCTTTAGTGGATTTGGTACAGTGGCTCATCGTCGTTGTTTTCCCTATGGACGTAGCCTAGTGAGCGTGAACCAAATAAAAATCATTGTGTCTAAATGCATGCTTCACTACTTTTAATTCAAATAATATTCATTAGATAAGTAATGGAAGAATAATATCAACACTGACACACATATTCAATCAATGTGAACCTTATAATAATGTGGTTAAGATCCAGGGGGGTGGGGTTAATTTTGAAATAAATATCCATACTCTGATTCAGCCCCCTCTCAGGGTATCCAGGCTCCTTTTGGTCCTAACATATAGTCATATTGGTTTTTTATTCATATTCATCATTATAATATCATTTTATATAATTTAAACAACACTATGGTGAGATTAATTCCATGTATCATTTGAAATTTTTTCTATCCTATGTTGTTCGAACAATTAGTTTCCAATACCTTCAAAATATATGAACTATAAATTGTTCTAAAGGACCCTATAAGTAAATACATTTTTATATTAATCCTCATATATTGGTTTACATCCTTAGGCTACTCATAAAAAAAATTGTTTTCACATTTTTCTTAACTAACATCAAGGTTAATATCTTATTTTCATTAGTAATTTTTCTATAAAATAAATTACCAAAAAACATTGGTAACTATAATTATATTCACCTAGAAAAACATATATGTTACCTTATGATTGGATATAAGTTATAAATACTTACGTAAAAACATGTTAAAATACTCTATTGAACTAAGACCACACCTATTTGGTTTTATAAATTTTATTGATAAGCTATACAATAATGTTTTTCTCCGAAAAAATATCTCCCATTAACTGTTGTGATGTTTTTTATTTCAAAACATTTTCTAATCACGATCCTATACATCATTGATTTTTACCTTATTAAACTATCACAACGAGATATTTGAATCCCATTATAAAGTTATAATATGTTATTTTATTTCATATTTTATACCAAAATTATTTATGAAATATAAATAGCTTAAAGTTAGGTCACATAGATGGAGATTGTTATTTTTAGGCATGTTTATTTTTACAAATAACCCTATAAATTCTTTTTCACTAATGAAAAAATATATGTGATAGATTAGACATAAACCCATACAATAACTCATATGTGATTATTTTCTACGCCTAAGATAAAACTATATGTTTAGATTTAGTAACAGTAATCACTAATCAAGTCATTAAATGAATAAAGTAATTTTAGAAGGACATAGAGAAATTGTCAACAATATTTCAGTTCCAATAACTATGAGATTGATGTGTGAATAGAGGTTTATGTTTAAGAATAATATCAAATAGTATCTTTATGATCAATTAATTCCTTGTTAAAATACACTTTTACTTACAAAAAAGATTCATCTATAATAAAATTATTGAGACAATTCATTACCTTACTTTATCATTTTGTAAATCATAATCAGGGATCTCAAGAAGGTTAAAAATTTTCCTTCACATTTTTCTTTAAATTTTAGATAATAATATATTATAGTGAATTCATATATGTTTTATTACCTTATAAAAAATATCAAATGTTTTCTTACCCTAAATCCACATATTTTATCATAAAGAATTATTAATATTTATTTTAAAAAATGAGTATAAAATTATCAACATAATATCCTTTACTTTTAAATAATGTTTTACTTGACCAAAAATTATATTTCAATAATTATGTATTATTTAAGAGTTTTCTATTATTTTTTTAATTATTTACTAGTATAGGATATCTACTATTCAAGTAACCTAAAAATAATAACTAATTAGTGTCCACCTTGATAATATTTATTTTTATCGGATTATAAAACATTATTCTCTCTAAACGCAACACCGATTGTTTTTTTTGGTGACACCTAACACAAAATAAACGTTTTAAAATTAAATCAATGCTTCCCATAGGAAATATTATGTAACAATCTTCTGTTATATGTATTATGATTCATACTTCATTGTTAACATTAATGTTAACTTTATTCTTGTAATTATTCTAATCTACCAACACTTTTATCTTGGAATTGAAATCAGTGAGTGAATTTTTTTTTAAAAATTCCCATGAAGTGAAATATAAATATTAAATGAAATGATTAAAAATATTGACAGTAAATCATCTTGTTTCAATTATATAAATGTATTTTATTTCTTCTCATTATGTCATTTCCTACTACATGTGAATCAAATATCATGTGATTCGATTTTCTCCCTCTTTATATTTTATTTAAAAGATGGATATTATAAGGATTAATTTTGTATAATCATTTTCAATGTCCTTACACATTTTAGTTTTTATATCTCTAAATAATAACTAAATATTTGTCTTTAATTATGTTATTATTGACTTATAAATACTTACCTAAAAGACATTGAAGTGGGTTCTTTATAATTTTCTTGTTAAAATTATTAACCTTACTAGACAAACTATATGGAAATGATGAATGAATGAGCTGTATTGATTGAAAATTATTTAATATTAATCCCAAAATTATCAAAATCTGATGTATTCTATCTTCTTGAGTATATGGGGACTATCTTAGATTTCATTGTCCAATTAAAACATTTTTGTTAAACTATTATTTTTTATCCACATTCTCCTCACAATCATCTTAAATATGGAACAATTTTGTTTAGAAATTTATATCACTATAAAAATATTATAAGTCACCCCTCACTAATGATGCAATTATAATGTGAGAATAAAATTCATCATCATTTTATTGCCAATTTCCCTCTAATTCACACTAAATTTCCGTCTAAAGTATATTGTTCTGTAGTGAGGTCTTTGATTATACAATTTCATTTTTTCGCATAGTATTACACCTAATCACTTACACCTCTCATTAATATTTTTACCGACGAGGTGATGTTTTTTCTAATATCATTCACAAAAATTATAGGTTATTACATTTATTATTTCATAAACAATTAATAGTAAATTTTATGTCATTATACTTATTCATAACTAAATGATGTTTCTATTAACTGAATCATTATATATCCCCATATATTATCGAATCCCAATATACTTTACCACTTGATATTTAATATATTGTTCTCATAAAATTTAAGTTTAAAGGATAAATATTTCACTTCTCATAACTGACACTTTGAAAATTCCATTATTTGAATGTTTGTTTGGTAGAAAATACTATATCCAACAATGTTAAATCATATCTCATTGACTTATTGAGTGAAGTATCCATATTTAAATCATATAAATAGATTTCCACAACTCATTCCCAAAAATTTTATTAAATATGCTGTGGATTTTACCATTATTATAAATTGGGTTATGTCAATACATTAATTTACTAAGACTGCATGCAAATTAGAAGAGCCTTTATATCGGCCTAACAAAAACATTAAACTGTTTTTGTATTTGAATAATGAAAATAGAAGGGATGATTGATATAGTATTTCATTTGAGGGGTTTTCTAGATATGGTTATTTATATATATTATAATCATTAAACATTAATAAAAATTTATTTTATATATAAAAAATATAAACAATCTATAATTTATATTTTTTATATTTTTTATATTTAATATAATTTTAAAAATTAAATCAGAATAAATTTTTACTCTTGTTACTGTGTTATTTCATTAAAAGAATTTACATGAAAAATAAAAATCATTCATATGATATTTATTTATTTTATCCTTTTATACATTATTAAGTGTTCTATTTAATTATTTCCCAACCCAAATTTATAAAATAAATAACAATTCATCAGTAGTAAGTAAAACAAATAAATTATAATGAAATGTGTTATATTAAATTATGCCTCAAGTGTATTATTAATCAACTTCAATCCTATTGGAATTCATTAATTTATGTAATAACTAAAATTACATCACACCATTAATATCTCACGCAATGAGCTCATTTTGTTTCATGACATTTCATGTCTGAAATCACATTAATGTATGGAAGATCATAACATTTTTGTTCTCACACATATGAGAGGTGAACTATGGAGAAGTGGGTGTTTAAAAATATTGTAATGATTCCATGTAATCCTACATGAAACAAGGGTACAAAACTAGATGGGTGTGAATTTATGATGTTCTATAATGGTATGATATGATTATATATGTGAAGGTATTATGTATAGATCGATAGTGGGGAACTATAGGAGTAGTACTATTTACCGAAATTGGGATTTGATGTTGCGTATTAGCTCTTCGAGACACTATGTATCCTGTACATCAATATATATAGGATTGAATATATTGTATTATCCTTAGGATTTTATAGTGGAGCGATATTAGTTACACAATAGAACTTACAAGATACAAGATTGTGGAGGGGAGAAAGGGACATAAAAATTTGTTTAGGTATTATACTTCTCTTCATGGGGTATTGAAAATTCAATAATATGATAAGGTAGGGATCTATATTCATAATTTGTATAAGGTGATGGGGAGGGTTTTTTAGTGCATTCAGGTCAAATATTTATCTTCCTTTGATCATCAAGGACTTCATATCATATATTGTTGTCTTATGGGTCATGTATGACTTTCCCCATTATCTGGTTAGATAGAACGATTATCTAAATAACAATAAATATAGAATTAGTATGTTTGTATGGGTAATTTAGGATGTAAATGAACTCCCACATAAGATCTCTATAGAGTGGTGAAAATCTGAGTTATTTTTTCAAAAATCCTAAATGTACATTCAATGATGTTGTTTTGGAATGATCTTGTAGTCATGTTGGTGTGTCTAATAATGGATATGTGTCTCATATCTTCTATTCAACACAATGTGTTCCCTATGGACCGATTTTCATATTAGGATACATAAGTAATTTTCTAAGATATCTATTTTAATATTTCAGAATAGTTCCCTTCAAAAATTCCATTACCAAAGTTTTGTTAAGAGAACCTCTGTAACTATATTATTCTCTTTCATAGATCGCGTTATCCATGATTATAGGTATTTTTTAATTCCCTTGTATTATGAATAATTAAAATATATTTTATGGTATCAAGGATTGTGGAACTTTGTGGGATATTCAAAAAATATTATGAAACTAAATCCTAATTTTAAATAAAACATCGAGCCACCCACACTGTAATATTGTTTTGGATATTACTATCATCTAGTTCAAACATTTAATTTGGTCTTTACAATTTTTGATATAGTTGGGGTGCCTCTTAAAATATATTCACCTACATATAAACCAAATGATCCCTTTTTTCTATTATCTGGACAAATGTTGTCTTATATATTTCATTTACAAATATTATTTTGGTATAAAATAGAGAAAATCGATTATAGAAGAATATTTTTTAGGAAAACATTTTGAAATTTTGTGATACCTATTTTAAATTCAGATACCAATAAAAATTCTATGATCAAACAACCCCATGATCTGTACCTAATAGGAGACACCCAATAAGGGAATATTAATCGGATGAGATGGGAAGATTATATTTTAAGGACATATTTGTCCCCTCCACCGCAACATATGAACAGACTACTACTATTTTCAAATAAAATTTTAGTTATTTTATAAATATTATTCACAATTCTCTTCATTCCAATGATATGTTGGGAGATGTAATCATAATTAACCCTAGAAAAATTAAAACCTAAATTGCTTATTTGGATAGTTTTGGATTTTATCCCATAATCAATAAGTTCATCTTTATTACCATATTGACAATGTAGATACTATTCAAGATGAAAAATAATATGTTTTTCTAATCAAATAATATTACTACTGTATGAGGTCTAAAAAATTAAAGATGATATTGGGGACCCCGATGGTTTCATTACTCCCTAACCAAAGATTAATAGTGTGATGAAGAATTAAATGAAGTTAAAATGATTCATCGTTAATATATTTTCAAGGATCTATATTTCTAAGAGTCTAAACATCCCTTCTCAACCAAAGGTAGTGGTAGATCCAACCACATATAGTGAGGAAGAAATACTTGTGGATTTCAACTACATTTAACTCATTCAAATTTTAATATATGGTATTTCGGAATAAATATATCCATGTATTGAGGGATTTTTTATAAAATATATATCACAATTGATACATATCAGGTGATTCTTGTCTAGAAATTGTAAAATATGATATTTAAAATTGCGTTCGAATTTGATCCATATCACAACTACCGTATTATTATCATTCCATTGGATTATCTTTTTTTATTTAGAAATTTATACATTCTTAGTGTTCTCCATGAATATTCATTAAATATTTGTATATTTTTTTTAATAAGAATAAATGATATGATTGTTATGGTTTGATGATGTTGGTATGGTTAGTGTTTTTTCTTTTCCAATTCTTCTATTAATAGAATGTTGGATTTTAAGATGATGATGATTATTACTTTCCACATAAAAGAACATTATGAGTTAAACCATGTTTATTTGACTGTGCACTGATGAATTTGAGATTCTTTCTAATTCTAATTCTAACATAATTCTATATAAGGCTATTAAATCATAGAAATTAATATATTTAATTTGATTCTTAAGGAAGTAATAGATGATTTTCAAATTTGGAATGATAATGTGTGGATCTGGGTAGAAACTCTCTAAAAACTACTACATAGATTTCAATTTTTCTTACTTTTCCCATTATTTATTTAATTAGTTAAATTTGGTGGAAATGATTATAGTTTTATATAGGGTTCTGACTAACAATATCTAAATGGAATATAAAACAAGTTTAGGTCTTACATAACTCAGGGTGTATTTCTTAAATCTATAATTACATATACATGACTACTTGGGATATTTTTCACTTGGAAGTTCATATGTTTGGGAAATATAGACTATTTGGATTTGTTTTGTAGGTAGTAAAGACAGTGTTTTTATTGGAAATTTATGTTAATTCGATGGATCCTTGGGACAAAATTTATGTATATGTGGACATGTTTTTTATTATTATCATATTGTTTCATAGACTTTCACACCCATTCAATCACATTGTACCTCACAAGAAGAAATTATAAATAATAAAAATATATATTTAGAAGGAGGATAGCTCAAAATGCTGTTATTAAATATAGTTTAATTAAAATAATGAGGCACACACCCTGATACATACTTAAAAGAGTTTATTGAATCAAATAAAAATTATTTAGATAATTATTCAATAATTTTTACAAAAAAATAAATTATTAAAATAATTTAAATAAATGATTATGCATCAAAACATACATAGGATAGGCTCACCAGATAATCAATATATATGAAATTGATATTTAGAGTGAAAAACATTTAAAATATATCTTGATAAAAATTATTTAATTTTAATATTACTTGAATAAATTGATTGATTTTATTTATTCTCTTATTCAACTTATGGTCACTGAGTCCATACAAAATCACCTTAAATTAGTTTGTATAATTTTTGTATTTTTTCATGCCTGAATATATAGACCATTTAATAAAAATATATATGATTTATAAAATATCACACATAGACACAGACACAAACACACATAAATAGGAAAACATGGGGGATATGTTGGATATGAAATTTAAAAAATGATCTTTGTAAGAATGAAGTTCATTGCCTTTAATCTGGTTTGATAATAATTTAAATGTGTAAAGGGTGCACCACATTCCCCTCTATTATTTATATCTTTATCATTAAATATTTCATTATATATTAAAAATAATATATACATACATCAATTAACACTCACATATATATATATATATATATATATTAAAAATAATATATATATATACATATATTTATATATTTATATATAATAAATAAAAAAATTTAATTAAAAATAAAAATCTATTTTATTAGGTTTAGTAGCCAATAAAATCAAATTATTTATATTAAAATTTTTAATTAGACAATATATAAAACGTATTTAAATAAAATAAAAATGTTCTTGTTAAACCATAAAATGTTATTATTGATTTTTCCATGAACCCAAAAACACTGTTCACTGAGAAATTAGACCTCAAAGATGATTTTATACATCAAATTTGTAGTAATGTGTATAATTTTTTTGACCCCTATAATACTTAATAATGGATTCATGCCTTAGAAAAATTAATTTTGGAATATAATCAGGAATTCCCTGAATTGGAACCAAGCTCCGACAATATGTAATTGTTCCATCGTACAAAAAATCTAGCATGGTATACTATCCGTTTAAGATATTTTTGTGTAAACTAGTTTCATTGGTCCTGATACCATAAAATGGTTTATCAGATATTATTTGTAAATAATAATTCTTAAAAAAATTACGAGATTATTTTATTTATAATTTTATTTCAACTCATTATTTTTATCACTATCCCAATTTATTGTCATATTATTATTTTCATTTCATTGAAATGTAGACAAGGGTCCCTCTAAACATATCAATATCATACCCAAGACAATTAAAATATCATTTTAAATCTCTTGTGTGCTATAACGAGAAAAAATTACTTTATTTTATTAATTATTAATCACAATAATGGATCTCTTATTACCTCTCTCTCAAATCATGAGAGATATAGGAATAATATCTCTATTTTCTATGTAAAACATGAGAGAATAGCTATTTTGAGAGTTATACGACAAGAAAAATCCCACTTAAATTCCATAAAACACATAGTTCTATAAATTTGGTAAATAATAAATTATATTAAAAAAAATTATTTTATTCTAATATAATCATAATTTAAAATCCACATCAAAATTACCCTAATTAATAATAATAATTATTTATGATTACATGGATATAAAACTCATTTCATGTTTCTTATAAAATGATAAAAAAAATTATTTATTATTTAAAATAACATTTTAGTATAATTTCATAAATAAATATATATACTAAAAATATAAAAATATCTTACACAAGTCATCACAAAAAGTAATAATAATAATTATAATAAGTGACTAGTTGTGATGAAATATAAATTGAATAAATGATTTTTATTTAAATGATATTTAAATATATTTATTAGAATATTAACACTATTGTATGCTCTAATAAGATTACATATCCTTGAAAATATACTTACTAGATAAAATATATGTTATTTAAAATTAAATATTGAATAAATAAATCAATATATATATATATATATTCAAATATAATTTATCTATTATTTATTGGAATATATCACTAAACATTTCAATAAATAAATATTCTATTATTTTAAATATGAATAAATTAAAAAGTGATTATTTTGAACAAACATAATCTAAACTCAAGTATCTTAGGAATAACTTTTTTATGATCAATTAATGTTAAATAAATATTCTTCCACTTGTTATGAAAAAATAATCCTTAAACTAAAATATAATATTATTTAATATGTTTCTTTATGTACTTAGTATGTGCTATAAAAATAATGATATCACCTGTTATAGTTACATTTATAAAGAATTTTTTTCACTTATTTAGACATATCTGTGTTAAATCATTCACTTAATCCTTTTTAACCCAACATTTCTGTTTTTTAAAATAACCTTCTCCCACTTGGAAAGGTGAAAAATTTCAATTTTTTGTATGTGACTGTCTCGAAACACTCATCAGATGAAATATAATTAACATACCAAATGTATATGATCATTATCTAGCATAAAATTTATGAACATATTGATAATGAATTTAGTATTTCAACTACAAAATCATCCCTATAAACTCTAATGTGTGACAAAATCCCCTTATCACTGGATATATAATCTGGAACGATGAATAAATGTGTTTATAGAGTGAAATTCATAAATAATTTCTTCCATATTGTTTCCTTTATATATCATAATACGACTCATTCTTTACTTATATTAACATGGTGTTTTTTGGTTCAGCACTATTGTGAATATTTTATTATTAAATTGAAAATACATGAATCACTAATATTAAAACCTGTCACGACCCGTCCTCGGGCCCGTGTCGTGACTACCCCAAGCCCGCCTTCCATAGGCCAGGGGCTGGCAACTAGCACCAAGGCGTAAATCCCAACAAAAAGGGAAGGCATTGCCTTTGAAAAGTAAACAAGCACCACAGAGCAAGAAAGCGGAAAAGTAAACACTAAGTAAAACTGTACAAGTTGTGGTGAAAGTAAAAAGGGGCCGGAAATACAAGCCCAACTCTAAAGTACAACTGAAAGGAAAAACAGCAACTGAAAAGGGAAAACTGCAGCGTCGAGCCGTCCTCCGGAAGTCCCACCTGAAGGGTGGGTACAGATAGCCTCCACTGCTCCTCGGGTCCACCTAACCGCTCCGAGTACGTCCCGCCAAGTGGTCCACCTCCAGGTACTGTCCTGCTCCGCACGCCTCCTCCACGATCAGCGCTGTCCGTCGTCTGCAACCAACACCACGGAGTGCGGGCATAGCCCGTGCAGGGGTGAGTATAAGCTACTCAGTAGGGACCCAGAGACCCCCGAAGGTCTTCCGAAATCCACAAAGGATAATCCACAAAGGAAAGATACAATCACGAAGTAACATCTGACACGGCTTAGGTATATGCCCATACATATACCTAAGTCTTCAATTCCCGTTCGGCTCCAACGTCCGAGCCCAAGCACAACCCAGTCCACACAGGAAAGCAAAACGTATACCCACGCAGGATAGAGCAACACAATCCACAAAGGAGAGTAACACAAGATTCAGCTCACACAGGTATACTTCTTCGGATGACGATAAAGATGATCATTGAACCATCTAAGTCGTCGGACCCACGAAGGATAGATAGGTACTAACCTTGCAGTGACCCACACAGGATCGGGCCCACGCAGGACCTGTAGAAGTTGGCTCACACAGAACCGCTGAGAGATGACCCACACAGGATCGGGCCCACACAGGACCGGGCCCACGCAGGACCTGTAGGCGCTGGCTCACACAGAACCGCTGAGCGCTGACCCACGCAGGATCGGACCCACACAGGATCGGGCCCACACAGGACCGGCAGCACTGATCCACGTAGGATCACTGAGTACAGTAGTCGTCGCAGTCCGCTGAGGATCTCTGCACAGTCGTCGCCGCAGTCCACTGAGGATCTCTGCACGGTCGTCGTCGGAGTCCACGGAGGATCTCTGCACAGTCGTCGCCGCAGTCCACTGAGGATCTCTGCACGGTCGTCGCTGTCGAAGTAGCAGTCGCAGCCAGCACTAGGGTTCCCGCACACAGCAAGCTCGTTCGGGAAGGTCCGCTCCACGAGCCGAGAGGCTGATACATCAACTGACACGAAGTCCGAAGTTGATGTATCCAAAAGTTCTGTATCGTCAACAGGAACTCAACGTCGCAGACGGCGCGTCAATCGGACGCCCGGTCTGAGAGATATTGGCATTTTCGTTCCAGGGGCCCGGTTGGTTTTTAAGGCAAAACCAACCCGAACGCACTCCACCTGCGTCCAAACCTCGGGCGGAATATGCCAAAAGATCCGTCTCACTTAGAGGAATTCAACAAAGCTGACGGCACGTCAATCGGACGTCCGTAGCTCAAGATATGAGCGTTTCCGCTCCGAGGGCCCGGTTGGTCTCGTGTACGAACCAACCCGGCCGAACTCAAAGTATTCCGAAACCTTGAGTGCGATATACCGAAACAACCTTCTCGATCCAAGGATCGTGTTGCCCCTGACGGCGAGTCGTTTGGAGGCACGAAGCTCAAGATACGGGCATTTGAACGAAAACGTCCGAAGATGGGGGGGTACGGGCCCGGGCCGACCCGGCCCGACCCCCCTGGTTCGGCCCGAACCGGGTCGACCCGACCCGGGTCCGACCCGGATTCCCCTGCCCGGCTCGGCCAGGGCCGGTCCGGCTCGGCGTGGCCGAGCCACGCGGGTGGAAGCCGCGGGCGCTGACCCGCGGCTTAAGGAAGGACCGCGGCCCGCGTGCGGGCCGCGCTGGCGAGCCGCAGACGCGCTGAGCCGCGTCCGCCCGGATGAACCGGACCCTCGCGCCACGGGTCCGTTTGGCCGCCGCCGCCGCGGCTGAAGCCGTGGCGGATTTCGTCCGGAGGCGCGCCGGCGCCGCCGCGCCGGTGACCCGCGCCGCCCACAACTTCCTCGGGCCGCCGACGTCGCTCCGGTGGCCCGTTTTCCTTCCCGTCTGCGCCGTTGCTCCTCCCGGGATCCGTTCTTTACTGCGGGATCGTCAACCGTCCGCTGCGGCACGTTCCGTCGTCGACCGTCAAATCCGCACAAAACGAAGAACGGCGGAGGGTCGTCGGGCCGTGTTCGTTCGGCCCGCACCCTCCGCGTTAGAGATAAACAACCGGGAGAAAAACGATCAACACATGATCCAACAATTTTAATTAAAATAAAATTGTTCATTGAAAACCGGCTTTTTAATTTTCAACAATGTTCATGAGAAAATTAAAAAGGGGTAATTTTCCAAAATGAATCCCTACCTTGATGATCGTCGTGCGCGGGCGTTCTTCGCGGAAGAGACCGTCGCGGAAGAGATCGATCGTCGCGTCGTCGCGGGGAGGCGTCGCGTTGTCGCGGATTCCGGCGTTGAGTCGGCGAGCTCAACGAATCAAGAACAACAGATTTAAATTATTAATATTTAAATCTGTGTTTCGTTTAAAACCAAAGAAAAGAACTTGAGAGGAAATCCGAAAGCACTCACCTCGAATGGTCGGTGATCGGAGATCGGAGATCGGAGATCGGAAGAGCGTCTCGGGCGAAGGCTTCATCGATTTCCGGGTTCGGCGTTCTTCGCGTTCTTCGCGTTCTTCGCGTTCTTCGCGTTCTTTGCGAGGGAGAAGAAGTTGAGAGGGTTCTCCCAAATCTTCTCAAGTGCAAATAACCAGAGGTTAAGCGTTGGTCTTATTTTATTATTATGCCAACAAATTTGAAAAACTGGTTAAGAAACGATCCATAAATTCGTTGAATTAATTCAACGAAAGAAACTACCCATTTAATTCACGAAGGAAACATCCCATTAAATTCACGAAAGAAACAGCCCATTTAATTCACGAAATAAACCGCCCAATTAAATGGTCTGTTAAGAATTTAGAAAACGCGTCGGTTGACTTTCATTAAGACGGGTTTTCACGGGTGCGTTTCTTAGCGGAAAGAAACGGCGGGGCTCGTGCGGGCCCCACCTCACAAATATCCTACCAAGGGGGTAGGATATTTCTGGATAGCATCCTATCCAGTTCAACTCATTTCAATCCTCCTTTAAGTGGGTTCAAGTGGCTTCCAAGTGGCTTAAGTGAAATAAAATAAAGCTGTCGCAAAATTATTTTATTTCTTAACTTTAAGCCCGAAAATTAAAAACCACACCCGAGAAAACGCAACTCTGAAAGAGGCGTTTCTAAGCGAATACGGGCGCTGCGATTTCATCGGTGCCCTCAGAATTCGATTCTGGGCACCGGTTCAAAAGTTAGAAAAACCCGCTCGTCCGTTCACTGAACGTACCCGAGCCAAACTTCAGAAAATGATTCCGGGCACACCGGGCCTCGGAATCAGGCGCCGTCAGAAACTGCGTTCTTGTAAAATTCCAAATAAAATTAAGAAAAAAATTTCCTTGAAATTTACGGGTCTTTACAAAACCAATATCATTTTAAATCATGATAATATCAAATAAGAATGTTTTTTAAATAGAATATTTTGTAGTGGTTCTGAATCCATTTACAGATTATGAATTGAAAATAGGTAGTAGATAGAAATTCAAAAATCCTCCTGAGTTAGATACAAAAAATATATAATAACATGGAACTAATTCTCAAGGAACACATCATCTCGATTAAGATAATGTAAGATGATTCAATTTAGTCAAGATATATATAGTGAGATTTAGGGAATTGTTTTTAATTTTATCAAAGAGTTAAATTCTTGTAATCTTTTTGTATTTTTTGTAGAATCTATTGGTAACATTTTTTAATCATTTCTATTTTGAAAATGTGCAGCCAAATGGTTATAAGGATATGAATATATGAATTTTAACATTATGTACAATAATTTACACCTGAAAATGAATTAGAGAACATTGAACCTTTATTCAAAGTGGAGATATAACGTAAACTTTTATCCTAGTATTGTAAAAAAAATCGAATCATTAGGTTTAAAATTCCTAAAATTTAGAATCAGATAATATTATTCACAATTGTTTTTTTGACATCAAACAATGAGTCTTATTTGAATTATGATGTACTATAAAAATATTATTTCCTAAATGTGACCATTATAACGTAGTCATTAAATTTGTTAGAATGAATATGAAAAAAATATAACCAAAAATATAATTTTTCATTAATTCAGAAATAAAGTACTTAGTATTTAGTAAATTCATTTTATAATTTTAAAATGTGATTTCTTATAAAAAATTTTTTTATTTCATTTTGTGAGAAAAAGTTGTAATTAATTTATTATTATTTCAAAAATTATATATTTTAATAAGGTGTAATTTTAGAATTTCTGTATCAAAATTATCATAGGGAGAAATTTGGATTATTTTTAGTGTATACAATTTTTAGAGAATAGTGAAAATTCTAATTTAATAGAATATTTTAGTATCATTAATTTTTTTTAAAATTTACATTTTTTGTTTAATTTGTTTAAAAATTAATTAATTTTTTATTAATTTATAATCCAATTTATATAATTGAGTCATCATTATTATTAATTTGGCTATAAGTCATTTTACAAATTAAAAATCCAATTTTCAAGAAACCCATTTTTTTTTGTGATTTGGGGATTTTTATGAAATTAATTTCGCCAATTTCTAGATATTTATAATTGAATAATTGACTTCTCATTTTCCTTTAGGATGTTATTATTATTTTTAATGTTGTTTTCTTTAATTTTGGTCATTATAAATAGTAGCTATAACATTTGTGGGCTGGCATACTTATTAGCAACCAATCTAGAGAGCCATGTGGACACTATTGTGCCTACTTATATAGAAGAGAAAACCCACTATCAATAATGATTTAATTATGGTATTGTAGAGAGACTATACATTCTGGATAAATAGTAAATATAATAAAGAAATAAATTAAATAAATAAACTCCCAAAAGATAATAATAACTAATATCTGTAAAAATAAACTTTCATTAACCATGCAACATATTTTGATGTCTACCTATCAAACAAAAGTATATTCAAATGGAATAAAAAGGTCATGAATATTATAATATAAATAAAAAAATCATACAACTCTTAATTTCAGTTTGAGTACATGCTCGGTCTATAGCTCCAACACCATGTTCAAGCCCCGAATAAGTAACAATGAGAGGCACCAGCAAATGTCCTGAACATTATTCATGATACCTTCAGGTGCACCAAGTGGTGATCTAAATAGGATGTGAGTGAAATTTAATAGTCTACTATCATGGATATATAATTTATTATAGTCCATGAGTATACAATTTAACAGTGTATAGTATATAAATATTAAATTAGTAAAGTTGAGGTGAACTATAGAATACCTCCCACTTGAGGCTAATTCATAATATCATTGATAATTGGAATAATAAATAAGTCTAAGGACACATGTCTATAAGTTTACATATCAAGAATAAGCACAAAGATAAATTCACGGAATGGGTCTCATCATTCCCACAAATCAAAATAATGAAAATACATGTAATAATATATGGAATGTTATTTATAAAATTGGTTAGCTAACATAAAGTGATTCATATCATTTATTAAGCAATGTAGTAGGATTTGTGGGATGAACCATTATAAATCCACTTTCTAAATGGGTTATAACCAAACTTGATGAAAAAATCAATTGTTATCTTTGGAGAGTATGGTTTTGAATTCATGTAGATAATCCAATGTGTTCTTTTCCTGATGATTCAAGATAAATATATGATCATATCCATACCATTAATATTTTACTATTTTTTCAGGGTGAATCATTATTTCTAGGTGAAGGAATTCAGAAATATAAGACATCAAAAAGATCCATGGCCGAATTAATGCATGTAATTCATAACAATGTATTGTTAGACATCCATTGGGTTGAAACATTGAATTTGAAACTAGAATAAATGTCTAGTCCATGGAATGCCTCCATTTTAAACCATAACTGTTTTCATAATATAACCAGTTTCAAAACATAGAAAAGGATATGAGGAATTCAATAACAATGTGAAAAAAGGAAGTATAATTAAATCAAACATAAATCATGTAACATGTCTATTCATTTTAAACCACACATAAAGCCTTTTTTTATGAACTAACCCATAAAAATTCCCATTTTGTAGTTTTCTAATTTAATTAAGTGTGTCACAACATTCAGGAATAATTAACTGAATTTATATACATAAAATTTTCCTTAAAGATCCTACTTAATTACCAATTCATTCCATACATGAATCCAAGGAATTCATTAAAAAATTCATAAGTGTGACTTCAAATATCCAAACAATGCTTTTATTAATATTAAATTTCAACCATAGAGGTGTCTGCCATGTTTTAACATAAAGTAATTAAATCATTTAATAATTAAATTATTCTATTAATTTTAAAAATTAAATAATAATTAATTATCATGGGATCTAGTATTTATTTGTGACACTAAAATTGGATAAAAACATTTGAGTAACCCAATAATAATACATGGTCCATTTAAATTTTACTTTATTTAAGTGGCATTCCCAACACTCACAAAGCGGTGGTTGGATCTAAATAGGATTTTTGGTTTCTCTCTCGTCCCAAACAAAGAGAACACTAATAGTTTCTTTGGTTACACCTTATATATGATGTTCAAAAAAGTCTAATAGAAACACACCCTAATGGGTGGTTTCATCACTTTGGGGAAGAATAAAATGTGGCTTCATTATGTTTCATGAAAAACATATCTCATGAAATGCATTTATTTCAATAAAACTAAGGCAGACATTGTTGTTAATCCAATTTGATCGTAAGGGGGGTTTCAAATTTTTATTTTAAACCTATGATGTAATATTTTATGACTATACTACATCTAGGTCGAGATTTAGGTGAAAAATTAAGGGAATTAAAAATTTTATGGGTGATGCTCAGAATTTATTGATTACGGAATAAGGAAACTTTTTATATATGTAAATAATTTTATTTAAAAAATAAAAACCTCCTAGAACACTATTTGAAAGCTTCAATTTTCCAGTATCATCTACTAATCCATGATATAATAGAAAAAAAATTAGATACTTTTAAAACATTGAAAATTGGGAATAATATCTAGAATGAGAATTCCTATCAAGGAAATTTAATACAAATTATAATCCTGGCATACCCTCGGGTATCCTAGCCAAATGGCTAAACAGAGCAATGCACCCCTGGGGTGGTCCTGGATCCAAGAAGTGATCCCAAACAATAGTTATACATATTCATTAAACTAACTACATAATTTTAGTTATTCAATTAAGCAAGGCCTCACCCATACGACACCCCCAACATGGGCACGTATCATAGTGGTACACAAAACACACAACAGTTGGAATTTAAACACCAGACCACCAACCCCGATAATCTCTAAATGGTATACGTGAACGACGCCTCCTGAATTGTCCAAGAATGAAGTAGACAAGAGAATAAATAATTCCAATTCAAATTAAAATAACTTCCCTTAGAGGAAGAATTGGTAAGAACAGTGCAAGGAGAAAGGATAACTCATCTGTGCGGTTCCAACGTGATCGGAAGAAGCGGAAACGGTTTCCTGGTGCACGGTTAGCTGATCTCGAAAGCTCCGGTCGTCCTTCTGATATCCTCCAGCATTCTAATCTTCCTCTGTGAACAAAGGAGGATACTTATAATTTTAAGAAAAAAACAAACAACCAACATGGCATGTACTTGAGAGTACACAGCATGTACTTTTTTCATTTAATTGTTCCTCTGGAAGCTACTTTTTCCACCGCTGAACTGTTCATCTGTCGACATGAGTAAATGGAATGTACTGTCTCTTAGCTGGATGAAACTCCCACTGCCTTAATATTCACCTTCTGACTAACTACACGACATGTAAATACCCACTACATGGAGTGGAGTCGGTTTTTACACCTTTCATTGCTGACAGGGAAACACGCCCTATGTACTCATCCTACACTGCCAAAGTACGCGGCCTGTGGAAAATTACATGGTGTGTACCCACTAAATTAGGGAATTCCCTACCTTTTATTTATTTTCTAAAAAAAAGGAAAAAAAGAAACAAAGAAACCTGTACTTCAGGAATATGATCTGGGTTCTTACAAACATCCCCCTTAAAGATATTCATCGTCGAATTACCCTTCCAAGGGTGGAGAAGATAAATCTCAATACAACACTAGCCACTAAGCACGTACGTCGGTCTCTCTCTCCAATGTTTCATCCTGGACTCAACCATACTTTCATAGAACCCATTCGAGAGGAACTGACTGGCCTCGGAGAACCTTCGTGCTTCTATCAACAATACGAATAAGATGCTCCTTGAAGGACACATCGATATGAAGCTCAACATCCTCGGGCTGAAAGGCATGAGGCAGGTCTGAATGATAATGGTGGAGCTGAGATACATGGAAGATGTCATGCATGGCATGGTACCTCTGTGGTAACTGTAACTGATAGGAAACCAACCCGACTCTCTCCATAATCTCAAACGGCCCCACATACCTCAGTGAAAGTTTACCCTGTCTCCTGATTCACCAGTGTCCCAAACTCAGTGAAACATTCAAGATAACCTCATCCCTGACCATGAACACCAAGGGTCTTCTGTGGTGATTAACATATGATTTCTGATAAGACTACACAGTAGCCATCCGCTTCTATATCAACTGGATCTGCTCTGATGTCTCCTACACAAGGCAAGGTCCCCGAAAAGCTGCCTCACCTACCTTTAACTAGCACTAGGGTGATCGGCATGGCCTTCCATATAAATCCTCCAAAGGTGCCATCTCGAAGCTTCCTGAATAATATTATTATAAACAAACTTGAAAAGTGGTATATTCTTCTACCAAGAGCCCCCGAAGTCTAGGATGCATGCGCACAACATGTCTTCAAGCACTAGTATCATACGCTCTGACTGCCCATCGGTCTTAGGGTGGTAAGTTGTGCTCAGAAGCACCTATGTACCCAATGCCCTCTAAAAACTATCCCAGAAATGGGATGTAAAACAGGAGTCCTAATCTAAAACGATAGAAGAGGGACCCCATGAAGACACACTATCTCTTGGATTTATGTATTTCAGAGCTCATCAACACCGATGGTCTCCTTGATCAAAAAATGTGATCTAACTTCATATATCTATCTACAACAACCCACACGACATCATTTCCTTGAGGGGACCTCGGTAACCCAGTCATGAAATCCATCGCGACATCATCCCATTTCCACTCTGGGATTGGTAACTGCTGTAACAGTCCGGCTGGACTCTGATGCTCTCCCTTCACCTACTAACAGGTGGAAAATCTAGTAAAAAAACCAACTACCTCTCTTTTCATACCTGGCCAACAATACTGACGTCTCAAGTCCAGGTACATTTTGGTAACTTCGGGATGCACTACCCAATATGAAGCATAAAAGTCCCATAGTGGATCCTCGTGTATATCACCTGGAACCCATAATCGTCTATGGAAATGCAACACCTTATCATCTCCTATCAGCCATTTAGGAGGAGGGTCCTCATTTTCCAAAGAATCCTGTAGAAAGAGGCCATTTGAATCAGATAGCTATCTCATCCTCACTCTATCCAGGAGTGTAGATGTCATTGCTAAGGACGAAAGATAGGTCTTCTCCTGATTGTCGTGAACCACCAAATGCATCTCAGGGAACAAAGCCATAAGCTTCCACTAATCACTAACCTCCTGCACTACATGTATCTGAGTCTTCCTGCTCAATGCATCAGCAACTGCATTACCCTTACCCGGTGTATAAGCATGCTCAAAATCAAAAGACTGAAGGTATTCAACCCACCTTCACTGTCTCAATTTCAAGTCACGCTGAGTAAAAATGTAATTGAGGCTTTTGTGGTTGGTGAAAACCTCAAAATTCTCTCCCAAGAGATAATGTCTCCAATAGCGCAATGCATGAATGACTACAACCATCTCAAGGTCATGCATCAGGTAATTCTTCTCATGTGGCCTCAACTACCGAGACCAGTACACAATTACTTGATCTCCCTGCATCAACACTTCTCCCAGCCCAATACCTTATGCATCATAGTAAACATCATAGCTCTTCCCTTGATCTGGAAGTATCAGGATTGGTGCTGATGTTAGCCTTCCCTTCAACTCCTGATAGTTTGTCTCTTAATCTTCTGACCAAATGAACTTCACACCCTTCTTATTTGACCCCATCAATGGTGTTGCTAATCAGGAGAAGCCTTGTATAAAGTGCCTTTAGTAACCATCCAACCCCAAGAAAATCAGTATCTCAAACACATTCTTAGGCTTCTCCCAGGAAACTACTACTCTCACTTTCTCTGGGTCCATGGAAACTCCTTCCACTAAGATGATATGACCCAGGAAGTGTATATGGTTTATCCACAAGTGGCACTATGAGAGCTTAGCATATAGCTGATTCTCTTTCAGTGTACTCAATACGATCTCATGATGGGTAGCATGGTCATGTAGAGTGTGATAGTACACCAAGATGTCGTCCATGAAGACTACCAGAAACAAATATAGTTAAGGGTGGAACACATGATTTTTCAGATCCATGAAAACGGTTGTCGCGTTCGTGAGTCAAAACGGCGTAACCAAGTACTCGTATAGACCATATCATCTGTGAAAAGCTATAAGCGGTATATTCGATGGTCTAATGCATAACTGATGATATCTGGATCTCAAGTTGATCATCTAGAACACATGTGCTCCTCGAAGTTGATCAAAAAGATCATCAATCCATGGCAAGGGATATCGGTTCATAACCGTCAACTGGTTCAGCTTCTGATAATCAACACAAAGTCTGAGGGTATCATTCACCTTCGTCGCAAAAAGGACAGGAGAACCCCAAGGAGAAGTACTGGGTTGGATGAAACCATTTTCATGTAACTCCTATAACTGTCTCTTGAGCTCCTAAAACTCTGGTGTAACCATAATATAAGGAGGAATGGAAATCAGTGCTACTCTTGGCACAAGCTCAATAGAGAAATCCACCTCTTGCTTCGGAGTTAGACCCGAAAATTCATCTTGGAAGACATCCCTAAAATGGTAAACCACTAGAGAGAAATCCTTTTGACATTTCCCCTGATCATCCAGATATAAACTCGCATTCTGGGCTGTCACACCACCACGCCCATGACGCTCGGGTCCATCTCGACTCGCCTGGACATCCCATTCACCTCTGTATAGAAACTCTTAGCCCTCTAGTGACGTGAAACTCACCCTATGACGATAGAAATCCAAAAAGGCTCGAAATGGAACCAACTAGTCCATCCCGAGAATGACATCATAACTCATCATCTCCAAGACATAAAGGCCCCATGGAAAGTGACACCCACCAACCTCTAGGGGGCACTCCTTGCACTGACGCGTACCAGCCGTTCTAGTTCCCAACAGAGTGTCTAGCATCATGACATCGGAAGAATTAGAAAAATAGAGCCCAAGGATCCCCACAATGGGAACAGATATAAAGAAATGTGTAGCACCTGTATCGAAATGTGAAAAAGATAAAACTGAAGCTACAAGAATAGTATCTGTAACAGTATAAGGTCTGGGATCCTGCTCCTGTTGGGTCTGTTCAACTACATATGCCTGCCCAGTGCCATGACCATGTGACACAGCCTGGCTACCCTGAGCTATCCCGCCCTTCTGCCTCTGAGATCCTAGTATCAGGCTACTATGACCAGGACCAACATCTCTGCCTACATTCCCTGAAGTACCCCAATTTCTAGACCAGTAAGAAGTTGCTGGTCCAACTCCCGCACGCGGTGTCGGAACAAAAGATGTCTCACTAGCCACTAATACAAATTCCCTGAACAGGTGCTGTAGATGACCCATCTTAACACATGCTCAGCACTCCACTGGGTTTTGAGGACAATGAGGTCTCCTATACCCCTCTCTACCACACTGGTAGCAAATGACTTGGACAGCTGATGTATTCTCCAGGCTAGTACTACCACTATGAGAGAAACTCAGTTGTCACTTCCTCTTCCAGGTAGAAATATTACTAGAAACAGGTGTCAAACTGGCATGGACCACACCACTAACTTCCTGCATGTTCTGCTCAGTAATCAGTTCCTGGTTCACAATAGCATGCTATGTCCGCAACCTGAAAACATTCACCAGTGCTCTAATGTCATATTGAATAACATCCTCAAAGCATATGGCCCTCAATATCTCATCACCCATCAGAAAAAGCGAAACATGTTGAAGATCAGTAAAGAGAGCAGAATAGTCCATCACTAACATGGAACTCTACTGTAGATTCATGAACTCTTGAGCTCAATCTGACCGCAGTGTCTCCAAAAAGAAAAATCCATAAGGGACTGCCTAAAAATATTCCCATGCCATGTCTCTGTGATTATATGAATGGGTTATAACATCCCCCACCTCTTGGTGGAATCACGAAGCATATATGTAGCAAGATTGACCCTCCCCCCAAGATTTGTCTCCAGATTCTGAAAAATAGTCTGTACTAAATCCAGCCACGACTCCACATCCTGTGGCCCGCCATCCCCTAAAAACGTAGGCAGATGATTCAATTGAAATATACCCGTCAGCTATGCCATAGATGTGGAAGCATGTGGCGCTCCTTAGAAGGTATTCATGAACTGCATCAAGCCTTCACGGAACTGACCCTCCACGCCTGCATCTGGTGCAATGGATGGTGCCACACCTGGCACTGATGGAGGATCAACTGGTAGCCCATGGCCTACAATCTCTGGAGTATAATCATTGACACTCACTTGGAGAAAAACCGGTGGGCATCTCGGCGACATGACTTTACACGATCAATTACATGCCTTAGATTTATTTTTTTCAATGACTGAAAAATAGGGGACCAAAAAGGGAAAATGAGGAAGAAGGAATTAAAGTTTTTAAAAACAAGTCTACACGACATGTATATTAACTACACGACGTGTACCAGACTTTTCTTACTCTGCCCGGGTCCTTCTACATGGGTTATCCATACAAATCTCTTCTGAATAAGACTCACGGTGTGTATAACATCTACATGGAGTATATTTTTTTAATTTCAAACTCTTGTATCATTCATGGCATGACCAACTAGTCAGATAATACTACATGATGTGTTAGACCCGCACACAGTGTGTACACCACTCCATCTTCCTAGCCACACAGCTAGGTCCTCACGATCTTTCCCCAGTCAAGACTACACTCCGTGTCCCACAGGTTCACAGTATGTTCAAGAAAAGGTAACACCAACCCATGTTATTAGTGACATGGCCAGGTACCTGGGTCAGACTACACGACTTGTTCAAGGTGAACACGACGTGTATGTCTTATGGTTTCACCGTCCGTTTTGTTAGATACACGGGTGGACACTGAGTTTAAACTACAAAGCCTGTTTCCCCCAAGTAATTCCCTACCCAATTTCCCCGCCCTCAGGGTCTATTATATGGGAAGAGACTACACATAATGTACTGAGGGTACACGGTGTGTTCATAAAAACGTTTCTTTTTGTTCCCAAACAGAAGATTAAACAACGTGTAATCATAGAACTACACGGTGTGTATCTTGGGTTTTCCAGATAGTAAGCCTCCGAAACTACTCCAGAACCCAGAAAAACATTCAAACAACACCTAAGTGATAATTACGATCCGTGAGGGCCTATACTCCTCACGAATCAATTCGTGGCATCTTATCTATGTTATAAATAAGGTAATCAAACAATGATCCACCAAATTACGGTCAATGAGGGCCCATACTCCTCAATAAAAAAATGTTTGGAGTTCATTCTATCAAGCTCACACAAAAATACCCTATCAAATAAATGATATTTATCAAAGAAGCTATAACAATATCATGCATTTCTAGCACAACAGCTATCACAACAACATGAAACTTCTAATTCACCTATGTGGCATTTAAGAATGCATGAAATGTGATTTCAAGAATGTGCCTAAATGATGCCTGAGATGGAATACCCTCATCTCATCGGGTTGTGACTAATGAGAAACCATTATAAAAATATTAACAGCACACCACAAGTGCATCACCAAACAGTGAAATCAAATGAACTGTAAAATTTCAAAATCTTTAAAAATTGCAATACGAGGTAAATTGCCTTTTTCTAGTACATGGGTTAGCTACACCCGGGAATAGCTTTTTATCAAATACCTATTCTGTCCTATCCCTGACTAAGCCTCCATATAGTAAGTCAAAGTAAAGAACACATCTGATACCACTTTGTAACATCCCGGATCTGGGTGCCACTCAACGGGTGCCCCAAACCCGGTTCGTCACATGACCTGAAGCGTATTTCCCCATACTCCAGAGGCTTCCGACTAGTAGCGAGGGCCCATGTATGATAACGGAGAAAATAGGACCTCATTTTTTAAGGTGTAGCACAGTGGAAAAGATAAATAACATGCAACAACGGAAGTAGTATACAATTTACAACTGAAATGGACAACTGAAGTAAAAGATAATCATCTATCATATATATAAACATGCAGCATGTCACTAATTCTATGAAAACAGCATGAAGAAGATACACTTCAATACAATACAATACAATCCAATACAACTCAAAGGACAAGGTACAACCAAACAAAACAAAGCAGATTAAACAAACGCAGCAACATCACAAGCCTAAACTCTATCCCATGCTCTCATACTCCTCTTCTAAAATCAATTACCTATATGGGGACCCATGTCCTTATCTATACCTTCAGAAATGTAATCTATTTGCGGAATAATACATGACTCCAAATAGGGTGTGACAAATAAATCCTAGTAGGCACCCACCAATGGCCCGTGTCTAACTGTCAGTGAAAATGTTCAACAATAGTGTGTAGAAGTAAATTCAATAAAAGAATCAGTACTTAATGTAACTAACTTTACCAGTCATATTTCTATTTTAATATTCATTTATCCATTCTATTTAATAAAATTTTGTGCTCATCAGTACCAAGCCCTCAGGCCAATCAGAACCTTTCCCTCAGGATAATATAATAAAACCACACCCACAGGCTTGCCCTTAGGCTATCGAACATTTATCTTAGGCACAGAAGTCACTTCCCTCAGGCATAGAAGCCACTGCCGTCAGGCATAAGAAGTGTTTCCCTCTGGAAAAATAGAACATTTCCCTCAGGCTAAGAAGTACGTTTCCCTCAGTCTAAGCAAACAATTCCCTCAGGCTTAAAGAACATTACCCTCAGGTGCAAGTAACCTGGACGATCCCAAAGCATAACAAGGAATTTATATAAAATTTCTCTCAAGGAAATTTAATAAACATTATAATCATGGAATATCGTTGGGTATCCTGGCCAAATGACTAAACAGTGGAATGCACCCCCGTGGTGGTTCTAGATCCAAGCAGTGATCCCAATCAACAGTTATACATATTTATTAAATTACATATGCAATTCTAGGTACTTAATTACGCAAGGTCTCATACATACGACACCCTCAACATGGGTACGTATCACAGAGGTACACAAAACACACAACAGTTGGAATTTAAACACCAGACCACCTACCTCGATCATCTCTGATCAGTATACATGAACGACGCCTCGTAAATCGTCTAAGATCGACGTAGATCTGTGATAATATAATTCTCATTCAAATGGCGTGTAAATACCTACTACACGACGTGTAGTCTGTTTTTACACCTTTTAATGCTGACAGGGCTACACGCCCTGTGTACTCATCCCACACAGAGATAGTACACAGCGTGTAGAAATGTACAAAGTGTGTACCCACAAAATTTGGGATTTTCCCCCATTTCCTTATTTTATCATAAACATATAAAAGATCAAAAATAAAAGAGGAAACCCATACATCAAGAATAAGAACCGGGTTCTTACAAATAGAAATTTTGACCTACGGTGTCCCAAGTGAATACTATGGGCCTATTGGATTCACTATTATCCCAAGTAAAAAATCATATAATTGGGAATGTATGTGTTTCTACTTGAAGACATGTATTGTGTATCAGATGAAATGGTATGATAGGGATTGGGATTATATACTTTGTATCTTATGAAGGAGGTGCATCGATTAAGTGTTTCTCATCAAGATCATCATTTTTTTCAATATAGAGTGTTTTAGGTCTGATGAGCTATTGAAGGTGGTTAAGTGATTGTGAAATAGGTCCACGTTAGGTATAAAAACATTAGATGGTCTCCAGCATGTTTATTAGTTGAGCCACAAACACCCAATTACAATCTTATCGATGATTCATGGACCATCATTCCAAAGGTTGGAACTCATTGGATGATTTGGACAATGACACTTGAAGAAACACATTGGTCAATAGGATGAGAACATTATATCATTTTACCATTTTGGGGGGAATTATTTCATATTCAAAAACTCCCTTATAAATTTAATCCATGCCAATATCTTCATGAATCCATTGTACATTTTGAAGGTTGTTTTCACAAACTACCCCTAGGTATGATATATCATAAATACACATGAGTTCATAATTTTCTGCATGTATATGAGCTTTTCCATCAATGACCTCATCTGTATGTATCCATGGTTCATCATCAATATTTACTTTATTGGGAAAAATAAAGAATTCCTTAGTACCTCACTGAGACAACTCTAGAATTAATCCATTTTGGATTGTTTTTTATAGTTTATAATCGTCCAGGGGGATCAGAGTGGTTTAAATGTTGGGACTGAACTCAAGATATGTAATTTTTATATATTCTCGAGAGAGGAATCATAACCCATTTGGTCAACAATATAGGTATTACATGTTGAGGCATCACCTTTGAGGGGGAATTATTGGGGATCACACTCAATGGGAGGCCCATTTATGATTGATATTTAGATGGGAATCCTAAGTATCAAGGTTAGAGAAGGAATCCGAGATCTCATATTTCGAAAATTGGGTCTCACACTGAATAGGGGGTCCATTTGATTAATGTCTATATGAAAGTGTCTTATGTATCCTGGTTAGAGTCATAATTACAGTTCTCATTGTTCAAATATTGTGGAATACACCCCATAGAAGGCCCATTTGAGCTTGTGCCTTAGGCATGTATCCCACGTGTCTTTGTTAGTGAAGGAATCAAAGTTCATGTATTTCAAATATTGAGGATTACATAAAAAAGAGTCCCATTTAAGCTCGAGCCATAGGAAGGCATCCTACATGTCCTAGTTAGAGAAGGAATCAGAGTTCTTGTAGTTCAACTAATGAGGATTACAAAAATTAGGAGGCCCATCGATCTTTGGAAGGGAATTATATATATAGAGAAGGATTGTTTTTTAGTTTGTGTTTGTGCTGAGGCTTTGATAACAATAACATCTATGCCCACATGACTCATGATCAGTGTGTAATGCCCCAACACCAGCTACCCAGAGTCGGTGCATTACTTTGTAACATTGGCATGATCACAAAAGATCATGTCTCGAAAGACCGATTAGTTTAGTAGCATTGGAAACACTAGATACATTCGTAAACGTTACATAACATCATAATGTGAAAATCTACAATAAAAAAGTCTCGATAGTCCATACTCATATCCTCTTCTGACAATCCCTACAGGTCATTCATAAAATACTTCTTCACATCCTGGAAAATATTAAAACATTGAAAGGGGTGATCTCAGATGCTCAGTAAGGATAACAATATTGCGGAAGCTTTCATAAATAAACATTAACATTTAAGGCAATGTATAACTAAAACAAAAGCCCTTTTAAACTTGAACTTCAGCATAATATAGAAAAAGTAAATTAGATAATGCCATTTACTTACTCACATGGATATTCTACTAGTCGAATAATCACATGCAATATCAATAACCACTTTCATAATGAGAGAATGTATAATGCCAGACATTCTGAAACATTTTGTCAAGGCCTCGGCCAAGACGTCTAAAATGATTAAGGCCTCGGCCAAAACCATAAATCAAATTGGGAAAGGGCCTCAGCCAATTCCACGTCTACTTGTCTCATGAGACCTACCGATGCATCGAGGAGCTATAGCAGGCTCCACCCGTCACTTATTAAGTCCAATACATTCCTCATATGAATACATTTAAACATATCATAAACCATAACATAATCGTATCACATAAAACATGCATAAAGGAAACATAAAATTTCCACATTTCAATCACAAGATATTAATACAACACATTGAGATAATAAAAACGCTTTCAAAACCATTTTCAATACCAAAATAAAAGAAAGTTAAAACTTTGTATTTATTTTTCATTTAAAAAAGATGGATTGTAGAGGAAGAAGAAACTCAAATAATGGTCACAGCGGCGGAGAAGTTGTTGTCTCTGCATAAGTATGGAAAGAAAAACATTCCCTTTTGTCGTTTATCAAAACGCTTCGTATAAAAAGATTCCTTTTGAATAAACGTAAAAGTCAAAGGGGTTTATACACCGTATAAAAGAATGTTGTGTATAAAACCAAATATGCCTCAATGAAAGGGGATTGAGACGAAGTCCTTAAAAAGATCATTTTTTATAAAGTAGGTCTATTATGTGTATTCACTGTAATTACACATCAATAATGTAAAAATACAAGATAGGACATAATAATATCATGACATAATTTAAAAGTAGGACATTAACCCAAAGAATAGAAATTGGGTTAAGAAGTTCCCTTACCTCGTGTCTGACTTGACTCAACCGTTCTTTAACCTCCTGAATAATTAACTAGAGATAATATATACCTTATTAAGAACCATTTATAATTTCATTATCCTTTTTATATCACTTATTACAATGTTATGAACATTATGTAATTATTTATGTTAATAACGGTCGTTTTGTCGATCTTTGGTACTTGAGTCAACAATAAACTTCTTATAATTACAAGTTGTTTATGTGGTAGAATATCCATTATCTCCAGAATTATATTCATGATTTAGATGTCATATATATCATATATATCCAGTATATACATTCATTTATAATATTACGTAACATTTAGAGGTAAGAAATGAAATGCACCGTTCATGGAGACGGTAAGCCGTACGTACGCATGAACGCTACTTTCATTTATATTTCGTATTTAATGGAATGAAATCATAATTATTTAAATGTATAATATAATTCCAGTATAATATAGTGGATAATACCATTTACTCCATCCTTTATACATCCCACATATGGCATTAATGATTCCAATCACTTTGAGGGGGCGGTAGTCCGCACTTCCTAAAATGAAATTATCGCGTTTTACCCATAATGGAAATCATAAAGTATGCCATAAATTAGAAATACAGAATCATAAGTAAAACATAAACATATCATATATCATATATAAATATAGTGACATCATAATGGCCACATTTGAAGTTGTTATATGAGTGTTGAACAATCATCGTTTCGTGAGGCAGGAATTCTCCATCCATTGAAACCGTATGTTCTTTAACCATTAGATGTAGGTGTGTGTAAGTGTAGCTCTAATAATTCTTATAACAACATCCTAGTATATTGAAGATACTGGTTTTGTTACAAAAGAAATGAATAAAAAGAGTTTAGGGGGTTGGAGAAGAAAAATAAAACAAAACAACATTAGAGAAGACATTACCTCAAAATCGGGTAACTCTTTTTGATTTGAGCCAAGGGCTTCCTTGGGAAGAGTTCTGCCCAAAGTGAGGCTTCTAGTAGTAATAGGGGGATCTTGGGAGAGTATTTTGGAAGAGTTTTGCCAAGCCAAATGGCTTGAAAGTGTGAATGATGTGGTAGAGGTGGGGGCCTTTTATAAGTGGAGAGGAGGGGCAATATTGGAAAGTAAAGAAAAGTAACTTTATTATAAAATGAGTTTCGGATTTCAGAGGTCCCAAACATATATAATTAGAGTCTATGGTGATAAGGGTTCGAAATCTACCCATACAATAGTCTTTGGACAAGTGTATGCCTTGAATTTTACATTATCATTTCATTTTATTAAAATCGTTAAATAATGAGGTCATCACTGCATCATCATGATGACATAAATAATTTAATTTATTTAATGTCTAAAAATTATAAAACAAATACTATGATGTAGGAAATCTTTTTATATTTCCAATTACTATTTATAGTAAAAAATATGACTTTCATAACCCCATGTAAAAATTGTTTTGGTAAAACATTTCATGTTTGTGTCATTTTATACTTTAACATTAAATAAAAGGTATTTTTGTCATTTTCCAACTAAAGTGGCTCCATGGAGTCCCCAAGTTCACCCATGGATTGTCTTGGTCGGCCATGGCACATCAAATGAGGGTAGGACATGTGTCAAGCTCATCTCATATTATTAAAACATTATTTTTACCTTAAACTACACTAATTACCTCTAATCGCGATTAAGAACTTAAAAGTTACTATTTAACAAAAAAATTATTTTAATCTCATTGAACCACATTTTACTTCTTAATGACAACCATGTATGTCGGATTTTTGAAAATCAAATCATTGAAGTGGTAATATTTCATTTAAACGAAAAATCAGTTATTTAACTACCACTTAGTGGTTTCACTATTCATCAAAAATTGAAGTTTTTCAGAACAATGCCAAAATTTCACACTAAGCTATAATTGATATTCCGAATTCAAAAATGATGTCTATTTTACAAAATTCCAAACATATAAGTTGCGTTAATTAATTTTATAATTAATTCCCACTGTCACAAAAAATAGCGTGTTTTTAAGAAACAATTTATATCAAAAGATTGGCAATTGTTTATGTCCAATTTCAATGTTAAATTAATTCTAATAACCACCATTGGATAAAATGGTAAAAATATATTCAAATTATAATTTAAAACCACTAAATAGTATAATTTATCACTATAATTTATTTTTATTAAAAAAGTTGTTTTTAAGTAATTTTCACTATTCATAAAAAAATGGAAGTTCTCAGAAAATTACAAAAAATTCAACTTTGGATAATTTCGATATTACGAATAAAAAAATGAAGTCCATTTGGAAATATAAAATTTCTATAATTTTAAAAAGTGGTTATTACTAGTCATAACAGCTACTTTGATTAGTCGCGGTGTTTTAGAACTCGAAGTTGCATACAATGCAAGCTATTGCATTATTGAATGAGAAGCGTATCGTAGAAGTTCGGGGTGTTACACAGTGCATGAAACAATATAATGTTGTAAATATAATGTTTTAAAACCCATATTTATCTTCTAGTTGAAAATTATGTGGAGGAAGGAAGAAGAGGATGGGGATACGACACTTCGGAAAAGAGAGGATAGGGGATTACCTCAAATGTAGTTACAAATTGAATGTTATATGTGGTATACTAATGCTTAAAGTCACATATTTTGGACGATGGAATCAAATATTAATGTTGTGTTGCTGGGGCTATGAAAGCATATTCCAATGTCATGTTTAAGGGACTAACACCATATAGTTTAACATCATGTGGTCCAGACGAGTTCCATATAGTTTAACATCATGTGGTCAAAATGAATTGCAGTCTTGCCGTTTAAGGTCATATATTGAGGAACACTTGTTATTGAATCCATTATTAACTATAGGATAACTAGGATAGGTTGTTGTGACATGCGTTGAACACGATATTGATGGAATGTGCAATCCATGATTCAATTGATTATCAGATCATGGGAAATGATACAGGGCATGGTATCAATTGTGGTGTGTGGAGATAGGAAAATCCTCTTTCGAGGGAGAAATTTTATCTGGTTGAAGGGACTGTTTTAGAAACATATTTTGTGAAATTGAGGCATCATGTGCATAGTCCAATTGAGGTATCCTCGAGACACTGGATATCTATTTACAACCTCCAGGGACATTTATGAAGATTCAAAATCACCCACGATACAATTTTTGATGGATAAAAAGGATGTTTTAGGGAATGTAATAAACATTCATACCATTATTTCCCATAGAGTATTTGATAAACCAATAAAAATTGGTATGTTATGGGGTATTATGAGTCTCATGAGTAGTAGTTCAAGTCATGGTATTTGAGGGATGAATATTGTGCCAGAAGAAGGGATGAATAGAAAATGTTGTTGAAATGGGCTGAAATGTTTTCGGTATGACAATCGATTATTCATGGGGGTCAATGGTGGTAGTGAAGGGACCAGGATGTGGGGTTGGGAGGTGATATACATAGGGGATGCATCCCCTATGGTATGTACCAACATGTGCATGTGATTTCCAATATAAGGATAGCTGTATAAGATCATTCTCTTAAAATCATCTGCATAGGACTGTTTGTGTAGGTTCTGGACATGTAGAAGAATCCTCATAGGTGTTAAGTCAGAATATTCAAAAGGCAAAAGAGGGGTGGTTGAATTGTGTCTTTCAAAAAACTCTTCCAAAATTCTGAATTTTACCAACCTCATTAAATTGGCAATGATAAATAGAGTTTTACATCTGAAAACAGAATGATAAGTGGATAAAAAATTTAAAAAAAATATCTTTTTATGGTGGTTCAGGAAACAAATATCCCCTACACCACTCCACCAGATGATTTATCTATGAGCTTGGTGAGTTTCAATAGTCTGGTCCTCTTATCACAAGAACGACATTAAAAAAACGGATTGGAGGAAGTTGATACTTTTACTATTAAGACAACAAAAACCTTTTAGTTCTAAATAGAGAACCGATTATCCATAATTTAGATTGATAATATGACACTGCATGTTAAATGAGTACCAGGATTAACAACACAAATAAATCAAAAATAGATTTTATTTGATGAGAAAAAATGATCACCACAGCTGCAGCAGCACAAAACAAACAGTAGATGGATCTTCATCTTCAGAAAGACAATCTTCAAGATGAAATAAGTTAGAAGGTATCTGGATGCAAAAGATATCATTGATTTTTAAGAACAATAACCAAAACAAAGTAATCAAAAACATGCAGGATTTAGCATTTATATCTCCAAAGTGTATTGTTCTTCATTGTTCAATAATTTGTTGTATTAGTAGTTAAATAATCACCATTATGAATTAATAATAATCAAAATACTCTTCTCTCTTGATTATATTTTAAAATAATACATGAAGAATTATATAATGAGTATTTTTCATTTGAATATTCTTGATCAATAAAAAAATTACTGTTTAATCATAGAAATTCAAAATTGAATTTACCCAGGGAAGTCATATCATCCCTTAGGAATAAGTGTAGATATATCCACTGAATATGGTTATTTTAATCAAATAAAATGATCTTCAAAATGGTGGAAAAACATGTTTAAAATAGTATGTAACTCAGTAATGTAAATTATTGAAATTATAGAATATATAGTTAAATTAAATCTCCAATGTTTAAAAGATAACCATAGAGCTATTTTACAAATAGAAAAAATATAGAACTTGATGTTCAACTATGTAGTGTTCATCTTTCAAATGTAAGGTTTATTATGTAGGGCTGATAATAAAAGTAATTTTGATTATCCGTATATTTATATTAGGAACGTATGGTTTATTATGTATGTAGGGTTCATTAACCGTACATTCTTCTCATTCCGAAAATAAGGTTCCTTTAAAATGTAAGGTTCTTTTACCATACTATTATGATAACATAATGTTGATTAACCATATGTATTTATTTGAAAATTGAGTTGAGAAAAAATGCGTTCTTCTATTAGTGTGAGGTTGAAGAATTGCATAGACATCACAATCCATATGTGATGTACATATCATAGTTTTGTTTCCACGCATTATGATAATGCACATATGGAATGAAAAGTGTTTCCAAAATATCAAAAATACATCCAAAACACATAGATAAATATTCCTTGCAAATTGATAACATGAATGTAATTTCTCAATAATGAAGAATAATTATAAATCCATGAAATACACATAAATGAAAAATCATTCGTATAACAATCAGCGGTATTTGTGGGCCTCAAAAGCATCATAATTTTGTGAGTTTTGTTGAGAAAATACATACCAAAAAATCTCACCATTTTAAATAATTACAAAAAACAATAATTTTTTTTAACATAATTTAGAATTATTCAACCATTTTAATGAATATTATTTGATATTCGATTTTACAAAATTATTTATTTAAAAATAAATGTTGTGTTTATCCAAATTGCAACCCCTTTTTGTGAGATCAAAATTAATGTATTGGAAAATATTAAAACACTTTCAAATTTTGTACAAATCAATAAGTGAATGTTATATTAATATTTGTTGATAATTAACAGTGGATTTTCAGTAGTAGACATAAAAATAATAGAATATCTAATAAAAAACTGAATATAAGAATAACAAAATTTCATTGATCAAAATATGTATAAATACAATATTCAATTTGACTAGGAAACTGGTTAGCCAACTAATGTGGTTAGGTAAGAAGATATTTCTTAGGATTTGGCTCAGTTTTTGGTTCTGGAGGATTTTTAGTATCATGAATCATTTCCTCCTGCTCCAACATCTGTACCCACAACTATTTCATAAAGCTATCTCCCAACTACAGAATCAAAACTCTAGAATTGTTACTAACATGAAAATATTCAACATGATTGACATTCAAATGGTTATGAAAAATTTCCTCTTACTACAAAAAACTATACTAACATGTCAATAAATTTATTGAGAATTGCATGTTATTAGGTTCAGTTGATGTCAATTTATCAACAATATATCCTTGATTATCCGAAAAATTGATAATGGAGTATTGTTACACTAAATATTCTTTAGATGGTCATTAGTTCCAACCATAACAGTTGTTATGTCCTGAAATACACAATTCTTATATGTAGAGGAAGAAGTTGTAGAGCTAGAAGCATTGGTTTGGGAAATGCATCCTCTAATGGATTCAGAATAGCTACCATAATACCACTTCACGTTTACAAAATTTGTTTGGGAAATATATTTAGATATAATTCTTCTACTTCTGCTAGAATTTCTATCTAGAAAGTATAAAAATCATTCTTTAACACATTTTTTTCTTTCAATTTTCCAAGATGAGTCTGAAGAGACTCAGTCTCCTACCTTGCCGTTGATAAATTATGAAAATCAAAAAAATATTTCTTTGTGCCCTCCAACTCCTTCATAAGAACACATTTTTATTCTTGAACTTTATTTTAACATCATCACATGATTTTAACTTGATTATTCAAAGAATCTAATGTCCCTTTATTTGGATTTTATGATTGAGCAACAACCAAAATTTCTAAAGGATTAGATGCATACTTCTCCAAAGAATTATCCACTAGGGTTTCAATTGGTTTTCCAATGAAACAAGATGAATTATCAAGACATTATATTTTTCTCCATAAATAGATTCTGGTCTCTCTACCAAATGTTGACAAGATGAGTAATCAAGATTCTCGACAACTTTTGTAGCCAAATTTACAAATTTCTTCACCTATTGCTCTTCCTGAATAGTTTCATCTAGGAAAAAATCTTATTGAACAGCTGAATCATCCTCCAAAACAATTGGGATTATAACACCGTAAGAATCTCAAACATGACTCTCATTATGTTGGCTATCCTCATGAATAAGATCTTCCAGATGAGCAGATCTAGTAGCATCATCTAAACCCTATACTGGTTCTTTATCAGGGGGATCTACTATGTTCCTTGGTTTCATAAACAATCCGTCTCTCTCATATTCTTCTTCCTCTTATTCATCATTAAATCTCAATTTTCTATGATTATTTCTAGAAACTCCATTATCTTAGGATTCTGGAATCCCTCCAGTTATAATATTAGTTTTCTGCCCTTAAAAAATGATCATGATTTTTGTTGGTCCTCAGTACAAATTGTAATAATCATACAATTCACTAAATTCCAGTAAAAACAAACATTTCCAAGTGTACCAAAATTTAATACATTTATATGATAAAATTAATTTCATGTGCTGAAAACACAAACCATATTATTTATCAGTAGAATTAATGAAAATATCATTCTATAAGGATAAAAACAAATACGATCCCCATTTAGAAAAATATAGCTCAAATACCTCATCATACACCTTCGAAAATTAAATTTGATATTACTTATGAATAAAATCAAAATGTGTATGTCTAGATATAAAATTTTAACCATCTCATATAATATTGTTGAAATTTATTACTAAATAAATTTCACCAAATGTTTTGATTAGCCTCACGGTCCTTAAAAAACATTATCCTGATAGTGGTTGATCCAAGAAAAATAAAAAAATTCCTACATTCTAGAGATCTTGATTACCTATAGAATAATGATTGAGATGAAAAACCCCTTAATGGAGTTATTTCCAAATTTCAGTGTTTCTATAGAGGAAATAAAAAAATCCTTTTCCCCTATATTTATAGAAATAATGTCTTCAGTCTCACCAAAACTAAACTGAACACTATTAATGAAATGATTTAATTATATCTCATATACGAATTCTGTATTTAATTTGTTAAATAGAAATTCTAGTCATGAGATTCAATAGTTTTTTAAGCAATAAATCCTTCTCATACAAGCACTTGAAATCGATGAATTTTTCCAATAGAATATTTCATGAAGAAACACTCAGACACTTTGGTTCACTAGTTCCACTCTTATCAATTCACATGATTTTTATCATTTTAGAAAATGAAAATATCTGAGGTTCTCAAGTTCAACGGTTTCAAAGGTAGACAATGCCTTTAGTATGATAAATGGTTTTGGATGAAAAATTGTAATAGAAATAGAAATTTATTTATAGGAATATTGTTTATGGCATTACTGTGTTTCCTCTGCCGTTATGTAAGATAATTATGAATTTTTTTGAAATAACGTGACATTAAAAAATTAAATCCAAAATTATTAACCAAAATAAACAGTGGTAATAAAAATATGTAATGTAGTGAATAAAATTTAATAAGGATAAATAATAATTAAATTAGAGAAATTTTATTTCTATTTAAATAAAACTATCTCCACAATTAAAAAATCAAAACAAATAGTGGGAAGTGGTTTGGTAAAAATATCAGCATTATGATATTCGTAATTTACTAATTCATACTATATATCCATAGAGGACTTGATCTCTAAGAATATGATTGCTTATATCAATTTGATTAGTTATATAATGACTTATAGGATTCTTATAAAGATTAATTGAATTAGTTTTATCAAATTAAATAGTAATATTATTTACATTTAGTCCAAATTCCATATAATAATTTTTACCCCCAAAACCTGTGCACCAAAACTACTGGCAAACACATATTCAGCCTCAACAGTTGACAGAGCAACTGAGTGTTGCTTCTTACATGACCAAGAAACAGAATATTTTCCTAAAAAGTGATAGGTTCATGAGGAAACTTTTCAATAAAATCTAAAACCTCAAGAGTTATCATCTGAAAATGAAATTAAATTATGATCAATAGTTTTGGAGTAGAGAATAGACTGAAATATAGTTTCTTTTAAAAATGTAAACATTCTTTTAATAATAGCAAGAATGTATTTTTTGGATTTTATTTGAAATCCAGCATATAGACATACTAAATACATAATATATGGTCTACTTGAAGTATGATAAAAAAACTTCCAATCATTCCTCTATATAACTTATTGGAAACTTATTTTCCAACTTTATCTAAATCATGTTCTAAATCAGTACACATGTGTATTGTATATGCATTTTTGTTTCTGAGAACAATCTTTTCCAATAAATATATAATATACATATATAAATTTAAAAGATTTCCATGATATTATTGATAAATTTGAAATCCTAAAAATAAATTCATTTCTCTTATCATACACATTTCAAATTATTTTTTCATTTGATTTGAAAAATAATGACAATGCTTTTTAATATTTGAACCAAAAATAAAATCATTAATATAAATTTGAACTAATAAAGAATTATAACTAACTGTTTTCATAAAATGTTCTAAATATCCCATTCTAATAGTAAATCCGTTATTTAAATAAAATAAATTAATATTTCTTAGGAAGCTTTATGTATTTTTAAGGCCAAAGATATCATTAATAGTCTAAAAACAGAATTGGATTTTTAGGAAATTTCCAAACTAGGAACTCTTTCAACATAAACATCCTATATTAAATAACCATTTAAGAAGATAAACTTAACATCCATATTATATTATTTAAATTTCATATGAGATGAAAAAGAATGAATAATACTAATCAGTTCTAATATAGCCACTGTGGAGAAGGTATAATCATAATCTATACATTCATCATGATTATATCCATTGGCTACTAATATATATTTATTCCTAGTATAATCATTCGATGATCTTATTTGTTTCTAAAACCCCACTTGGTTCCTATTACAGGATAATTTGTTGGTATCTCAACATGTACCAAAAAATTATTTCTCTTGAACTTGTTTAACTCTTCTTTCATAGATTCCATCCAACATTCATCTTCTATGTCTTTTTGAATTGTATTAGTTCAAGCTGTAATCAAAAGGTAGAGAATTAATCTAGGTTTCATACACTTCTTCTAGTTCTTATTAATATGTAAAGGTCTAATATAATAGTTTCTAATGGGTGGTTCTTTGGGATTCCATACTATCTAGGAAGAACACTTTATATACTTCAGTTTCAAGTTCATATGGACTAGTCTAAAATTTATTTAAATCAAAATTGTAATAATATTTATGGGTTTCATGTCTCATGTTGTCAAAAGAGTTATTGACTTCATTTGATTGATAATTTCCTTTAATGAAAGGGTTGTTTTTATCAAACAACCCATGAACCGATTCATCAATAATCCTTATCATTTTATTAAACACTCTATACGCATTATAAGTAGTAGAATATCCTAACAATTTTACTTCATTAGATTTTGGATCAAACATACCATGTTTAAAATCAGTGTTCAGAATATACCATTAAATCCAAGAACTTTATAGTACATTTCCATCTAATTTATGTTATTCCATAGTTCAAATGGTGTCATTTTGAAAATATTCCAAATTAAAATTATATTAATGATATATCAAGTTGTGCTTACAGCTTCCACCCAAAAATTGGTATGGAAACAATATTCATTCAGCATACTCCTAGACATTTCTTTAATAGTTAGATTTATTTTTTTCAACATTTCCATTATTGAAGGTGTTAATAGGGTAGATAAGGTATGTCTAAAACCCATATGTGAGAAACTAGAAAAAAATTATAAATTATGAAATTCACCACCATTATCACTTCTTAATGAAATTAATCTGAAACCTTTTTCATTTTTGTAAAATATTACAGAAATTTTCAAAAACACGGAAAACATCGCTCTTAAGAATTAGAAAACAAACCCATGTAAATCTCGAATAATAATCAACTAAAAGATAAATATATAATTTTCTATCCAAACATTCTACTATTGATGGTCCCAAAAAATACATATAGATATGTTCTAATGGATTAGATGAAATAATTCTTTTAAATTTTTTTAATAATAATTCTATTGGTTGCCAATTTAGAATGAATCACAAAATCTATCATCATAATATTTAAGACTGGGTGAATAAGAAATAAGCTATTTCATATATAATCTATTCAATTTATAAGTATTATAATGATAAACTCATCTATGTCCGATCCATGACTCACTTGTCGTAGAAGATAAATAGTTCACTTTTTGATTTCACAAGGATATTAATTTCTAGAGTATAAACATTATCAGTTCTAAGTGATCTAAACATAAGAAACTCATATCTAAAAACTAAGCTGGAATTGTTAATGAAATCAACATAACAAATATAATCAGAAATATAATAAATACTAATCAGGTTGTGCTTCAATAAATGTATATAAATTACTTTTTTGATAGATATTATTTTTGTATCTCCATAAGTTCCAATTACAATTATTTTCCCTTCGGAATTATCACCAAAAGTAATATGAACTCCATAAATTTTTAGTCAATTTATGAAAATATAATGGATCTCCACTCACATGCCTTGAGAATCTACTTTCAAAATACCAAATTGAATTTCTCTTCTTGTGGAATTTTAACTCTGAAATAATGCAATCAAATTTTTTTGGTTCCCATATCTTATTGGTTTCATTAGTGTTTGTCACATAGATATAGGAATCCATATTTTCAATTTTTTCCCATAAATAATATCATTTGATTAAAATAATGTTTCTATAATAAAATTATTTTAAATGCCACAAATTTTAGGATTTTCTAAATTAAAGACAGTTGATTTACATCCTTCTATTCCACAAAAATGAAAATTAACACGTTTTGAGTTGGGAATAAAAGAATTCATATTTAGATTTGATTTTTTCACCCTTACTTCCTATATCAAATATTTTTTTTAATTACATTCTATCCAAGAATCCCATAATGAAAATTTTCTACTTTTTTCAATATAAGAGTATAAATTTTATAAGTTTCTGATTCATCTTGTAAAATTGCAATCCCTTTTTAGTGATTAGCAAAAATTTTGGTAGATGAGTTTAAATTTTCAATTACCTTCTAACGGTGATTAAATAAGGTATCTTTTTCTCTTAATGTAGCATTATGAATATGATTTAAGGATTTATGCTTCATTAATATGGAGTCATATATCTCTTCTATAATTTTGAAATTTCAATCCAATATATCATTTGAACAACTAGAATTAGAATAAAAATTATACGAATAATAGGTTTGTAGCATATCTTGTTTATCCATGAAGCACATACTATCTTTCAGAATGGATTCTTTGTTTTTTTAATCATATTTTATTGAGATTTTAGTGACTTCAAAAATAATAGATGTTTCATTCATGGATATTCAACCTTTATTCTCATAATCAGTATTTTTTGATATTTATTTTATGTTTTTCTATTTTCACCATTTAACTTAGTACAATTGGGTCTTATTTGACCCAATTTAATGAAATCATAGAATATATCTTCTCTTGTGTATTTCTCATCCTTTTTAATGGATTTAGAAATACTCTATTTTTCTAATAACATTTTCTAATCAATATTTCTAAATGGACCAGGTTCATTTTAGAATCAAATGAATTCGAATTATTATATTTTCTGATAGATTTTTATATTCTCATACATTTCTTCTAAGATGTTACTTTTAGAGCTATATTATCCCATTTCATGATAATTTTTGGATCTTATGCTTAGTCTTTCATTTTATCTTCATAAATCTTCAATGTCATAATTAGTTATTTCATGGTTTGAAAAATTGACAATTGATGATTTTGGAATAGTAGTATATATCCCATTCCATTTAAAAGGTATTACTTTTAGTAATTTCAATGCTTTATTAGATTTTTTATAGGTTCACATAAGGCTATAATATTATAGATAATTTATATAATCCTTCCATTCATCTGTGAAATATATTATCTATAATACACATTAAATGTGTCAAATTTCATCTTTGTTATTTTATTCCTCATTTGTCTTATATTATCAATTTCTTCATGGGAAACTGCAATGGTTTTCCATAATTCCTAAGAAGTTGGACAGTGGGAGCCACGATTGAATTCATCTAGATGAAGAACAAATATAATTGAATTCATTTTTTTTAGTTTATATCATATTCATTTTCTGATGTAGTATCCCAAGTTTTTTGTTACTCAAGAAACATATATGGATTCATAATCTTCACATAAAATATAAAACCATGATTTTTTAAATAAATGATCATCCTTGATTTTATACACCCTTAATTTTCACTATTGAAATATAAAGCCTGATCCATGGAAATCCCTTCTCTTGGATCAACCATTTCCCTCCATTTACAAACCTTGAAACTTTCAACTTTCAGTAGTTTAATCCAAAACAACTTTCCATTGATACCAATTTATAGGTTGGAAATAAAAAATACAAAGAGGGGGGGGGGGGGGTAAATTGTTACTTTTCAAAAACTCTTCAATGATTATGAATTTAAACTCCCAATTTAAATTAGCACGGATAAGATGTGTTTTAATTATGATCAAAGAATAAGTAGTGAGTAAATAGAAAGAATGAAAAAAATTTAATACAGTAGTTTTTTGCAAAAAAAATAGCATATTCGACTCCACCAGATTCTCTCTTTGAGAGTTTGTGAATTTCACTTGTCTGGTCCTCTTATCGCATGACCAAAATTATAGTTATTGAGTGTACGCAGTTGATACCATTAAAATGAATGATAAAAACAAATGCATTTGGTTCTTAAAAAAAGAACCAATTATCCACATTATAAATCAAAAATATGACACTCCACTTCAACTGAGTACAGGTAGTAAAAACTCAAATTAACCAACAAGATATTTGAATTGTTGAATCAAAATGATCTTCATAGATGCAGTAACATGAAACTCACCTTAGATTGATCTTCTTCTTCAAAATGAAAATCCTTAAGGTGAAATAAGTCAGAAGAGATCCAGTTCCATGAGATATATTCATTTTTTGAGAACAACAATAAAAATAGAGAAATTGCAAATTGAAAGCATTGAAAAAGTATATCTCCAATGTTTAGTAATATTCATAAGTCATTAATTTTATGTATAAGTAGTTATATGATCACCAAAAATATTGAATGATAATAAAAATATTTTATTATCTCCAACATCATTTAAAATAATATTGGAATAATTATATAAGCGGTAGTTTTATTTTGAAAATTCCAGATCCACAAAAGACGCCTAATGAACCATATAAATTCAAAATTGAATTTACTTGGTTAGTTGTAACATATTTTAAGAATAAGGGATAATTATTTAATTCAATAAAATTCACTGAATACAATAAAATGATCATAAATTTTTTTGAAAAAGATAAATTAATCATCCTGTAACTCTCTCATGTACATTGCAAAAATTTATGAGAATATTGGGAAATTAAATCTACGATGTTGAAAATTCAAACATAGGTTTCCTTCACAAAGTAAAAAATTACTAAATGTAGTGGTCAAATACCTAGAGTTTATCTTTCAAATGTAAGGTTGATTTCATATGGTATATCATTAAGGAAATGATGATGATCCCTACATTTTCTTTTGAATGAAAGGATCATTACATATGTTGGTTAATTTAACAATACTTTATTCTATTCCTAAACGTATGGTTCCTCTCAATCATTAGGGTATTTTTCATAATTTTCTGATAAAATGTGGTTTATTAACCCCACATACTGATCTGAACGTAGTGTTGAGAAACCACAATTTATAATATTGTTGTAGGGTTGAAGGCTAACGTTCGGATCGCAATCAATAAGTGTTGTACATAGGGTAGGATTTATTCCATACATTTTTATAAACCACGTAGGGTATGAATAGTCCTTATGGAATACTGAAAAAAACTTCATGGACACTTTGATAAATATTTCTTGTGAATTAAAAGCACGAATGTAATTTTATAATAAATAAGAAGAATATTAAATCCATCAAATACACTTAAAGAAAAGTAATTAAGTATACAAACTAGGGTATTTGTGAGCATAATAATCATAATAATTTATAGTGTATTGTTGAGACTATAAACTACCCACAATAGAAACATACAAAAAATGAGTCTGCATAGGTGAGTTTGCGTAGGTGGGTTTGTGAAGGAGTATCCACGTAGGAGCCTCTGTATAGGAGCACTTGGCTAGAAGCATCCACTTTGAAGCACTAGCATAGGAGCATCTGTATGGGATCATTCATGAAGGAGAATCCATGTAGGATTGTCCAAGAAGGGTTTTCCACAAAGGATCATCTATATAAGAGCTCCCACAAAGGAAAACCTTTATAGGGGCATCATCTTAGGGTCCTCCACGTAGGTGAATCTGTGAACTGTCGGCAGCATAAGATCATCTTGTAACACATTCCATTAAAGGATCATCCACATACTATTTATTGCAAAGGATGTTTATCGCAATGGGTTTTTCTATAAAGGGTCCTTCTACAAATCATTTTTTATACATTTTTGGGGTCATAAAATGAAACCGCATTTCGCTGAATGACACTATCTTCTCAATTTATCTTCCATGTAGTGTCTTTCACATATGGTTTGTAGGGTGGAGATCTAAAAATGGGCACCCACATATGGTTAGTTGGATGGAGTCTGCAAACTACTTTAGGTGAGGGAGAGATTTCTCAAAAACCCTGTATATTTTTCTCTGTGATTTGTTCCTCATTCAAACATCATTTATCTAGATTTTCCATCTCTCATTTTATATCAACTATGTGTTTATTTATAATAGAGTGGAGTGGGATTCAAGCCTTATTTTGTGGATGCCTACGGACTTAGCCTACATGGGCCTTTGTTTGTGGGATCTGGTTTTTCCACATCATCATACAAACTACTTAGTTCATTGGGGACACTAATTTATCAGGATGAAGATTCCACCTCATTCCTACAAATGTCATTGGTTTCATTCATGGGAATCCCCCAGCTAAGCCACACCCACAGACTATTTGAGTTCACAATGGATCTTCTAAAAGGATTATTTCTCTATTTCATTCACAAAAATGATTTCATATGCGGGGAACCAATGTCGATGCCACCATCTCATGAAATGATTAGTTCATAGGCGTCTGGCAATGTAGTTTACCTTATGGAGTAGTGGTCTGTGAAGGAGCTCGACTTCACAAGGCCTCCTCATTCCATCAAAAAATTATTGGTTTCTTATAATATTCTTCATAAATTTTATTTAGGATTTTATTTCATTCCTTTTTCGATTACAACTTAATTTTATTCATATTGAATGAAAATTATTTAAATCCCAACTATAGGACAATCAAATTATACCAATTAATCAAACCTATATAAATAATCTATGGATAACATTGACATATGATTATCAAAACTATCAAAGGGACTACAAGGGCCTGATCCTCTTCATGAATCCTCAAGATAAACTACTCCTTGGAGGTCATGATACCAATAGAGAAGTGATATTAAACTGAAAATCACTGGGAACACATATACATTAATACCCTATCGAGGTCCATCTGACAATGTACATTATGTTTTTGATCAAAATCATTCAAATAGATCCGAATACATCACCAAAAACAAACTATATAGCCATAATGGGACTACTAGAAAATAATTATCTAGCAATAATGACCTATAAGGGCCAAAAATGCGTGTAAAAAATATTATGGATTATTTATGTCATATCATAAGGACACAGTTTATTTAAATAAATTTTCATTCCAAGATATTTCAAAGAACCCAATATATGTTATTACTGGCACATTAAGAAACGAAATATAAGAAACAAATAGCCTTTAAGAGGTCCTATGTATAGGAATCATGTTCTCTACCGACCAACTGGGGTCAATCCAGCTCAAGTGAATCAATACTGAGTTGTCTTACCCACCATCAAAATGCGCATCATAGATCAATATGGCCTCCCATTAGAAGAAAATGTATATACATGTTTACCCATTTGGGAAGAGTTCCACATAAAAGAAACACAGGGAAAAAATTATGTTATTGTTGAAAGCAATAATAATTTCCACTACTAAAAAACATTTCATTAACAGAACTAGAATCATCCTTTATTATCGTTATAAAATCATTGAATACCATAGCATGGTTAGAATTCCATTTATTTTATCATTGATAAAAAAATGTCGATAAAGGGTAAATATATTAGCTAAAATAAAAGTGATGATAAAATTTTCTTTTCTCATCCCTTTTATTTATCCTTGATAAATAGACCCTTTATCATCACATTTAAATGTTCTAATAAATGTGTCTTTTGACAAAACTTTTAAAATCACAGGTAAAAGAAGGTTTTATCCGCACTTTGATTTACAGTCATAAAATTATTATTTATCAATGAATTTAAAAGCACAGATTAATATAGACATTATTATAAGCTTTATAAGTGCTGATAAAGGGTAATGATTAAGAAAATTTAAAAGCACTGATAAATCAATCATTCATCACTGAATTTAGGTGTCCCGATAATGGTGAAAACATTAGTGTGATGACGCACCACACTTAATCACCAAAAACTAGTTCTATGTGCGGAAACAACACACTAAATCAGTATAAACAATAAAAAAAATTACAAAAATAAGATAAAAATACATTACTTAAATGAAATAATATTTTTAACACAAAAACAAGAAAATAGAAACACAATTATATAGGTTTCAGTTTTTTTACAAAAAATTATGTACTTCTTGAATATAAAAGGAGCACATAGAGTCATAAAAGTCAAAAAGTTAGTTGATTTGAGGTGTGACTAGTTATTACTATTCAAAAATGAATTTTGGATTGTATTAATAAAGTACTAAAACAATCATAAACTGTTTTATCGGTTTTGAGTATGTTTGTTTTTTGTAGATTATAATTAATGTCAATTTTGAATAAAAAGATGTATTTGGAGTCATACTAGTCACACCAAGCATCACATTGGGGAATGAATGAATGATAATTTCCATAAATGAACCATTTATCATTGGCCAAATGTGATAATTTAATCAGAATGTGATCCTCAGTTTTGATCACACTAGGTATTTTTTTACTAAAATGTTATTTAAAGTTGGAAACATGCACTTTGAAAAATATGGGTGGCATCATGCGTGGGTTTCATAAGAGGATTATTTGTACACATCACTTATGATTTATGATCATTTTCCAATACTATCAATAAAATATGATCATGTTTTCACAGTTTTCAGTGTGTGATAGATTTTTTATTAAAATGACAATTTTAAAATGATAACAGACACATGAAGTCATATCGTACACATTGTGCATCTTATTGAAGTTAGTGAGTTCCTTACACATCAAAAGTGATATATGGATCATTTTCCTAATATACTATCACTATAAGAATTAATTTTCTCAGTTTTGAGTATGTTAATTGATTCATTCACTAAAATTAATGTCAATTAAGAATAAAATGATTCCATGGGAGTCATACTGGTCTTACTGGCCATTGGATTGAGGGAAAACTGAATGATAAGTCTCCAAAATGAATCATGAATCATTTTACTAAATCCTAAAAATAAATAGAATGTGTTTTCTCAATTTTGATTACTCCATGTGTGTTTTTAAGAAAACTTCATTTTAAACTAGATTCGGACACTTTGTGCCATACATGTGGAATAATATGTGACTTTGACATGAGAGTAATTCATTCATGTAACAAATGAATTATCAATTATTGTGAAAAATAATCAAGATAATTAGAGTAGGGTTCTTAGGTTTTTAGTGAGTGGAACTTTTTGGTATAAAAATGTAAATTTTAATCTAATAACACCCATTTGAAATCTTACTTGTCACACCATGAATTAGATTGTGGTGTTTCTGATCCCTAAACATAAAAAATGATGAATGATCTGTTTTACTAATGTACCATAACAATCAAAATGTGTTTTCTCTATTTTTTGTATGTTAATTAATTTTTTCACAAAATTTAATGCCAATATTGAATTAAAAAGATGCACTTGGAGTTATACTGCTCAGATCGTGTGTCTGACTGAGGCGTGGATGAATGCTACATATCCCAACTGACGCTTGGATCATTTTATTATTTTATTAAAAAAATAAGAATTTGTTTTGTCAATTTTTAGTATGCCATATGGGTTTTTAATTAAATTCCCTTTTAAAATGGAAACACACACTTTGATCCATAAAGAAGTAATCATGTGTGGGTTAGACATGGGACTAAAGCATACACATCAAAAATTAATTATGAAACATTTTATCAAATTATCCAGACGATCCAAGAATTTTTTCATTGTTTTAAATGAATGACATTTTTTTTATATTAATATGTCAATTTTAAACTGGTAACAGACACTTTGAGTCATACGGGTCACCTAGTGCAACAAACTGATGTGTGACTGATCCCTAAAAGTTTGAAATAACATATAGATAAATTTCCCAATATACCAAACAATATTAATGTTTTTTCTCTCAATTTTAAGTATGGCATGTCTATTTTTCAGTAAAAACAACGTCGATATTGAATATAAAGAGACACTTCGAATCATATTGATGACACCATATATAAGATTGTGGTGCGACTGAATGATACACATACCAAATGACTTGCTGTTAATTTTACTTAAGTATCATAACAATCAGAATTTGGTTATTCAGTTTTTAGTATGTCGTATATGTGTTTTTTTTAGTAAAAATCCATTTTATACTAGAAACATGCACTTCGAGCCATATAGGAGGCATAGTGTATGGTTTTTACATAAGATTGATTCATACACATCAACTATAAATGATGAATCATCGTATTGAATTATCATGAAATTATGACGTTGTTTTCTTGGTTTTTATTCAGTGGCACTTTTTGTATTAAAATGTCAATTTTAATCTGATAAAAAACACATGGATTCATACTCGTCAAAATGTGCATTAGATTGAGGTGCAGCTAATACCTACACATCCAAAATTAATTAATTATAATTTTCTTAAAGTAAAAAAACATTACAAATGTGTTTTATCAGTTTTGATTATGCCACATTTGTTTTTAACTAAAATGAAAATTTAAACGGAAAGGACACAAAATGGCTCTTATCATTAGTGACAAGTGTTGTTAAGGAAATTTTTTAAAAATAATCAAGCAAAATCATGGTATGATACTTATTCTACTTCATGGTCCAAAAATATTATTGTTTGCAAGCCATCACTTATTATCCTCTTTCACCTCAGTCTCTACCTCATTCTTATCCTCTATAACCTCCTTCAGTTCAATATCTAAATCCAACTTTGCTTCCACCTACTTCTCTACCTTTTACTCGATCATAATGTTTCTACCACCTCTGCATCCATGATTGCCCAAAAATGTTATTATTTTCATGTTAATCCTTCTAAAAAATTTATTTCCTACATTTTACTTCTCCTTGATGAAGAGATCAAAAATTATAGATATGAATTCTAATACTGAGGCTTCACACCCCAAATATCATTAAAATATCATAAATTGTACTAGATCAAAAAAATAAAATGTAATTGATTAAATTACTTATGGGCATAAATTATAAAAAAAAGTATGTTGGCCACTCATCTCTAAAAAATGGATTTCTTCTTTCAATTAGCAACTTAATTTATAATCATGTTAGTAATGAGAAAATATAGAAAAAAATTACTATTAAATATATTAATTTATATTTTAATTACCTTTAGAAATTACATATTGGTGGATTCAAGTGCTTTCATGATTTTTGATTTCTCTCATAAATTTTTAAACATAATATGCAAAATCGGTTGCATTGTCTTGTTTAAAAAAATATATAAATATTAAGAAAATAAATAAATAGTGTTGAAATGTTGTTGTAGTTAAATATTTATATATATATAATTATTTATTTCTATTTTTAGTATTCTACAACTTTGTATTCTTAGACACTAACTTCATTTTATGATCTATCCTGTATTGAGAAACTACTACATCATAACAAGATTCTCATTAAAACACATATGAAACATATAATATGATGTTTCTCCCTAAAATGTGGATTTTTTTGTATTACATATTCAAAATACACATCAAGAGTGGTTGGTTTGTTGGAAATCTAGGCATTTAATACTAAAAATAAATATTTGGGGTGTCTATGTTTATTATTATCTATATCCTATGCTTCCTAAAACAAAAAAACTATTATGTAATGACCAAATTAAAATGATATTTTATATGATTAGATCAAATAGTTTTACCCATGAAATGTAGGATTCAAAAAGATTTTGTTATCTGATGATTCTTTATTATACACTTTTGGAGACACAACTTTCTTCATCTCAAATTTCTTACATTTTAGAATTACTTTCTGACATAGAAATGATACAGGGATTAATGAATCCAACTATTTATTTGGGTGATCATCCATTTATATAGTTGTAATATAAACACCAATACAAAATTTTAATAGTTAATATAATTAATGAATATATTTTTATTACTATTTGTAAAAAAGTATTATGAAAATGTACCTTAGGTATATATTAAAAATTGAGATGCCTAACCATTCATGCTTGAGAATCCCATTTAGAGTTTCGGGACCAATTCCATATATCCTGTAATCTCCACATTTTTTCTCATATTAAATGTAAGAAATAGTTTTTTCTATAATTATTGTCTATACGTGAATTTGTAGTGACAATAAATGTTTATTTGGAACTGGTGTGTAGATGTTACTCTTAGAAGGTTGTTTTGTTTTCAGGGTCGATTCACTAGATTTTCATGATTCAGGCTTACATTTCACTACTAATTTATCCTTCTACAATATAAAACCACAATTTAGTACAATTATCATCATCATATTATACATGTTTTCATATGAAAAAATTTCTTATTGAAGCAGCCCATGTATATTTATAAGATTAGATGAAAATTATATGAATGCTATAATAGCATATCTGACTGTTGTAATATCGGGACCATAATATGGAACATGCAACTCAGTAGTCAGCTCATAAGCTACCTCAATACCAACTCTCATGTGATTTTTGGGAGGGGTTTATTGTTATAATGATATCCTATGATATTATACATTATACACATAACAACATGATGTTATGTGGGTGTTAATATATAAAAAACACATACAATTGTACCATGAAAGAATCTTATTAATATAAAGTAATCAGATTATGTTTGATTCAAATTTTGAAGAAAGAATAATGAAAAATCTTATTAGATCAGGTAAGGTATGTATTTTGGGGGAATGACCTGCCTCAAAGATAGTGGGATCATTTTGTTCATGTGTAGATCATTGCACCACTACTGGTTCTTTATGATCCTTTCTTATACATCAGTATTCCAAACAAGAATAAAAAATAATTTCTTGTAGTGAATATATTTGTTTTTCCATTCTTCTAATAATATTATATGTATCTTCTTGCGGTTTTATCTTCTCAAAATAATTTCCATGAGAGAATCTAAAACCTATTCCTCTTATACAACTATATTGTAGAGGCTTCTCCAAAGCTACTGATGGTCTCGTTTACTTCTGTTACAGCTGTTACTGATTCTTGTGTCTAACCCATATAAAAAAACAAGAACTAATTTATTTTAATGTAATATTGTTATAAATAATAATGAATTGATGTTATGTCATAATTAAAAACTCTACCCGTACTGATTTTTTGTATTCATCAACTAATATACAACCTTATTTACAAGAGCCTCCATTCATTGAAAATTATGTGTGATGGAAGTGGATTCAGATTTTGATTCATCTATCAGTATATAAACAAATGAACATATTTTGATTAATATCACATAATTAAACATTTAATATTAATTTAAAATAAATACAAATATATTTTCTTATGAAGTGTACTGAATCCTTCATTTGTAATAGGTATATGTTGGTTTTTTGGAACATTATTTATATTCATAACTCTTATATTGTTTCATAATTTAATAATTTTGAATCTAGTAGGGTAGAATAAATAATGTAAACGAATATATTATCCACCACAATGCACATGAAAATATTTATCATTGTGATGGTTTCCTAATGTTTTCCATGTTTCTTACATTGTATTGTGTGTGTAACTAAGTGGTGGATGGGCCATTATTTTCCACTTATCATCCCTATGATATTAATTTTTCATAAGAGTCCTAAATCTTCTATAGGATTTTATATTGTCCGTTAAGATAAATTTTATGTAGAAATATTATTAAATAAACACTATTTGAAAGAAATAATGAAATCTAAATCAACATTTCAGGATATAATTTTTCAATAATGTAGAGAAAATATATATCACCATTACCATTATATCATTCAAATAGATATTCTTCGTTACAGGTTAGACATGGAGCCCTGAGTCAATATGAACCAAAAAATTCATTCTCATTGTGAATCCAAGATATCTAATGAATGTTGACCTTTTGGGGTAAATAGGTTGGCCGCAGTTTTTAAAACTAATCTTAAATTTTATACCAAAACATTCATCCATGATTTTTTTCAAAACAATGTTGTTGCATTATAGTTTTTTTCTGAATAAAAATGTTTTCGATACCAAAATAATTTCATAATTTCATCATCAATAGTATATTATTCCTTGTTATTTGTAACATCATTATGTTTAGAATTATTTTTCTTCATTAGAAGTCATACATTTAATTATTCTTGATTAAAAAAATATTGTCCTTCCAAAAAGTCCACAATTTCGTGAATCTTGCATGAAACATGTTACTGTCTTGAAAAAAAATTTAATAAAATAAATCTATTTTAAAACTAACCTTTACTAACATTATTCAATCCATCATATGAAACTTTATATCCTTTAATCTCTTGATTATGGATTTGAGGCTTTTCATTCCCTCTTTAAAACTAACCATCCTCTCATAACTATCCATGAGCTATGTCATCATTCAAATTTGGAACCAGAATGATGGGATACTGGATAGTTTGAAAGAGAGATTCCAATCAATTATCAAGGGATGGAACATAATCCGGATTTTAAGGATTAAAGATTACTAAGAGCCTACATTAATGGACTCACTCAAAAAGTCTCCTCAATTGATGAGTAATTTGTATAAATCCTATATAATGGTCTTGAATAAATGAATATGAACCCAAAAACATCGGAGTCACTTATATATACTCACAGTTTCTCACCATCTAATTTTGGATATTTTTTAATCCCACATAAGATCCCTCCTATAACATACATCCTATTAAAGGATGAATTATTTAACTTATCCTTAGTAGAGATAATGCATTTTATTACTCATATAAATGAAATTAATATTTTCAATTTTAACCGAAATATATTATTTTGATAAAATACCATAAAATCTTAATGTAACCATAGATAATTTCCATCACCATAAATTATATCACATATCATGAAGTGGGTCTACACTTACCTCTATGAATGCGGTATTTTACGAATGATAATGATATTATCAGTTGTAAAATATAATATTGTATAGAGGAATCCCCTCAACTCAATAATATTCTATGATTTAAATTCAATCATAAACTATGACTGGCCTCACCAAATATGATATGAGATATTGTCTATTATTTATCATATTTAATAATTGAGGTGATATAGTGTTTTTTCTCTGTTCCTATATTTTTACACAGCCCATGAATGAAGTCATATATTATGAAATAATTACTTTTATAATAAAATGTAGTTAAAATAATTTGAATTTTTATATGCCATACCATATGATATATAATAGCCATATGCTATGGATGAACAAATAAATCATTCATATCAAAATATTTGATATTGACATAATACAACCTGACATTAATTTATTTGAGAAAATAATATATTATAACATTGTGTCCTTTGAGATAAAGTGTCTAATACCACTTATGAATTTAAGGTTATCATTCCATGATCATTATTGTGATAAAAACCTAAAATATTGCAGATTAATCTCATGAAAATATGTGAATAAAACAATGAAAAAAAAGTAATATATTACTTGTAATATTGTATCAGAGGAATCCATCTTTAGGCATTAAGGGCATTTTTTTATTTATAACACTAAAGTAGAAAACATAGTATTCTATAATTTGTGTAGATTAAAATTTCCATCAATCACAAAAATATTTTTCAGGACCCTCGATCATCGAAGGAGTTTTAAAAACATAACCTAGTGATATACAATGATCAATGGTGAAGAGTGGTTTGCATATTGAATACAACGAATGGTTAATTATAAAATGGGTATCATATCTCATTGCAGTGACTCTTTGTTTTATAAATAGTGTCTTAAGAATTGAATGCAATCTAATGGAAATGGATAATATCATCACATCAGATTACATCATTCATTGAGTGTTTCAATAACTGTTTCAAGCCATCTATGATGATTCTTATGAATTATAATTAGTGAGAAAACATTAGGGGGATGTAGAAAAATTAATTCATAGAAAATTATATATTTAACCCCCTTTTAAAAAATACATTGGTCACTGGTTGTAGGCTTTGAAATTAGAATCTATAAGCAAAAAAATATATTTATGAATCATCGATATTAGCGAATACGACATTTTTGTTTTGTAAATTTTGTACATGGATAACAAATTACATGACTTATATGACATAAATATCCAAACCATAAAATGCATATTTTAATTAATTATTGTTCTATGTACTACGATTCACCATGTTAGATGACTTATTGAATTATTTTTTTATACTATGAAATAATTATCTACCTATTTTAATTAGTAAATATATTCATAATTAAAATCTCGTATTTTCCTTTATCAACTTTCCGACCATAGATAACTAATTTACTATTGGTTAATACACTATTTATATTTTTTTATCTATTTGTAAGTGAATTTAACAAATTGGTTATCAAATATATTTAATCTAGGGTTTTTTAAAAATATTTTACCATACTTTTCTCACCAATGAAATTCCCCATCACTCATTGTAACCCATGGTAAAATTTTAATAATAATAATGAATTAATATAAGAGTAAAACACTTAGAACATGCATCAATAATATAATTTTTGAAACATGACTAAATAATTAAATATTGTGTTATGAATTTAATAAACAATTATTCATCAAAATCATAAATTAAAATAACCCATTTCAATGTTTGAAAATTTACATGAATAACCAAAATCCTCAAAACATGTTTTAATGATTTTTAATCTTACCTTAGCCCATATATTTAAATCACCCATAATTGAGGGAAACAAATTTATATCCCCTAATCCTTTAAAACCCTAACAAATAATCCTTTAGAATCTATAATGTTGTATATAATTCGAATTAAATTCATGAAAATACATTGATTTGGGAACCCTCTACAATTAAAAGGAAGAGAAAACCGATGGAGGAAGAGAGGTCTCCTTGTTAATATCAAGAGGTGAGTAATCCATCTTTGTGTGTTTCTAGGGACAAATGGGCTAGACCCTCAAATATATATGAACATAGAAAATGATTAATAAATGATGGATAATGTGGGGTGTGGGATTGGAGGATGTTTATAGAGGGTTGATCTAAAATCTATTTTATTTATCCATATAGACCCATACACATATGATCACTAACCATAACATATGAATAAAAGTTTCACATTCTTTTAAACCATTGTCTATGGAAGAAAATGATGAAATAAAACCACACTTGTTATATTTTAGTAGTGATGAAAATAGATTTTGGGTTGATCATGTTTAAGAATAGTAAAAAAATGCTAAACGCGAAATCCAATACATTAAAAAACGATAGGGGACTAGTAGATAATAACTTTCAATAGATTATATCCTCAATTAATCAGATGGAATGTAGAGGAATCAAATTATCTATAGTAGAGTTCTGTGAGATCTGGTGAAATGCGAGTGACTGAGTCATGGATAGAGGTTTTAAATTGACCTGGGACACTTGTAACAAAACTTTTAGAAAAGGGATAATAAATATACCTTTTATATGAACTATATTTATAAGAGATGATAAAATGAATATTTATGATCACCTATTTAGTGCTGATAAAACTAATTCTTTATTATCCCTAAAAAAATATTTGATAAAAGACATATTTAATAGTGAAAATGTTTTAGTGCTGATAAATATATCTTTTAATGATGATTTTTGGCACTTATAATGATTGAACATTATCAGTTCTAGATAAGTACTGTTTAAAGTTGTATAATTATAAATATTTATATAAATTTATTATAATTTTTTAGTTATTTAAATAAATTATTTATAATTTTATAATTATTTAAATATACATACAATTATTTAATTATAATTATTTAAATATTTATATACAAAATAATAATTAGATATTTATAATAATTATAATTATAGTAATGATACATGTACTGATATATTTATTTAAAAATATATTTTTATCATTATTAATGGATATTTAATATTAAAAAAATGCATTTTAAAAAAGAGTGAAACTGAATAATTCAAAATGAGAACACTTTAAAAATTTATAAAAAATGGATATGTTTAATTAATTAAATATATTTTATTTAAAAATAATATGAATATATATATATATATATATTTGGATGAATATATATTGAAAATAATAAAACCATGTAACTAAATATAAATAAATAAATAATAGAAAATGATCAAATTCATAAATAAAAAAAAAATAAAAAAAAATAAAAAATAAGCCAACTATAGCCCATAAATAAAAAAATAAAATTGACCGATTAAAATCACAATATATTTTAAATGTATCATGTTATAATGAAATTCAAAAATATAAAAAAAATTAAATATAATGTACATAAATATTATGTGTATGTGTTTCTATATATTGTGTAAATATAATTGTGTGTGAAAATGCATTAACTCTCTCTCTCTCTCTCACAAACGAGCATACATATATATATGATATAAATGAAACACCCAACTTTTGATATAGGTTAAATTTACAACTTAAATAACACTAAAAATTAAAAAGACATTAACATGTTTTTAACTAACTTTATATATATAAATATTTATACATATTCATTTTATATATCTATATTTAATATATAAAATTTATTAATATTTATAATCTATTTATATGTATATTAAATTTATTCATTTCTATAAATTATTATTTAATTTGTGAAATGACTCAACTTTTTCGTAATTGAATAATTTTATTTTAATTTGTTCAATATATCATTTTATCGTAGAAATTTATCAGTGATAAAAAAGAACATATAAAGGGAAAATTTCTTTAATGATAAAAATTAACTCATAGAAGTAACCTTTAATCAGTTATAAAATTAAAGGGATGGTAAAGGTTTCCTTTATCAGTGCTAAAATAAATCATTAATAATGGGAACTTATACAAGATCTTAGAAAAAGAAATAATAAAGATGGAATTTATTATATAATTTTGTAGTACTCATAAATCCCATCACTTTTAAAAGCATTTTTTGTAGTAGTATTTCCTACTAACAACAGTTATAGTCACACATTAATTGTAATGTAACATGTGAATCATACTTCATAAATATGTTACATGAGATTTCTCTTCCCATTTCCTTCCAAGATTCAGAATCAACCACCAGTCTCTTGCTAGTGGGGTATGATCTAGAAATCCAAAATAAATCACAAACACCACAAAACATGTGTGATGTTTAAATAAAATTTCATATACAATTGTAACATTACATATGAAGAAAACAATCCAATATCTTTGGAAACTAATATTTCTTATTAGAATAAGTGTTCTCGATGCGGTAGTATAATATCCATCATAGCATCTGGAACATTCCTAACACTCTATTCTACCATATACTTATTATAAATACAAGAAAAAGAAACAGAATTGATACAACATTATAATTTCTCAAACAATATGATAGTATTCTGTTTCATAGATCCAGTTCTACAAACGGCCTCATGTAAGCCTCCCTATAGGATAATGGACTACGAATTGAAACAATGTCCAAAGGTATGATAGTGGGACCACTGTTCCCTTATATCATAGTTATTATCGGTTGAAATAATCAACTAATACCCATAACAGTAATAATCATAGATCATAAGTTGTAAATAATTGAAAATAAAAGAAAACTATAATAATAAATTAATAAATATAAATTTATGAACAAATATTCTATACATAGAACATTTATAACCCATTGGGGCCATTTCATACATATGAATACAGAAAGGAAATTGAAATACAGTTAAATGGATATATTACTAACACTATGAGAATCCACATTTCTGATCTCCATATAAAAATCAAAGGTATCATTCTCATTAATTCCTGAGACTCATCCCATCTTGTTCATAGAACCATGTGAACAGCATCCCAAGTACCCAAGTATAATAAAGGCTAGAGTTGGGTGTCATAATAAATCACAGTTGCCCACCAAAAATGAATCCCCATCCAAATTTGGTAATGTGAAATGTATGAAAAACAAATCCACTAATCAATATAATAATAATAATAATAATAATTAATGTGGGAATAAACTAAAATATATGTCATATGAGTAATTATCATGTATTTTTTCAACCTAGATGAGACACAACTGGAAAATATAAATAAGATAAATAATGTGATCCAACAATCAATCCGTGGGTCTGTTATCTTGATAAATTGGTATATGTGAGGTCATGTTTATATATACATGTGTTTATATAAATATATTCCTATAAATATGCATGTATAAATAATTATAGATATACATGAATATGGTGATAAATATCATAATCAATGGTAGTTGATCCTTAGTTTCATTATATTGATTTTCTGGAAATCTTGAAAAAGGCATTGAGATGGATGTTTAACCACTAAAACCATGCATAATTAAGTCGATATATGGGATTATAATCCAAATATACTCTACCTTATTTGGATTGTGCCAGAAATGACTCTTAGCAATCTATGTCACCATAGATAGATACATATCCTAATCTAGGGTTCACCCATACTAACCTCTAATCACCATAATAATGGATACAATATCGACATGTAGTCCAATAAATGTGGAATTGATATATATTTATTACTATTTAATCCACATTAAATTGAATCCAATTTCTGATTCCTAGGTCTTGGTCTATATGTAACTAAAAAATAAAATATTAGATATCCCCGAAGGGGGATAACACATAGGATATCCAAATAGAATACTCTAATGATCTAGTATAATAACATAGAATCCTTCAATAAACGCCTCAACCACCAAATACTAGAAAAATATATTGATCATCTATAATGATGATCCCAACGATCCTATGGAGTATCCTAAGCAAAAATTAAGATATTTCATACATCCTTGGGGATCTCTTCTATAACCCACTTCTGAGGTGGAAATATTCCCAACCTATAACCTTTGTTATCTTCTTATATGGTAGTAGAATATACATTCCTAGAGTGAACTATTATGTGAGGGGTTCTAAGGATCTCTTACTATTATACCACTATAACCATCATAAATGTGGAATCTGAGAGATAATTATGACTTATAATAAATATGATAGTAATATGAAATCATATAAGATCATATCTTGGACCCAAAAATTAGGTATAGAAATCTCAATAATATATGGATAAAAATCCTTATTCTTATTAGTTTATCCATAAATTTAATGAAAATAAATATTCACATAAACAGATCCTAAGGAGTACATATAGAACCCCAATACAATATCGTGTCAGGAGAATCAGTTTCAAACTAGGATGAACCACTAGTGGTCATCAATGAATCAAAAATAAAAACTTTAATGCATAAATAAAAGAGTGTAGGTTTATGTATGGATAACACACATGTATTGCCCCAGCCTCATGGTGTTGCATGATTGCTATATCTCTAATGTGACACCTACTTCCGTCTTTAAACGTACTCTATGTACTAGTTTTCGGTTGACCAACCACTGGACCCCCCCCACTTCATCTCTTAAGTCAATATTATAGAATGTAATTGTAATTAAAATCCCTAAATCCCATTGGTAAAATGGGGAATCGCTATTGGAGTCTGCAATGTAAATATGTATGGATGAAATAATTATTGGGAGTCTAGAAAGAAAAATTAAATGGAATCACATAGGGGGTCTTAGGTCAAGGTCATACATAGGGTAGTGGATGAAGCAAGTACACTAGGGTCATTAGTGACCTCCGGTGTTCATTCAGTACCATCTACACATTTCATTTAATTGAATTGTTTATTAAATTGAAATTAAACAGGCACATTAATTACAGTGTAAATATAGAGTATACATATAATTCAATAACCATTTATATATTCTAAAGGATTGTAGGACTAACCACCTATCATTATAAAAATATAAACCATTTAAAACCATCTCGTAACAGCTCCATTGAACCTCAAACATATATGAGCCCTGCCACATAAACATACAATACCCTAGAGAGCATACAATAGGTACTAAAAGTATAATAAATCTATTATTACAAAATAAATTTTAATATAAAATGTAAATTAGATGACATGATAGGTGATGCATCACTAGATGCCTTTTCTTTAGGAGAATCTAAGAAACTATTGGCAGAAGGCCTTCCAAGTACACTAGAGACCGTACTATTAAAAATTCATAATTTAAGAAAACAGAAAAACCTCATTGAATTTTAATTAAAATAATAAATGTTTTATAAATTCACTATATTGAATTGCCTTAAAAACCATATATGTTCAAGTTCAAATGACCTCTCGGGGTTTCCTCATCAAATAGAGAAAAAATACCCCAGAAGATATAGTCGATTCCACCATGATTTGGTAGAATATGGAAAGAACACAAAAAAATAAAAATTATTAAATGACTAATGGGATCCAACATAGAAGGATTTTGGAGGAAGGTCATACCATCATATGTTTCAAAGACACACTCTATATATCCTCGATCGTTGAAAAATGGGTCGAGGTGGATCATAAGATGAGAGATCCTGTGTACCTATTTCATTTTTTAAAAATGGGGGAGGAGCCACCTATTTAATTTTTTTTAAATATAATCCCATATATTAAATGTTTTGTAACAGTTACATATCATTTAATAGTTTCAAGATGCATTATAGATACACATCATGTATCCCTCAGGGAATGTTCCCTAGCATTCACATTATGAATATTTTTAGCCACACCCCTAGAAAACAAGACAAGTCATGAAAACAATACACAATGTGTAAAAATAAAAGCATCTATTTTCAGTAGGCTAGTTTCTGGTTTCTCCTAAAATACATTACTATAATCACATAACCTCTATTAGAACATGGAACACATCTTAAAACATGACACTTGGATATTAAAAAACTTGAAACATTGATCCAATTTTTTGTTAATAATTCGGATCATCCAGCAATGGATAAAATGTCAAATTATCTTGAGAAACAACCACTCCAATGATAACATGTCTAATAATTTTACACCTGACATATAGGTCCAAAGTAGTAGAAAATGCGAATAGAGACCCATGGACAATGTATATATCCCCATCCATGGTATCATTAATGGAAACTCGAGAAATTAACCATCAAACCATGGTCACTAATATGAAGAAAAATAAAAGTTTTTATTGAAGGAATTTCATGATCTCACTTTTAAGTAAACATTTTATAGGATTAGAGAAATAAAATTTCATGTAAACGTTATAGAGGAAAATTTTTAATAAAGTATACATGGAAATTCTTTAGCTGAAAATACAAATCACTCTGTTGAAATTATTTTATAATTTAATTTTAAATATTGAATATTTATATGTTCTCAAAAGAAGGATCAATTAAATAGATGTAAATAAAAATATATTGAGGGAAATAAACTATAGGTTGTATGTGGAATTGTAAATAACTGAAGCGTCATATAAAAAAATGTCCAAAATATGAGAAAAGAATTAATCATATTGTCTGGATTGATTAAGTATGATTATAAAATACACTTATATGAATCACCATATGACTTTTTCTAAACACATTTAAAATCCAAATCATTTAAAAATAATATACCCCCATGGGGTAGAGTACCAAGGTATATGGGGATGTTGTTGACATAGATGGATCAAGTATTTCTAACCAAGTTTTAGTTAAAAAGGAATACATTCACATTTTATGGAGGCAGTGCTCTATATATTAAAATTGGAAATCTATTTCAGTCCAAAACCTTTAAAGTTGATTTAATAAATATTTTAACACCCCATTAGTATGTTTATATCTTTGGAATAATATTCTAAGACTGACTTATGTGGGTCATGTTGGGTGTATAAGGATATAGTCATATGAGTTTTCATTCACATATCATAATGGTACGATCCCTTGCAATTGGTTGATAGTTTCACTAAAATCCATTAATCAACATTTGGATTTATTAAATAAATAGAAATTAAAATTATATTAACCTTTATGGAGTTCATTTTTTTCAAATATACTTATAGTATCAATCTACAAGGATCAAAGAAAGCATATAATAATTTAGTTATGTGGGTATGCAGTCCTATATTAATTCGTAATCTTCTCTTTAAGTTTCAATTGGAATCACATTTATCATAAATTAATAAGGAATTAGTTTTATATGTTAAAAACATATCCCATAGCCTTGAAATTTAATGATTTCATTTAGGTTAATTTATTTTTTAATGTAGGTTATGTAGGTGAAATATAAATCCATCCTAACCATATGTGGAAAAAATCATTTAGCCTGATTTAGATGATTTTTTTATCAAACCCAAATTCATAACTATAAACAGGACTATATCAATATAATAAATGAATATAGTTAAAAATTCATGAATTCTAACAAAATATGCATCCCTGGTTCCTAAAATGAAGTATGAATATATCTCTTATTTTTCCATAACATGAGAAAAGTTAAATATAACATATCAATTACAAGAAGAAATATTATAAAAAGTTAATAAAGGGTATTTATTAATAAACTGTAATAATTAACCACATGAATTACAATCTTATCTCTTGAAACATGGTCTTACTCTATTTTTGGATTGGTGGTTCTTAGAAAAATCCTCCTTAACAAGTTCTGACACATTCCTATTATCTTTTCTACCGACCTAAAATTTTAATAAAATGGAAAAAACCCTTGATTGTAGTTTGTAATTTCCTAGGTGTTGTTCACTATTATGAAACCATTCTTGAGGGAAAAATAGAATCATCCACGCCACCTATTACGCCAGAGGCTTCCAATGTTTAATGAGTCTCTAATAATGTTATTGTGGCGAGAATATACCCTTTAGGTCAATTCTAAATGTAATCTTGAAATAAATATATTAAATAAACCATTGATATATAATAATCACATTGACTGCAAAAGTAAAAAATAAATATTCATAAAACATAATATGATAAAAACCTATAAAAAGTGCATACATCTTGATTAAAATTTATAGTGAATGATTAATATAAATAACCAAAAAATGATCCAGATCCTATAGGCATATTGAGTATATTCTTTATCCACATCTCCCCAGTCATGTCCAAGCCCAGGAAAATTAACTACAAGATACGAAATACCATGTCCCAACCAAAATCCATGAGACCTGTTCAGGTACCAAGCGATTACCATAATATGCTTGTAGTAAATCTCAATAATACACTATCAATAGTGTATAATGAATCCTATTATGCAAGAATAAAATGTAACAGTGTATACTATTTAAATAATGAAACCAACTAATTTGAGGTGATTTAGGGAATTATACCTTTTTTACCAAATATGAACTATCTCTTTTCATAAGTCTAATATATTACTCATAAGAACCATGAATATAATCCCAAAAATCCAAGAAAAACAATGAAGGTGAATCAAAGGAATAAATATAGGAATTCTAAAATATACAAACCACCAAAATCTGATGATTACTCTTTGGAATATTATGAATGTAATAGGAATGAAAACTCATGGTTATTTTTCCATGATGTTTAGATGCTGAGTTGAATTAAAGTGATTAACCCTTTGAATTGAAATCTCTTAAATGGATCTAATCATTCACGAGGATAAATTCTAATAAAATATTTGAAGAGTATGGATTATATAATCCAAGGAATACTTTTTTAGGGTATTAATCCAAATCTGGGATCTTATAATAAGAATTCTAATTTTCTCGATGTTCCTGGTTGAATTGTCATTTACAACATGAGGAATCGAAGAATATACAAAATTTATTGGAATAATTTAATAAATACCCATTTTTATTCACATTAATAAATCTAATGACCTAAAATTTGTTCATTTTTGTTATAGAACACTGAATCCAACATCCTAGATATGGAATGTGTCACTTTTAGTGCAAACCATTTCTTTTATATAACCTATTTCATTATATAAGAAAGGATACAAGGAATAAAAAATAATTTGGAATAAATGTTTTAAAATTAAAAAAACAAGAAACATGGATCATATCCATCCATTTTGAAACACAAAATTCATCTCATTTGACATTATCCCTTTAGATTTCCAATTTCAATGTTTAATTATTTAATTAATGGTTTCACAACATTCCAACACTGTTACCTCAATTTATCATCTCCAAGGTCCATAGATAAATAATAAAAACATGCTAAGGTATTAAAAAAGATAATCTTATCCATTCATTGTATATAAAATAAGTGAAATAAAAATAATCTCAATAAAGATATTACTAAAATTTAACCAAAACAATGGCGGTGTCTCACAGGGTTTCCTATAAGATTTTAGGATCAATATATAAATAAACTGGGAAATTTCATTTTTAGAAGTACATAACAAGAAATGCACTTGGGATTTAATATTTATTCATAACACCCAATGTTATAAAAAATATTAAGTAAAAAAATACATGGTCTATCTAAGAGTTACATTAACATTGTGGTATGTCAAGCACACCCTATGGGGTAGTTGATTCCAAAATGATTTTTTTTCTTGATTCCAAAAAAACACACCCTAAGGGGTTCTTGGTTTTAACTATGGTATATTCCCCTAGGAAATAAATTCAAAACCCACCCTAATGAGTAGTTTCATTAATTAGTATAAGAATAAAGTGAGAGTTTACTATGAGTCAATACAAACACACATTATGATATGTTATTATTTCACAAAATGTATATTTTTAGGGGTGTTATAAAGACCTCATTGTAAGGGGTGGTCCATTTTGAGGCTATTAACATACAATGGTGAAAGGGAGTATTTATTGAATATTTTTTAGTAATTAGGTGACTAATAAAATGAAAAAAAATTTAGGTTAAATACTATGAATTATCTGCATGCGACATAATGAAAAATTTTATATATAGTTTTAATTTTAGGGAAATGAATATTGAACACTGAAATCATGCTTAGGAGGTTTCAATCATCTAGTATATTCAACTCATTTGAGGTATAATATGATAAAATGAGAAACCAGATAGAAACCAAGAAAATGATTATTAATAGACAAAATAGATATTAGGGACAAATAATAATAAAATAAATATTGAAAAGGAAGTTAATATAGTTGTATAATTCCAATCATATTACGATTTCCATTGATGGAAATTTATTCTATCCCAAGATAAAATATATAACCTCATTGGAGAGTATAAAGGGACAATGATATATAGGAGGAACAACTAGAGTGAAATGGGAATGAAAATAAGAGTGAATGGTTTTACGATCCTTAATGGGAAATGGTATATTTACACTTTATATTGGAATTTTTTTTTAAAATTGTTCCCAAATGTTTATACCTTCTATTTGAAATCACCTCCACCTCACATGGTTATGGAATAAAATTTCACAAACCATGAACCAACCTTGTGACATAAAGTTAATCCATTATCTACATCTACATTGTCTTGAAGGGGCATTCCACACAGATTCTCTAGTCATGTGCCCTTGTAAAATATTCCCTACATTTGGGGTAAATGGTTATCTCTATGTGTGTACCCCAATCTATTTCACCTGAAATTTATGATTCAAATATTTATTCTCTCGAGACTGATCTTTGTTCTTGATAAATATCTCAGGGCCTAAAAGAAATTCCAAGAACTACCATTAAGTCCTTCAAGCTCTCAAAATTCATTTCTGAAGCTTTGTTAGATAAATTACCCTTTTACCTGTTTGAAATTCCAAATTCCTTATGAATTTTCAACCCTTATGAAAAAAGGAAAACAAATTAACATGGGTGAAAATTTTAGTTACCATGGTAGTCATTAAATAAGGTTAAAAAGGTTAAAACTAAATTGATAATATTTGAATTGACGTAAAATCCAATCTAAATTTTATTGTATGGCCATATTCTAACCCTACCACAACCATTATTCTAAAGTGGTATATTTTATAGCCACTTGGTTTTAGTAATACTATATTATATTTTAATATTTTAAAAAATTACATGTTTGTCCTATCCCCCATAAATGAAAGTTTCTCATTTCCTATTATCTAAAATATTCTTGAATGTTTTTTATTTAACAATACTTTCCCAAATATATTACTATCATAAGTACTAATGTAAGATAGGTCCCTGTTTGATCATAATACAATCCTAGAAGTCTTTAGTTATAATCCTAGGGACATTGTCTGAAGAAGAGGTACAACTCATAATAGAGTGATTTCCTTTTTATTTATTCATTTACCTAATAAAAACCTCTCATAACCAATATAATATAATAATATAATTACATGCCATATACATAAATTTTATTAGGTTTAAGGTAAAACCACTTCTCATCTACTTATATATCTAATGGAAAGAAACCAGACTCATGCATATGCAAAAACTACTCCCTCATTTGATGATGTATTTTATTTTCATTATTTCTTATAATGAATGTTAATAATGGTGGAATAAAATGGAATTATATAATATAAATTTCCTTATGAAATGTTAAGAAAACAATTTTATTATTTCATTACCATTAAATGAATAATCAAAACCTCTCTCGTGTGTACGTGTAATATAACCCCTCATAAAACAATGCATTTTATTTTTCATTAATATCTCTCATAGATGGTATATTGAAATTGATTTAAAAAAATTATTATATATATGATTAAATAATAATTATATAAATTTAAAATTATACTGAACTTATATCCCTCATTTGTAATGCAAAATTGAAACACTACGCATGTGTACATATAGAATACTATCTTCATGATGTATCATAATTCATCTTCAATGGCCACCATATATGGTCGGATCTAAAATTATAGTATATGTACATAGAATATAATTATAACAATATAATGATTTTTCAAATGATTTAATCATGAATTACTTGACCATAATCTCTTAAAGAAATTCATTTTGAAAAAATTAACTTAATATACTCAATAAATATAATGTGAACATAATCAATTAATTAATTTAATATCACAATGGTAAAGGTGAAATTAATTTAATAATAAACCTTATTTTTTTAATCAAGAAAATAATAAACATATTTTTATTATTATGGTTAATAAATAGTGTGCATGAAGAGTCAGACTCATGGTAAAGGGATTTCTAGCCTCAGTTTCCATTCATTAAGACTGAAGGTATATCCACTATCTGTTTTAATTTGTGAGGTTTATAAACTAAAATTTGTATTTACAGAAAAAAATTCAATATAAATTAATTTGTTAAAAAACTCATTCAATGTTCTCTTATATAATGATCCATAGTTTGAATATTTATCAAGAATTAAAGGATTAGTTTTAAAAACTATTATAAACATTTTTCAATTTACTTTTCACACCTATTTTTCAATATGTATATTATATTTTAATGTTTATCTATATAAAATATTATTTACACATAAATAGAATATTGAATAATTTTTATACTATGATTGGATTTATTAAATTTTTGAAAATAATTTTCATACCATTTTTTGAATAAATAGGTTTTACCAATGGAAGGAATGGAATAATTATTTTATCTTTTATGTCATTAATGGAATTATTTATTATAATAAAATTTCATTGATCCGAATGTTACTTTAAAATTTTCCATGGCTGTTTTCAAATAATGTCACTAAACCAATAAGTTGTATAAATTTTTTTAATTAATTTTTTTAAAACAATGAATATATCTATTTTTATACAAAAAATGAAATTTATTTTTCATATTTGTTCAAATGCAAAATTCATTGGATTTTTGATAAAAAGGTGGAATATTATTATTTGTATTCAGTATATGTTATTTAATAAGTATATATGATGATGACTGATGTAGATAAAGAAAATATGTTAGGTGATCCAAATATAGTTCTCCAATGTATTAGTTAATGTTCCTTATCTTCATATGAAATATTGAGGTAGTTAACTATGGTGGTTTTCCTATGGATTTAATAAGGATCCATTTATTTTTGATATGACTGAACATGGGTTATTAATTTAATTCTATAATTTTTCTACAGGGTTCATTATTTTATTATTATTGGGTTTTAATGTTTTGTTTGACAAAAATATAATTTTTAAATTTTTATATATTTTATTATGAAAATTGTAAACATTTTATGGGGTTCTACAATAATCACTGGACTAATAGTTTTATTTACTTTGTATCTCTTACTGATATTTTGTGAATTTACAAAGTTTTAAAATGTTTTTTCAAATGGTATAAGGATAATTATTATCTACATTAATATCTGTCTCTAATGAAATGAAATTTTATTTGTTTGAAGCTATTTTGTCAATAGTGAATAGAAGACCATTAGCTTTTTAATCCTTTTTCTCCTGACAAAAAGGAAATTGTGTGTCCATTTTACTTATGTAATGCAATGGTTTTCATAATTATCTAAAACCCTAAACCTAAAACGTCATGGAAATGTTGGAAAGTGAGACAATTTTTATTGAACTCATAATAATGGAATTATCATGTTATGGGCCAATATAGTACATGTAAAATAAAGGGTTTATAAAATTTTATAGGTAGGTATGTAATTTGGTCATAAGTTAAAATTACTAAATATCCATAAAGGTTAGTATAATATTAATAATTATGGGTTTTTAGAAGAATTAAAAGATTTGAATTGAATATGAATGTGTTAAGGATATATTATTTCTTATCTGACACATAAGACGGATTATTACTATTTTTGTGGATATAATCATAGTAACCGTTTTTGTATTATAAAAATTACAAAATGAGTAGGATCCAAATTACCATCAGTTTGTGAAACATTATAATTGTTGTATGAATAACCAAAAAATTGAATATGAACTGTAGTGAAAAATCATGTGTTTATTGTTAACCAATTATAACATGTTAAGATTGAAAAATTCATCGTTGATAATTTTCATAACACACCAAATAATAGAAAAAATGAGTTCTAGGTAAGATCATGTGATATATAGCAGGAAGGAAAAAAGATTCATCATCCTATGAATAAAAAATATGTGAAGGAATAACAAGGAATTGTCTCAAGTGAATGAGATATTTTATTATCTGTGGTAAATGATGGAATATTGTAATAAATGTCAGAGTAAAATAGGTAGTTTTCTGGTTAACATAGTGAAATGAAATAAAGTTAATATTATGTCAAAAATAGAATATTTTAAATGTGGGGATATAGGTATTTTGAAAATAAATGTCCTTGGATGAATTATTTTGAATGAGACAAACATGATTACAAGAATAAAGGATCGTCCTTGATATTTTTTGAATATATGGAAATTATTAATGGAATATAATATGTATGAATTATATTTTTGTTTATGTTCTGAGACTTATGAATCAAAGGATGTGATTCCTAATTTTTCTTATTGGAAGAAATTATTATTGAATAAAATGTAAATGATTGGATAATAGATATTAATGAATTTTGAATTAATTAAAATATCTAAATATAAGCTTTTAAGGGTTATAATGTAGTGGTATTTATTTTGAGGGGATAAATATTAAAGTATGATAATACGTTTAGAGGAATTAGTACATTTTTCAGGATTCATCATATAAAAGTAATTTGGGAGAAATTTATTGAGTTTTCATAATTGTTTTAGGTATATGTAAATGATAATTAAAACAAAAAATATCCACCAAATTATAATTATAATATCATTTAACATTAATAGTCAAGGGTTTCTTATATAATTTAAAAAATTAAAACATTAATCCTGAATATATGGAATTAAAAAGGTTAGATAAGAAGGACATGAGTGTAGAGGGAACCTGAATAAACTTTTAAAGATAATATTTTTTTGTAAATTAGTGCAGATTACTGCAGATATGAGAGTTTTATTAATTTATGAAGGATTAGGAGATTTTGGAACATCATCCCACCCTAGGATAATATTATATTTTTTTTTTAAAATAAACGGTTGTGAGGATAGTGATACGAGTTCCAAAGATGATCTAGATACTTGTATATCATGAAAAAAATGATGAAATATAACTGCACAAGTATATAGATTTGTGGGGAGACTTTTTGGTTGGATTTTAGGGAAAAAACATTCACATTAAGGTAACTAATTTTAAATAAATTGTATCTATGGTGAAGGATATTTTTTTTGAGATATCTCAACTGGTGTGATACCATAATAAATATCCATTTTGGAGATAGATTGGTAATTTATGTAGATATTCCTCTATAATATTAACATATAATTAGTTATTTTGAGATATTTTATACCATTACCTTTTAGATATATATTTATTTTGTTTCCACATTTCATACCAGTGGAAGAACTATGATCAGGGAGAATAAATGATCATTGGAAGGTGTATATCCACACACTAAGGCCAAACCTCATAAATATTTATTTGATTTTACATACTTTCATCGACATTAATATGATAATGTGTTAAATAGTATGAAAAGGTGGGATCAAGAATTGAACTATATTAATGGTTGATTTAAAAGATCAGAAATAGTAAAAAGAATGATATAACTAGTTTAAACACTCTCACTCTTAATTATACAACCGAAACATGGAACTCCACCCAAAATAATATCCAATAATATATAAGTTTTAGAAATGTGTAATAAAAGATATATAGAAAAATATAATCATTATACTCCACTCTATGATCATTCATCCCTGTCTGTGCCCATAATTTAGTGTTTTATAGTTCCTGAGTAGTAAGATATCCACATATATTGACATAGTGGGATTTACTTACTCCTTCAAACTAATTTTGAACCACACAATAATAATAACACTCATGTAAACTATATAGATATTATATGAAGCTAAAACTATGTCCATGAATATATACGTACAGACAATATCATGTCACATAGTCACATGATTAATGTTTCTACTATTGACTTAATAGGCTATTGATTCCCAAGAACACCAAGAAGCCAATCTTATCAAATATCTCGATCAATTTCTTTATCTCATGGACATCACTATACTACATCCCTTATCTAAGAGTTGATTGGAAAATCTTATCCTAAGATACATATCATTCACGTAGACAACCATGAAATTTGTGGTTAATACCATATCATGCATCCTATAATTTGTGAGAACAACCCCAACGGTCTCCGCCCTATTACAAGATTCATTACCTAAAATTTCAGACAAAACATGATAAACCATGACAATAAAACATTATAAAGATCATTAAAAACCATCTTAGACATTGAAATGGAATGAAACAATCACTTACATATCATGCTTATGGTATTCCGAGGGAAGCATATTATGTAGACCAAAATAAGAATAAAAACCTTGCACAGGCAAGATATTGGGACTAGAGTTTTAAATTTTTTGATTTTTTAATATTTTATGTTCTTGATATTTATCAATGATGGTTGGGGAGTTTGGAGAGGGTGGGTTCAATCTATAAATCTATAGAAAAATTGTGTTTGTATAGTGTCACACTGGGTCTCATGCCACTGAACTATGTACCATGAACTAGTTCTATCCTTATGATATATAGAGGGTTTATAAAAAAGTTATTTCAAGATTGTGGAGGATGAGAAAACATAATAGGTAATTTCCAATAGAATCTATTTCATAATGAATACTTGAAGATTCCTATTCCATATTATGAGTTTACATCATAATATGAATATCATACACTTCATTATGTCATTGAACAGGGTTACGTTGTGGAGGGTTGGATTTTAACAGAATAATGGAAACATATACCAATGGTAGATTTTTAATATCTATAACAGGAAATTCCATAGACTCATGTTAAACTCTGGAGGCTAATAAATTAATAGATCAATGTGAACTTCGGAAAATATTTAAATTTTTATGTCCATTCCATTAATTAGGAATACACTAAAGAGTCTTTTGAGTGAATGAAGTTTCACTATAAATATTTAGTTTACACCACAACCCAAATGTAAATTGGAAAATATTTATGAAAAAACATCCTTATCACATAGTAAAGGGTTTAAAAATTACATAAACTTCTAAATCTTCTATGTTCTAATTATGTTGAGAATATTTTTTTTGAGGTGGTCAAAAATATGAGATCAATATAGAATATGGATGTTATTTATTTTATTTTTAATTTCTATTTTCCTATTTAATATATTCTAGATTATAATAAATCTTCTATTCATGATATCTGTAATCAGAAAAAATAATGTATGCACAATTCTTGGTGATTTTAAATCAATGGAACATGATTAGGATGGATATTTATAACATTATCCTATCATCTTTAAAAGACATTTTTACCCTTTTTGTATTTTTCCAATATATTAAAGGTAATATTCTTTTCTAGTTCCAAAAAAGGAACTTTTATATCCATTATTACAATTCAAAAGTAATGATCTTTTGACCTCGTACGACATGTACTGATTTACCCACCATCATTTCTTCAATGCTCCATTTTTATTTATAGTATTTTTATTCTATAATAATTTATTTTTAAAATATAATTTCAAATTAAATGGTTTTTGAAATTATTTTTGGATTCTTATAGATGTTTTCAAGAAAAATGATTTTCAAAATGCTTTCAAATAGAATTTATATTTTATCATGTACAATTGTTCTAAAAAACATTGGGAAGTTCTTTTTATATGTTTCAAAACTTTTTTCAAAGAAAATGGTTTTTAAAGATTTTCAATTCTTATTTTATATGTTTTCATGGAAAAATATTTTCTATATTATTTTATTCCTTATTTATAAGGTTTCAATTTATTTTGTAGGAAAAATATTTTAAATGGTTTTATGAATTAAAACCCCTCTTTTAAACAAGAAACAATATTTGACATAAGAAACACTTTTGTAATATGTTTGAATATTATTTTCTATCTATGATGAAATATATTGATGTTAATAATGCCTTTCTAGGAAATCATATAATGGTTACAATCATATCCTTTCTATGAATGTGTTATTCATAAAGTCACAGTCCTTATAAAAACCTTTTCTATTCAAATGGTTAAATGTTTATGAAATCTTTTTCTTTTCCATGGGTTCCCTATTTATGAATCTTGCTTCTTTTCATGGGTTATGCTTTGATGAAATTGTTTGAAACCTTTATCTTTTCCATAAGATATGATGTTTTGAAATAGTAATGATACCCATTTAATTTCACGGGTTATGATTTTATGTTTATAAAACGTATATATTTTTATGTGTCATGATATGATTAATGTTTTATTACCTTGTGGAACATGAATAAATGATTTTATTATGATATGGGTGAGACCTATATCGACATATAATTCATTGGGTAATCATATATGTTTTATAAGAACAAAGTGTACATAAGAGGACATCCAAATTCTGAAACCAAAGGGATCAAGGGTGATCATCCCAATCACGAAATAAGAGGGAAAAGGGGAGAACATCCAAATCCCAAAACCAAAGGGAACATAGGAGAACATCCATATCTTTAATGAAGAGGGTACATGAGAAGGAATCCAAATCCTTAAAGAAGAGGGTGCATTAGAGGACAACACAATACCAAAAAATATTGTACATGGGAGGACATCCCAATTCAGAAAAAAGAGGGTACATGGGAGGTCAACCCATTCCCGAAGTAGGTACACAGGGGATTAACCGAAGCCTAAAATGGACACCGTGACTTGGAGTTTTTATATGAGTTTTCCACAATCCCTTGTGTTATTATTATTTTATAATATTTTGTATTATGTTCATTATTTACATATTATAAATGTATTATAAATATATAATAATTATTATGATCCATCATATGTAGGTTATGACCTTCAAATATTAAGATAACGTTCAACACCCCTTTGTTCATGTTATGTTTACTCACTTGCTTAATTTACCCATTTTGAGCATATGTGTTCACAAATTTAGTATGTTTCGACACAATAGGTTGCAATGAAAGGTTTTAGGTAGAAGTACTAATGGTGTAGACCTCCACAGATGGAACTTATCAAATGAGAGATAATAAACCATCGCATATGTCCTCAACATAGGTCATTAATCACTAATAACGTGGTTTCAAATTAATATGGGACCTATCATACCAATCTAGATGATTCTACCCTTTTATGGATAGTCATCGATCCGCTGTAAAACCATATAACAATTTATGGTCCACTTATACAAAATGGAGTCCTCTCCCCTTTCCGAAAATTCACCACCATGATAACCTTGACTATTGTTAAGAAATGATAAACATAGAATCCAAATAACACACATACATTTAATGTATAATAGAATAAATTAGGAGACATATATAAGTAAACAAAAAAATATAATATCAATGTTACCATTATTGAAATATTTTTTTCCATGACTAACCTAATCTCATTTCATGCTTCCAAAATATTTGTTCCTCTTTCTCATTCAAAATGGAAAAAAAATATTTATATTCAATTTATATTATGTATCATAAAATACAAAATTATGATTAGACTAAAAAATATCATTAAAAACACCCATTGTTAGTAAACATGGCAATAAAATTTCAATGGCTCGTGGAATAATTCTGAATTTCATATGGAAAAATTCCCGAACCAGAAACTTATTTAAAACATACTAATTAAAAACCCAAATAAGATTGTTGTTAATCATGAATATTCCTAATAATGAGAAGCAATAATTAATCACCATCATTAAAGGATCTTGAGGATACTTGATCATGAGAAAAATCATCACAGGATGATACCATCATATTCCAATGATTTTTAAATGTAATAAATATTAGAAAAATTAGAAATATTAAATTAAACAAGATAAAAATATAAGATAATTTTTAGTAAATAGTGGTTGAAACAAAAATTTATGTAAAAAATGAAGATCTAATCAACCACTAATTCAAAGGAGAGTAAAGGAACCCTTTGATGTATTCAATAGGGGAGGGGGAATGACAAATTTCATATCGTATGTGACATGTTGAAAAAATTTGGGGAGGTGGCTGTAATATCACTAAAAATACTTCAGCATAAAAAATACACAGGTTAATTTGTATATTTTTGGAAGGGATGAGACCAATTATTGTGATTTGGGTGCACTTATCCCCTATTTCAATCATCGGGTTCTCAGTGTGTCCAAAATAGGAACATGGGTCTATTTTTAGTGAAACTATATATACCACAACCTGAACATGATCCTAATTAACCCCAAAAACATTAAAATAATCAAAATGGAAAATAATACTCTATTAAGTTTCCGAAATTATGATATCCTATTCATTTATATATTATTAAATAAACTCGTTAACCAAAACAGAAAATTTAGTCTTTCTAAAAAAATCCATTTTATATTTATAGATCATTACATTCAATAAATAATGAGTTATCTTACTAACTTACTTATTATGAATATGATACTATTTTACATTGGTATATTAGTGGACTATTTTATATCCATTTGTTAACTAGATTTTATTCTTCTACAAATAACCAAATCTTATCCATTTTTCTCTCGCATGTATTGTTGGACCGTTTTGACTTGTACATTAGATAATTATTCTAGTTTTTATTCATTATATATTCATAATATATATGTGTATTAAGTATAAAATATCATGACATATAATGAATTATGTGATAGGTCCCAACATAAAAGTGTTTATAGTCTTACACATTTTCTAATCACTTTTTATGTCTTGAACACATCAACATGGTGAGATTTACTCCTTGTGACATCCAGAAACCATTCCTTCCAAAAATATTCCATCCATTATTTTTTCATACCTTATAAATATAGGAACTATAAAATGGTCTAAGAGAACCTTTAAATTAATATTTTGTTGATATTATTCCCTTGAACATGGGTTAAAAATTTATTACATTTTTTAGAGAATTTTTTTTTTTATTTTTCTTAACTATCAGCAACAAAAATATCCTATATCTACTAATAAAAGGTTTATGAAATATATTAGTTGAAAAATTTTGGAACTACAACTATCCTTATACAAATGAACATAAATATTATTTTTTTAAAGGATATTATTGATTGTTACATAATGAATAACAATTAACATAGTGGACTGTTATAATACCAAATCATTTTTCATAAAAATAATTGATAACATATATATTAATTTATGTCTTTGAAACATAAACTCCCACTATGTACTCTTAATTTTTTATGCAATTTTTTTGGATCATAACTCTTTACATCATGGAATTTTATCTTCCTACCACTATCACAAATATTCATGTGAACCAAATTATTGGGATATATTATATAACTTAACATTAAATTATATACCATAATTATTTACGATATATATCTTTTTCTTTAGGATAATTCAAATAAATTAAAAATATGATTTTATGCTTGTTTAATTATATAAATAACCCAAAAAATTATTTTCTACAATTAAAAAAATATCTGAGATATATTCTATAAAAATTCATATTATAACTCCAATGGAATCATATTCAATACCTTAGTTCGATGACTAGGTTTATTTCCAACATTAATAATTAATAATAATGTCATTAAAATAATAACGGAATTTTATAATGACTTATATAAATCATCATCAATCATAATTTTACAACCACATTGAGTGTGATGCATGAATGGAAGTGTTCAATTAAGAAAAAAATCAAAAAAAAATTTTATGATCAATAAAATCTTGGTTAATGTATTCTTTTTCTTAACCACATGATGCATTTGTAATATTATTACTAATTAAATTCTTTGTTTATCTTTTTAGTTTTCAAAATATTATATATGGATATATGGAAGGTTTCAAATTTTCCTCTATATTCTTCTTTTAATATTTCATAATTATCTATTTAATATAATTCATAGAAGCATTATTGACCTATCAAAATTTAATTTGTAATGTTTTTTGACCATCAATCCATATAATTTAGAATAAAAAAAATTACTATTTTTTCTTAGTGAGTCAAACAAATTCTACTTGGAATATACTATACTTTTATATAACGTTTTAATTAACCTATAAATATTTTTCAGTTACCTATAATTTTATGAGTATAATATGTAATATTGGTTATTATTTACCATTATATGACATATTTTGTTGAAGTAAAACAAAATAATTATTGATTAGTTCATACACTAACAATATATATTTTTATGATGAAATCAAATCTGATTATGTCTAAAAGGAACGCTATAATAAACTTTTGGTAACACATAAGAGAAAATAATTGATTTATTAATTGAATTATATTGCCACGTTGTAATGTAATGTAATGACATTATAAGAAATGACATTGGATTCATACTCCATCAACAACATGAATATTAACTTTATCTGTGTAATCATTCTACTCCTAAAAACATTCTACGTTTGAATTAAAATAAAAGAGTGACATATTATATATAATATCCATGAAAGGAAATATAAATATTTCATATAATTATTAATGTAATTGATGCTAAATTATATTCTTTATTTTAATTAAAGTCATTGTAGTTACTCTTCTATCATCTTTTCTTAAAACATGTGAAACAAATATCCCCTCATTCTAGTTTTTCCCTATTTATCTTTAATGTCATAGAAGGATTTTGTGAGGATTCATGTTATGTAATACATGTCAAGGAACCGTTAAACTTTTATTAATTTTTTTTGTCAATCAGAACTAAATATTAATCTTTCATTAATTTCATGTTGTCTTGGAATTCCTTAACTAAATGATATTGATGTGATTTCTCTATAACTATCATTTTATAGTTCTTAACATAACTAGAGTAACAATATAACAATATTTGTTGAATAAGGTATATTGGAAGATACTTATTTAATATTAATCCCAAATTTTTTCAAAATCCAATATATTATATCATATTATTACATTGGGGCCATCTAGGATTCCATCATCCAATTTACACAAGTTTAGAAAATAATTATGTTTTTTATTAACTTTATCCTGAAAATATTCTTATATATGATAAAAGTTTGTATAAACATTTATATCTCCACACTTCTTTTATATCTCACTATAAACTAATGATGAAATTATAATGTAATAATATAATACATTGTCCTTTTATATTATATATCACACTAATTCACCCTCAATATCTTTTTGAGGTGTATTATTCAGTTGTAGGGCATCAGTTCATTCAATTTCGTTTCATATCATAATATGTTTAACAATCTCTTACAGAGGTCATAAAATATATTAATAGTGATGGAATTATTGTGGTCTAATACTGATCAAAAAGATAATATGGAATTAATTTAAATTTTATCAAATAATCTATAATAAATATCATTACTTATACTAATTTATAAATAAAGATTCTTTTTGATTCATAAAATAATTATATATATCTCTATATTATAAAAACCCAATTTTGCTCACCACTAGATTTGGAATATCTTGTTAGTGAGATATTTAAATACAAGGGATAAACATTTTAATAATCATAATCCGAAATACGGAAATTCATTTATTTGAATGGATTTTGGGTATAAAATACTCTATCAAACCCTATTAGCTCATATCCCATTGAATTGTTGAATAAAATACCCATCTTGAAATACTATTACATTATTTCTGAAAACATTCTTCTAAATTTTATTAAATAGATTATAAATATTACCCTTAATACAAATTCGGTTGTTTTGATAAATTAATTTACCATGGATCCCGGATAGTTAGAAGAGTCATGAATATAGAATAAACCATGTATTGAACTATTTTAGTATCATAGCATACTAAATGAAAGGCGGTGAGTGAATTTATATTTCATTTAGGGTTTTTTCTTGTTCTGTTTAAATATTAAATTTAAATTCGTTATTTTTTTTAAAAAAATTATGTCATACATAAATAAATTGTTAACAATGTATAAAAAATAATTTCTTGAATTTTTATAATTAATAATGTTTTAAATATGAAATCATATTTTATTTATTATGTAGTTACATTGTGATTTCATTCAAAACGTTTTTCATGAAAAATAAAAATTATTCATTGATAATTTATTTATTTTTTCCCAGTATGATTGTTAAATTATAAAATTTCATCATGAGATGACCCAAATTCCTAGAATAAATAACAATTCATCATCATTAAATAAAATTATATTATATATATGACTATTATTGATTAATTGATTCCACATGTGGATAATAGATCAACTTAGACCCTATTGGAACTCCATGTGTGATGTAATACCTCAAACGAAAACACCCAATGAATATCTCACTCATTGATCTTATATTGTTTCATGTAATATCATGTCTCAAATCACATCAATGTTTGAAACATCATATCATTTGTACACACACACACATTAGTGATGGTAACTATGACGATGATGGGTGGGGGGTTACACAAATGATAATGAATCCATGTAATCCTACATGGATCCTAGGTACAAAACTTTATGGGTGTGGATTTTATATGCTAAATAATAGTTTGATAGGGTTGTGTAACTATATTTACTATGGAATGTATGATAATTGGGAGATGTAGTGGTAGTACTATTCAACTGAATTAGGATTTTGGGATTTATATTGGGCCTATAGGACACTAGGCCTACAATCCATTCATGTTGTGAGGCTTCACTATACTGGACTAACCATAAGATGATATAGTAGAGCAATATTAGTTATATGATAGGTCAAAATCGATATATGATAGTGGAGGGTTAAGGAGAATACACCACCGAGTGTAGGTCCTATACATTTCTTCATGGTAGAAGAACAATATAATCACAACATAAGGTAGTGATATATGAACATACTATGGAAAAAGTGATGCAGATGGTTCGTTTCTATATAATAATGTCAAATATGTAATTTAATTTGTTCATAAAGGCTTTAAAGTTATATATTATTGTCATGTTCTTCATGTAAGGGTTCCCCATTAACCCAATTAAAAATAAATTGTATCTAAAATAATAAGGAATTTGTATGTAATTATGAAAAACTGGGGAGGTAAATTTCCTCAAACATATGAACACTTAACATATGGGTGATTTTTATCCATACACAAATTGTACCTTCATTGATGTTATTTTAGGAAGATATTGTAATCAAGATGATGTGTTTAATAATGGTCATGTGTCACCTTTATGTTGAATATAATGGGTACTCAATGGTTAGATTTTCATAGAATGATGTAGGAGTTATTGGATAATATCTAATGTTTATGCTTTTTATATGTTTTTCTCACGACATTCCTTACTAAAATTTCATATGATAACCTCTTGATAAATTTGTTTCTCATACATATATCTTTGTATCCATGATTATATTTTTTTTTTTTGATACCCTTCTATTCCGAATAATAAAAATATACCTTTTGGTCTCAATGATTTTTCCATTTTCTAGAATATTCAGTAACTTTTATGAAATTGAATCCTAGCATCCAAAACATCATTGAACCACATATAGTGAAAATTTCTTTTTTATTTTAATGTGTTCAAGTAAAACTCTTCCAACTAGTCAATCAATTTTAAATTTCTAGAATGGTTGGTGTTCCTCTTAATAAATAATTTCCAGTATTTAATTCAAATCACCCCATTATTTCTAGGATTTGAAAATTTTTTACATAGAAATTTAATTCCATTTTTTTCATTAGGTTGAAAAGAGAGTTACAAAATTAATGAAGAGTATTATTCATGATAATGTTCTGTAATTTTTTAATAAAAATTTTATATTTAGTCTATAAAATAAATGCTTATGGAAAATTATCTCATGATCATACATATGGGATGAAATCCAATTGGAAAAAATTAATCTGTTAAGATAGGGATTTTATAGTTTAAGTACCCAGTTTGGCCCTCTGCCATGACAAAATTATATCCTACATCTATTTTCTTTTCAAATTTCACTTGTTTTGTAAATAATATTTAAAACTAAATTCCTTAAAATTATTTTTTGGGTCATGTATCCATAATTGTTCATGGACAGCTAATAAAATCAAAATTTTGAGTGGATAGATTGAGATTTGAACCCCCTGCTGAAAAAGTGTAAAGTGATTCTTGTAGTGACTCAGAAGATTTTATTCAGGATGTAAATGAAAAACTTTATCTGAAAAAATTTGATTACTACAATCTGAGTTCGAAAAGAGGAAGAAATATAATGGGAGATAATAGTGGCTTCATTATATCCAAAACAAAATAATTATAGGACGATGGAGAATTTCTTGAATTTAAAATGATATATTATTAATATATTTTCAAGGATCTATATTTCTAAGAAGTAGGAACTCCCTTCTCATCTAATGGAGATGAAGGATCCAAACTCATATAGTGAGGATGAAAAACGGATGTATTTAAAATAAATCTATTAATTTAATATTTTTTATTATGTTATTTTAGAGTAAAAATATCCATGGATTGTTGAATAAGTCATCTTTATCAACATATATCAAAGTAGTGACACATCACTTGATGAATATCTTTAATCCATAATATCAATTATTGAAAATTAGGTTGAATTTGATACAAATACCAACCATTAAATTATCATCATTACATTATAATAGATTGGCATTTCCTTGGATAGTTATATAGTCTTAACGATCTTAATGTTGTTCATTGAGGTTTAGTATATTGTCTTTTTTTATGAGATAAAACAAGATGTTTGGTGTGTTTTGATGTTTTTTTTGTGGATGATGATTTTTGGATACAAATGTTTCGGTAGTTAGAACCTGTTTTTTATGCTGATTATAGTTATTACTTTCTGCATAAATTAACATTTCAAGGTTATATATGATGATTTGACTGAGTAATGAGAATTTGAAAACCTATCCAATACAGCTTCTAATGAAGGTATGTATGAGGGAGTTTCAGCACTACCAATGAATATAGTTAAGGGGAATCTAAATGATGAAAAAAGGGTATTCAAATTGGGAATGTTCATTAGTGGATATAGGAAAATACTCTATGAATACCACTACTTTGATTTCATTTTTTTTCTTCTTCAATCAACAATATAATCTATTTTTGGTGGTGCCTATGCTATCCATTTTATTTAGAGTTTTATATAACAAAAAATCCATGAGAGATGAATAATTTTGCGGTATTATATAAATCATGATGGATTTATTGAAACTATAATTGTATAAACATGAATATTTGGGGTGTTTTCACTTGAATGTGAATTTTTTAGGGTTGTACTGACTCTCTTGAGGCCTTTTTTTGGTATTGAATAAAACCTTTAATTGTTTTTCTTGTATTATGCCCATGGATTCATATAACCAAATTATATAATATGTTAACAAGTTTTCTAGAATTATCACATTATTTGGAAGACTTTGACCCTGTTAATAACTCTTTATACCTTATGTGATTAATTCTATATAATAAGAAAACGTGCTGAGAGGATGAGAACTAAGGATGCTGTTATAAAATCTAATTAAATTGGAATGTTGATATAAATACACTTATACACATTTATGAGTGTTTACTGAATCATAGACCAATTATTTAAATAAATAATAATAATTTTTAGGGAAATTAAATTAACTAAAAAAACATTAAGGACCCCAAGATACATGGTTTATTCTCACCACATAGTCAATATATATGAATTTGGTCTTCAATGTAAAAAAGTTTAAAATAAATATTGATGTAAATTAAATAATTTTATAAAAGTTTGAATGAATAAATTAATTTCATTTATTTTATGGTACAACATATGGTCTTAGAGTCCCCACTAAATCCCCTAAAAAAATTTTCTATAATTTTTGGAATTTTTTATACATATATATATAGAAATTTTATTATATATATATAAATTATTTTTAAAAATCACACATACACACATATAGACACAAAAAAATATGTGGATGAAAACATTGGGGTGATTCTTGTTATGAACATAAATGGTGGGATTTGTTTCAAAATCAAAGTGTATATATTTAATCGGGTTTGATAAGTCATAAAGAGTGTGGAGGGGGAACCTATTTGCCATCTATTTTTCAAATTTTTATCATTATAAATTACATTATATATAAAAAATTATATATATGTACACATATATAAACACACACACACATTAAAATACATATTATATATATCCAATTATATATTATTAATAAAATAAATGATATTAGAATGAAAACCATATTTTATTTTGTTTAACATGTCACAACCCGTCCTCGGGGCCCGTGTCGTGACTACCCCAAGCCCGTCATCCATAGGCCAGGGGATGGCGACTAGCACCAAGGCACAATTCCTGATAAAAAGGGAAGGCATTTCCTATGTAAAGTAAACAAACACACACAGAGTAAGAAAACAGAAGTAAAATGTAACGCCCCGACCCCAGCTACCCAGAGTCGGTGCATTACTTCGTAACATTGGCATGATCACAAAGGATCAAGTCTCGAAAGACCGATTAGTTTAGTAGCCTTGGAAACACTAGATACATTCATAAGTCTTTCATTACATCAAAAAGTGAAAAACTACAATAACAAAGTCTCCATAGTCCACACTCATATCCTCTTCCGACAATCCCTGCAGGTCATTCATAAAATACTTCTTCACATCCTGGAAAATATTAAAACATTGAAAGGGGTGAGCTCAGATGCTCAGTAAGGATAACAATAATGCGGAAGCTTTCATAAATAAACATTAACATTTAAGGCAATGTATAACTAAAACAAAAGCCTTTTAAACATGAACTTCAACATAATATGGCAAAAGTAAAATGAGATAATGCCATTTACTTCTTCACATGGATATTCTACTGGTCGAATAATCACATGCAATATCAATAACCACTTTCATAATGATGGAATGTATAATGCCGGACATTCTGAAACATTTTGTCAAGGCCTCGGCCAAGACATCTAAAATGATTAAGGCCTCGGCCAAAACCATAAATCAAATTGGGAAAGGGCCTCGGCCAATTCCACGTCTAGTTGTCTCATGAGACCTGCCGATGCATCGAGGAGCTATAGCGGGCTCCACCCGTCACTTATTAAGTCCAATACATTCCTCATATGAATAGGTTTAAACATATCATAAACCATAACATAATTGTATCACATAAAACATGCATAATGTAAACATAACATTTCCACATTTCAATCACAAGATATCAATACAACACATTGATATAATAAAAACACTTTCAAAACCATTTTCAATACCAAAATAAAAGAAAGTTAAAACTTTGTATTTATTTTTCGTTAAAAAAAATGATGGCTTGTAGAGGAAGCCGAAACTCAAATAATGGTCACGGCGGCGGAGAAGTCGTTGTCGCCGCATAAGTACGGAAAGAAAAACATTCCCTTTTGTCGTTTAGCAAAACGCTTTGTATAAAAAGATTCCTTTTGAATAACCGTAAAAGTCAAAGGGGTTTATACACCGTATAAAAGAAATTTGTGTATAAAACCAAATATGCCTCAATGAAAGGAGATTGAGACGAAGTACTTTAAAAGATAATTTTTAAATAAAATATATCTATTATGTGTATTCACTATAGGTACACATAAATAATGTAAAAATACAAGATATGACATAATAATATCATGACATAATTTGAAAGTAGGAGATTAACCCAAAGAATGGAAGTTGGGTTAAGAAGTTCCCTTACAAAGATCATTTATAAATAAAATAGATCTATTATGTGTATTAAATATAAGTACACATAAAGAAAGTACAAATACAAGATAATACATAACAATATCATGACATAATTTGAAAGTAGGAGATTAACCCAAAGAATTGAAGTTGGGTTAAGAAGTTCCCTTACAAAGATCATTTATAAATAAAATAGATCTATTATGTGTATTAAATATAAGTACACATAAAGAAAGTACAAATACAAGATAATACATAACAATATCATGACATAATTTGAAAGTAGGAGATTAACCCAAAGAATTGAAGTTGGGTTAAGAAGTTCCCTTACCTTGTGTCCGACTTGACTCAACCGTTCTTTAACCTCCTGAATAATAAACTAGAGTTAATATCTACCTTATTAAGAACCATTTTCAATTTCATTATCCTTTTTATATCACTTATTACAATGTTATGAACATTATGTAATTATTTAAGTTAATAACGGTCGTTTTGTCGATCTTTGGTACATGAGTCAACAATAAACTTCTTATAATTATAAGTTGTTCATGTGGTGAAATATCCATTATATCCAGAATTATATTAATGATGTAGATATCATATATATCATATATATACAGTATATACATTCATTTATAATATTACGTAACATTTAGAGGTAAGAAATGAAATGCACCGTTCATGGAGACGGTAAGCCGTACGTACACATGAACGCTACTTTCATTTCAATTTCATATTTAATGGAATGAAATCATAATGATATAAATGTATAATATAATTCCAGTATAATATAGTGTATAATACCATTTACTCCATCCTTTATACATCCCACACATGGCATTAACGATTCAAATCACTTTGAGGGGGCGGTAGTCCGCACTTCCTAAAATGAAATTATCGCGTTTTACCCATAATGGAAATCATAAAGTATGCCATAAATGAGAAATACAGAAGCATAAGTAAAACAAAAACATATTATATATCATATATAAAAATAGTGACATCTTAATGGCCACCTTTGGAGGTGTTATATGAGTGTTGAACAATCATCGTTTCGTGAGGCAGAAATTCGCCATCCACAGAAACCATATGTTCTTTAACCATTAGATGTAGGTGTGTGTAAGTGTAGCTCGAATCCTTCTTATAACAACATCCTAGTATATTGAGGATACTGGTGTTGTTACAAAAGAAATGAATAAAAAGAGTTTAGGGGGTTGGAGAAGAAAAATAAAACAAAACAACATTAGAAAAGACATTACCTCAAAATCGGGTAACTCTTTTTGATTTGAGCTAAAGGCTTCCTTGGGAAGAGTTCTGCCCAAAGTGAGGTTTCTAGGAGTAAGGAAGGAATGTTGGGAGAGTATTTGGGAAGATTTTGGCCGAGCCAAATGGCTTGATGGTGTGAATAAGGTGGGAGAGGTGGGGGCCTTTTATAAGTGGAGAGGAGGGGCACTTTTGGAAAGTAATGAAATGTTACATTATTTCAAAATGCTTTTCGGATTCTAAAGGTCCCACATCTATATAATTCGAGGCTAAGGTGATAAGGTTTCGAAATATCTTCATCCAATAGGCTTTGGACAAGTGTAAGCCTCGGATTTTGCATTATCTTCTCATTTTATTTAAATCGTCAAATAATGATGTCATTGCTGCATCATTATTATGTCATAAATACTTTAATTTATTTAATGTCTAAAAATTATAAAACAAATACTATGATGTAGGAAATCTTTTTAGCTTTCCAATGACTATTTATAATCAAAATTTGGACTTGTATAACCCCAATTAAAAATTGTTTTAATAGAACAATTTATGTTAGTGTCATTTTCACTTTAACATTAAATAAAAAGTAATTTATGTTATTTCCCAACAAAAGTGGATCCATGGGGTCCCCAAGTTAGGCCATGGCTTGTCTTGGTCGGCCATGACTCAACCAATGAGGTTGGGACATGTGTCTAGGTCATTTCATATTATTAATGTATTATTTATACCTTAAACTACACTAATTACCACTAATCGCGATTAAGAACTTAAAAGTTACTATTCACCAAAAAATTATTTTGATCTCATTGAACCACATTTTACTTCTTAATGACAACCATGTATGTCGGATTTTTGAAAATCAAATCACAGAAGTTGTAATATTTCATTTAAACGAAAAATCAGTTATTTAACTACCACTTAGTGGTTTCACTATTCATCAAAAATTGAAGTTTTTCAGAATAAGGCCAAAATTTCACCCTAAGATATAATTGATATTCCGAATTCAAAAATGATGTCTATTTTACAAAATTCCAAACATATAAGTTGTATTAATTAATTTCATAATTAATTCCCGCTGTTACAACAAATAGCGTGTTTTTAAGAAACAATTTATATCAAAAGTTTGGCAATTGTTTATGTCCAATTTCAATGTTAAATTAATTCTAATGACCACCATTGGATAAAATGGTAAAAATATTTTCTAATTATACCTTAAAACCACTAAATAGTATAATTTATCTGTATAAATTATTTTGATTAAAAAAGTTGTTTTTATGTATTTTTCACTATTCATAAAAAATTAGAAGTTCTCAGAAAAATACCAAAAATTCAACATAGGCTAATTTCGATATTACGAATACAAAAATGAAGTCCATTTTGAAATATAAAATTTCTATAATTTTAAAAAGTGGTTATTACTATTCATAACGGCTATTTTGATTAGTTGCGGTGTGTTAGAACTCGAACTTGCGTACAATGCAAGCTATTGCATTATTGAATGAGAAGCGTATCGTGGAAGCTCGGGGTGTTACATTCTCCCCTCCTTCAATAAATTGCGTCCTCGCAATTTGAAATTTTTCTTTGATAATAAAAGGCTGAAAATAGAAAATACCTTTGTGGAAAACCCACATCGGAAATAAGGTTAATAAATATATAACATTAAAAGAAAGCAGGATAAGTACAAAGGTCACCCGATATAGCCCATTCTAGGATTCTATGAAAATATGGATATGGAGGAGAAACAAACCATCAAGGTCTGATGGAGAGTTATAGAAAACAGGATTAGGAGAAAGTTTAACCATAAGAAAATCACAAACTTGTGATTGGTTAAACGGTCATTGAATCCCCAGTTGGAAAAGTTAACCGACAACATTTTTGTTTTAAGTTACCTTTTATTATGTTGAGGAATTTATTTATGAGATTTACTAAGAACGTAGGGGAATATACATACTTGTTATGTATACTTTCATTCGTTAATAAATTTTTACCACAAACCCAACTTTTACTCCAAATGGTAACGGAACTCAAAAATATTCTATTTATCCTAATTGTATAAGGTTCCAAATGTTAACACATACCATTTAGATTAGTAAAACGATTTTGTAATAACCAGGGACTTCCTGTAGGCTAGTGGTAGGAAATAAAGGCTTGTCGCACTATGGTTGTGGGTTCGATTCCTGCAGCTGTGTCCGACGCGACGGGTTATTCCCCACCCTGCAGGTTGTCCTTTTTCTAAAAATATAGTATTATAGTATTCCAGAAATAATCTTCAGAAAAGTTTTAACCTTAAACAATACTATTCAAAGTTCAACTTAATCCATCCCAACATTTATAGTTATCCAAAATACCTCTGTCCAAACTTTCTCTAAAAGGTCTCTTAATTCCAAAATCAATTGTAACATCAGATTCCCCAAACAAAGAAAAGTTTCTCTTATTGTCACATACTAAAAATATGATTACCTTAATCATATTAAAACCTTACTGAAACCAACAAGTACTGCAGTACAATCCTTATATAGATCACATTATTCTAATAACCAGAATATAATCCATGAGTCCGAAAGCATCAATACATTAGTTATTCTGCTTCAACTGTAGTAATAGCATAAGATTGTCCTTGATCCCTTGGCCTTTTCTGGGGTAAGATTCCTTGACGCTTAGGACATTCATTTGCGTAATGACCCATTTCTCTACAATTGTAGCATTCAACTTTGACAGCCTCTTTCTTTCCCTTGCAATCACGTGCCTGGTGACCTTTTTCTCCACATTTATAACAGACTCCCATTCCTTTTAGGCAAGTACCAGGGTGATTCTTCCCTCAATTATCACATAATGGAAAATCCTTCTTTCCCTTTTTCCCTTTATCTGTCTCTTGTTCCACCGTTCTCTTCTTCTCTTGCTTTACTTTGTTGTCATAAGACTTAGAGAATTCCTTTTCTGTCTTGATAGCACATGAGACTATATCTTCGTATGATGAGAAGGATTGTGATACTAAAGCTCGTCGGAGAAATGGTTTTAACCCATCAAAGAAACGATCAATCTTACTCCTTGGGTTACGTATATAATCGGCAGCATGCCTCGCTAACCTTGTAAAGTTAGCCTCATACTTTGTGACATTCTCATCCTCCTTCTGCCTCAGACTCAGAAATTGCCTTTCCATATCTGCTCGATGGTCACGAGGAAAGTATTTTTCTAAGAAAAGCTCTTTGAACTCCCTCCATTCCATATTCGATACGTCATCATCTTCCTTTGTGTTTTGAATCAGTGACCACCACTGGTCGGCATCTCCAGTGAGGCGGTAAACTGCCATGACAACCTTCTCCCTTTCACTACTCCCCAAGGCATGGAATATTTTCTCTAAGGAATTTATCCATTGCTCAGCTACTGTAGGATTTGTACTCCCATTGAAGGTTGGCGGTTGTTGCCTCATGAAACGGTCTAGCATTGATCCTCCACGTTGCGAATCAGGGTGCTCCATACGAGTAAGGTTGTTATTCATAACCTGCGTGAGTTGTCCCAGTATGGTAATAAGTTGATCAGCACCAGTTGTATCTCCAGGTCCACAATAATTATCTTGAGCAGGAGGGCAATCCCTACACGGAGTTCGTGCATTGATACAGTTTCCATTCCTTCTACTAGGCGCCATTTCTAAACAATGGCATAATCCAGATTAGTTTATGAATCAAAATACATAATTCCATACTTGTATAATACTTAACATAAATTGAACTATTTATGGATATAATCCATAATCATAAAAAGAAATGTTTCCTTTGAGGAAGTATGTACTCATAAACCTTACATAATGGTTTGTAAAGAAAATGAGAATTATCCTAAGCATATCCCCCGGGAGTGTCATAACCAAGAGTGCAGCAAGGCCCGTTGTCGTGCACCAGTTCCCGTTTGAGTCTAGCTCAAAGCGGTGTTTTCGGGTTTTACCCCTAGGTACATCTGTGCCAGAGCCACCTCTACCTGCTCGTATCCAGACAGGGATGTATTGCTCGGAAAACTCACAACATCTCTACAATACTAAAATTCTAGGAAGTTCTTCTATACTAATCCTCAAAGTCTATCTTTGGGCTATGTGCTCTAATCAGAGTTTATCTAAATCTAGCTTCCAAGGTTAGTACTAAACTGCCTCTGATACCAACTGTAACGCCCCAACCCCAGCTACCCAGAGTCGGTGCATTACTTCGTAACATTGGCATGATCACAAAGGATCAAGTCTCGAAAGACCGATTAGTTTAGTAGCCTTGGAAACACTAGATACATTCATAAGTCTTTCATTACATCAAAAAGTGAAAAACTACAATAACAAAGTCTCCATAGTCCACACTCATATCCTCTTCCGACAATCCCTGCAGGTCATTCATAAAATACTTCTTCACATCCTGGAAAATATTAAAACATTGAAAGGGGTGAGCTCAGATGCTCAGTAAGGATAACAATAATGCGGAAGCTTTCATAAATAAACATTAACATTTAAGGCAATGTATAACTAAAACAAAAGCCTTTTAAACATGAACTTCAACATAATATGGCAAAAGTAAAATGAGATAATGCCATTTACTTCTTCACATGGATATTCTACTGGTCGAATAATCACATGCAATATCAATAACCACTTTCATAATGATGGAATGTATAATGCCGGACATTCTGAAACATTTTGTCAAGGCCTCGGCCAAGACATCTAAAATGATTAAGGCCTCGGCCAAAACCATAAATCAAATTGGGAAAGGGCCTCGGCCAATTCCACGTCTAGTTGTCTCATGAGACCTGCCGATGCATCGAGGAGCTATAGCGGGCTCCACCCGTCACTTATTAAGTCCAATACATTCCTCATATGAATAGGTTTAAACATATCATAAACCATAACATAATTGTATCACATAAAACATGCATAATGTAAACATAACATTTCCACATTTCAATCACAAGATATCAATACAACACATTGATATAATAAAAACACTTTCAAAACCATTTTCAATACCAAAATAAAAGAAAGTTAAAACTTTGTATTTATTTTTCGTTAAAAAAATGATGGCTTGTAGAGGAAGCCGAAACTCAAATAATGGTCACGGCGGCGGAGGAGTCGTTGTCGCCGCATAAGTACGGAAAGAAAAACATTCCCTTTTGTCGTTTAGCAAAACGCTTTGTATAAAAAGATTCCTTTTGAATAACCGTAAAAGTCAAAGGGGTTTATACACCGTATAAAAGAAATTTGTGTATAAAACCAAATATGCCTCAATGAAAGGAGATTGAGACGAAGTACTTTAAAAGATAATTTTTAAATAAAATATATCTATTATGTGTATTCACTATAGGTACACATAAATAATGTAAAAATACAAGATATGACATAATAATATCATGACATAATTTGAAAGTAGGAGATTAACCCAAAGAATGGAAGTTGGGTTAAGAAGTTCCCTTACAAAGATCATTTATAAATAAAATAGATCTATTATGTGTATTAAATATAAGTACACATAAAGAAAGTACAAATACAAGATAATACATAACAATATCATGACATAATTTGAAAGTAGGAGATTAACCCAAAGAATTGAAGTTGGGTTAAGAAGTTCCCTTACAAAGATCATTTATAAATAAAATAGATCTATTATGTGTATTAAATATAAGTACACATAAAGAAAGTACAAATACAAGATAATACATAACAATATCATGACATAATTTGAAAGTAGGAGATTAACCCAAAGAATTGAAGTTGGGTTAAGAAGTTCCCTTACCTTGTGTCCGACTTGACTCAACCGTTCTTTAACCTCCTGAATAATAAACTAGAGTTAATATCTACCTTATTAAGAACCATTTTCAATTTCATTATCCTTTTTATATCACTTATTACAATGTTATGAACATTATATAATTATTTAAGTTAATAACGGTCGTTTTGTCGATCTTTGGTACATGAGTCAACAATAAACTTCTTATAATTATAAGTTGTTCATGTGGTGAAATATCCATTATATCCAGAATTATATTAATGATGTAGATATCATATATATCATATATATACAGTATATACATTCATTTATAATATTACGTAACATTTAGAGGTAAGAAATGAAATGCACCGTTCATGGAGACGGTAAGCCGTACGTACACATGAACGCTACTTTCATTTCAATTTCATATTTAATGGAATGAAATCATAATGATATAAATGTATAATATAATTCCAGTATAATATAGTGTATAATACCATTTACTCCATCCTTTATACATCCCACACATGGCATTAACGATTCAAATCACTTTGAGGGGGCGGTAGTCCGCACTTCCTAAAATGAAATTATCGCGTTTTACCCATAATGGAAATCATAAAGTATGCCATAAATGAGAAATACAGAAGCATAAGTAAAACAAAAACATATTATATATCATATATAAAAATAGTGACATCTTAATGGCCACCTTTGGAGGTGTTATATGAGTGTTGAACAATCATCGTTTCGTGAGGCAGAAATTCGCCATCCACAGAAACCATATGTTCTTTAACCATTAGATGTAGGTGTGTGTAAGTGTAGCTCGAATCCTTCTTATAACAACATCCTAGTATATTGAGGATACTGGTGTTGTTACAAAAGAAATGAATAAAAAGAGTTTAGGGGGTTGGAGAAGAAAAATAAAACAAAACAACATTAGAAAAGACATTACCTCAAAATCGGGTAACTCTTTTTGATTTGAGCTAAAGGCTTCCTTGGGAAGAGTTCTGCCCAAAGTGAGGTTTCTAGGAGTAAGGAAGGAATGTTGGGAGAGTATTTGGGAAGATTTTGGCCGAGCCAAATGGCTTGATGGTGTGAATAAGGTGGGAGAGGTGGGGGCCTTTTATAAGTGGAGAGGAGGGGCACTTTTGGAAAGTAATGAAATGTTACATTATTTCAAAATGCTTTTCGGATTCTAAAGGTCCCACATCTATATAATTCGAGGCTAAGGTGATAAGGTTTCGAAATATCTTCATCCAATAGGCTTTGGACAAGTGTAAGCCTCGGATTTTGCATTATCTTCTCATTTTATTTAAATCGTCAAATAATGATGTCATTGCTGCATCATTATTATGTCATAAATACTTTAATTTATTTAATGTCTAAAAATTATAAAACAAATACTATGATGTAGGAAATCTTTTTAGCTTTCCAATTACTATTTATAATAAAAATTTGGACTTGTATAACCCCAATTAAAAATTGTTTTAGTAGAACAATTTATGTTAGTGTCATTTTCACTTTAACATTAAATAAAAAGTAATTTATGTTATTTCCCAACAAAAGTGGATCCATGGGGTCCCCAAGTTAGGCCATGGCTTGTCTTGGTCGGCCATGACTCATCCAATGAGGTTGGGACATGTTTCTAGGTCATTTCATATTATTAATGTATTATTTATACCTTAAACTACACTAATTACCACTAATCGCGATTAAGAACTTAAAAGTTACTATTCACCAAAAAATTATTTTGATCTCATTGAACCACATTTTACTTCTTAATGACAACCATGTATGTCGGATTTTTGAAAATCAAATCACAGAAGTTGTAATATTTCATTTAAACGAAAAATCAGTTATTTAACTACCACTTAGTGGTTTCACTATTCATCAAAAATTGAAGTTTTTCAGAATAAGGCCAAAATTTCACCCTAAGATATAATTGATATTCCGAATTCAAAAATGATGTCTATTTTACAAAATTCCAAACATATAAGTTGTATTAATTAATTTCATAATTAATTCCCGCTGTTACAACAAATAGAGTGTTTTTAAGAAACAATTTATATCAAAAGTTTGGCAATTGTTTATGTCCAATTTCAATGTTAAATTAATTCTAATGACCACCATTGGATAAAATGGTAAAAATATTTTCTAATTATACCTTAAAACCACTAAATAGTATAATTTATCTGTATAAATTATTTTGATTAAAAAAGTTGTTTTTATGTATTTTTCACTATTCATAAAAAAATTAGAAGTTCTCAGAAAAATACCAAAAATTCAACATAGGCTAATTTCGATATTACGAATACAAAAATGAAGTCCATTTTGAAATATAAAATTTCTATAATTTTAAAAAGTGGTTATTACTATTCATAACGGCTATTTTGATTAGTTGCGGTGTGTTAGAACTCGAACTTGCGTACAATGCAAGCTATTGCATTATTGAATGAGAAGCGTATCGTGGAAGCTCGGGGTGTTACATAAAAACTATATAAAACTAGGTACAATAGTAAGTTCGGACCTGCTTCGCAAGCCTGAACCACGATCAGCGATGTCCGTTGTCTTTAACCAATACAACATAGTGCAGGCATAGCCCGTGCAGGGGTGAGTATACGCTACTCAGTAGGGACCCTGAGACCCCCGAAGGTCTCCCAGAATACACAAAGAATAATCCAAAAAATGAAAGATACAATCACGAAGTAACATCTAACACTACCTAGGCATATGCCCATACATATACCTAAGTCATCAATTCCAGTTCGGCTCCAGCATCCGAGACCATGTTTGATCACGTCCACACAGGATAGCACAACAAAATCCACATAGGAAATAAAGACATTCATATCGAAGATAAGGATTGAAATTCAAGACTCAGCTCACACATGTATACTTCTTCGAAAGACGATAGATATGATCAGATATAGGCACTAAATCATCTAATCTGTCAGACACACATATGATCGATATGTACTAACCCCCACAATGACCCACATAGGATCGATATGTACTAACCCCCACAATGGCCCACAAAGGATTGGTAGGTACTAACCCCCGCAATGACCCACACAGGATCTGACCCACACAGGATCGGTATGCGCTGGCCCACACAGGACCGCTGAGGGCTGACCCACACAGGATCTGACCCACAAAGGATCAGTAGCACTGATCCACGTAGGATCGCTGAGTGCTGTAGTCGTCTCCATTGAATCCACGAAGGATTTCTGAATAATCTTCATCGTCGTTGCAGTCGCAGCCAACTCTAGGGTTCCCTCACACATCTAGCTCGTTCGGGAGGGTCTGATCCACGAGCTGAGGGGCTAATACACCAACTAAAATGATATCTGGAGTTGATGTATCCAATAGTTCCGTATCAGCAACAGGAACTCAATGTCACGGACGACACATCAATTGGACGTTCGGTCTGTAAGTTATTGGCTTTTTCGTCCCAGGGGCCTGGTTGGTTTTAAATTCAAAAGAAATCCCTCCGTAGACCAATTTTGTGCAAACCTCGAGCGGAGTAAACCAACAGGTCTGTCTCACTAAGTGGAATCCAACAAAGTTGGCGGCACGTCAATCGGACGTCCGGAGCTCAAGTTATAAGTGTTTCCGCGCCGAGGGCCCGGTTGGTTTCGTGTACAAACCAACCCGGTCGAACCCAAAGTTCTCCGAAACCTTGAGTGTAATATACCGAAACGACCGTCTCGATCCATTGATCGCATCGCAGCTAACGGTATGTTGATCGGAGGTCTGAAACCCATGTTATGGGAAAAAGAACGAAAGAGGTATGGAAATAGGGGGTTCGGGCCTGGTCCGACCCAGCCCGATACCCCCTAGGGCGGACCAAACCAGTTCGACCCGACCCGGGCCCGGGTGCGGCCCAATAGGCGCGGCCCAGCCAGGGCGTGGCCCGGCTTGGCGGCCCGGCCTGGCGCGGTCGGCCTGGCCAGTGTGGCCAGGCGGCTCGACCATAACGGCCGAGTGGGATAGGGGGGGGGGGGGGCTGCCCCCCAGTTTGAAAAACCGCAGCGCCCATGTGGGGGGCCACTCCTTCGGCCGGTTACGACCCCCAGTTCTTCGTTCGGCCAGCCCGGCTGGCCGGACGTGCTGCTGTCGCGGGACCCCGCGGTCCCGCCCTCCTCCTCTGGCGCTGGGGGCCGGTAGCCGGCCGCCGCTCCCTTCTCCACCGCGGCCAAAGGACGTAGCCTTGGTCCGACCGGCGTGGCGCGACGATGTCGTGTCGTGGTCCACTCCGGCCACAGTGTCTTCACGGTTTCCCAGTGCGGTGTGATGGCACCGTGCGGATTTTTCGCGGTTCTCTCATTTACACGTGGTGCGATGACACCACACCATCTCCATTCCAAACCACAATGATGGACAACAAAATAAATAAGTGATGAGGGTCGTCCGTGTTTGTGCGGTCCGACCCCCTCCCGTTAATCGAAAGAAATCGGCTAAAAGATTATCTAAGTATATCCAAAAATTCCCAAACATATAATCAAACCCCAACCTCGATCATTGTTGAAAAAAGGCTCATCGCGGAAGAGGGTTTCGTACATGCTTGACGGAGATTGTCTGAGGTGGGGAGATGTCTCACACCGGTTGCGGAGAGGAGTAGAAAGACACGTCGTCTTTCTTTGGTGTTGGCATTCTTCGTCAGAGGGTGGCGTTCTTCGCGTTCTTTAATGTGGAAGATGAACTTATTCAAAGGAATATTGTTCCCTCTCTCAAAAACCCCACACCACGAAACAACCCCCAAATAAAATAAGTGTTATGCTTTTTTTATTATAACTTTCCATGCATTTAAATTTTTAAAATTCAAATGCTTAACACCCAAAATAAATGGTGTGCTTTAATGTGAAGGAAGTCACATCATTTAATACATGTGGGTTTAAGGGGAAGAGTTATGGGGGTTTAGAGAATTTGAAGAGGTGGAGTGCATGTGGGCCCTACCACCCTCTTAACCTCTTATGGGTAGTTCCCCAACGTCCACTCAAAAGATATTACCATAGAAAAAGAAATAAAATTGTAGCTCAATTTTATTTTAACTTCCAAAATTATTAATTACTCCTCCTAAGCAAATGCAACCCCATTAAAGGTCTTCTTATGCAATTACTAGCACTGTGGTTCCATCAGTGTCCTCAGATTTCGATTTCGAGCACCGGTTCAAAAGTAAGAAAATCCCGCTCGTTCGTTCACTGAATATACCCGAGATAAACTTCTGTAAATGATTCTGGGAACACCGGGCCTCAGAATCAGGTGCCATCACAGACTTCATTCTTGTAAAATCCCAAAGAATATTAAGAAAAATAAAATTTCCTTGAATTTTACGGGTCTTTACATTACTCCCACCTCAGGGATTTACGTCCCCGTAAAGATACATCAAAAACTATGGAATCAAATGTGGGTACTATGCACGCATTTGAGCCTCCCGCTCCCAAGTGCTCTCCTGGAGGTTCCCGTGCTAGCATCTGATGAACACTAGAGGAATCGACCATCCACGTTGGACCCGCTCTTGTTGATCCTTGATTTCCACTACGACCTCTGAAAACGTCTCCCCATCATCAATGTCCAGCTCCTCATGGTCGATGATATGCGCCGGGTCATGCACGTATCTCCTATGCTAAGATACGTGGAAGACGTCATGCACCCGGTGCAACTAAGGTGGTAGAACCAGGTGATAAGCCACCTCGCCCATCCTGCGGAGGACCTGGAATGGTCAGATGAATCACGGATATAACATGCTGCCTCGGCCAAATCTCTGTAATCCACGTCGAGGTGAGACCCGTCAGAAAACATGGTCCCCATCCTCGAACTCTAGTGGCATCCGCCTCCTATAATCATAAGACTTCTACCGGCTCTGAGATGTCCTCATCTGCTCCTGGATGACCTGGACCTTCTCTGTTGTGTCCTGGACCATCTCTGGTCCCACAAGTGCTGACTCCTCAGGGTCTGTCCAGCACAGAGATGATCTGCAAGGTCGGCCGTACAATTCCTCATATGTTGTCATCCCGATGGTGGAATGGTATTTGTTGATGTACGCGAACTCCATCAAGGGTAGGTGATCCTACCAGCTGCGACCAAAGTCATGGACTCATGCGCAGAGCATGTCCTCGAGAGTTTGAATGGTCCTCTCCGTCTGACCATCTGTCTGAGGGTGAAAGGTGGTGCTCAGACTTAGTTGCATCCCGAACGCCTCCTAAAACCCCTTCCAAAGCTGGGAAGTAAAGAGAGCATCTCGACCAGAGATGATAAATGATGGCACACCATGAATCCGTATAATCTCTTGATTGTAGAGGCATCCCATGCTCTAAACTGAGCCCTGCTCTCTAATGTGTAAGAAGTGGGCCGACTTGGTGAATCGATCGACAATCACCCAAATGGAGACGCGACTTCTTGAAGTGCGTGGATGTCCAGTCAAGAAATCCATAGTTATCCCATCCCACTTCCACTCCGGGACCTCCAAGGGCTGTATTAATCCTGCTGGTACCTGGTGCTCTGCCTCCACCTGCTAGCAGGTGAGGCATCGAGAAATGAACTCTGCCATAGTATTCTTCATACCCGGCCACCAGTGCTGTCGTCTAAGATCCTGGTACATATTTGGTACTCCTGGATGTACCTCTAATGGGGAAGTGTGAAACTATCCCAACACCTCCTCTTGTAAAGAATCTGGTTCCATGGTTTGTCCTCCGTAAAGGATGAGGTGCTCTCCTCGCACAGAGAATCCATCTGGTTCCTTTCCTGAGGATATCTGCGCACGTCGTGTCTCACAGTCATCATCCCTATGCTGTACCTCTCTGACCCGCTGAAGAATTGGTGGAGTGACTGTGAGTGACTGTAGAAAGGTTGATCCATCACAATCCACGAAGGATATCTGCAAAGAGGCTAGCTACACTGTCACCTCCCCAAGTAGCTGAATGCCCGTCCTCCTGCTAAGGGCATCAGCTACTACGTTCCCCTTTCCTGGAGTATAGAATATATTAAAGTCATAGTTCTGGAGGAACTCGAGCCATCACCGATGTCTCAGGTTTTGGTCCTTCTGTGAGAAGATGTACCTGAGACTCTGGTGGTTAGAATAGACTATAAAGAGCTCGCCCATTAGATAGTGTCGCCACATCTTCAGAGAAAGTACCACTACTGCAAACTTCCAGGTCATGGGTAGCATAGTTCTGCTCATGCTGCCTCTACTGATGTGATCCATAGATGATCACTGCCCGCTCCAGCATCAGGACACATCCGAGTCTAGTCCCGGATGCATCGTAGTAAACTACGTACCCTACTCCCTCCTCTGGTAGTCTCAAGATAGGAGCGCTAGTCAATCTCTGTCTCAGCTCCTAGAAGATCTGCAGACATCTATCTGACGACACAAAGGGTTTCCCCTTCATCGTTAACTTTCTGTAAAGCTGCATAGATTTCTCCTTTCCCAAAAAGAGAAATTTGGTCTCATCCCCTATATGAACAATGTTCCTTGCCTAATAGAGTCAATCCCGTCATGATCAATGAATTAATTCCATGGATCATGTCTTAATGCCTCGACGCTCCTAATAAGAGATCCAACTGTTACTCTCACCTCCAAGGGTTGAGTCACAATGTCATCATCAGTGTGTGGTCACTGGGACTCATCCCCTAGGGATATCGTATGTGAGGGTCAAGTCAATAGATTTTAACCTGAACCTCTTAGTATTAACATACAAAAGACAAGAAATCAAACGTCACTATTTCAAGTGTCTTTTATTACTTCAACTCAAAGTTCATGGACACAAGGAACACAAACAACAAAGCTAGAGGCATTATGGGAAAAGGCATCCATGCCTAAGGCTAGTCCCGCACTTGTACACCCACTTCTAGAGCTCCTTGATCATATGCTTTAGCTGCCTGAAGCTGTGGTCTCCCCTGTGGTCGGGGTGGACTTCATAGTGGTGGTGGTGGTAAAGCCTCAAAGCATCGCCCACCACCTACTGCTCGGCCAGCTCCTCTGCCTTGTCCGCCTACTCCCTGCGGACTTCCTCGGTCGAACCTCTCCCTTTTCCTGGGTGGTCCCTCAACCGTCTGTTGCACCTCTGCATGGAGGGTCGGGCAGTCACGGGCCATGTGGCCCTGCCCGCCGCATTCATAGCACTGTCTGCCACTCGTAAGACCGGTTCTACTGGGTGTGTCCCACACCTCCGAGCCAGTATCTTGTGGTCATCTTCCTGATGGCCTGGTCCTCGTGGACCTTTGTGACGTCTATCTACTGTCAGCTGTAGAAGACTCTGCTACATGCTGCCCTGCGGCAGGTCTCGCTGCTGGTGTAGGTTCAGCAAGAAATCTCTCGATGAGAAGGGCTCACTCCAGTACCCCTTCCTTTGTCGGAATGATGATGGAGATCAGTGATGCCCTTATCTCATGCCTCAATCCTTGATCAAAGGTCCATGCCCGGAAGAATGGGTCACGTACCATATCCGTAAAATAACGTGAGAGATCGGTAAATCTCGCTGAGTACTGGGTGACCGTCATGCTGCCAGGCCACTGCTATAGAAGCTCCAGGATGCGCACCACAAAGAGGGTGGCTGGAACGATCTCCGAGTGGAAGAGGCTCTCAAATTCCATCTAAAGGAGTGATGCCTCATCGTGCACGTGGAGATTCATGCTCCACCATCTACCTGCTGCCGCTTGCAGGAGACTCACTTCAAGGATCACCATGAGGTCTGCTGGTGTCCCTACCAAACGGAAAACTCATAAAATTGCCTCCAGCCAATCCTCGGATGCCTGAGGGTCCGTCTCCCTACGGAACCTGGGCGGTCTCTGACGCTGGAACTCGTACAGTGCACTAAGGCGACGTACACTCTCAGCGGCTGGGGCTGGTGGCATTGGTGGCTCGGCGGGTAGTGGTACCACCGGTGCCTCTGCAGTAATAGGGCCCTACACCGAGGCCTCATCGCTCGATGGGATGTCGTCACATATGAAACTCAGAACCCTAGCTGGATATCATCGTGGGGCCATCCTGAGAAGAGATAGGTGTTCCATGGTCAAATAGTATACCTGGTGAGCTGGCACAATGTAATGACAAAGAAAACTTATAAAACTGACATGCAATCAATATTTTCATGAATTTAGTCAGAAATCAGAAGTCAGGGTCCTGTTGTACGAATACGTCGGCCGCCGCACCAACACTGGACTCCCTGGACTGATAACCACACTCAATTACCTTAAAACTATTGCTTCTCATAGAAATAGATCTGAGTCCTGAGTTCTGCGGTAGAACCAAACTCCTCTGATACCAATTTTTCACGACCCGTCCTCGGGGCCCGTGCCGTGACTACCCTAAGCCAGTGTTCCATAGGCCAGGGGAAGGCGACTAGCACCAAGGCGTAACTCCCGATAAAAATGGAAGACATTGCATATGTAAAGTAAACAAACACACCTAGGGTAAGCAAACAGAAGTAAACACAATGTAAAACTGGGTACAATAGTAAGTGCGGAAAAGTAAGTGGGCCAGAATACAAACCCATACTAAAAGTAAAGTGCAACTGAAAAAGGGAGTACAACAACTGAAATGTAAATCCACAACGTCAAGCCATCCACTAGAAGTCCCACCTGAATGGTTGGTATAGATAGCCTCCACAGCTTCTCGGGTCCAACCGTCCCCTCTGAGTACGTCCTACCCAGTGGTCCACCTCCAGGTACCGACCTGCTCTGTAAGACTCAACCACGATCAGTGCAGCACGTCGTCTACAACCAACATAATGTAGTGCGGTAATAGCCGGTGTAGGGGTGAGTATACGCTACTCAATAGGGACCCCGAGAGCCCCGAAGGTCTCCCAGAATCCACAAAGGATAATCCTAAAAGGAAAGATAAAATCACAAAGTAACATCCTACGCTACTTAGGTATATTCCCATACATATTCCGAAGTCATCAATTCCAATTCGGCTCCAGCATCCGAGCCCAAATTCGATCACATCCACACAAAATAGCACAAAAAAATCTATAGAGGAAAGAAAGACATTCATATCGAAGATAAGGATTGAAAGTCAAGACTGAGCTCACACATATATACTTAATCGAAAGATGATAGAGATGATCATATGTATCCACTGAATCATTTAAGTCGTCGGACCCACACAGGATCGATAGGTACTAACCCTTGCAATGACCCACATAGGATCGATAGGTACTAACCCCCACAATGAAATACAAAGGATCGATAGGTACTGACCCCCGCAATGACCCACACAAGATCAGACCCACACAGGATTGGTATGAGTTGTGCCACACAGGACCACTGAGCGCTGACCCACACAGGATCTGACCCACACAGGATATGTGGCACTGATCCACGTAGGATCGCTGAGTGCTATAGTCGTCGCCGTCGAATCCACAAAGGATTTCTATACAGTCGTCATCGTCGTCGTAGTCGCAGCCAGCTCTAGGGTTCCCGCACACAGCAAGCTCATTCGGGAGGGTCAACTCCACGAGCCGAAGGGTTGATACATCAACTGACACGAATTCCAGAGTTGATGTATCCAAATGTTCCGTATCATCATCAGGAACTCTACGTCACAAACGGCGCGTCTTATCGGACGTCCGGTCTGTGCGTTATTGGCTTTTTCGTCCCAGTGGCCCGGTTGGTTTTTAAGTAAAAACCAATCCATCTGTACTCCAAATGCATTCATACATCGAGCAGAGTAAGCCTAAAGGTCCATCTCACTAAGAGGAATCCAACAAAGTCGATGGAACATCCGGAGCTCAAGTTATAAGTGTCTCCACTTCGAGGGCCCGGTTGGTTTCGTGTACGAACCAACCCGGCTGAACACAAAGTTCTCCAAAACGTCGAGTGTAATATACTGAAACGACCGTCTCAATCAAAGAATCACATCGCATCTGACGATGTGTCGATCAGAGGTCCGCAGCAAAAGTTATGGGTAAAAGACAAAAAGAGGTCCGGAAATAGGGGGTTCGGGCCCGGTCCGACCCGACCCGATACTCCTTGGGTCGACCCGACTCAGGTCTGGGTCTGGCCTGATAGGGCGCAGCCCGGCCCAGCCAGCGTGGCCTGGGCGCGGCGCGGCCCAGCCGGCGCGGCCTTGCGCGCTTGGCCGTAATGGCTGAGCGGGTGGGGGGGGGGATGCCCCCCTGGTTGGAAAACCACGACCTGCATATGGGGGGCCGCACCTTCGGCTGGCCGGGGGTTACGACTCCCGGTTCTTCGTTCGGCTGGACCGGCTGGCCGGCCGTGCTACTGCCGCGGGACCCCGCGGTCCCGCCCACCTACTCCGGTGCCGACGGCTGGTAGCCTTCCGCCACTCCCTGCTCCGCCACGGCCAATGGCCATGGCCTTGGTCTGACCGGTGCGACGCGACGACACCGTGCCCCTTGGCCGCAGTCCGCTCCGTCCGCGGTGACTTCGCGGTTTCCCGGTACGGCGCAACGGCGCTGCGCTGCTTTGCTGCAGTTCTCTCGTTTCCATGTGGTGCGACTGCACCGCGCCATCTCTTTTCCAAACCACAACGATGGACAACAAAATAAATAAGGGAGGAGGGTCGGCCGAGTTTGTGCGGTCCGACCCCCTCCCGTTAATCGATAGCAAGAGGCTAAAATATTAACGAAGAACGTCCAAAAATTCACGAACATATAATCAAACCCCTACCTCGAGCATTGTTGAACAAGGGCTCATCACGAAAGAGGGTTCCGTACACGCTTGACGGAGATTGTCCGAGGTGGGGCGGCATCTCACATCAGCTGCGGAGAGGAGTAGAAAGACACGTCTTCTTTCTTTGGTTTTAGCATTCTTCGTCAGAGAGTGGAATTCTTCGCGTTCTTCAACGTGGAAGATGAACTTCTTTAGAGGAAGATTGCTCCCTCTCTCAAAAACCCAACACCACGAAACAACCCCCAAATAAAATAAGTGTTATGCTTATTTTATTATAACTTTCCATGCATTTAAATTTTTAAAATTCAAATGCTTAACTCCCAAAATAAATGGCGTGCTTTAATGTGAAGGAAGTCACATCATTTAATACATGGGGGTTTAAGGGGATGAGTTATGGGGGTTTAGAGAATTTGAAGAGGTGGAGTTCATGTGGGCCCCACCACCCTCTTAACCTCTCATGGGTAGTTCCCCAACATCCACTCAAATGATATTACCACTTAAAAAGAAATTAAATTGTAGTTCAATTTTATTTTACCTCCCAAAATTTTTAATTACTCCTCCCAAGAAAACTCAACCCCAGAAAAGGTCTTGTTAAGAAATTACCGGCGCTGAGGTTCCATCGGTGTCCTCAGATTTCGATTCTGAGCACTGGTCAAATGTTAGAAAAACCCTCTCGTTCGTTCACTAAACGTACCCGAGCTAAACTTCGTTAAATGATTCGGGGCACAACGGGTCTCGGAATCAGGTGCCGTTAGAAACTGCGTTCTTCTAAAATCTCAAATAAAATTAAGAAAAAAAAATTCCCATGAATTTAAAGGGTCTTTACATAACAACCCATAAATTCATTTTGTATACATCATCTATTTTATTTAGAAATAATATCATAAATATATAAATATAATAATCATGTTCTTCGTAATATAGAATATATTTTTAATAATTCATTCTTAAACATGAGAACTCTAATTGAAATTCTGTCTTGACCATTTAAAAAAACTCGACCTTTATGATGAAGTTTTATACATGTAATCTCAATAATTTTTATAATATTTTGAAACATATAATTACAATAAATGGTTGAAATACATGGAAAAATATTTCATTTAAAATAATCTACATGTCCCTAAATTAGAACATAGCTATCATACCACTAGATGGTTCCATGGTGTAGAAAATGTAGTAGGGAACAATGTCTAGGTAGTGTTTTTTCTAAACTCATTATAATAGTCCTGAAACCGTTAAATGGGTTTTGAAATACAATTTAAACTAATAATCCAAATAATTTAAATAAATAGAATATTTTACTTATAATTTGATTCCTACTCATTATTTTCATAACATCCAAAATTATGGATCTTATTTATGTTTCAATTTAATTAAAACACAAATGAGGATCCCACTAGACATATCAGCTCGTGATCAATGACTTAGAAATAAAATTCAAGATCTCTTCTTGGAATAAATGTGATGAAACATTTACATTACATTAGAATTTATGGAATCCAATAATGAATCACTTATTTTTACATCACTTAATGTATGTCAATTCTATGGAATAATCTCTCTAATTTCTCTATAAAAGATTAGAAAATAATTATTTGGTGAACTCACAAACAATAAAAATCCCATGAAAAATATATAAAACACTTTTAAAAAAAATTGAAAATTAAATGAAATTAAATTATGTAATACTCTTTTAATATAATCCAAATAAAAAATACATGTCAACACTCCCCTATATAATAATAATGAATAATAATTATGTTAATATGGAAAATAAAACTCAAGTCACCTTTCCATAAATATAATAATAAATTTATTATTTTGATATGCTATTTAATATTTCGATATCATTCATTAAATTATTTTTTACTCAAAATATAAAATTAAATTACACAAGTTATCTAAAAAAATTAAAAATAATTTCTATTTTCATGGACATGTTGTGATGTACTATAATTTAAAAAACGAATGTTTATTTATATGACATTAAAATATATTTATTAGATATTTAACTTGATATGTATCTTATAAAAAGATTATCTATCCCTGAAAAGAATAATTTTTTTATAAAATAACTATTATATTCATTTCACATGAGAATAATTATATATATATATATTTATATTTAAATAGAAATAATATAATTTTAATTTGAATATGCCACTGAAATTATAAATAATAAATTATTATATTCTTTAATTTAGAAATAAATAAAAAATTTATTATATTGAAATAACATATAATAAGATAAAATATATCTTAATATATGTTTTTATGATCAAGAAATCCTGAATAAATATTTTTCCACTTTTTGTAAGAAAAATTACACATAATCCTAAATCTATTATTATTTTATAAGTTTCTATATATACTTAGTATGTTCCCTAAAAATAAGGATCTCATTTATGATATGGAAATTACTAATGATTTTCCCCCTATTCAGAGAGAGTGGTCTAAATTACTAAATTTTAGACTCCTATAACCAATCCTTTCTATTATGATAAAGTCCCTTGGCCATCTTTTTAGGGTGGCATTTTAGAATTTTTTTAGTTTTTGATTGTTTCAAAACCATCCTCAAAATCAATATTAATAATATACATAATGTATATGATCAATATATTGCAACATATCATGGAAACTAGAGATCATGATTTCAGTTATTCAAATAAAAAACATTCCAATAAACTCAAATGTGTAAATTAATCAACTTGTCACATGATATATCATCTAAAAAGATCCATACAAGTGTATGTTAGATTAATTTCATATTTCAATTATTTCATATCATTTTTTTAATCAAAATATAAACCTCACCTTACATATGTAAACATGGAGTTTTTTTGTCGAGCATTGTTTTGGATATTTTATTTCATTATAGAAATATCTGAATCACATTGATTTAAAGAATTATCATTCTAAATCGTACTTATGTCACCTGAAAATATTATTTATAGTAAATATGTTGAAGTGATTCATCTGAAATTTAAATATAGTTGTTGAAATGAATACATGAAGTATATTAACATTTCAAAAATCCCATGTTTTGGATACAACAAATGTATAAAATTTGGGAACTAATTCCTAATTAACCTTACATTTTGAAAATATTATAGTATGAAAATTCGATTTAGTAAATATCTCTATAGTGAGAGTAATTAAATATTTTTTATTTTTTAGTCTGATATAAATTATTCATATTTATGATGCTTATTTATATAAAAACTTTCTAACTTTTTTAATCATACAAAATTTTTTAATAGTGTAATAAAAGTGATCTATATATAAGAATATTTGATTCTGATGATTATGCTCATAAATTTACAATGGATAAGGACATAGAAAATATTGATTCTGTGATCGAAGAAGATATATAAAGTATGATTTTTGTTTTATCACAATCGGGAAAAATGACTTATTAGATATAACACTCCTATTTTTTTAAAAAAATATTATGCTACAAACATTTCGTCAAAAATAACTCCGAGTTTCTAGTGAATTAGTATCTACTATATATATATAATTTTCTAAATGAGAATATTTGATCCTTGTACTTAAATTGGAACTATGAATATGAGTAATAACATTATAATATATACATATATATAGGTTCTGTATAAAAAATTTTATTTCTTAATTCCTAATAAAGGAACATCCAATTTTTTGTGAAGCCATTTTTTTAAAAAATACAGTTTTATAAAATTTTTTTTTTTATTATTTTCAATGAGAAAATATCATAATTAATTTCAACCTCTTTTACAAATTTTTATATTTTTAATGGTAAAATTTTTAAAATCATCAATTCAAAATTATCAGAAGGTTATGTTTGAAGTTTTTTATTAAAAAAATAGATTTTTAATTAATAGTGAAAATACTAATTTAATTGAAAAGGACCATATTGTCATGTATTTACAGATTCTCAAATTATTTTAAAATTAATTTAAATTTCTTGTTATGAATAAGGAAATTAATATCATTTGAATCATCATTATTCCTAGTTATGTTATAAACTATTTTAAACATAAAATTACAATTATCAAGATGATAATTTTTTTATTACAATTTTAATTTTTTATTAAATTAATTCCTTCAACATATAGAGAATAAATATGTAATTTTTATTATATTAATATTTGAGGGGTTGAATCTGGTAAAGTGTTCAACACTATATTTGGTTATTGTGAATAGTATCCATGACATATGGGGCCCATTTTAATCATAAGTAACTCATTTGGAGGTACATATGGCTATTAACATGGCTCCCCATCTGATTGAGGCTACAAAATAATAATTAGGGTTTAATTATTCTTAATTATAGAAACTATAAATTTTTGATCAGTTCTAAAATATAGAGGAATAAATAAAATGAATAACCTCTATATTGATAATAATAAATGATATATAGAAGAAAAAGTAATAACAATTTATTAAAAAAATTATGATGCAGATCAATCAATCAAAGTAGACCCAAAAATAATGACAAGTACATTATTAGTATAAAATAATTAAATTAAAAAATTAACCAACTCATATTAGTAGTCTGAGTATATACTCAATTCCCAACACTTATGGTAATTTATAGCCCCTAATAAGTAACAACATGAGACACCAACCATTGTTCCAACCTATAACTATGAAGTTAGAATCGGTAGCAAGCCATTATAAGAACATGGAATGTGTAAAAACAAGTATGACACTGCTAAGTAAGTCTAATTAATTCAACTTATAAAATTATAAATATTAATAGTGTGTCATATTTAAATAGTCAAGGTGATAAAGTTGAGGTGAACCTGGGAATACCACCTACATAGAACCATGTTATATTGTCTCTGATAAAAGTAAAATAAATAAATAATAGGGACCATGTTTATAAGTATAGTTATCAATAATAAAACAAAACTTAATTCATTAAATTGTTCTGATCATTATCGTCCATGAAAATAGAAAAAAATCATGAAATACTAAAACTCTATATTTGTATGGATATGGAGACCCAAACCAGACTGAGACGGACATGGTTTTTATCTCTAGAGTAGAATTTGAAGGATGAATAATCAGTATTCCCCTTTCAAAAAGGGATATAACATTGGCATAAAAACAAGTTCAAGCTGATATTGGGAGAGGACTGATTGGAATCCCAAATTTCAATTCATAGAGTCATGTTCCCACTAATTTCAATCTAAATTCAGGATTTAATCCAAATGAATAATAGTTTTCTATGATTTCATGGTGAATCATCGATTCCAGGTCAAGGAATTTAGAAATATAGTACATTTGTTAGATAAGTATTATAATTACCCCATGGAATTTACAATAATGAATTATGGGACATCCATTGGGTTCACATTGGTAATTTTAGACTATATTCCCAGTATATTACATGGAATACCTCACTTAAAAACCATATCCATTTCCATCATAGAATAAGTTTCATTATAATTGAAGTGATATAAGGTGTAAAATCTTATGGGGAAAGAAGATGTATTAATTTAAAAAAATGTGGATCAAGTCAATTTATTTAGAAACATATACCATGATTTTAATTGTAAATTATATAATACAAGTTCCCATTTCACAGTTTTTTTTATTTAATTAATGGTTTCAAAACATCCAACCATATTACCATAATTTGTACACTCAAATGTTACCATAGTAATAATTCATATGTTCGAAGGTATTCCAAAAAGGAAATCACATGAATTTGTGGAATATGTCATAGGTTCAATTAATGTCTTTATAACAAGGATTTTATAAAAAATAAACAACAAACATAGATGTGACTCCTATTGTTTTTCGTATGGTAAATATATCATTTTATATTTAAATTTATATACTTATTTAGAAAAGTTCGTATCAATAAGTGAACATTAGATCAATTATTTATTCATGACTCCCAACATGTATAAAAACACTTTTGTACCCTAAGAAATATCCATGGTCCATCCAAATTTTATATTATTTATGTGGAATTCAAAACACACTATATGGGGTGGTTGTCTCCAAATAGATTTTTTGTTTTTCTCTATTAACCAAATAAAACACACAGTAAAGGGTGTTTTTGGTAATCATTGGGTATGGTCTTCAAGAAAGTCAAATCCAGACACACATAAAGGGTTTTATTCATTACTTAGGGGAATATTAAAATAATTCTTTACATAGTTTCAAGGAAAACATAGCATATGAGGTGTTTTTATTTAAAAAAAATAAGGATGTCCTTAGTGCTAATCCAAACTCACTTTATGGGGGGATTCATGTTGATTTTTTCGACCTATAAAGGTGTAATGATCTATTTTCAACATCAATTTCATTATTTAGTTGAAAATGAATGGAATTATAAATTTAAGGGGTTATTCTAAGAATAAAAATGTGTAGAATAAAGAAACATTTTAATATTTTAAATAATTTTATGAAAAAATCATAAAAACGAAGTACTACATGTATAATAATATTTACTCATCTTGTACCATACCTTGAATGCTTCTTGATTAAAATAAAAAGGGGATCCTAAAAAACACCATAAAATATGGAATATTATCCAAAAAATGAATAATACAACTTGAAAATGGAATAAAAAATATTGGATTTATATCTTGTCTTAACCTTTCCTCGGGATTTCCATTACTGAAGGAAAAACATTATTCTAATACATGATGTAGGAGATCCATTAATTGGAGAGGATAGGGTGAATGATAAATGAGGGAGAATAAACTAGAGGGAAATGGTTAAAAATTTGTGATATTGTTTTCTGAACATATAGGAAAAAAGGAAAATTTATACATTTTATAGTCTCCCAACTATTTGGGAAACCGTTCGCTTATTGTGTCAAACAACTGTTTGAAGTCACCTCCACCTCACATAATTATGATGTTGGGTTTCCTAAACAATGCACCCACCATGAAAAATTATAAAAAACCCATGTATAATTTATCATTATTTCCTAGTGCATATCACAAGGTTTCAAAATTCACACCCCTATAAAAATAAATCCACATAGATTGGGTAAATTTTCATCACTAACGGTGCACTAATCCTCAACCCCTGGTTATTTATCTAGAAAATTATGTTTTAAATCCAAATAATCATGATACTTATAAGGGATCCTAAAAAACCTATTAGGTCCCAATCCTAATAAAAAGGTTTCCCTTTATGGAATTCAAAATCACAGTGTTCCATTCCAATGAATGGTTTTAGAAATGACCCACCCACCAGATTGAAAATTAAAAATTCCTCTGAAATTATCAATCCTTATGAACAGAAGATCTTATAAACCTCCCCACCTCCATAAATCTAATCATTATGATTCCCTTATGGATATCAAAATATATGACCTCAACTACGATGGTTTTCTAATACTATTAAATTTTTTTATTTCATATTTGATTTCCTAAGAAACTACAAATCATTTCATGAAGAATAATACATGAGACCAATTAAAACTAATATGTTGCATGTATTCTACACTGAACACTAAGATGAAATTCTGCAGCACTAATTGTACTTGATGACCAAAATAAATTCTTCCTCTATATTGACTAGCCCATTGTAACATATCGGTTTCATGAGACGACCAGAGGTGCCCCATACTCAATTGGTCACATGGGATAACATGCATTTCCCCAAAGGGGAGAGGCTACCGACTAGCAGCGAGGGCCTTGGGTGTGATAGTGGGAAAATTGTGCACCTGTCAGCAAAGTAACAAAACAAAATTAAAACATATATACAATAGTGGAAGTCGTAATAACATTAGATAATTAAACAAAAGAAGATGGAAGAAATAAACAACAAGAGCATATATATATATAATTATGCATGATACATATGTCAAGGAAGGTAGTCGAACAAATCACAATGCTAGAAAATAGTACTCAACCAAAGTACAAAATAAATCCATTTAAATACCTCCATAGCATCGCAAGCCTCAGCATGGTCCCCTGCTCCCCTACTCCTCATCAATCATATACCAGAAATAGAAATGCGCTTTCCATTACCTAGACATGTAACATTATTATCTATTTGGTCCCAATAGCAAGACCCAAAAAGGGTGTGAGACGAATCCTAGTAGGCAACCACCCAATGATTTGTGCCTAACAGTCAGTGAATATATATGGCTGGCAATAAAAAAAATGAAGCAATAAACATGGAAGTACACATAGTAATAATCCTTTAAATTCAATTACATTCATTTTCAAATATAATGTATGAAACTAATCAAAATTAGCAACCCTCTGGGAAGTACTCATAGTTGAACCCATTGGGTTCAACCAAACAAACAAATGCAAACTTCATGGAAGTACTGAAAATCTAACCCCTCTAGTTTGGCATTAGAAAAGACACTCTTTGGAGGCACTCACTGTAAATTCCCCCTATGGTCTCGTATCTGTAACTAATAGGAACTCTAAGGAATAAATCAACGTCTAATTCCCCCTGTGGCCCATTTCGAAGAAATTATTGATGCTTTGAGGGAGCACAAAGTCTATCCCCCCTATGGTCTCACAAAATAATAGTAAAACCATCACTCTGGAGATGCCCTCAACGTCCATTATCCCTATGGTTTACTACACCAGTTTCTCACTGCCCTATGAATGTCCGTCGAACACAAATGATACATGGAAACCAAATTAAACCTCTGAAACTGCTTGCCTAAACAATCTACAAAATATCATAGCATGTCTGATAATAATCATTCCATCAAAACAATACAAGGCATGGAATGAAAAGCAGCATCCTAATAGGCAATGCTATACCAAACAGTCAAAAAAAAAAGAAAACATGGGAAAAACATCCATAGCATGGAAAATTTAACCCTATTAACAACAATTAACCACTATCCAAACAAACATGGTATACTAGGTAATAACATGGCTAAAACTATAAACACGCAATACCCCGTTCTTGGGTATTGGTCACTATTGCACATAAATGTCAATGACCAACTATAGAAGTGAACAGACTAGAAACCTCAACATCATGACATCGATATATGTGAAAATAAGACCTTGAATCCCCCATGTACTCCATAGATCATAGAAAGGATAAAAACCTTTAACTGAGGATAACACGCGAGAGGAGAAATCAAGAGATGATGTACACGAAAAAAGGGGAACTCGCTAATGCTATTCCAATGCAATCAACGACACTCGATTCAGAGAACAAAGTGCATTTTGGGGGCTTAGAGAATATCTATGGCTCTATGGATTCTCTCAGATAATACATGAAAAGAAAAAGAACGTTATCCCAATTAGAATCGTCCCCCGGTCCGTTTAATGAAAAAATGTACACGTCATTTTATTTTAAAGTACCAAACGTGTACTTTCCTTTTTTGGACTCCGTATTATGAGATTTCATGGTCACCACATATGGAAATGTGCTCAGCCATTACGTATCCAACACATGGTCACCAAAAAAACATGGAAGATGGCATGTACTTAAAAGTACAAGGTCTGTACTCCTGAAATTTTTAGAAACTCTTCTTTTTCGGAAAAACAACCAAAAATGAAACATACCTGAAAATAAGATCCGAGTTTTTTTAAAAACTCCCCCATAAATAAATTCATTCCTAAATTTCCTTAGAAAGGAGGCCTAGATGAGGAATCCTCGAAAATCTATGGGCACTATGATCGTACATTGGCCTCCCTCTCCCAAGTATGGTCATGTACTCGCCAGTGCTGCCATAGCACTCGTACCATAGAAACAGACTGACAACAGAGAGCCTTCACACAACGATCAACAATCCAGATAGGATTCTCATTGAATGAGGCATCCACCTCATTTTTATCCTCCTCAGGTTGGAAAACATGAGACGAGTCTGATAAGTAATGTCGAAGGTGAGAAATGTGGAAGACGTCATGCATAGCCCAGTAAATCTGAGGTAACTGCTACCGATAGGCAATCGAAAAATATCTCCCCAACACCTCATAGGGAAGATGTATCATGGTGAAATATTACTCTGTCCCATTATCCTCTTGGGTCCCAGCCACAGTGTGATTCCTAGGAAAACCTAATTCCCAACCACGAACTCCAGAGGTCATCTCCATCGATCAACATATGACTTCTATCGTGTCTGTGTCGTAGACATCCTCTTCTGAATCAACTTTATTTCTTCTATGGTCTCATGGACATGTCGAGGTCCTATTATAGTTGCCTCTTCTGCCACTATCCAACATAATGTTGATTGGATTGGCCAACCATACGATTCCTCATAAGGTGCCTTCTGAATAGTTTCTTGAAAACTATTATTGTTGGAAAACTCCAATAGAGGTATGTTCTTCCCCCAAAAACCATCAAAATCTAGGATGCATGCCCGAAGCATGTCCTCAATAACATGAATCATATGCTCAGACTAGAAATATGTCTGGGGATGGTATGTAGTACTCAAAATTACCTGTGTACCCAAAGCCCTCTAAAGTCCCTACCACACCCGAGAAAAAAATAGGCGTCCCTATCTAAAACAATAGATCGCGGAACTCTCTGTAAACATTTAATATCAAAGATGTATAGCCTACCCAACTCATACAAACTAAAGTCCTTCTTAATAGGAATAATTTGGGAGACATTAGGGAGTCTATTAATGAAAACCTATAATGAATCATTCCCTCGAGGTGACCTTAAATAACCTATCATGAAATCCATCATGACGACAATTCACTTCTACTACGGAATGGGTAACTACTGTAAAAGCAATACAGGTCATTGATGCTTCACCTTCACCTACCAATAGGTGGACACCTCAGGACAAAAAAACCACATATCCCTTCATACCAAGCTACACCTACTAACTATGAAAATATCGACACATCATGGCGACACCAGGATGAACTACCCAATTTGAACAATGCAAGTCTTTCATGAGATCGACGCGTATGTCTGCTAGCACCCACATGCATCCATAGAAATGTAAGATCTCATTATCACCCTCAATCCATCCAGTTATAGGTTTATCTCATATAACACACTCCTATAAGACTAGGCCTTCAGAATTTGATAGCTCTCATGTTCTCACTCGATCAAGTTGAGTAGAGGTTACAATCATATAAGAATGAAACTATTTCCCATGACTGTCATGCACCTCCAAATGAATCTCATTGAATAAAGACATATTCTTCTAGTCACTTATGGCCTCTTGAACTGTCTGTATATGAGTCCTCTAGCTCAACGCATCGGCCACATCGTTACCTTTCCCAGGCATGTAAGCAACCTCAAAGTCAAAGGACTAAAGGTACTCAACCCTTCTTTGCTGTCTCAAATTTAGACCACTCTAAGTAATGATATACTTGAGACTCTTGGGGACAGTGACACACACAAAATTCTCTCCTAGAAGATAATGTCTCCAACAACATAATGCATGACAAATTTCATCATGCTCGAGATCATGTGTTGGGTAGTTCCTCTCATGAGGCCTCAACTACCAAGACTTGTACAGTAAGACTCCATCCCCATACATAAAAAATGATCCAATCATCATACCTGATGAATAACTGTATACAATATATCTCATTCCTGACACTTGAAATACTAGTATCGGTGCTTATGTCAACTTCTCATCCAGCTTCTAAATGGATGATTTACAAGATTCTGACCACATGTATTTCAAAACCATCTTAGTTATGCCATTCAGTGGAACTGCTAAGCATGAGAAGTATGATGTGAAATGCTTGTAGTAAACAACAAACCCTTGAGAACTCCATACCTCAAATACATTGATCAGTTTCTCCCAAGAAACGACTACTCTCACTTTTTTTGGGTCTAATGATACTCATATCTGTGAGATAACATGTCCCAAGAAGTGATTTTGGTGCATCCAAAAGTGGCATTTAGAGATCTTAACATATAATTGATTCTCTTTGAGTGTACTCAAAATGTTCTCAAGATGTGTGGCATGGTCATATCTAGTGTGAGAGTACAACAAGATATCATCCATGAAAACTACCAAAAAAAAGAATCCATGTAAGGATGGAACACTTGGTTGATCAGTTCCATGAAAACCGTAGGCACGTTCATGAGATCGAACAACATTACCACGTACTCGTATAGACCATACCTACTACAAAAAGTTGTAAGAGGTACATATTATAGTCTAACACACAACTGTTTATAACTAGATCTCAAGTAAATCTCATATAACACATGGGATCCTCAAAGATGATCAAATAGATCATCAATCCTCGATAAGGGATATCGGTTATTGGCCATCAACTAGTTCAACATCTGATAATCCACATAAAGTCTGAGGGTATCGTCTGCATTCTTCACAAACAGGACAGGTGATCCCCAAGAGAAGTAGTGGGTCATATAAATCCATTTTCCTACCACTCCTCCAACTACATCTTGTGCTCCTCTAACTCTGGTGTTGGTATCCTATATGGACGAATGGATCTCCGTTCCGCTCCTTGCACAAGATCAACAGAATATTCTACCTCTCAATCCAGTGCGAAACATGAAAAGTCCACTGGTAATAAATCCTTAAAACTATCCACCACTAGAGTATTGTCCATCTATAAAGTCCCTTGGTCTTCCAGATACACATTATAAAAATGGTCTATAACTCTTCCCAACCAAATATGCTCAGGACCTACTTTTCTCCCATGGACATTCCATTCATCCTTATGAAGAAATGACCCTCCCTCTGGTGATGTGAAACTCACCCTACGATAATAGAAATCGATAACTACCTAGAAGGGAAATAACTAGTCCATTACAATAATGGAATCATATCCTATCATCTCACAGAAATAAATTTCCCATTGGAAGTGAAACCCACAAACCATGAGATGGAACTCCTTTCACTAATGTATACTAGCCATTCTAGGTCCCAATGGGGTGTCCAACATCAAGATATCTATAGAAGAAAAGATACCGATTCCAGGACTCTTCACAACAACAATAGAAATAAAGCTATGGAAATACCCTGTATCGAAGAGATAAAATTCTAAAACTATGGCCAATAGGATCATTCCACAAACTATAGTGGGTCTGAGATCCTGCACCTATTTGGTCTGCTCCACCATAAAAGACTATCATGCACCATGGCCCTGTGACACTACCTGACGACACTTAGCAGATCCACCCTACTGTCACAGAAATCATGGTGACTTAATACCATGGTCGTGACCTTCCCCTTGTCCTGAATGGCTGGAAGAAATCTAGTTCCATAAATAATGAGAAACTGAGGATGCGGCTCCATAAATTGGAGTCATAGAAGAAATCTTATCACCAGCTACTCGTGGAAAAAAACTGATAGAAATGTTGAAGATTTCCCATCCAGCCACATGATCGGCACTTCAATGGGTCTCTCAGGAAATTTGGTCTCGGATGCCTACACTTCCTACACTGGTAGCACACCACCTGGCTACTAGAGGATGTCTCTCGTCTCCTCAGATCACTGCACGTCGACTCCCTGTGGTGCTTCCTACTGTTAGTAGGAGGGATACCAACTACGAGTGTTGAGCCAACCTAGCTCACAACTCAAAATCCCTCACATTACGCTTCTTGATCACTGCCTGGTCATCTATAGAAGTTATAAAATTATACCTGAAGGTTTTCACCTGAGATCAGTTGTCATGCCTAAGACCATCCTAAAACATCCTTTCTAGAAAATACCCATCACATTATTGAATATGCATGAAGCAGTAAAACTCTATGAAGAAAGACGAAAAATCCATAAGAGAAAGAGTACCCTACTATAGACTCATGAACTATCGTGGTTGATTGTCCCTAATGGTCTCCCAGAAGAAGTAGTTATAGAAGACATAATGGAACTCATACCACACTATAACTTGATGGAATCCCTCCTTTGAGATCACATACATCCATATCTTTCCAGAGTCATATAGCATATATGTAGCATGTTTCAAAGTCCTCTATGGAGGCATATTTAGATAGTCGATGATAGAAAGCATGTATTATAATCATGACTCTGTAACCTGATGTTATCCATCCCTTATGATGGTGAAGGGATGCTGCTGCTGGGAATCCCGTATCAACTATGCCATGGAAGAAGAAGGATGCAGTACATCTCGGAAGGTCTGCATAAACCTCATAAAGCACTCTCAGAACTGTGCGTCATCACCTACATCTGGAATGATGGCTGGTGCCAACACTGGCACAACTGAAGTATCTGTTGGTAGTCCCTAATCATCCATATCCATTGTTTGATCACTACCCTGTAACTTGCAGACGACAAGAGGATTTATTAGTGGCATGACTCTACAAGGTGAATAAAACTCCTAATATCAATATTAATAGGGAATGAGACATAGAATCATTAAAAGGGAACAAGAAAAATAAATCATTAATGTTTTTCAAAACATGGATACACGACGTGTATAATGCCTACACAACGTGTTCTAATAATCCATCACATGTGTGTATACTTCTGCCATCACAAGTCATGTAACACCACATACACACGACGTGTTGTCTTAACACATAACATGTACTTGAATACTCTTCCCCTAACGGAGTTCTTATACATGGATAAGACAGAAGAGTTTCCTTGAAAATGACTACATAATGTTTTAGTGCGAGACATAACATGTACTAAATGAACTTTACCGACTAATTTTGTCAGTCACATGACCAGTAACACATATCACTCTACGTGGCGTGTTCTAGATGGAAATGACTTGTACTGGTTAGGTTTCAACTGCCTGTGTTGTTTGTCACATGGGGGAACACACAAATGACTATAAACGATATGTACAAAAAGGATTCCACCATCCCATACTGTTCCATACATGGATGGATTCATGGGTTACACTACATGGTGTTTTCAAGCATGACACGACGTGTATAACTTATGTTTTTATCCATTTGTCTCATCAGTGAAATAGGAGTACACATGGTCTATGGAACACTTCATGTACATCCGGTACATGACGTGTCCCACCAATGATTTCCCAACCCCGTGTCTCTGCCTACACCACCAGTGAAATAGTTATAGACTACACGGTGTGTACATATATTACATGACATGTACATAAGAAAAACAGTTCCTTCCCGAACAGAAGCACACATGGTGTGTATTCATCATTACATGTCAAATATTCTGGGTTTTTCCAAAGAGTAAGACTAAGAAACTACTCCAATACCCAGAAAATAATTGAAACGAAAATTAAAGTGCCACATTCAGATCTGTGATGGACCATACTTCCATTAAATCAATTCTTGTAATCTTATACATGTCATATATAAATATAAAAGAGTGATGATCCACCAAATTCCAGTCCATCAGGGCCCATAACACCTCAACAACCAATGTTTGGCATTCATTCAACTAAATCATTACACAATTCAATACCTTATCAAATATAAGGTATTATATCAAGGAATCTATCACAATATTATGAATATTTATCCTGACATGTATCCCAAAAACATGAAATCACAAATGCAACCTATATACATAGAAAGAACGCATGACATGTGATCTCTAGAAAGTGACTATATGGTGAATAGAATGGAATACCGTCATCTTATTAGGTTGAAAAAAATGGAACCTCAATAATATCAATAATAACATCAAAACCCATGGGAATCACCAAATGGTGAAATCAAATCAACTATAAAATTGCAAAACTAAGAAAATTTCAATAAGGGGGTAAATTCCATTTTCCATGTACACGGGTTAGAAACTTCTAGGAACAGCTTATTACCACGTACTTATTTCCTTCCTATCCCTGGATATAGGCTCCAAATAGAATTTCAAGAAGAAAATAACTCCTCGGATACCACATTGTAACATCCTGGTTCCCAGAGCTGCCCAGAGGTGCCCCGTACCAGGCTGGTCACATGGACTCAAAGACACTTCCCTAAATGCCAGAGGCTACTGACTAGTAGAGAGGGAATTGGGGGTGATAGTGGAAAAACTATAACTTCGTTATCATAATATCATAGTGCATGTAAAATAGATATACAATAGCAGAAGCAGTAAAATCATGCAATATGTAAACAATGAAAGACTGAAGAAATAAAAAACTAGAGCACATATATATATATAATGATGCATGATACAAATGTCGAGGAATGTAGAAAAACAATATACAATGCTGGAATACAGTACTAAATCCAACTAAAAAATAAAATCATGTAAGCATGTCTACAAAATTACAATCCTCTACATTGTTCCATGTTCCTAGCTTCGTAGCCATCATGTACCTGAAGTAGAAGGGTGCATGACCTCATCTAGACCTCCAATAATATAATATGTTTGGCCCCAAAACCATGACCCAAATAGGGTGTGAGACAAATCTTAGTAGGAAACCATGAAAAGAACTATTCCCAAGAGTCAGTGAATATATATGGTAGTCAATAAACAAAATTAAGTAGTAAACAAGGAAGTACACATATTAACAATCCTACAAATTCAATTTCATTCATTTTCATATATCAAATATGAAACTAATCAAAAGCAGGTAACCCTCTGGGATGTACTGAAAGCCTAAACGCTCTTGTTCAATGAAACTAACAAAAGCAACCCTCTGGGAAGTACTCACAGTCTAACCCCTCTTGTTCAGCTTTAGCTAAGACACTCTATGGAAGAACTCACTGTCAATTCCCCCAGTTGATATTGCATCAATAACTAATAGGAACTCTGAAGAATCACTCAACGTCCCATTCCTCATGTGTCTCATATCAAGGAAACTACATACACTCTAAGGGTACACAATGTCCACCCACTATGGTCTCACAATGTAATAGTAAAACAGATACTCTAGAGAATCCCTCAACGTCCATTCTCGTTATAGTCTACTACACCAGGATCTGGTGGCCCTGTGTATCTCAGTCGCGCCCAAATGATACATGACATCCAAAATAAAACTCGAGAATTACTTGGCTAAATATTCAACATCATATAATTTCATGTTAGATAATAATCCCTCCATCCTAACAATAATAGGGATGGAAAGAAAAGCCGCAACCTGATAGGAAAAGCTAGACCAAATGGTCAAATACAAGAAAAAATTGGAAAAACATCCATAGTATGGAAAAGATATCCATATTCACAACTATTAACCTCTATCCAAACAAACAAGGCATAACAGGTAATAACACAGCTAAAACCCCAAACACGAAATAACTTGTTCTTGGGTATTGGGCACTTTTGCCCATAATATTCAAAGACTAACTATGGTAAGTAGAAACCACCTACTTTAGTATCATGAGATCGATATATATGAACCTTAGGCCTTCAATCACCCTATAACTCTATAGATCTACAGAAATGCTAAAAACATTAAACTGAGGAAAACACACGAGAGGGGAGAAATAAAGTGTTGATGTTCTATAATAAATGAGAACTCACATATTTGATTCCAATACAATTGAAGGAGGTAGATTAAAAGAATGGACGGTGAGTTGGGGGCTCTGAGAAGATTTTTTTTCCATAAAGATGCTCTCAAGTGAGACATGCAAAGAAGAAGAACGTTTTGTCAATTAGATGCTACCCATGTATGTTTAATGAAAAAAACTAATGTACACGGCATGTTCATTAAAATGTACATAACATGTACTTTTCTTTTCTAACCTCCATTTTATGTAGTCTCCAAGTCACCACACACGACCATGAGCTCATTCATTACATGATCAGCACATGGTCACTAGATGCAAATGATTACACGACGTGTACTTAAAAGTACCAAGTGTGTACTCCTGAAATATCTTGAAAATACACTTTTTCTCAAGAACACCCAGAAAAGTAAACATACCTGAAACGATGATACTAGTTCTTACACCCATGGTACTTCTAACCTTATAGACTATATTACAAGGACAATTTCAAACCACTCCCCCCTCATTGTATTGATTTCCTATTCAAGCATGCTCTTAGTGGATCACAATCTTTCATAGTATATTTCCCATATTACAATTCCCAACACACATGGGATCCTTGAAAACTCTGTAAAATATATCAATTTCTTATTCCGAATCCAAATGTAGGTTCCTTCACTGCCCATGTTCAAACTGACCACTCCAAATCTTCCATAAAAAGACTGGACAACCACTAACTAAAGCATACGTCATTATTAGGGATGATATTAATAATTTTCCTACTAACCGCATATAATTAACCCATGGAATGAAAATAAAACCACATAGAGATATCTCTTTTTGAAATACTTAGTTTTACTCACCAACTCTTCATCAATAACCTATAATAACTCCTTTACCTCATTATGCATCTCATGATCAACGCTTCAGGTAAATGGAGGCTTGACCAAGACCTAAATGAATTAACTAAATTAAATCATAACTTTTGTTTCCATATTAATACATATGACTATTTTGAAATACCCCTTAGTAACATAAGAAATGGTTTAGGTTTCCTTTCTTATCTATAGTGAAAATAGAGTAACCCTTCATTAAATTTCAAAACATTTTAGTTACTCTTTAAAAAATAATGAAATATTCATTTTACCATTCAGAAACATACGAAATATTTTTTACCCTTCACCAACATAATAAATCATAATTATACACCTCAAAAATGTGATATACTCTAGAAAATTGGTGATTTGTTATCGAAACCGACTAATAGATGATCACCCACTACCTGAAAGCCATCATCGTGACCAAGAAATAACACAAAATCTATAGAAGCACCAATATCTCTTGGGTCATCCTATGATAACCCGAGTTAATAGCCAATATTCAACCTCATCTAAATGTATGGTCATGACAAAAACTTAAATTCATGGAGTAATTCATTTATTTATGGATCTACTTATTCTCTAACATCATTATACAACAATGATCATTCCACTATTGATCTCACATATTCTAGATCCTGATAGCATGAGTGTCACATCTAAAGATCACTATTTCTCTCCCTAACATAAAATAATCCTCTCATATTTTTCATTGTACCATTTCCAAATTCTCGGTCCCATTATCTATTTGTTCCATAACGTGGTGGATAAATGGAGTTTGGACCACTTTCCCTTAAAAATTCCTCCAAATAGAAACCCTCTAATTCAAATAGCAATATCACAGATTCCTACCATGAGTAATATATAGACAATAAGTGTCTTATATTTAGAAGAACAGTGGTGTATCTCAATCCATCAAGTTTATCCATTATCAATTCCTAAATAATTAGCGTAAAAATGTCTCACATGTAACCAAACACATATATATTTCCCAAAAAAAGGTCATGCACAACATAAGCATGATTTACTAAATCAAATATTCTAACATAGATTGATGGTGTTACAACAGTCAATCACCTTTACATTATAATCCCATTTAATGTGATAACGTTGATTTTATAAGAACAATTCAAGTCCATATCGACTGAAATGAAATTTTCAACATTCAATTCACTGTATAATATATGTTAACCATGAATATGTACTTTAAGAACTCTAGTCCATTTTCTAAGACATTTTAATGAATTAAAAACTCATGGTGTTAAATTTTATCATTTCAAAAATCCCCCCAAGACATAAATGATTACTAAAAAACATCAGATGTCTCATTGAAAGATTTAATAACTCAATTGGAACCATAAGTTTCAAAACATGAAAAATTGATATTGAATAAATGCAATAGGTATACCCACATAGATTCAATCATAAGAATAGTGAATCATTGAATTACTAGTATGTGGTATCCTTTAAAAAATATATTCCTTATGTTACATTATACCACAAGACCATTAACAAAGTAAATGAATTACTGAGTTATAAATCATAGAAATTACATTCACACGACTACATAAATGGCTGAACATGACTTTGGAATGAAGATAACTATAAAAATCATCATTCATAATGACCTTGTTTCCAAAAAGTACTAATATACAACATAATCACCGACCTACCCAGGGCATAATTTTAAAAAGTATAATTTCAACCCAATATGAAGAAAACATTGATAGTGCATCCAATTCATGAGAAATCAATGCAATAATTAATCATCAATTCCTATTTCTTTGGGAGAAACAAAAAACTGTGGAAACCACTACCATATATATAAGTCCCCAGCCTTAAACCTTACTTAATCTTGATTTATTACAAAATTACACATTGAGGATCTTTTCAGGTTTATAGTTTTAGAGAATTAGATCATAAAACTTGCATTACATTCCACATTTAAACAAAGTGGTTACATAAAGGATAGTATTCATTTTCCCCCTCAACGGAAACATATTTAAAATAAAACATGGATTCTTTATTGACACTTCCTTGACACTATCATCATATCATGTACCCTTCCATTGACCTGTGAAAAACATTTCAAAAACATGGGATGAGCATAAAAAGCTCAAAAAAGGATATAAAAATATGGAAAGGAAACATGAGTACATGTATACATAAGAATGAAATCATACTTTACCCATAAAACATAAGCACTTTAACATACCTCATAAAATCATGAATAAATCATATAAATCACAAGACATAAAGGTAAATTGAGGCATTCATAACATTCTACGTAGGGAGTAACCCTCTTGGTTACGTTTGGAATACCCACCACAGTATATTCCCTAAATCTCTTCAGAGAAACCGACTAATAGATGATCACCCACTACCTGAAAGCCATCATCATGACCAAGAAATAACACAAAAACTATAGAAGCACCAATATCTCTTGGGTCATCCTATGATAACCCGAGTCAATAGCCAATATTCAACCTCATCTAAATGTATGGTCATGACAAAAACTTAAATTCATGGATTAATTCATTTATTTATGGATCTACTTATTCTCTAACATTATGATACAACAATGATCATTCCACTATTGATCTCACATATTCTAGATCCTGATAGCATGAGTGTCACATCTAAAGATCAACATTTCTCTCCCTAACATAAAATAATCCTCTCATATTTTTCAATGTACCATTTCCAAATTCTAGGTCCCGCGATCTATTTGTTCCATAACGTGGTGGATAAATGGAGTTTGGACCACGTTCCCTTAAAAATTCCTCCAAATAGAAACCCTCTAATTCAAATAGTAATATCACATATTCCTACCGTGAGTAATATATAGACAATAAGTGTCTTATATTTACAAGTACAGTGGTGTATCTCAATCCAACTAGTTTATCCATTATCAATTCCTAAATAATTAGCGTAAAAATGTCTCACATGTAACCAAACAAATATATATTTCCCAAAAAAATGGTCATGCACAACATAAGCATGATTTACTAAATCAAATATTCTAACATAGATTGATGGTGTTACAACAGTCAATCACATTTACATTATAATCCCATTTAATGTGATAACGATGATTTTATAAGAACAATTCAAGTCCATATCGACCAAAATGAAATTTTCAACATTCAATTCACTGTATAATATATGTTAACCATGAATATGTACATTAAGAACTCTAGTCCATTTTCTAAGCCATTTTAATGAATTAAAAACTCAAGGAGTTAAATTTTATCATTTCAAAAATCCCCCCAAGACATAAATGATTACTAAAAAACACCAGATGTCTCATTGAAAGATTTAATAACTCAATTGGAACCATAAGTTTCAAAACATGAAAAATTGATATTGAATAAATGCAATAGGTATACCCACATCGATTCAATCATAAGAATAGTGAATCATTGAATTACTAGTATGTGGTATCCTTTAAAAAATATATTCCTTATGTTACATTATACCACAAGACCATTAACCAAGTAAATGAATTACTGAGTTATAAATCACAGAAATTACATTCACACGACTACATAAATGGCTGAACATGACTTTGGAATGAAGATAACTATAAAACTCATCATTCATAATGACCTCGTTTCCAAAAAGTACAAATATACAACATAATCACCGACCTACCCAGGGCATAATTTTAAAAAGTATAATTTCAACCCAATATGAAGAAAACATTGATAGTACATCCAATTCATGATAAATCAATGCAATAATTAATCATCAATTCCTATTTTCTTGTGAGAAACAAAAAACTGTGGAAACCACTACCATATATATAAGGCCCCAGCCATAAACCTTACTTAATCTTGAGTTATTACAAAATTACACATTGAGGATCTTTTCAGTTTTAGAGTTTTAGAGAATTAGATCATAAAACTTTCATTACATTCCACATTTAATCAAAGTGGTTACATAAAATATATTATTCATTTTCCCCCTCAACGGAAACATATTTAAAATAAAACATGGATTCTTTCTTGACACTTCCTTGACACTATCATCATATCATGTACCCTTCCCTTGACCTGTGAAAAACATTTCAAAAACATGGGATGAGCATAAAAAGCTCAGAAAAGGATATAAAAATATGGAAAGGAAACATGAGTATATGTATACATAAGAATGAAATCATACTTTACCCATAAAACATAAGCACTTTAACATTCCTCATAAAATCATGAATAAATCATAGAAATCATAAGACATAAAGGTAACTTGAGGCATTCATAACATTCTTACGTAGGTAGTAACCCTCTTGGTTACATTTGGAATACCCACCACAGTATATTCCCTAAATCTCTTCGGAGAAACCTTATCATTTCACTCCTTTGCGTTACCCAATGCATTGGAGAGCGATATCGGGCTCACCCGCCCTTAATTTATCATGGAACCACCCATCTTCATAATAATTCCCAAGAACCATAAAATAATCGTATCACATAAAACATACATAAAGGAAACATAACATTTCCACACTTCAATCAGAAGATATAAATAAAACACATTGATATGATAAAAAAATTCTGAAAACCATTTTTAATACCAAAATAAAAGAAAAGTAAAACATGGTATTTATTTTTATTTTTAAAATAAGGTATGGCTTGTAGAGGAAGACAAAAATCAAATAATGGTCACGGCGGCGGAGAAGTCTTTGTCGCCGCATACGTACGACAAAAACATTTCCTTTTTTCATTTAGTAAACTCTTCTAATAAAAAGGATTCCTTTTGAATAAATGTAAAAGTCAAAGTGGTTTATACACCATATAAAAAAAGTTGTGTATAAAAAAAATATGCCTCAATGAAAGGAGATTGAGACGAAGTCCATACCACATTGAAGATTTTAAAATTTTAAACCATTAATATCCATATAAAAAAATCCTTAAAACCATTTTGAAAACATGGATATTAATAAGAACAAATAATTAAAACATTTAAAGAGATATTTTTGGTAAAAGAGGTTCAACCAAAATTAGAGAGACTTGAATACAATAATTGAGGAATAACATTTAGTCAAAACTTTATAATATCACGAGAATAAATGTATTTATGATATAATATTCCAAAGGACAGTATATACACCATATAATAGTGAATTGGTGCATAACAACAAATAAGTCTCAATAGAAATGTCAAATGTGATGAATTCCCTTATAAAGAAGGTATCCTTAAATTAAGGATAATTCAATCTCAAAATTATGTGTGACAAATATAAATACACCCAATATAAGTGGATATTAAGTGTAAAACAATAAATGGTCATTCACACATATTCAAAAGATTACATATTCAATAACTACATGTTGAACCCAAAGAAATCGAAATTGGGTTAAAAAGTTCCCTTGGTAAAATTCGACAGCCTAACAGCATCACTTCAAAATTCAGAAAATTAGTTAATGAGAGATAAAAAGGGCATATCATCACTTGGAAGTAAAATTTACATCCATAAGGATATAAAATAACATATCCCAACATAATAGTATGTTAATTAAAAGACATAACAAAAGATGTCTTTTAAAAAAAGGAGGGTGAAAGGTCCCCTTACCGAGTTGGGTAACTTTCGAAACGTACACCCCATGGAAGGAGGGTAATATAATGAATATGAGAATACCCATAAATGAAATTATACTACACAAAGTGTATAATAATGGGAAGTACATACACCACTCAAAGGAAATTTTGGCAAATGTTGCATAAATCTCACTGGAATAAAACTGAGATGAAAACCCCCTTACGAAAACTCGACAGCCTAGCGGAACCACTTAAAACTTCCAAAATGGAATGATGAGAGAGAATAGGGTCTCTCATCACATGAACATAAAAATTACTGTAAGATTAATATAAAAGAACATCCCAATATCAAGAAAGATGATCTTTAAAAGGAATGACATGATAGAGTGTACTTAAAAAGAAAGAGAGGTGTAGGATCCCTTCCCTCGGGTCCGACTTGACTCGATCATTCTTTAACTTCCTGAATAATAAACTTGAGTTAATTTCCACTTTATTAGGAACCTTTTTCTAGTTCATTATTACTTTTAGATCACTTATTTCCATGTTATAAACATTATGTAATCATTTAAGTTAATAATGTTTGTTTTGTCGATATTTGGTTCTTAAGTCGAAAGTGGACTTCTTACAATTACATGTTGTTCGTGTGGTCAAAGGTTAATTATATCCAGAATTGTATTCATGATGAATACATCATATATATCATATATATCCAGTATAGTCATGCATTTATAATATTAAATAACATTTAGAGTTAAGAAATGAAATGCACCATTCATGGAGACGGTAAGCCGTACGTACGCATGAACGCTACTTCCATTTTTATTTCATATTTAATGGAATTAAAACATAATTATACATAACAGTATTATAATTCAAGTATGGTATCATATATAATATAATTAAATATATCCTTTATACGTACCACATATGGTATTAACGAATCAAATCACTTTGAGGGGGCGGTAGTCCGCACTTCCTTAAATGAAGATATCGCGTTTACCCATAATGGAAACCATAAAGGTATGCCCAAAATGAAAAATACAGAATCTTAAGGAAAACATAAACATATTATATATCATATATAAATATATTTTCATCTTAATGTCCACCTTTGAATGTGTCAAAATAATGTTGAACAATCATCGTTTTGGGAGGCCGAAATTCGCCATCCACGGAAACAGTATGTTCTTTAAACACTATATGTAGGTGTGTGAAAGTGTAGCTAGAATAATTCTTATAAAAACATCCTAGTATATTTATGATACTGGATTTGTTACAAAATAAATGAATAAAAAGAGTTTAGGGGGTTGGAGAAACAAAATAAAACAAAAGGACACAAGTGAAGACATTACCTTAAAATCGGGTAACTCCCTTTGGTTTGAGATCAAAGGCATCCTTGGGAATACTTCTTCCCAATGTTAGGATTCAAGGAGTAAGAGAGGGAAGTGTTGAGACAGAATGGGCAGGGTTTTCCTGAGCCAAAGGCTTTGGGAGTGTGGGTATGGAGGTATAGGTGGGGGGCTTTTATAAGAGGAGAGGAGGGACACTTTTAGAATGTAAAGAAATGTTACTTTATTTGAAAATGGTATTCGGATTTAAGAGGTCCCACATTGGTGTGTTTCGAGGATAAGGTGATAAGGGTTCTAAATGCACTCATCCAATAAGTTTTGGACATGTGTATGTCTTAGATATTACATTATCTTTCCATTTTATTTAAATCGTTAAATAATGAGGTCATCGTTGCATCATCATGATTTCATAAATAATTTAATTTATTTAATGTCTAAAAATTATATAAAAAATACTATGATGTAGGAAATTTTTTTATATTTCCAATGATTATTTATAGTAAAACTTATGACTTTTATAACCCCATGTAATAATTGTTTTAGTAAAACATTTCATGTTTGTGTCATTTTTACTTTAACATTAAATAAAAAGATATTTATGTCATTTTCCAACCAATGTGGCTCCATGGGGTCCCCAAGTTGACCCATGGATTTTCTTGGTCGGCCATGACACATCCAATGAGGTTAGGACATGTTTCTAGGACATTTCATTTTATTTAAACATTATTCTTACCATAAACTACACTAGTTACCTCTAATCGCAATTAAAAACTTAATAAGTTACTATTCACCAAAAAATTTATTTGTATCCCATTGAACAAAATTTTACTTCTTAATGACAACCATTTATGTCGGATTTTTGAAATTAAAAACACAAAGATGGCAAAATTTCATTGAAACGGAAAAATCAGTTTTTATAAGTACCACTTAGTGGTTTCACTATTCATCAAAAATTGATGTTTTTCAGAAAAATCCCAAAAATTCACCCTAAGCTATATTTGATATTCTGAATTCAAATACAAAGTCTATTTTACAGAATTCAAAACATATAAGTCACATTAATTAATTTAATAATTAATTCCCGCTGTCAGAGCAAATAGCGTGTTTTTATGAAACAATAAGTATCAAAAGATTGACAGTAGTTGAAGTCTGATTTCAATGTGAAATTAATTCCAACGACCACTATTGGATTTAATGGTCAAAATATATTCTAATTTCAATTTAAAAACAATTAAAAAGATAATCTAATAATATAATTAGATTAAAAAGAGGTTTTGAATTGAAATACAACATTTTACACTATTCATTAAAAAATGAACTTTATCAGAAAGATACCAAAAAATTTACACAAAGTAAATTTTGATGTCCCGATTCTTAAGAAGAGTTTTATTTGGTCCAATAGAATGTATAAGAGCGAACAAAACTATATTTAATGATGGTTATCAATCAAAAGGCGATAAGTGAACCTTTAGTGAAAACTAGGCCATATACGCCTAAAATTGAATTCTTTCCGTATTTTAAGCCTTTATATTTTAATGGATAAATGTAAAAAAATTTAAAAACATATATAATCATATTTTAGTTATTTCTATCCATTCCTGCAAATAAAACAGCTACATGTTAACTACCATTTAGAATAATATTATTTTATTGTTAGAGTGCAACGTAAGATATCAAAAGAACTCGTTGTTGTGTGTTGGGTACGCCATTGATCATAGCATCCCATTTAAAGTCATATTAATATTTTATTCTCAAATATGGATAAATATGAAAATGTCATATTATTTATTTACCTGGGGTGTTACATCCTTCCCCCCTTTTGTGAATTGCATCCTCACAATTTTTAAAATTGAGCTTGGAAACATCTTTGAAAGTCCCACAGTGGAACAAGAGTCGGTAAAACAGTCACTTTAAAATAAAGGAAGATAAGTACAAAGGTCACCTGAGTTAACCCATACTAGGATTCCATGTAGAAAAATATGGACATGGAGGAGAAAACATAGAGTCATGTTCTGATTGAGAGTGATAGAAAACATGTTTAGGAGAAAGTTAACCACAAGAAAATCACAAACTTGTGATGGGATTAACGGTATTCGATTCCCCAGTAGGAAAAGTTAATAGACAACATTTTTGTTTTAAGTTACTTTTTATTGAGGAATTTATTCATAAGGAAACATAATTACTTATCATGTTGACTTTCAACTTTTATTAGATTCCTTACACAAACTCAAATTTTTCCAAAAGATGAGTATTTAGGAAGACTTGATCACATTAAGAGTACTATAATCAATTTCTAGAGAATCACCTAATCCACAATAGAGAACTATATACTTCCCATGCCTTTATACTCTAACCAAAACCAAAACCAAAATGGTTTGTACAAGATCAGATAATCCAAAAAAGGTTATCCCTTTATAAAAAAAAATCTATTCTTAATCTCCAAAATTTGTCCAACAAAACCAAAAGATCAACGAGGACCATTAGATAAAAAATTTGTCCATAAAATTCATCATAGTATACAAATCTAAGATTGAAACCCAAATATTTGAAGGATTTAGTCACATAGTCTTCCATGTTAAATCGTAACATTTATCTCCAAACAACATCAGTTGCTCTTAAAGTCTCGTATTGAAAAATACATAACCTAATCACATATCATCCATGATAGGTTAATCATTTTCATAAATAACCCAAAATCAACTTACTCTTAATTAATAAAATCATATAACTAAAAACAATCAGTCAAACTAACCAGGGACTTCACATAGTCCAGTGGTTGGAGATAAATACCAGTCGCAGTTTGGTTGTGGGTTCGATTCCCGCAGCCTTGTCCGACGTGACGGGTAGTCACACGGTCTGCGTGTTGTCCTTTTTCCAAAACTATATAATTCTCAAATCATTCCCCAAAAAGGGATAAAATCATCAAAAATAACCATAACATAATTTAACCTCAATTTTATCTCATGCCTTTCACTTCAATCATAACATATAGTAACCCATAATTATCTCAGAAGTAAGGATCATATAAACTATAACGGTTACCTTTATAATTATTACCTCAACTTCCACATCGATTGGTCATCTCGTACATGATGCATTATATATCATACCACGTTTCAAGTGGTTGATCATGACTCCTTGATAGTTGCTTTAGAACAAACACGAGTTTCCTCATTGAATCCCCCATTTTATCTATTCTCTTAATCAGATAACCACCACAGTCTCCTTCAAACCTATTGTCACATTGGTGCCTGCTAGATCCATCCATTCACTAAAAACAGAAATGTCAGTGTGAGTATATCAACAAAACCATCATGTACTAATGAGGGAGATAACCACTAAGATATACTTACTCATTCACTTTATCTAAAACTAGGACTCTTTCTGAAATCCTATCCATTATGGTACTGTCACTTATGCTTGGAGAATACCCTAACATCTAAAGTTATCTAAACCGACCTTTGATGCCAACTATAAGGCCCCAGCCTTAAAACTTACTTAATCTTGAGTTATTACAAGATTACACATTGAGGATCTTTTCCGGATTATAGTTTTAGAGAATTAGATCATAAAACTTACATTACATTCCACATTTAAACAAAGTGGTTACATAAAAGATAGTATTCATTTTCCCCCTCAATGGAAACATATTTAAAATAAAACATGGATTCTTTCTTGACACTTCCATGACACTATCATCATATCATGAACCCTTCCCTTGACCTGTGAAAAACATTTCAAAAACATGGGATGAGCATAAAAAGCTCAGTAAATGATATTAAAATATGGAAAGGAAACCTGAGTACATGTATACATAAGAATGAAATCATACTTTACCCATAAAACATAAGAACTTTAGCATACCTCATAAAATCATGAATAAATCATAGAAATCTTAAGACATAAAGCTAACTTGAGGAATTCATAACATTCTTACGTAGGGAGTAACCCTCTTGGTTACGTTTGGAATAACCACCATAGTATATTCCATAAATCGCGTCGGAGAAACCTTATCATTTCACTCCTTCGTGTTACCCAATGCATTGGAGAGTTATATGGGGCTCACCCGCCCTTAGTTTATCACAGAACCACCCGTCTTCATAATAATGCCCAAGAACCATAACATAATCGTATCACATAAAACATACATAAAGGATACATAACATTTCCACATTTCAATCACAAGATATCAATAAAACACATTGATATAATAAAAACATTTTTAAAAAAAAATTCAATACTAAAATAAAAGAAAAGTAAAACATGGTATTTAATTTTCTTTTTAAAAAAAGGTATGGCTTGTAGAGGAAGCCAAAACTCAAATAATGGTCACGGCGGCAGAGAAGTCATTGTCTCCACATACGTACGACAAAAACATTCCCTTTTTTCATTTAGTAAACGCTTTGTATAAAAAAAATTCCATTTGAATAAATGTAAAAGTCATAGGGGTTTATACACCGTATAAAAAAAAGTTGTGTATAAAACAAAATATGCCTCAATGAAAGGAGATTGAGATGAAGTCCCATACCACCTTGAAGCTTTTAAAATTTTAAACCATTAATATCCATATAAATAAATCCATAAAACCATTTTGAAAACATGGATATTAATAAGAACAAATAATTAATACATTTAAAGCGATATTTTGGTAAAAGAGGTTCTACCAAAATTAGAGACACTTGAATACAATAATTGAGGAATAAAATATAGTCAGAACTTCATAATATCATGAGAATAAATGGATTCATGATATAATATTCCAAAGGACAGTATTTAAACCATATAATAGTGAATTGGTGCATAACAACAAATAAGTCTTAATAGAAATGTCAAATGTGATGAATTCCCTTATAAAGAAGGTATCCTTAAATTATGGATAATTAAATCTCAAAATTATGTGTGACAAATATAAATACAACCAATATAAGTGGATATTAAGTGTAAAACAATAAAAGGTCATTCACACATATTCAAAAGATGACATATTCAATAACTACATGTTGAACCCAGAGAAATCGAAATTGGGTTAAAAAGTTCCCTTGGTAAAATTCGACAGCCTAACAGCAGCACTTCAAAATTCAGAAAATGAGTTGATGAGAGATAAAAAGGGCATATCATCACTTGGACATAAAATTTACATCCATAAGGATATAAAATAACATATCCCAACATAATTGTATGTGAATTAAAAGACATAACAAAATAAGTCTTTTAAAAAGAGTAGCGTGAAAGGTCCCCTTACCGAGTTGGGTAACTTTCGAAACGTACACCCCTTGGAAGAAGGGTCATAAAATGAATATTTGAATACCCATAAATGAAATTATACTACAAAAAGTGTATAATAATGGGCAGTACATACACAAATAAAAGGAAATTTTGGAAAATGTAGCATAAATCTCACGGGAATAAAAGTGAGATGAAAAACCCCTTACGAAAACTCGGCAGCCTAACGGCACCACTTAAAATTTCAAAATGGATTGATGAGAGAGAATAGGGTCTCTCATCACATGAACATAAAAATTACAGTATGAGTAATATAAAAGAACATCCCAATAACATGAAAGATGATCTTTAAAAGGAATGTCATAATAGAGTGTACTTAAAAAGAAAGAGAGGTGTAGGATCCCTTACCTCGGGTCCGACTTGACTTGGTCGTTCTTTAACGTCCTGAATAATAAACTTGAGTTAATTTAAACTTTATTAAGAACCTCTTTCTAGTTCATTATTCCTTTTAGATCACGTATTTCCATGTTATAAACATTATGTAATCATTTAAGTTAATAATGTTTGTTTTGTCGATATTTGGTTCTTAAGTCGAAAGTGGACTTCTTACAATTACATGTTGTTCGTGTGGTAAAAGGTTCATTATATACAGAATTTTATTCATGATGTATATATCATATATATCATATATATCCAGTATATTCATTCATTTATAATATTAAATAACATTTAGAGTTAAGAAATGAAATGCACCGTTCATGGAGACGGTAAGCCGTACGTACGCATGAACACCACTTCCATTTTTATTTCATATATAATGGAATTAAAACATAATGATACATAATAGTATTTTAATTCCAGTATGGTATCATATATAATATAATTAAATATATCCTTTATACGTACCAGATATGGTATTAACGAATCAAATCACTTTGAGGGGGCGGTAGTCCGCACTTCCTTAAATGAAGATCTCACGTTTACCTATAATGGAAACCATAATGGTATGCCCAAAATGAAAAATACAGAAGCTTAAGGAAAAAATAAAAATATAATATATCATATATAAATATATTTTCATCTTATTGGCCACCTTTTAAGGTGTAAAAATAATGTTGAACAATCATCGTTTCGGGAGGCCGATATTCGCCATCCACGGAAACAATATGTTCTTTAACCACTAGATGTAGGTGTGTGAAAGTGTAGATCGAATCCTTCTTATAAAAACATCCTAGTATATTTATGATAATAGAGTTGTTACAAATGAAATGAATAAAAATAGATTAGGGGGTTGGAGAAACAAAATAAAACAAAAGGACACAAGTGAAGACATTACCTTAAAATTGGGTAACTCCCTTTGGTTTGAGATCAAAGACTTCCTTGGGAAGAATTCTGCCCAAAGTGAGGCTTCAAGGAGTAAGAGAGGGAAGTGGAGAGACAAAATGGGAAGGGTTTCGCCGAGCCAAATGCTTTGGGAGTGTGGGTAAGGAGGTAGAGGTGGGGGCCTTTTATAAGAGGAGAGGAGGGGCACTTTTGGAAAGTAAAGAAATGTTACTTTATTTGAAAATGGTATTCAGATTTAAGAGGTCTCACATGGATGTGATTCTAGGATAAGGTGATAAGGGTTCGAAATCCACTCATAAAATAGGATTTGGAAATGTGTAGGTCTTAGATATTACATTATCATTCCATTTTATTTAAATCGTTAAATAATGAGGTCATCGATGCATCATCATGATGTCATAAATAATTTAATTTATTTAATGTCTAAAAATTATATAAAAAATACTATGATGTAGTAAATCTTTTTAGATTTACAATAACTATTTATAGTCAAAAATAACACTTGTATAACCCCATGTAAAAATTGTTTTAGTAAAACATCTCATGTTTGTGTCATTTTTACTTTAACATTAAATAAAAAGATATTTATGTCATTTTCCAACCAAAGTGGCTCCATGGGGTCCCCAAGATGACCCATGGATTTTATTGGTCGACCATGACACATACAATGAGGGTAGGACATGTTTCTAGGTCATTTCATTTTATTAAAACATTATTCTTACAATAAACTACGCTAATTACCTCTAATCGCGAATAAAAACTTAATAAGTTACTATTCACCAAAAAATTATTTTTATCCCATTGAACCACATTTTAATTCTTAATTACAACCATGTATGTCAGATTTTTGAAATTTAAAACACTTAGATGGCAAAATTTCATTTAAACGGAACAATCAGTTTTTATAAGTACCACTTAGTGGTTTCACTTTTCATCAAAAATTGAAGTTTTTCATAAAAATCCCAAAAATTCACCCTAAGCTATATTTGATATTCCGAATTCAAAAACAAAGTCTATTTTAAAAAATTAAAAACATTTAAGTCACATTATTTAATTTAATAATTAATTCCTTGTGTCAGAGAAAATAGCGTGTTTTTATGAAACAATAAGTATCAAAAGATTGACACTAGTTTAAGTCTGATTTCAAAGTGAAATTAATTTCAACGACCACTATAGGATTTAATGGTAAAAATATATTCTAATTTCACTTTAAAACCAAATCAAAAGATAATCTAGTCATATAATTAGATTAAAAAGGGGTTTTGAATTAAAATACAACATTTTACACTATTCATTAAAATATTGAACTTTATCGGAAAGATACCAAAAATTTACACAAAATAAATTTTGATGTCCCGATTCTTAAGAAGAGTTTTATTTGGTCCAATAGAATGTATAAGATTGAACAAAACTATATTTAATGACAGTTCTCCATCAAAAGGCGATAAGTGAACCTTTAGTGAAAACTAGGGCATATAACCTCTATTTATGACAGATGCTTATGACTAACATCTAGGGGTTAAGTTGTTTCATGACCTTGTATCTGAGTAAGTAGCATCGAAAATAACTAGATAACATATATAAAAGTAATAATTATATTGTGGAATAAATAAAAAATCTGAAATAAAATCACTTTTTTTAATAAATTAAATTTTTTAAAATCCCAAATAACCATTTCATACCAACATAAATGATCACATGATGTCCTAATCACATACACATAAGTACATAAATGAAAATGGAATAATAGTATTGGGCTCTACTACTAACACCATGCCAAACCACATACTTGATCCCCACATACAAATCTGATCTATCCTACTCAACATTTCATTTTTTCTAAGCCATCATGTACCTAAAAACATGAAAATGTTTACTAGGGTACCCCCCCTGTGCAATGGTGACCCATCCAAGTTGTGTGTACAAAACTCCATTGGCTACAAAAAACACAGTCTTATACAAAAAAAATAATATTTATTCTATGTAAAAGTGATACAAACATTAGTATTATAAAATTAGTAATAATGAAATATTAAATACACTAAAATACATCTTGTATGTGTCCTAGTTAATGAATGTTTTCAAACAAGATAACACACCACTGGAAATTATAAAAATTATCAGAAACCATAGTCGATCCAGGGGACCATGATCCCGATCAACTGAGAAATGTTCCACCACACTCACACACACACACACACATATATATATATATATTTAAATATATATGTGTATTTGAGTTCGTTAATGTATATATTCCCATAAATAAATATATAAATAGATATATATATATACAAAAAAGTGTTAATACATGAGTGTTCTGATGAATAATATAATTAATAGATGTCAATCTTTGGGTCCATAATTATATTTTTGAAGACATCCTAAAAAATGGAATTATTTTGGTTATCGTATCACTGAAGCCCTACATAATGAAGCACATCTCTAGGTCTGTAATCCCAACTCAAAATAACTACATTGGCCAGTGCCATAAATTTATCTTGACAAGATTTCCCACAACATGGGGAATACATGTCCCAACCCTAGGTTCACCAGTACTCACCTCAAACAACCAAGATAATGTATACTACATACCAATAGAAATATTATTCAATATTTCATTAATATTGATGTCATACTACATATTCCATGTTTATTCTTGTCCGATGTAAGATTCTCATGTCTCGGTCCATGGGTTATCATGGCAGTTTTACTCAAATATTTCCTAAAATCGAGACCATTAAGTGATCTATATAGAATGCCCTCTCAATAATGTATAAAAATAATGAATCATTCAGTAGATGGCTCAACCATGAATACCTCGACAAACCAGGTTAGAATCTATAATGGTGCATCCACCGACTCTATTGAGTATCCTAGGAATCAACGAGGAGAAAAAATTCATCCTCGGGGACCTCATCAGTATCCAATCTCATGGGAGGAAATGTTCCCAACAAATAATTATTTCCATCCTCTAGAATTTTAGTGGACTAGACATTTTCAGAGAGACCAAGTATATGAGGGGTTTCAGGGAACTCTTAGTGTCTAACCTATATATCCATCACCATGGTGGAATCTCAGTGAAAAGATAGAATTCGAGTAAGAGTAATAGAAAAGTTCAGTCAAATAAACTCATAATCTAGACGCTAGAAATTAAATCTGGACATTACACTAAAACAAGGCTCAGAATTACAATTCCATATAACAAATATAGAAATCCCAAATAGAAGAAATATTCACATAAGACACATCCCAATGCGTAAATATTAGAAACCGAATACTTCCTCACATATGATACATTGGTCCCATACATGGATGAACCTTATCAAATGATTCTTCATCAAACAATACCAAGTTAATGAATAAATAAAAGAGTGATTTTTGGATGAGTGCCAACACAACTTCTAATGTCTCAGCATCAATATCTTATTTGTCTAGAACAACTCTATGGTGACACAAGCTACCATCTCTACCAAACCCTTAAATACTAGTTTAGTTTTGATCAACCATAGAGGCACCCACTCCCCCCCTAAGTCAATATACTATAGAGGTATCATACTCAGAATACCCATGGTACGCTAGTAAATAGAGGCATCCCTCTTGAGGTCCTCTAAGTAAACAGGATAGTAAGAAAACCCTCTTAGGATCTGAGAATGATTAAGGTAGAGGGATTACATAGGTTACCCAAGGTCATGGTTAATGCCTTTAGTCATGGTTGAACCTAACAACTAGGTTAGTTAGTGAACCTAATCAATATCTAGAACAATATACCCATTTCAATTAATTAATAAAACTATATGATTGAAATTAAAAACGAGTTTCCACCATAGGGGAAATATCCAGTATATATATAATAATACAAGCATTAATAAATACATGGGGTGTGTATGAAAGACCACATACCATTAGGAATATTTTATCTATTTAACACCAAGTCTCAGAAGCTCCATCAAAAATCAATACAACTCAATCCCATTCGTATCAAATTCCATGACAATGGATAACATAGTGTCGGCCTATAGATTCCAACAAAATGAGGTACAACATTAGAAAATTTAATATAAATTGAAAAAAATTAATAACTTCTGATATCTTTCTAGATATATATCGCTTGGTGATAATATATGAAACCACCTCAATACAACTAAATATGTACCCCTAAGACCATCCATGGGAAAATATCGAACGAATGACATAAGAAACCTCTCAACATTATAAATATACGTATTAATTTTTTTGAAATTCACCACAATGATGTTTCTTGAAAAACGGTGTATAGTAATGTGTAGATGGGATCTTGGTCTGTCCTCATCCTAGATTGTGAGAAACCCATAATTCAAACATTCAAATCCACAATACATTAATGGAATTTGTGAATAACCATAAATAGAAAATTCATAATCTAGGAATGAAAAGATGGATCCAACATTTAAGGTTAACAGAGGAAAAATTTACCCATCAATTACTTAGAAAGGAACCAATGATCTTGTCTATTTTTGATGAATTTTGGAAGGTGGATCATTAGATTTGTGTTCCTCCACACCACGTTCTTTGAAAAAATGGGGGAGGAGTGCCCAATTTATCCTTTTTCAAAAAAGAATGGACATCGATTACATGACATGAAACTGTTACATGTCATATAATAGTTTCATAACATGTTACATATTTATGTATTATAATCCACATGGATATCCCACATGCTTTCACACAATAAATCTCTCTATCCATACTCTATGAAACCAATACACATCATGTAAAATATAAATGACATTTAAAAATTTCAATAACTGTTTTTAGTAGCCAAACTACCGGTTTCTACTTTGAAACATTTATGAAACCCATGGGATCTCTATAAGTACATAGAATACATACAAAACACCATATATGGTCATCGATAAACATTGAACAATGTTTCAATTTATAGTTCATTAGAATGATATTCCACCAATAGGGAAAAAATCAAATACATAAAAAAACATGCCCAAAAAATTGGTACCTTATAGTCTCCCTACAATAGAACTTATCTATTCTCAGAATCAATGAGGAATAAATGAACATCACCTAAATAACTTGGGATTATAATTTGCAATCAAATATTTTTCTTTTATCTCTACATTCACAGAATTATTCCAATATCTACCTAGAACACACATTACACATGCCTTTAAAACTCGAGCCAACACTCGTATTTGAGAACATAACACCAAGATGGTGCATACCCAACTATACGAACGAATGTAATTCAAACCAACTCTAGTAAAACATTCCAAACAAATATTCCCTATATCAACCAATGGCCCCAAAAAAGATTCTAGAATACTTTATACCTAGGAATATTGATCATGTGCAGATTATTCTCACCAAATCCGGTAACTAACTTCCAGTGACATATCCTGGAAAAACCATCTCATGCATCTTTTGATATTCAATCCACAACATGAATTTTAATGAAATCTAGATACAAAAATAATGGACCATAAAAATCATATTTTGGATTAAATACACACACATTCTGTATACTCAACTATGTATTCAAAACCACAAATTATATTCAATGAGGAATATTGAATTATATCATTATAATTATTTAAATACATCAATGATCCTAACAAACTATCCATCCACTGGCCTCAGGATCCCATGACCCTTATAACATTAAGGTTTCTCACCAGTGACTAAATTAACACTCCCTGACAACCGATCGTCCTTGTTATCTCTTTATGGAAAAGATAACCTGATCAAAACATCTTATTTTTGACACCTTCTAGACATAGCTACAAGCATTGCTGATAACCCGCTCACACTGACTATCAAATAAAACATCACCCATCACATGTTCATGATTAGAAATGGTACACAAGGTAAATGTTGAATTTTGATTACATAATTACGGTCACCAGCTTCAATGAAAAAATTGTATACTAAAACAATATGGAATACCTTTTACCACTCATCGAGCAGAACCTAAACATGATCCTCACCAACCTAGGAATGATATTTAAGAAGAAAAAAAATTTAGTATAGCTAAAATACTCCTCAATATACATAAATGATGTAATTATATAGTTAATGATAATATTTAAAATAATAGTATGTTAATATTTCACCAATATCCATGTATAACACTTAGATATCCATGATCATACGAAAACTAGCCATTCCCGTCACAACTTCCCCCAATTTTTATTTTTTGTTTATCTTTTCTTGATGTTGGATATTCTTTATGAGGTTTGGGTTGATATTTTGATGATATTTTTCTATTTTGGAGGTTTGGGTGGGTTTTGTCCCTGTGACTGGTTTGAGTGTAGGGTGTAAGGGTAAACCATGTAGAAGGTTAAAGAAGAGCTATTTTATAGTTTAATCCCTTCTTGAACAGTTCTACTAAAATTTTTTAATCAAGGATCAGTAAAAACTATGTGAGGCCAAGGAGAAGCTGTGTGGCTTCCTTGGGGTGTCTGAGCTATGGGACATGACTTAGGGATGGTTAGTATAAACCATAAAGAATGTCTGCAATATGGATATATCATTTAAAATTCACAAAATATCCAAAATGTGTGGTTATCATGTTTGAGGTATTCAATTATTTATGTTGTATATGGTCACAACACAATTTTGAAAACCATGTGGCCAAATAATTTGAATTTCGGTAGTGTTTTTAAAATAGTGAAGGTACCCATTTTACAGTCCCTATTTTTAATCTATTCAACGTTTTTCTTCCCTTGGCTCGGTCTAGGAACATTATAGGGCCACCTAAGCCTCTATTCATTAGTTATACAACCTCAACTGTTGCATAATTAAGCTTATATGTTGATTTTCTCTTGGGGTTTTGTTGTTTTTAACCTCCTCTGTTTTTCCTCTATTGGTTTCATGGGTTTTACTTTTATGGTTTCTCTCATGGATGAACCCTAGGGTGAGGGTTTGAAAATGTTGGTTGACTACATTAAGGTTTGAATTTATATATCATTTCATATTCCTTGTTCTTACTCCTATGGAAGTTTCATTTAGTGCACATGTCATTATGGTAGCTGTTTCTGTCAATTTACTTTCTAGAGCATTCCATTTGATTTTTGAAATATCATAAATTGTTTATAAATTTAAAACCCTTTCTAATAAAGGGTTAATTTAATTTTTTTTAAATTAAATATTGGTTACTCAATGAAAATTGGATTCTAAATGAGTTTCCATAAATATCCCAATATGTTTCGGAATGAAACTTGTTATTTATAATGAAAATATCCTCTTAAAAAATTTATTTGTGTAATTTTATATAATGATTGTCCATGGATGGGTTTTAATTAATGGGTCATGTTGGAATGAATTTGGAGTGTTTATTTTTTATGATTAATTTTTTTAAATATTGTGTATAAATTCTTTTCCTAGATGTAATGCAATTTGATTCTCTATCGTTGAACCATTTTTATCTCATGCGATTCAATATGTGTTACATATGGATGTTCTGAAAAATGATTATGAATTCATTTGGAATATTCCCCTCTATTTCCCAGTTTTTAAAATTATATTATTTTATTTCATCATTCCCTCCTTCTTCTCTTAAATGGTTCCCTCTATCCCCACATTATCAAGATGGATCTTTGGTTTCATAATGACTAAATGGTGGTTTCAAATGTGATTCTAATATTTATTCATGTTTGGAATATTGAAATGTGGTTTGGCTTCTTAATGATTCTAATGTTTTTTTGGAATTTATAATATTGAATGGATTTTTCACCCTATTTATGGAAATGGGTTTAAGAATGATTTTGGATTTTAAAATTTATGGTTTGGTTCGAATTTTTTCGTAATTCGGTATGTTGTTTTATTGTGACATGATGTGTATGCCGAATAGATCATGTGAATGGATTGATGTTTTATATGAACCTATATTATAGTCCATATAAAGAGAGGGTCATCACATATGTGTTGTAAGTGTTTGATATTGGAAATAATCATGGTATATATGGTTTATTGGTTTAGGATAATCCTATGATAATATCCTCATTAAAAATATATTATTATCATGGGATTCCATGGAATCTTCTATATGGTCATGTGACAGTTCATTATCATCCCTGATTAGTTGAGTTGGTACCCCTAGATGTGCTGGGAGTCATGGTGGGTTGTGCTACTATGATTCTAGTTTATAATAACCTATTGTTTGTTGACTATGGAGAAACACAAAATGACATTATAATAGTTTCAATGAAGCACATACATGGATTATATCTGAATAAATATTTGAAATTCCTATTATTGATATCTGTTTGTTATGTTTACTTATGTTTCACTTTGGGTTTTACCTCTACTATTTTATGCATACTTTTTTTGTTCACATTATCTCTAGGAGACCCCTTTTTATATTCTAATATGTTTTCTTCCTTGGGATTTAGTATTGAAAACTGGATTTTAAAATAGAAATATTATTTGAAAGGTGTAAAGTGGTGGGTCTATTGTTTTAAATATTAAAAGCAATGTATGTTCTTTCAAAATTAAAAAACCCTATTTTAAAAATGTTTTTCAAACTATTTTTTGTTGATTTTTATAGGAATGGAAATTTATAGACTCTATGGTTTCTACTTACTAATAATTTTATTCTCACACCCAACTTATACCCCTTGTTGTCAGCAGAGTTGAGCTATTTTAAAGGTGTATGTTTATAGTTCAGTCGTTCTTTTGTTATCATTTGGTGGTGGTGACCAAGTGGTCACCTGGAGATCATATGTGTTTTTTGGTATGTGTTATGTTTTTTTAGTTCCTTTATCATTCAACTTCTATTAATATTGATCCATTTATGTATTTACTGATGTCAAATGATTGTAGTTTATGTTGCATGCTATTTTTTGGTAATTTTATCCTGGTTTTATTGGGAAAAGATCATTTCCACTTATATTATCCTAGGTTCATATCACTAGTGGGAAGCCCAAGAGGATTAAGAACACCTATTTGGATTTTTCTTTGTTTAGGTCATGTAACAAGTTGGTTGGAAACTAGACATGGTTCATAAAAAATGGTATCAGTGAAAGCCCTTTTTATTTTGGGCATCAAGGATTCTAGATATTTGAATTTTCAGAACATGATTGGTTTGTGATGAAAAACTTTCATTATCATTTTCCCATTATGGTCCTCAATTATTTAGAAGTAGTATATTATTTGAGGCTTTTGTTTTTGATTTATGGTGAGTGGATTGGGAATGATAATGGAGGTGGACTGGTGTTACACAGTAGGATTACATTGAGTAGTGACCCATGTGAATTCTAAGATCATGGTTCATGATATTCAGAGTGATTGGTTATTTCTAAGGGTAAGGTCTAAAAAATCATGTATCCATGTTTTTCGCAGTCAGTAGTTCTATATTTTAGAAGTTCTGGTGTTAATTGGGTGTTGGTTTGGTTTTGGCTAGGTTGTGTAGATTTTGTAATTATAAATGGTTTTTAGAGAATGTGTTTTAAATAGGGAAAACGATTTCAAGGTTTGAATTCTATTTAAATTGGATTTGAATAGTGAGTACTGTGTTGTTAAAAGTGGAATTATGGCCAAGTGGTATTGAAATTATGAAAGAAATTGTAGTTTTGATTGTGGATTTTTGAATTTTTGAATTATGAGTCTATTATATTTGCTTGGCATGTTGTTTTTTTGAGATTCTGTTTTTTGTTTTTGTTTTATATAGTGTCTAAATCCTAGTAAGGTTCTAGAGGTTTCTACTGAGTCTCACACAGAATTTGGCTGAACACAGACTCCTTGTGGTGTGTTGGAGTGATGTTCCTTACGGTTGATTCTGATCTACCATTGTGACCAAGGTTCATTATAGGTTGTGTAGTGGTTTAAAAATTGAAAATTATTTTCAATTCATTTTCAAATCTTGATTCTATGACAGTTCATTATGTATTGGGATCATTTAGGGGTCTAAATTTGGATTGGTGGAAGGTGATGGTGGGGAATGTAGAAAAGTTATTTGGTGTTTAGAAAGTATAAATGATGGTGAAGGCCCATGTTGATTAATTCAAGGCGTTGGTTCATTTTTATCAAGGGATAATGATAGTGTATCCAATGGAATATCGTCTCTTATTCTTGAGTCTTCTTCATGAAATAATCGAGCGAGTCCTTTGGTACTTGGAATTTCGGTTTGAGAAGTTGGTGGATTATGAATTCTTATCTGAGTCGGTTCCCTAAGAATAGGATGTTGGAAGTCTAGAGCCAAATGGTTCCCTTGAAGGCTCCCCATATAGTTAAGAGAATATACCATGTGAACCAATTCTTGTGGGGCCTTCTTTTTTTTGGTTATGTTTTATCATTCATTGTACCACTCTCATGTATTCTTCTAGTGTAATCATCTCATACAATCAATGTCATCCGTTCATAATCATTCAATTTTTTATCGACGTTGTCGCTATTGGGGACACTTATATTAGTTATGAATATGATTTATCAAGGATTGTAAGTCTTAGGTATAGGTTTTCAGCTCATTACTATGCTGAATAAGACCCTTTTATGGAAATATGACTTCATCTATAAGCCCTAGAGTTAATCAATTCACACCGTATAAAAAAATTAGGAGTGGTGTAGTGGTTGTCCCATATTGTTTTCGTTGATGTTAGAGTGGAATTGGTTATGTGTACATTGGTTTAGTGTTATTTAATGTTCTAATTCCCTCCCTTCATTTTAGAAGGCTTTTTAATTTATCCTTTATTAAATTTTTTTGTGATTGTGATTAGTTTTTTGAAATTGGCGATGTTTTCATTTGTGGATTTGTCATTGGATCCCTTTAGTGATCATTATTGAGATGATCATATCTTGTGGAAGTGATGAAATGGGTTTAAATATTCTATTTGGTATGAGTTTCCTAACTGGGAGCCAATTGGGTTAAGGTTTTTGGACTATCTAGGGAGTTCCAAGTGGCTGTTGTAGTTAGTTCTGTGGTGAGTTCCCTGGTTAGTCATGTTGGGATTCCCTTGAGGGTATTATAGAGGAATATGGATTCTTTTGGTCAGGATAATTCTTTTAAAATATTTATACATGGTTTTCCTAATTTTGGTTATATATATGGTTGGTTGGGGGTGACATGCGTATTTGAGAGGTCCCACTAGGTTGCATAGTTTTATTTGTCCCTTTTCGGTTTTGAGCAAGAGTTTTTTCTCCTCATTCGGCTAGATGAAATTATGGTGGAATACAGTGTTTGTGTTGGGGAGAATTGACACACCCAAACCGCAATATATTTTTATCATTTTATTTCCTTGATGTTGGATCTTGTGATTGAGGTCCAGATTTACTTTCTATTGAGAGTTTTTGAGATTAGGAAGGATTGTGTGGTTTTTGATCGTAAGAATGGTTTGAGTGAATTATTTAAGTGTAAAACCCATTGATGGTAAAGGATGAAGTAGTTTACAGTTCAATTATTTTTTCATGATTTTATTACAATATATTAATCATAGTTTAGTCAAAATTGTGAGAGTCTATGGAGAAACAATGTGGCTTATTAGGGGTGACTAGGCCATGGGGCACAATTTTCAAATAGTTAGGAGAAAACTTGTTGGAATGCATGTGAAATGGATCTATCATTTGAATGATTTGAGACTACTGGTTAGCATATGGTTTCTCAAATCATTCATCATACCTATACTCGGTGTTCACCATCTTTATATGGGTGTGCACTGTTGTCACACAGTATGGAAAATCATGTGACGAAATAGTGGGACATTTCCAAGTGTTTATGGATCATGAAATAACTCTCTTTTCCCACCCTTTTTAAAACCATATACGATTCCTCTCCCCTTGGCTTGACATATGTATATTAGATGGCCTCTAAATACCATCTCCTCTTTTTTCTCCCTCCATGGTTTCCGCTATGAGCATCTAAGGGGATCTTACCTTGCGTTTTTTTATATTATCCTCCAAATCTTCTCCTCTTTTGGTTCCCTGGGTTATTTTATTGGGTTCTATTTTAGAAAACCCCATAGTGAGGGATGGATAACATAGGTCAATTTCATGGATGTTAGGGTTTGAAGATCATTACCCGAGCATAGTTGTTCCTCCTATGCGGGCTTCATTATGCACAGACTTCATTTTTGTAGATGTTTCCATCCTTTTTATATCCATCGCATTCCATTTGACGATTGAGATTTCATTAATAGTTTTGAAATATGATACCCTTTTTCATAGCGTGTCAATATAAAATATTCATGATATTCAATATTGTAAATTTAGTTGAAACATTTTTTCGAAGTGTTTTTCTTAATTATTACTATATATATATTTGGGTATGCAAGGTTTTTGTTAAAACTAAATTATAATCATAAAAATTTAATTTGGTGTCTAGAGATAACAATTCAATATTTTTAATTTTTTATAAGTGGTCACATTTTGGTATGAGATCATTCTGTGGATATTTGGTGTTTAAAATGGTTTAAATATAATCTTTAAATTCTTGTTCTTAAAGTAATACCATTTTTTACATTAAATTTGAATCCATTATATTTCAGGGATTTCAATTAGTGTTCTATAAGTATGTTCTCACAAATGAAAATTAATTTATTTTCTAAATCTCCCTCTCAAACGTTGTTTTTAAAATTCTATTCTTCCACAAATTAATTCCCTCTACCTCCTCCCAAATGCTTCAATCAATACCCCTTGTTTTATAAATATTTTTTTTGGTTACAAAAAAAAATAAAAGGTGGTTTCAAATGTGTTTCCAAAATGTATACCCATTTGGCATTAGGAATTGTGGCTTCATTTCTAAATTACCAAATATACCTATTAAGAATATTCTAATAATGAAAGGTGGTTTCTCCCTAGTCATGGAAATGGTTTTAGGAATGAATTCTGATTTGAAAATATAAGCCCTGGTAGGACCTTCTGGTGCTTTGGAAATGTGGTTTTAATCGGAAATGATGTGTAGACCCAGTTGGAATATGGTAATGGATATATGTGTGAAGGGCATATATAAGGTAGTCCCTCCAAATAAAGGGTCATTCCGTAGGTGGTGTCAGAGTTTGGGCTAGTCAAGAATAGTATAATATTTGGGCTACTGGTTTATTCCATTCATGTAAGGACCTCCACATTCATTGTGTATGGTTATCTAGGGATTCATTGGAGTAATTTAGTGGTTTGAGTGAAATTGTTTTCCACCCTGATTAAATTGTTCGGTACCCCGATATGTGTTTATAGGGAATTTGGGTTTGCCACTAGTGAGTATTGTTTATAACATCTATTTTGTTAATAACTATAGAGATACACCAAACTTCAGTAGGTGAGTATGAACCATGTATGTCTATGTTTTAATTCTAGATATATTTGGGTTCTCCCAATTATTATTATCTATATGTTCTATTTACTTTTCATGAATTTTTTTTAAACCCATTAGTTTATAACTTCTTTTTTTATTCCCCATATCTCTGGAATATCTCTTTTTGTTGTCCGGTATGGGTTTTTCCTTGGGGTGTTTTTTATTAAAAAATACATTTTAAAATGAAAATCTATATTGAATAAATGAAAGTGGTGTGTGTTGTTTTGAAAATGGAATTATGTGTTTGGATCTTTAAAATGATAAAAACCTAATTTATAATATTTTTTTTCACACTATGGATTATGGATTGTTTTAATAAATTTCATGAATATTGTCTTTAGTGCTTATATAATGAGTTTTTTATACTATCAACCTACTTATGCCACTCAACATAGGTTGAAATGATATATTGTTTAGGTTTTGGATTAAATTCATCTTATAGTTCCTTTTTCATTAAAATGTATTTGTATTTGGATTCAATTATTTATTTATTGATCTAATTTTAGTTCTAGTTTAGAATGTAGAATATGTTTTGGTTATATTATCCCAGTTTTTATTGGGAAAAACATTTTCATAATGATTATATTTCATTCTCAGTGCTATTTGTATGCTCGGGAGGATCAGGAATGAATCTCAAGCCTTGTCACAAGCCGGGTCAGGTGATAGGTTCGATGGAAGTCGGACAAGGTTAGTGAGAATACCTACCTTACCCAAATTTTTATGGCATGTCTCTAGACCATGTGTGTCATGGTTGAACCATTTTTCTAATTCATCATGACGACCAATTTATTATTGATATCTCCTCTACCATGGAGATATATTGCACATTTATGTCACAAATTTTGATAATGTAAGAACATATAATTTATATTAATCCATTAGTCCTTTAATTACATACATCCACTCACTAATTTTTTATTTAAATGGTACCACATATAAAAAACATGTATCATCATCTACAAAATCATACATTTGAGACTAGTCTGTTACAAGGGTAAATTGACCGTGGTATATGGCACATTAGTATCATTAAGACATGAAATTTCGTGGAAATCCGATTCAAAATCAGGAACCATAATGATGAAATGATTTATTTTTATGATGACCCATTATAAAAGATCATTATATTAAATTTAATCTACCCATGCTACGAATAATTTAGATATATTGGAAACACTAGTCAGTCAGGAGAATCCCTAATAAATTCCTACCTAATCAATCCAATCTCAAGAAACTAGTACCCCTAGTTCATCCTGAAAATTTAATGGTATCACCATTCCTATATCCTAAAACCGGATCACAAACCATGTTACATTATTAATCTAGTGTATACCAAATATAATTTCTTAAAAATGAATCCATAATCCAAGTCCAAACCTACTGATAGCTTTCTATTAAATAATGGTAATGTTGTCTTAAAGGGTTCTAATTGAAAATAAGGGCATCTAGGTCACCCATCTATCCCTCCAATATAAGTATCACACAAAGATAACTAGGTCTAAAAAATTATCCCAAATGATCAAACCTCTACAATAGAGGTAAGAAATAACACATTCTAACATAGATCGAAATGGTTTACATGTCTCATAGTTTCCTAATACTTTCAGAGAATATTATTAATGAACTGATCCATAGAGGCCACATTACCAATGTAGAATTGAAAATGAATTGAAACTCGCCAGTTATCAATATATAGTAATACACCTCAAGTAATTTTTCACTATGAACGTTTAAGTTTTTATTACATTCACATAATGCGATCTGACTAAATCACCAAGACAAGGGACACACCCATAAAGGGTCTAATAGAAAATCAATTGCTATTAATACTGACCAATAGGGGTCAATAGAATTAAAACCACATCATCTAGATGATATATGTAATATCATAACAATACAATAAGGTAAAATATAACAGAGTTCCCTTCTATGTTGGAAAACATGGTATGGGATCTTACTGACACACTAAATAATAAAACCCAAGAAACAACACCCTATAAGTGGTGCATCATATTGTAATTTTGTCACCTACCAACATACTGGGGTCACTTCACCTCTGGTGCATGAGGATTGAGTCATCATCCACAACATCAAATGATTCATCATAGATAAACATGGCCTTCAATTAGAAATAAATATATATACAACTCTACCTAATTGATATGTGGGCCACTATAAAAATACTTGTGAAAACACATTTATGTTTTTTTGAATGATTAAGAAATTTGAATAATATAAAAATTAATAAGCACACACTAGTATTCATATAACTTGTGAGTCATACATGCTATATGTGATACATGTGACACCTCTTCCCTCTTCGTCCCATGATCCAAAATCTATCACCATCCTCATGAAAATCGGTCAAGACAAATAAATACATAATAAATCCTAAACCCTACACAACATGTTCATAACTCAAACAAAAATTAATACACAACTGTAACATCACATATAAATGGAAACCATTATTTTTTTTTCAGAATAAGTGTTCTTGATTCACTATACCAACATCCATCATAGGTTAAAAAAATTCATAATACTCATGTATACCATATATTTAATAGTAATAAAATAGATACGAAACACCTCTAATACCACAATAAAAGTTACCACCAGGGACTCCACCAATCCAGTTCCTTGAGCCAGTTCTCCACAAGGCCTCATGGGAACCACCTCTTACACAAGAGGCTTCTGGCGAGTAACAAGGGTTTAGGGGTTGATATTGGGGAATATATTCCCTCATATAAGTGTATGTAATAAATGATATAAATAGATTAATTCCATAATTTTAATAATAATAGTGTTGATTTTATAAATAATATATGAAAAGCATAATATAATAATAAATAAAATACTATAAATGATTTAAAATCCTTTTCATAAAAGGAACAATGATCGACCACTATTTTAATCAAATAAACAAGTGTATATAATGTAAACATAAATAAAAGTATAGTTATCTACTAATAGCATTGTGTGAAAACAAATACATGATATCCATAGACAAAAAATCCAAGACATCCATCTAAATTATTTTTGGGTCTCAGACCATCAGTTGTCTGAAACCAAGCGAACATCGTCTTGGGAAACCCAATTCAGTAGATTCCAAACTGGGGTTTGAGTATAAAACATATAAGCGAACCACTAATTTGTTAATGTACAAATCTATTAATATGTAGTGTATGTAAAATGGAGAACCTCATTAGGATAAAAATATTAAGAATAATGAAATGTATACTAATCGAAATGAATAGAAAAAATGATACAAGCATAACAAAAGTGCTCAACCAAGACGAGACAGAACTGTAATATTAAAATAAGATAAATAATATTAAAACACAATAGATATATTGTTCCATAATCACGATTAATAGGAAAATGAAATATCATATATATGTGTGTGTGTGTGTGTGTTTTTTTATATATTCACATAAATATATATATATATATATATACACACACATAAAAATATATTTATACAAATACTGTTATAAATGAAATAATCGAAGGTAGTTGATTCTTGGGACAATAATCTTGATTTTATAGAAATCATTAAAAATGGAATTTAGATAAATGCCATACCAATCATGTTGTTCATAATTTAGGTGATCTCTAGGTCAGTAATACTAATCGAATATACCTACTTCAACCAGTGCTTCAAATACCTCTAAGGAATCTGTGTCACAACAAGGGGGATACTTCTCCTAACCTTGGCTTCACTTGTACTCACCTCCAATTACCATAATGAATCATACTTTATATATATGTGTTGTAATATAAATTTGTATTTGATTATTATTTCATTGTACTCAATCCTTATGTAATACAATCCAATGTATGATTTATTGGTCCCAGTCCATAGTAAATCACAACATTTCAACATATATATTCCCTAATTGGGATTAACCATATGTTATTTATAAGGATTACTCTCCTAGTCTTGTAAAAAAACATAGAATCATTCACCAAAAAATATTCACTCACTCTTAGATAAATATAGAAATATTCGATAAGAGTGAGTCCACAAATATCCAGGCGTGTCTTAGATATAAAATGAGGAGATCTAGTCTATCCTTAGATTTCTCATCTGTATCCCACTACTCAAATGATATGTGCTGACCCGGAAGCCTTTGGAATCATATTAAATGCAACCAAACTATCCATTTATGGAGACACCCATTATTTGAGGGGTTATGAGCCTCTCTCATTATCATACCTTTATGTCCCTCGTCATGGATGAATCCCAATGGAATGTTTGAGTTCTCGTAATATTAATTATAATGTTCAATCAAATATGATAATATGTTGGACAGCATGAAATATGTATTCAAATAAAATAAAACAATCCTTGGAATAAGGATTATAAGTAGTACATATAAGAAGGAAAAGTAAAATAATAAGCACATATGATGATTCACAGGGAGTACAATTGGGAAAAACAGTACAACTTTGAGTCTTGAACATCATTCAAAACCCAAGAAGCACATATGGCTACCATTGCTACATCACAAGTAAATATATGAAATTATAAATAAAAGAGTGTGGGTGGGAATATTCCTAACCCACTAATATTATTTAAAAATATAGGAATACGGGTTTGGAATAAAACTATGGTGAAACATGCTACCATCTCTACAAAAACCTGACAAATGCGTTTGGGGTCTGTTAACCATTTGGGGACCCACTTTTTCTTCGAAACCAATATAAAATAGAGGAATCCTAAAAAGAATCCACAATTTCTGATATTAAATATATAAATATATATATATATATATATATACATATCCCTATACGGGTCTTCAAGGTCAAAATGTAAACAATGCATGCCTCTTCGGAAAATATAATGGCAATGGAAGAGGCATCCCATATGGTATCATTAGTAAAAGATATACCCTTGGGTCTTCAATGAAGCTAACACAAAAATGTTCTTTGGGACCTCTTGATTTCATATAGTACAATATTCTAATTTCGTTAAGTTAATATATTCATCAAATTAAAAATAAATACGGGTATCTCCCTCAGAATATATATTAGGCATATAAATAATTCCATAATTATTCTTAAATACCAAGGGAATGTGTCATAGAAAAAAAACATTTATTATTCATTATAACCTTTAAAACAAACTCTTGTTAGCTCTTTCAATCCTCATTACTACATGATACCAGTAGAATCAGCTACCAAGACCTTGAATAACATATGCCAGGACTGAAAACATTAAAAAATTTGTTATAACTTTAAAAAAATAATATAAAATGAAAATAATAAGTAATAACAATAAATATATAACCATAAGAATATTGATTGGTTATAATCCCTGAAACCACAAGTATAAGGCCTTCCAGGTACACTCGAGGCCAACCACATGGAAATCCCTAACCATCATTTCCAAAAAAACGTCACAAAAAATTATTCAAAATAATTAATGTTTTAAAATTTCACCTCGAAGATTTACCTCAAATAAATGAAACATGGTTATTTAGAGAAGGTCTCTTAGGGTGTCCTCTTCCTTTTTAGAGAAACGCCCCTAATAAAAATAGACAACTCGACCATTATCTATTGGAATTTGTAATGAACTATAAATTGAATATTTAGAAATATGTAATGACATTATGTAACCAATGTATAAGGATTATGGTGGAATATCTTTCCTGTTTAGACAATCTAAAAACACCTATGATATCCTCGATCAGTGAAAATTTGAGAGATGCAGAGTGTAAATCGAGATCTCCTTCACACCTCTTGATTGGATGAAAAACAAATGGGTGAGGATCCTTATATTTTAATTTTTTAAAATCATTTCCCACTTATTAAACAATGTGTAAATGATATATTTAATTTAATAGATTCAGGACATTTAGTAAATACACATCGTGTATTACTCAGGGAAATCCCCCAATCTCAAATGTCTTCAATCAACCGGGATACAACCATTCAATATAATACATGTTGTGGAAATAATAATTGAATTGTATAACTCAAAATAGCAATATTCAGAAGTCCTCCTTCCTATTTCTCATCTGATACATTCTCATGTCCCCAAGACCTCCATCGGTACTTAGAATACTCCAAAAATGTATGGACATTAAGACACCCAAAACATTTTTTTGATTGCCAATTCATAAGATAACCTATTCACTAGTGGAGGAAAATTCATAGTTTCTTGAAAAAAACCGGTCGAAAACAACGTAATTTACAATTTCCAGCATTATATATAGGTCCAACATAACAAAAGAAGCCAACTAAGACAAATAATACAATGTGTATGTTTTCCTCCAATTAAAATTTAAAGGGTACTCTAGAATCTAACCCTCACACTAGGGTTTTTGATATCAACATAGGTAAAAAAATTTATTTAATCTATCACATAGACACAAAATTTGCGTAAAAATTACAAGGGATCAGAGAAATGAAATGTTATCTTCTAGTTATTGATTAATTTTAATGAAAGATTAAATGGAACATTATTTAGTTTCCTCAATAGGGAACACTAGGAATATTATCTTATTAATAAATTTTAAACAGTACTTATTATTATACTTTCAAAAATGGACTAACATAATGAAAATTTCAACTCAAATATATTGAGGGAAACACTCTTCAGATTGTATGTGGAATTGTAATCAACTAAATCTACATATCAATAAAAACTAAAAGAATAGAAAGTTTTATTTTATTGTATTAACAGGATTTATTATGTAAGATGCCACCAAACACTTATGTGGAACATCCTATAATAGGGTAAAAACACCATAAATAAATATCCCATTTTACAAATAAATAACCAAAATGGGGTTTTGTACCATGGAATTTAATAATTTTTTGGATTTACAAGGTTCAATTTATGCAAACCTAGGATCAAGTATATAGATTTCCATTCCATATTTATGGTGGCAATTCCTTATAAGGATTACTCTCCTTCTTTGGTAAAAAAACTCAGAATCAATCAACAAAAAATAATTCACTCAGTCTTAGATAAATCTAGAGAGATCCTATAACAGCAAGTCAACAAATATCAGGGTGTGTCCTAGTTATCAAATAATGAGATCTAGACTATCCTTAGATAGATAATATGTCTCAAAAGAAATTTTCCAACCTGGAATCCTTTGGAATCATATTTAATGCAAGAATACTATCCATTTATGGAGACACCAAATATTTGATGGGTTATGAGCCTCTCTCATTATCATAACACTATATCCCTCATCAGGGAGGAATACCAATGGAAAGTTTGAGTTCTCATAATATTAATTATAATGTTAAATAAATTATGCTAATAAGTTAGAAACCATGAAATATTTATTGAAATAAAATAAAACAATCCTTAGAAGTAGGATTATAGTTAGTACATCTGACAATGAAAAATAAAATAATAAGCACATATGATTATTCCTAGGGAGTACAATTGGGAAAAATAGTACAACTTTGAATCTAGAACATCGGTCAAAACCCAAGAAGCACCTCTGGATACCATTCTATATCAAAAGTAAATATATGAAATTATAAATAAAAGAGTTTGGGTGGGAATGTTCTTAACCCACTAATATTATTTCTAAATCTAGGAATACAGGTTTGGAATAACACTATGGTGAAAAATGCTACCATCTCTACACAAACCTGACAAACGATTTCGGGGTCTGTTAACCATTTGGTCACCCACTTTGTCCTCGACACCAATATAATAGAGAGGAATCCTAAAAAGAATCCACAATGTCTGATAGTAAATATATATATCCCTATATGGGTACTCTAAGTCAAAATGTAAACAATGCATGCCGCTTTGGATCATTTAATGGTAATGGAAGATACATCCCATAGGGTATCATTAGTCAAAGATATACCCTTGGGTCATAGATGATGCTAACAAACAAATGTTCATTGGGACATCATGATTTCATCTAGTACAATCTTACAATTTCATTAAATTAATATATTCATCAAATTAAATTTAATAAGGGTATCTCCCTTAGGGGATATCGTAGGAATATAAATAATTACATAATTAATATTAAATACCAAGGGAATGTGTGATATAAAAAAAACTTCTTTGAAGCATTATAACCTTTAAACCTAACTCTCGGTAGCTCTTTCCATTTTCAATACTACATGATCACAGCCAAATCAGCTTCCAAGACCTTGACTAACATATGCAAGGACTGAAAACATTTAAAAATGTGTTATAACATTAAAAAATTTAATATAAAATGAAAATAAAAAGTAATAAAAATAAATATATATCGAAACCATATTGATCAGTTATAATCTGAGAAACAACATGTAGAAGGTCTTCCAGGTACACTCGAGAACAACCACATGGAAATCCCTAACCAACATTGCCAAAACAACTGCTCAAAATTTTATTCAAAATAATTTATGTTTTATAATTTCACCTCGAATATTTACCTCAAATAAATGATACATGGTGATGTAAAGATGGTATCTTAGGGTGTCCTCATCCTTTTTAGGGAAAAGTACCTAATCAAAATAGTCAATTCCACCATTCTCTGTTGGAATTTTTAATGAACTATAAATAGAATATTTAAAAATATGGAATGACATGATGTAATCAATGTATAAGGATTATGGTTGAAGATATTACCCGTTTATACAATTAAAAAAACCTAAGATGTCCTTGATTAGTGAAAAATGTATAGATGTAAAGTGTTAATCGAGATCTCTTCACACCTCCTAATTGGATGAGAAACAAATGGGGGAGGATCCCTCTATTTTAATTTTTTTAAATCATTGACCGCCTATAAAACAATATGTTAATGTTATATTTCATTTAATAGTTTAATTCCATTTGGTAAATAAACACCGTGTATTAATCAGAGAAATCCCATGAGCTCTAATGTCTTCAATCAACCGGGATACACCCCTTAAATATAATACATGTTGTGTAAATAATGCATGAATTGTATAACTCAAATTAGAAATATTCAGAAGGCTATCATCCTGTTTCTCATCTGATACATTCCTGGGTCCCCAATACCTCCATAAGTACTTATAACACTTTAAAAAACATAATGTATGGATATTGAAACACCCAAAACATTTTTTTGATTACCAATTAATAAGAAAACCTATCCACCATTGGAGGAAAATTCATATTGTCTTGAAAAAAATTGGTCAACAAACAAGGTACATAACAATTTCCTACATTATATATAGGTCCAACATTACAAAAGAAGCCAACTAAGACAAATAGAAAATTCCTAGGTTTTCCTCCAATGAAAATTTAAAGGGGAATCTAGAAACAAACCCTCACACTAGGGTTTTTCATATCAACATAGGTAAAATGTTTTATTTAATCCATCACATAGACACACATTTTACGTAAAAATTACAGTGTCTCAGAGAAATGAAATTTTATCTACTAGTTATAGATAAATTTTTATAAAAAATTAAATATAACATTATTTAGTTTCCTCGACATTGCACACTAGGAATATTATCTTATTAATAAATTTTTAACATTACTTATTCTTATGCTTTCAAAACAAGACACAGTTAATGAAAATTTCAATTCAAATATATCGAGGGAAACACTCTTCAGATTGTATGTGGAATTTTAATCTACTTAATCTGCATATCAATAAGGACTAAAAAATGGAAACTGTTATTTTATTGTATTTGAGGAGATTTATTATGTAAGATTCCACCAAACACTTATGTGGATCATTGTATAACAGGATAAAAACACCATAAATAAATATCCCATTTTACAAAAAAAACCAAAATGGGGTTATGTACTATTGAATGTAACAAAGTTGTTTATTTACAAAGTTCAATTCATGCCACCATAGGTTTTGTTATACAGATATCTATTCCATATTTATGGTGGAAATTATTTATATATTTAAATTGGAGTATGAATTTAGTGAAACCAAATAGAATTTAATTAGTTAGTAAATTTAACATGCCCATAGTGGTTTTATCCCATAGAAATAACCTATAAATAATTAATTGTTTGGGATGACTTGAGAATATAAATATTCAGTAGTATAAATTTTATTTTCCTTGATATAGTTCTACGAGTCATTATAATTAGTATAAAATTTAATTAATTTTTATAACTGAGAATATGGATTTATTTATAATGAAAACTTATGAATACATGTCTTTTATGGAGTTGATTATAAAATCATATATTTCTATGATTGATATACTAGTACCAAATCATGAATTTATGTACTTAGTTATACAAGTAATTATTATGATGTTAACGGGGAAAATAATCCCATTATGAGGAACATGTTATTTAATATGCTTTGACACATTCATTGTATCATGTCTATCATTCCAAAATTGTAATACAAAGTAAAAATAAATGAAGTATAACTCTTTTTAATATCCCAAATATAGTTCACTCATAAGTAACCATATTAGTGGGAGAAATATCCTCAAGCATGCATCCCCGTATGGCAGCATATGTTGTAAGTTAACTGGGGTCTAACTACCATAGAATGAGGAGGATATACACTTTAGTTCATTATAAAATGTTTTATAGGATTAAATAAATTTAATATACTATACAGAGATAATAAATAATGATAACTAAAAAATTAAACATTTAACAATTACACAACTCATTTTGCTGCATACCTATCTAAAAATGTATATACACTTGGAATCACAAGTATGTGGATTGATGAAAATAGAAAAACAAAATCTGGATCCTATGGGAAGAATGAGTACATTCTTGTTCCACAGATCTCATGCTTGGTCCTAGCCAAATATAATTAACTGCATGATGAACTATTTAATGTGATATCCTTCATCTATGAGATCTTCTCTGGTACCCAGATACGACATAGATATGATTAATGTAAAAAATAGGATCCCACCACCAATAGTGTCTAATATATCCATGTATATGAGATGAAAATATAATTGTTCGTTGTATATAAAACAAGAAAATATTAAATTATAAGTAAGTAGGGGAATACAACCTTCTTAAACCAATGTTAGATTGTCTCTAATCATATAAATAATAACTTATTCATAGGACCCATTTCTATAATCCTAGAAATCCAGGTAAACCCATTATGGTGAATCCATGGCATAAAATAGGAAATACCATATATCATAACCAAAAATATCCATGTAATTCTACAGGGTTTCATGTGTATGGAAATGGTGAGAAAATTGAAGATGATGAGGCTATGATTTTTATATCTAATGTGGAATTTCATCGATGAACCCTAAACATTCTAATTTCATAAAGGGTTATAATTGACCATGGGGTTCAATTCATAGGTAGTCATAGAATGGTACGAATTGTAATCCATGTAGATAATCCAAATAATTTTGTGTTTGAAGAAATTAATATGAATCTTAGAGCTTATCCTAGGAATTCTAATTTACTCATATAATCAAGGAGAATTTTCTATGCATGCTCAAGGCATTCATATATATAATACATTGAACGAAACATGGGAGGAATTACCCATTAGTATTCACATTAATGAATTATAAAAAATTCATTGGGTTTATACATGTTACCGAAAATTGAAATCCATGTCTTATACATGGAATATATCACTTTTAAGGAAATAATTTTCCATTTGATAATAAAATTCATTATATTAATAATTATAGAGGGAATACAATCTGCTTGGGAAACAATGGAGTTTAATTTAAAACAATATGAATCCTAGGTCAAATCCATTAATATAAAAAAATTAATCATTTTATTATGATATAGCCCATTAGATTTACAATTTCATAGTTATGATATTCAATTTATAGTGTCACAACATTTCAATACTGTTACCATAATTTATATACTCCATGGGTTTTTATAGAAATAAGTCACATGTTCATAGTTATTACAAATAAAGTATCATTAAAATTCATGGTATAAGTTATAGGATAAGGTAAAGATTTCTAGAAAAAGATTTTACAAAAATTAAAATAAAACATTGGAGGTTTGTCGAAGGGATTCCAATAAGGCTCTTATATCATTATGTAATAAAGTTATAATATTTTCTAGAAGTACATATAGAGATGTATTAACTTGGGATATTTATTTATTCATGAATACATAATTTTATTAATAATTATTATATAAAAAATATATATCCATGATCCATCTATGAATTCCTTATTTATGTGACATGCCAAACCAATATTAAGGGGTGGTAGGGTTTAATGTTTATTTAGACATTATCTCTTTTCCCAAGCCAAACACACTCTAAGGGGTGTTTGGGGTTCACCTAATTTATGGTATTCAAGGAAGTCAAAGAAAAATAAATTCTAATTGATAGTTTTATTACATTAAAGAAGAGTAAAATGGGGGTTTACTAAGTGTCAATCCAAACACGCCTTATAAGGTGTTTAGTTTCATAAATCGTATGTTTTTCATGTGTGTTAAGCTGAACTGACCCTAAGGGCTCATCTCAATTTAGGTTGTCTACCTCAAACTGTTTAAGGGAGGAATTAAATACATATAGGGTAGGATTTAGGTGACAAATAAAAACAATTATAAATTATATGTTAAATAATCATAATTAGCATTGTGCAACATAATTAAAAAATTTATAAATATTTTTAATTTTAGGGATAAGAATATAAATAAACTAACTCATTTTATGAAAAATTCACTCATAAATTATCATATTTCAATTATCGTTACAATATGATAACATAATAAACCATAAAAAATCATTGAAAATTTGGAATAATAGCTAAAACAGGAAAGAGACAAGATGATAATGGGAGAAATATAGAACGGAAGTTAATGGAGTTGTAAGAATAGCATGGTTTATCATTTTTATAAATGAAAATTATTTCTGACCAATGATGGTGTATGTCACATCATGGGATATTATATAGAGATGGAGATCTATGGTAGGATCTTATGAGAGAAATGGGGGAAAAGAGGTGGTAAAGGCTTTGAGGGAATAAGGACCCGACCTTAAACATTTCATAATGTTGAATTAAATTAAAAATTTACCTTGAGGATATTTTTAGGTATATTGTTTTAGAGAATTATGGAAAAACTATTACATCACAAAATATTACCAAGTAGAAACTACTACTCAGTTGAATTTTTTTTTTCAAAAAATAAAAACTCTTGAAAAAAAGAGTCCTATCTAGTTCCATGTATTAGACAACATGACTTTTCCTTGATCACATCCTTGAACCTATTCATCTTTATGTCCTGTGAAAACCTTTAAAAACATGGGATGAGCATAAAAACCTTAGTAAGGGTTATAAAAAAAGACAGAAAACATTAGTTCATAAATACATACAAAACATATACTCTTTTACTTACCTCATGAAAACATAAGATTTATGAATACCACATAGTAATCACAAATCATAAAAATACTTATGGAATTCATTCACACATACATTGTAGCTATCACAACTACATCGGGAGTTACATTGGAATACCCAACTCAATATATTCCCTAATTCTCTTTGGATAAACATTCAAAATTACCTCTTTCATGTTACCCAATGCAATGTAGTGCTATTCTGGGCTCACCCACCATAGGTTTATCATGGAACCACCCGTATACATAAACAATTTCCAAGAACCATAAAATATTCATAATAAATAAAACAAACATAAAGTAGAGATATAATATATCATTAAAATATATTGACATAATAAATCCATTATAAGAACCATTTTAAATACAAAAATATGTAAAAATTATATGGTATTTATATTATTTTTTTAATAAAATACACTATGTCTTGTTAAGGAAGTCAAAGACCAAATGATACTCACAACAGCGATAAAAAGGTCGTTGTCACTGCTTACTTTAAAAAGACATTTTTTTTTATTTTGTGAAATGATTCATATTAAAAGATTCATTTTGAATGAAAAGAAATGTAAAAGTTGTTCATATATAATATAAAATCAAGACATGAATTAGAACAAAATATGCCTCAATTAGAGGATATTGACATGAAGTCCCTTAACTCGTGTCTAACATGACCCTTTCGTTCATTAATCTCATGAATAATAAACTAAAGTTAATTTATAATTTTCTAAGAAATTTTTTCAAATTTATTATTCCTTTTATATCACTTATTACCATGTTATATACATTATTTCATCATATAAGTTAATAACATTCGTTTTGTGGAAATCTGGTACTTGTGTAAAAAATGAACACCTTATATTTATAAGTTGTCCATGTGGTAAATAGTCCATTATATCCATAATGATATTTTTTATTTAGATATCTTATATATCATATATATCCAGTATATATATATTTACAATAGTACATATCATTTGGAGGTATGAAATGAAATGCACCGTTCATGGAGACGGTAAATCCTACGTACGCATAAACACTACTTTAATTTCTATTTCATATTTTAATGGAATTAAAACATAATGATACATAGTTATATTATACATCCAGTATAATATCATATATAATATCATTAACTCCACCCTTTATACATCACAAAAATGTCATTAATGAGTCATATCACTTTGAGGGGGCGGTAGTCCGCACTTCGTCAAATGAAATTATCGCGTTTACCCATAATGGAAACCATAATGGTTTTCAATAAGAGAAAATTATAGAAGCATATTGAAAACATAAACATAACATATGTCATATATAAATATAGTGTCATCTTAATGGCCACCACGATAGGCGGTAGGAGATAATCTGACACTAATCAACATGTGAGGCGTTAGTTTCCCATCCACAGAATCAGTATTTTCTTCAACCATTAGATATAGGTCTGTGTAAGTGTAGTTCTAATACATCTCATAAAAACATCCTAGTATATTGATGATACTTTTTTGGTAATAAAATAATGTAATAAAAAGATTTTAGGGGGTGGATAAGTAGAATAAAATAAAAGAAGTTAATAGAAACTGTTACTTTTAATTTTTGTAACTTCATTTGGTTTGAAGAAAAAGGATATCTCGAAGTGCCTTCTACCTAAGGTAAGGCTTTTAGGATGAGGATATGGATTTATAAAGCTTAATTGGGTTGATTTTGGATGAGAAAAAAGGCTTGAGAGGTGTGAGTAATTGGTTATAAGTAAATAATGTTTATAAGGGGGAGGCGCTCATTTAAAAAGTGTGATAATATTACTTAATTATATAATGATATTCAGTTTCTAAAGGTCTCAAACAGATTAATGTGAAAGCTAGGATGACTCATGGTCAAAATAAATTTATCCAATAAGAATTGAACATGTTTTGGATGTTTTTTAATATTAATAATCATATTTATTTAAATCCTTTATTAATGAAGTAAATACTGCATCATTATTGTTTCATAAATAATTTCATTTATTTAATGTAAAATTTTTTCAAAAAAATACAATGATGTAAGAAATAATTTTATCATTACAATTAATATTTATAGTCGAAAAAATAATTTACATAACCCCTTGTAAAAATTAATTTTCTAAAAGATATTTGTTCTTTTCATTTTTGCCTTTACTTTATGTTAATTAATCTAAAGTGTCATTATCTCTCCAATGTGGCTCAATGGGCTCCCAAAATCGACCCAAATATTCCAATGTTGTAAATTAATCAACCAATGAAGTTTTGAGAAGTGTTAAATTAATTTTGAATAGATATAATATTATTTTTACCTTGAATTACCCTGTTTAACATTAACTGCGGTAAATAAAAGTCAAAAGTTACTATTCACCAAAAACTATTTTCATCTTAATGAACAAAATTTTACTTACTAATAACAACCATGTATTTTGTATTTTAAAAATTCAATTCCCATAAGTGGTAAAATTTTATTTAAATGAAAATGTCAGTTTTTTAACTACTACTATGTGGATTAACTATTGAACAAAAATTGATGTTTTTCAAAAAACTACCACAAATTAAGACTAACATATATTTTAACTTCTGAATATAAAAATGATGTATATTTTACCTAATTAAAATAAAATAAGTTTCAATAATTAATTTAAGATTATTTCCCAATGTTCAAAACAAATATAGTGTTTTTATGAAAAAATAACTATCAAAAGACTGCCACTTGTTTATGTCAAATTTCAAAGTGAAATTAATTACAATGACCAAAATTGGATAAAATGGTAAACATATATTCCAATTACACTTTAAAACCAATTAAAAAGATAATATAACCATCTAAATAAATAAGATTAAAAATACAATTTTGAATTAAAATACAATATTTTTCACTATTTATTTAAAAAGTGATCTTTATCGGAAAAATTCCAAAAATTTACACAATGTAAATTTTTATGTCCCCATTGAAAGAAGGATTTTATATGGTAAAATAGAATTTATTAAAGTGGAAAAAACTAGATTTAATGTGGTTTCACTATTAAAATGCCGTAAATCGACCTTTTAATTTAAATTATGCTTAAAACTAGTTTCATTCCCATATTAATCCTCTAACATTTTATTAGATAAATGTAAATACATTTAAAAAACTTGTATAATCATATTATAGTTACGTTTGTTCATTCTAACCAATACAATGGCTAGGACTTAACAACAATTTAAAATAATAATATTATATTATTAGTGTGCAACGTAAGATTTCAAAGAAACATGTTGTTGAATATCAACTACGCTATCGAACATAACAACCCCTTTAAAGTAAAATTAATATTTAATTAAAAAATTATAATAAATATGAAATATCCTTTATTTATAATTTACCTGGGATGTTACATCCACCCCCACTCTTTGGAATTGTATCCCCACAATTTTACTTATCAAAATAAGTGGGGGTATTTATCCCTCATAACATTATCAGATTCCCACGTTGCCTCTTCAACTAGATCATGTTTCCAAAAATCCTTTACATGGTGAATTATCTTATTCCACAACACATGCTCTCTTTGGTCAATAATCTGGACTGGTTGTTCCTCATAATAGAGATTCTCTTCCAACTGAACTAACACTGGGATAAAAATTATATGGATCTGGAATATAGCTTCTCAACATCGAAACACGAAAAACATTGTGAACCTGGGATAATCTCGGAGGTAAAGCGACTCTATACTCAACTGATCTAAAAATCTCCAGGATTTCATAAGGCCCAATGAACCTCGGACTCAAATTTCCCTTCGTACCAAAACACATCACAATTTTCCATGAAGAAATTTTTAGAAAGACATGATCACCTACCTAAAAAAATGACCCTTCATTCGATTATCTGCATAAATTTTCTTTCTGCATTGTGTTATTCTCATGTGATTTTGAATCAACTAAACTTGCTTTGCCATCTCTTCTACCAATTCTAGTCCCATCAGCTTCCTTTAAACTACTTCATCCAAAACAATAGAGTTTGATAAAGCTTTCCATATAATGCCTCAAATAGAGCTATCTATATACCGGAATGAAAACTATTATTATATGAAAATTCACACAAAGAAAGATAATGGTCCAAACTTCCCTGATAATCCATCAAAAAATCATGTAACATATCCTCATATGTCTGAATTGTACATTTTGATTTCCCATCTGATTGAGGATGAAATGTTGGACTAAAATTTAAATCAGTACCCACCAACTTCTGAAAGCCTTTCCAAAAGCTAGAGGTAATCCAGGGATCATGATCAGATTCAATGGAGAGGGGAACTCCATGAAACTTGACTATCTTTTTAACATTCAACTAATAATGTTGATCTAGAGACAAAGTATCTCAAATAGGAAGGAATTGTGCATATTTAGTCAATCGATCAAAAATAACCTAGATTGAATTATTACCGCGAGATGTCTTCCGTAATCCCACAATGATGTCAATGGATATATTTTCCCATTTCCACTCTTGCATGGGTAAAGGCTAAAGCATCAATTTCGGTAACTAAGACTCTTCTTTAACCTACTAACAAGTCAAACACTTCACAGTAAAATCAGGAATATCTATTTTTAATTTCATCCCACTAGTAATACGCACAAAGATCTCTATACATCATAGTACTGCTAGGATGAACTGATAACAGGGAACTATGAGCTTCACATAACAATTTATTCATAAAATATTAATCACAAGGCTCACATAATCTATTTCTAAATCTCAAAACACAATCATTATCAATGTTAAATTTAAGAAACATACCCTTCTGAACCAACTCAACCATTTTCTGTAACTCATTGTCTTCCTTGTTGGAACCATGACCTTTTATGCATGTATTGGAGTATGGTTTGTGTTTTTTGTCAGTAATCAGTTGAAGACCGGAATGTGTACCAGCTTGCAAAATTTTTGGGCCTGAAAATTGACTAATGGAGAAAAGTGAATTTGGCAAAGAGACTTGCGCACCGTTTACTTGAAGGAGATGAAACATGCGCGCCATATGTTCTTCCTGATCATAACATTGAAATATAGAAAAGGAAAGAGGGTCGCGCAAGTATTGGGGTCATCATGCCACTGATCAGAGCGATAGAGGCTAGGGCGGTTGGAGCTGCGTGCTCAGACATGCATGTCGTGAGGGGACAAGCGCACCACCGCGCAGGGGGTCCAGTTTTCTTATAAATAGAGGACCACCCCAGAACCCCCGCATTTCTGACGATGTTAAAGACTTGGAGATTTTTCAAGCTCTTCTCTCCCAAGTGGTTGAGTCATGCATGTGGTAGTTGGGTCACGCAATTAGAGGCTACACGCCAGTTGTTGGCTGTGCTGCCAAGGCGGTGAGGGAGTTAAAGGCGCAGCAGCGTAAAGTTTGGAGTCGAAATAGGTAGTGTCGCACAAGTGGTTTGGTGACACCTACGTGCCGAATTTGTACCGCACATGTTACTTGTACGCCGTTCATGAAACATGGGCGCTGGTCATGGAGAAGTGCGCCAGGTGAGGTTGTTGAACACCGTTCCTTTTGGAGCTGCACGAAAACGGGAAGATTGCTCGATACCTTCAGTGAAATGAGGTATTATAATACGAGTGAATGATGGACTTCAACATACCATGTACATTCAATAGAGGATGAATTCATTTTCAATGACGAAGATACCTTCACGTCTATAAACTGAGTGGGGCTTCACCAAAGGGAGTGAGCAAGGGGGAGTCAGTGGGAGTGACCCATGGGACGGAGTGAGCTATCCCTGAACATTTCTGAAGGCTTTGAGCCTGAAATAGAGTGCCTATTCCCAAACCATTGTAATCCCTAGCTAGTGAAGTTTTTAAGAATTTGGTACGACCGACAACTCATCAGCGTATTCTCTTTGGACGTATCCCTTAGTGGTGAACCATGTAAAAAGTGGTGTGTCTTCTTCGTATATGTGAATGTTTGCTTTCTGATCATATTCATCATATAGGTTCAACAAGTTCCTACCAACGTGGGAATAAGATCCATCACATTAAAATAAAAAAGTTTTCCCCCTGATTCACCCCTCCCCTCTCAGGGTGTCCCTGGGTCCTTCAAGTGGTATCAGAGGGAGGTTGCTGGTGTTGAATATGTCCTTCATCGTCATGGAGAATGCTTTCAATGTTAGGGGAGTCCGTCACATCGATGGAAGTAATTTCCAGATCTAGAAGAATAGAATGATATATCATCTAAGATATCTTGGAATAGAATTCATATTATCTAATGTTCAAGAAATACAAGTCACTAATCCAACAGTTCTGGATATGACTGACACTGATAGGAATATTCTTGTTGCAGATGTAAAAGCACAAAATGCATTCACTGCATCACTTTCTGATCAGATCTAACTAAAGGTGATGAATTGCAACTCATCAAAATCCATGTGGTATAAACTCGAGAATATGTTTTATGGAGATTGCATAGTGAAGTAGGAGAAACAACAAGTTCTGCACAATAGGTTCAACGATTTGAATATGCATCCTGATGAGAATGCAGACTCCATCATTAATAGAATCACCGAAGTAGTTGGAGAAATTCGGGGCCTGGGAGAGGAAAATAAAGACATTGATATTGTAAAGAATATATTAAGAAGACTTCCACCCCTGTACAATGAAATGTTTTTAGCCATTGAGGAAAAATATCATTCCAAACTTTCTCTGGATGATCTATTGATCACCTTGTTAGCATATGAAATGAGATTTAAACCAGAAGATTCTACGAATCGTGTGAGCAAGGAAATGGCGTTCAAGGCCATGGATAAAATAAAAGTTTCAAAAGATAGAAGCAGTGAACATGATGTAGAAAAAGAAATTCTTTCTCTCATTACAAAGATGTTCCAGAAGGGAACATGGAAATTCAAAGGGAAGTCACCTCTCACATGCTTTCAATGTGGAAAAGTTGGGCACATTGCCTCCCAGTGCTCAAGAAAGATCAATGATGAAGATAGTGAAGACAAAATCATCATGAAGCCTTGAAAAAGGTTTTTCAAAAAGAGAGACATCAAATTTGGAAAGAAATGCAGAGGAAGAATTTTGTCTGTGAAGAGGAAGATGAGGATACTGAATTATTTGAATAAGAAGAACCCTAATTTAAAACAGGTAAGCATGCATCCATGATGTCTACCATTGAAAAGTCAGAACCCTCGATCAATAAAGGTAGAGATAATCAGATTACGTCTAATGGTGATTCAAAGACTCAAATTAATGATGCCTTTTCCAAGCTTGAAAATAAATGTAAGATATGAAATAAGTGGAAAGAAATGGTGGAAGAATCATCAGAATTTGTTGATGAGATTGAATCAAAAATTGAATGACTAGAAGAACTAGTGAGAGTTCATTATTCAATACTTGAAAGCGCAGATGAGGTTGTGAAACTAATGCTTAGAATTTAAGAACAAAATAACCATAAAAGACCTTTCATTCAGACTGGAAGAGAAGTCTAATACTGTTGAAGGACATGAGGAAGAAGTTGTTACTCTTAGACGTAAATTCAAATTTCAATAAACCACAAATGAGGGCAAGAAGAAAGTTAATTTAGGATGATTTTCATATGCAGAATTACTTTCAAGAGCCAAGTGTTGTTCATATGGGGCTGGAAAAATCTAAAGTGTTCAAAGACCTGCTTACATGGTAATTAGTGGAATTGGCAGTGAAGCTGAGACATCAACTACTGGAAGTAATGAGAGCCAAAAGAATGACACGATGAAAGTTGGCCATGTTGAAACATTACCTGAAATTTTGGAAAAGAAACCCTCATTCCAAACTAAGATAAGAATTGAAAATTATCCTAAAACATTCAGAAATGAAAGACAGTTCAACTATTCTCCCAAGGAAGAAGGCACGAGGATAAATTCAAGTGAAAAAACATTTCCACTCATGAAGATTTAGTTCTGTGGTTATCTTGGCCATACCATGTCATATTGCGAAGAGGAAATGAGCTAATTGAATGGGGAAGTTCTAGGTAGTCAACCAAGAAGACCGATTTCATGACCTCCATCTTATAGAAGAAATAGATTCTATGGTTACTATTTTAATTATTTTAGCTTTGGCCATAATGCTATGTATTATAGGCAGAGGTACGACAGGAGGAATTCATAATACTCTCAAAGACGGGCCAATTTTCACTCTCCTGATAGTGTTGTTCTCCCAAACAGTTTTTCTCCTCTGGAAGAAGATTCTGGGTATGAAGAATCAGTTTATGTGGAAGAATGTATTAAAAGGCCATCAGTTTCCTATTCTCAATCCAATATCTCATTGAATGAAAAAAATATGATCATGAAATCCAATCTTGCAGAAGTTTCCCTCAAAGATACAAAGAGCAGCAGCACCTAGATCCTTGATAGTGGATGCTATTCCCATATGGAGGTAAATGCTGACCTTTTGAAGAACATTTAAAAGAAGGTTGATGGAACAGTACTATTTGGTAATTATGGTGCTTTGAAGATTAAAGGTAGTGGGAATACTGCTCTCGCCAACAGAGAGCTGAAGAAGACAAAATTTCTTTATGTGGATGGTCAACATAAAAATCTCCTCTGTGTAAGTTAGCTATGTGACTCAGGGATCATAGTAAATTTCAATAAAAAGGATGCACTATAAAGGGAAAACAAGGAGTTATCTTATGAAAGGCTGTAGAACAGATGCAAACTTATACCAGGTTGATAGAAAAGTGAACTCCTTCTATTTTTCTATTGATGAAGAAAACAATTTGTGGCATTGGAGGATGGTTCACATTAACAAAAAAGACATGGAAAATATTTCTAAGATGAATATTGTCATGGATATCCCCATTCTGAAATTTGAATGGGAAAAGTCTTGTGATTCTTGCATTCGTGGGAAGATGGTATATAGTTTATATCGGCCAAATAAGAGAAGGGAATCACATCTTCTTAATCTCATTCATACAGATGTATGTGGTGAAAATAAATATTGCTAGAACCTATGGAGAAAGGTACTTCATAATTTTCATTGATGATTTTAGTAAAATGGATTGCGTAATGGTGATTCACAGGAAGTCACAAGTACTTGATTTCATGAAAAATTATCGCCAGATTGCTGAGAATGGTACTGGACAAAAAATAAAATACATGCGATATTACAATGGAGGGGAATACACATCAATTGAGTTTGAAAATTACCTAGAAAATCATGGAATTCAGCATGAGGTAGCTGCTGTGAGAACTCCACAGTAAAATGGAGTTGTTGAGCGTCAGAATCGACAGGTCAACAATATGGCCAGGACTATGCTGATTGAGAGTGTTATCTATTTCCATTACTCGAACGAAGCTATTGATGATGTTGTCCACATTCAGAATCGAACAGGGCTTTATATGGGAGAAACAAAGACACCATACGTACTGTGGCATGAAAGGAATCCTTCACTGAAATAATTTCATGTTTACAGAAGCAAATGTTTCATCTAGAATAAAAAACAAAATCAAGGGAAGTTTTGGGACAATGATAATGAAGGAATTTTTGTTGGGTATCCAAAGAACAGAAAAGACTACAAATGTTTCAAAAATAATTTAGGTAGGATTTTCGAAAGAATTGATGTTATGATTGTTGAAGATAAAACCACAAATGATTCAAGGACTTCATTTGTTGATGTGATAGAAAGTGAGGAAGAGATTAAACATGGAGAAAATACAAATGAAGAAATATAGGATTTTGTACAAAACACTCAGCCGTCACATCATGATGTTGACTTATAAGAAGAATTTGAAGCAGAAACTATGGCTGATGAGAATGAAACTGAACCTTGCCGGAGAAATCGAAGATCTGACATTGATACAACCAACATAATTGTGGACATGAGTGCCCCGACTCAAACCAGAAGGTTGAAGAATAACATGCAATCTGCATTTCTATAATTTGTGGATCCATCCTCATTCGACGAAGATGCAAAGGATTAATCTTAGATGAAAGCCATGAATGAAGAATTTGATCAGATTGAAAAGAATCAGACATGGGATCTTGTTCAAAGACTCGAAGGTCACAATGTGATTGGTACCAAATGGATCTTCCAATATAAGTTTGATGAGCATGGAAGTGTCATCAGAAACAAGGCATGACTAGTATGTAAATGATACTCCCATATTGAAGGCATTGATGTTGAAGAAACCATTGCTCTAGTGGCTATAATGGAGTCAATCAGGATTTTCCTTGCAATGGAACTCCATAGAGGATATAAAGTATATCAAATGGATGTCAGGAAACATTCTTGAATGGTGTACTCGAATAAGAAAAGTACATTTAAAAACCAGTGGGTCTTGTTTTAGGTGCTGATGAAAAAATGGTCTACAAATTGGTGAAATCTCTATATGGTTGGAAGCCGGCACCACGAGCGTGGTACTCGCGAAGGGATTCATATCTCAAGAAGCAGGAATTCAAAAGAGGAGGAGTATATCACAATCTCTATGTGAAAAATTCTCAAAAAGATCAATTCATGTTTCTAGTCTACATTGATGATATCATATTTGGTGGTATCAGGAAGAAATTAGTGGAAAAATATGCCAACCACATGAAATCAAAATTTGAAATGTCTTTGATTAGGTAGCTCACATATTTCATGGGGCTGCAGGTGTTCCAAAAGAAGGAACACACTTTCATTTCATAGGAAACGTATGCAAGAGAGCTGTTGAAGAAGTTTAATATGAAAGACTCTAAACCCATGTCAACTCTAATTGCAGTTTGTACTAAACATGGAAAGCATGAGGATAGGGCCTCTGTTGATCCCACCATGTACATGAGGATCATTGGCAGCCTACTGTACCTGACAGCGACATGACCAGATATTGTCTTTTTCATATGTCTTATGGCCCGCTTTCAGAGTAATCCAAAGGAGGAACATATGGCGGCAGAAAAAATAATCATGAGGTACATTCAAGGTACACATAACTTCGGGTTATTTTTTGCTGCAGGAAGTAATAGTGAATTATCATAATTTTCTGATGCTCACTAGGCTAGTGATGTAGTAGAAATAAAGTCCACTAGTGGTGGAGCCTTCTATATTGGGCAGAAATGTGTTGGATGGTTGAGCAAGAAGCAAGAAAGTACTTCTCTTAGTACTGTTGAAGCTGAGTATATCTCCGCCACAAAGGTATGCACTCAACTACTATGGATGAAGCAACAACTAGCAGATATTGGTGATGAGGTGAAGCAACCATTGGTAATTTACTATGATAACAAGAGCGCAGTTGATCTTACGAAGAATCTTGTTCAGCATTCTCATATAAAACATATTGAAAGCAGGTATCACTTTATCAAAGAAAAAGTTGTGCAAGGAGTGATTAGAATGGACCATGTGGGAACTGATGATCAAGTGACTGATATCCTGACCAAGCCACTACCAACGACTGTGTTTGAGAAACATCTGTTGAACCTCAGTGTTCGGCCACCTCCCAGGGAATAAGGAGGTTACAAAATTCCCCTCTCTTCGTTTATGATAAATGATTTTATCTATTTATTGATGTGATGCAGGCTTATACAGGAGATACTATCAAGGGGGAGAATGTTTTGATCTGAACAATTAAAAAATTACCGGTATTTGGGTTTTCTGACAATGGGGGAGAAAGGAATAAATTCAGGCATGTTCAGGAATGTAATGCTTCTGTGATGAGAAGAATGAGAAGTAATATATTGGTCATGTAATGCTTCTTGGGTGTCATTGAGAATTCTAAAACATGGGAACCAAATTCAAGCCTTCTCTCTTGTTTTCTACAATGAGCATTTCTCACGTTTACATAGAGTGGTGGCAGAGTTGATTCTTGAATTTTTGGTTTACCTATGGATGGGGATATATTGAATTTATTTTCGGACTGTGAACAAACCCAATGGGGGAGATTATTGGAACCATGACCTTCTATGCATGTATTGGAGTATGGTTTGTTTTTTTTAATCCTCAGTGGAGGATCAGAATGTTTTCCAGCAAAATGATCATACAGTTTAATATGACAAAAGTATTAAAGGTGGCATAGTTTTCTAGTGTTTGCCAAATTTTTGGGTCTGAAAATCGACTAATGGTGAAAAGTGATTTTGGAAAGGATCCTTGTGCATCATGTACTTGAAAGATTGAAAACTTGCGCGCCATATGTTCTTCATGATCAGAACATCAAAATTTGGCAATGGAAAGAAGGTTGCGAAAGTATTGGTGTGATCACGTATGTGAGTAGCATGACAGAGGCTTGGGCAGTTGGAGCTGCGCGCTGGTACTTGTGGGCTATGAGGGGACATGCGTGCCACCGTGCAGGGGGTCCAGTTTCCCTATAAATAGAGGAACACACCCCCTCATTTATGAAGAAGTTCAAGACTTATATATTGTTCGAGCTCTGGTCGCTCAAGTGGTTGAGTAGCGCATGTGGTAGTTGGGTTGCACAAGTAGAGGCTACATGCCGGTTGTTGGTTGCGCAACCAAGGAGGTTTGGGAGTTAAAGGCGCAGCGTCGCGCATGTTTGGAGTTGAAAGAGGCAGTGTCGTGTAGGTGGGTTGGTGACACATGCGCGCCAAATTTGTACTGTGCAAGTGACTTGGGACCCATTCTGGAAACTTGCACGCCGGTCTTGGAGAAGCGTGCCAGGTGTGGTTGTTGAATTCTAGTCCTTTTGGAGCTGCACGAAAACTAGAAGATTTCCCGACACCTTTGGTGCAATGTGGGATTAGTATACGAGTGAATGTTGGACTTCAACAGAGAATCTACATTCAAGAGAGGATGCATTCTATTGCAATTATGCAAAGACCTTGACGTCTATAAACTGAGTGGGACTTCACCAAAGGCAAGGAGCCAGGGGAGTCAACGAGAGTGAACCGAGGGACGCAGTGAGCTATCCCTGATCTTTTGTAAAGGATGTGAGCCTCGGAAATAGTTCCTATTCCTAAACCATTCTAATCAACATCTATTGAATATTTTTGGAATTTGGTACGACCGAAAACTCATTAGTGTATGCTCCTTGGACGTAGACCACAGTGGTGAACAAATTAAAAAGTGTCATGTCTTCTCTGTGCATGTGACTGTTTTCTTTCTGATCATATTCATCATACATGTTCATCAAGTTCCTACCAACGTGGGAACAAGATCCATTCCATTAACTGAAAAAGTTGTCACCCTGATTCACCCCTCCCCTCTCAGGGTGTCCCAGGGTCCTTCATTCCTTCTGTACATGCTTAATTATTTCTGATAAGTCTGACCTCTCTGACACCAAATACAAAACAGAAGAATTTTATGCCCCAACAACTTGTATGCCAGTGTTTTTCTAATAAAAAACCAAAGGATCTTGTTTCAAACGGAACATGGTTGATGAAGCATTACTTTTTCAACTCCAACCATCCTCTAATTTATTTTCTTTGACTATAATGTAATAGATCATGCAATCATAATACTTGATTAATTCCAACCGTCTCCTCAATCCCATGTTAAATTATTTTTGAGTGAATATATACTGTAAACTTTTGTGATCTGTATAAATTTCACATTTTACTCAATACAAATGATGCCTCCATTTTTTTAATGAAAAAACAATACCAGCTAATCCCTAATCATGTGTATGGTAATTTAACTCATGAAGTTTCAACTAACATGGCACCTTAGAAATTACCTGATCATTATTTAATTAGAACAGAACAATTTCCTTTCAACAAAGCATCACTGTAGATAAAAAAACTCACCATTTCTGGATGGTAGTTCTAAAATTGGAGCATTCGACATTTTTTTTCAATTCCCGAAAACAATCATCACATTCTTTTGTTGAGATTACCTTAACACCTTTTCGAGTAAACATTGTAATTGGACTAGATAACAATGAAAACGTTTCAACAAACCTCTGGTAATAAACTGCCAAACCAAGAAAACAACAAATCTTAGTTATATTTGATGGCCTTGGCCATTCGTCATCAACTTTTTTTTAGCAGGATCAACCGTTATGACATTTTTTGAAACAATGTCACCAAGGAATGAAATTAGTTGCAACCAAAACTCAAACTTTCTGAATTTCCCATATAGATTATTTTATTTTATTGTTTTCAAGACAACTCTGAAATAAATTTTGTGATCCTCTTTACTTTTAGAATAAACCAAAATAACATCAATGAACACAACCACAAAGTTATCAATGAAATAACAGAAAATTTTAATCATAATATCCATGACTACAACACGTGCATTGGTTAAAACAAAAGGAATTAATACAAATTCAAAATTTACAAATCTAGTACGAAATGCAGTCTTAGGAATGTCTGCTTCCTTTACATTCATTTGATGGTAACCCAACCTCAAATCAGTCTTTAAAAAATACTGAGCTCTTTCGAGGTGATCAAACAAATCATTGATATGAGGCAAATAATAATTTTTCTTAACAACGATGCCATTCAATACTCTATAATAAATCCAAAGTCTCATTGAAACATATTACATTTTAACAAATAAGATAGGAGAACCCTATCGTGATATGCTAGGTCGAATGAAACATTTATCTAATAAATCCTGTAATTTATTCTTTAAATTTAAATGTTTAATTTGAGAATTTGATAAGGGGTTTTTGAAATTTCCTTAGTATAAAAAACTAAGTCCCCAGAAAATTTAACTTCTCGATCTGGTATAATAAAATGAAAATAATCATGAAAAACATCAAGGTACTCATTTACCACTGGCACATCATTAATCGGAATAGTTCCTCTTTTTTCAACAATATGTGAATGTTAACATTCATTTGAATCCCTTACTAGTTTCCCAGCTTCCTGATATGTTATCAAAATCAAGGGTTCATTCTTTTATACAAACTGATAATAATTCTAAAAGTAAAACTCTTTAGCTCTGTATTCACTCATAACATGATAAATAAAATACTAATAAATACCCTAAATAAAATCAAACTCTACTAGAATAAAAATAATAAGGTTTTTAGGTAGATTCTTTCTACAAACAAGGACAAGAAAGTTCTTATGTTTTCAATTTTTCTCAACATTTCTGCCAGGTGTTTTTACCATATGTTCTATATTAATATGTTGATATAGAATTCCAAATTTAATAGAAAATTATCAGAAATGAAAGAGTGTGAAGACCCTCAATGAAATATCACATTTGCATAATCTGAACAAACATACAGTATAACTTATACTACATTATTTGATGACCCAACATCTACTGAAGTAGTTGCAATGGATTTCACCACCCCTTTCGGCTTGTATTCTGGATGATTTTCCTCAGTTGAGTTATTTTTTGGACACTCATTTTCATAATGACCCATTTCATTGCACTTAAAACATTTTACTGACTTTAAATTAGATTTTTTTATTACCATTACCCTGATATTTTATAGTTCAATTAAGAGCCTTACGTACCATTTTACAACATCAGTAGCACTTACCATAATTCAAAAGGCATTCCCCAACATGCTTTTTACCACAATTTTCACAAACTGTACCCTTAAGTTTCATACCATCAACCTTTTTTGAAGAGTTATTCCATTTCTCCTATCACCTCATCCTCTTATACAATTTTTTCTCAAAGAACACATGACCATCAGCAAACTCCATTTCTACATTCTCTACTCAATGATCAAGTTTTTCATTACCTTTGAACTCGCTATATGCTAAATACATTCGATAATTTGCATTTAATCCTGAGTAAAAACTGTTGATTTTACTATAAATATCTCGTATGAAATTTGTAGTATACCATTCTAGTTGAGTGAATTTTTCTTCATAAGTAGCCACAAATTCATCTTCCGACCTCATTTCAAGGATTTGTATTCCATTCAATGACAACCCACCTTAGAAAAATATTTCTAAGGAAACTTACCTTTGAATTTATCCCAATCGAGAGCATCAATTTCCTCACTATCCCTGATATTTTTCACCATCGACCACCACTGATTAGCTTCACCATCAAAATAGTAAACAATGAGAATAACCAATTGTTATTCTGAACAACCCATGATAGCAGAAATCATTTCCAGAGCTTTAATCCACCCTTCTACTAGCACCAGGTCAGATGATTCTCTGAATGATGAGGGATGTTGCCCCATGAAATGCTCCACTACAGACATGTTCCTCTATGGTTGATCTGGATGATCCTGTACATGGATAACACCATCATTTATAGCCTGAGTCAACTATTCCATCACTACAACAAACTGTTCAGTTTTTATTCCGACAATCTTAGATTGCTAATTTGGAATTTTGTCTTCCCCCTGATGTTTTCCCAATATAGAAGCCATGTTTCCACTGTAGAAAACCATTCGGAACACAGAAATATCTTAGCTGAAGTAACATGTAAATCTATAAATGATATATGATTTCAATATTGACATAAATTACTTTATGGATATTAATTTAACAATACCCTAACTATTTAAGTAATCTAAACTGACTTCTAATACCAACTATAATGACCTGGAATTAAAAATTTAAAAATATTGAATTAAATGAATTATTCCCATTGAGTATCGTTTCATGTTTATAGTTTTCAAAAATTAGGACACAACTATTAAATCACAAAATATTTCAAAGTAGAAACTTCTACTCAGTTTCCATTTTTGTAATAAAATAAAAACACCTGAAAAAAAGAGTCAAGTCTTGTTCCATGTTTTAGACAGCATGACTTTTCCTAGATCCCATCCTTGATCCTATTCATCATTAAGTCCTTTGAACACATTTCAAAACATGGGATGATCCTAAAATGCTCAGTAAGGGTTATAAAATAAAGAAAGAAAACATTAGTTTATAAACACAAACCAAACATAAACCCTTTTACTTACTTCATAAAAACATAATATTTATGAATAACACATAATAATCAAAAATCATAAAAATATTTATTGCATTAATATTATACTTACAATGTAGTTATCACAGGAACATAGAGAGTTTCATTGGAATACACATCTCAGTATATTCCTTAATTATCTTAATATAAACATTAATGGTTACCTCTATCACGTTACCCAATGCATTGGAGAGCTATCTCGGGCTCACCCACCCAAGTATTATCATAGACCCACCCGTATATGTTAATAATTCCCAAGAACCACAACATATTCATAACACATAAATAAAAAATAAACGAATGATAAAATATATCATTATAATATATTTACATCATAAATCCATTATAATAAATACTTTCACTGCCAAAATATGTAAAAAGTATATGGTATTTATTTACTTTTTTAATAAAACACTATGTCTTGTTATGGAACCCAAAGAACAAATAATACTCACAGCTGCAGAAAAAGGTCGTTGTCACTGCTTATATTAAAAAAATATTCCATGTTGTCGTCTTCTAAAATGATTTATATAAAATGATTCCATTTGAATGATATAAAAAGTCATAGGTTTTTATACAATGTATAATACAATGTCATGTATTAGAACAAAATATGCCTCAAAGAAAGGAGATTGTAATGAAGTCCCTTATCTCGTGTATGACTTGACCCGTTCGTTCTTTAATCTCTAGAATAATAAAATAAGGTTAATTTATACTTGCATGAGATCCTTTTTACACATTTTTTATTAATTTTATATCACTTATTACCATGTTATAAACATTATATCATCATTTATGTTAATATCGTTCGTTTTGTCGGTATTTTGTACTTGAGTCAAAAATGAACTCCTTATATTTACAAGTTGTCCATGCGGTCAAAAGTAAATTATATCTAGAATAATATTCATTATTTAGATAACATATATATCATATATATCCATTATATATATATATATATTTATAACAGTTCATATCATTTGGAGGTATGAAAAGAAATGCACCATTAATGGAGACAGTAAGCCGTACATACGCATGAACGCTACTTTCATTTATATTTATTATTTTAATGGATATAATACATAATGATAAATTGGTATATTATAATTGCAGATTAATATCATATATAATATCATTAAATATATCCTTTATACATTCCACATATGGCATTAACGAGTCATATCACTTTGATGGGGTGGTAGTCCCCACTTTCTCAAAAGAAATTATCACGTTTACCCAAAATGGAAACCATAAAGGTATACTATAAAAGAAAAATACATAATAATAAAGACAACATAAAAATAACCAATATCATATATAAATATGTTTTCATCTTATTTTACACCATGATAGGTGGTCGGAGATAATCGAACAAATATCATCTCGTGAGACGTTAGTTTTCCATACACAAAATCTGTATGTTCATCACCAATTAGATAGAGGTCTGTGTATGTGTATTTATAATAATTCTCATAAAAACATCCTACTGTATTGGGTATACTGTTTTTGTTATAAAATAATGGACTAAAAAGAGTTTATGGGTTGGAGAAGAAAAATAAAAGAAAAGAAGATAAGAGAAACTGTTACATTTAATATTGGTATCTTCCTTTGGTATAAATCAAACAGACTTCTTGAAGAGCCTTCTTATTAAGTTAAGCCTTCTAGAAGTAGGAGAAAAATGTAAGGTTCCTAATTGGGTAGAGGTTAAATGAGAAAAAAGGCTTGGGAGTTGTGTTTAATTGGTTAGAAGTGAGAGATTTGTATAAGGGGGAGGATGGGCTCTTTAGGAAAGTGTGATGATATTACATTATTATATAATGATATTCAGTTTCTAAAGGTCCAAACCTAATTAATTTAAAAGATATGATGACTCATTGTAGAAATAAAATCATCCAATTAGAATTTGATAGTTTTTGGATATTTTTTTAATATTTAATATCTTTTTTATTTAACACTATTTTTATTGAGGTAAATATTGTATCATTATTGTGTAATAAATAAATTAATTTATTTGATGACTAAATATTTTAAAAAAATACCATTATGTAGAAAATAGTTTTATATTTACAATAAATATTTATATTCGAAAATATAAATTATATAACCCATTGTAAAAATTAATTTACTAAACGTTATTTGTTTTTGTCATTTTTCCACAACTTTAAGTTAATTAATCTAAAGTGTCATCATCACTCCCATGTGGCTCAATGGGGTCCCGAAATCGACCCAAAGATATCCATGCTCGTAAATGAATCACCCAATAAGATTTGGAGAAGTGTTATGGTAATTTTGAATTATTATAATATTCTTTTTCCTGGAATTACCCTATTTATATTTAACCACGGTAAATAAAAGTCAAAAGTTATTATATTCCAAAAATTATTTTCATCTCATTGAACCACATTTTAATAACTAATAACAGCCATTTATGTTGGATTTTATAAATTCAATTCACAGAAATGTTAAAATCTCATTTAATTGAAAAAGTTAGTTTTTTAAATACTACTAAGTGGTTTCACTATTTTACAAAAATTTATGTTTTTCAGAAAACCACAAAAAATTAAGCCAAAGATATATTTGATATTCATAATTCAAATATGATGTCTATTTTTCCAAAATAAAAACATAAAAGTCTCATTAATTAATTTAAAATTAATTCTTGTTGTTAAAACCAATAGCATGTTTTTAAGAAACAATAACTATAAAAAGATTGGAACTTGTTTATGTCCAATTTCAAAGTGAAATTAATTAAAATGACCAAAATTGGATTAAATATTAAAAACATATTCTAATTAAAATTTTAAACCAATAAAAAATATAATCTAACCATTTAAATAAATTATATTAAAACACATTTTTGAATTAAAATACAATATTTTTAACTATTCATTAAAAATGAACATTATCTGAACAATTCCAAAAAAATATCAGAAATTAAAACTTGATGTCACCATTTTAAATAAGGATTTTATTTGGTCAATTATAATTTATTAAAGTGACCAAAATTAGATTTAAAGAGGGTTCTCTTTTAGAAGGCCACAAATCTACCTTTGTATTTAAATTATGCTTAAAATTAGATTCATTCAGATTTTAATCCTCTAACCTTTTATTGGATAAATGTTAATAAATTTAACAAACATGTATAATAATGTTGTAGTTAGTTTTTTTCAATACCTCTAGTACATCATCTTGGTGTTAAATATCATTTAAAATAATAATATTATATTATTAGTGTGCAACATAAAATTTCAAAGAAACACATTGTTGCGTTTCATGTATGCTATCAAACATATCAACCCCTTAAAGTAAAATTAATATTTAATTCACAATTTTTAATTAAAATGAAATATTTATTATTTTCTATTTACCTATAAAGTTACTGAGGGCCTCAAGTGGCCATTTATATTTACAATTTTTATGGGGTCACATGATTTTTAAATCTATGTTAAAACCATGTATACATACTTTATTATATCATATCCACCTCTCATGGTTATTGAACATGGGTTCCCAAACCATTCACCAACCACGTGACATGTCTATAATACACTATAGACATTAGAAATGTTTTATATGGTCAAACCACATAGAATAAAAAACCATGTGCCTATCTAAAATAAGTCATATAGTTGGCAGGCATGGTTTCCACTAAGAATGAACACCGTTCTATTTCTCCTAAAATTGATGATTTAAATATTGATGATATCGAAACTTTTCTGTGATCTTGAGTCAACTATCACTCCCTAATACTTATCAAATAACTACAATAAAGTCCTCTAAATTCTAAAAATTCTATTCTGATGCATAGTTCTAAAATAAAAACATCCATCTAATTAAAAAATAAAGATCTCTTAACAATTTTAATCATATATGAATAGATGATCTAATAGTTCCTTTGATGAAAATTTTAGTAACCATTATCACAATTAAACCGGGATAAAAAAGTTGTAACTAATATGATAATAGTTTTATTGGAATAAAAACCTATCTTAATCAAATTGGATGGTCATATTCTGACCATCTCACATAACTTTTATAAAATTTTCTATATTGGATCCACAAGGGTTTCATGAAATAATAATATATTTTATTCTTTTGTTATGTTAAATGTTTATCCTCTCCCACACTAATGAACGGATTCCCCCATTCCCATTATTTATAAAATTATATATCCTTTACTATTATATTATACTTGCCGAAATCTAATAAAAACATATATTCCCATTTCCTATTGGTGCCTATTTGATCACAATACCATCTTAGAGAGGCATTAATTTTAATCCTTGCGAAGTTTTCCTTAAAAGAGGTACAAATTTTAAATAAGTGCTTTATTTTTATTTAATAATTTACCACTTAAAACCCTTTAATAAAAATTTTCATGTAATAATATAAGTATTTACCATATACATAAATGTTAATATATATATGTTATAACAAATTTTAATATACTTATATATCTAATGGTAAAAAAAAACATCACTAGTGAAAACCAAAGGACTAATTGCGCATCTGATGATGAATTTAAATTTCTTCATTGACTCTTATGGATGGTCGTGATGATAGATTCTAAATAAATAATATGATAAAAATATTATTATTAAATAATAAATAAATATTTTATTTTATTTTTACCATTACATAAAAAAGCAACACATCTCTCATGTCTATGTGCATACAACTAACCCACGATCCAATTCATTTTTTTATAACAACCTCACTTGGATGGTATATCTAAATTTATTTAATGAAATAATATTAAATATATTTCATAAAAATCTTTTTTGAATGATGAAATGATATATAAATTTATTCCATCATGTTTATGAAAAAATGGAATCACTAATGAAGTGTACTTATAGACTATTTCCTCCATGATGTCACATAATTTGTTTTTCACAACCACATTTTTTGGTTGGTTATAAAAGTATATATTATATAATAATAATATGATTAAAATTATATAAATTATATAATCATGATTTTTTTTCTACATGTAGTCAATTAAATCCATTTTTGAAAAATGAGTAGAATATCTTCCATACATCAAATGCTAACATATTCGATTAATTAATATAATATAATATAGGTAAAAGTGAAATTAAAAGAACAAAAAACCTTATTTTTGACAATAATCTTAATAATTAACACAATTATATTATTATTGAAGTTAAACATGCAACATCTTGAATCAAAATCATTGAATGAGATTTATATTATCAATTTCATTTCATTGACACTTTAACCATTTAAAACAAATATTTTCATTTGTTTGCTTTATAAGCTACCATATGGATGTATATTAACATTTTTATCTAAAAAATAAAGTTTTTAAAAATACATTTAATGTTATATCCTAGAATATTTCAATTGATATAAATTTATCATGTCATAAAGTATTTTATTTAATGATTATATTAAAAAGATTCAATTTCCATTTTTTACACTTTTTCTCCCATATTTATGTTTTATTTCCAGTTTCATATGAATAAAATATGATTTACTAATAAATGGTTTATAAAAGAATTTTTCTACAAACATTTTATATTTTTCTCAGTTTGAAAATAATCTTCTTGTAATTGTCTAAAAAGGTAGTTTTTTTCAATAGTTTGACATGAATCAATATCATAACTCTTTCTGTCACTAATTAAATATCACATCATAATGAAACGTTATTGATATAAATATTCCATTATATTTTTCCATGTTTATTATAAAATTATATCTCTTCCCATATATTTTTTTTTAATTTTATTTTTGAATATTTTTCAAAATTAAGGTATATTTATCCTATTATATAAAAATAGAAAAAAAAATTCATATTGTTTTAAATGTCTCTATTCCGAGTTTTATGTTAAAACATGGAAATCATAAAAATGTATTGTTAAATATTTTTTATATCATCAATATATATGATGATGGGTGATCTCGATAAAGAATTCTTGTCAAGTGAGTTCGATATATCTCTCTAATGAATTAGGTGATGTTCCTTGTCTTCATTGGCTAGAAGGATAGAGTTAACTAGGGACATTTCCTAAATTAATTTAACATGGACCTGGAAATTTTTGAGAATAATTAACTTGGGAATATAATATTATTATCTAAAATTACTGCAATGGTTTTTATTTTATTGTGATTGGTTTTCAATATTTTCAGTGACAAAAGTATGATTTTCGAAAGTGGATATGTTTTACTAAAAAATGGTAATTATTTCAAGGGATTCCATGATCTTCAATAGAGTAATTGATTTATTTCCTATATATCCCATACTGATAATTTTTATCATATTATTTTTTTTCAAATTCATTTTATAAGTCTTAAGGATGAGTTTTATCTGTTATGATGTCTAGCTCTAAATTAACGAAAAATCTCTTGAATGATGCCAGAGTGTCATTAGTGAAAACAAGAATATTATCTTCTGAATCCTCTTTTGTGTATAAACTGGAAATAGTGTTACATTTTTCACTATGCAATGTAATGGGTTTCCTAACTGTCAGAAACTATAAAAATTAACGTTCATGAAAACATTAGAATATGAAACACTTGTCATTAAACACATAATTATGGGATTATTGAATTACCTGTCATTATATTACATATCTAAGAAAGGTGTTAGATAACTTTAGGTGTAAGTATGTAATATGATCATAAGTTAAATGTTCTATATAACCGCAAATGTCAGTATGTTACAAATATTTATTGTCTTTTTAGAATAATTTAATTAAATAATTTTAAGATTAAATCGTTAAGGATATATTATTTCTTATAATAATGATTAGATGTTTTTTTATTACTTTATTATATCAACTCATAGTAACCATTTTTGATTTGGTAAATTCTCAATAAATATAGAACACAAAATAATAGTTGATGTGGTTGGGAATACAGTGATTGTATGAATGACAAACCAATTTGAATTAGATCTATAGTGAATTCTTACTGGTTATTTATAAACAATTATCACGTATTCTGATTAAAATTAGGATCATAGATGACTTTCCTAATGCACCAAATTATTGAAAATGGAGTTACATGTTTATTCACGTGATAAAGGTTACGAACATAAAAAATAGTAACCATCAATTCTATAAATAATGTTAGAAGAAGCACTAAAAATTTTCTCATTGTAAGGAGAAGACATTTTGTACGATCTAATTGGGGAAAAAATAAATAAATTATGTATGAAAAAATTAAGAGTTTGTGAACACCATAAAGGTTAATAAATTTATTCCATATGAAAATTCTGAATATTTTAAAAATATGGAGTATAGGTATTTTAAAAATAAACGTCCTAAGAGGATTTATTTTGGATTAGACCAACATAATCTCATGAATAAAATGTCAATAGGGTTATCTTTTCCTTATGGTGAATCTATGAATGAAATTAAATAGGTATGAATTATATTTTGGTTTATGGTTTGAGATTGATGAATCATAGGACATGATACTTAATTTTTAATTTTGTAATGTAATATTAAGGAATAAGATATAAAATCATGGAATATAGATTATAAGGAATTTTAAATAATTGAAAATGTTTACGTATAGTTTTTCAAGATTTATGATACAATTGTTTTTTTAATGGATGATAAAATTAATGATGATTATATGATCAATGTTATTTTTAAATTTTTTAGATTCACATTACTGGAGTAAATTGTTATATATTTATTGATTTTTCTATGTTTTTTTTTGTATTTGTATCCACTATTTATAACATGTGTAACAGTGAAAAGGTTATTTGAGTAAAAATTAGTTTATATTTATTGGAGATAACATTAATGTTATTAATTACATTTTCAGTTAAAATGATCTTTGATGTAGAGGAAATTATTACCATTTGGGAAAAATAATTTGTAATATTTTAAGAACACAAGAATTATCATATAAATAACAATGGTAATTAAATTTCATTTAGTGACTAATTTATTAATGTTATTTGAAAGAAGTTTACTATTTTTGGAATTCTATATGATAAAAGTGAACATACCTATTTTTGTATTATATGAATGGTTATTGATTAATAATATTTATATTATCTCGTTGATGCAGCTATGGTTTTGTTATTTATTAAAAGTGATTTAGATAATTTTGAGAAAATATTAGCATATTTTGGATATTAATAGATTAATGTCTGTACATTTTTGGTATAATGATTTATAACTGATTTATATTATTTGGATATAATTTATAAATTGATCGTGAAAAAAATTAAATATCCAATAACTCTAATATTTAATTTTCAATAATGCTTAGTCCAATATTTATTAATTTTATGGTCACATATTTTTGGAATGATTTATGTTTAAATTTTACTATTATCTTTGAGGTTTTGGAGATTAGTGTAGCATTTATTCATTTTATCATTTAAACATATTTAGTATTATCTTATCTTGTTATAACCATTTTTTATGACTATATAATGGCTTGAAAAATAACTTTTTATCCTTTTAATTATCTTCTTTTACTCCAAAAGATAATTTTTTTTAATTCATGTATGAACGATGATTTATATTTAATATTTATTTCTTGTTATAAGGGATGAGATATAAATGAAAATAAATTTCTAAGAACAACTAAATGATGAAATTTTGATTTGGGAATTAAATGAAACCATGTATTGATATTTTCTCATGTTCTCTTTCAGGATAGTAAAAGAATACCTCAACACTAAGAAGATGATTTTGAAATATAACTCGTATCCTATTATCATTATTTCTCATGGATTTATGGTCCAATTTATTTACAAAAAAATATTGTTTCGTGGTCATTATCATTTTCATGACGTTATTATATGTCATTTTATATTAATCCGTGGATGTTAGTTTTAACTTCTATGTACATATTTTAATTTTCTATCAATGTTTTCCGTATTTGGGAACCGAATACTATGTTATTCAAGGTGACATTTATGTTTTTCCCATCCACATTTTAGGTGCATGTTTTATAATACCTTTTTATGACATGGTTTTTCAAAAATGGTATTTTTATATATTAATAATATTTTCATTTCACTATTATAAATTTTATCTCCACTTATATATAATTGGATTTAATAAATTTCTTTAGACAGTTTTTATGAGGTATGATGTTATATTTTGAGGATTATAATTATTTAACATGTTAGAATTTAACAGCATTAAAATGTATTTTAAATGAATAATATGGATGGTATAATTCTTAACATGCAACAATATGCATTCTAAAAATTTTCATGACATATAAAAACATTTTTATATTAATGTTAACATTATAACTCAACTATTAAAATTGATGTATGAATAGGGACGACATCATTTTAAAAAATACTAAATAATGTTTTATATAATGAAAATATATTTCATATACATAATAAATAATATGTTAATTTTCATTAATGGTATTATATACTTCAATAATATATTTTATTAATAAAGTAATTTCGTTACATTTTTCACAGAAAATATTAAAATAAATTTTTAACACATTTTGATTATTTTTGAAAAAGGTTATTATTTTTGAAATGAGAGTATCAAAATGTAATGACCATAAAAACAGTATCCCAAAAAGTATGTTTACATTATTAAATTGGATTAAGATATAACAAATAACATCTCAAAGTATAGAATAGCTCAGTTGTCTTGGTAATCTAGATACATATATCATTCAATACATATTTAGAATCATTTTTCAAATTTAAACATGGAGAATGAATTGTATCACCTCATAGAGATGGTAGACCACACACAAACATTATCAAAGTTAAATTTATATTAATTTGTGAAATGGTAAGTAATAATGTGATATCTTAATTTAAAATAAAAAAATTTGTATTCATATATATCAATTAAATTTATCCTTATTACATTCCATGTAAATTGTATGGGAAAAATAAATCACATAGCTCTATGAGGCGGTAGTCTACCGTAGACATGAGCAGTGTTAATGTAAATGAAAGTACATGTTACGATAGATGGTACTTGTGATATTATAAATAAATAATAATTTAGTATACTAAATATAATATAAATTTGTTATATCTGTTTTTATATCAAGCATTGAAAGGTTTTGGTAGAAATATTTTTATATCGATTTGCATGGATGTAGTCAATCAAACACACAATTGATTGTTTTGTTTCCAATTTTATCTGAAAGGATATGTATATAGGCCATGAATTTAAAATAATAAAATCAAATTATATAGAAAATACTAATTTATTATATTAACTTGGATTATAAATATTCTAATTAAGAGTAAGAACAAATTAAAAAAAATACTTGTTTTAAAATGTTACATCTTCTTCAGATAAGAATTTACGTTTGAACTAAATAATTATTATTGAGATTAATTATAAAAAAATATGTAAGGTGTTATTAGGGAATTAATTCAGTTATTTTTCTATTTCTTGTTTTAAAAAAAATGGATTTGTAAGTATGAATATGGGAGGATATGGGTGACCTTTTGTATATGGATGAGAGGAAAAAGTTGAAATTTTTGAAAATATTCAAACTCAATATCATTTTTATCAAACCCAAATCCTAAGAAATGGGTAATTGTATACTCTAATAAGTTATTAGGTTTAAATATGGCAATAAAATGGCATTTATAAATGTTTTTGGTCATTTTAACCATTATATTATTACTTTAGACACCGATAAATGAGTTTTTACCTTTATCATGAAAAATAGTTTTTTCATTATATAACTATTCATAGTGGTTAAAAATAAGATGAACTAATTAGATAATATAAATTATGATGATTGTAATTAATTAATACCAATTACTAAAGTCAATTAACAGAAATGGTTGAGTCAGATTTATAATTGTACATGCAGATGTAATGATAAATCATGTTTCCAAAGAGAAAATTCCCATAAGTGTATAATGTTTTAATATAAAAAATTAAAATGGAAATGATTTGAATTATATATAATTTTCAAAATATTTTATAACATAAAAACTATTTTAAAAAAAATTGAAAATATTATTTATCATTTTAAATTATATAATGGAAAAACACTTAATAAAAATCTATATTGTTCACAATTCATTGAAAAATGAAACATTTGAAAAAAATTAGAAAATGAAACCTGAGATAATTTTTATATTATTATTTTAAAAATTATATTCATTTAAAAATTAAATTTAAAAAATATTAGCAATATGTTTTATTTTGTGTACCCAATGCACGACTAAACCATTTTATAGGAAAATACTATTTTTTTGAGAAATATATTTTTTTTATTTTAAATTATTCTTATTTTATTTCTAATCAATATATAACTATAGTTTTTAGAATATTATATTACTATTGGTAGCCTATAATTTAATATCTATTCTAAAATTATATACTATATTATAGTTCATTCATGTTTGGGTTTTCTTATTCCACAAGCTATCAAAGACAATAAATTATAAGAAATTTATTTTTTGTGTTGTTTAATCTCAATGTTGTGTTTCATATATTTCATAAACTACCATGTTATTATTTTAAAATTTTCCTATATTAAAATGTACCAACGTTAAAAATATTTCATCATTTCAATTTATACCTGATCTCTGTTGTGAAGGGTTTGACATTTGGAAATACTATTGTTAAAAACTACCTCATAAAGGGTATAATAAATCTTCATCTAAATATGATAGAACATAATTTACAAATAAAATATAGAATAACTTTTATATAGGCTTATAATTAGGAATATTTTTTAGAAATTTGAGATATAAAAATATATTAAAAGTGTAAATTATTATTGAGAGTGACAGAGGTCAATAATCACAATAAACTGAATGATTAGTGTAAGCATAAGTGCCTCAATAGAATACATCTTTGAAAATTTTTAAGACCATTTGATTCATTAGATATGAATGTAATAAGATAATTTTTCTTGTATCAATATACTTGTCCTAATGTTGAGTAATTATTTTACTATCGGATAATATAAATAAATATAATTACTCGATGAATTTCTATTTGATAAGCACAATTTTATCCTCTGATCGTGCCTCATTGAATATATATTTTATTTATTTCTATAATAAATGAATATCCAACGTTGAAATTTATATTCTTGAAGAACAAAAATTCAATATTCACTAATTTTAATATCCATAGTAGAGTTTAAAATATTTTGTTCTATCTATAAATATTTTTTTCACTGCAAATATGGTTTGAATAAGTTATGCAATATAATACATTAATTGATAAAAATAAAAAATATCACCACAGTTTCATTATTATCATTTTTTCATGAAATTAATGAATTAAAAAAATGGAATATTTTATTGAAAATAATGTAGGTCAGTGAGGGTTCTACACTCTTATCATCCTTAAGTTATGTGTTCATGCCCCATGCCATTACCGGTTGTGATTCATTGTCATGTATCATATAAAATTTCCTTTATCTAAAACCAAAATAATTTAATTCCTATATAATTCACAACATTTAATATGTTATAGATACCTCATAATAAGAGAAAAGATAACCCATAATGGTTACAAATACCATTAATATTATGTCTAGAAATTAATGGAATTGTTCCTTAAATAAATTATTCACCAAAACATACCCAAAATGAATTGGTCATATTACTATAAATTTATTCAAAAATATCCCGAATATTATTTAACACCCATCACATAATAACAATAAAATGGGAATTTATCCCATCAAACATATGAACAATCTAAAACCGAGACGTTTTTTTGAATTTTTTCCTTAAATATTTTTAATTTTTCAATAGAATGAATTTCATGAAATCATTAGATTAAATGAACAGATAGATTCCCTTAGTATAACATGGACATACTAACTAATCCATTATTTTAATAAAAAAACATAACAATCATATGAAACTATTTGATGAATTCTTTGGCTACCAATTATATCAGAAAAATATAAACCAATTAACTGTAGAGGAAATATTTGTATTTTGTATTATTAAATTAAGAGATTTATAATTTATAAATTAATTTTATTAAATATATGTGTTATATAGTTAAAAAATAAAATTTTGATATTAATCGAATAGATATTTCAGTCATAGGGTATGAATAAACCATTTTTTATTTATAATACCCAATATTATTTAAAAGTATTATTTTTCAAATTTTTAATGGCGAACCCTATTTAAAATAAAATATCGTCACATTAAAAAACATTATATGAACTAATTCAAATATTATTTTGAAGTGGGATATAAAAATATTATATTGATGAAACCTTGATAATTTTATGATAATATTATAATTTTTTTGAATCATAAAATATATTAAATATTATATAAAAGTAATTTCTTCCCCAAAATTATAGACATAGAAAAATTATATAACATAACTTTTTAAATTTATACAATGAATTTATTTTTATCAGTTAATATTATGTGTGTAATTTTCTTTAACATCTCAATGAATGTATATGGAAAAACATTTCAATCTTTTGCAATGGATTATCTTTTAAAAACTGTTTTCTCATTCCGAAAATTTGATTAATATTAAATTAATTAATATAACTTCTATGTTTTTAATTTTTGAAAATCGATCCCATATTTGGAATTATTAGGTTCAATTATGTAAATTTATATATAATTTTTGGGAATTATTAATAGTATCATTGCCAATTTTTTATTAATACGGTAAAAGTGTAAATTAGGTAATTAAAGGTAAATATATTATTATAAAAATACTCTAATAGATATGATAATATCATTGGATGATTTTATGTCAAACTAGATCATAATTTTATTAGAATTTTATCCTTTGAATGCCACTTGGATATGAATAGATCATTTTATTTTTTATATTTAATCAAAAGATAAATATGTCTTACTATAATTTTAATATCTTTATCAATTTATATATATTGTTGTAAAGAAGATTATGTAATCTATAAATAACAATTTTAATGATAATATTCATTTCTATGTCATGGATATTTTTTAATTTTCAGTAAATAAATATTCACCTTGAAAGATTACAAATTAATGATGCAGAAATTAAATAAATAAATTTTTATTAAAATGATAATAACCCTGAATGGAAACTAAGACGTGACAAAATATTACTATTTTATTATATGTTGACCATATTCATTCATGTTTCTAGTTATTTAACATTTGGATCCATATGAAAAAGATACAACACTTATTATATTTTACATAAAGGGATGTTAATGTTTTCACATTAATTTTAAATAAATATAACATCTTAATGTTTGATTTTTTAGAATATATATTTTACTATAAGTACTGTTATAAATTATATATGATTGTTTTCATTATTTTATTTTATATATTATTTTTATTCCCTACATAAATTTGTTATACAATTACACAAAATAAATTTTTCCATTATATTATTAATGTAGTTATTGAATAAATGTTATTAAAAATATTAAAACAAATATAAATTTGAATAATTAATATATAAAAATAATTTTATTGATTAAATTGACCACTTATTTATATAATAAAAAAATATATTCTAATTTAACGTGTTATATTTTTATTTTTTATTATCAATTAATTGTATATAATCAAAATTGACATTATTGGTTATTTATCAAAATAATGTATTTTGAAATTATTTAAATTTTGTTTAAAAATATATATATATATAATAAATATGATATTATTTTAAAGATAGTTTGTGTATTCATTTATGTTTAAATTTAGATAAAATAAGTAAATATTGTTCCCTTTTAATATTGAAATATTTGTTACCTTAGGTAAAAATTAAATAGAATAACTAGTTGTTAATTAAACTAATGAGGTCTAAACTGATAGAAATAAATTTTTAAATTTTAATAAATGATTATATTACAACCTTGTCTCATAAAATATTTGAAAAGAAAATATTTGGGATGTTTTTCGATGTGGTTGGAATTTATTATAAATTAATATTTTTTGGGAATACTAAACCTGTAATAACCTCAACTACAAAAGAGAACCTCTTCCCTAATTTATTCACAACTCATGGAGAATTCATGATCGACTATTTCTTTATATTATACCTTATATATTTCCATAGTAATAATATATAGGTTCTGGTTTTCTCCAAATACCAACTACTCTACCTTAATTTGAGGTTTAGAGGGGGATGTCGAAGAACTCGTAATAAATATTCTAACAATTATATACTATGATTTTATTAATATTATATAAAAACCATATTCATCCTTATATCCATCCTAGGAAAAACAATATCACAGTGCATGCGTACGAATGACTAATTGTCTCTACGACGTGGTGTAATATGTTTTCCCCACCACCATAGTTGGATGGGTATATATATGGAAATAATTACTATATTTGAATATTTTTACATGATATTGATTATTGAAAAATATATATACAATCCACATCTATACCCTTTCATATTTGTGTGTATGATATATTCGCTCATTCGTACGTACGAGCTACCATCTTCAAGATGCGATGTTATTAATTATACATGATATCCCATAAATAATGATTATATTGTGGTATATAATAAATAAATATGGTATATATTAGGTAAATATAATATTTAATGAAGATAATATGACCTAAGAAGGATAACTAGAACATATTCTTCAAAGCATGCATAAGAAAACAAAACTATTAATACATGAATAACGATTAATAATTAAATTATATTAACAAAAATTTATAATAAGATAATATATGATACAAAAAAATTTACTATGATTCTGGAAGAATTCAAATACATTATTGAAATTATTATATAGGAGGTTCATATAAATAAAAAAAATTATACTTGCATGATTGTAAAATTTTGAAATCTCATTATTATAAGAGATTGTTTATACATAAGTTTTTACTTGGGTATATTTATCATCCATGACCATGATTCAGAAATATGTATTGTAAAATATTATTAATATTATTATACAATTGATTAATGTAAATTTTACCCACTATTTAATTTATATTCAATATTTAGAAAGAAATTTTTTTTATTGTCCCTTTAAAGTACTTTCTGACTATTCTGAAAAAAGTATGACAATACATTTTTTTTCATATAAACCATTAATATAATTTTACACCTTCATAACACCTTATTTCAAGGAAATTACAATTAAATGTTTTAATTTTTATTTTCAATGAAATTATTATTTTTAAATTTCAATGTTTTTTAAGAAAAGAAATCGTTTTGAAGAAGAAATGATATTTACCTCAAGAATTAATTAAATGTGTTTTATCGAAACTATTCTCTATCTATGTGGACATTATTTAAAAAGAATATGATTCAAGTATAATATCCCAATAATTCATATTTATTATTATGTTTATTTTCAAATTCTAGGTTTGAAATCCATTTGTCATTCAAGGATTATGTTTTGATGGAATGATGTTTAAGAAACCCATTTTAGTCCTTTGGTAGTAGATTGTTTCATGTTTTGGTGGATCACGAAGAGTAATTTCATTATGAGATGGGTGAGACCTATATCTCCATCCAATTCATTGCGTAATGATTTATGTCTCAATATATTTAAATGGATGAAATTGGAAATAATCTTGTTTTTATAATATAGGGATGGAATATGGAGAAAAATCAGTTTAGTAATAAACATTGTCCACTACGATAGTCTTGGAAATGAGCCTGACTAATGTGAAATTATTTTATATTCTTATTCATATGCAATAAATTCTTTGCCTTATGTTTTTACATATGGAAATATTTTCATTTATTCTATATGAGATTTGATGATTTATCTCTTGACATCATATCATGAACAATGATATGCAGTACAAGATTTTCAAATGTTATATTCTTATGTATAATGATTAGGATATGATTTATATCTATATAGCCTACTCTTAATTACAATCTAAACTAATCCTTTCTTACATTATTTTCCCAAGTCAAGAATAAGTGTATAGGAAACTTTATTTCAGAAAAGGGGTCCCGTTATGATGAAATAATCTCGATGTAATATAGATGTTTTATGAACCTATTGTTATATTTACGTATTTCTAAATACACTAAACATATTTGATCCTATCATGGTTTGTTATTTTTTTAATGACTATTATTAAATTATTCTGTTATATATATTTATATCAATTGTGGGACTATATAGCTAGAAGTAGAGGGATGTTATAGTTAACCTTGTGAAACTAGGATAGGAAAAACTTATATAAAATGCTAAGGATATGTCAAAGTATTGGTTTAAATCCATGTTTTTTCGAAATGATAATTAATAATGTAGGATAAAAACAGATGTATCCTAAATTGAAATTTTATTCTTGATTATGTGTTTTCCCATTATGATTAGTGTTTGTCATATAATGATTCTTGTTTTTTCATCGGATGGAACCCGAATGAACCATGTTAATGATGAATATGATGGGAAAAGAAATGATTGTACTCCTGAGAAAATGAATGTTATGAGAGATGAAATGAGAAACCTAGTTTCTATACTCACACAAAATTATTGAAATATTAATCATGAAGGGATTCCAGTCGAAAATATTAAGTAACAACATTCCACTGATATATTTATGAGGTAACATCCACTTTCATTTAATGGGTCTTATGATCCAATAATTGATAAAAAATGGATTATTACCACTAAAAATATATTTATATTTATCCAATGTTCAATCATGAGAAGGTTTCCTTATCACTCTATCATTTGGAAGGACAATTTTATCAATGGTGGAACCTTAAAAAAATACTAGGCAATGCGATGAAATAGAATCCATGGAATAAGATGAGTTTAAGAGCATAATATTAAATAAATATATTTCCCATACTCATTTAATAGTGATGAAGAAGGAGTTCCTTAAGCTTAAGAAAAAGGATAATGAATCTATTGGTAGATATGAAGAATATTTTTGAAGACTATAATGGTATTATTATATAATTAATAACCATCCAGAGAGTTAAACTAATTGTTTATTTAGAGGCTTAAAACCAAGTATCCTGAGGGGATGAACCATATGGGATTTTAATAGATTTTATGAAATCATTCTATGTGATCTCAAGGTTGAGGGGGATATTGGATTAACTCATTAGTCCAATGGGATTGGTATGATTATAAAAAGGGAATTCAAGTTAAAATATACAGACCACACTAAAAAGAAGGTGGTTTTTTTATTATGCTCAATGTCTGGAATGAATCACAGGGGAAATCATTTTAATGTGAGTAGAAAATATTATATGTGTGGGAGAGAAGTTCATAGGGTAGTTGAATGGAGATGTGGTGGAAGAAATTTGTCAAATAATGCCATAGTGAAAAGGCTACATAGAATTCACATTATACACATCAATGTTACAAGTGAATGGATATGGGGAATTATTCCAACCAATTCCCTAATGTATGATTTATCAGTGATGATCTTTATCAGAAATCACTTGTGGCCAATGACAAAGGCATGTCACATGAAATAAATATCAGCAATTTGGGCATGATAATGAAATGTTGAATGATACACATACCATACACTCTAAAGAATAAAATGTTTTATTTGATTCTGGATCCTCCAAATCTTTTATTTCTGTTGTTTTTTTAAGGGTATCATCATATTTCCTCAATAATTAGGTGTTCAGTTAGCTGTGAAAACTCCTAATACAATAACTGTCACATCAAAAGTTTATGATTCTTCTCATGTTGATGTTTCTATGTGAATTATTACAGAAAATATTGTAACCCTTATTTTTGTGGAATTTGATGTTATTATTAGTATGGATTAGATTTCTCAATATGGATCTCATATCATCTTCTGTGGTAGGGAACTGACATTTCATATTCCAGTTTAATCTACCATCATCTATCAAAAAACATATGAGTTTGAACTTTGAGTGTAAATTTCATCCATCATATAGGTCTTGATTCCTAAAAATAAAGGTCATATATCTCAAATGGATTGGGGAAACTCACAATTAATAATACACAAATTGTATTGATGTTTTACGGTGTTTTTATATAATATTTTCCAAGTCTCCCACTAAATCATAATGATTAGTTATCAACAGAACTCATACTATGAGCTATGTATTGTTCAAATATAAATTATATAATGGCTTCAATTGAGTTGTGGGAATTAGAGATGAAACTCCAAGAGAATCTTGGAAAGGGATTCATAAGACCTAATGAGTCACATTGAGGAGCACTTGTTCTGTTTGTTAATTAGAATTTTGGAGCAATGATACTCTTTATTGATTATTTAGTACTTTACAAGGTCACTATCTTGAACAAATATCATCTTCCCCACAGTGAAGATGTATTTGACTAACTAGACAAATCACAAAACATTTCTATGATTTTTCTTTATCCAGGATATCATCAATTATGTGTCAAGAAGGAGGATATACAAAATATGACATTCTATGCAAGGTATAGACACAATATATTAATAGTGATGGATTTTGGTCTAACTAATGCCCCCACAGTCTTCATGGAACTAATGTATAGTGTATTAATATACTATCAATATCAATATTTGGTAGTCTTCATAGACTATCTTTTCAATTATTCAAAAAATAATGAAATACATGAAGATCACATGAATATTGAATTGAAGACCATGAGAAATGGTATTCATTCTGAAAGAAATTCACCATGTGTAACTTTTTTCTTTATGAAGATTCATTTTGGGTCACATTATCTCATAAAGAAGGATATCTATGGACACCTCAAAATGAATGTTAATTAACATTGTCCTAGACCAACAACGATAACTGATATCGAAATTCTTCTTTGTTTTTCTGGATATTATCGATGTTTTTTTGAATGTTTTTTCAGGATTCACTAATCTACTAAACTTTTTGACTTATAAATGAGTTAATTTCATGTGCATGGAGTAATGTGAAGAGAATATAAAAGATCTCAAATGGAAGTTATCCGGTTCACATTCTCTCACACTACAATGAAGTGAGAAAGGTTTTTGATCTATAGTGTTCCATCCATAAAGGGTATGAGATGTGTTCTACAGAAAAATGTTATTATGATAGCTTATGCCTTGATATTGGTAAAAATACTTGAGCAAAATTACCAAACATATGATTCAGAGTTATTTGCGGTAATATTTTCATTGAATATATGAACGTATTATCTTTATGATGAAATGTGTGAGATTAATAATGATAATAAAAGTTTAATGAATATTTTCACATAAAAAAATTGAATAAAAAAAATATGGATGAAGTAGATTAATTATTATGACTAATTGATTCACTACCAAAATGGGAATGTGAACAAGGTTGCAGATGCTTTGAGTCAAAATGACTATGCTAGACTATCGATGATGAGGATTAAAAATTATTTAATATTTAGCGATTTTTGAGAGACAGATCATTAAATTTTATGTGAAGAAGTAATATTATCTTTATCAAATGAATTTTCAACAATATTTTTATGTGAAAATTTAGGAGGAGATGAAGGATGTTATAGAGATACAAAATAAGGTGTGAAATGTTCCATAATTCAAACCTGACTGTTATTGAAAAACAATTGCTAGGAATTGGGTTTTGATTCTTCTAATTAAAGAATTATAGAAGGATTGGTTGGAAGAGGATCATAGTATATCATTCCTTATACATAATAGAAGTAGAATGACTTACAAGGACATAAAATATTATTTTTAGTGGGATGGTATGAAAAGAGGTGTTATTGAATATGTGTCTTAGATCTTCGGTTGTCATAAATTTATGGCTGTCAGATTTAAGTCTAATGGGATATTACCACCATTACCCATTCCACAATGGAAATGGTAAAACATAACAATCATATTTTTCATCGGGCTACCCAATAAACATAAAGGGTATAATGATATATGTGTTATAGTTGATTAAATTATGATGTCATCACACTCAGTTAATATTTGAGAGGGATTCATTCTTTATTCTATTTCCGGGATATATATAAAATAATTGGTAAGACTACATGGAGTGACACATTAAATTATGTTGGATTGGTACCCATTTTTTTCCTCGTTGGTCTAGAAAATTATTCCTCAGGCTCTAGATATAGAGATGAATTTTATCAATTCTCATCATCATTAGTCAAACAATCAATCTAAGATGAAAATTCAAACTCTATAAAACATGTGGGGTGATTTCTCAATATATTTATATGATGATTGGGAGTAACACTTATTATTGGTTGTATTATCTTACAAATCTATTTTAATCCAATATTCAGAAGGATCCATCTGATTATCCATATGGATATAATTGAATAACAACAACATGATGGGATGATGTAGTTGAAAGAAAGCTATTTGGACATGATCAGGCTGATGAAATTGAAGAGAATATTAAATATATTCAACAACAAAAAAGTGCATCGTAGAGTTGATAAAGAAATTATAATGAAAACTAATGAAAAGTCATAGGGTATTAATTGGGTGATAAGGTGTTTCTACTAATATATATTTGGAAGAGACTAATTACATTTGGAAATATGGGAATGATGAGCCATATTTATATCCGTACTTGTGAAATTATGGACTTTGTGGGTATGGTAGCTTATAGACTGGTGCTTCCACCGAATCTCTCTCAAGGTCATGATGTTTTCCACGTACCTCTCACGTGAATTTAAATATATGATATTTCACATGTAATAAACTCATAATTCATACTTCTAGAGAAATATATTTCTTATGACGAAAATCCAATATAGATTCTGGACCATAGAGAAAATGTTATGTGAAACAACACCACTCGTTTGTTTAATGTTATATGATGGAACCACCAATTTGAGGAAGTTAGTTGGGAACTTGAGGATGTGCTGATGGAAATGAATCCTTATCTTTTTGTAACCATGTGAAAATTTTTAGGGAGAAATTTAGTTTAAGGGGGTAGAATGTAACACTTGGATGTTTCTCTGAAATATTTTCTTAAAATAATTTTAATTATTAAACGGCTCATATTGTAAAAATTCATGAGATTAAATAAACCAAGAGATTCCCTTGGTATGAATTTAGAATTATAACATTTCCATGATGTTAACAAGAATAAATATAACTAATATTTGAATATTTATGGTGAATTATTTGGCGAAATATTATTTATGAAAAATTATAACCAATTAAATTCTATTAAAGTATTTGAATTTAGTAAATTGCAATTTGTAAATGAAAATAATAATATTTATATGTCTATATTGATTAAAATATTTACAATATTAATCCAATAAATATATTAATCTTATGGTTTGAATAAACCCTTTTTATGTATAAAAACAATGATTTTTCAAAAGGGTCAATTTACCACCTTTATATGGGAGAACCATTTTTAAATAAATTTTTTGAAACATTAATAGTTTTTATATGACAATTTAAACATAATATTTGGTATAGGGATATAATTAATTTACATTGGATGAATTTTTCCAACATTTCTAAAAAATTTAATATTTTTATGAATATAATAAATATATTAAATTTATTTTCAAACAACTTTTATCATAAAAATAAATTAGATGGATAAAATTTATTATTAAATTATTTCAGAGTATAAATAGAATATATTTTTATAAATTAATACAACTTAGGTCAATGGAATTAATTTCACATTGAATATAGATGTAAAAACATTTCAATCCATTGAAAAGTTTTAACTTTTAAAACGCATTTCCTCATTCCAATAATGAGATTAATTTTATATTATCTTCTAAAATTTATATGTATTTTATTTTAAAATATGGATTTCATATTTTATATAATTAAGTCAAAATTATGTAAATTGAATTATTTTACCTTTTATGTTTATGATTATTAACTTCGGTAATATTATGTTAATACAGTAAAAGGTTAATTGGGTATTTTAGGGTAACAATAATATTAACAATTAATCTAACACTTGTCCTAATATCATTGGATGATATAATTTCTACCTAAATCATCATTTTATTAAATTATATAGTTTTGATTCCAATTGGATTATATTAGTTCATTTAATTTTTTTTATATAAAGAAAAGTGAAATATCTATCAATAAAATATTAATAACAATATATTTTTAAATATAAGGTTATGAAGTTGTTAAATTAAATTTTAAATAATAATTTATAGACATACAAACTGTTCATTATCATGTAAATTTATTTCTATGTTTTTGGAAGTAAATAATAACATTAATATATTATATATTAATGATGTTGGAAGTATTTAATTAACGAGAAATCAATAAAATTATTTTTATTAAAATGACAATAACCATTAAAATACCAGAACATTTGGACAAATATTATTTATTTAGTATATCTTGATCATATTAGTCCATGGGTAGAGTTATTGACTAATAGGAGCTATATGTAAATGATAATTAAACTTATAATATTTTATTTAAAGTGATGTTATAGTAATCACATTCATGTTTTAATAAATAGAACATTTCTGATGTAAGATTTTTCGTAATATATATTAAATTATAAGTAATTTTATAATATATATAGTCATTTTATTTATCATCATATTTTATTATTAGTTTTTATTCCTCAAATAAATATGTTAAATAATTACACAAAAGTGATGTTGTAATTATTTCTTAAATGGAGAAAAAATAATATTAAAAATATTAAAATAAAAATATATCAAAATAATTAATATATCCAACTAATTGTTTAGATGACCTTAACCTCTTATGAATATAATAAAACATTTTTTTCAAGGTTAAATTGTTTCATTTATATATTTAATTATTAATTAATTTGTATAACATCAAAATTGACACTATTGAGTGTTAATCAAAATTATGTGTTGTTAAATTATTTAAAAATAATAAAAAATTTAAAAATATATATATTAATTCTAATATGGTATAATATGTTATAAGTTATTAATTTACGTTCTAATTTACAACATTTTTTAAATATATTACGCTTTTAATATTGAAAAATTTGTTACATTAGTTAAAAATTAAATAGAATAACTATGAGTTAATTAAAAAAATTTCCAAATTGATAAAAAAAATGAATAAAATTAACTGAATGGTGATATTAAAACCTCATATCATATAATATTATAAAATCATAAATTTTTAGTTTTTAATGTGTTTTGAATTTATTAAAAATTAGTATTTTTGAAATTTTCCAATGTTCCCCGAAACTCAATTATAGAAGGGAACCTCCTCCGTTATTTAGTCATAACTCATTGAGAAGTAAAAAATATATATACCCTAAACATTACACTTATAAATTTCACTAGTATCATTATAAAGGATATTAACTTCTCCAAAGAACAACTATATATCTTTAAGTGGATATTTAGAGGGAGCACATCAAAGTAGAGGTAATCTCTTATACTGATTCTTTCAATCTTCATTATTCTAAAACTTACTCTTCTTGAGTTGTTTCTATTATAAATTAATAAATTTATTATCACTTATATACTTATATGTTATTATTATTATATGAAAACCATATTCCACCTTCAAACCATCATATAAAAAAACCAATCACCATTCATGCATATGTATGACTTATACTCTCCATGTCATGGTGTAATGTGTTTTTTTACCACCACCATACATGGATGAGTATAATGATGGAAATAATAACTATATTTGATTATTATAACATTATATGGATTCTTGAATAATATATTTACCATCTACATCAATACCATTTCATAATTAAGGAAATTATATCATCTCTTGTGAGTAAGTACAACCAACCATATCTATAATGAGATGCGGTTCATTCTATATGATTTCCATTAAATAATGATTATATAAGAATATAGAATGAATAAATATAATATATATTATTTTACTATAATTTTTAAATGATGTTACTATGATCATTGACGGATAACCAAAATTTATTCGACAAAACATTGATAAGTAAATGAAGCTTTTAATACCCGAAAAACGAGGAATAATGAATTTTTTTAACAAACGGATTATAATATGATCACATATGAGATCAAAAAAATGAATATGATTATGGAATATGTAATTGAAATTATTTAAATAATTATTCACTAGTTTGGAAACATATTTTTTTATTATTGTCCATATATAAGGTATAATTTTGCATTCTCGCTATTATCTAAGATCATTTATATGTAAATATTTATTGGGGTATATCTATCATCCATGTCCATGATTCTTAAATATGTGTTATAAAATATTATTTATACCCGTATACAAATTTTAAATTTCAATTATACCCATTAGTTAATTATTATTAAATGGTATGAACAGATTCTTTTGTCGTTTTCATTACGAGGTTATTTTTTACTTTTCAAGAAAATGTTCAAGAACAAACATTTTTATCTTATATGACATGAATGGATTTTTAAAAATTAATAAATCCTAATTTACATGATGTTTACCTTATAATTTTTATGGTTATTTTGAATGAAAATATATTTTTTTATATTTGTGTGGAATTTTATGAAAATATATTGTTTTTAAGAAGAGAGGTGTTTATACATAAAAATTCACTTATTGTCTTTTATCAATATTATTTTCCATATAAGAGGTAAGTATTTAATAAGGATATGTTTTGTGTATACTATTCCTATTATTAATATCGTTTGATTATATTCTTGTGGAAATTATATGTATAGAGGTCATTTTTCATTCATGGATTTTGTTACGATTGGATGATGTTTTTTAAATAAATCTTATTCCTTAGGTTATGATATGATGAATTTTTTTTGTTTTTTTAGAGGATTTGAGAATGATTTAATTATGAGATTTTGAAAAATATACCTCCTTCCAATTCATTGGGTGATGATTTATATTTCATGATATGGATATTTTTGGAATGAGAAATTATATCAGTTAAATATTACAGGGCTAGAAATAGGAGTGAACTCGGTTTTGAAATGTACATTTTACATTATAATGGTCTTGGAAATGAGTCTTGAACAATAAGATTTTTTTAATCTTGTTTAAATGCCAAAAATACCATTTATTACATTAGGAATTTTGGATGTATGTTCCTTGATTCTTTTTTAACATTTATGATTTATCCCTTTACATGATATCATGATAATTAATATCAAGGATAAAGTCTTCAAATGTAATGTTCTTATGTCATATGATGATGAAATGATTAATATCTATCGGGTTTACCCTTACTGAGAATATGTGCTCACCCTTTCTTATGTTTCGTATCCCTAGGTCATGAATAAGGGTTTTATGTAAGATATGTCAAAAGGGGTCCAATTATGAATAAATAAGACGATGATAATGTAATTGTTTTATAAACAGATTGTTCATATTTCCTAGTTTCTAAACACACTATACCAATACTATCCTGGTATGGGTTTATAATTTTTGTGATGAATATTATTCGATTTTGAAGTAATATCTATGTATGTAAAGTATTTTCCATTATAATAAAACGTACACCTATCAATATAAGAATCATTATGTTTAACCATGTTTATTCATGATAATTGTCAATTAAAATCCTTCATAATGTTCTTTATAGTAAATTTCAATTATCAAAAGCATATACCCTGAGAGTGTTAATCTATATGTGTAGTAAGGGCCGTTGTTAAAAAATAGAGATTTATCAACATTTACATATACTTAAAAAACTATTCATTATAAAACATGTTTTTATAAAAGTAACAAGTTTTAAGAAATAAAACTTTCAATAATAAATAATATATATATTTTGGGGAATCCTAATGTCGAATGATGGCATGAATGTAAATATTTCATAGGAATATTATTGATTATAATAATGAATAAAGAATGTGAATTTTAACACATTCTTTGGTCAAAATGACCCTAACATTATATATAATTAAAATTGGTGGTATCAATAGATCATATTTTCAGTCGAGTTTAAGGGAAATAAATGGTTATTATTTTTTAAGAATAGATATATCATAAATATTAAATTAATACAGGTTTGGAGAAAATATCATTTTTTACATTGAATATTTTTTTTAAAATTAAGAGTTCAACCAATATTATTTAATAAACAATCTATTAAAACACCATTTAATATTATAAATAAATATTTAAAACATTGAATTTTCATGATATCATGAAGGTCCATACATTCAGTACATGTTAAAATAAATATTCATTTCACATTTTCAGTAAAATCCATAATTTAATTGTTTGAAAAAATGACAAAAATATTAATTTCAATTTTTTTTGTAAAAATTCAAGCACTGGTTAGAATTTCTCTAATTTTCCATTTTTATAATTTTTAATAAATTTTTATTTATCTAGTTTTTAAAAGAAAATATATTTTCAACTGACGACCAAAAGGAACACGAATTTTCTTGAAGAACATTTCTCAAAAAATTAAGAAACAAAGTGTTATAAAATGGTAATATTACATGAAAAAATAATTAATAATAAACATATATGAAAATTAATGGGGATTATTAGACAATGATCAAATAGTTCTCTTCAACAGAAATTAATTTATAAAAAAATTGAATTAAATTGAGATGTTCAATAAACACTTTCAAGGATTGTAACTTTGAAGTGAAAATAAATAAATGAATAAATTATTTTAATGAAATTTAAATTCACATAATAAATGATGAATAAATTATAGTATATTAGAAATTATTTACGCAATAATTTTATAATTTCAATGATAATGAAGAACTAATATAACAAAATAAAAAAATTTGGGTTATCAAATTCATTACCACTTGGTAATTTTCATGTAAATTTCCTTTCGATCAACCAACTCAATTTTGAACATACAATACCAATAATTATAAACTATTCATGAGGTTGCTTTTTTAATGTAAAATATATAAACCATATTAAAGAAATTAGGTTTATAACATTATAATATGGTGTACTGAAGGGTAATTTATACGAATTCCATTTCCTCAAAGTTACTTTTGGATGAACATGAAATAAAATCATGTATAATGGTTTTCATCACGTTAATTATTTATACCATAATCATATTAATTCTATAAATTCCTATATGATCATCTTATAAAATGTTATCACCAATTAGATAATGATTTTTCATTATTTTCATTTTTTGGGAGTTAATTACCTTGCTCTGTGAAGATTTGTTTCCATGAATGTTCTAGTTATTTTGTATAGGATATAAATAAATCATATAAAAAATTATATTAATGTTAAGAATATCATTTTTTTCATTTTATATTTCTTTATAATGATTATTTAAATTTTACATTGGATAATGGTTCACATCACTACATGGAGAAGGTATGATGAACTTACACATGAGCAACGTTATCATTACTATAATGGGAAAAAATGGTTAGAAAGTATGTGATATATTAATTTTACATAAATAAATATCCTTTTATATATATAACATATTTTTACTAAATATATCTTTGTTATATTCTATGAAAAGTGTAAGTTAAAAATGTATCAAATAACTTCGTGTGGAGGTAGTCTATCGTACACACGAGCGATACTATTATAATTTATTAAAAATTTAATTTATAAATTCATATGTGATATTATAACTAAATAATTATTAAAGTATCATAAATTCAATATAAATTATTTAAATCAATCATCATTCCTTTCTTTGATGTGTTTCATGGTAAATAAGTTAAATCGGTTTGTGAGGTGGTAGCCCACAATAAACACGAATGAAAGTTTCATTTCCCATTTCATGGAAGAGTAGATAAATATAGATAATTAAATTTACATAATAATATGTAAATATTAGGATGATATTCATATTATTATATGATAATGTTTATAAAATAATTTACGGTGGTGAAAGAATAGAAAAAATAAAAAATGAACGTTCAAGAACACTACATCTTCTTAACACAAGTTTTTTTGGTTTGCCAAAAATGATTTCAGAGGATGTATTTTGGATTAAACCAAGGAATATAAGATGTTGGTAAGGGATAAATGAGGTAATTTATCTCATAATTTGTTGATGAAAATGGTTCTCCATGTTTGATGAGATGAAGAGGTGGTGTGGTGTTTTATAAGGGGGGAGTGAAGAAACATGGATTTCTTTAAATTATATAGTTACACTCATCTTTTAGTCATTAGAATAGCCTAAAAAATGTATAATTGTCAAAATTTTGAGGTTAATAGGACTCAATAGTACAATAATATGTGTTTTGGAATGGTTTGTGGTCATTTTAGCCCTTATATTATTGTATTAATCCATGATACATCTGTTTTCACAATAAAAATGATAATTAATTTTCATTTATTTTAATATTAATAATGGTAAAATATTAAATTTAATTTTTTTAATATATAAATTTTGGAATAAAAAATGGAATAGATTTTTTGAAATTAAATACAGAAAAATATGAGAATGTAATTTAAAATTATCACAGTATATGGAATGAAAATGTGTGTATCCAAAGGGAAAATTATCAAAATTATATAAGGTTTCAACATAGAAAGTTAATATAAATTATTTTATAATGAAATAAATTAGTTGAATGGATTTATAATTGAACCTATTTACATTTAGAAGATGAAAATATATTTAAACCATGTAAATTATTTAAAGAGAAAGGAAACTATCAATTAAAATAATTATTTTAACTATTAAATGAATAAAGAATGTTTTCAGAAAAATAAAAAACATTGGCCCAAAGATAAATTGTATATAATAATTTCAAAAATTAATTAAATTTTATCAAATAAAATTTATAAAATTGTAAAATATTATTTTGAAATATGTGTTCAATGAATGACTAACCTGTTTGTCAGAAAAATATATTTTTTCTTAAAATAATTACTTTTATTTAAAAAATTATTAATTTCATTCTAATAAATAGATAACCATAATTTCCAAAATCTATTCAATAATTTTCATAGGTTATAATTTAATTTATACACAACCTACAAATTTTTATTTGTGATAGTTCCCGTCGTAAATACCCGTTACACAAAAAGACACCACAAAATAATGTTTTTTACCACGACTCATTGGAAAAAACTATCGTTTGCGACATCAGGGAATGCCATCACAAATATTTTTTTACTAGAATATTTACATAGGTATTTATGACTAGACAAGTTTCTGGTTTTAAAAAAAAATTATAATTGGAATATAACTCATCAAAAACCAATTTTGATCAAATAAAGTAAAAAGAATATTAAAAATATATATAAAATATAAATATAATTTTATGAAATTTATTAAATAAAATTATAAAATTAGGAACTAATAATAAAATTATATTAAATATTTTTATTCATATTTTAACATAATATATAAGAACCCATATCTTATTTTCATTTATGAATATTGTTTTCAGGTTGTTTTGAGGATAAAGAAGAAAATAGGATATTATATGTATACGTTTTGTACATTTGTGTACACACTATGTACCAATAATTCTAGGTACAACCCTGTTTTGACCATGTAACGACCGAGTACATATCCATGTGGTGACCTAGAAGACCCACTTCTGTCGAAGTTTTGATGATGTTTATAAATGACATATATTTTTAATGAACACACAATGTATTTTTCTTTTCATTTGATAAATCAGAGGGGAATCACATCTCATATCTAGAAACATCTTCTTATGATTATGGATTATACAAAATGTTTACAGAGCAACTGACAAACTCTATGCCCCATATTCTCCATTTGTTCTCTGATTTATACATTGTTTGTTGTGTTGGAATCCAATCGTGGAGTTCTTAAAACCTCTAGAGACCTTCTTCCAGATTATTCCTCTCTGAAGGGTAATTCGAAGCAAGGAATTCATTCTCGTTCTGAAGTTATACACTGATCTAGGCCGATCCAATGAACCATTTTCATGTATATCGATTGTACGACATCGAGGTTGGTGAATTGTGCATTTTTTCATTAGACTATATATGCTAAAAGTGTCACATAACCTTGTTTTGGGTATTGAATAACTTGGAATTTAACCTTGTTTATTACCTGATGTTGTTTGATTGATTGATAAAAGGTTTCTGCGTATGCGTAAGGTTATATACTTTGTAATTGGGTCACCCGATGGTTTCATTTCTCTAGATTGATTAAAAATGGTTGTTTAGTCTAGGTTGCCTATGCAGAATATGTTATTTTCCATTCCTTGTAATATTACGGAAGAGTTCGATTGATTATATGAAAATCATGTGATATGAATTGTGAATATTTAGTGATGTATTATTCTTATATTACACGAGTTTATTTGAAATAACATGCTGATTGTTTTAAAATAGACACTGAGAGCATTGGACATCGAAGACTGGGGGGAATTCAATATTATTTTCATTGATAAGATATGTGAACAACTATATTTTTCATATGGACCATCATTTCCTTGGAAAAGATAACAGAGGGGACTTCCAGATAATTTACACATGACCATTGGAGAATTGGTGCAGAACATTTATCGAAGGGGTTAGACCAATAGAGAATTCCTAGAGGGCCGTTATTTTTTTAATTGGTGATATGTGGGACCAAAGGGTTTAGACTTTGAGAGATTTACTAGAGGGTCGTTTGTCATTATTTTAATGATTGTGACGCGTCTGCCAAGCCAGAGCACAAGAATTCATTCAGTCATACTTGATTGTTAAAATGGCCTTTTGAGAAATTTGTTTCGTTACTCACTTGGGGATATAGATCTCATAATAGATCTTGGGGTTACATGATTCAATATATTGAATAATAAATAAAGTTCAAATGAATGTAATTGAAAAATGTAGGACTATTTACATTTGAGTACTTTATAGTTCATTACATCATTCATTCATATTACAATATATATATATTAACTGATAGTTATGAACAGATATTTTTGAGGTTGCCTACTGGGATTTGTCTCACACTCTGTCTAGGTCATTATTTTGGAACCAATCATATTATGTGATTTTAGGTGTAGATAAGGGAAAACACCGTTATTCATCAGGTATTTTATAGTTGTTGGAGCCAGAGAAATGGGACAATGATGAAGCTAGAAATGGTTTTGATGTTTACATGTCTTTTTTACATCGGTTTCCATATTTCTTTCCAGATTTGTGAATTTTTTGACTAATTTATTTGATAAACAGTCCATGAAACATATATCTATTTTTTTTACTTTTGTTGGATTGTGTTACAGTCTTCACCGACTTACATTTATTGATTTATGGTTTCTAATATTTTTTAATATTTGTTTTTTGCTATGTATACTCTAAAAATAGGGGAGTAGTTTCCCCAATATCACACCATGAACCTCACTGTTATTTAGAAGCCTCGAGCATTTCTAGAAATGCACTTAAGGTCTTGTGACCAATCAGGTTCGGGGCACCTTTCAGTGGCACCTAGATCCAGGACGTCGCAAAGTTGTATCATATGAGGTTTAATTTTTCTTGGTTTTCGTACTATTCAATGAAATTATAAAAGGATAGTTAGGGAATGGTATTTGTTAATATGTTATGCTAAAGAGTAGATAACCCGTGTACCTAGAAAAGGCAAGATACCCAAAAAATTGAAACATTTATAGTTTTTGAATTGTTATAGTTGATTTGATTTCAATGTTGGGTGACACACTTGTTTTTTTCTCTTAGAATTGATATCATTTTAATTTTATTATTTTTCTATCATATGTTATGAGGGTCTTCTATATCAATCATAATATATGAACTTTATAGAGATCACATGTCATACATCATTGTCATGCCAGGAAGAGTGCATTACATATGGCAAGCTATTGTGATAGATGTTGTGGATGGTATATATGATGTCGTGATAGATTCCATGATATAAATACTTGATATTATGATAGGGTATAATTATATGAACGTTTTCATTTTTATGGATGCCAATCTTTGGTCTCTAAGGTGTTATTGGCCATCATGGATCATAATATAGCAGATCATGTTTGAAATATAATTGATTTTTTAAGATATGATTTGAATAAGGATTTGAAACATTTATTCAAATGGATTATGGGATATCAATGATAATAACATGGAATGCCTTATAAAATTTTATGATTTTGGGGTTCCAGAGATGTTTCATATGAGTACACTTTGGAAAAACCAAGAAAACATGTCGTGTACCATATGAACATGGTGTGTTGTTGATGACCATGTGACTGACTATGTGGGAAGAGGAAAATGGTTGGTAAAATTTTGGTATAGAAGGTCATGTACTAGTAAAAAAAATCGTGATATAGTCAACCATGTATCCGGTCGTGTGACTAATGGAATAGGTGTATAGAACATTTGATTACATGTTATGTCTAGAGTGTGCACTCCATGTAGTGTTACACCAGGTATTATTAAGTGGTTCGAGCAATGTAGAAGTACATGTAAAGGAGGGAATATTCAAGTACACATTGTGTATTAAGAGGAACACAACGCGTGTTGGGGTGTTACAAGACCAGGTTGGAAGAGGTATACACCAATGATAAGGCACAACCGTGTAGTGGATCTACATAACATGTAACCCTATTTTTTAAAACATGTATGTTTTCCTTCTCTTGTTTCATACATTTTCTTCTACCCAGTTAAAAGAGGTCTTTGATTTTATTTAATAATAAATGAGGCTTCGGCCCCAACCTTTTTAAAAAAAATTCATTGATAATATTTTACTAGGGTCCTCTATTGAACTTTTAGAGTCATGCCACCATGACACCCTCCAGATGTACGCTAGGTACAAGGAGATGATCAGACACCAGAAATGGTGGATCGAGGACTATTAGTAGATCCTCTCGTCATGTCCATCTAGGAACTAGCTATTATACCAGGATTCTGTGTTGATGTATAGTTTCATCAATGATTTATGGGGATGATACCCACTTTTTAGGGAGCTCTGCATCCTTCTATAATTATAACCGAGTTGATGCGGGTGTTCCAGCAGCAGCATCCTTCCACTTTATTGAGGGATGGAGGCCTGAAGGCTACATTTCTATGGTATGAGTCCATGATATCTATCCTCGAGTATCTAAACATTCCTCTTAAGAGAAGGGTGAATATTACAAATTTTATGCTATTTTATTCCTTCATGATATGGTGGGACATTATTTCCTAGGTGGATGTCCTCGAGATATGGCTTTGGATGACTTTTAGTGGAACTTATATGATTAATACTACCCAAAGACATTGGGGGCTGACCAATCCTGAGTGTTCATACATTTGGAGTATGGTGGTCTTTCGTTGAAGGATAACTCATCAATCTTTATAGAGCTTCAGCACATTATGCGTGTTTTTGGGGTGACAACTTATCACTGGCTAGGCGATTTGAGGATGGTCTAAGGTATGACATCTGATCACCGGTGAATGTTTTTAGATTGACTTCGGCGACTAATATAGTATAGAAAGTGTGGAGTAACAAGTGATATCTGATGGAGTTTTAATCTACAATACTAGTTAGACAAACATTTTGGGAAACTACTCCTTCGGATGATAGTGGGAAGCACCATATGGATACATTTAATGGTGATTCCAGAAACAAGGATGCATTTTCAGGAAGCTAGGTGAGGTGCTACCATTGCTTGAAGAGTGGGAAAAAGAGACTACAGTGCCTGAGAGTCCAAGTTGATTACTGATCTTGCTGCAAGATGGGTTATCATCTGTGTTTTTTCATGATGTTATCACTAGATGCTAGTGTGAGGGGTTTTTATGACTCCTCATTCAGGAGTAAAGCCACTATTATCATGTCAGTTTGGGAACTGGAGTTCATCAGGCCGTTCATGATGAGGTGGTGTTCATGGCTATAGTATCAGAAGACATGTATTCAGTGACAGTAGTGACCTATTGAGGTTGGTGGGTGTCACTTATTGCAGGGCCTATATTTCTTAGAGACGATAGGATTTGATATCATTCTCTGGATGGACTTTTTGGCCTCCTTTTATACTTTTTACTGCTATCTCCACTGGGTGAGTTTCACATCACCAGAAGGAGGTTATTTCCTACACAAGGGTTAATGGGATGTCCAAGAGAGAAAATATGGACCCAAGTTTCATGTTTAGGGAGGAATCATGGCCCTGATTGCTAGTTTATATCTGTGTGAAAAGGAAACTTCACAGATGGACTTTTATACAGTGGTGGATGGTTTCATATATGTCTTTACAAAAAAAATTCGGGTTTACCCCCATACCGAGATGTAGAATAATCTATTGAGATTGTTCCAGGAGCTTCATTAGTGTCCATTACTCCTTATAGGATGGATAAACTGGATTTATAAGAGACCAATATGAATTTAAGTGAGTTTCATGCAAAGGGTTTCATATGAACTATTACTTTTCCTTGGGGTTCACCTGTCCTTTTTGGAATGAAGGAAGATGATACAATCATACATTGTGTGGATTATCGAAATATGAACTAGTTGACAGTCAATAATTGATATACAATTCTGAAGATTTATGATCTATTTTATTAGAAATGTGGAGCTCATGTGTTATTGAAGATCAAATTGAGATCAGGTTATCATCAATTTCAAGTTAGACACTCAGATATACCACTTACAGCCTTTTAGAATATGTATTCTCTATATGAGTATTTTTATGGTGTTCAGTCTCATGAACGAGCCATTAATTTTCTTGGCACCGATTAACCTAGGGTTTCATCCTTACATGGATTGTTTTTGGTAATCTTCTTAGATTATATCTTGGTGTACTCTCACACTCAACAAGACCATGTCATCCATCTGGAGATCTTATTGAGTACACTGAGAGAGCACCATCTATATGCTAAAAAATCAACATTCCACTTTTGGATGGACCAAAATGACATCCTAGTTCGTGTATTCTCAGAGGCATGAGTATAAGTAGGTCAAGAAAAGGTGAAAGTTGTAGTTTCTAGGAGCATCTAAAGAACAAATTTGAGATATAATTTTTTTGGGGATGGCGAGTTACGACAAACACTTTATTCCTGCCGTTTCACTCTTATCAATTCCACTAAATGACCCAACTAAGAAGGTTATAAAGTAATTGTGGACAAATTACTATGATTCATCATTTCATAAGATAAAAGGGATATTAATATTTCCACTGATCCCAATTTTTCAAATCTAGGAAAGAGTTACAATATTTTCTTCAACGAATCATGTATCAGGTTCGGAGCAGTGCTTATGTTGGTGGAAGGAGTCATTTTGTACGGGTCTTGGCAGTTGAGGAAACATGATAGTAATTACCCAACACATAATCTCGAGTTATCTATAGTTGTTCATGCATTATGATTTTGGATACATTATCTTTTGGGAAATAATTTTTTGGTGTAAAGTGACCACAAAATCGTCATGTATATAATTACTCAGTGTGATATGAATTTGAGATAACGAATGAGGGTTAAGTATCTTTAGTATTTTGACATTGAGCTTGCCAAAATTTTTGGGATATGCTACATAGTGGTTATGTGTTGAGAGTGGGGACTCATATATAGGCAGTTGAGGAGGCCAATTGTTAGTGGAAGCTTATGGATCTATTCTTTGAGATGCATTTGGAGGTGCACCGTTGACATGGGTAATAGGTTTTTTCTTCTATACATGTTACCTCTATAATAATGAATCGAGTGAAAATGAGTTAGCTATCTGATTCCGATGTCCTAGTCCTATGGGAGAGTGGGTCGATCGAGTACCCTACTCCTTGGTGGACCATAGGTGAGGTTGTGGTTTTTATCTTTCATGGAATAATATGAGTGTCTTCTTATATTCATGTGTAGAAATTGTGATATTTTCATGTATCGGTATGGTAAGTTAATCTTGTAGTCACTAAGATGTATCTTTATCTGAATAGCCAGTATTGGTGGCCATGCATAACGAGGGGTGTTACTAATATTATTATGAGATGTTCCACAAATCAGTAGGTAAAAGCAGAGAATCATGGATCGGAAGGGCTATTATAGTAGTTACCTCTCCACATGTGGAAGTGGAAGGAGTTCATGATGGATTTAATGACTGGATCACAAAGGTTCCCTCGAGGAAATTGTTTTTTATAGGTTGTTGTTGAGAGACTCATGACGGTCACACATTTCCTACCAATTCAGGAAACCTTCAGTTTTGGTGATCACGGAATGTTGTACATCCAAGAGATTGTAAATTTCCATGGGGTTCCACACTCTATCACTGCAGATAGGTATTATTGGTTTACTTATCATGTATGGTAAGGACTACATATGGCTTTGGGTACACATGTACTTCTAAGTACATCTTACCATCCCAAGACAGATTGTTAGTCTATGCACACGATTCATGTGTTGGAGGACATGATTCGGGCATGACACCAAGATTTCAGGGGCTCTTGGGAGAGACACATAACTCTGGTGGATTTTTCATACAATAATAGTTTTTAGGACATGATTCAGATGACACCTTATAAGGATTTGTATGGTAGGCCATTCTAATCACCCTTATGTTGGCTAGAGGTAGGAGGGGCAGCTATGTTGGGAATACGTCTTGTCCAGGAGACCACTATGTATGTGGAGTTGAATAGGAAGAGGAAGAATATATTAAAATATCCCTAGAAATTTTATGATGATTGAAAGATACAACTTATGGAGATTGAGGTCATAGATTAGGTTTTCAAGCATGCCACTCTGAGGTTTGGACAGAAGAGGATTAGTAGACCAGGATGTTTTCACCGAGATACGTCAGGCTATTTGAGGTTTTGGAGAGAGTCAAGACGGTTGCCTATCACTTTTAGTTACCTCATAGGTACAAGGCTATTCAAGATGTATTTAATGTTTCTCAACAATGATATTACTTTTCAGACCTATATCATGTTTTTTCAACAAGAAGTGTTTGAGTTGGAGGTGGATGCATCCATTGAGGAATGTCATATTAGGGTTGTGGAACACAACACAACAGTTCTCCTTGGCCTGACTATTCTTCTTATACAGGTTCTTTGGCAGCATGAACTAGTACATGGTGAGGCATGGGAGAGGGAGGCCAATGTGAAATGGTATTGGCTGATGTTGTTCATAGATTCTTCATCACCACCCTTGGAAGGTAAATTCAGGGAGGAATTTATTTAAGGGGTGAAGTTTGTAAGAATTTAGAACTAATTTTATAGACATGAATATTGTGTTGGCATTGTTTTGAAGAAAATGAACGAAAATTCGATTTTCTAGGTACATGGCATGTACTTATGTTTACACACAGTGTAACTAGTTTACCATGTACAACAATGTTTTAAACATGTAACGACCAAGTATAAGGCCATGTGGTGACCTAGTAGACCAACTTATGTCAGGTCTGATTGAGTCTTATACATGGGTTATAGTTTTAATGAACACACAATGTAAATTTTTCTTTATTTTGATAAATTGGAGAAGAATCATGTCTCATTTTTAAAAACATCTTTTTCTAACTGTGGTTCATACAAGAGAATGATAGAGAAGCCGATGAACTCTAAGCCCCCGATTCTCTATTCGAGTTCTGATTGAGACACCAACATGTGAATTGGAATTCTATCGGTGAGTTCTCAAAATACATAGATCAAATCTTCCATATTATTCCTCTAAATTGGGTCATTATAGGTTTGGAGTTATTTATTTTTTTGTAGATCTACACAGATGTAGGCCAGTCCAAGAGACGATGTTCAAGTATATCGATCATACGACATCAAGGTAGGTGTTTTGTGCGTTTCGTTATTTGTATTTGGAAAATATATGCTAAAACATCATCATAACCATGTTTGGGGTATTGATTAACTTGGAAGATAACCCTATTTGTTATCTTCTATGGTTTTATTGATTCAGATATGGTTTTTGCTAATGCGTAAGGTTAGATACCTTGTTAGTGGGACACCCTATTTGTGCATTTCCCTTGATGGATTTTAAAAGTCCATTTGGTACAGGATTCCAATGATGTAGAACTTGTTTTCCATGACTTTTTTTATTAGGATGGAGGTTGAATGACTATATTAAATTCATGTGACAGGAACTGTGCATGTTAACCATGTAATAATTTTAGATTTCGTGAGATTATTTTATATAATATGTGCACTTTTTTTTCCAATGTACCATAAGGCCATTCGAAGAGGAAGACTGAAGAGACATCAAGATTATTTTCATTGATGGGATATGCATGCTACTGTATTTTTCTAATAGACCAGAGAGCCTTGGACCAGGGAGACTGAGTTGACTTCTAGATTATTTATGCATGACCATGAGAGCCTTGGTGTAGAACCCTTTATAATGGGGTTATATAGTTAGAGATTTCCCAAAGTGTTGTTTGTGATTAATTGAATGATTATGATGTGACTACCAAGCCAAATCACAATCTTGGTTTCAGACTTACATGATTGTTTAAATGGTCTTCGGAGACATCTATTTTGTTACATATATGGGGGATACATAGCATAAGATAGAACCCAGTGTTACATTATTCAATGGATTTAATAACAAATAAATTTTTAATGAATGTGATTGAAAATTGTAGGATTGTTTACTTTTGAGTATGTCATAGTTTATTGATTCGTTCTTGCATATTACCTCATATATATATATTCACGAATAGTTAGGCATAGATCATTTGGTGGATTTCTAATGGGATTTGAATCACACACTATTTGGGTTATTCTGTGGGACCTAAATACATTATATTATTGTAGTTATAGATAAGGAGAAGCACCCTTCTTCATTAGGTACTTGATTGTTGTTGGAGCTTCCGTGCATGAGACAAAGATAAGGTTTGGGTTGCCGCTAGAGTATACTTGTTTCATTTGTACATTGCATTATATCTTTATATCCATTATTTTGACCTTTTTGGAGGGTTTATTTGATACATATTCCATGAATCCCACACAAACACACACATATATAATGTTGTTTCTATTTGATTTACTTTCAGTATTATGTTGTTTACTTTTGTGGTATTATTACATCGGCTATTGTTTACTATTTTTCTTCAGCTGTGTATACTCTTCCAATTAAGGAATAGTTTCCCTAATATGAAACCTTGACCCTTTGTTCTAGTCGGTAGCCTCTGGTGTTAGGGAAAATGTAGTTGAGGTAATGTGACCAACTGAGTTCGAGGCATCTTGGTACGACACCCATATTTGGGATGTTACATCCATTTGATGTGCCAGCAAGGATGTTGGGCTATCCTACATCGAAGGAGGAGGATCATTAAGCCCCTCTTTTTTAGTTTTGTGGATAATTCTCCCATCAATGGGTATTTCTGGGGGGCTGGATGAGGGCCATAGCCTTGGAAAGAAAAACCATGTGGGCTAGGCCCAAATTGAAAAATACATGATTTTGGGATGGACTGAGCATTACATAATTAATTTTGTATATCATTAAGGAGGAGGAGGGGAGGGGAGGTTTACCTAGAAGTGGTTGAGGAGGAAAATCTAGCCATGCACTGTGAGGTAGCCAACACATGTAATCCAACATCTGATCATCCTTTTACTGGGGATGTCATGGAATCTCATGTTGCTACTACTAGTGCAGACGATGGAGCTCTTCCTACTCCCTACATATGGAGTATGAAACACCACAATGACCATGCAGCCACTCCTCATATTATTTCATTTATGACGAAGACTCTCCATGAGATCCCCTCATGTTATACAATGACCATGTAGTAGTATAATAATAACCACTAGGATTTAATTGATAATTGATACCAACTAGTCAAACCTTGTTGAAATCTTACTTAGTCACATGAATCCATGAAAAATCATCAAATCCTACAGCATCAATTTCATGAGTATCCATATAACCCTGAATCATATATGACTTCTGAGAGGTCGTGACCTTATATAGCTCATTTCATATTAAATTGAAATTATAATAGTTATAATATAATTTTATGTTATTTTAGAATCTTAAAAAAATTATATTAACAACAATCTGATGAGATTGACCACCTGTAATCCTTAAAGTGATTAGATCACTATAAATTTTATTTTAAACATTACACACTTCAATATTAGGGTGTTAAACTACCAATATGTGTATAAAAACTGTCTTACGTAATGTAAAATAAATAATTAAAAAAATAAAATACAATATGTCATTGATGCATACCGAATGTATGAATATTTGAATAGTGTCTCTCCTCCTACCACCCGATAATCAACAGAACTAATGAAGAACTCCTCTAAAATCTATATCTTATTCAATATGAAAAAATCGATCCCAAACCTAATAGGATATGTTATCTAGTCAATTGAAAAAAAACGACTGATCAAAATCCATGATTCATTCAGTCTTCATGACTAACCTCCATAGATAATGCAAAAGGCAATGACTATGATCACACCTAAAGACCTCCTAGGCCACCCAGATAGAATATTTCATGGTATCATCGATGGGAAACTATAAACCAAGAATATAATTAATAATGTCAAGTTAATAGTTATAAAAATTTTAAAATAACAATAATTTAATTACATTTCATCCAATTATAATAAATGCAATAATGAATTTCAATGGGAATCTCATGCCACAACACCCATGCTCTAGAAAAACTGTTCTGAAAAATAGAACTCCACTAACGAACAAATATATGCGTAAAGAAGTGAAAAAAATATAAATGTTATAAAAAATTAGTACACAAATTAAATATTAAAAAATAATGAAATGTAACTAAACTACACAATAGAGCATACATATTCATTCAATGATTGAATTCAATATGTAGACATCCCTCGTGAATAGTGTCATAAATCATCAATCTCACAAGACCATGTCCTATTTAATTATATTATGGAGAAATAACTTAATGAGGATCAATTGACAAATATTCATGTTCATAATTATGTACTACAACCTCCATGATGGTACAAAATATGTCATATATGTCTCTTCATACATTAGAAATATAGAATGTTTTGTTTTTGTAAAATAATTGAAAACGATTATTATATGTATTTTTGGAAAATAAATAAACGGTAATTGTGAAATTATTAATTGTAATTCCCATTTTCAAAAAAACGGGTGGCAGTATCTTCATATCTCTCCTTTGTATCATCCATATCAATAGGGGTTTTATCTTTATAATAACTTTTTAATTCACAATCCTTTGTTACATCATCTACGTCATTATCAGAAATGACCCATTGCAGTCAGGTTTCATTTTCAATATTATTGTATCTTCATTGAAAATATATATTTGGATATGTATTTTGAAAATATTAATTTCGTGTACTTCTATAGAACCCTATTAAAGTTCCATAAACATATTTTCATGATAATTTATTTCCCAAATGTTTCTACACTAAATTAACTCTCTCTAATTATCATAAAAATTATCCTAATAAATATGGGGTTCTTAATGAGCCAATAAAAATGTTTTCACTACAATAATAATTTTTTTTAATTGATATCAACAATTTAGTTTCATGGATAAACACAAAAGACTCAATCTGTTTCTGACCAATGACATTTAAACATACTTAAATAATGTTTTCAAAGTTGACCCACATCAATTAGTTCATCCAAGTATCTATAAATGTGGACTTCACTTTCTCTATTAAGATATCCTCTCCAGAAAACAAAACTATTCATTGTTTTTTGATTGATGATATGGATTTTTATGAAATCGAGAACAATTAACCAAACATGAATTATATTATTTAACTATTTTGGATGGTGGGTTACACATTACAAAAAAAATTTATCAATTTTATCATCATGTTACAATAACATAACAATTGAATACAATAATATATAAAAAAAATTATTTTATATGTTAAACCACAAAAAAATATAATTTACATGTCGTTGAATCTAGTAGAAGAATATATGCTACCGATATTGTTCAATATAATCTAATATATTTTTTTGGAAACGATTTATTTATATGATCATCATATAATCATTAAATTAAAAAATAATTTATTTTTTTAAAAAAAAGTTATGAATATGTGTTAGTAGCACTCATTGTTTAAATCATGACATTTCATAACAGTTGAGTAAAACATATGTAAGAGCACTATGATGGTTATAATCTGAAACCCATCATTCATCAAATCCAATAAATAAGTTCTTTTGTGAATAAAAAATTCAAAATTGATTGTTCAGTGAATTATAAACATTTACCTCATTACAAACTATTTTGTTATCTATTGAAGGATATCTTAGTTTGAACTATTTAGAGTAGAAAAAAGTTTCCTACTGTAAATATTCCTATACTATTACCCATTCAAATGATTCATTGTGAAATAATTTTTTTCAATTTCTACATACATATATCCTATGGATACATCCATCAAAACATTACTAGCCATTTAAATTTTTTTCATCATGTGGAAAATGAAATATGGAATTATCCTTAAAATTAATGAATGTTGGAAGATTTTTTTTAGTCATAAATAAATTAAAAACATGTTATATATATCTACTATGTGCATCATATTCTATTTTCAGTTCCCTAATTTAATAGAAAAAATAGGATACTTCTATTAGTGTATTTCAAATAGATGAATTCAATAAACCTTTAAATCAAAAAATTAATATTCCTTCTAAAAAAACATGAATATAATGTCTTTTTAATCCACCAATATGTCTTATTTTTGAAATATATAGAAAAATTTTAAACATATTCACCAGATGTTATCAAATCAAAAATTGAATGAAAAAAATATTAAATAGGTTTCTTTGGAATTTTTATATTCCAATGTTCGCTTCATTAAAATTAGTCATTTTTCATTTTCAAACAATTAATGTCCTCATCACATTCAAATGTATTAAAATCTAATTATACCATTAAATTTTGTATGGGCTTACCAGTTCTATCGTAAAATAAAATAAATATATTACCAAAATAGTTATTATCAAAATTCATGACATCGATCATGTGAGAAACTATAAAATTAGTCCAATGTAGAATATTCCGAAAAATTATTCATTTAATCAAATTGTAATATTTCAAAAACTGATATATATTTTTTTGCTTTATATTATATCCAATGGTGATGGGAGGTATCTAAGAAGAATTTTATTTAAATCAATAATTATGATCATTTTAGGGGTATATCTATATCAATTGAACCCTTTCAGATGTTATTTTAATTCTTGTAGAAATGATGACCAATATGAAGAAATGTCTGATGAAATTCAAAATAAATGGTTTTATCCCATTTAGTAGCATAAATTCTTCGGTGTCACTCATACAGTACAAGAAATGATTTGGACTGTGTATACTCCAACATGGTAATAATATGTATGAATGGAAGTCACTAATTTTTCACATTAATGTGGCCTTCATTGTGGAAATTTTTTTCACAACAACAAACTATTCTTTGACACCATTACATCAAAATAAATTAAACTCATCAAATAATTGATCAAAATAACCATTGATATTATTTTATAGATTTATTTTAATTAATAAGGGAAAAAATATATGGAGCACTCAGTACATCCAATTATGTAAGTTATAAGGATTTATAATGGAAGGGAATGAAGAATATTGACTTCCATAAGAACCAAATGGAAAAAAACTCTCAATATAAAGTCTTAATAAAAAATTACAGACTTCTGAGGATAAATATGGTTGTACCTAGTCCAAAAATTTTGATGAATCATTTTCATAATGATTATTTAATATTTAACGAGTTTAAATATTGGGTTTGTTCATAAATATCAATGAAAAAGTGTTCTGATACATTAATAGATGCAACAATCTGGGTGTAAGAGAAAAATATCTCAATTGTTTTGCATGAATCAATCTAAAAATCCTTATTTGAAAAATTTTTACCTCAATTTCCAACATGTTGGACAACATACGAATGAATTATTTTCACCGAAACATAATTTGAATTGATTTTAATATTCATGAATCTTCTGATAACAAAGAACCAAATTATGAACCGGCCTCTTTCAGTAATAATATATTTTAGGAAACACATTTACATTACGTAACGATGATATAACTATATTTAATATATGATCAAAAGTGCTCATTATCATACTATTATCTGATTTAATATCCCTAAATGTTGTATCTTTTTATATTTATTGTCATTAAACCAGTACATAAGTCATCCTCAACAAACATCCTCAACATATAAAATTGAGTTTATCTAAATAAGGATTGAAATAAATTCCATCTCAAGTTTTAATTTGTTGAAAAGAAGGACTAAAAACATCATGTAATACACATTTAAACCATAATGGATTTGGAACTATATTATTAATAGAATTATATGGAACATCATTCAGCTTGTTGATACAAAAAAATTATCATTACAAAATACAAAAATATAATAGATTACACCCAAAATTATCAAATGTTTCAAACCTCCTCAAATCAAAATTCTTACACAAAAAGTTATGTGTATCTTCTGAAATAAATTATGGTTTTACTGCTGAAAATGATAAAAAAGACTCAATAGCTTCAATATATAAAGGACTTATACCTGAACCATTTGGATTCAAACAATTATTAATCCAATAAAGAAAAATGTAACAAATACTATTATAGATTTTTTTTTATATTTTTTTAAAAAATATAATATAATGAAATGTTTATGATTATTTGAATATAAGAAAATAAGTCACAAAAAATATTACAAAATGTAAAAATTCAGACATACCTATAAATAAATTTGATATATCTACCACTTATTTTTTTAAATTTATGTATATATTTACTAGTTGTCATTAATTACAACTAATGATAAAAAATTACTAGATATAAATAATTTTTACAAATTTCCATTCTTAGTAACCATATATAATTTCCATAAATTAGAACACATTGTAACATCCCATGTAAATAATGTATAAGAAATTTTTATTATTATTAATATTTTTGAATTAAATATTAATTTTACTTTAAAGGGGATTCTATGTTCAATGGCGTACGTGATACACAACAACGAGTTTCTTTGAAATCTTACATTGCACAGTAACAATATAATATTATTACTTTAAATGATAGTTAATGCCAAGAAATTTTATTTTTGATAATGAATATAACTAACTAAAATATGATTATACATGTTTTTAAATGTTTTTAAATTTTTCCAATTCAAGAAAGATGTTTAAAATGTGAATGAATCTACATTTAAGAATAATTTTCTTTAAAAAGATGATTTACCACCATTTGATGGTGAACCCTATTTAAATATAGTTTTGGTCACTTTTATATATTATATTTGACTAAAAAATTTATTATTTAGAATTGGGACATCAGAATTCACTTTGGGTAAAATTTTGGTATTTTTCTGATAAAATTAATTTATTATTAAATAGTAAAACATACTGTATTTAAATTCAAAACTGCCTTTTAATCTAATTTATTTTGATGGTTATATAATATTTTTAATTAGTTGTAATTTATAATTAGATTATATTTTTACTATTTAATAAAATTTGGTTTATTTGATATAATTTCACTTTGAAATTGGACATAAATAAGTGTCAATATTCCAGAGTTATTATTTCATAAAAACATGCCGTTTATTTTCATAGTGGGGATTAATTTTAAATTAATTTCATGAACTTATGTGTTTTGAATTTGGAAAAATGGAAACCATATTTATAATCTTCAGAAAAAAATTGTGTAAGTAGGAATCTTTTATTTTTAGACATTGTGAATATTAACTTTAGTAAATATTTTATTTACTAGGGTTAAAGGGTAAATCTGGTAAATAAGGGGAAACAAATATTATTATATTAATTTAAAATTACTCTAACAATTGTCATAATCATATTTTTTGACACATATCCGACCCTGGTCATCCTTGGGTCTATTTGGGGTCCCCATGGAGCCACATGGGATTGATAATGACACTTTATATTAATTAATTTAAAATAATGACAAAAATGACATAATCAAATATCTTGTAGTATATTAATTTTTACATAGGGTTATATAAGTTATCATTTCTCCTAAAAATGTTTTTTGGAAATATTAAAAGATTTCCTACATCATCGTATTTTTTTAATATTTCTAGAAATCAAAAATAAAGTAAATTAGTTTTTGACACAACAATGATGCAATGTTTACACTATTAATAAATGATTTAAATAAATAAGATTATAAAGATTGAACTAATATAAAAACAACTATCCAATTTATGTTATATTATTTTATTTCTACCATGATTCATCTTATCTTCGACTTTAAAAACATTTGGACCTTTAGAGACTGAAATTCATTATATGATAAAATAATATTTTCACACTTTCTTAAAGAGCCCATCCTCCCCCATATAAAAAGCCCTCAACTCTAACCCATTCCTCACACCTCTCAAGCCACTTGGATCATACAAAACCTTCAAATATATTCTCTCAAGATCCATATCTTTCACCTATAACCCTTAAATTAGGCAGAAGAAACTTCTAGAAGTCCTTTTCGTTCAAACCAAAGGAAGTTACCAAAATTACCGTTTACGATTTCTCTTGAATTATTTTCATTTAATTTACTTCTCCAACCACTAAACTATTTTTAATAATTTATTTTATAACTAAAATAGTATCGTGGATATATTATTTTGTGGTTATGAGAATTATTAGAGAAACACATTCACACACCTCCATCTAATGTGAAAAAAACATACTATTTTTGTGGATGGAAAACAAACGCCTCACTAAACGATGATTGTTCAATTAACTCCTATCGCCTCTCATGGTGGACATTAAGATATTTCATTAATTATATATGATATATATTATATTTATGTTTTCTTTATGGTTTTGTATTTTTATTTTATATCACACCTTTATGGGTTCCATTATGGGTAAACATGATAATTTCATTTGGGGAAGTGTGGAGAATCGCCCCCTCAATGTTATATAACTCATTTATGCCATATGTAGAACATATAAAGCATAGATTTAATGATATTATATATTATATTATATTGTAATTATTATATACCTAGGTATCATTATGTTTTAATTCCATTAAAACAAGTAATACATCTGAAAATAGCGTTCATGTGTACGTAAGACTTACCGTGTCAATGAACAGTGCATTCCATTTATTACATGTAAATGTTAAGTACTATTAAAAATACATGTATATAATTGATATATATCATATATATGATATCTAAATAATGAATATCATTCAGGATATAATGGAATTTTGACCACATAGAAAACATTTAGGTTAAAGTTATTCAATTTTGACTCAAGTACAAATATATCGACAAAACAACCATTATTAACATAAATGACTACATAATGTTTATAACAAGTTAATAATTGATATTAAAGGAATAATAAAATTTAAAAAGGTTATTAAGAAAGTATAAATTATCATTAGATTATTATTCATGAGATTTAACAACTAACAGGTCTAGTCGGTAATGAGGTAAGGGACGTTGTCTCAATCTCCATTCATTGATGCATATTTTGTTTTATACGCTAAATTCTATTATACATTGTATAAATACCTTTAAATTTTAATTTTATTCAAAAGGAATTTTTTTCTACTTTGTTTTTTACTAAACGGCAAAAAATTTATATATCCATTTACGTACGTGGTGACAACGACCTTTCTGCCGCTGCATGTATTATTTGCTCTTTGGTTTCCTTAACGAGTTATAATGTGTTTAAAAGGAAAGTAAATACCATTTAATATTTTTATGTATATTGGTATCGAAAATGGGTTTGATAATGGATTTATTATTGAAATATATTTAAATGATATATTGTGATTGAAATGTGGAAATGTTATCTTTCATTTATGTATGTTTTATGTTGTATGAATATGTTATAGTTCATGGGAATTGTTTATGTATATGGGTGGTTTCATGAAAAAACCTATAGAGGGTGAGCCTGAGATTTCTCTCTAATGAATTGTGTAACATGACGGAGGTAAACATGAATGTTTCTCCTAAGAGATTTAGGGAATATATGTGATGAGTATTCCAAATGTAAATATATACATAGGTGTGATAGATTCAATGTATGTAAGATATATATAACACATGTTACCATTAGGATTTATGTTTTCTATTTTTTATTCATAAATCTTATGATTTCTTGAGGTATGTTAAAGATATTATGTTATGTATGAGATTATGAACTATTGTTTTCATTCATTGTTTTATAACCCTTATTGATATGATTATGCTAATGGAATGTTTTGAAATGTTTTTCATAGGAACTAGAGATGAATAGTGTCAATGATGGGATCAAGGAAAAGTCATATTGTCTAAAACATAGGAATATACATGTCTCTCTTTTTAAGAGTTGTTAATTTATGAAAGAATGGAAACTGATTAGAGGTGTCTAACTTGTAATTTTTGGGATGTAATTTAGTATTTATGGCCTAATTCTCTAAAACACTAAACATTAAAAAATCCTCAATGTGAATTATTCATTTAAGGAAAGATTATGTAATGTTTAAGGTCGGGTCCTTATAGATGGTATTCGAGGTTGTTTTAGAAAACTTTAGGAGTTGGAATAATGTTTAATTAATTTCTATAAATTAATTAATGGTATGATTAGTGGGATATAACATTTACCGATAACCATGATTCATTGACTAAGATATTTATGTGTTCAGAGTGGTTTTCCACAGAGAAAACAGTGCAACTATGTTGAGATGACATCACAAGGAAGACAATTTTCCAAATTAGCAACCTGAGATGGTCGGAATCAAAACTGAATAGTTTGTTGCTGTGATGAAACAGTTGACTTAGGCTATTAATGGTTGTGGTATCAATGAAAAAGATCATCCAGATCAACCGAAGAGGAACATGTTATTAGTGGGGAATTTCATGAGGGAACATCCCCATCTGTTGGAGGATCATCTGACCCTTTACTAGCGGAAGGATGGATTAATGCACTGGAAAAGATTATTTATGTTATGGATGTTCTTAACATCAAAAGGTTAGTCTCACTACTTACCGTTTTGATGGTGAAGCTGATCATTTGTGGTCGATGGTGGAAATTAATAAGGATAGTAAGGATATTGATGCTTTTGACTAGGATGAATTTAAAGGTATGTTTCATTAGAAATATTTTCATAAGGTGGTTTATATTAGAAGGGAAAACACATTCCTGGAATTGGGGCCGGATAATGACTTAGTGGCTACTTATGACGAAAAATTCACTCGACTGGCAAGGTGGTATCCAAATTTCATATGTGTTATTGATTGTAAAATTAACCATTTTTCCTCATGATTAAAGACAAATTATCATTGGGATTTAGCATTTTGTGAGTTCAACATTTATGAAAATGTTTTTCGTTGTGCGAAAAAGGTGAAAATGGAGTTTTCCGACAAATAGATCTTCTTTAAAAACTAATAGAATATGTGGTCAAGGTGGGAGTTGGATGGGAAAAACTCTTCAAAAAATCCCAATTGTAAGAAACCTAAGTTTAGAGTTTTTGAAAATTGTTGTACAAATCATGATTTGTAATGTCTTTTGAATTATAACAAGTGATACCGATGTGGTAAAATGAGACATAAAGATCACAATTACACTGAAATAGATTAGATTAATTGTGAGACAAAATCTAATTTAAAGTTAGTTAAATGTTCTAAGTGAAATGAAATGGCTCATTCTGTGAATGAGTTTCCAACAAAGAACATAACTAAAGAAAAAATGGCTAGATTACCTGAAGAAAGGGGTGGTGAAATCCTTTGCAACTACTTTAGCAGATGTTGGGCCATCAAATTAAGTAGTATCGTGTACAGTATTTGTTTGTTCAGATTATTCCAATGTGTTGTTTGATTCATGATCTACATATTCATTAATTTCTGAGATATTTTATGGTAAATTGGTAATTATATCTCAAGATATTAATCCTAAACATATGTTAAACACTTGGAGGAAATGTTGAGACAAAAATTAATTATAAGAACCTTCCAGTCCTTTTGTGCAGAATGATTCTACCTACAAACCTTATTTTTCGGCCTCCAGAAGAGTTTGCTGTTATTTTTTATAGATTGGATTTCTATTTATCATGATACTATTTACTAGAGATTTAAAGAGGTTTATTTTCAAAAATATTTTCAGTTTGTGTACATGAATGAACCATTAATTCTTATAACATATCTGGAAGCTGGGAAACTAGTAAAATATGGAAATGAATGTAACCTTGCACATACGGTTGAAAATAAAGGAACTGTTCATATTAATGATGTATGAGTAGTAAATGAGTACATTGATGTTTTTTATGAGTTTCTTTGTATTATACCTGATCGAGAGGTTGAATTTACTATTGACATTGTTCCTCACGCTAAGCCAATTTCAAAACCCCCTTATCGAATTTCTCAGTTTGAACTTTTATAGTTAAAGAAACATATTCCGATGTTATTAGATAATGGTTTAATTTAACCTAGAACATTGCCATGTGGTGCGCTTGTCTTATTGGTTTAAAATAAAGACAGTTTAATGTGACATTTCATTGATTATAGAGCATTGAATAACATCACTATTAAGAACATGTATCATTCTCCTCATATCGATGATTTGTTTGATCAGCTCCAAAGAGCTCAATATTTTTCAAAGATTGACATATGGTCGGGGTGCCATCAGTTGAATATAAAGGAAGCAGATATTTGGAAGACTACGATTCATACTAGATATGGTCACTATGAATTTATAATAATTCCTTTAGTTTTAACCAATGAACCCACTGTATTCATGGATCTTATGAATATAATTTTTTTTGGGTTCTTGGATATGTTTTTGGTTGTGTTCATTGATGATATTATGGTATATTCTATAATTAAAGAAAAGAATTCATGTAATTTAAGGGTTATTTTTCAAACCATAACGAAAAAGAAACAATTTTTGAAACTCAACATGTCTGAGTTTTGGTTATAGAAAATTTCATTCCATGGTCACATTGTTTCAAAAAAATGGCTTAACTTTTGGTCCTACTAAAAAACAAATGTTTTTGAATAATGGGCAGGACACACAAATATAACTGAGATTCTTAGTTATATGGGTTTGATAGGTTTTTAGCAGAGGTTTTTTGAGAAATTTTCACGGTTAACTAGTCCAATTATTCTGTTAACTCTAAAAGGTGTTAAGTTCATTTAGAAAAAAGAATGTGATTATTGTTTTCAGAAAATGAAAATATGATTGGTAAATTATTTTATTTAGGAACTACCTTCTGGAAATGGTGAGTTTGTTATCTATAGTGATGCTTCTTCGAAAGGTCTTGGATGTGTCCTTAGGCATAATGATCAGTAATTGCTTATGAATCATGTTAGTTAAAACCTCGGGATTAAAATTGCACTACACATGATTTGGAATTAGTTGCTATTGAATTTGCATTAAAAAATTGGAGGTATCATATGTATGGAGTAAAATGATAAATATATACTAACTAGAAAAGTTTAATGTATATATTCACTCAAAAGGAATTGAACCTGAGACAGAGGAGATGGTTGGAATTAATTAAGAATTATTATTGCACGATTCTTTATCATATAGGAATGGAAAATAATGTGGTTGGTGCATTGATTTGAAATAATAATGCCTCATTAACCATGCTACATTTGGAATGGGATTTTGTTGGTTTTTGATTTGATGATCTTTGGAATAGATGTTTTTGGTGTAGGAAATTCATCTGTTTTGTTTTAGGTGTCATTGAGATAATCATTATCAGACAGAATTAAGCAATCATAGAAGGAAGACAAGGAGTTGTAGGAAAATGTAGAGATGGTTTAGAAGTGTAATTTTCCTGAATTTAACATTGATAGTGATTTTGTTTTATGATTTGGAAATAGATTATGTGTGACATTTCATTCATAGTTGAAAACTGACTTGTTATGTGCAGCACATAGTTCACTATTTTTAGTTCATCCTGGAAGTACAATGATGTGTAGAGATCATTAGGAGTATTACTGGTTGGATGGAATGAAAATAGAAAATTCTGACTTTAATATGAGTTGTTTGACATGTCTACAGGTTAAAGAATATCATCAGTTACGAAAAGGGATACATCAGTTTTTACCAGTGCCAAAGTAGAAATGAGAAAATGCATCCATGGACTTCATTATTGGATTGCCAATGACATCATGTGGTAATAATGAAATCTAGGTTATTGTTGATCAATTGACTAAATCTAGTTATTTTCATCCTTTTCTATATACATTGTATCTAGATCAACTTTCTCAGTTGTATGTTTAAGAGATTTTTCAGTTGCATGGTGTAACCCTCTTTATTGAATCTGGTCATAATCCCAAATTTACTTTTATCTTTTGTAATGGCCTTCAGTAGTTATTGGGTACTGAATAAAATTTTATTAAATCTTTTCATCCGCAATCAGATGGGCTGTCAGAATGAAAAATTCAGACCATGGAGGATATACTAAGTGTTTGTTCACTAGATTACCGGGGAAGTTGGGACCAACATATTTCTTTTGTTGAATTTTTATATAATAACAGTTTTCATTCCAGTATACAGATGGCTCCATTTGAGGCATTATATGGAAAGCGTTGTCGAACTCCATCTTTTTAGGATGAAGTAGGTGAAAAGAAGACGATGGAACCAAAATTTGTAGAAGAGAAGGAAGAAAATTTGTAGTTGATTCAAAAGAACACGCGAACATCATAAGGCATGCCGAAAAACTATGCGAATAATCAGAGGATGTATATCTCTATTGAGGTAGGTGATCATTTTTTAATCAGAGGAAGTATATCCTGGGTACACATTGTTTTTCAAATATCATTGTTGATAAAATATATGGCGGAACCATATCATGTTATAAGTCCAGTGGTAGTTCAGTTGGAAAGGAATCTCTCTTATGCGGAACAACAGGTCTAGATTCATGACCATAGAGAGAAAGTGTTGAAGAATAAAGAAATTCACCAGGTAATGGTTTTCTAAAAAAACCAGATGGTTGAAGAGGTAATGTGGGAATCTGAAATTGCTATGAGGATTAAATACCCCCACTTATTTGATAAGTGAATAAAACTTGCAAGGGCACAATTTTCAAAATAGGGGAAGGATGTAAAATCCCAATTAATTAAAGTATAATAAATTTTCATATTTATTAATATTTGTGAATTAAATATTAATATTACTTTAATAGGGGTGCTATGTTTGATGGCGTACCCGATATGGAACAACTAGTTTCTTTGAAATCTTACATTTCACAATAGTAATACAATATTATTATTTTAAATGGTAGTTAACGCCTAGTCTTTGTATTGGTGAGAATGAATATAACTAACTAAAATAGGATTATACATGTATTTTAAATGATTTTTCATTTATCCAATAAAATATATATTTTTAAAATGTGAATAAATCTAATTTTAGGTATAAATTACATTAAAATATTGATTTACTGCTTTTTGATGTTTAACCCTCAATAAATATAGTTTTTGTAACTTTTTTATGTTCTACTTGATAAAATAAAATTATCTTTCATAATCGGGTTATCAAAAATCACTTTGGGGATTTTTTTGGTAAATTTATGAAAATATTCATTTCAAAATTAATAGTGAAAAATAGTGTAGTTTAATTCAAAACTGCCTTTTAATATAATTAATTTCTACGGTTACATTATCTTTAAAATTGATTTTAAATTATAATTTTTTTTTTTTTTTTATTAAATCCAATTTTGATCAGTGGAACTAATTTCACATTGTAATTAGACATAAATAAATGTCAATCTTTTGAAAGTTATTATTATCTAAAAACATGGCTTTTATTTTGATAGTGGGAATTTATTTAAATTTAATTTCTACCAATTATGTGTTTGAAATTTAAAAAATGTATTATATATTTGGAATCAGGAGGTCCAAATTTTTTAAATAGTTAAATTTTATTTTTAGTCAGTATTAATATTTACTTTAGTAAATATTTTATTTACCTTGTTTAATGGGTAAATCTGGTAAATAATGGAAAAAATATAATAATAATAATATAAAATTACCCAAAAATGTGTTTTAGTCCTATTGGAGGATACATATCTATCATTGGTCATCCTTGGGACTATTTGGGTCCCCATGGAGCCACTATAGTGTTATAATGACATATTATATTAATTAATTTAATGTATTGAGAAAAATGAAAAAACAAATATCTTTTTGTACATTAATTTTTACATAGACATATATATGTTATCATTTCAACTATAAATATTTTTTAGAAAGATAAAAATATTTACTACATTATGGTATTTGTTTTATAATTTTTATACATCAAATAAATAAAATTATTTGTGACACAATAATGATGTAGTGTTTAACAAATTAATAAATGATTTAAAGAAATAACTATATAAAGATTAAAATTATATCCAAAACCTGTCCAATTATTGTTGGATTATTTTATTTCAACCATTATTCATCTTATATTCTACTTTAATATGTTTTGGTCTTTTATAAACTGAAAATAATTATATAATAAAATAATATTTTCACTGTTTCTTAAAGAGCGCCTCCTCCCTCTTATAAAATGTCCTCAAGTGTAACCCATTCCATACACCACACAGGCCTATTGGCTAGTCCAAACACTTCCCAAATAATCCCTCAATATCCCAATATTCCCCCTAAAATCCATTACATAGGCATATGGGACATCAAGAAGTCATTTTGGTTCAAACCAAAGGGAGTTACCCGAATTAAATTTAACCATTTCTCTGCAATTATTTTATTTTATTTTACTTTTACCACCCCTAAACTCATTTAATTCCGTTATTTTATTACAAAACAAGTATCCTAAATATAATGTGTCTTTGTATGATATGGGTTCGAACTACACTTTCACACACGTCCACCTGATGAGTAAAGAACATATTGTTTCTCTGGATGAGAAACTAACACCTCACGAAAAGATGATTGTTCAATTATCTACATCCACCTCTCACGGTGGCGATGATGAAGGATCGGGACTTATATATGATATATATTATGTTTATTATATCATTATATTTATGTATTTTTAATTTATATCATACCATTATGTTTTCTATTATGGTTAAATGCAATAATTTCAATTGAGGAAGTGTGGACTATCGCCCTCTCAAAGTGATATGACCCGTTTATGACATATGTTATATGTATAAAAAATGGATTTAATGATAATATATATGATATTATACTGGAATTATAATATACATATGTACCATTATGTTTTAATTCTATTAAAATTCTAAATATAAATGGAAGTAGCGTTAATTTGTACGTACGACTTACTGTCTCCATGAACGTTGCATTTCATTTCATTTCTCTGAATATTATGTACTATTATAAATACATGTATATAAAGAATATATATGATATATATGATATATAAATCATGAATATCATTCTATATATAAATTACTTTTGACCACATAGATAACATGTAAGTATAAGTTGTCATTTTTTGAATCAAGTACTAAATAATGACAAAACTACCGTTATTAACTTAAATTATTACATAATGTTTATAACATGGAAATAATTGATATAAAAGGAATAATTAACTTTAAAAAGGTTATTAATAATGTAGAAAATACCATTATTTTAATATTTAGATGATTAAAGATTGAATGGGTTAAGTAGGAAAAGTGGTAAGGGACTTCGTCTCAATCTTCTTTCATTGATGCATATTTTTTTTATAAACTAATTTATTTTGTTCAGTGTATAAACCCCTTTGAGTTTTAAATTGATTGAAATGGAATCTTTTCTATAAAGAGTTTTAGTAAGCGAAAAAAATAATTTTTCTTTTAACGTACACATTGAAAATGACCTTTCTGCCGCTGCAAGTAATGTTTGATCTTTGGCTTTCTTAACAAGCTGAAATGTTTTTAAAAGGAAAGTAAAATCCATTTACACTTTTATGTATATTACTATTGAAAATGTTTCTGATAATTGATTGTTTATTTCAATACATTTAAATGATATATAGTGATTGAAATGTGGGAATGTTAACTTTCCTTTATGTTTATTTTATATTCTATGAATATGTTATGGTTCCTAGGAATTGTTTACATATATGGGTGGTTCCGTGATGAACCTTGGGATGGTGAGTCCGATATATCTCTCCAATGCATTGGATAAAATGATTGAGGTAAACCTGAATGTTTCTCCAAATAGATTTAGGGAATATAATGTTAGGTTTATTCCATATGTTACTCCATAAAAAGTTGTGATAGCTACAATGTGAGTATGATATGGATGCCACAATTTACTTTTATGATTTATGTATTCTATGTGTCATTCATAAATATTAGGATTTCATGAGGTTTTTTAAAGATCTTATGTTATGTATGTAATGATAAACTAATTTTTTCTTCTTTTTTTTATAACTCTTACTGAGATTTTTGGCTCATCCCAATTTATGGAATTTTTTTCATAGTACCTAAAGAGGAATAGGGTCAAGGATGTGATTATGGAAAATTCATGTTGTCTAAAACATGGGACTAGACATGACACTAGTTTAAGAGTTTTTAATTTATTAAAAAAAGGAAACTGGGTAGAAGTGTCTACCTTATAATATTTGAGATGTAATGTAATTGTTATGGCCTAATTCATCAAAACTCTAAACCTTAAAAGATCCTCAATATCAATTATTTATTCAATTATTGATTATGTGATGTTTAAGGTTGGGTCCTTATACTCATTACCATTAGTTATTAAAAATTATTTCAAATTTTTACTGATTAAAAATATTATTACTAATTAGTTTTAATTTATGGAAATTAATGTTAATTTTTACTAGTTATCACTAATTATTACTAATTACCATAAATTATAACTAATTACTACAAATTTTCTGTAATTACCAACAATTTTTTATAGTTGTTGATTATTATCATGAATTTTTACTAATTACCATATTTCATTACTAATTATCTCTGATTATTATAAATCAATGCTAATTATCAATAATTACTCTTATTATTACTAAATATAGCTAATTTTTAGAAATCACCACCTATATAAAATATTTGTTTGTAATTTTTAGTAATTACCACTTATCATTACTAATTATCACTCATTATTACTAATCTGACAAATTATTGATAATGAAATCTAATTATTATGAAATACCTAGTGTTTTTAATAATTACTACTATTTTTTATTATTTATCTCTAACTGCAACTAATATTTACTAAGGGAAACTATTTACAACTAATATTTATTTTGTTCAACTATTTACCAATAATTTGTAATATGTAACACTTATTTTAACTATGATCCATCTATATTTAGTAATTGTCAATATATTTTTACCAACCAAAACTAATTGAAACTAACCACTGGTGATTTTTAGTATTTATAACCAATTTTTAGAAATTAGAGTTGAATTTTACTAATTACCACTATTTTTTATTATGTACAACAAATTATCAGAATTTTTTACTAAATACCTCTTATTTTTAGTATGTACCTCTAATTGCCACAAATAATCAATATGTACAATGAATTAAAACTACGTACAACTAATTGTGATGAATGATTATTAAGTACCACTAATTACAACTAATTTTTGGTAATAAAAGGAAATTACAGTAAATTATTACTAATTACCACAAATTACCACTAATTGTATCAACTTATTATAAATTACCAGTATTTATTATTAAATACCTATATTTATTATTAATTATAATGAATTTATAATAAATCCTTATAATTATTCTAAGTACCGCTAATTTTTACAAATTACAAAAAAATATTATTATTTATCAGTAATTATAAAAAATTACTGAAAAACATTAGTTAAAACTACCGATTTGTACTATATACCACTAATATTTACATACTAACACAAATTATAGAAAAATGTTATAATTTTAACTAATTACTGCTGGTTATTACAAATTAAAACTAATTATTAGTAAATAACACTAATTTTTACTAATTTCTGCTAATTTTTAATAATTAATCATTATTACTGATTATCGGTAATTATTACTAATTACCAATATTTACTACAAATTACAACATATTATTAATAATTTGGGATAATTAGTATTAATTACCGCAAATTATTAAATGGTACCACCAATTACGAAAAATTATTATAAATTAACACTGTTTATTAATATTTACCACCAATTATAACTAATTACCAGTATATACTACAAATTATAGCTAATTTTTTTAAATTACCCTAGATTTTTAGCAATTAATGTTAATTAGTAATATTTACATCAAATATTTAGTAATTAAAGATAATTATTAATAATTGTCGTTAATGTTAACTAATTACCACTAATTTATAATAAGTATAGCTAAATCAAAATAATTACAAGTAACTTATAATAATTACCATTTAATATTTATTTTTATTTCAATGTACTACTAATTTTTACAATATATCGCTCATTTTTACTATGTACTTCTAATTTCGTTTAGTTATTTTAATTTGCCACTAATTTCATTTATTTTTTTAGAGATTACTGTTATTTTTTAAAAATTACCACTAATTAAGTTAAATTATTTCTAATTACCATTAAAGAGTACTAATTACAACTTATTACTACTGATTAAATCAAAATTTTTTAATTCCTACTAATTATTACTAATTACCACTATTTATTATTAATTACAAATAATTTTTAGAAATTACTGCTAATTACTATATTTTTTATGAATTAATGATAATTATCCCTAATTACCCAAAACTGTTAATAACATCCACTTAATTTTAATATGTACTTGTAATTACCACTAATTTCTAATTTGTACCACTAGTTACTGCTAATATATACTATGCACAATTTATTATTACTATTTTATAGTAATTACACAAAATTTTAAATAAACACGACTAATTTTTTATAACTACCACTAATTTCTAATGATTATTGCTAATTTATTATAATTACCAGTACTTATTGATAATTCAAACTACAAGTTAATAATTAAAACTAATTAAATAATTTTAAAAATAATAATTATCAATTATAATTAGAAAAATCAATTAATAATATTTATTTCTAATAGAAAATAAAATAAATTAATCAAAAATTTAAAATATTACAAAAATAACATAAAACTACTTTATTTTTAAGGTAAATCGCAAAATTTATTTCCCAGTAAAATTTAATACATTTAAAAGTTAAAGGAAAAGAAGAAGCGAGAAGAGGAAAAGAAGAGAGTTCAAATGATTATATATTAAAATGTTGCGTGCATATATCAGTTATATAATTAGAGACAATACTAATTGTGATGGTCTTCCCATCATAATTTAGACTATTTATGAGGAGTCTCTCCCCAATTACCACCAACAATTAAAAACTTCATCTGTGGAAGAAAGTTATTTTCAATGGGTACAGTCAAAAATACTATTTTACAATAGTTTATTTGCAACGTCAATTAATTATATTGACAAATAACAATAACGACAAAGGGTTTGTTCGATGAGGATATATACCCATGATAAATATTGTTCCAAAAATTAGGCGTACAAGCCACACCAAAAGTATTTGGGATGATAATGTATTCTCATTGTAAATAAATTTTCATCAGGGACTATTTCCGACAAAAAACGAATCCCATCGCAAATATACATTCAACTAGTTCTATATGCAACGATTGATGGACCCATCACAAATAAAAAATCATAAAACCCCTTTTCCCATAGTGCTTGGTTATAATGATATATTATGTTACAGATCATTTAGGATCAAGGTTTTGTTCTCCATAATGTATCAAAGAGACTAATTTTTAAATGATATATTTTTTTGTATAAACATGATGTCTCATTTCTCATACACTATCAAATTAAAAATCTTTTTAATATTTTAGTGTGTTACCCACAAATTCTCTTATCGTAAAATTATGGAATTTTTCTAAAGAGATTTATGTTTCCAAAAAGAGGGAAAAAATACTATTTTATAGATTAATATATTCTTTTCCATGTATTCAAAAATAAAAATTTGATTTCATTTTTTTAGAATCTCATTAAATCCATTTGATTACTTGAAATGTAGTTTGTTTCACAAGAATCCTCATTTTTTTAATTTAGGTATGAAAAAATAATACTTTTAAAATCATTAACTAGAATCCCAATTTTTTATTGTGTTTTAAATTTTTATTTTAAGTTAAATTATACCATGCATAACTATTTTATGTTGAAAAATTTATTTGAAATTTATAATTATGTGTTTGATATTTGGAAACAAGCTCAAATTATTTTTTCCCTTTTAATAGTATCATTGTGTAAAAATCTAGTTACCCTTGTAATAGGAAAAACTAGTTAAATAAGTTTAAAACAAATTAAGGGAGTGAAAAGACACAAAATGGGTTTAAATGATGTTTGATAAAAATATTTTGATCCCATGTTTTATATTCTTGTATAATTTATATTTTTGAGCAAATGGCTTGATTAAAACATCATTTTTTAAATAATTTATTAAAAATTTCCATGTCTCTCCTCTACCAAACATATAACAGACCCCCCAATTATCATTTCTATACACTAATAGAGATGTTAACAATGCCAATATCTTCCTTAATTCATTACTGACTACCATCCCCATGTTATACATGTCCTTTTTATTATAATAACATCCTTAGAAGGTTTTTTGTATAAACATGAGTTGGTTGTGTGAAGAAGAGGTATTATTCACAACCTTGCTTTTTTATTTCATCTTAAATATCCTACAGAACAATATCATCCAATGTTTCATTATAACAATATTTTATGACATATTTTTTTATGTTTATGTTATAACCCTTTTTCATCATGTTATCGATCTAATGGAAAATAAATCAATACTCATGTGTATTTAAAGACTACCATGTCATGGGAAGATGTATTTCATTTTCATTCGTCACCTTTTATGGATGTGGAGAATTATGTACCAAAATGAAAATATATGATATAAATTTCATTTCAAGGATACATAAATATTCAAATTCATTTCATACCCTAAAATAAAAAAACAAAAACATAAATCGTGTATACATGTGTACTACTACCATATCAAATGATTAATTTTATATTTCATCACTACATAACATTGATTATATATATAATTATACTTAAATAGATAATATTATATTTCAGATATAATAATCATTTGTAAATGAAAAAGTAATACATTCCTCCATTCCCCCATGTTCACTGAATAATAATAACCTTACCCATGCGTACATAAGGACTACAATCTCAATGGTGTAACATAATTTATTTTCCATAACCACCATAAATGAATGGTTCTATAATTATAATTAATTTATAAATATTATATTTATATTATTATTAATATTCTAGTAATGACATAAACTTGATTCATTTTACTATATCTAATATACTAAGGAAATTCTAGACAAGTGATCTAATTATCCTCAAAACTTCTAACTTGAACTTAGACAATTAATTAATTGAATAATACATTGGTGAAAGTGATAAAAATAAATAATAAATATTATATTATTAAGAATATTAAATTACTTAAATAATATTATTATTCTAAAATGTAATTGATTTTCCTGATTAGTTGTACTCGATGTAAGGAATATCTAGTCTAAATTTCCTATCCTTAAAAATTAATCAGTTTTCATCACATTATTTTTTTGTGGTTTATAAACATCTTTATAGATGTATTTAATCATAATTATAAGAAAGAAAATGTGTTTACAGAAAAATTCAATGGTCCTTCCTAAAATTCATCATTGGTCTAAATTTAGAAAATCAAAATGGATTTTCATTAAAAAAAATTAAATCATTTTTTATTTTCATTTACAACTCATTTTATTTCTTATATATGTTTTATTTTAAATTTTCTCTTTAAGTGATTTTATTTATTCATAAATAGATTAAAAAAACATTTTTATGATACCTTTTATTTTCGAATATTTTTTATCAATAATCATCTTATAATTTTTCAAATGAAGCAATTTTAATAAATATATGAAAGGAATCATTGTATTAACATTTACGACAAGAGGAGAATTTCAAATCATCATGAATTATTATTTTTATTAATGTTTATTTATATCATTTCTATGTTTTTTAAATAATTTCATTTCCGTAATATTTTTTTAATTTTCTATTTTATATTTTTCAAAATAATGTGATATTTCTTCTTTTATTAAAAACATGAACATGGTTTTTCATTTTGGTTCAGATGTGTATTTCAATGAAATTATGATGAAAATATGAAGATTAATTTATTGATTCATGAAATCTTATTTTAGAATTGTGGATAATTATGGTGTGCCCGATATTTCATATACATCATGTGAGTAAGATATAGCTCTCCAATTCTTTTTGTTATTCTTATTGTGTTCAAAGGGAAGAAGGGGTGAGTAAACTCTTTTGGTATAACCTATGAATTTAACAATGATCCAATTATTTTTGAAACGTGTGAACATGGGTTTTGAATATTTTTCTATAATATCACTTTAAGGATCACTATTTAATGGATATTGGTTTCCATTGATTTTATTTAAATATTGGTTGATTTTTAAAGGGGTGTATGTTTTATTGTGAAAAATGTAATCATTTTAGTTTTTTCATTGTTTTTAACTAGACAAATGGTTTTCCTTACATTATATACCATACTTTGTTTTAGTTCGCATATCATGATTTTATTCATAGGTTCTAATGAGGAGTATAAACTATTATAATCACTATATCCAAATATATTAAATTTTCATTTTAAAAAATTCTTTATGTCATTATTGAAAACTGTAATGTGACTTATGAATATTTTTTTTGAAAAATATAAAATGTGTGAAAATGATACATATTTAATGTTATGGATTTCAAATTTCCCTAAAAATATAAAACTAAAATTTTAAGGGAATATAATAAATTGTAACACATATTGTTAATAACATAAATATGATATGATTTAATTGAATGTAAATATAGTTAGTATCAAAAATGTTTGTAGATAAATTTATAAGTTAGGATTATATTCAATCAGAAGTCAAAAGTTATCTATAAACTCAATGGTTTGTATCTTATAGAGAATTATATTTAATTTGTATGAATAAAAATAGTTGAGTATAAGATTAAATGGTTAAGGATAACTTATTTTTTTCCTCCTAATTATATGATTTGATATGATTTTATTTGATATACTCATAGCATGAATTTCTATTTTTAGTAATGTGTATGAACATTAAGGAACTAATTTATATAATGAAATGGATGATAATTCAACGGTTGTCTGAATGGATGATGAATCAGAGTTGAGGCTATAGTGAAACTACTATAGTAATTTATATCTAGTTATCACGTGCTATGGTAAATAAACTAAACCATACTGAGTTTCATAAGGAACCAAATAAGTTAAAAAGTCATATCATGAAATTATAGACAATAATGATCTTTGAGGTGAAAATATTTTAGATTATTTTTGTTTAGAATGTAATAAGGCACACCTAGAGACAAGTATGAAAGGAATGGGAATATTTTTTTATATTCTTAAATGGAAAGAATATAATAAAAAATTTCCAAGGATGAAGGAAGAGTTTGGCCAAAATTATAAAGTAGAAAAAATTTATTCATTAGGAATCAATTCAATGCTTAAAATTTGGGGAGTATGAGAATTATGAAAATAAATTTCCTATGATTAATTTTCATGAATGATATCATCAGTATCACATGAATAAATGATTATAAAAGTTATATACAAAATATGAAGAAAATGTAACCAATATGTTAAAGGTTAGAGTTATATTAGGGTTTATGATTTAATATTAATTAATCTTAAGTCCTAATTCATATTTTTTAATGTGTGAAGGATGTAATACGATAATACATAGAAAAACTATTGTAATTGAATATAAAAAATGTTGAATGGTTCAAAGTGTACATAGGTAGGATTTTACAAGATATAATTGAAAGACATTTTTTTAAGGGTTCATAAATTTAAGTATGATCATATATTTAAGGTATTAGAGACTTTTTTTAAGGATTCATGTTATGGGAGAAAATTGGGTATCATTTGTTGAGTTTAATAAATTTTTGATATATATGTAACCATTATGTAAAACATTTATTATAGTGAAAAGGATATTTTAGGACGAATAATATTATATTTCATTGATAAAAGTGGAAAGGCATTGATAACCATAAAGATAAGAGGATCTTTGGTATTTTTTAAATTCAATATATTTGGAATTAATGGGTCATATTATTCATAGAAGATATAATTGATCATATATATTACCATGGGATTGAAATATTATTTTTTTACAATGGGATTATGGTTATTTCAAATTAGGGTCTCTATATTGGTTACATTAAATGATTGGTGTAAATATAATATTTTGGGCTATTATTTGGGTTTACATTAGGAATAAAGGATGGATTTTATTTTTGAGTCATATATGGTTTTATTGTGGATTTATGGTGATAATTGTTATTATAGAGATTATTGGCATATTTTTTTAGTATAGTATTAATGTATATAAAATTTTGGTATATATAATGATAATTAGTTGATATAATTATGGGATTTATTAATTTGTTGATCAAAGAAATAGATGTGATCAACTCATTTTAATATTGGGGTTTCAATCTTGATATAGAATATTTGGATTCTTTTAAGGTTATATATTTATGGAATGATATATTTTGAACATTGGGTGTTATTTTTGAGGAATTTCAAACTAGTTTAATATTTTTTCATATCATGATTTATACATATGACATATTGTATTTCATTATTCTTACCATTTTCGTTTTGAATAATTTCAAAAGGAAATAGGAATAACTTGTTATAATTTTGTAGATATTATGATCCAATAAAATGAAATTCTAGTTCATTATGATTAAAAATATATTCATATGGAATTTTATATTATATATAATAAGATAAAATATTTTGGTGAAAACACATTATAAAGAAAAACCAAAGGATGAAATTTAGATTTCAGAATGCCATAAACACAAGTATGAATATCTTCTATTTATCTCAATCCAGATATTAAAATAATTCCCAAAATTTAGGAAAGAGATCGTAAAATATATATATATATATATAATAATATTATATTCATTTATGATGAATATATGTCTTACAATGTACCCTACTAATTTATGGTTTGTGGTTATTAACATTCTAATGATCATATTCTCTATCATTCTTTATTACCCCATGTAAGATATTATTACCCTATATGTACATATATTAAATTTTTTCAATATTTATCCTAATTTGGGAACCAGATCATGTTTTTTTATAAGTGATATTAATTTTTCACCCTTATTATTTTAAAAATATTTTTTTTTTCAATTTTTAGTATGTGCGTATTTCATGAAAGGTAATTTTAAATTTAAAAATTGTTTTTCCATTCATGTTCGTATGTCTTATCTTCTTCTATGGGGAATTGATTTTAAAAATGGGTGGACAATTATTCTATAGGAATTATATAAAATATCATGGGATAAAATCGTTTGTTGGGGTATTACTTATCACATAAAATATTTAGTTAAAATTTATACGATGGTTGGTATCTTTTTAATATGCAACACTATACTTAAAATGAATTGTGATTTTTTTATAAAAACAACATTATTTAAATGGGACCATTATAACATATATATTAAATATATTTACTAAATAAAAATAATATAATTATGAATAAAATATATTAATGGTTTGTATAAAGAATTTTTATTGATATATTCATACCATATAATTACCCAATTTTCAATAATGTCATTTTATGGTTTCAAAATGTGATTTTTTAAATTGTGTCAAATTACATTTTTGGGGAAAATATTATAATTAATGTATTATAATTAGAAAAATTATAATTTATAAAATAGTTATTATTTATTAATTATTATATCAAAATCATAATAGGGTTATATATTTGGATTTATTTAAAATTATATATTTTTCAATGAATAGTGAAAAATAAATATTTTTTAGAAAAATAAGTTTTATTTAAAGTATATTTAAAGTAAAATTAGTTATAAAAGGTTTTAAAATTACATAATGTCATTATTATATGTAATCGAATACATGTCATTGGATTAATCAATGTTCTTAATCTTTTAATAACAAACTTCTCATTCATATAAATGAAATTTCTAAAAACCCATTTTTTATTCATATTTCATATTTATATTAAATTAATTTATCAAATTTGTAGAGGATTATTGTTGAAAATTTTATTTGATATTTTCTTATCATAATTTTAATTTTTAAAAATAATTTCAAATTCATATTTATTTTTTTGAAGCGGGTAAAAAAGATAGTTACATTAGTAAGAGTAAAAGAGGTTTAAATGGGATAGATCTGAAAATAAAATAATTTAAATGACCTAAAACGGGTATATATCATAATATATGGTAATATTTCAGATTTATATCCTCCATTATTAAAAAATAGACAAATTTTGATCCACATGGCCCATTTGAGATAATAATATCATTGAACATTTTGAAATATTTAATTTGTGTCCTCTCCACCACAAACAAAATAACACCCCATATTGTCATTTCTCCACACATTAATATCCTTTTAAATCACCTAATCCAAGTTCAAAATCATTCTTAACATCTATCCTCATATTTTATGGGTCCTTTTTTGATCAAAATTCCATCCTATGATGGCGTTTGGTTTAAACATAAAGAAGTTGTTTGATGAAAATGTATAGTTTTTAATAGAGGAATGTATTTTTATTTCTTACTTCACCTATTAAATTAATATATTAATAGCTATTATATATTGAAATATTTAGCATTAATATACTGATATTTTAGTTTTCTTATGGTATAACAATTTTTCATTGACATATCTATCACCTGAAAAATGAAAATATTGCTCATACGTACATCCGGGCTATCGTCTTAGAAGTTGATTTGTTTCATTTTCCGTCACCACCTATTATAGATGGTCCTAATTATAATTCCCAATGAAAAATGCAATATAAATTTTATTTTTTAATGGTAAAAAAATATTCTACTCATTTATTAATCATCATATTAAAAATAAAATCATCGATATTGCGTACGTGGAGACTACTACCTCATGGAATGATATATTTTATTTTTAATTACTACCTCATATAGATGGTGTATATAAATTTATTTAAATAATTGATATTATTTTTATAAAATACTAGTAATTTGAGAAATAGATGTTATACTTACCATATTTCCATCATGTTTGAAAAATTGAAACCTTACTTATCCAGACATACGGACTACCATCTCCATGATGTAATGTGAATCATTTTTCATGAACACCATACATAGTTGGTTATAAAAGTCTAATACATTGGTAAAAAATATAATTAAAAAATTATAAATATTTTTTGAATTATATAATCTTGATTAATATAACCATATTCAATCAACTAATGTAATTTTGGATATATGAGTTAAATATCAACAAAAAAATCGATGTAAACTTATTTGATTAATTGAATTTGAAATGTGTAAATGGGAAATAAAACAAATAAAAGAGATTAATTTTTTTTATGAATGAAAATAATTAAAATTGTTTTTTATAAATATTCTTAATGATTATACATGAATAGTAAGACTCAAGTTAGGAGAATTTATTTAACAAATTTTTATTATTATATAATTATCTAGTTTCACCATGTGCTTTATTTTGTGTTGTTTACAATTGTCTATTTAGATTTATTTTTTTCATTATTAAATTTTTGTTTTATCAATATATAAAAAATTATATTCAATTAATTTTAATTGGTTGGAAATTTATCAACACCCAATAGATTTTATTTAAACATTTTTTACAATATTGTTTAATTTTAAATCCAAATCATTAAATTCAAAATACCGGTTTTTTTCCAAATAATTTATATTAAATATTATATTTAATAAAAACATTTAATAAATAATTCCATACTAAATTTTTCATTGTTAAATGGTTTTAAAATATAATAATTTTAATTTTATAAATAAAGAAATCTTATCAATGGTGTGAAAGTAACTATTTTTTTAACCTTAACGACATTAATAGAACATCATGTCATCATAATGATTCATTTCATTAAAGTTACCTTTACATGTCCACAATATAATTTTCAAATAATATATTTTCCCTAATAATATGTTAATTTTACATTTTAAATATTTTCTAGAATAAATGGATTTTATCTTTTTGATAAAAAAATTTAAATAGAATCTCAATACAAAACAAATTGATTTTCTCAGGGTACTTACAAGGAGAAGGGATAAAAAAAAATTTATTCACGATATGTTATTTTATAACGATATTAGATGATTTGTTTAACTAGTAATACATATACAACAGGTGATTCCATTATTGTTCTCTTTTTCATTGGATAATATTCCCAGTCTTTAAAGGTAAGTTAAAGGGTTTTTACTTAGGAGGTTTCAATGATATATTTAAATAGAATCAAGTTATTAATAATATAAGTGAAACTAACTGATGGATATAATTCCCTTATATTCCCATAGGGGTCTCTATTTTCCTACTAAAAGAATATAATTATTTTTTTGTGAAATGTTTTATTTTATAATGGAAATATTTTATTGTGAAAATGATATTCATTTTTTTAGATTTTTATATTTTAATTTGTCTAAGGAAATTATTTATTTTGTAACCCTTACTAAGTTTTTTTGATGTTCTAAATTTTATAAATGTTTTTTATTGGACCTAATTATGGGAAATAAATATTACGATATCTATATTTAAATGAATAAAAAGTTAATTGAATGTAGCTGATGTGTCATCGTGAAAACTGGATAGTGATATTTTGATTAATATTTCTTTTTATTAATTGACAATCCTTATTAGTGTTCCGAGTGTAATGATATTGTTTTCATAATTAATTAATATTATTAACCTAAAAGATCACGGGAATTTAAAAAACTATAATACTTGTTATTAAAATCCTTATAATGGGATCATTATGTTATAAGAACATATAGTTTGTTTCAGAGAAGTTGTTTAGATAAATTTATTGGTTGCGATGTTATTCAATCATTAGTTAAACCTAGTATAACCTAATTGATTTTTATGATATATATAATTATGGTTATTTTGGATGAATAAATATATATTTTTTTAATATGAAATGTATTCGGATATATAGTATTTATCCTCAAAATAAGATGTATTGTTTTATTTTTTTCTTGTTATAATAAGGTAGCCATTTTTTGTATTCACCTCCTGAATGATCTTGTGATCCTGGTTATGGATTCAATTCAACAACAATAAGAAATTTATCATGGGTAAAGCGAAGGATTGTTCTCTCCTCACTCCATTGGTATTGTTTCCTTCAAAACACCTGTAACATGCAGTGTACTTTTGAACTGTAATATAGAGACTTTCAGACCTAAAAGAATGAAAATTTACAAGAATGTTGGGATTCTTGTTGGGGTTTTAGACAGTGTAGGGATAGTACTCAAAAAAACATTCTCACCTAGTTTGAAAGCCTAACCAAACCCACCTATCAGTTCAGACAAAAAATCAAGAGCTAATAAATGCCCTTCACTTCCTGAGGACATTCACATTGCAACACACACTGCCTTGATAGACTTGGTTATAGTGGATACTCTTTTGGACCATTCTAAAGGAACTAAAACCAATCCCATTTAAATTGATCTTTTTAACAGTATATAGATTGAAAATGGTCAATGTTTATAAACTTCTTTTTAATTTTTTTGTAAATCATAACAGTATAGAACAATACTTGATACTCATGATGTCCAGAACAAGTTTACTGTGATGAAGGACTCTAAGAAGAAAAATTGTATCTCTTCTCTGAATTCAAACTCAAATAGTGAAACTCATATTGAGAAGATTCACAGCTCAAAACAGACCACAAATGATGCACTTGATTACTCTGGGTAGAACCTGGTAAATCACTCAGGTAACACACATGACAACCCTGATTCAAATCCTTTAGGTAGAGATCATCCACTTTTTTTGAATGCATCTGTAAGTATTGCCCAGGTATTTGATCATTAGATAATGTATGCTCAATATATACACAAGTTTAGTCTTTAGGATTAAAATAATACTTCTAATTTTAGCAATGAACTTATTAATTTACCTATTCTGAAACCCTGCACTTATTTCCTTATCGATAATACCAAAATAGGTAATACCAACATCCACCATGATACTTCTAAAAGAAATTAGAATAATAAAATGTGCTAAAACATCACTAAAAAGATCATAAGATCTTCTTGAAACAAATGGAAATGAAGAATAAAATAAAGGAATTCTAACTCCAAATAGAGATTTTTTGAAAGATCCTATTTTGAAATTATAATTATATCGCCAAATCTGACAAATAATCTATTTTAGAAATAATAATTAACAGGCACTATCCATATTTATTTTAAATTTTATAAAATTAATGTTAATTCTTCTTCTAGATACCATTATTTATGCAATATGGTTACTACATAATTGGATCCCCAAAAAATGCCCATATTTTCATTCTCTCAAATGATTTTCGCACTACTCCATCCGAAATGTTAACAATTTAAACATTTCATAACAAGCCATAACATGTGATATTATTTTTGATGGAAGTCATTTATTCGACTCGTTTATTTATTCCATGAATATATATCATGATCAGAGGCCCATATGGAATGAAATTTCCTATTTATATTCATTTATTAAAAAACTGTGGTTTGTAACTGGGTACGTTAGTGCTATTCTCAATTCATGTGAGAAAATTGAACCCTCAGATGCCATGATTTCCATAGAAAAATTTAAAACCACGAATGAAAAAAATAATCTTAATGAAATAAATCTCATGGGTTCTAAATATTATTGGAATATATGAACACCTCAATAGGGTGGTTTCTTCTATATTTGATAGATCCTTCACGAACGTTTCGGCTTTAGATAAATTGGACATTATGTCCAAAAACATCCTCCACAAACTTCACTCTAACCATCACCCTATTTTTCTTAATGTATCCTCCAAAACTATGAATCGCTATCTTCCATTCATTTTTAATAATTCCGGGTTATATAAAACTAAATTAAATTACATAATCAAGATTTTATGGATTTCCATGACACCTTGAAAATATGCCATTTCTTATACATTTAAATTAATGACTCTTAAATAGATTATCATAAGTTGGTGTAGCTCTCAGGCCAAACAGATTAACAATGTCATCATTATTCTTTAGAATAAAATTAATCATATTCAAACCATTAATAATAGATCTGAATTAAGCACAAATTTGTACCATGGTGTCAATATATTGGTTAAGCTCAAATATTTACTGACATTCTAGGAGAAAACGAAAAAACAAGCATTCAAACTTAAATAGTTATCTGACTGTGATAAAACCACTAAATTATATAACTCCCATCAAGGATCTAGATAATATTGCAGACTGATATCCCCTTTAAATGATGGAGATATACATTTAGACAATGATATTGTCATTGCTAATCATATTGTCTCATATTTTGCATCTATCTGTAATGGACCTGATAAAAACAAGGACATCCTACCTATTATCACACCTATGGTGGTTTACAATGATGACAACACCAATCTTATTAACATTATTCTTGGTCATGATATTATGCACACCATCTTATGTCTTAATCTTGATTTTCCTATAGGTCCTAATGGATACATCAATTGCATCCTTCTACTATAATGGGACATTATCCAATTTGATGTTTGTAAAAATATTAAATCATTTTTCTATAATTTTGTTCTCCCTTATGGCCTAAATTCCCAACTCCTCTATTTAATTAATAATGTTTACAATGCTTCAGAAATTCACTTGTTTAGGCCCACTGCTCTCATTAACACACTTTATAAAATTTTCTAATATATCATTGTAAATGGAAAATTACCTATCACTGAATAAAATGTCTCCTAGAATCAATTTGGATTTTTAATGTGTAGATCCATTCAAAATTTCATCTGTCTTACATCAGAGTGTATTAACACATTACAAAAAGGTACCATATGTCGTAATTTTTCGATTATATTGGACATCAATAATACTTTTGATACTATGGATTGGAATTTTATTTTCAAGGTGCTTCATTATTTTGGTTTTAATGAAACATTTATCACTAAAATCAGAACATTGTTCAACTGGGACACCATTTCCATTCGGACCAACAGCTCCCCAAGGGCAACATCAAATGAACCAATTGTCTTAGATAAGTTGACCCCTCTCTGCGATAATTTTCCCTATTGTGGTGGCCAATATCAGCTGATTTATCACTCATATTTCTTATCAAAATAAACTCAAGCCCAGTCATGTCTCAAGAAATGTTAATCTCCCACCCACATTTTGTATACTGATGACATTATTATTTTTCATCAAGGTGATAAAAGAAACTTTCCTAACTGACGAATTTCTCTCACACACATTGTGGAGATTTCGGGGCAAGAAATTAGATGGAAAAATTCTTTTGTCTTCATTCGAAAACATTCCCACAAATAGCAAGTGAAATATTATAAATTACCTAGGTATTGATGAGGGACCTCTCCCTTTTACATACATAAGAATCCCAATATTTTTGGGGCAACCCAAATCCTATGATATCTCTGCTATTTTTGACCAAGTTGTAACCCGCTTAACATAATGAAAATCAAATGCTATATCCATGGCAGGTAAAATAAGCCTTGTCAAATATACTATTGTTTCCAAATTGGTTTACTCAATGATGGTATATAATTATCCTGCTAGTCCAATAAAAAATAATAATATCTCAATAAAATATTTTTTTTGGACTAAAAGATCTTTGGAAATAAAACATCAAACCATCCCTTGGTAGACCTATTTTGAAGCCATTGACAAATTTGGTATATGCCTAAAAAATCATAATTAATTTAATTAGGCTATTTAATCTAGGATCACTTAGAATATTATATACAATAAATATGAAACCATTGATTTTCTAAAAAATATATTCCTTGAAAAACGTAAGAAAGGCGACTTGAATTTTCTCACATCTTCTATTTCACCATACATAGAGTAATCATTTTCCTCCATTATGAAAAATTCTAGATGGAAATTCTCTAGAGATTATTCTATAAACATATGGTTAGATAATTGTACTACCACTCCATTAATCTCCATGGTCCCTCTTGACCAAAGACATGTGAATAACACTATTTCTATTAGAAATTTTCTAAACTCCGAAAATGATAAGCTCCCTGACACCGTTTCAAAATCCATTGACAACTACTCTTTCTCTAATAATGATTATTTCTTAATTTGTGATCCTTATTTTAATGGTGTTCTCAATTCTAAAAACAATTTACAACCACTCTTTTTGTAACTCGGAAATAGATTTTTGGAGGATTAAAATATTTATAACCCAAGGATCAAAACTTCCAGACTTACTCTTATTTGGCCTCTGGCACACAACTGGATCCCCACACATGATCGCCTACAATTATATGACATTCATATCTACTCTAAATTTAGCCTCTGTAATCAACACATAGAAGATACCTGCCTCCTCTTTTTTTTCTCGTTCCACTTCTTGTACTCTTGTGAACTATGTCTTTAACTTATTTGACTACAAATTGTTGACTTGTGACTCTTTAAAATATCAAATAAAAAGATATATGGATATTGATAGCTCTTAAAAAATTAAGAACGTTTTTCGTGAAACTATATCTGAGCATATTCATGTGATATTGTATGATAGAAATGCTATTCTTCTTAAAAATTCACAATTTATCCATAATGTAGGTTTAATGTGGATTTTCATATCGATACGTGAAGATTCTTTGATCCAAAAGGGACATTTTTAACAACACGATGATTGATGTTAGCCTTCTACAATGTCTTCATGTAGATATAATATTCTTCCAAACCCAAACTACATTTTATGTTTTCTGTCACAATCCTTCCCCTAGATGGATTAAGGTAAATGCATATGGAACATTAAAAGGTAATTCGGGCCCTAGAGGCTACAATTCCATATTTAGAATCCATCTTGGAAAAATCCTCTGTAGCTTTTATAGTAGCTATTTCATTCCTTATTTGATATATGTATAAATTATGAGTATGATTCGTGATGTTTCTTTTTCCAAGAATCATCATTTTAACAACATCTGGATCAAGAGAGACTTGACCACAATCGTGCTGGAGATATAGAATGGTGTGATACACCTTTAGTGGCTGATCACCCCATGTTGAATGGGCTGCACTCACTCACTTCACGGAATCAACTTCATCATCACTCATATTTATCGTGAATATAACATAGTTTTTAATGGCCTTGCCAACAAGGGGGTTAATCAAAATACCATTTGGATGGAAGATATTGGTGTCGGTTTACTCCCCCTTTATAATAAAGGTTATAATATGTTTCAATAATTAAACATTGCAATCTCTTTCATTTATAATATTTGTGCCTTTGTTTTCTGTCGAAGGGACCATCCTCTTCAAAAAAATGTATCCATTTTGGTTGTAGTAATTTTTTGTACTACAATGATCCAAATTAACAATAGTTTTAGATGCCAATATTATGTTTGTCTGAATAAATAAATGAATATAACTAGATCTATAGTGAAAACTCTTATGGTTATTCACAACAAGAAATAATTTTTTATGATTACCAAATTTAACCTAGGTGAGTTTCCTAACACCCCAAATAAGATAAAACTAGATTTCCAAGGATGTTCATGTGATACAGATCATCAAGGTATGATGATTTAGCATCATACATGTCATGGATGTGGGAATAATAACACTTGGGACAACTCAATGTAATAAGAATATATTTTATAAGTTTTAAATGAGTGAATAGAGAAATAAATTTCAAAGAAAAAATAATGATTTTGTTTAACAATGTGAAGGAAAATAAATTTACTCCAATGGTACCAATTAATTTTTTTAAATGAAGTGAGTCTGGGAGATATTAAAATCAATGTCCTAGGATGAATGATCAGGAAAGAGACAATCATGATCACATTAATAAGGGAATAACAAGCTTATATACCAAAGATGCAGAAATTATATATGTTATACAAATGTATGTATTATATTATTTTTATGTTTTAAAATTGATGAATATTAGTAAATGACAAAGAAATTTTATTTTTGGAAGAGTGTATTAACAAATAATATTGTAATTCCTGGATACTGGATAATGAATAATGTTGAATGAATGAGAGTGTCTACGAATAATGTATCATGAGTTTTGATGCAATGTAATTTAAGGAAAGGGTTGATAAATTTAATAATGATCAAATGTTTAATGAAATTAGTACATTTATTTGAGTATTCATGTGATGGGAGTAATTTTCAGACATTTATTAGTCTTAAATAAATGTTTATGGTTTATATTACCCTTATGTTTAAACATTTTTAATAGTTAAATAGTTCTTTGAGGAACAATAATATTATATTTTTCGAGCATGATTTGAAATTTATTCATATGTCTTAAATTTAAGAAGGAGTTAAATGTTGAGGTAAATGTGGATATTACAGATAAAGGGGTCATTAAATTTGTTGAACATGTGCTTTATGATATACATATGTAAGATATTTAATTTTCCCCAGTAAATGATTAAGTTTATATTTAATTAATGACACTATATTTGGATCCTTATATGACTCAAGTAAAAGGATTTATTTTTTGCTATTATAAAAGTTTATATGAAGAAATAACGCTGATTTATCTTTTTGATACAAATACAATGTCATTGTGGACTTATAGTGATTCAAGATATTTATGAAAAAAGTTAGAATATTTTAGGGATCATAATATTATAGTATATACATTTATGGTATATTGATTTATAAGTGAATGATATTTTTTAAGATATTTATTTTATAGATCATGGAAAAACATGAGATACAATCATTCAAATGTTTGGGTTTCAATCATAGTGAAGAATAAATTTCATGAATTTAAAAGATAGTTATTTTTGGAATGATTTATGATTAACTATTGTTGAAATTATTGTGGAAAAGTATATTAATGTAATATTTATCTATATAAAGGTTAATAGATAATGAATATTATTTACCATGTGAAACCCATTCTTGTTTTGATTAATTTGACAATATTGGAGGAATATATTATCTTTATCTTATGGATAGTTTAATATGTTAAATTTTAATTTTAGTTATTCATGTGAAAAAATTGAAATTTAATAATTTTTTTCATGGATAATGAGATGAGATATAAGTGAAAAAATTATTCACTCCCAACCATGGGACGAAAATATTATTTTAGAATAGAAATAAATAGAGTATGTATATTTTATCATGTTCAGTATCATGATAGTAAAAGAATATATCAACTCAATGAAATGGATCTTCAAATAAGAATATTATCTTATTATCTTTATTTACGATGTTTGAAGGTGAATTTTTTCTCTTTATATTGATGGGTTTTTTATGTAATTAACATTTATATTAGAATATTCTCAATCACTCCCTATGATTCCGAGAAATTTATTCTTACCCCCCATGTACACATTTTATGTTTCCAGTAATCTTCTTATTATTTGGGTATATAAATATGTGTTACTCTTTGTGACTTTCATGTTTTACCCATTCTACTACGAAATAGAATATTCATTACCAAATTTAATGATGTGGGTTGGGATAAATTAATATTTATGTATTGAAATTTTTTTTCCTTTTGATATCATTAATGTTATCTTCTAAACCATGGAATTTATTTCTAAAATAAATTTTAAACTCCCATTATTAGGAACGATAGATTTTCATGGGGAATGTTTTTTTCAAGGGATTTGAATTCAACACCCAAAAATTATTTCAAAATAATATTATTACAAAATGTATTGATTAACTCATAATAAGATCATTCCAAATTTTTTTCAAAGTCATTTTATTTTTCAAAAATAGATTTTATTAAAAAATGGGTTTTATTCGAATTTTTGAGAAAATATTATAATTAATCACTTACACTTTTTTATATATTAATGATTAAATGATTTCATTGTTTTAATCATAATATAAAAATTATATTGGGGGTGATATTTTTGATTTTTTGGTAAATGATTGATTTCTTTATGAATAGAAAGAATGCATTTTTTTTGAAACTATCGGTTAATTCATTTTTTAGAAAGTGATATTTCATTTTGAATTAATTTTATAATTATATTAAATCTCATTAATTGATGATATATTAAATAAATCCATTCAATCAATCATTGTTGGAAATTTCGATTTAGAACATTTTTATGATTAAAAGAGTAATTTTTCATGAAACCCGGTTTTTTATTAGATTTTTTATATTTATATTAAATTAAATTCTTCAATTAAAATAGAATTAATAATTTAAAATAAATTTAATAATTAATATTAGGGTTTTTAAATACTGTTAAAATTTTACCTTCATTTTTTATATTAAAAATTGTATCATATGTAAAAACGTTATTTACAATGACAAGAGTTAAACTGGGATTAAAGTGTTAAAACTAAAATCATTAGGGATAAAATGAACGTAATTCATGTAAAAATACAGTTTCATAGTAATATTTAAACATCATATCATCTATTCTTTGAAAATAGTCCATTATAATACCCCATGGAATAAGTATGACATTAATGTATTTTAATATTTCAGAAAATTACAAGTGCTTCTTCTCCCCCACTAATAAAAGGACACCCATATTACCATTTGTCCACACTTCAATAAAATTTTAAAATTCCCAAAAACTAAAAAATTTCATTCCTAACATCATGGCACATGTCATATAAGTCATATTTTGATCACAATACAATTCTAGAAAGGATTTATGTATGAACATAAAGTGATTTTTTGAAGAAGAGGTATAGTTTTTTTCAAAGTGTATTATTTTAATGTTATCTGTTAACCCTACAATACTCTATTATACATTATAGTTTAACCACAATTGTATCTAAAATATAATGAAACGTTTTTATGTTTATGTTAAAACTATTTTTCAACTTTTTATCCATCTAATGAGAAATTAAATCATTTCTCATATGTCATATAGACTATCACATAAGAAAATTATGTTTTTAATTTTCCAAAAAAAAATCTTATGGATGGTCTTAAATAAATATAGAAATTTAATAATATGATATGAATTTATATCAATAATGGGTAATTAATATTATACTTATTTATTACCCATCCAATGAAAAATAAAAAAAATCACTCATAAGCATGTGCAGACCACCGCCTTGGGAATCGACATATGTTATTTTTTATCCCCACCACACATGGATAGTATATTTACAATGATTTAATGTAAAAACATGATATTTATGATATAATGTTAAATATATAAGTATAAAATTAGACTTACTTTATTTTACTTATATTTAATTAAAAATGGTAATGATTCTCATGTGTACGTATGGATTACCATCTCAATGATGTGATGTGATGAAATTCATTTTTTTCAACCAACATAACGTATTGGTTATAATTGATTAATAAATTAATAAAAATGACCAATATCATATTGATCCAAACCCTACTAACCTAAATTTTGTGGCTACTTCACTAGATTGGCATAAACTACAAGTCATCACATCCCAATAGACTGAATTGTTAATTAGTCTAGGTAAACTAGATGGATAGATTTTTCTCATATTACATTTGAGTAAATAAAATAAAACATAATTTTTTTGGACAATATCATTATTCTTCCTAGAATATCTTAGAATATCATTCGTAGTAAACTTCTTGATTTATATGAATGGGAAAAAATTAAGGGTGATATCAAATTCTTAGTAAGAGTTAGGTAAAAAAATTCAATCTTGAATAAATAATGAATAATCAATAATGAATAGTAAATATGGAAAGTAAAATATATATAAAAACATTTCATTTAATCCATTAGATGACCATTATCATTATATAAGGAATCATAAATATAGAAGGGTAATTAACAAAACAAAGATATCATTTAGTCAATAAAATAAGAATGAAATGCACCCTGAGATAATATCATTATAAATTCTCAAGGATAAAAATAAATAACTTCTTACGGAAGAATATTCATAATTTTTAGATGTAATGATGTTAATCATCATGATATATCAACTTCCATGACCTTTCACAATCCATTTTAGAAATGAATGTTATGAAAAATTCTAGAAACCCATTTAACTAAGTCTAGCCAACTTATTCATCTCAAAAGACTAATGAATAATCAAGGGGATATCTATAAATATAATAAATCCATATCAACATTTCAAATTCCTTTATCACACATGTAATGATTGATTTAATTCACAAACAATGTTATTGAACACCAAATTTTTATATCGATTAATGAATATTGATTAGAAAGAATTTCTCCGACCAATCATATAATATTCTATGTAAAATACCATATGTATAAATGATATATTGTTTTAGTAATAAGTATATCAAGGATAACTAATTTTTATATTTAAGGTAAATGTGATTACCAAATGAAAATAATAATGTGAATATTTCAAGGAAAAGTGAACGATTAAAAAACTACTGGAGAAAGATAATTTAAATACATTACCTGCTCAAACTAATCATAAAAAAACCCAAATAAATATTATGGAGGTTATATATACAGCATATCCCCAATGGATCATAGTTAAAATAAAATAATAAAGATTTTAATGAATATAAATATAGTAAAAATGACATTTAAAACATTTTTGAGGAAAATAAACTTGTCACATTGACCGTCTTTTCGAAAATAATTGTTCCCAAATTTTTTTTAATACTTTTCTTTGAAAAATATTTGTTTATTATAATGTAATATTTAAAATATTTTTTAATCATGTTCCAATGATATTCAATACAAACCCTACATGAAAAAAATATTTCTTCACGTTTTTTATAAAATACAAAGGGTCATTGTTTGGAAAGTTTCATTATTTTTCCTTTCAATTTTATTAAAATAAAAAAATGAAAAATGATTTTATTATATCACATTGATATTGTATAAATTTTGGAAACATGTTTTGAAAACCTGTATTTGTATGAATTTTTTTTCAACTGATGGGATATATAATGTCAGATTTTATTTAAAGAAATCTTATTTATTTTCACTACCAAAGAGGAGATTATGGAATTATTTCTTTAAAATTACAACAATAACATGAGGATAAAAATATTATAGTTTTCTTATTCAATTATAAAATAATTTCCCTAAATTGAAATTAGAATACTAATCATGATTAATGTTATATTGTGAAATATACATTTAGATTGATCATAATGATGATGTGAGAATTAATTGAAGATGCCATAACATGTTTAAAATGTAAATAAAGATAAAAATGTTGAAATAAATCATAATATATTAAATTATATTTTAAATGGTCGGGGCCAAAGCCTCATTTATTATTAAAGAAATGAAAGTTACTCATTAACTAGGTAGAGGGAGATCCGTTACATAGCCTGATGGCCCAGTGTGCATTTATCCCATTAGATGGCCCGTATGGCCATTTTTTCCCCAAGACCCATTATGTTAATGGTACAACTACAGTACCAGTGCTGCTACGTTACTACACAGTACCCACTGTGGCTACAATTCCCTACCACCGCTATAGTACCCAACTACTCCTACAGTGCTCACTGGTGCTATAGGGCGACCACTACTACAGTACACTACAGTACTGCTACAACACCTGCGCACAATACGTTTTGAACCCCCATATTACTTATAGAATTAAGGGGTGGTTACCACTAAGCCAAACCCCAACTACATAATATATTGAAATTTATTTAATGAAATAATATGTTAATGTCATATAAATTGATGTAATAATATAACCCAATGAAAATAAATTGAGTTATCGAATGATTTACCACTTGGTAATTTTCTATTCAAATAACCTTAATTGAAATAATGAAAGTAAAAGTATAAAAAAATTAGTTAAGAATCATTCATGATATTACATTAAATGGTGGTAGTGTATACACATTATAAAAGGAATAATGTTCCTAATATTACAATATTCCTCAGTGGAGGAAAATTGAGATGAAGTCTTTTATAAAAAGGTTAATTTTGGCTGAATATTCATTAACCTCATGAATTAATTCTTTAATCTTGTTAATAATTTTTATAATAATAATATTTATACTTATAATATCTTATATTATCATATTATGACATTTAAACATATTTTAAAAATTTATATTTCATTATTTTTATTGTTCCATGTGCCAATTCCTTTGTTTTCTAATGCGGGGATTGTCAAAAAAGATATGGTTCTTGTTTATATCATATAGATACATTAGATTAATAATTATATAAATATAATAAATATAATATTTACTCATTATATTCATTTTCATAATCATTCTTGAAGGATGTACATGGAAAGTGAATTACATAACTTTATGGAGATGGTAAGTCTTATGTACACGGGAGCAACAATTATATTCCATTAGGAATAAAAGGGTACGTAATTGGTTGATAAATTAATTTTATTGAATAAAAACATTTTCCAAATTATCAAATATATTCCTTAAATTTTTCTTTATTACGTGACAATGAAAATATTATGTTATAAATCAATGAAATTGCTACGAGAGGCAGTAGTCCTCCTTATACACAAGAAACATTATCATATTTTAAATAGAATAGAATGAATCAAGGTAAAAGATATATTATAATTATTCCAATATCATGATATCATAAATTTCAAATAAATATTTCAAATGAATGATTATACTTATCATTGAAATGTGGTTAGTGAAAATGAATTACATTAGTTCATGTTGTTTTAATCTGTCATACACAAGATCAATAATTTTATTTTTTTTAATTGATGGAGGTGGAGATTGATTTTGTTCATCAAGATAACATAATATCATATAATTAAATGGAATGTCATTATTTTAATATATAAATATTTCTTAATAAAATTTTTTAGAGGTTGAATAAGAAACAAAGTAAAAGAAGAATATTTATGAATATTGCCCCATCTTCATTCAGCTTTTTTATGTTATAAAAATGAATTCATATAAATTATTTATGATGAAACTAATAGATATTAGTGGTTTTGTGTATGGAATAAGAAATTGATTTTCATAGTTATTTTCTTTGTTCTTAATATATTTTTAATTTTGAATAATGGTGGAGAAGGGGTGGCCTTTTATAAACAAGGGACATCAAAAATATGTTTTTTACAAATGAATCAATTAAAACCATGGTTTTATCAATATAGAACACTCCAAAATGGATCTCTATAAAACCTAATATGTTGTAAAATATAAATATTCTTATAAAATGGTTGTAGTACTTATTTAATGTCATTTTGAGCCCATATCTTTCTATTTTAACCCCCTGAAAACCCATCTTAGCTTAACTACAATATTTAATTTTTAATGTCCTTAATATTCATTATGGTAAAAATATATGCTAACCTTATTATATAATATAATTTATTATTATTCCAAAAATTGATTCCAATTTTCTAAATTCAATACATAGAAGTGTTATAATCCAGTATAAAATTATACCTATAGACATAATAAAAAATTAGGTTTTCAAAGAGAATATTCTCTTAATTATTGAAGTTTTTAAAATCATAATTAATTATTAAATTCATTCTAATTAACAAAATAAGTTAAACATTATTATAATGGATTTATTTTACTTTTAAATAAATGTAAAATAAATATTTACACTGTAAATTATTTAAACAAAAAGTATTTTTCTATAAAAATTATTGTTTTTAAAATTCAAAAAAAACTGAATCATTTTTTAAAAGACATTAAAATTTAATCCTAAGATAATGTTAATATTAAAATTTAAAAATAAGTATCAATTTTAAATGAAATTTATAAATATTTGTAAATATTAATTTTAAATTAAAAGTGCAATGTGTAACTAACATGTATTTGATGAATAATAATGTTTCTCTAAACAAATTTCATTTTTTCTCAAAATATTATTTATTTATAGTCAATATATAATAAATAAACATGTTTAAACCCTATAAATTTCATAATTTAGTAAATAATCTTTATCAAAATCAATTTAACAGCTATGTTTTAATGATATACTATATTACGGTTCATTTAGGCTCCATGTTTTGTTTTCTGTAAGGTACCGAAGAGATTGCAAATTTTTTATAAAATAAATCATAATGTTTCATGGTGTTAAATTATATTACAATATTTTTTCCTATTTTGTATTCTCTATTGAATATTGTGATCCTATTTTATAATCTTATTGTGTTACATTATCATCACTAATATTAAATTGTATCCTAAGAATTTTAAATTTCACTATTAAAGCAATGGATTGAAATTTGAAAATTCCATTTATTGAAAACACACACCATAAAAGTGTTAATAAAACATACCAATAAAATATAGAAATATGAATATGAAATTTCATCTAGAATTATGCATAATTAGTTTTCTAAATATGATGACATGGGAAAAGTGAATATATAGACCATGAAGGAAAACAAATTTCCAAAATATTGAAGATAGGTGATAGAGGTCCTTGATTACAAGATTATAAATGATCAAGTGAAAGAAAAAATATCATAAATATATGATTAGTAAAAATATCATTAATAGAAATTATTTTAGTAGGATAGAACATTTTTAAACTCATTTTCCTAAAGATGAAGAATTATTTTACTATCTATGAAAATAAGGAATTATACTTACATGATATTATTCTAGTTCATAAAAAAATTATCTATATTTGGTTATGCTGAAATAAATTTCAGCATCATATATTACAATAAGAAATGAATATCCCAAATGAATTTTTATTCCTTAAGAACTAAAATTAACTTTTAATGGATCATAGAATCAATAAATGATTGATAAATAATTCCTCCTATTTTAAAATAATTTCAAAATCCAATATGGTCAGTATATGTTATTAATCTCTAAACCCCAAGAATAACACTGCTAGTTCATCATTAATATTTATTCATCAAATTGTTTAACTAAAAAATATTATATGTTAATTAAAACATCACATTGGATAGTTTTACGTGCCAAAAAGTTCTCATCCTTTAGTCATGGGTTCATACCACAAAACAATTTCCAGATCTAAAATATAGTCACCCATAAGGTGTCTTATGCCTTTCACAAAACTACACTAATATAATTATTACAAATATACCAAATTGAGTGGACCAATATTTACAACAACATAAATGAAAATATAAAACATAATGGTTAATTAAAAATTTAATCATAAGTCCTATAAAATAAAAATTCATACCTTCTCAAATATATTTTTCAAAAAAAAAACTAAAGGTTTTTATTTCTACAAATGTTTTCAGAAAATATCCTTATTCGTGTTAAATATAAAAAATTAAAAAAAAAATTATCATATTTTTATGAAATATAATTTATGATATTCTTTAAATTTATAATCCTATGATTTTATTCATAATTAAAAAGTTAATGAAGACATATATATTTTAATATTTAACAAAATCCTTAGGTGTTTACATATTCTTATAACTAAAATTCCATTTGTAAAAATAATTCCACAATTTAATACATGAATCCAAATACATAATCACTTAAACTAGTCTATATCATCATATATCCTTCCTATGTCTAAGGATAAAATTACAGAATATTTCATTGAATTCGATAATCCCTAGGTTCTTAATATTTATGATAGTGAAATATAAATACATCCCTATGACGAATTTTTTTTCATTCAATGAAACATTAGAATTTTCCTCATAAAATAATTTTGTTATGACTATATTTTACACACCCAAATAATTCTATTATTCATAGGGGAACTTAAAAAGGTTTGAATTTTTTAAGATATGATGGATTTCAAGACTTCTTTCATCCATATTCCCCACCACGAGAGCTCTAATAAAAACTATATCATTCACTTCTTTCAAGAGACATCTAGTTGGTTAAGGTAGTGGTTTTTAATCATATTTTTTGATTATTGATTTTTGTAATCATCAAATATTTCACTTCTGTAACCATACTGTTTTATTTCGTATTTTCCTCACTTTTCACTTCATATTAAATGTTTACCAGATTTATTTGGGTTACAACTGTTGACCAAAACTAAAAATCATAGTGTTAGAAATAATTATTATAGTGGGAAACTGATTTAATCATTTAGAGGATTACTAAATAATGAAACCACATTTTTAATATATGTGAACATAGAATTAACCTAGGTCATTCATTTTCATTATCTATTAAATTCCTTCATAATGGATTATATTGTAATGGTGAATTATCTAAATCATATCCCCCATGAGTGAAAAACTATATGCATAGTATGGTTCATTTTTGTGTACCATATAATTTTTCAGTCAATACCAATATTCCTTGATTGAGTTATTACACCTAGTTAATATGTTTTATTACCATACCCACATCTATTATCTAGACCTGTTTTTTTTCAACGAAAAGTTACATAATATATACATTACCAAATATTTAGTACATCCTAATACAATATTTCCCAATATTTATCCTAGGTTTATATAGTCTTATCTATTTTTTCCTAAATATATTTATAAAACATTATATTAATCATCATATGTTACTAACTGTAATGATCCCAACAACCGTAACCTAGGACCAAAGTATATTTTACTACATTGGTATAAGATATTAGGGATTGAATCATAAATGACCTAACAGTTTAGTAGTCTCTGTAAAATAGATAAAAATATGTATACTATATTATATTTGATTACAAAAATTAAGACATAATGTTTTTCCATAATATAATTATTCCCTGTAGCATGTCATTTTTTATAAATAATTGCAATCTTCATAGATTCTCATTAAATTATTTAAAATAAATTTGAGCTCAAATACTCAATTAGAGTTAAATAAATTAGATGTTATCATGAATAAATAAATCAATTTAGAATGATAAAAAATATATATATAAATACACATTAAATTTAATCAATAACATGACTATCCTGATTAGATAAAGTATAATAAATATGAAAAGGTAAATAAATAAAAATATGTTATATTTTATCAATAAAATTATAATTAAATACATAAAGTAATACTATCACTGAAAAAATATCAAGGATGGTAAAATAAGTATTCTTAATGATGGAAAATCATAATTATTTGATTTAATTATATCAGGCATCTAGATACCTCTATTTTCAAAACCATTCACAATATAGTTTGAATCTATTTGTTAACTATAATCTTTAATCACATTTAACTAAGGCTATCCAACTAAATTATCTCCCGAGACCTCTGATGCATCAAGGGGCTATCTATAGCCAGTAAAAACCCATATATTCATTTCTAATGCAATACTCATATATATCTATTTATCCATTTAATACATGAACATCAATCCATAAGAATTCACATTGAGTAAGGAATATAAAGAAAAAAATAATATACCTAGTCAGCCATGTAACATTTAATGTAAAATTTCATATATGATAATTTTATAGTATTTAATATAAGTATATCTATGATAAATAATATGTTTATTTAAGGGAAATTTGGTAGATAATGATTACAATAATGTTATTATTTCAAGAGACTGTTGAAAATAAAAAAACCAATCCACAAAGAGAATGTTAACATTTTCCACAGTCAAAATGATCATAAATCATATTTTTAAATAATAAATATTTTATGAATAAAACATAACCACAAAATATCAAAATAACATGAAAATATTTATTTCATTGATGAATATAATGATGATGAAATATATTATAGAAAAATTCATTCACAAAATAACCTTCCACGACAAAAATAATTTTAAAACCAGATGTTCCAAAAATATTTTGAAAATAATTTTCTCTTAAAATATCCATTCTCAGTTACAATATAATCATTAAAAATTTTGGGGGTTATGATGAATATATATTTTTCACATGTCTTACATGTTAAAACAAAATTAACTTTCTCCCTTTTGGTAAAATCCACTAGGGCCTTATATGGAAAACAACACAAAGATGACATTCACTTTTTCTATATAAATAAAAAATATTTCAAATATTATTTAATAAGTAATATTTATAATATTTAAAAAAATTGAAAACATTTTATGGAAACATGAATTTTGGGAAATAAGTATTTTTACCCATGATTTATATAATGAAAAACTTTGTTTAAAATAATTTATTAATCGTTTTCAATAGCAATGTTAGGAATTTTGTAATATTTCTTTTATAATAAGAGTACAAGAGAATTAAAGGGTTTTAAATGTAAATTATTAAATAATTTCCACCTATTTAAATCCATGATAACAATCTTGATTAAAATGATATTGTGAAATAATCTTTTACAAAGATCATACCATTATAATAAAATTAATGAAAGAAGTTATTATTTGAATGAAACATAAATCCATATAAAAATATTGGAAATAACTAAAAATATATTAAACATTATCTAAACATGTATTTTTATAATGTCCAATGTAATGAATTAGTAAAATTACCCAACGAAAAGAAATCGAGTTATGAAAATATATACCACTTGGTAATTTTCAGGACAACTTCACTTAATATAAATAACTAAACTAATAATTAAAAATAAAATTAATGGTTTATTGTTAATTTTATATGTTAAATATTATAATTATATACCCATAAAAAATATGTGCATAACATTTCAATATGCCACAATGAAAGAAAATTGAGATGAAGTACCCTACCTCATGATTCATTTTGGTTGTACATGATTTATCCTCATGTATAATGGTTCTATAAATATTATTAATTAATAAAAAAAACATATTCATATATATAATATTATATATATTCCACTTATAACATTTTACATCCTATATGTTTATAATATTTCATTATTTTTGTTGATTTGGTAGTTAATCAACTTGTTTTATCATATATATTTTGTAATGAATGTTTTGGTTATTACGTATACGATATAGAACCACCATATATAATATTATATGGATGTTATAAATATCACATTTACTCAAAATATTTATTTTTATAGTAATTATTTAATTATGGACATGGAAATTGTACCACATTGTTTTGTAGTGATGGTAGGCCATATATACGGGTGAATGATGATATAATTCTTTCAATGAGATAAAGGGTAAGAAAGTGTGAGAAATTAATGTTATAGAATTTATAACAAGTTATATAAATCATATATTTTCATTAAATGTATCATTATTAGTTACAATGTATTTATTTTTTGAAAAATGAGGCACATCACTTTGTGAGGATTTAATCAACTTTATACACGAGCGACATTGTAATATTTTAAAATGAAAGGAATATAAGAAAGTATAAGTGATTTAAAAATTATATAGTTATTATAATATCAAAAATATAATTTATATTATCTAAATGTAACATTATATCAATTTTTGAATTTGTGGTATTAGAAAAAGCCAACATCAGTTTTAGATGCAGTAGTCTTCTGCGCACACGTTCAACGGTTTCATTTCCCATTTCATCAAAGAAGATATAGATATTGTTCAAGAACATAACATAATAACATATAATTATATTTTATAAGCTTATGTTAATATATATTAATGTTTGAAAATATTTAATTGATGTGGAAGAATAAAAAAAATACGCATTTAAGAACATTACCTCTTCTTCAAACAACTTCTTTAAGTACTCACCAAAACCCTTTCAAGGATTGATATATTATAAAAAATGGATATAGTGGGATTAAATGGTAGTAATTAAGTGATATATTTTAGTTATTCACATATCCAAATTTCATTATATGTGATAGGTGGGTGTGGAGGGGTGGCCGGAGAGTGGGTGGCCTTTTATAATTGTGGGAGAGAACATATAAGTAATGTTTGGAACAAATAAATTACACCAACATTTTAATCATTAAAAATGAAAAAAAATTACTTATTATATATCGTTACAGGTAATAAATTCTCAATATTTTAATATAACAATTTTTAAATGTATGTATTCATGTTAATATTTTTATATTTACCCCATGTAAAACCGTTTTAATTTTTACCTTATTAATTAATTTTTAATGTTTTCACTATTCATTATGGTAAAAAAATAATTTGAACATTTTATATAATATAAAATATTCTAATACCATGTATTTAATAGAGCTTTTGAAATTCAATTCACACAATTGGTATATTTCAATTTAAAAATATATCCATATACGTAATGAAAAAACTGGTTATCATAGATAAAATACACACAATTATATATGCTTTTAATATCAAAAATTAATATGAAATTGAATAAAATAATATAAATTAGTTAAGTTTTTATATAATTTAACTTATTATAGATTAAAACCCATCAAAATATAATAAATCATTTTAAATTATTTAAACAAAAATGATGTTTTAAATAAAAATCATATTTTTTCATTATTTATAAAAAGTGAACCTTTTCAGAAAAAACATAAAAATTTATACTATGATAAATTTTGATATGGTAATTTAAAAAATTAATTTAATTTTATGGAATAAAAATTTAACATTTATTAAAAAATAATATTAAAGAATATTTATAAAGCATGACTAGATTTCCTTTAGAAATGTTCTTTTTATAAAAAAACATCTATTTCTTTTTGAAATGATTATTAATTTTTTATAAATATTAGCGAAAAAGTGATCAATTTTAAACAATATAAAATAAATTATTTATTTTTAAATATTCATATTATCTAATTTAATTGCAATGTAATAACCATGTAATATATTATTGTTTATATAGGTTTGAGGATTCAAGATCTGTAAGCTGTTAAAGATATCAAATTTATATGAAAATAAATACATCATAAAGTATATAGGTGTTATATTATCTAATAAAATTGTTAATCATTTAATATATTCTATTGAACTTTATTTTACCCTCTTAAATTATTAGTTTGTTACATTCTCCCCATTATCAATAAATTTTATCCTTGAAATTGTTAAATTTCACATGCAAATCACGTTTTTTAAAATTTCAAAATTACTTTATTGAAAAAAAAACATTATAAAATGGTTAATAAAACAATAACTTAATGGATGGAAGGATAAATATGAATGGTCATATAGAATGGCACATAACACAGTTTCAAAGTATGAGAACATAGTTCATATGTGAAGATATTGACATGCAAAAAAAGCGTAGAACTAAAATTAGAACAGAGGGTGAAAGATGCTATTGAACACAATAATTTGAATGATCAAGACAAAGAATAAAAAAACCAAAAAACTAATCATTAATGAGTAAAAATTCAATTGATTCATCATATAATAATGTAATAAAATATAATTTTTTGATTCATGATTCTTTTCGTAATGTTGTGGAATTATTTTATTATAAATGAATATAAGAAAAAATAAAAAATGATATAATTATATTTAATAATTAAAATATCATCATTTGGTTTTTATTTTATCTATTTCCACTTCAACACATACTCAAATAAATGAATATCCAAAATGAATTTATAGTTTCTAAGCATTAAAATATACTTTTAATGTATCTTCTGATCCATAAAAGAGTGACTAGTCTTTCCTCATATTTATAAACATTTTCAAAAATCCATATTTTTAAATGAAATTATTAATCTCAAAAATCATTAGAAACACCACAATTTCATCATTAATATTTATTGAAAAAACTATTCATGTAAAAACAATAACATATTAACCAAAAAATCACAAAGGATAGTGATAGTCCCTAAACACTTATCATCTTTACTTAGTGTTCTAGCCCTCTGACCTTCACCAAATGCATGAGGTTTTCACCCGCTATATGGGTTGTCCCATTTATCAATTTATATTAACATAATTAATAAGAAATTTCCCAATTGTAAGGAACCATAATTACTACAACATAAAATATTAAATAATCTATTAAGGTAACCAGTTCAATAAATATTATGTTTAAAAAAGTTGCATTCCATCTTCCTCAAACAAATTTTTCATATAAAAAAATATTGGGTAATATTCAGATAAATTATTTCCAATCAAATCCATTATCAAGTTATATTCACAACATAAATATTATCAAAAAGGTTTTTTAAGACATTAAATTTAAGATCAACCATAAACTCAAAAACCCATGCTATTATCCATAAATCTTAGGTTAATGATGATATATATGCTTATATAATGTAATATAATAATTATATGATTAAATATTCTGAAAACCAAAAAACAACTTGTAAAAAAGGTTCTATAATTTAATTATTAAATACTGATATATAAATAATTCAATAATTATATTTCAATATAGGTCTTTCCATTGTATAGGGGTTAACATTTATAAGAGTTAATTGACTTGGATAATTCCCATGATCCCCACATTTAAGAAAATAAAATATAAATGGATCCCTATGATGAAATTTATCTCTATATATCATACTCTTTAATTTTACAAGGAAATTTATTCATTTTTGCCCTTATTTTTCGTGCACAAATCATTTTCCCATTACTTTTATGAACATTACTTGTTTTTCATTATTAATTTATTATATATATGAAATCAAGACATCTATCCTCGACGGTCTCCATAACTCGACATCTTAGAGAACTCCATCACTCTATTTTTTGGGTGTCGTAGAATTGAAAAAGTTTTAAGTTATTAGTCATATTCTAGGATTTTTTATTAGAGAAAATAATGATATATTTGAGTCCTATCATTATCCCATTTGGTTTCTCACTGTCACCACATTACACATTTTATAAAATAATAACACAATTCCTTTGATTTGTTACCATAGAAATAAACCATAAATCATAGTGTGAGAAACAATAATCATTCTCAAAAAACCATATAAACATTTATAGGATCTCAAAATCATGAATCATTTTTTAATCTATGAAAATTTGTATTTTACATAGGTCATTCATTATCATCATCTATTCAAATCCATCATAAGAATTTGTAATGAAAATGTTAATAATCTAAATAATATACTAAAGGCTGTTAAACTAGGTTTGATGTTAGGAACACTTTTTTTAAAAGGTAATGATCGAGTCAAGACTGATAGTCCTTTCAATTAGTTAATACCCCTTAGTGCATCAATTCCATCACAACTTTCATGTAGTATCTATTAATGGATAAATTTCCTGAAAAATGCATATAATATATTATATACTTGAACATTAGGATGTTATTATATAACTATTCCATAAATCAATAATTGTGTTTAGTTCCCTAGTTTATGTTTTCTAAAATCTAATATCCATGTTTTCTACTAAACATCCTCTAATAAAATTGTATTGAACAAGGCCCCAGTATCTCAGAGCCAGTTTCCACATAACTATGTTGGCATAAGATACGAGAGATAACATCCCTAAGTAATGAATGGTTTAGTTTTCGTGGTAAAATATATTCATATTTGATTCCCATAAAACATTTGAGTACATAAATCCAATCATTATTCTTTTTCAAGAATATCATTATTCGCTATTTCACATCTCTATATATAATTCAAAATAATCTTCTAAGATTCACTGGAAGGGAATCAAAATAATGGTTATCTCAAATGATCAGTTTGAGTTATGTAAAGAGGAAGATATCATGAATAAATATATCGTAATAAGTTAGTCACAATAAATGTGGAATGTAAAATATCTGAATACAAATTCCATTTAACAAATAAGATTTCTACAACGATTAGATAAATAATAATTAATATGGTGATGTATACTATTGAAAACTCATTTTTTTACTCAATAAAATGTGAATGATATGTTTTTGGATATAATTTCATTGAAAAAATATCATGGATTATATTAAGTAAAAATCTAGATGAAGGAAATATTGAATTATTAGACGCCATTATGCCAAGAATCATGATACCTTCACTATCAAGACTTTCCCAAAGATAGTTTTAAACTGATGTGTATGTGTAAACCATAAATTAATTTAACTAAGGATTGCCAACTAATTTGTCTCATGATCCAACCAATGTATCAAGGGGATGTCAATATGTGGGCCCCACCTGAATCTTCATGTCAAACTCATTACTCTGATATGAAATGATAAATATAATTCATGAACAATATGAATTAGTAATTTAATTTCTAAATCATTTAATGAAAAATAATTTATAATAATTTTCACAATAAATCATATAACATTCAAATTAAAATAAATAATATATAAATGAAATATAATTTAATTTATAAAGATATCCATGATAAATTTTACGGATATTTATAAAAACTGTGATGTCTAACGATGAAAATAATGTTAATATTTCAAGAGAATGTTAATGATTACAAAAATTAATTTGGAAAGAAAATATCAATAATTTACCTAATCAAACTAATTAAAAAGAATCCATATGAACAATAAGGATGGTATCAATAGAAAACATCATCATTTTATAATAATTATAAAAATGGGTTTATCTAGTTGATGATTATAAATAAAATAAAAAATTCATCTTAAAAAATCCTGGGGGAAAAACTTTTCAATTTGAAGGTAATTTTAAAAATGAATCACAGAAAATTTTGATGTTAAATATCATTGAAAATAACCTTCAACACTTATGAAGGAATATTTAATAAATTTTTTCATATAATAGTATTAAATTTTTCACGACCCATCCCCCAGGGATGATACCATGAATACCCCAATCCCACCTTCCGTAAGATAGGGGATGGGGAATTGCACAGGAAAGGAACATTCCATTAAATGGGAAGGCATTACCTTTAATCCTAAAAACACACAGTCCAAGAACGCAACAAGAAGCAAACCACGATGTAAAACTATATAGTAAAAGTGTGAGTAATGTATATAGAGGTTGTTAGAATACAAGCCCAGCTGATAATGTACAAATACCAAAGAAAGATAGCTCATGTGTTCATCCACCAAGGATCCTACATGAAGTGTAGGTACATATCATGATCAATAGTCACTGAGTCATGTCATGCCAAATGGTCGACCACTGAGTTCGGTCCATTCCAGGCTCTCTCAACTTCGATCAACGTTGCCCATATTCTAAACAGGATACAACAAGGTTCCGGTGTAGCTCGTGGAGGGGTGAGTATAACAATAATAGGATGGGACCCAGATATCCCCGAAGGACTCTCGTAGATCCACAATGGAAAACTACAAGAAAGACCTCAATCACAAAGCACAAGAAGTCATCAAGTATACATAGGTATATGCCAATACATATACCTAAGATATCAAAATATAAACATCTCATACAAGAGGAATCATAAGGCTCAATATTTTATGCCTTTTTCACAACTGATCCATGAGGAAGAAATACCAAAAATGTAACACAATGATGGTAATAGTTCTACAAAGGTAAAGACTCATCTCACACTTGGTATATCTTATGTACAGAAGTATAGATGGTTAGACGTATTTGTGGATCATCTTATTCTATCAAGAGACTTTGTAGCTTACCCACATAGGATTTGTATATAGTGACTCACATGGGATCAGTGTGTGTTGACCCACTTAGTATCTATTTACGCTGGCCCACATAGGATCTATAAATGTTGACCCACATAAGAACAATGTTCATTCGTCAAGTTACAACAAGGAACTTGATTCCCGCACTCACCACGCGTGATTCCTGGAGGAACCTTCCTTCAATCCAATGGTTGTAACTTAACAACCATGAAGTTCCATGAAGAAATATCCCAAAGGACTGCAATTTCATATTGATTCCAACATGATAGACATTGCATCAATTGGAAACCCTGTGTATAAATTATAAGTGTTTTAGTTCCAAGTGCCTAGTTAGATTCTAGTTCGATCCAACTCGGTCATTCTCCAACTTTCATCAAAATTCAAGTCGAGTAATCCAAAATAATTTTCTCACTCTAAGTATCCTAGCACTATAGATAGTTAATAAAATAGTCCTCTGGTTCACAAGTTATGGACCTTTAAGAAAAACTAGGTTTTGTTTGGTTAGGGTCTGGTCTGTCACGGTTTGTGCCAACCCGACCCAGTATAGGTCTGACTCGGGTGGGTTGGGTTGTGGTGGGATTAGCCCGCTAGGCTGCGATCTGGCCTAACACACAGGAGGGTGTGACCCAACCCTCAGTGGGCGCGGACTTCTGGACTCGCATAGCCCAGTAGACGGAGGGCGCAACCTGTTGGGCTCGTGCGGCCTGGCCCGCAGAGGGCACAACCTGATGGGTCCGTGCAGCCAGCTTGCCCTGTGCTACAGGCAGGGGCAGAACCCGATAGAGCGGGGCCTTTCCCATCTATCACAGGGGGAGCGCCCTCCGTCTTCCGTAATGGCTAAGGTCATTTGGTTTGTGTGGCAGCACCACATGGTTTCTCCATCGGACCCACATGAAGCGCCTTCCTACTGTCGCGACATTAGAGCCACGACCACCCTCTACAGTAGTGCACCGTTGTGCACTACTTCACTTTCCACAGTCTGCCCAAGCCGGTCACTATCTTCACCCTCCATGGCTACAGTCTTGGTCTTATCCACTGGAAACGTGCAATGGCATGCCACCCTCTCCTCTGTGGTCGACCATTTCTGGCTGCCGCCATCACCTGGTGACATTCGTCATCAGTGCTGTGGTGCCAGTGCCGCACCAACGGTCTTCCTCATGGAAATAGGTGAGCTCTTATAGCCTGTTTTCTCATCCCTATGCACAAATGCCTTCTTGGAGATGCCATCTTCTCCGCTTCACCCTCTGTTTCGAGTTCCATCCAATACTAATAAAATGTTTGCGAAGAACTCATAGATCATCAACATTGCAGAGGGTCCGCGCCTTGTTCGTTTGGCCCGTGAACTCCACATTATCTTGTTAACATGAGGGAAGAATAAGATATACAATTATTTATAATCTATACCTATTAATGACACTACCTCAAGATCACTGGATAACGCCCACTTTCGAGGAAGAGTCGGTGTTCGTCCTTCCTACAACAAGCCTCCAATGACGCTTCTCAGTCGTCTTTATTCAGTTCTTCCTTGGTTAAGGGATTCATTATTCATCAATAATCCTCCAAAGATAATTAATTTTCCAACCACTTTATAAAAAACCATGTTAGAGGTTAACTCTATAACATAGGACTAAGATGATCATTAATTGGTGTAATAAATGAGCCCCATTAATCATAGGAAAGGTGGCAACACAACCATTGTGTAACTGGGAATTTAATGTTCTTCATTAAATGCCTAACAACCTCTGTTGTCTCCACCATAAAAAAAGTGTGGTGGAAGGATGTATTAAAAATAAAATAATATAAATTTCTTTTATTTATTCATCCACAAAATATGAAAAAACAACTTTCCTCCTCGACCCACTATGGTCGAGGTTAAACCACACTTATGTGAATCACAATGATGTGAGTTCAATGGTGCCATCCGATTTTAATTTTGAGGACTGGTTAAAAAGTTTGGATTTCCCGCTCCCTTGTTTACTAAACCTACCTTAATGAATGTTCATAAATTAATTACGGGCACACCGAGCCTCAGAATCACGTGCCATTAATTTTTTTGGACTCATAAAATTTCTATATAAAAAATAAAATACATGGAGAAATCCAGTTCTTTACATTCTCCCCACCATAGATATTTTCATCCCCAATACTCACAATATAAACTAAGGAAACAAATCAGGGTACTGAGCATGAATCTGATCATTCCACTCACATGTGCCCTCCTAGTGGTTTCTGTGCATCCAACGAATATACACAAGAGGTATCGACCGTCTGTGAAAGACCAGCTCCTGTCAATCCTCAATCACCACAGGAACATCCATTAATGACGCCCCCTCATCAATGACAAAATTTTCCAAGTAGATAATGTGTGATTGATCATTCATGTACTTTATCAACAAATACACATGAAATATGTCATGCACCCAATGCATCTGTGGTGGAAGAGCTAGGTGATACTCCACATCACAAACTTTACTGAGAACCTAAAGGTTTCTGATTAACCTTGGAGATGGCTTGTCGCCCCGGCTAAATTTCCTAAGACCCCATTGAGGTGAGACATATAGAAATATATGGTACCCCTTCCCAAATTCCAATGGTTCCATATATTGGTATCATAATACTTCTTCATGTTTTGTGCCATATTCATCACCTCTTGGATGATCTACACCATTTCAGTAGTATCCTGTACCAAATCAAGACCCATAAGTGTTGATTCCCCTGGGTCATTCCATCGTAGTTGTAATCTTCAAGGTCGACCATTCATGTCCTTAAATGGTTCCATACCGATGGTGGAGTGATAATAGTTGTTGTATACGATCTCCACCAAGGGATAGTGATCCTCCCAACTATGGCCAAAATCAAGTAAATAAGCATGAAGCATGACCTCTAGTGTCTGAATGGCCTGCTCTGTTGGAACATCCATCAGTGGATTAAAGAAGGTTCTCAAAAATAGCTGACTTCTGAAGGCCTCTTATAATATTTTACACAATCGGGTTATAAAACATGCATCACAATCAAAGATGGTCATCGATGGAACCCCATGAAGCTATAAAATCTCTTGTACATAGAGGCATCACATTCCATCTTCAGATCCCTACTCATGGATGGGTGGAAATTAAGCCAACTAGGTGAGTTGGTATGTGATCAACCAGATGAAATCATGTCCCTTATATGTTCATTGAATCATTGTCCTGATGTCCATGGATATACCATCCTGTTTCCACTCTGGAACCTCTATTGGTTGTGTTAATCCAGTTAAACCTGATGATCGGCCTTCACTTACTGACAAGTGAGGTATCTTGAAGCAAACCCTACCATTACCTTATTCATCACTGGCCACTGGAGCTAACGCCGGAGGTCCTGGTACATCTTCACCTCAACATGATGTAACATCATAGGGGATGTATGAAACTCCATCAACACCTGTTCCCGTAGAAACACTAGTTCTACGGTGCGTCCTTTAATGAGGATGAAGAGCTCCCAACCATCATAAAATACCTCAGGTGCCTATATTGAGGATATCTGGGCACATCAAGCTCACAGTCAATGTACCGAAGCTCTACCTCTCGAATTCGATGTATAATTACTGGAGTGACCATCATAGATTGTTGGTAAGAAGATCTATCTCTATGGATAATGGATATTTGAACTGCAGCTAGCTTCTTTAATGCCTCACTCAGTAGTTGTAGACCAGACCTTCTGCTGAGTGCATCTACCACTACGCTCCCCTTCACAAGAGTTTAGATTACCTATAAGTCATAGTCCTGGAGGAACTCTAGCCATAGCATCTTTCTCAAGTTCATGCCCTTCCATGAGAAAATATAACTGAGACTATAGTAATCAGAGTAAACAGTAAACCTTTCAACCATCAAGTTGTGTCTCTACATCTTCAAGGAAAATTCTATTGCTTCTAGCTCCAGGACATGGTTAGTATAGTTCTGCTCATGTTTTCTCAACTTCCTTGAACCATAAGCGATCACTGCTTTCTCCTGCATCAGGACACATCCAGGTCTGGTCCCTGATGAATCAGAGTGGACTACATACCTTACACCCTTTTTTGTTAGCGTTAATATGGGGGACCTTCTCAGTCTCTTCCTCTGCTTCTAAGAGCTCTAATGGAATCCCTTCATCCACAAAAAGGGTTGTCCCTTATTCAACAATGTTGAAAATGGTGCCTCAACTCTACATAATTCTGCTACGAATCTCCGGTAGTACTCAGCCAACCCTAGGAATCTCTTCTCCTTAGTTGTATTGCCCTGACCCCAGTTACCCAGAGTCGGTTCAATATTTTAACACATTAGATTTATTACAAGGAATAATTTCCAAAAATTCCAATCAGTTTAGCAGTCTTGAAAAATATATTACATATGTGACCATTACATTACACATTGAAAATGAAACAAAACATAAATGATCCTTTTATAAAACCACTAATCCCCTATATAAACACTTCTTACCAATTATAATAAAATACATGGAATCATGGGAAAATAAAACATAAGAATTGGGGGAACTCACATGCTGAATAAGGATAACAATATAGAGGAAACTATCACATATAAGTATAAACATTTAAGGCTATGTATAAAACTAAATCAATGTCCTTTTGAACATAAACATTATTATAATATGGGAAAAATAAATCAAATAATTCCATTTACATTTTCAAAAATATATTATACTATTCGAATAATCACTTGTAATATCAATAGCCAATTTCATAACGATGGAATGAAAAATTGGAGACTTCATAAGCACATACTGAATCCCTTTGGCCATGACTACAAATAAAATTTTGTCATGTCCTTGTTCCAAGACACTAGTTTGTCCCATGAGACCTACTGATGCATCGAGGAGCTATAGGGAGATCCACCCATCACTTATTATGTCTAATAAGTTCCTTATATGAAAAGGTTTAAACATAACAAAAACATTCATATTAAAAAAAGAATAAGAAATTTCAATAATTTATCCATAAACCATGATTGGTATAAAAATAACACATCCATAGTCAAACATATCACAAAAACATCAATAAAATATGGATTATTTTTATCATAATAAATCAACCTCGATCAATAATAATATTCAGTAAAGGATGTTGACATATTAGAAAATGAGAAGTAAAACTCTTTGAGGGAAATATCGCAATTTCATGAAATCATTCTAAATGTCACATAATTTACAATGGAATTCATTTAAAATATATTTTTGAATAAAAGTGTCTTATTCCACAGTGAATCTTTTTGAAAGAGTTAACATTATAAAACATTCATTTCTACATAAATAAATCCTTAAAATCATTTTGAAAACATGGACATTAATGAGAATGTATTGGAAGAAATAATATTTAAAAAAATTACATTGATTTTTTAGTTAAGGAGTTCTTTAAAAAGATCCTTTTAAAAACTATTTTATGAAACATGGACATGGATAACAAATATGTCCCAGTAAAAACATACACATAAACAATTTCGGATAATAATGTGATGGATGAATTAAACACCACTTTGCACTTTCCTATAGTTGAATGTACATTTAACATTATGTATAATGACCATAGTCTGTTATTAAATAATAATAAAACCATATTATTATATATTATATCATACATGATTCATTTATGACTTTATACTACCCAATTAATAATGATTTCTACATTAAATTAAAATTTCAGTTAATAATCACTTTCTTTATCGAACGTGTTTTAAGTTGTTATTCTAAATGACATCATTTATATTATTATTTAAATAAATATAGAATATAAAACATTATTTATATATAATATATATTTATAATATAAATATTTATAATATATATATATATATGAATTTGAAGGCACTGTTTATGGAGACTGTAGGCCTTACGTACTCATAAACACTGTTTTTGTTTTCATATCCTATTGAATAGAAGTAAGTGATTACGATATATGTAAGTATATACATACATACATACATACATATATATATCCAGAATCATTATTAAGGATTATATTATATAATTATTAATAATATATATATTTATAATCATTGTTGAATGGTGAACGTGGAAATGAATCTCATCGCGTCGTGGAGATGATAATCCGTATGTACGCACGAGTGACAGTGTCATTATAATTAGGGTGAAATTATATTTAATTGGATGATATATCATATATAAAAAATCATTACCATTTTATATTTATTATTTACAACAGTTATACACATTATTATACCCATCCAAATAATGATGTGTTTGAATAACAAACTACCCCAAGACGTAGAGATGGTAAGTCGTATGTATGCATCTATGGAGACTTTGTAATTTATAGGATGGATAGAATAAGGAATATGGATGTACCATATTTATATTGACATCACAGTATGTAGAAGGTACTGGATTTATTATTTTTGAATGGAAATAACAATGTAAGATGAATTTAAAGAAGAAAAAAACATGAAAATAGCTGGGGAAATTATTATCTTTTCTCTGGGTGTTTCTTTTTGAGTTGACAAAAAGGACTCCATAGGTTGGCTTTATAATCAAGTTATGTACTCTAAGATTAAGGTAGTATTGTTGGGAGGAGATTTTCTTAGGGGTTGGTTGTGCCAAATGTCTTTGGAGGTGTGATTTTGAGAGAAGGGGATGTCCCCTTTTATAAGAGATGTGTGGGTCACTTTAGGAAAAGCTTGAAATATTATTTTATAGTAAAATCCTTTTCGATTTATAATAGTTCCAAAATTATTTATTTCTAGGAGAATGTAGGCATGGGAAAATAAAGACTCATCCAAAAGGTTTTATATAGGTATAGGACACCATATTAACCATATCTTTTAGATTTATCTCATAGTTAAATAGTTTATCTTTTACCGTGTCTTCTTGTATTGTCACACAATATGGTAGATAAAAAAATAAAAACTTCAAATAGAACCTCAAGTAGTTCATGAATGATATATATAATATCATTAAAATTCTTTTCTCGAACCTTATATTATTAGAAATATTATATTATTTAATAATATATTACTTGTTTTAAAAACTCATTTATGTCAATTTGGACAGTTTTTAGTATTTGGTTTTTTTGAAAGTCATAAAAACATTATTACATGAAAAAAGATACATTGAATCAACCCCAACATGTCATATTGACCTAAAAATATCATAGGTATCATAAAAACAATGAAATTATATTTATTTTAATTTGAAAATTCTAATTTATTTTATTCTTTCATTAATAATGTAATTATTGCCTCATCATTGTGTCAAAAATAAATTTAAATATATAAGTCTAAAAATTATAAATAAAATACCATGATGTATTAAATCGTTTTATCTTTCTAATAAATATTTATTGTCAAATTTATTTTTATGTATAACCCTAATATTAAAAATAGTTTTGAAATTAAACATTGAATTTATCACTTTTAACTTTTGTTTAAATAAAATAATAATAAATGTCTTAATCTAATACATGTTGAAAAAAGAGGATCATATATTATTCCAATGTTTTTTTTTCAAGTGACACTTATCCAATAGAATTAGTACATGTGTTAGGGTAATAATAATATCATTTTACCCTTAACTATCCTATTAACTTTAAACCGTGGTAAATAATAATCAAAAGTTACCATTCACCAAAAATTATGTTCATCATATTGAACCAAATTTTACTTACTGATGTCAACTGTGTCTCTTGGAGTTTGGAAATTCAACTCACAAAAGCTGTAATATTATATTTTATGCAAATTTGAAAATGTACCAAGAAGGTGTGTAAAAGAGGTTAAAAAGGTCAATAAAGGTTTATACATCTATTTTTATTATAAAATGACTCCAATGAATTAAATTTAACTTTTATAGGTATTATATATCAATTTTGTCTTAAAAATTATTTAAATAAAAAAATAATTATTTAAATAAAATGTCGGTTTTAAATAATAACGGAGAGTTTTCTATTGTGCATCAAAAATTGAATATTTTCAGAAAAATACAAAAAATTTACCCTAAGCTAATTTTTATATTCCTAATTACAAAATTAAGTCTATTTTACCATATTAAATATATTGATGTTTTATTTATGAATTTAAAATTAATTCCAGTTGTCAAAACCAAATAACGGGTTTTTTTAAGAAGAAACAACTACCAGAATATTGACAAGTGTTTATGTAAAATTTAATTGTTAAATTACTAATAATGAACAAAATTGTATTAAATGATAAAAATATATTCTATTTATAAATAAAGACCATTTAGAAGAATTATTTACCTAAATAAATAATTTCGATTAGAGAAGTTGTTTTTCAATTAAAACACTGTATTTTTAAACATTCATCAAAATATGAATGTTATCATAAAAGTACAAAAACATTTTCTTAAATAAATATTTATGTCCCCATTATAAATAAAAATTTTCTTAAATTAAATTGAATATATAAAAGTGTCAAATATTAGTTTTAAAAATGGTTCTCCATTAAAAGGTGGTAAAATTGCATTTTTGAAAAACACTTCTTTTATCTGAAAAAAAAGATTTTGTTCTTATATTATATCTATGAAACACATAATATTTATGATAAAATTATATATATTATATAAGATTCAAAATGATGTTAATTCTATTCGTAATAATTTTTTTGAACTACTAGTTTGGTAAGTTGTGGTACGCTCAAACTCAGTTTTGCGTGTACCACAAGGTATTGAATTTATATTATGAGATAATGTACTATGAAGTTATGGGTTCTTACATTATACCCTCCTACAAAAAATTGAATCCTCACAATTTTAACTTGTTCTTTTAAAATAAATGGTTAAAAATAGAAAAATATCTTTGTTGAAAACACAAATCAGAAATTGGGTTAATAAAATTTAGACTTAATATGTGGGATAGGGAAGGAAAAATCCATTACCAAATTATGATCTCGATTAATAGCACATTGTGGGTAATTAGAGACACATAACGTGAGGAAAAAATAAATATTTATAGGGAGGGATTGAGGTCATTAATCAAAAGAATATTTAAAATTTAGGGTATCAAAGCCATCAATCTATGATGATTAAAAATATCATCGGTTCAACAAAAAATAATGTATTAGGATAACACATTTAAGGTACCAAAATCTCTTCGATAAAGTTTAAGAATTAATTTATTAATAGAATAAGAGGAAAAAATATATACATGAAATGTATAGTTTCACTTTTCAACTAATTACTAACACAAACTCATCTTTCTCTCCAAAAGTTAGTATGATTCAAAATTATTCTATTTATCATAATCGTATAGGGTTCCAATAATAATGAATTTATAATTCATTTGTCATAATATTTAAAAAACAACATTTTAAAAACTAGGACATCGCGTATGCTCATGGTAGGTGATTACCCTTGTCGCCCTTCGGTTGCGGGTTCAAGTCTCACGCCTTTTCCAGACACAACAGGTTATCGCCCGACCTCCGCGTTGTACTTTTCATCACAATCCAATAAAAATATGAAGAAATTATTTAACCTTAAAAATAATACCCAACACCTAACTTATTCAATACAAACCTTTAGTCTTTTCCCAAATAATTCTGTCCAAACTCGTAGTAAAAAATTTATTTTTTAGGTAAACACAATGATGATCTTTTTTTCCACGTAATAATATGTGAATACCTTCATCCTGTGTCATTTTAAAATGAGGTAACTCCATGAATTTCCATAAAACCATATTTATTAAATTCATTCTCACTTATTACTTATAGATTATTGGATACACTGTTTATATAAAAAAATGTTGTAACCTCCAACAATGATGCAATAAACAGACCATTAATCAGATCCAAGGATGTCAATAATATCCAATATAATTTATCAAAATGAATCATATATTATTCCAAAATCAATACCTCAGTATCAGGACCATGTTAATGTTTTATCATTCATTCAACCATGGATATTCAGAAACATTTAACTTGATATTGAGTCACTTTTCAATGTACCAAACAATCTCAAATCCTTAATGAAATAGTATTGTAGTTCAATCCTTATATACTCCATAAATATTATAACTAGTACATCATTGACACAATACTGAAATGACATAATTCATTAATATCAAAAAATGAATAGTAGTTATTACTCTTTATTTGTGGTAATATCATAACATGATTGTTATCCAACAAAAGAATTTTTTCTATACCCTCATGATTTGTACATTAATTTGTGTAGTGTCACAACTCCATCCAGATTCAGCATTGTACACTTGAAACCATTTTCTTACCCTTGAAATCTCGTACTCGATGTTCTTTTCTACCACACATATAACAAACTCTCATTCCCTTCAAGCATTTTCCACGGTTATTCTTTCCAAAATAATCACATATGGGGAAGTCCTTCTTTCCCCTCTCTCCTATATCCATCGTTCTCTCTTCCATGCTTTTCATCTCTTAATCCCCTTAAAAAACATAGGAATCATAGAATTCATTACAGATCTTATTAACATGTGATATTATTTCTTCATATGATGTGAATACATGGGAGACTATTTCACTTATAAATTTTTTCTTAATACATTGAATGATATGATACTTATTAATCTTTTGATCATGCATATTTCCAGTATTGTCATTCCTCCTACTAGGAAACATTTCTAAACAATGGCATAAACTAGGATAGTTTATGAATCACAATGAAAATTCCAAACATTTAAAATACCTAACATAAATTGAAAATATTATGCATATAATCGATAATCATAAAAAAATTTCTTTGAGGATGTATTTACTCCCAAATACTTCATAATATCTTATAATGAAAATGTGAATTACCCTAATCATATCCCTCAAGAGTATAATAACCAAGAGTGCATCAATCCCCTTTCTCATGTACTAGGATACCCATGGTCAAGCCTAAAACGCGATGTCAGAGTCTTCAAACCTAGTTACATCTATGCCAAAGCCTCCTCTACCTGCTTGTATCCAGATAATGATATATTTCTTGGAAAATAACAAAAGCCTTTACATTACCAAAATTCTAAGATTTTATTCTATAATAATACTCAATTTTTTTCTTAGGGTAATGTGATCTAATTAGATATTATCTAAATCATTTTACAAGGTTATTTCTAAACTTCCTCCGATACCAACTGTAATGCCCTGACCCCAGTTATCCATAGTCATGGCATTATTTTATTAAATTTTAATGATTATAAGGAATCAATTCTCAAAAGACCAATCTTATTAGTAGTCTTGAAAAAAGAGATTACATACATGAATGTTACATTATACATTAAAAAATAAAACACAACATAAATGATCCTTTTAGAACGCCATTAATCCCATAGGTTAACTAAACTAATCAATAATAATACACTTTTTGGAATCCTAGGAAAGTATAACATAGGAATGGGGTGAGCTCAGATGCTCATTAAGGATAACAATGTTGCGGAAAATTTCACAAATAAGCATAAACCATTAAGGAAACGTATAAATCTAAGACAAATTCCTTTTAAACATAAACTTGTGCAAAATATAGAAAATATAAATCAAATAATTCCATTTAATTATTCACATGGATATTGTTCTAGTCGAGTAATCACATGCAATATCAATAGCCAGTTACATAATAATGGAATGCATAATGTCAGACATTATAACCACATAGTCAAGGAACTGTTCAAATACTACTAATAATAGTTTATCCAGGCCATGTAACAAGACACTAGTTTGTCTAATGAGACCTACTGAGGTATCGAGGCGCTATAGCAGGCTCCAACCATCACTTAATAAGTCGATAGCATTCCTAATATGAAATTGTTTAAACGTTACATCAACATTTGTATTAAAACTATTATATGAAATGTCCATAATTTTTCCATAAACCATGAATGGTATAAAAAACATCTGCAGTCAAACATATCAAAAAACCTTCAATACAATATGGAAGATTATTATCATAATAAATCAACCTCGATCAAGAATAATATTCAGTGTAGAAGCTTGATATAGATGAAAATGATCAGTATGACTCTTTGAGGGAAATATCCCTTTTTCTTTAAATCATATTAAAAGTAAGACAATTTATAAAGGAATGCATTTAAAATATATTTTTGAATCAAAGTTTCACATACCACTTTCTGTCTTTTTAAACGATTTAACATTTTAAAACATTCATGTATATATAAATAAATCCTTAAAATCATTTTGAAAACATGGAAATTAATGAGAATGGTTTAGAAGAATAAATATTTCAAAAATTCAAAATGATTTTTTAGATAAAGATTCCATTAAAAATAATCCTTTTGAAAATTCTTTTATAAAAAAATTGACCTGTATAATAAATATGTCCCAGTAAAAACTTACATATAAACAATCCCAAATAATAATGAGATTGAGGAATTAACCCTTACCTTGCACTTTCCTTTGGATAATTGTACGATCAACCTGCTGTATAAAGACAACAATATGTTATTAAATTATTAAAGGACCATATTAATATATATTATATCATACATGACTCATTTATGACTTTATACTCCCAATTTAATAATGATTTCCTTGTTAAATATACATTTTAAGCAATAATTGCTTTCTTTATCGCATGTGTTTTAACTTGTTGTTCTTGATCGTATCATTTAGATCATGATTTTAATATATCGATAATATAAAACATGATTCATATATCATATATATTTATAATATAAATATTTATAATAGATAAATTTATTAAATGGAAGACACCGTTTATGGAGACGGTTGGCCGTATGTACGGATAAACGTTGTTTCCCTTTTCATTTCGTATTGAACGGTAGTTAGTGAATAAGATATATGTACGTTTATACATACACACACACACAGATATATATATATATGTATGTATAAGTATCCAGTAGCATAATTATGACATATATTTCATACTTATTAACAATATATATTTTTATAAGCATCGTTTAATGGAGAACATGGAAATGAATCTCATCGCGTTGTGGACACGGTAATCCGTAGGTACGCACTAGCGAAAATATCATTATATTAAGGGTGAAATCATATTTAATTGGATGTTATATCATATATAAATAATCATTAATATTTTATATTTATTATTTACATCAGTTAAACTAATTTTTATACCCATCCAAATAATAATGTGTTTGATTAACAATCTATACCATGACATGGAGACGGTAAGCCGTACGTACACACGTATGTTGAATTTTTCATTTATAGGATTGATAGAATAATAAATATGGTTATACCATATTTATAATAACTTCATTTTATTTATAAGGTACTGGATTTATTATTTTATTATCGAAATAATAAAGAAAGATGAAGTGATAGAAGAAAAGATCCAGAAAGAGGGTGGTAAAGTTATTACCTCTTCATTGGGTGTTTCAATTTGAGTTGATAAAAATAGATTCATAGGATGGATTTCATATAAACGTAAGGCCTTTAGTATGAAGGGATGAATGTTGGGAGGAGATTTGGGCAGGTTTTGTCTAAGAAAAATGGATTTGGAGGTGTGATTTTGAGAGAAGGAGAAGTACACTTTTATAAGAGAGGTGTTGGTAACTATAGGAAAAGCTGGAAATATTATTTTATAATGAAACCATTTTCGGTTTATAATGGCTCCAAAATGATTTATATCTAGTATAAGGTAGGGATGGGTCGAAAAAAAAACTCAACAAATAGGTTTTAGATAGGTTTAGGTTGCTATATTAACCTTATCCTATATATTTAACTCTTAGTTAAATAGTTTAACCTTTACTGTGTCTTCTTGTATTCTTTCACTATGTTGTTATTAAACTTACTCTAAACTTAAAATATAATCTCAAGTGGATCATTAATGACATATATAATATTATTTAATCCATTTGGATGAACCATATTTTTTTTAGGATTATTATATAACTTAATAATGTAATATTTATTTTTAAAATTCATTTATGTCAATTTGGACACAATTTAGTATCTGGTTTTTGTGAAAGTCATCACATCTTGATTACTACAAACATGATACATTGAATCAACAAGAAAATGAAATATTAACCTATAAAATTTATTGTTGTCATAAAAACATTGAGATTATATTTAATTTAAAATTTATATTACCATTTATTTGATTCTTTCATTAATAAGGTAATTACTGCTTCATCATTGAGTCAAAAATAAATTTGATTATTTAATATCTAAAAATTATAAATAAAATACCTTGATGTAGTAAATATTTATATAATTATAATTAATATTTATAGTCGAATTTTTCTTATGTATAACCCTACATTAAAAATGGTTTTGTTATTAAACTTTGAATTTAACACTTTTAACTCTTCATTAAATAAAATATTAATAAATATCGAAATCTAATCCATGTGGACCAAACACGATCATATTTTATTTATATGGTTATTTTGGGTCAAATTACGATTATCTAATAAAATTAGGACATGTTTTATGGTAATTATAATATCAATATTCCCTTAATTAACCTATTTTCTTTTAACCATGGTAAATTAAAGTCAATAGTTGCTATTCACCAAAAATGATTTTCATCTTATTGAACCATATATTAAATACTGATATAAACTATGTCTCCCAGATTTTTCAAATTAAACTCATATATGTGGTAAAATTAATTATTATGCAAATTTTCAAATTTACCAAGAATGTGTGTAAAAGAGGTTAAACAGTTCAATAAAATTTTATACATCCATTTTTATTATAAAATTACTATAATGAATTACATTGAACATATATAGATATTATATACATATTTTGACTGAAAATAAATTTAAATAAAAATAAATGATTATTTAAATAAAAAGTCAGTTTTTAATAAAAAAGCAATGTTTTACACTATTCATAAAAAATTTAAATTTATCAGAAAAATTCCAAAAATCCACTCTAAGAGAATTTTGATATTCCAAATAAAAAAACAAAGTCTATATTACCAAATTAAAAATATAATAGTTGCATTTATTATTTTAAAATTAATTCTTGTTGTTAAAATGAAAAAGCGGCTTTTTAAAAAGTAAATAATATCAATAGATTTATATGTGTTTATGTAAAATTGTTATGTGAAATGACTTATAATGTAATAAATTGTATTAAATTATTAAAATATAATATAATTATTCTTCAAGTAAATTCAAATGAATTATTTAACACTACAAATTATTTCGATTAAAAAAGTTGTTTCCAAACAAAACATAGTATTTTTCACTGTTTGTCAAAATATGAAAGTTATCATCAAAGTACCAAAAATTCTTGAAAACTAAATTTTTATGTCCCAATTCTAAAAAAAAATTAATTTCATTAAATTGAATATATAAAAGTGTCAAATAATGGTTTTAAAAAGATTTCACCATTAAAAGGCTGTAAAATTGCATTTTTTTAAATAGTTCTTTTATCTAAAAAATGAAATTGTTCTTATATTATGAATAAGAAACACAAAATATGGTTTTTAGAATTATATACAGTATATAAGATTGAAAATGAAGTTAATACTATTCATAACCATTTTTTACTACTTATTTGGTAAGTTGTGGTGCGCTCGAACACGGTGTCATGTGTAGCGCAAGCTATTGAATTGCTCTAATGAGAAAAGTAATATGAATTATTGGGGTGTTACACTAGATACAATCGTGGGTGGATCTAGAGAAAGCCCAACCTCAATCATTGACGGATCTAATGCGACTCTAGCCTTTGTGATGATGTGTCCAAGGAAGTGGAACTCTCGTATCTAGAACTGGAACATCGAGACCTTATTATAAAGATGGTCCACTCGGTGTGTATCCAAAAAAATCTGAAGATTACAGTCATGATCCTCCTTGGTCACTGAGTACACCAAGATTTTATTAATGAAGACTACCATGTAGTGATCAAGTTTTTACTGGAATATCTTGTTCATGAGTCCCACGAACACAGCATGGACATTGGTCAGGCCGAATAGCATAATCTAGAACACATAGTGGTCATACAAACATCTGAATGCCTTCTTTTTCACATCCACATCTTGTACGATGAGTTGATCACAGCCTGATCTGAGATCTACCTTCAAAAACCAACGTCCTCACTTCAGCTGATCGAAAATACCATCAATCCTAGGATGTGGATACTTGTTCTTCACGGTCACCAGGTTTAGGTGCTGATAGTCCACACAAAGTGTCAAACTCCCATATGCCTGTTGGTGAACAAAATCAGGGATGCCCATCGAGAAACACTGGGCCATATGATTCTATTCCTATACTGGTATTACAACTGTACTTGTAACTGACAAAGCACCACGGGAGCCATCCGATATACTGGTGTAGATATTAGTGTCATCATGGGGTGCAGGTCAATGTAAAAGTCCCCCTATCTACGAGGAGGAAGTTCTATAACATCCTCAGGAATGAAATTAGCAAACTAGTCCAACACTACACGATAGGTCACAGTCTCAACATCAATTGCTCTGATGGTAAAGCTACCCAACTGATTAGAGATCAGTTGCCCCCTTCTACGTTTAAGTCCATACTGTGCTTCAAGGGATCCTTTATCACTGGTGAAGGAAAACCTGGCCCCATCCTCATGGATAAAACACACCTTTCACCTAATGCACTCAATCGTAGCATGGACTGTAGATGACTATTCTATACCAACGATGACGTTGTAAGGCCACGACCCCTCTACTAGAAAATCACAACCGAAACTCACGCATCCTAGCTTTAGCACACACATTTGGCACTATTGTGTAATCGTGAAATCCCCGCCCATAAGAGTAATTAGCCATAATGATCGAGCCAACCGATCCATCGGAGTCTCTGTACTCTGAACAAGGGAAATGGCTACAAAATAGTGGCTTGAACTTGTGTCTATATGTACTACAACTAAAGTGGAGTAGATATTGATAATTCCTATAATCATATTTGAAGCATCGTGGTCAGAGGAATCAGATTCATGGAGCTGAGCCCATCCCTATCCACCTGCTCCCAGTGGTCGGGGTAGACCACCTAGTGGTGTTGGCGGTAGAATCTGAAATTGCCGCCCATTGCCTGCTACACGGAAAAACCTTCTTCCACATCTTCTTACTGCTTACATACCTCCCTGATCAAATCTATAATTCTGCCTCAGTGGTCCCTCGACCATCTTCTGGTTGTCTATTCAGAAGTTTGGGATGTCATAAGCAATGTGACCCAACCCACCGTACGAGTAGCACTTCAGGCTACTAATTTTTCTTCCTCTCTCCCATGATCCCCACACCACCAACCCTTTATCTCAAGGTTGTCCCCCAGATGGTCTGGTCTACTTAGTCCCCTACGTCATCTATCGTCTGCCTGTTGCAGATGGATTTGTGACCAGACTCTGGTGGTGGCTCTCGCTGTCGGTGGATGTTCATCTTGGAATCTCTCCACCAATAGTGCTCGCTCTAGCACCCTAGCCTGCATTGGACTGCATAGAGAGTTCCTTAATGCTATGAAATTTCATCAGAGACCCTGATCAATGGTCTGGTATTTGAATAAAGTGTCTCGTACCATATCAGTGGAGTTGCAGGAGATATAAGTGAACTTCTCTGAGTAAGAGGCAATTATCAAGTTACCCTTCTGTAGGTGCGGCAGCTCGTGTATATGCACTGAGCTTAGATTCATTGGGAATAAATCATCCTTGAAAAGGCCCTCATTGTCCACCTAGGTGAGGGTTGCCTCATTGTGTATCTGTAGTGTTATACTCCACCATCTCCCAGCTGCTCCCGGAAAGAGACTGGCAGCTACGATCCCCATCAGATTAGACGGTGTCCCAATTAAGCGAAAAACTCTTACCACAGCCTCCAGCCAGCCCTCAGACGCTTGTGGATCTATCTTGTGATGCCCCGACCCTAGATTCCAAAATTTTGTGCATTAGTTTAATACATTGGAATTATTAGAAGGAATCAAGTCCTGAAAGATGGATCAATTTAGCAGTCTTAGAAAATACACTTTATACAACAACATTACATTACACTTTCTAACATACAATAAAAAAAATTGTTATTTGAGAATGTGAGTATTCCCTTTAGCTTAACCCTAATATCAATAATAATACACTTCTTGGAATCCTAAGAAAATAAAACATAATAAAGGGGTGAGCTCAGATGCCTATTAATGGTAAATAATTTAGTGGAAGCTATAAACATTTAAGGAAAGATGTGTGACAAAAACAACAGCCTTTTTAAAAATAAAAATGAACATAATATGAAAAAAAATAAATCTAACATTACCATATAATCATTCACATAGATATTATATTTGTCGAATAATAACATGTAATAACTAATTCATAATTAGGGAATGCCTAATGCTGGACATCATTATCACATAGTCAAGGCCTTGTGCCAAGACTACAAACAAATTTTTTGTCAAGGCCTTGTGACAAGACACTAGTTTGTCTCATGAGACCTACCGATTCATCGAGGATCTATATCGGGCTCCACCCATCACAAACTATGTCAAATACATTCCTCATATAAAAAGGATGATACGTTACATAAACATTCGTACTAAAACTAGCATATAAAATGTCAATACATTATCTATAAACCATGAATGGTATAAAAATAACACATATATAGTCAAACATATCACAAAACCTTATATACAATATGGAATATTTGTATCATAACAAATCAACTTCAATAAAGTTCAAAATCCATCATTGAGTGTTGACATACATGAAAATGATTCATAAAAATATTTGAATGAAATACCCCTTTTTCATGAAATCATTTGTAAGTGTCACAATTTATAAAGGATGTTATTTAAAAGATATTTTTTAATCAAAGTGTCCTATACCACATTGAAACTTCTGAATAGAGTTACTGTTTCAATACAATCAGGTCCATATGAACATAACCGTAAAATCATTTTGAGAATATAGACATTAATTAAAAGGGGTTTGAAAGTTAAAATTTTAAAACATTTAACATGATGATCTAGTTAAATAGACCATACTATATAACCTTAAAAAATTCATTTTGAAATTTTTTTTATGAAATTTGGGTTTCTATGATATGTATGTCCCAGAAAATACTTACACATGAAAAATCATGGATAATAATGATATTTTGGAAATAACCCTTACCTTTCACTTTCCATTAGTCAAGTGTACGTTTACCCTCCTGTATAATGATCGTAGTATGTTATTAAATTATAACAGAACCATATTAATATTTTTGATATCAAAAATTATTCCTTTATGACTTTATACTACCCATTTAATAATAATTTCCATGTTAAATTAACATTTTGGGTAATAATATTTTTCAATATCGTACGTGTTTTAAATTTATACTCTTGATTGTATCACTTCGGCCAAGATTTAAATACTTCTAGAATATAAAGAATTATTTATATATCATATATATTTAGAATATAAATATGTATAATATACATATATATGAAATGAAAAACATCATTTATGGAGATGGTAGTCTCTGTGTACGCATAAACGTAGTTTCCGTTTTCATATCGTATTGAACAGAACTATGTGAATAAGATATATGTATTTACATATATATATATATATATATATATATCAAATTTAATTATTATGTAATATATTACATACTTATTTGTAATATATATTTTTATAATCATCGATGAATGGTCAACGTGGAAATGAATATCGTCCCGTCGTGGAGACGTTAATCCGTACATATGCACGAGCGACAATATCATTTCCCTAAAGGTGCAGAAGTGGATGGTATATTAAATTTAAAAATACATTATCATGTTATTTTTATTATTTATATACATATTACTCATCATTATATCCATCCAAATAACACATTGATAAATAAAAAATTACACCACAACCTGGAGACGGTAAGCCGTACGTACGCACGCATAGTGACATTATCATTCATAAGATGGGATGAATAATGAATATAGTTTTGCCATATTTATAATAACATCATAGTATATAGAAGATAATTTAGTTAATATTTTATAATGGAAACAAAAAATATAGAGTATGAGTAAGAGTATGAGAACTTGAAAGAGGTTTGGGAAATCATTACCACTTTTCGGGTTCTTCTTTTTGATTTCATCAAAATGGCTCTGTAGGTTGGTTTTATAAACAAAGGATGGACTCTAGGATGAAGGTAGGATAGTTGGGAGGATATTTGGGCCAGGTTTGGCAGAGTGAAATGGCTTTGGAGGTGTTAATTTAAGATAAGGGGAAGTACCCTTTTATAAGAGGGGTGAGGGTCACATTAGGAAAAAATTTAAGTATTTATTTATTATACAATCATATTTAGTTTATAATTTTTCCAAATGATTTTATTTCTAGACGTAGGTGGTTATGAGTCAAAATCCACTCAACCAATAGGTTTTATACAATTTTAGGTTACCATTTTAAACTTATCTATTATATTTAACTCTTAGTTAAAGAGTTTAACTTTTACTGTGTCTTCTTGTTTTCCAACTCTATATGGTTAATAAACATACACTATACTTAAAAGATAACCCCAAGTGGATCATTAATGAAATATATAATATTATTTAAGCCCATTGGTCGAACCTTACTATTTTAGAAATATTATATCAACCAATAATATAGTATTTGTTTTAAATATAAATTTTTGTCAATTTTGAAACTATTTAGTATTTTGTTTTTGTAAAAGTCATAAAAATTTGATTACTTCGAAAAAGATACATTGAATCATCTCTATCATGTCATATTCACCTAGAACTTTCTTGGATGTCATATAAACATTGTAATTATATTTATTTTCATATTTATAATACCATTTATTTGATTTTTTCATTAATAAGGTATTTACTACATCATCATTGTGTCATTAATAAATTTAATTACTTATCTCTAAAAATTATAAATAAAATACAATTATGTATGAACTATTATTATATTTTTAATGAAGATTTATAGACTAATTTATCTTATATATAACCATATATTAAAAATGGTTTAGTTATTAAACTTTGATTTTAACTCTTTTAACTCTTCTTTAAATTGATTAATAATAATTATATTCATCTAATCCAAATGGACCTAAAGGGTGATATATTTTTTCTATGGTTTTTTTGGTTGAATTAAAGTTATCCAATAGAATTAGAACATGTGTTAGGATAATAGTAATACAATTCTTATCTTTAATTACCATATTTACTTTTAAATGTGGAAAATAAAAGTAAAAAGTTAGTATTCACCAAAAAATATTTATTTCTTATTGAACCACATTTTATTCCTTGATTTTAACCATGTCTCTTGGATATTGAAAAATCAACTCACATAAGTGGTAAAAGTTTGTTTTATGTGAATTTACAAATCCTCCTAAGTGGTGGGTAATTGACAGTGAAAAGTTCAATAAATGTTTATATATCAAAATTTATTATAAACTAATTCCAATGAATTAAATTGAACTTATATAGGTATTATGGATCAATTTTGATCTAAAATAAATTTTAATAATATAAATAAATATTTAAATAAAAATTCGGTTTTAAACTATAACTTAGTGGTTTTCACTATTCATCAAAAATTAAACATTTTAAGAACAATACCAAAAAATCACGCTAAGATAATTTTTATATTCTGAATTAAATAATTATGTCTATTTTAGCAAATTCAAAACTTATATGTTGATTTTATTAATTTAAAATTAATTCCAGCTGTCAAAACGAAAATGCGTATTTTTATGAAATAATAAGAATCAAAAGATTTCCCCTTGTTTATGTCCAATTTCAATGTGAAATTACATACAATGACTAGCATTGGATTAAATTATAAAAATATAATCATTTTATATTTCCAAACCATTAGAATATATAATTTAACACTATAAATTATTTTTATTAAAAATGTTTTATCAGTTAAAATAGAGTATTTTTCACTATTCACCCAAATATGAATGTTATCCGAAAAACACATAAAATTTATTGATTCTAAATTCTTATGTCTCAATTTAGAAGAAGAAGTTTATTTTTTCATATTAAATATATAAAAGTTTCAAATATTGTATTTAAAAATGGTTCACCATTAAAAGGCAGTAAATGTATATTTTTTTTAAAAACACTTCTCTTATCTAAAAAAAATTAATTAGTTTTTACATTAAGTCTATGAAAATCATAATATGGAATCCAAAATTATAAGGATTATATATAGTTCAAAATTTAGTTAATACTATTCATAAAAAATTTTGAACGGCTAGTTTGGTATGTCGTGGTGTGCTTGATCTCGATTTTGTGTGTACTGTAGGTTATTGAATTACATTGAAGAACTAACGTAATATGAAATCATAGGGTGTTACATTCTTCCCTACTTCATTAAATTGTTTACTCGCAAATGGTAAATTTTTATTAAAGATAAAAGGTTGAAAATATAAAATACCTTTGTGGGAAACCCCACATCGGAAATTGGGTTAATAAAATTTTTCCTTAATAAGAGGAAAATATATATTTATATATATATATATATATACTTGATAAGTTGAGTTTTATCCTTCAACTAATTACTACCACAAACTCATAATTCACTCCATACGATTTAAAAAAATTTTTATCCTAATCATATAGGGTTCCAAAAATGATGAATTTATAATTCATTTATCAGAATATTTAAAAGAAGCTAAATTATACAAACCAGTACATCACATAGTCCAGTCGTATGTGATGCACCCTTGTTGCTCTTCAGTTGCGGGGTCATGTCTTGCGGCCTTGCTGGAGGCGTCTGGTTGTCACCCAACTTTTGGGTTGTCATTTTTATGACAATCCAAAAATAAAATTAACAATTGTATCCAATTTCTAACATAATCCATTCCAACCTTTAAACTTATCCAAACTACATCTATCCAAACTCATAGTCGAAAATTTATAAGGAAGTTAAACATAATGAAGATCCTTTTTTCCACATAATAATATGTGAACATCTTTATCATGTATTCTTTTAAAACATGGTAACACCCTTAATTATCAAAAAATCTTATTGGTTATATTGATGCTCCGTTATTCTTTATAGAGTACTGGATATATTCCTTATATCCAAAAATTTTGAATATTCCAACAATGAAGAAATAAACAAAATATTAAAAAATTCCAATGAAGTCAAGAATATCCAATCTAATTTAACCAAATCAACCATCTCGTATTCCAAAAAAACTACCTCATTATTAGGACCATATTAAGGATTACCTTTACTGCAACCTTGTATTTTCAAATAACTATAGCTTACTATTAAGTCACTTTTCATAGAACCATATATTCTTAAATCCTCAATAAAATAGTACCACAGTACAATCCTTATTTATCTCCATAATTCATATTACCAGTGTATTATTGATACAATAGTTAAATGAAATAATTCTATAATAAAAACATAAGAACACTAGTCATTCCGCTTCACATGAGGTTGTACCATAACATTATTATTATCCAATAGCATCATTTAAGGTATACTCTAATGACTAAGACATTGATTCGTGTAGTGTCCCAACACCTTGCAAATGAAGCATTGTAAATTTGAAATTTTTTCTTATCCTTGCAATAACGTACTTGATGTCCTTTTTCTCCACAATTATAACAAACTCTCATTACCTTAAACAATTTATCGTGGTGATTCTTTCCACAGTTACCACATATGGTAAAATCCTTCTTTTCTCTCTTTCCTTTATCCAGCTTTCCTTATTCCAACTTTTCTTGTCTTGCTTCCCTTCAAAGCCATAGGACTCATAGAATTCTTTACATATCTTATTAACACATGAAACTATTTCTTCATATTTTGAGAATACATAGGAGTCTATTTCCCTTTTAAATATTGGCTTAATACTATGAAACATATGATCATTATTATTATTTGGATCATACATATTGCTCATGTTCTCATTCCTTGTACTAGGCGCCATTTCTAAACAATGACATACACTAGGTCATCACAATGAATAATTCCAAACATGTAAAATATCAAACATAAATTTAAAAATTTATTGATATGATCCTTAATCACAAAAAAAATTAATTGAGAAGGAATATACTCATAATCCCTTTATAGTGGTTTGTAAAGAAAATGAGAATTATCCTATGCATATCCCCCGGGAGTTCCGTAACCAAGAGTGAAGCAAGGCCTGTTGTAGTGCACCAGTTCTCGTTCGTGTCTAGAAAAAAGCGGTGTTTTTGGGATTTACCCATTGGTACATCTATTTTAGAGCCACCTCTACTTGCTCGTATCCAGACAGGGATGTATTTCTTGGAAAACACACAAAATCTCTAAATTACAAAAATTATCAAAAGTTATTCGATACTAATTGTCAATGTTTGTCTTAGGGTAATGTTATATAATCAGAGTTTATCTAAATCAACATCTAGGGATATTGATAAACTTTATCTAATATAAACTGTAATACTCTGTACCTATATTCCTAGATTCGGTGCATTATTTTAATAAATTGGCATGATTACAAGGAATTAAGTCCCTTAAGACTGATCAGTTTAGCAGTCATTGAAAATAGATTGCATAAATGATTATTACAACAAACATTCTAACATAAAATAAAAAAATTATTTCATTGACAATGCCATTATTTCTATTAGCATAACACTGAATATCAATCATAATACACTTTTTGGAATCCTAGGAAAATAAAACATAAGAAAAGGGTGAGCCCAGATTCCCAGTTAGGGTAAATAATTTAGGAGAAGCTATAAAATTTTAAGGAAAGATGTGTGATAAAAACAACAGCCTTTTTAAACATAAAATTGAATATAATATGAAAAAAATAAATCAAATATTACCATATAAACTTGCACATGGATATTATATTAGTCAAATAATCACATGTAATAACTAAATTCATAATTAGGGAATGCCTAATGCCGGACATCATTACCACATAGTCAAGGCCTTGTGCCAAGACTACAAATAAATTTTTTGTCAAGTTCATGTACCAAGACGCTAGTTTGTATCATGTGACCTACCGATGCATCGAGGGGCTATAGAAGGCTCCACACATCACTTAGTATGTCCAATACATTCTTCATATGAAAAGTCTGAAACATTACATAAACATTCATATTAAAACTAGCATACAAAATGTCAATAATTTATCCATAGTCCATGAATGTTATAAAAATAACACATCAATAGTAAACTGTAGAGACCCTAAGCCTGGCGTACATGGACATTACATTACTTCTGAGGAATACTTAGTATATAACAAAAACACACACACAAGGACCGTAATAGTTTAGTGTCTTTGGAAACTCAGAATATAATCTTCTAATCGTGGTGAAAGATCTTCAACATCTCCCATAAAGATCTTCTTTTTTTTTCTAAACCTAAATCCTTTCTTTATGTCCTGGGGAAAGAAAACATAAAAGGGTGAGCTCAAATGCTCAGTAAGGGTAAACAAAAGAAATATCAATCACGTCATATTCATAAGAACATATCTTTTGGAAATCATAACCTGCAAAAGAGATCATAATTTCATAACATGGGATAAATCATAGTAGTGAAATGTAATCCCAATAATCATAACATAAAACATGAAACTTTGTGGCATACACACATAATCATAGAGAATCATTTCTTGTTAGTCAAGACTCATTTCCAAGACTATCTTAGTGGACAAAGTCCATTTCTGAACCGAGTCACCCTTGTTTCATTCCTGTTTCACTAAACCAGTATAACCTACCATTCCCGCCATGTCTATCTCATGAGATATAAAATCATTACCCAATGCATTGGAGGGAGATATAGGTCCCAACCATCATATAATGATACCATTCTTATGTGTGCCACAAAATCATAAATCATACATCATTGCATAAACCATGTAATAAAAATGGGATTCTTAAACATCATTCCATCATAACATAATCCTTATAAGATAAAAGGATATCATAAAAATAATTCCATCATAACATAATCAAATAAATGTAAAAAATAGGGATAGAAACAGAATCCTATATTATCTTAGATGGAAAATAATTTTGATAAAACACTTGAACTCCATTCATGAGGAAAATATCCTTTCTGCTTCAAAAACACTTTCCTTCCTTAACATGTCGTACAATTATAAAATAAAAGAATTTGATTAAAAATAATCTTGAAAACTTGTAAAGTAATCTTCTTGGAAATAATGTTTTAAAAATCCATTCATGCCGTTTAAGTTAAAAAACATTATTCTCGTACTTTTTTCGAAAAAGTCAATAAGTACTTCGTACGAAAAATGACAAAATATTTCTTTCATATCTTTTACTAAAAACTCACCGAAGGGTAAAATTGTATTTAAACAGTTGTAGTTGGATGGAAACAATATTACATATTGAGGAAACATGGATGTGGATGATAAAATACACCCCAGTAAATATCAAATTATAAACAATCTCAGATAAAAATGAGATTGTGATATTTCCCTTACCTTAGATCCGATTTTCTTCGTAAGTATCCGAACCTCCTGTATAATCATTTAAATAATGTCATTGACTTATTAAAGAATCATATTAATTTTTATTATATCATATATGGTTCAATTATAACTTTATATTACCCGTTCTTTTGTAAATTCATGTTAAATTAGCGTTTTGGGTAAAATCGTCTCATTTGTCGTTCTTGTTATAACTTGTAATTATTCATATGATTACTTAGATCATGATTACATAATTCCAGAATATAAAACATGATTTATATATAATATATATTTGGAATATACATATATATATTGGATTGATAAATGGAAAGAAATACACTATTCATGGAGACGGTAGGTCGTACGTACGCATGAACGCTGTTTTCGTTTCCTTATTAAATTTAGTGGAATTAAGTAGATGAAATAATTTCATATATACATAAATCCAGTAGTATTATTATGTCATATATTTCATGACTACTTATTATATATACTTTATAGTCATTCATGAATGGTTAACGTGGAGAATGAATCTCATCGCGTCGTGGAGACGGTAGTCCGTACGTACGCATGATAGATGATATCGTTCTCATGATCGTGGGATTGTATTGAAGTGTATGTATACTATTTCATAATCAATATAACTTTATAATAATCATACATTTTTATTATTTACACCATTATACCCATCCAAGTAAGGTGGTTGTGGAAAATAGATTACACCACGGCGTGGAGACGGTATTCCATACGTACGCACGCGCGGTGATTTCGTTTTCTGTAGGATGGATAGATGGTGAAATAGGGTTGTTTATTACTTATAATAAGATATCAGTATATTATTGATAACTATGATATTACTTCATTATTAAAAAACTAAAGAAGAAGAAGTGGAAGAAGAAATAAAGATGAATGAATCGGTAACGGGCATTACCTCTTCTTTGAAGCGCCTCTTTGAGACCTCCTTTTAGGGCACTAAAATTGGTCTTTGAGGAAGAAAAGAACCTCTAGGATGTTTCTATGGAAGTGGAGAAGATAATTTGGCAGGGTTTGGCCGTGCTTGAAGGCTCAAATTTGTGTGAGGAAGAGGGGGAGGAGGTGCCCTTTTATAAGGGAGGAGAGGGGTACCTTTGGAATAACTAAAACTATTATTTTATTATAATGTCAAATTCGGTTTTAAATAGCTCCAAATTTATTTATTTAGAAGATAAGGTGGGTTTGGGTCGAAATCCAATCATCCAATAGAATTTAGACAAGTTTAGGTTCCTTTTTTAACCTTATCATTTAGATTTAACATTAAGTAAAATAATTTTACTTTTACCGTGTCTTCTTGTGTTCTTATAATATAAGGTTAATAAAATTACTATAAGAAGCCAAAAGAACCCCAAGTTGTTTATTATTAAAATATATAACCTTATATAAGTCAATTTTCTCGATGCTTAGATATTTAGGAATAAAATAAAAATTAATAATATAATATTTTTTTAAAAAACTATTTTATGTCAATTTTGACACTATTTAGTAATTGATTTTTGTGAAAATCATAACAGAATGATACGTTCGAAAAAAGTTAATTAAATCAATACTAAAATATCATATTAACATATAAAATTAGTTTAATTCATAAAAAGTCTCAAATTACATTTATTTGGGTATTTATAACATCAATTATGCCAATATTTCATTAATAAGATAATTACTGCATCATCGTTGTGTCAAAAATAAATTAAATTATTTAATGTCTAAAAATTATAATTAAAATATAATTATGTAAGAAATCTTATTGGATTTATAATTAATATTTACAATCGAATTTATCTTATGTATAACCCTATATTAAAAATGATTTAGTAAATAAACATTGATTTTAACTCTTTTAAGTCTTCTTTGAATTAAATAATAATAAATGTCCTAATCTAATCCAAGTGGGCCTAAATGGTCATATTTTATTCCTAAGGTTGTTTTTGGTCGAATTACACTTATCCAATAGAATTAAGACATGTGTTAGGGTAATAATAATAATATTTTTACCCTTAATTACTCTATTTACTTTTAACCGTGGTAACAAAAGTAAAAAGTTACTATTCGCCAAAAATTATTTTCATCTCATTGAACCACATTTTACTTACTGACATCAACCGTGTCTCTCGGATTTTTGAAATTCCACTTACAGAAGTGGTAAAATTAAGTTTTATGAAAAATTCAGTTATTTTAACAACCACTTAGTGGTTTCACTATTCATCAAAAATTGAAAGTTTTGATAAAAATACCAAAAATTAGGCCTAATCTATATTTGATATTATGAACTCAAAAATGATTTCTATTTTACCAAATTCAAAACATATCAGTTGCATTAATTAATTTAAAAATTAATTCCTGTCGTCAAAATAAATAGCATGTTCTTAAGAGATAATAACTATCAAAAGATTGACACTTGTTTATGTCTGGTTTAAATGTGAAATTACATCCAATGACCAAAATTGTATTAAATTGTAAAAAAATATTCTAAATATACTTTAAAACCACTAAAATTAATAATTTATCACTATTAATTATTTCGATTAAAAAAGTTGTTTTTAATTAAAATTTAGTAATTTTCACTATTCATCAGAATATGAATGTTATTCGCAAAGTACCAAAATTTCACCCTAAGCTAATTTCGATATTCCGAATCTAAAAATGAAGTCCATTTTGAAAAATAAAATCTACAAAATTTCAAAAAGTGGTTATTATTATTCATAACGGCTAGTTTTAATAATAGCATATCGTTGTTTAGTGAAACTCGGTATTGCGTACTACACACGCTATCGAGGAAGGTCGTGATTGCGTTTAATGCAAGGAAAGTCAAGGATGTATGTTGTGCAAGCTCCTTTTGGTGTAGCATACAACACAAGACATTAATGAAATTAAAAACAATATTTTTCATAAAATCTCAGGGTGTTACATTCTACCCCCTATAAAATGAATTTCGCCCTCGAAATTCGTCGGGGTTATAAATGGTTTACTATTCGAAAGTTTCTTTGATAGAAAACCACATAGTAAAAAGGAATACCAAAACTAATATTTAAAAACAAAAGTATGAAACGTAACGGTTACCCAAATAAACTAATCACTGGGTTTCCACATAGGTGAAAATATGGATATGGAAGAAAAATCTAACCATCATGTTCTGATGGAGAGTGGTAGAGAACATGGCTATGGAAAAGCCAGTAATCACAAAGCCATAAATTTAATATGATCTAGGGTACCATCTGATTCATCGGATATAAGGGCACTAGGACAACATTTTTGGTTTTCAAGATCGTTTCCCTAAAGTTGATTAATTAAAAGAAATACTTACATGATTTTGGTACAATTTCACTGTTGTTCGTGCTTTGAACGATTTCCATCTATGGTGAGGTTAGTCGCCTACGATTCCAAAAAAGAACTTATACTTCATATATCATACCTATTAATAAAATAAAACTAGTTTCTACTAACCAGGGACTTCCTATAGGCCAGTGGTAGGCAATAAAGGCCAGTCGCATTTCGGTTGTGGGTTCGATTCCCACAGCCATGTCTGACACAGTGGGTTGTCGCCCATACTGCAGGTTGTCCTTTTTCTAAAACTATATTACTATAACATCCCATCAATAATATCAAAAAAACTTCTATCCTTAAACAATACTAACTTATGTCCAAAATAATCCATTCCAATCTTTAGGCTTATCCATAACACTGCAGTCCACTCTCTTAATATAGTGAAAACGATTACCAGAGATTTAATATCATCATTGGTCCCCATATATCAAAAGACATGTCTTGTTGGTCACATTACAAACATTCAAAGGCCTAAATCATGTATTCTCTTGAATACCCATTGAACCTTAGTGAAAACATGAATGCAGTTAAAAGATAACACTTTCCACATATCAAAATCCTCAACATTCTATATACTCAAACCATGACATCACTTAGTCCTTATATTAATCATGAGCTCATGAATACAATCAAACATCTCATTATCGTCTTATCCCTTCATTATGCGCATTTCATCTACATTCCAAAAATATCTGAATAAACTTTCATGGATACTGGTACCATTAATCATACACTTTCAAAACTCAAGGAAAGACAACATTGTAACAATCCTTAGATGTCTCTTTATTCCATAGTACCATGAGATTACTTATACAACATTACACATGATAAACATGTCATCATTCCACTACATTCATAAACCATTAACCGAGCTTTAACAATTCTTTCATCTTACATATCAGTTTTAGTCTCTTCATCAACATAAATACTACCCATACGACCATACTGATTCTCTTCATGAGACTTTCCCTTAGGGCATTAGTTTGCATAATGCCCATACATTCCACATTTAAAACATTTAACCATTGTTGATGTCGTAGCAATACCATTATCCTCATCCCTGGTGTTAACTGATCCTTTTCCTTTGCACTTACTGGCTTTGTGTCCTTCTTTTCCACATCTAAAGCATCTTCCAGTTCCTTTGAAACATTCTCCTTGATGCCTCTTCCCACATGATTTACATAGGGGAAATTGAACTTTCTTTCCCCTATGATTATCATAAAAATCCATCTTTCTCTTATTAGCTAAGTCAGGAAACTTACCAAATTTTACTTTATTGATCATATTATGAGATTGCTGAATCGACATAATAATGATGGTTGGACTTCCAAATCCCATTTCATTTGGTTGCTCATGAAGAATATCATTCCATTTTCCATCATATCCTCCATTATCGTGAATCATCTTGTTTCTAGCCATTTTCTAAAACCCAAAAAAAAATAGTGTGAGAGGCAAAAATCATGCTAGGGAAAACAACATAATAAAAGGGGGAGTACCCTTAATATCTAACATCTTAGGTTAAATTATATGATCGTTAGCGCAATTCTAGGACTATAACCTATATGTATACTTAAGCTTAGAGACATCCCTAGACATACCTTAGAAATATCTCTAGGGATCTCACTAACGTTTTCACATCCTAATTTCCAAATGATGACTAAACCTTTCCTTTGTTACCAACTGTAGAGACCTGAAGCTTGACGTACATAGACATTACATTACTTTTTCGGAATACGTAGTACATAACAAAAAACACACACAAGGACCGTAATTGTTTAGTGTCTTTGGAAACTCGGAATATAATCTTCTAATCGTGGTGAAAGAACATCAATATCTCCCATAAATATCTTCTTTTTTATTCTAAACCAAAATCCTTTCTTTATGTCCTGGTGAAAGAAAACATAAAAGGGTGAGCTCAAATGCTCAGTAAGGGTAAAAAAAATAAATATCAATCACGTCATATTCATAAGAACATATCTTTTGGAAATCATAACCTGCAAAAGAGATCATAATTTCCTAACATGGGATAAATCATAGTAGTGAAATGTAATCCCAATAATCATAACATAAAACATGAAACATTGTGTCATACACACATAATAATATAGAATCATTTCTTGTTAGTCTAGACTCATTTCCAAGACTATCTTAGTGGACAAAGTCCATTTCTGAACTGAGTCACCCTCGTTTCAGTCCTGTTTCACTGAAAGGGTATAACCTACCATTCCAGCCATGTCTATCTCATGAGATATAAAATCTTACCCAATGAATTGGAGGGAGATATAGGTCCCACCCATATAATAATGATACCATTCTTATGTGTGCCACAAAATCATAAACCATACATCATTGCATAATCCATGTAATAAAAATTGGATTCTTAAACATCATTCCATCATAACATAATCCATATAAGATAAAAGGACATAAAAAAAATAATTCCATCATAACATTATCAAATCAATGTAAGAAAATAGGGATAGAAACAGAACCCTATATTATCTTAGATGGAAAATAATTTTGATAAAACACTTGAACTCCATTCTTGAGGAAAATATCCTTTCTACTTCAAAAACACTTTTCCTTTCTTAACATGTCGTAAAATTATAAACTAAAAGAAGTTGATTAAAAATAAACTTGAAAACTTGTAAAGGAAGCTTATTGGAAATAATGTTTTAAAAATACATTCATGCCGTATAAGTTAACAAAAACATTCTTCTCGTACTTTTGTCGGAAAAGTCAAAAAGTACCTCGTACGAAAAACGACAAAATATTCCTTTCATATCTTTTACTAAAAACTCACCGAAGGGTAAAATTGTATTTAAACAGTTGTAGGTGGATGGAAAAATATTACATATTGAGGAAACATGGATGTTGATGATAAAATACACCCCAGTAAATATCAAAGTATAAACAATCTCGGATAAAAATGAGATTGTGATATTTCCCTTACCTTAGATCCGATTTTCTTCGTAAGTTTCCTAACCTCCTGTATAATGATTTAAATAATGTCATGGACTTATTACAGAATCATATTCATTTTTATTATATCATATATGGTTCACTTATGACTTTATATTACCCTTTCTTTTGTAAATTCATGTTAAAGTAGCATTTTGGGTAAAATCGTCGCATTTGTCGTTCATGTTTTAACTTGTAATTATTCATATGATTACTTAGATCATGATTACTTAATTCCAGAATATAAAACATGATGTATATATAATATATATACAGAATATACATATATATAATGGATCGATAAATGGAAATAAATACACCGTTCATGGAGACGGTAGGCCGTCCGTACGCATGAACGCTGTTTTCGTTTCCTTATTGAGTTGAGTGGAATTAAGTAGATGACATTAATACATATATACATAAATCCAGTAGTATTATTATGTCATATATTTCATGACTACTTATTATATATAATTTATAATCACTCATGAATGGCTAACGTGGAGAATGAATCTCATCGTGTCGTGGAGACGGTAGTCCGTACGTACGCACGAGCGATGATATCGTTCTCATGATCGTGGGATTGTATTGAAGTGTATGTATACTATTTCAGAATCAATATCACTTTACAATAATCATATAAAGTTATTATTTACACTATTATACCCATCCAATTAAGGTGGTGGTAGAAAATAGATTACACCACGGCATGGAGGCGGTATTCCGTACGTACGCACCCACGGTGTTTTCGTTTACCGTAGGATGGATAGATGGTGAAATAGGGTTGTTTCATACTTATAATAACATATCAGTATATGAGTGATACTTATGTTATTACTTAATGATGAAACAACTAAAGAAGAAGATGTGGAAGAAGAAATAAAGATGAATGAATCAGTAACGGGCTTTTTCTCTTCTTTAAAGCGCCTCTATGAGACCTCCATTTAGGACACTAAAATTGGTCTTTGAGGAAGACCAGAACCTCTAGGATGTTTCTATGGAAGTGGAGAAGATAATTTGGCAGGGGTTGGCCGAGCTTGAAGGCTCAATGTTGTGTGAGGAAGAGGGGGAGGAGGTTCCCTTTTATAAGGGAGGAGAGGGGTACTTTGGAATAACAAAAACTATTATTTTATTATAAAGTCAAATTCTATTTTAAATAGCTCCAAATTGATTTTTTTCGAAGCTATGGTGGTTATGGTTCGAATCCTAACATCCAATATAATTTAGACAAGTTTAGGTTCCATTTGTAACCTTATCATTTAGATTTAACATTAATTAAAATAATTTTACTTTCACCGTGTCTTCTTGTGTTCTTATACTATATGGTTAATAAACATACTATAAGAAGCCAAACGAACACAAAGTTATTTATTATTAAAATATATAACCTTATCTAAGTCATTTGGACGAACCGTAGTTTTTTAGGAATAAAATAAAAATTAATAATATAATATTTGTTTTAAAAACTATTTTATGTCAATTTTGACACTATTTAATAAATGATTTTTGTAAAAATCATAACAGAATTATAAGTTCGAATAAAGTTAATTAAACCATTAGAAACATTTCATAATAACCTATAAAATTAGTGTAATTCATAAAAAGTCTCAAATTACATTTATTTGGGTATTTATAACATCAATTACATCAATATATTATTAATAAGATAATTGCTGTATCATCATTGTGTCACAAATAAATTAAATTATTTAATGTTTAAAAATTATAAATAAAATATAATTATGTAGGAAATCGTATTGGCTTTCAAATGAATATTTACAATCTAATTTATCGTATGTATAACCCTATATTAAAAATGTTTTAGTAAATAAACATCGATTATAACTCTTTTAACTCTTCTTTGAATTAAATAATAATAAATGTCCTAATCTAATCCAAGTGGGCCTAAATGGTCATATTTTATTCCTAAGGTTTTTTTTGGTCGAATTACACTTATCCAATAGAATTAGGACATGTTTTAGGGTAATAATAATAATATTTGTACCCTTAATTACCCTATTTACTTTTAACCATGGTAAAAAAAAGTAAAAAATTAATATTCACCAAAAATTATTTTCATCTCATTGAACCACATTTTACTTACTGACATCAACCGTGTCTCTCAAATATTTGAAATTCCACTCACAGAAGCGGTAAAATTATGTTTTATGAAAAATTCAGTTTTTTTAACTACCACTTAGTGGTTTCACTATTCATCCAAAATTGACAGTTTTCTGAAAAATACCAAAAATTAGGCCTAAGCTATATTTGATATTATGAACTCAAAAATGATTTCTATTTTACCAAATTCAAAACCAATAAGTTTCATTAATTAATTTAAAATTTAATTCCCGTCGTCAAAACAAATAGAGTGTTCTTAAGAGATAATAACTATCAAAAGATTGACACTTGTTTATGTCTGGTTTAAATGTGAAATTACATCCAATGACCAACATTGTATTTAATTGTAAAAATATATTCTAAATATACTTTAAAACAACTAAAATTAATAATTTATCACTATTAATTATTTCTATTAAAAAAGTTGTTTTTAATTAAAATTTAGTAAGTTTCACTATTCATCAGAATATAAAAGTTATTCGAAAAGTACCAAAATTTCACCCTAAGCTAATTTCGATATTCCGAATCCAAATATGAAGTCCATTAGGAAAAATAAAATTTACAAAATTTCAAAAAGTGGTTATTATCATTCATAACGGCTAGTTTTAATAATAGCATATCGTTTTTTAGTGAAACTCGGTATTGCATACTACACACGCTATCGAGGAAGGTCGTTATTGCGTTTAATACAAGGAAAGTCAAGGATGAGTGTTGTGCAAGCTCCTTTTGGTGTAGCGTACAACACAAGACATTAATGAAATTAAAAAAAATATTTTTCATAAGATCTCGGGGTGTTACATAAACGATATCACAAAACCTTATATACAATATGGAATATTTGTATCATAGCAAATAAACTTCAAACAAGTTTAAAATCCATCAATGAATGTTGACATAGATGAATATGATTCGTAAAACTCATTGAGAGAAATACCCTTTTTTCATGAAATCATTTATAAGTCTCACAATTTATAATGGAAGTAATTTAAAAGATATTTTTTAATCAAAGCTTCCCATACCTCTTTTAAACTTTTGAAAAGTGTTATCATTTCAAAACATTCATGTCCATATAAATAAATCCTTAAAATCATTTTGAAAATATGGACATTAATTAAAAGGGTTTAGAAAGATAAATTTTAAAAACATCTAACATGATGATATAGTTTAATAGACCCTCCCATAAATCCTTAAATGATTCCTTTTGAAAAAAATTTATCAAATAAGGTTAAATATGATAATTATGTCCATGAAAATACTTACACATGAACAATCTCGGTTAATAATGAGATTGAGGAAATAACCCTTACCTTGCACATTCCTTTAGTCTAGGGTATGTTTAACCTCCTATATGAAGATTTTATTATGTTATTAAATTATACCAGAACCATATTAATATTTATGATATCATACATGATTCGTTTATTACTTTATACTACTAATTTAATAATAATTTCCATGTTAAATTAACATTTTAGTTAATAATCGTTTTCTTTATCATACATGTTTTAATTTGTTACTCTTGATTGTATCACATAGATCAAGATTTAAATACATCATGAATATTAAACATGATTTATATATCATTTATATTTTGAATATAAATATGTATAATAGACATATATATGAAATAAAAAAACCATTTATGGAGACGATAGTACATATGTACACATAAACGCTCTTTCCGTTTTCATATTTTATTGAATATAAATAAGTTAATAAGATATATGTAATTACACACACATATATATATATGTCCAATAAAATTATTATTTCATATATTACATACTTATTAGTAATATATATTTTTATAATCATCGAGGAATGGTGAACGCGGAAATGAATCTCATCGCCTCGGGGAGACGGTAATTCGTACGTGCCCATGGTGCGACAACATCATTTCCATAAAGGAGTAGAATTGGTTAGTATATTAATTTTAAAGAGACATTAGCATTTTATTTTTATAATTTATATTCATATTACTCCTCATTATATCAATCCAAATAACATATTGATGAATAAAAAATTACACCACGGTGTGGAGATGGTAAGTTGTACGTACGCATGCTTGGTGACATTATCATTCATAAGATGGATAGAATAATGAATATAGTTGTTCCATATTTATATTAACATCATATTATATAGAAGAAAATGGTGTTTGTATTTTATAATTGAAACAACAAAGAAAGTGTAAGTCGAAGAATAAGAGAACTTGAAAAAGGTTGGTGAAATAATTACCTCTTCTTCGGGTTCTTCCATTTTATTGGACAAAAGGCGCTCCTTAGAATGGCTTTCTGACCAAAGTAAGGCCTATAGGATTAATTTAAATTAGTTTGTAGAATATTTGGGTAGGGGTTGGCTGAGCAAAATGGCTTTGGAGGTGTTAATTTGAGAGAAGGGGAAGTGCGCTTTTATAAGAGGGGAGAGGGTCACTTTAGGAAAAGAATAAAGTATTAATATATTATAATATTATATTAGGTTTATAATGGCTCCAGAAGAATTTATTTAGAGACATATGTTTTTATGGGTCTAAATCCACTCAAAAAATAGGATTTATAAAAGTTTAGGTTACCATTGTAACGTTATCTTTTAGATTTAACTCTTAGTTAAATAATTTAGCTTTTACCGTGTCTTCTTGTATTCTTACTCTATATGGTTAATAAACATACTCTATACATCTAAGAGAACCTCATGTGGCTCATTAATGACATATATAATATTATTTAATCCCATTGGATGAACCGTACCTTTTCAGGAATTTTTTATCAACCAATAATATAGTATTTTTTTTAAATATAAATTTATGTCAATTTTGAAAATATTTGGAATTTTGTTTTTGTGAAAGTCATCACAACTTTATTACTTAGAAAAAGATACATTGAATCATCCCTAACATTTAATATTCACCTAAAGTTTTTTTATGTCATAAAATCATTGAAATTATATTTATTCTAATAATTATAATACCATTTATTTGATTCTTTCATTAATAATGTAATTACTTCATCATCATTGTGTCATTAATAAATATAATTATTTAATCTCTAAAAATTATAAATAAAATACCATTATATTGAAAATCTTTTTATCTTTCTAATGAATATTTATAGTCTAATTTATCTTATGTATAACCGTATATTAAAAATGGTTTAGTAATTAAATGTTGATTTTAACTCTTTAAGATCTTCTTTATATTAAATAATAATAAATGTCCTAATCTAATCCATGTGGACCAAAAGGGTAATATTTTATTCCTAAGGTTATTTTTGGTTGAATTACATTTATCCAATACAATTTGGACATGTTTTAAGGTAATAATAATATCATTTTTACCCTTAATTACCCTATTCACTTTTAACCGTGGTAAACAAAAGAAAAAATTTACTATTCACCTAAAATTATTTTTAACTTTTTGAAGAAAATTTTACTCCTCGATATTAACTGTGTATCTCTGATTTTTGAATTTCAACTCACAGAAGCTGTAAAATTAATTTTTATGTGAATTTAAAAATTCACTTAAGAGGTGGGTAATAGACGGTGAAAAGTTCAATAAAATTATTATATATCTAAAGTTATTATAAACTGACTCCAATTAATTAAATTGATCTTATATAGGTATTACGAGTCTATTTTGATCAAAAATATATTTAAATAAAATAAATAATTATTTTAATAAAAATTCGGTTTTAAACTATAACTCAGTGTTTTTCACTATTCATCAAATTATATAAGTTTTCAGAAAAATACCAAAAATTCACCCTAAGTTAATTTTGATATTAAAAATTCCATAATGAATTATATTTTACCAAATTCAAAAAATAGAAGTTTCAATTATTACTTTCAAATTATTTCCCTCTATCAAAACCAAAAGGTGTATTTTTAAGAAATAATAACTATCAAAAGTTTGACACTTGTTTATGCTGAATTTCAAAGTAAAATTACTTAAAATGACCAGAATTGGATTAAATGGTAAAAATATAATTAATTTATACGTCCAAAACATTAAAATGTATAATTTAACAATACAAAATATTTTGAATAAAAATGTTGTTTTCAGTTAAAATATAGTATTTTTTACTATTCACCCAAATATTAATGTCATTAGAAAAACAAAAAAAAAATTATTGAAACTAACATTATATGTCTCGATTCTAAAGAATAAGTCTATTTTGAGAAATTTAATATATAAAAGTTTCAAATATTGGATTTAAAAAGGGTTCACCATTAAAATGCGGTAAAAGTATTTTTAAAAAAAAATACTTCTTTTAACTGAAAAAATGAATTACTCCTTGCATTATGTATACGAAACTAATCATAGGGATTATAAAATTATAAGGATTATATATAGTTAAAAATTCAGTTAATATTATTCATAACCACTTTTTAACGGATAGTTTGGTAAGATGGGGTGCGCTTGAACTCGATTTTCTGTGTAGTGTAAGTTATTGAATTACGTTGAAGAACTAAGGTAATATGAAATTTTGGGTGTTACCTATCTCGCCTAGGAACCTCGGAGTTATATGATGCTGGAATTCATGTAGAACACACAGTCGGCGTGCAATATCTTTTGGTGGGGCTGGTGGAAACAGTTTCCCAATGGGTTGTGGTGCAGCTGGTAAACCACTCGATGGTACTATCGCTGAAAGAGGGCCCTAGACCGTGGAATCATCGCTCGATGGGTCATCATCAATAAATATCCCAAAAACCTAGGCTGTCTTTCTACGTAGATGCATCCTGAAATAAAATAGATGCACCAAAATCAATAAGTTATACCTGGTGAGCTGACTAAAAGTTATCATAATAAAAACATTTCAAAAACACACACAATCATTGATTTCGTGTACTGAGTTGGAAATCAGAATTCACGGTCCTAGTGTATGGATATGTTGGCCGCCTCACTAACAGTAGATTCCCTAAAATAAAAACCAAACTCATTAAACTTAACACTATTTCCACATTTAAAATCACAATGTCCTAGTTTGTTGGTAGAACCGAATCCCCTAATACCACTTTTTCATAACCTGTCCCCCAAGGATCATGCCATTTTTACCCCATGCCTGACTTCCATAAGCTAGGGGCTGGTGGCTAGCACCGGAAAGGCATATCCCTTCAAACGGGAAGTCATTGCCTTTAAAACATCAGACACACGGTCCATTCACATAATATGAAGCAAACCAAAAAGTGAAACTATATAGTAAAACTGTGAGTAATGTATGTAAAGGGGGCCGAAATACAAGCCCAACTGAGAAAGTAAAACTACAACTGAGAAACAACTTATGTGTTAATTAAACATGGATCCTACATGAAGGTTATGTACAACTCACAATCAATAGTAACTTCAGCACATCATGCCAAATGGTCCACCTCTATGCTTCGTCCAATCCTATCTCTCTCATCCTCGATCAGTGTTGTCTGTCATCTGAACAAGACACAACAACGTGTGGGCATAGCCTGTGCTAGGCTGAGTATAACAATACTCAGTAGGGACCTCGTGATCCCTAAAGGTCTACTATAGTTCCACAAAAAATCCCTACAAGCAATACCTCAACCACAATGCATGAGTAGTCATCTTCTCTACATAGTTATAAACCAATATACATACCTATGTAATCAAAATATACTAGCCTCATACATGAGGAATCATAAGGATCCAACATTTAAGTCTTTTTAACAACTGACTCACGTTTAAAGAATACCACAAAGGTAACACCATGAAAGTAACACCATGATAGTAAAAGTACCACAAAGGTACTGAATCATATCAAACTAGGTGTAACTTAAGTACCAATGTACATCTGATTAGACGTATTGTTGGATCATCTTAATCTACCAAGTGCCTCTAATGCAGACCCACACATTATCGGTTTATGATGACCCACAAAAAATTGGTGAGCGTTGACCCACTGAGGATTATGGAGCCCTAAGCCACATATGATCGATAGATGCTGACCCACATATGATCAATGTTCATTCTTCACATTAGAGCCAACCACTAGATTATTTCACTTAGCACACTTGATTATTGGTGCATCCACTTCTCAAACCATCCATCTTACATCAACTGGCACAATGATCCATTGGATTTAGGAAGCCCAGTCGGTAGAAGGCATGGCCCACTGGGTCCGTGTGGCCCATTGGCCTAGCGCGACCGACATGAGGCGAATCCCTCTATTGTGGGCCCCTCCATAGATGGCACGAGGGGAGTTCCCCCCCCCCCATCTTTTAGAATGGATAAGGCCATTCGATTCATGAGATGATGCCATGTGGAGCCTCCTGGTTTCTCTATGGGACCTGTAGGGAGTGGGTCCCTACTACCGCAGCAGCGGGGCTATGACAACCCTCTCTAGTGGTACACCGTTCCACACCGCTCCCCCTTTCTCGTCCAGCTAGAGTCGGCCGTCGTCTTCACCCATCGCGACATTGTCCACTTCCTTATTTGTTGGTGGCGTGTGACAATGCACCCCCATCTCCTCCATGGCTGGCCGTAGCTGGCCGCAACTGTCACCCTCCAACTTCGGTCGCCGGTGTTGTCGTGCTGGTGATGCACCGGCGGTCTTCCGTGGGTCATAAAGTGATCTCTGGTGGACTATATTTTCATTTGATGGAACAATTGGCCTCCCTGGGACACCCTCTTCACCACATGACCATCCGTTTCAGGTTCTGGCCATCCCAAATAAAAATTCCACAAAGAACGCACAGATAAACAAAGTAGTGGATGGTCCGGGCCTTGTTTGTTTGGCCTGCAACCTCCACGTTAGCATGATAACACGTGGGAAGAATATGATTCAATAATTATTTTATAACTAAAACAAATCAAAATACTACCTCAATATTGTTGTATAACGATTTCATGTGAGGAGGAGTTTGTTTTCATCGTTCTCGCAAAAAGACTCCTCTGATACCGCTCAATATTTTTCCTTCAGTTCCTCCTCGGTGAGGGGATTTATTCTACATCATGATTCCTCACAAGATAAATCTTTTTCCAAATATTTTCCAAAAATCAACGTTTGAGGTTAACTCTCTGACATGTGATAAAGAGGATCATTAACTGGTGTGATTAATGAGATTCATTAATCACACAAATGGTGGTTACACAACCATTGTGTAACCAGGCATTTAATATCCTACATAAAATGCACGATTACCCCTGTGCTCCACCACATCAAAACAAAAAAGTTAGGTTGATGTATTTTTTTTAAAATAAACTAAAATAAATTTATTTTATTTATTCACCAATGAAAAATAAAAAAACTTATTTCCTCCTCGACCCGCTATTGTTGAGGATAAACCTCCCTTAATCGAATCTCTGCGCTACATGTTCAATGGTGACCTCTTATTAAATTTTCGAGAACTGGTTCAAAAGATAGGATTTCCTGCTTGCAGGTTTACATAACATACCTTAATGAATGTTCCAAATTTTATTTTAGGAACACCCGGCCTCAGAATCATGCACTGTCATCTTTTGGGGGCTCGTAACAATTTTAAAAAATTTAAAAATTACATGAAATATCTGGGTCATTAAAAATTACATACATTTTTTACCTCTTAAAAAAATATTTATTTCACATTTTTAGTAAAATAAAAACATTAATTTTAAGGAAAATGACATGAATATTCCTTTAATTTTTTTCCATAATGTTTAACATTTGTAAAAATTTTATTTAATAAGACAGTTGGAAAAAATAAAAAACAATTTTGAATTCATTTTAATTAAATATGTATTTGGATTCAAGAGGATTTTCGACCGAGGAAATAAACAATGTAATATTTTCATAAGAAAATTAAAAATTATTTAACTACCAAATAGGTTGTAATGGAAATATTTATTTAAATTTTTTCAATAAAGAATGTATTTTAAAATTAAAGGGTTTTATAATAAAATTATCAAAAAAATTCCATCAATTAAATTTCAATCATAACCATGTTTATTAAAATGAGATTATGAAATAAACCATTACAATGATAATATATAGAAGTGAGAATTCGTCAATGAAATTATTATTTTATTAAGACTTAAATCAAAAAGAAGTGAAAATAAAAAATAATATAGTCAGAATTATTTACACATATAATTATATATTGTGAATGAAAAATAAGAAATAATATAACCTAATGAAAATAAATTGTGTTTTGACAATCATAACCACTTTTTAATTTTAATGTACAAAACCTATATTTAAAATAATTCATATAAAAAAATAAATGTACCTGAATTATGATATAATAATGTTATTTAATGAAAACTTATAGTATATAATCCACATAAAATAATTACGTTTTCCAACAATAAAATATGTCTCATTGAATGGAAATTGAGACGATGTTCATTACCCCATGATTAGTTTTGTTTAAAAATGATTTATCCTAATGTATAATGGTTTTTTATATTTAGTTAATTAATTACAGATCAATATTCATATTTAGAATATAATATATGACCCACTTATATGTTTTTACCACCTATTTGTTAATAATGTTACATTATTTACACTATTTCCGGTGAAAATTTTATTGTGTTCTCATACATATTTTCTCGTGAAAATTTATATTATTGTTTATTTGATATAAATAAATAATCTAAATTTAAATATGAATTTTATAAATAAAATAATTATCCTTTATAATTATTTTTATAATCATTAATTAATGTTAAAATTGAAAATTAATGTCATAACTTATAGGAGATGTTCTGATGTACATATGTTTGAGAGATGATATCATTATGTTAGTGAGTAAAATTGTATGTTAATGGGTGATATATTAATATTACAAAATAAATATCCTTTCATATATATCAGAAATATTCATTCAATTTATAATCATTACTTTCCATACGAATCTCAAGTTAAATTGAATCACATATGTTCCTGAGGTGGCCATCATTGATTCCCATGATCAGTGATATCATATTTTAAATGTAGTGGAATATAATAAAATATATATATGAAATTAATAAATATAAGTATAAAAATATCATTAATATCATGTATACTTATTTTGTACAAAAATATACACCTTATTTAATTTTTTTTCATGGAAAACTATTTTCAGCGGTTCCTGAGGTAGTATTACACCATAAACATGATTATTATTTTTGTTTCACATTTGATGGAAGAGGAAATGTATCCAAGTAATGATATTAATATAAAAACATATAATAATATATATAATAATTTGGGTATTATATTATCATATTTTATCAACATTTAAAGGAAATGGATGAAGAAACAAAAAATAATCATTGAAAAACATTTCCTTTTTTTCAGTCAATTTCATTAGGTTTTCCCTAGAATCATTCAAAGGTTTTATTTATTATTAAAAAAGAATATAGTAATTTTAGAGGGTATTAATTAATTTATTTTTTTAGTTATTTTTTAAAACAATTGGAATTGGATGTGTTATTTGTGGATAAGAGGGGTGTACTTTTAGAATTAGGAGAGATGGAGCACAAGGAATTCTGAACAGAATAAATTAAATCCAAAATTTATAATTCTTAAATGCTAGAAAACTAGTCATTATTAGAAAATGAATATTATAAGGTTGAAATAATGGCATAAAATTGTTTTTAGTCAAGTTATAGTTCATTTTAACCCTTGTCTTCTTAGTTTGACAATTGTAAAATATCTTTTTTAGCTTAGCCATGATTATTAATTCTAATATTTTTCACTATTAATTATGGTCCAAATTTATGTTTAAATTACTATATAATATAAATAATGATGACTAAAAATGTGGAACTAAATTTTAAATTTAAATTCACTTAAATTGAAGAATCTATTTTAAAATTGTACAAGCATACATGAAATAATAGCAGGTATCCAAAGACACAATTTTCATTAATATATATGGTTTTAATATAAAAATTAAACAATAAATTTATTCAAATGACATAAATATTGAAATTTTAATATAATATAACTAATATTACTTTAAAACAAAATTTAAAAAACAATTTACCATTGTATATTATTTAAATGAAATGATGTTTGAAAAATTATAATTTTTCACTACTCATTGATAAATGAAAATTTTCAGAATAGTCCAAAAAACTCACCCTAAGATATTTTACTTGCGAATATAAGAAAAATCATGTTAATTTTTTAAAATATTTTTTCTAAAATTAGTAATTATATGTTTTATTTTATATGTGTAATGTATGACTAAACATACTTTAAGATAAAAAAAATTATTTATGAATGAATTTATGTTTATATTAAATGATTTGTTTTATTTATAATCCATAGAAATCAATGACTAGGTTTATGAAAAATAATTATGATATCTAATTTATTACTATTCATACCTACCAGTTTAATAGTTATGATATAATGGTATACCATGCTGTGAAATATTTATGATCAGGGATGAATGTTTAATAATAAATCAAAGTCATAAAATTTATTTAAATGTAAATATATCATAAAATATTTGGTTGTTACATCCACAATTAATATTCGAGTAATGTGTCATATATTCTATCAAACATGTTATTATTCTTCTAAAATATTATGGTTTTACAATGTTAACATAATGGATATTCAATAAAAGTTATAATCGTTTTTCATTTGATCATATTCAATCAACTAATGTTGTCTTGGGCATATGAGACGAATATCCTCAACACAACTTATGTAAAAATAATTTATTAAGTTATTAATATGACATGGGAAATAGTTGAATAAAATTTAAAAATATATATTAATAATTCTTCTTATAATGTAACTATTTAAAATAATTTTATATTTCTAGAATTATTATATTTTTTATGATGATTGAGACTCATTCTAAGGGATTTTTAGACTCAATTACCTATCATGGAGATTTATTTTATTTTCAGGACATGATTTTTTTTATGTTGTGTAAAAATATCTATGATTTTATTCTATATTTTCTATAAAACATAAATTGTATAGAAATATATCCATAGTTGTACTATATATATTTAATTAAAAAAAATAATCAAGTTGAATATAATTTATATTAATATCATTTTAAAACCATTTGGATTTTTTTTGACTTCTTTACCTATATATAAATTTTTTTTAATGTTTTTATTTGGATGATCATATTTACTCATAAATGGTGTTTAAAATAAGTTTATTCTATCTTTTACTTTGTTACAAGGTTTAAAAACATTCTTTTTTTAATATTCCATATTAGGATACTTTATTGAAGGTGTGAAGAGGATAATTGTTTTAAAATTTACAACATGTAATGAATTTCCCATTATCACAATTTTTCAGTAATTTAAAACATTCATTAAAACATTTCATATAAATTTTTAAATAATATAATTTTTACAATATTTTTTTAGATCTCTATTTTAATTACTTTTCTACTGAATGATATATTTAACATTTTATTAAAAAACTAAAAATTCCTTTTCATATTGGTATAAATTAATTTTTCACATTATTTATGATGAAATGTTAAAATAGTAAAAAAACATTACATGGTATTAAATAATTATAGATGAATATTCCAATGTATGATACATATTATATAGAAGGTGATCATACTATATCTCTATAATAAATGTTGTGATGTTTCTTATCATTATTGGTATATAGGAGGTATTTAACTAAGGCCGTTTCTCTTATTAATTTAAATACCCTCGAGTTATTTTAAAATTGAGTGAATATGGGCTATATATAAAATCATCTAATATTCCTAACATGTTATCTATTTCCTTTGTATATGTTATTAATGTTTTTATTTGAGGAAATAATAATTTTCAAATATAGATATATTTATTATTCAAATAGTAAACATTTTATGAGTTATCATGTTTGTCTTTAGAGTAATAGATTTAATTTCTTTATATAGAATACTATTATTTTTTTTCTCATACCAAGTATTAAAATGTTTTTAATAGTTCATAATGACCCAAATAAAAAATGTAATATTTTAATGATGCCGGTGTTTCAACAGTGAATACTGGATTGTTATCTTATCAATCATATTTGGTTGTAAATAATGGTCACATTATTTCTATATTCCCCATGTAATGTAAGGGGTTTCCTTACTATGTAATCTCTAATACTAAAAGATTATAGTAATTTTAATAATTGAAACCACAATAAATAAACATATACTTTTGGGATGACTAGGTTATGGGTCTTTATAGTTAGTATCTAATAAAGTGTTTTGGTAACATTATAGGTTATGATATTTTTAAATCATATAATAAATATGTTGTATAAACATAATTTCTAGTATTTTATGGAGAATTATTGTCATTAACGTTGGATATAATGAGTTTTATAGAAAATTACATGGTTATAGATAACTTAGTGGTTTAATAATATAATGCAATGGTTGTATAAACAAATAGACAATCGTAATTGTTACTTGAGTGAAAAATATGCCAGTAATTTTTGGATTCCTCATGTTTTGATCATATTTTAATGATAAAAAATCATTTTAAACATGTTTATTCTATCTCAAATAATGTGTATAGATGGTTCATTTCCTATTGCTTTAAAAAACATTTACATATTTTGATTCCTATAAATCATGTTTGATTATTGTAAACTATATTTAAATTTTTTTATAATGATTTCTTCAATGAATGATTCAGTATAATTATTTTTTTGAATATTACTGCTTAACATTGTTTAGAGATATTTGGATAAGTCTGAGAAATCGTTAATCTGCCACCGGTTATGGTTTTCTGGAAATGGACCCAGACCTCATGAACTAGACACCGTGATCCTGACACTATGACCCAGACACTGTGACCAAGACACCATGGCCCAGACATCGTGACCCAAACACCATGACCCAGACACCATGACCATGACACCATGACCCAGACACTGTGACCCAGACACCATAACACTAGTCACTGAAACCAGTTCTAGATATGATGAAGTTTGTGACACTAGTTCTTTGCTACCATCACCAAGACATTGTTCAATGTTTGGAAAAAGACCAAACCCTGTGATCCTAACACCACATTTATGCTACTGGTTCATATTCTCAAAGAATTTGTGGAATCAAGAATACCTCACCACTCAAAGTAAAAGAATAAGACATTGTATCCTGGTGATTCTATTTCAATGTGTTACCATTTCATGAAAAATCGTGACACTGTTACTTAATCATTTTTGTCATTTTTCAATTTAATTTATTGAAGTCGTATTGGTGCCATTTAATGGAACTGAAAAAATTAATGTTTCATTATAGACATGCCACCAGACTATACGAAGTACAAGGTGTTGTGAACATGCATCCTGTCAATTACAACACGTGAACCCACAATTAAAAAGGAATATTTTCTGGGCTGCAAAAATACACATACATAGAACAAAAGAGCTTGTTTTTGAAAATTCAAACTTATACATGCAACAAGATACAACTGAAGAACACATGAATAACACACTATTGACTCTAAAATGTTGGATTACAATTATTTAGATCCAGAAAGCATATTGATTGTACCAAATCCAAGAAGAACACAATATAGTTTTAAATAAAAACTAGAGAACAAGACTTGTGATACTATTTTTTCAGAAGAAGAAATGATACCTGCATCTGTGTCATCGTAGAATCCCAAAGCTACATAGAATAACACTCAGAGCACTTCTAATCCTTTCTCTTCATTTTTACTTTATTGTGCACTATTTTTACCTTTTGTTGTTTGTGTGTGTGTTTGTATTAAAAATACACAATGTCTCCTGTATTAAACTGAATGAAAAAAGATATCCTTCCTCTCATGAATTATTACATCTGTTTAATCCCCTAGATAATTTTCGAAGAGTTCCTTCTATGACGAGGTTGTTTATACCTATGAAGAATTGTTAAAGAGGTTATGTGACCTAGTTAGTCTTGTTCACTTTTGGTTACATTGATCCAGGGTGTGGATCAAGTTTATTAATATAAACTGCTTGATGGAGGTTAATCACCATGTGGAGTGGATTATGTATAATCTTGATACTGAAACACATATTTTATCAGTTGGGTTATTTTATTTAGTGTTTCTATAATTTACTTTATATTTCAGAAAACACTAGATTTTACAATGATATTTAGTATTGATTAGATGTTATAACTGGTTTACCTTATTAGAATATCTTCCAATATTTTAACAATAACTCCCATTGATATTACTAAATATCATTCTATCTTCAGAGAAGATATTTGAAGAGTCAAACTAGTATAACAGTATTACCATGATTAAATGGGATGCATTCATTTTAATTGGGGAAGATTTTTAAGTTAACTTTTAACAGAAATTTTTATAGATACTAAATTCACCCTCTCTAGAGTAATATACTCTCTCCATATTCTGGATTCAAATGATTTTATTCATATTTAGAATATGTCTTTATAATATGTTGAACTGTGATTTTTATTGTACTTTAATGATCTGTAAATTTCATTTAAATATAAATTTATAGAACATTAAATGTATTACTTTATTATGTATAATAGAGTCGAAGGTGCTGCAACAAAAATACAACAATTGATTAATAGGACTAATTATGTCCAATGAAAAATTAAAATGTAAATACATTTAGAATGTATGGGTTTTGAAATTTGGTCTTCAATTGTAGATGATTATAAGATTCATAGTGCTGATTGAATTACATGGGATAACCCAGACAAGAATACATACAAAAAGAATTGTAAAGCCATGATTGCCTTATATTTCTATTTAGGAGACGAGGAATTTAACAAAATTTCTACATGTAAAACTGTCCATGAAATTTTTGATACATTGTCTATTTCACATGAAGTAAATTCAACTATGAACGAGATGATACTTAATACATATACTATTAAATATGATAACATTAAAATGAAGCCTAATGAGACTCTTTTTGACATTAATCTCAGGTTCAATGAAATTTTCAAGCCCACGATTTCCCTTGTAAGAGAAGTTAGTGGCCAAGAACATATCATGATTATTTGAAGATGCCTACCCGGTAGATGGGGAGGAACCTATGTATCTATTAGAGAGTCATGCGACATCAAATAAATAAATTAAATTTAACTAATTAGGAAACTAATGATGTATGGAGATGATCTAAAAGACAACAAGGAAGAGGAGGATGAACCCAGAAAAAAAATATGGCATTCAAGACCACTTCTTCTAAACAAAATGAAAATGAGATATTGAATGACTCTGTTGAATTCTCTATTAGTGGAAAATCCTCAACTGACAGTGATGAGGTGATGAATCAATTAGCCTAAAAATTTAAAATGTTTTACAAAAGGAAGAATTTTTTCCAAAAGTCTTACTACAAAGGATGGTATGATTAAAAGGGAAGTTCGGAGAATGATTAGAAAAGAAAAGAAATGACTGATGATATAGTGTGTTATGAATTAAAGCCAAAGGGACACATAAAGTCTGATTTTCTAAGATGATGTATAAAAAGAAATCTGAGTATAAAGATAGAAAGTATAAAAAGGGAATGAATGAAACGTATATTGATTTTGAGGACAATTTAAGTGACTCAGATTCTTTGCATGATGAAAATGCTAACAAAGTCAATATGTGTTTCATAAAAAACACATCAGAGTTACCACTATAATTTCGAATAAAAATTCATATTATTCTAGAGATAAAACTGATTATGAAAATATGGTTAAATAAGAAATGTATGAGTAATGTAATATTATTGATGTGACATGAAATGAAATAAAATATAAATACAATTCATTAAAGAAATATCATTCTCTCCCTTCAACTGTTAATTCTGAACTTACTATAGAAAGAGAGAAAACTATTCAATTACTCAAGGAATATAGTTAATTTAAGAAATATAATGAGCAACTGAAAATGGATATTAAAATTTTTATAAATGTTAATGATAAGATTGTAAAAATTATAGGTAAAAAAATTTCCCATAAATATAATACTGATATTCTCTATCAACATGGTAAAAGAAATTTATCAAAAACCACTTTTTTTCAAAATCTAGAACATACAGATTTACTCATAGTTTAGGAAAACATTCATGTAGTTCAAATTATTATACACACTCTACTGTTTCGAGTTTTTCTTGACCAAATAGTCTATATTTCTAAAATACATTACATAATGATTATATGAAACCTATAAGGTAGATGTGGGTTCCTAAATCCATAGTTACTAATATTACTCGAACCAAAAAATTATGGGTAACAAAGTCTATCTTTATTTGATTATTATATAGGAACTTTTTTTGAAGAGCTCTAGTAAATGCTTATGGTACATGGACAGTTGTTGTTCAAGACAACTGACTAGAGACTATTCATTTTTCAAGAAACTAAAAATGGTTGATGGTGGACATGTCACCTTTGGGGACAATGCCGAAGGAAAAATCATTGGCCCTAGACAAATCAGTAACTCTAACTCAGTTTTAATTAACGAAGTACTTATTGTTGATGGACTAAAATATAATATGATTAGTATTTGATAACTATGTAATGAAGAATTTAATGTTAAATTTGAAAATCATCATTAGGATTTTATTAATTCTTAAAATTAATAAGTATTTTATACATTAACAAATGAAAATTTATATTCTTTTAACTTCAATTATTATGTTTCACAAAATTCTTCACGTTTTGGTGTATTTCTCAAATATTAGGGACTTTGGAATAGTATGATACGACAATATAACATTCACTCTCTTAGAAAAATTACTATAAAATGTATATTCAGTGATCTACCCAAACTAGATTTTTCAAATGGCAATGTGTGTAATCATTGTCAAAATGGAATGAAACAAAAAATTTCATTCAAACCAATGAAAGATGTGTCAAATTCTAAACCTCTCAAGTTGGTTCACAAGGCTTTTTTTGGACCATCTACAGTTTATAGCTTAAAAGCGAATCACTGTGTTTATGTTTTTATAGATGAATTTTCCTTGTATGCATGGACCCTCTTTTAGGATCACAATAGTTATGCCCTCTATCATTTCACAAAATAGGATAAAAATATAGAAAAACATGGTGGACTTAGAATTAAATATGCAATATTTGATAATCGGCGCGAATGTCAAATTCAAGAGTTTGAATCCTTCTTCCCACAAAATAATAATAGTCATAAATTCTCTTCTCCTATAACTCCTCAACAAAATGAAGTTTCAGAACAAAAAAATAGGATATTTAATGAAACTTCTTGAACCATTATTAGTTAATATGAGATACCTATTTAATTTTGGATCAATATATAAAAACATCATGTTTTATTATTAATAGGGTAATGATTAGACCAATTATTAATAGATCTCTATATGAGTAATGGAACAATAGAAAAACCAAAGTTAGCCACATCAAAGACATTAGTTTAAAAGTCTATATAATTAATTCTAAATCCAATCTTGACTAGTTTGCAACCATGAATGGTGAAGGAATCATTCTATGATATTTAATCTCTAGTAAATCCTATAGAGTGTTTAACAATTGAACACATTGTGTGGAGGGATCAGTCCATTCAAGTTTGATGATAAAGTTATACATGATCCTAAGAATCATATAGCGAATCATGATGATGATATCTCAAATACAGACATCAATGCTAATTCCTTTAACTATACTATAAAATAATATGTGAAAACTTCAAGTTCTATAAATTCTCCAAATTCAAGTAATAATGACCATGATTGTATTGAAGAACCTGAAATCACTAGCGCATAATTTTGTTGAGTTGTTTGAAATCCTAAGAACTATCCATTAGATTTTGATATAGGGGATTTAAATAAAGTAACACAAACTAATGCTTATCTTGGAAATAAGGTTGATCATCAAGTATTCCTGTCACAACATGAACATAAAAACATTAATGAATCTATCAATGATGAATTTTCTATGTCAACTATGTAATAAGAACATAATCAGTTTGAAAGGAACAATGTTTGGAATCTTTCTAACATACCCAAAGGCATATATACTCTAGGCACAAACATGGTGTTTAGAAATAAGGTAGATAAATCTAGAAATTTAGTTAGAAACAAGGCTAGATTGGTTAAACTAGGCTATAATAATGAATAAGGAATTGACTATGAGGATACCTCTTCACATGTTTCTAGACATGAAGCCATCAGAATGATTCTTTCTTATATTCCACGTCATAATTTCAATCTATATAAATTGGATGTCAAGAGTTCATTCTTAAATGGGTATATAGTAGAGGATGTCATTGTTAAAAAACCCCCTAGTTTCAAAAATCTCATATTCCAAATATTGTTTTCAAATTACCAAAAACATTGTATGGTTTAAAACAAGATATAATGGTTTGATACGATAAATTATGAACGTTTATTATTTACAAGGTTTCACAAAAGGTATATATGATCCTACTCTTTTTATACAACGAATTTCCAATAATGTTTATTAGTTAAAATGTATGATGATGATATTTTTTGACAATGGAAAATGCATCCATGAAATTTTCTAGATTCTTCTACACATGATCCAAGATTGTATCATGTTCCATAAGCTTTGATTTGGTCGGTCGTAGGTCCCGAATGGAGATACATACTAGCAGTTATGGACATTTGAATTCCGTTTTGATGGAAAACTGGCTTGCAAAGCCCGTTCGTGAAGCCCCCTCCTCGATCACGGATCGCCACCCTAAAGCAAGGAGGTGGGATGCTTTTCCACCAACCACTTTGATATTAGCGAACCCAATGCGAAGAAAGAAGGTGGGATGGCCTTGTGGATCCCTTTGATGTTCATGAACGTGCCGCAGAGCAGTATCTGTCTTCGTGCCGAGAGAGATCTTCTTTGTGGTGCCCCTTTCCTATAAATACTTAACTAACCCCCCTTCGCTGGATTGGTCACTCTTCCACATTGGCGGCCGATCTTCTAGTTTGCAGAGCTCAAATTTCCTTCGAGAAGCATCTCCACGAACCCATGCTCCATGAGCAGCTTCCTTCACGATGCTGCTCCAGGAGTCCATGCTCTGCGAGCAACTTCCTTCGCGATGTTGCTACTCGAGACCATACTCCATGAGTCCATGCTCCGCTAGTCCATGCTCTATGAGACCCCATGCTCCACGATCCCCTTTTATCCATGATGCTACATCATGAAGACCTATCTTTCGCGAGGCTCCAACCTGATAGATGGATGGGAACCTATGTATCTATTTGATATTCAAGCAACATCAGAAAATTACATGTAATAAAACTTATTAGTAAACTAATGACGTATAAAAGATAATATAAATCTCAACAAGGAAGATGAGGCTGAACCCAAAAGAGAATATGTGGCATTCAAGACCACTACCTCTAGACACAATGAAATATAAAAATTTATAGACTCTATAGAATGTTCCAGCATTGGAAAGTTGTCACCTGACAATGATGAGGAGATAAATCAATTAGCTAGAAATTTAAAATTGTTTTACAAAAGGAAGGATTTTTTTAGAAATCCTAACTACAAAAGAAGATATGATAAATGGGAAGCTGGGAGAATGATTGGAAAGGAAATGAAAAGTATAATGAGATATTGTGTAATAAATGAAAGTGAAAGGGACATGTAAAGGCTGATTCTTCCAAGATCATGTATAAAAAGAAATATGAGGAAAAAGGTAGAAAGTATAAAATGGAATTGAATGAAACATAGAGTGATTTTGAGGAAAATTAGAGTGACTCCAATTCTTCAAATGAAAAACATGATAAAGAACTCAATATTTGCTTCATAAAAAACACATGAGAGGTACAATTGAAATTTCTTATAAAAAATTACTATTATTCTTGAGATAAAAGTGATTATGAAAATATATCTAAATAAGAAATGTATGAGTATTGTAATATTATCAAAGAGACATGGAATTATCTAAAAGATAAATACATGTTATAAAAGAAATATAACTCTCTTTCATCAACTATTAAATATTAACATACTATAGAAAGAGATAAAAATATTCAATTACCAAAGGAAAATAGTTAATTCAAGCTATATAATGAGAAACTGAAAAAGGATATTGAAATTTTTAAAATTTTTAAGGGAAACATGGTAAAATTATAGGTAAACAGATTTCCCATAAATATAATACAGGTATTTGATATCAAACAGGTAAAAGAAATTTTGGGAAAACCTGGTTTTTTTTAAAAAAAATTATAGAACATAGAGCTTTACTCTTATTTTAGGAATACATTCTTCTAGTTCAAAATTTTATAAAATCTGTACTATTTCAAGTTCTTCAAGACCAAATAGAGTTTATTTCTTAAATACGATACATAATGATTATAGGAAACCAATGAGACAGATTTGGCTTCCTAAATCACTAGTTACTAATATTACTAGAGCCAGAAAATTATGGGTACCAAAAAATATTTTTACATGACTATTTTGTTGGAAAAATGTTTTAAAAGATCTAGTAAATGCTAATGGTACTTGGAAAATGGGTTTTCAAGACACAAAACTTGAGGCTATTCATTTTTCAAGAACCTAATAATGGTATATGGTGGACATGTCACATTTGGTGACAATGTCAATGGAAAAATCATAGGCCTTGGCCAAATTGGTTAATCTAACTCAATTTTAATTTCCAATGTTCTTATTGTCGATGGACTAAAATATAATATTCATTGTATTGCACTACTATGTAATGATTAATTTTATGTTATATTTGAAAATTATTTCTACAATGTTTTTAATTCTAAAAATTAATTATTATTTTCTTCATTAACAAATGAAAATTTATATTCTGTAAAGTTCAATTATTTAGTTTCTAAAAATGCTTCATGTTTAGGTGTATTTCAAAAATAATTGGGAATTTGGAATATAAGGCTAGGACACTATAATATTTACTCTCTTAGAAATATATATATGAAAAGTATAGTCAATGATCTACAGAAACTAGAGTTTCCAAATGATATTATGTTTTATCCTTATCAAAATGGAATGCAACACAAAACATCCTTCAAACCAAGGAAATAAGTGTCAACTTCTAAAACTCTTGATTTGGTTCTCATGGATTTGTTTGGACCATCTAGAGTTTCAAGTTTAAATTGGAAACAATGTGTTAATGTTTTTAAAGATGACTTTTCCATGTGTACATGGACCTTCTTTTGGGCTCACTAAAGTGATGCCTTCTCCCATTTCACCAAATTGTCTAAAAAGGTAGAAAAAAATTATGGACATAGAATTAAATCTCTATGAATTGATCGTGGCCACAAATTTGAGAATGAAGAGATTGAATCCTTCTTCCCACAATATGGTTAGAGTCATAATTTTTCTGCCCCAATATTACCTCAACAAAATGGATTTTTATAATGATCAAATAAGACCTTGCATGAAATTTATAGAACCATGATTACTGTATATGAGATACCAATTTAATTTTGTGCTGAATCTGTAAATACATCATGATATAGTATTAATTGGGTATTAGTTAGACCAATTCGTAAAAGAACTCTATAAGAGTAAAGGAACACTAGAAAAACCAAGGTTAGATACTGCAAAGAATTCAGTTTCAAAGTCTATATCCTTATTTCTAAAGAAAATCATGACATGTTTGAAAACATGAATGGTGAAGGAATCTTTATTAGATGATAAATCACTATTAAATCCTACAGAGTGTTTAACAATAGAAAAAAAATGTATGGAGGGATCAATCCATGTCTTGTTGGATGAGAAAGATCCACATGTTCCTAAGACTTATCTAGAGAATCTTGAGGATTAAATCTCAAATCTGGACATCAATGCAAAGTCCTTCAACTATACTGTAAAAGAATATGTGAAAAATTCTAGTTTTAGAAATTCTCTAGATTTGAGTTCTAATGAACTTGATCCTATTGAAAACCCAGAAATCACTAGCCCCTCTTTTTTTGGAGATGTTTGAACCCTTTAGAAAAATCCCTTAGATGTTGTTGTAGGAGATTTAGATTAAGGTACTCAAACTATAGATTTTATTATAAATAAGGTTGAACATCATGTATTCTAGTCACAAAATGGACATAAAAACATTAATGATGCTATGAATGATGAGCTTTTTATGATGGCTAAGCAATAAGAACATAATCAGTATGAAAGGAACAATTTTTGGAATGTTTTTGTCATACCAAAAGAAATATTTACTATAGGCACTAACTAGGTGTTTAGAAATAAGGTAGATAATGCTAAAAATATTGTTAGAAACCATGCTTGATTGGTTAAACCAGGCTATAGTAATGAAGAATTAATTGACGATGAAGAGACATTTTCACCTGTTTCTTTATATGAAGCCATCAAAATCATTCTTTCTTACGTTTAAAATTATAATTTTACACTATATCAAATGGAGGTCAAGAGTTCATTACTAACTGGGTATACAGCAGATGATTATTTTGTTGAATAACCCCCTGGTTTCAAAAATCCTCACAATCCAAATCATGTTTTCAAATTATGCAAAACACTGTATGGTTTAAAACAAGCGCTAAGTGTTTTGTATGATAGACTGTGTACTTTTCTTATTTCCATTGTTTCACAGAAGTAATATATGATCCAACTTTTTTTATACAAAAAATTACCAATAATTTATTAGTAGTTAAAATTTATGTTGAAGATATATTTTGACACCAGAAAATGGATCCCCAATATTTTCCAAATGCTTCCATACGTGATCCATGATTGTAGCCAGTTCTACAAGCATCGATTTTTGTAGGTCATAGGGACTGAATGGAGTTATGAATTAGGAGTTATGGATATTTGAAGTTATGCTGGAAAACTAGTTTTCAATGCCCCCTCTACAATTGGGGAGTGCCGCCATGATTAAATGAGGCAGGATGCAATGTGAACATCTATGATGTCCATGAACCCGCTGCGAAGCAAGGAGGTGGTATGGATCTGCGAATCCCTATGACGCTCGTGAATCCGCAACGGAGAAAACTCTGTCTTAGCACCGATCAAGATTTTCTATGAAGCGCCCCTTTCTTATAAATACCGAACTGACCCCCTTTTCTAAATGGTCACTCCGCCCTTTGGGTGTCTGATCTCTCAGTTAACAGAGCTATGCTTTCCTTCGTGAAGGGGCTCCGTGAGCTCATGCCCTGCAAGCAGCTTCCTTCGCGATGCTCCTCCGCAAGTCAATGTTTCATGAGAATATTCATTTGTGATGCTGCTATGCAAGACCAATCCCAGCGAGTTCATTCTCTGTGAGTCCATGCTCTGTGAGATCTCATGCTCCACGAGCCCATTTGCTTCGTGAGGCAACTTCGTGAAGACCAATCCTGTGTGAACCTCTTACGTGATAGATGAAGAGGAAAATATGTATCTATTATAGAGTCATGTAACATCATCAAAGTATATGTAATAGATCTGATTAAGATACTAATGTTGTTTTAGGATGATCTAAAAGTCAACAAGTAAGAGGAATATGAACCCAGATGAAAATATGTGGCATTCCAGACAACTAACTCTAAACAAAATGAAAAAGAGAAATTGAAAGACTCTGTAGAATGTTGATGTATTGGATAGTCCTCACCTGGCAGTGATGAGAATATGAATCAATTAGCTTGAAAAATAAAATTGGTTTTCAAAAGGAGGAAATATTCCAGAAAGCCTAACTACAAAAGAAGATATGATAAAAAGGGAAGCTAGGAGATAGATAGGAAAAGAAATGAAATGTCCGATGAGATAGTTTGTTAAGAATGTAATTGAAATAGACATTCAAAGGATGATTTTTCCAAGATCCCATATAAAAAGAAATGTGAATAATAATATTGAATGTATAAAAAGGAAATGAAAGAAACATATATTTATTTTTAGTACATTTTTTGGACTCAAATTTTTCCCCTGAAAAATATCCTAAAAATCTCAATATGTTTTTCATAACAAACACATCATAGGTACCACTAGAATTTCATATAAAAAATTCACCTTATTCTAGAGATAAACATGACTATGAAAATATGTCTAATGAAACATTAATGAGTATAGTTATATTATTAAAGATACATGTAATTAACTAAAACATAAATATGCTTAGTATTTCACAACTATGTGATGATGAATTTCATGTTATTATTTAAAATGATCATTACAAGTTTTTTAATTCTAAAAATTAAATAGTATTTTCCTCATTAACAAATGAAATTTTTTATTCTTTTAACTTCAATTATTTATTTTCAAAAAACGTTTCATGGTTAAGTGTATCTCACAAAGAATAGGGACTTTGGAATAGTAGTCTAGGACACTATAATATTAACTCTATTAAAAACATAACTATAAAAAGTATAGTCAATGATCTACCCAAGAAAAGAGTTTCCAAATGATAATATGTGAAATACTTCTCAAAATGGAAAGCAACACAAAATTTCCTTCAATCCAATGAAAGAAGTGTCAACATCTAAACCTATCGAGTTGGTTCAAAATGATTTGTTTAGACAATCTAGAGATTCTAATTTAAATGGGAATCAATGTGTTTATATTTTTGAAGATGACATTTCCAGGTATACATGGACCTTCATTTTGGCTCACCAAAGTGAAGCTTTCTCTCATTTCACCAAATAGGAAAAAAATGTAGAATAACATAGTGGAAATCGAATTTAATCCTTATGAATTGATCATGGCCAAGAATTTGAAAATCAAGAGTTTGAATCCTTCTTCCCACAAAATGGAAGTAGTTATAATTTCTCTCCCTATATGAAACCTCAACAAAATGAATTTTTAGGAAGATGAAATAGGACCTTCCATGAAATTTCTAGAACCATGATTAGTGTATATGAGATTCCAATTTAATTTTGGGCTGTATAGATAAATACAACATGCTATATTGTTAATAATGTATTGATTAGACTAATTCTTAAAAGACCTCTATATGAGTAATGGAACAATAGAAAAAACAATGTTAGCTACTTCGAAGACTTCAGTTTCAATGTCTATATCCTTATTTCGGAAAACAGTCATAACAAGTTTGAAACCATGAATGGTGAAGGAATCGTTCAAAGATATTCAACTCATAGTAAAGCCTATTGAGTGTTTTACAAAAACAAAATGTGTGCAGGGATCAGTCCATGTCATGTTGGATGAGAAATATCCACCTAAGCCTATGTCTTTTCTAGAGAATCATGACAATGATATCTCAAATATGGACTTCAATTCTAAATCCTTCAAATATCCGATAGAAGAATCTGTGAAAAATTCCATTTTTTGGAAATTCTCTTTATTCAATCATAATGAACGTAATCCTATTGAAGAACCTAAAACCACTAGCCCCTATTGTTGTCGAGATGTTTGAACCCTTAAGAACAATACTCTATATGTTGTTGTAGGAGATTTAGATAAAGGAAATAAAACTAGAGCTTCTCCTAGAAGTAAGGTTGAATATCAAGTATTCATGTCACAACTTGAACATAAAAACATTAATGATGCTATCAATGATGAATTTATCTGATGGATATGAAATATAAACATAATAAGTTTTAACGGAACAATCTTTGGAATATTTTTGACACACCCAAAGACAAATTTACTATAGGTACTAACTAGGTTTTTATAAATAAGGTAGATAAAGCTGGATATATAGTTAGAAACCATGCTATATGGGTTAAACTAGGATATATTAATGTGGAAGTAATTAACGATGAGGAGTCCATTTAACCTGTTGCTAGACACAAATCCATCAAAATCATTCTTCCTTATGTTTCACAACATAATTTCAAACTATATCAAATGGATGTCAATAGTTCATTCCAAGATGGGTATATAGTAGAAGATTATTTGGTTGAACAACCCACTGGTTTCAAGAATCCTCACACACCCATTCATATTTTCAAATTATCAAATACTTTGTACGGTTTAAAACAATATCTAAGAGTTTTCTATGATAGAGTAAGTACTTTTTCTATTTCCAATGTTTTGTAGAAGGTATATCTGATCCGAATCTTTTTATGAAACGAATTAGGAGTTATGGACATTTGATGTGGGGCTGGAAAACTTGTTCTAGATGCCTCCTCCATGATTGTGGAGCACCGCCATGAAGTAAGGAGGCTGGATGCTTCGTTAACGACTTTGATGTTCATGAAACCACAACAATGAAAAGAGGTTGGACAGACCCCCTAATACCATTGACATTAGTCAACTCACCACGGAGCAAGCTTCATATTTGCTCTGAGAAAAAATTGCTCTGTGTCGGCCCTTGCCAATAAATACATAGCTCACCTCCGTATCTAGATGGTAACACTGATCCATGGGTGGCCGATCTCCCAGTTCATGGAGCACCTCTTTCCTTCAAAAAGCTGCTCCGCAAGCCCATGATCTGGGAAAATATTCCTTCGTGATGCTTCTCCACAAGTCCATGCACCACGAGTAGCTTCTTTCGTGATTCTTCTCCATGAGACCATGCTCTACGAGTCCATGATCCATGATTCCATGATATTCAAGACCCCATGCTCCATGATCCCCTTTTCTCCGTGAAGCTACTTCGTGGAGACCTATCCTTTGAGAGGTCTATACCCGATAGATGGAGAGGAACCAATGTATTAATTTGAGAGTAAGGGGACATCATAAAATTACATGTAATAGAACGTATTAGGAAACTAATGATGTATGAAGATGTTCTAAAAGTCAAAAAGAAAGAAGAGGAGGAACCGAGATGAAAATATGTACCGTTCAGTACCACTACCTCTAAACACAATGAAAATGTGAAATTGAAAGACTTTGTAGAATATTCTTGTAGTGTAAAATCCTCACCTGACAGTGATGGGGAGATAAATCAATTAGTCGGAAAGATTAAATTTTTTTCCAAATGGATGAAATTTTTCATAATGACTAACTACACAAGATGATATGATAAAAAGGGAAGCTGTGAGATTGATTGGAAAAGAAATCAAAAGTCCGATAAAATGAAAATTTATATATCTATTAATATCAACTATTTAGTTTCTCAAAATTATTAATGTTTAGGTGTATTTCACAAAGATCATGGTCTTTGGAATTGATGGCTATGACACTACAATATTCACTCTCTTAGAAACCTAACTATAAAAAGTATTGTCAATGATCTATCCAAACTACAGTTTCCACATGATAATGTATTTAATCCTCATAAAAATTGATAACAACACAAAATTTCCTTCAAACCAATGAAATAAATGTCACATTATACACCTCTTGAGTTTGTTATCATGGATTTTTTGGGACCATGTAGAGATTCTAGTTTAAATAGGAAGAACTGTGTTTATGTTTGTGTAGATTACTTTTCCAAGAATACATGGAACTTCTTTTTGGATCACAAAAGTGTAGCCTTCTCAAATTTCACCAAATAGGCTAAAAATGTTGAAAAACATAGTGTACATAGAATTATGTCTCTAGGAATTGATCATGGACACGATTTTGAGAATCAAGAGGTTAAATCCTTTTTCCCAAAAAATAGCTATAGTTATAATTTCTCTTCTCCTATAACACCTCAACAAAATAATGGTTTATTAAGATGAAATAGGAACTTGCATGAAATTTCTAGAACCACGATTACTGAATATGAGATACCAATTTAATTTTTGGTTGTGTCTATAAATACATCATGCTATATTATTAATAGTGTATTGATTAGACCAATTCATAAAAAACTCTATTTGAGTAATAGAACAATAGAAAACCCAAAGTTAGCAATTTCAAAGACTTCAGTTTCGAAGTCAATATCCTAATTTATAAAGAAAATCTTGAAATTTTTTTCAACCATGAGTGGTGATGGAATCTTCATAAGATATTAAATCTCTGGTATAGCCTATAGAGTGTTTAACAGAAGAAAAAAATGTGTGGAGGGATCAGTCCATGTCAAGTTGGATGAGAAAGATCCAAATAAACCTAAGACTTATCTAGTAAATCCTGAGGATAGTATCTCAAATCTAGAAATCAATTAGAAATCCATCATCTATCCTATAAAAGAATCTGGGAAACATCCAGTTCTAAAATTTCTCGAGATTCAAGTCATAATGAACCTGATCCTATTGAAGATCCTACAATCACTAGCCCGTCTTTTTGTCGAACTATTTGAACCCTTAATAACTATCCATTATGTGTTGTTGTACTATATTTAGATAAAGGAACTAAAAATATAGATACTCTTAGAAAAAAGGTTTAACATCAAGTATTCGTATCACAACTTGAACATAATTACATTGATGATGCTATAAATGTTGAATTTTCTGTGATGGCTACGCAATGAAAACATAATCAGTTTGAAAGGAATAATGTTTGGAATATTTTAGACATATAAAAAGATATATTTACTATAGGAACTAACTGGGTGTTTAGAAATTTGGTAGACAAATCTGGAAATATAGTTAGAAACCATGCTATATTGGTTAAACCATGCCATGGTAATGATGATGTAATTGACTATGAGGAGACCATTACACCTGTTGCTAGACATGAAGCCATAAAAATCATGCTTTCTTATGTTTCAACTAATAATTTAAAACTATATAAAAAGGATGTCAAATGTTCATTCCTAAATGGGTATATAGAATAGGATGTCATTTCTGAACAACCCCCTAGTTTCATAAATCCTCACATTCCAAATTAGGTTGTCAAATGATCAAAAATATTGTAAGGTTTAAAAGAAGCTCTGAGAGTTTGGTATGATAAACTATGTACTTTTCTTATTTCAAAAGTTTCACAGAAGGTATATCTGATCCTACTCATTTTATAGAATGAATTTCCAATAATGATTTATAATTTTAAATTTATGTTAATGATATTTGTTGACACCAGATAATTCATCTCCAAATTTTCTAGATGCTGCCATACATGATCCAAGATTGTAGCCCATTCTATAACATCCCAAGTAAATGAAGAATAATATATTTTCATACTTATTAATATTTTTGAATTAAATATTAATTTTACTTTAAAAGTGTTTCTATGTTCGATAGCATACCATAAACGCAACAACAGGTTCCTTTGGAATCATATGTTTCACACCAATAATATAATATTATTATTTTAAATGGTAGTTAACTCTTAGTCGTTGTATTTGTGGGAATGAATGAAACAAACTAAAATCTGATTATAAATTTTTGTTAAATTTATTTAAATTTATCCAATAAAAAGGTATAGGCTTAAAAAATGAATGAATATAATTTTAAGCATAATTTACAATAAAAGGCAGATTTACCACCTTTTAATGGAGAACCCTCATTAAATATAGTTTAGTTAAATTTTATATGTTCTAATTGACCAAATTAAATCGTTCTTTATAATGGGGACATCAAATTTTACTTTGGGTTATTTTTTGGGATTTTTCCGATAAAATTCATTTTTAATGAATAGTGAATAATATGGTATTTTAATTCAAAAGTGCCTTTTAATATATTATATTTATATGGTTAGATTATCTTCTAAGTTGGTTTTAATGTAAAAGTAAAATATATTTTAACCATTTATTCCAATTTTGGTCATTGAATTAATTTCACTTTGAAATTGGACATAAACGAGTATCAATCTTTTGATAGTTATTATTTCTTAAAAACACGCTATTTGTTTTGATAAAGGGAATCAATTTTAAAATTTATTAATTCCACTACAATGTTTTGAATTTGGAAAAATCGACATCATTTTTGAATTCAGAATATCAAATTTTTCTTAGTTTGAATATTTGGTATTTTTCTAAAAAACATCAATTTTTGATGAATAGTGAAACCACTTAATGATAGTTAAAAAAACTGACATTTTCATTAAAATGAAAATTTTCCAATTTTTTTACTTTAAATTCAAAAATCTGACATACATGGTTGTTATCATGATGTAATATGTGGTTCAATAAGATGAAAATAAGTTTTGGTGAATAGAAACTTTTGACTTCTATTTACCACGGCTAATGGAAAATAGGGTAATCCAAGGAAAAAGAATATTATAATATTGAACAATTAATTTAACACTTGTCCAAACCTTTTTAATTGAGTCATTTACGACCATGGGAATCATTTTGTCGATTTTGGGGACCCATTGAGCAACTTGGAAGTGATAATGACAATTTATATTAATTAACTAAAAGTAAAGTGAAAATTGACAAAACCAAATATCTTTTAGTAAATTAATTTTTAGAAGAGGTTATATAAATTATCTTTTTGCCTATAAATATTAAATGGAAAGATAATACTATTTCCTACATGATATTATTTGTTTAAAAAAAATTTAGACAAAAAATAAATTAAATTATTTATGACACAATAATGATGTTGTATTTATCTCATTAATAAATAATTTAAATAAATAAGATTATAATGATTAAAATATTATACAAAACCTTTCCAATTCTTATCTGATGATCATATGTCGACTATGAGTCATCTTAAATTCGACTATAATGATATTTTGGACCTTTATAAACCTAATATCATTATATTATAAAATAATATTTTCACACTTTCCTAAAGAGCCCCTCCTCTCTTGTATAAAAGGAGACCAATTATATCCAATTATTCACACCACTAAAGCAATTTGGATCATCCAAAATCTGACCAATTAAACTCCCTACATACCTCTACTACTCTTAGAAGCCATACCTTAGGCATAACGCACTTCAAGAAGTCCTTTGGTTCAAACCAAAGGGAGTTACCCAATTTAAAGGTAACCGTTTCTCTTAAATTGTTTTCTTTTATTTAACTTCTCCAACCCCTAAAATCTTATTGATCTTTTCTTTTGTAACAACACCAGTATCATAAAAATAATAGGATTTTTTTATTGGAAGTATATGAACTACACTAACACACACCTCCATCTAATGGATGAATACCATAATGTTTCCGTGGATGGAAAACTAACATCTCACGAAACGATGATTGTTCAATTTTCTCCTACCGCCTCTCATGGTAGCCATTATGATGGCACTTTATTTATATATGAAATATATTATGTTTATTTTTTCTTTATAATTTTGTAATTTTCTTTTATATCATTCCTTTATGGTTTCCATTATAGGTAAACACGATAATCTCATTAGAGGAAGTGCAGACTACCGCCCACTTAGAGTAATATGACCCGTTGACACCATATGTGTTACGTATAAAGTCTATATTTTATCATATTATATATGATACCATACAAAAATTATAATACTTCTATGTATCATTATTTTTTAATTCCATTAAATATGAAATAGAAATGGAAGTAGCGTTCATGTGTATGTACGACATACCATCTCCAGGAACGGTGCATTTCATTTCTTACTTCTATATGTTATGTACTATTATAAATACAAGTATATGATGTATATATATGATATATATGATATCCAAATCATGAATATAATTCTGGATATAATCAACCATTGACCACATGAACAACACCTAATTATAAGATGTCCATTTTTGACTCTAGTACTAAATATCGATTGAATGAACATTATTAACATAAATGATTAGATAATGTTTATAACATGGTAATAAGTGATATAAAAGGAATAATAAACTTTAGAAAGGTTCTTAAGAAAGTAGAAATTATCTTTACTAATTATACAGGAGATTATAGAATGATCGAGTCAATTCAGACATGATGTAAGGGAACATCTTAACCCAATTCCCATTCATTGGGTTGATATTCTCTTTCTTTTTTATGTCATTATTTTCATATGTGGGAAATTAATTATTATGTATTTTTTACTTGATTTATGTGTGCTTATGTTGATTAAACATAATAGATATTTTTTTTCTTAATGATTTTTGTAAGGGACTTCGTCTCAATCTCCTTTCATTGAGGCATATTTTGTTTTAATACACAATATTCTTTTATACGCTGTATAAACACCCTTGACTTTTCAAAGGGAATATTTTTCAATGAAGTGATTTACTAAGCGACAAAAAGGAATGTTTCTTTTAACATAAGTGGTGACAATGACCTTTTCCTCCACCATGAGTATTCTTTGATCTTTGGCTTCCTCATGAAGACGTAATGTTTTTAAAAGAAAATAAACACCATATACTATTTTATGTATTTTGGTATTGAAAACTATTTTGATAATGGATTTGTTATGTCAATGTATTTAAGTGATATATTTTGATTTAAATTTGAAAATAGTTTCTTTCCTTTATATTTTTTTATGCCTTATGATTTTATAATGGTTCTTGGACATTTCACGGGTGGTTACATGATAAACCAAATGACGGGTGGTGTTGTGAATTCTAGGAAGGGTGGTTATTTTATAACCTCCAATACATTAGGTATCGAAGTCGGAAGTATGGATACTCCATTTAGTAATATGTGTGGAAGTAGACCGTATGGTTATTCCATTTAATTGTGCTTATGTCCCATGTTACCATTATATGTTATTTGTTCTATATATGGGTTTTATGGTAATATTTTGGTTACAAAAGGGTAAGTAATGAACTTTTAATTCATTGAAGATTATTTAATACTTCATAATGTCGAAAAGTATTACTTATGTTAATTTATTCAATATTTCCTCGTTGTTTTGAAAAACTAAATTTTTTCCTTCTTTGTGTATCGCTTACTGAGCTTTTTTTTCTCATCCAATGTTTTTGAAATGTC